>CM046875.1:566393988-567775393 GCA_025667525.1 Glebionis coronaria | reverse complement strand
AAATGCTAATAAGCACAGGAACATTACTACTATGAATAGACATGATGAAAAACACAGATAATCGACAAAAAACACACAAGACAGATAAAAAAACAGACCAAGAAAGCAGATAAACAATAATAAAACACACAAGACAAATACAACAAACCAAAAACACAAGAATACTTAAAAACAATAAGACCATAAACAAGATCACCAAGAATGCGATTGAGTGGACTAGGGCTAGCCAGAGCAGGTTTCCACACTTGTCAAGCTGGAGGTTCAATGAGTTAATTGAGTCCGTTTGCACCCACTATAATTGCAACAATAATCAAGAAAGGAGATGAATTACAGAGCTTAATAACCAACGGAAACAACCAAGAACCGCCCCCAAAAATAAATTAGGGTTTCAAAACCTTAATTTCACCAATCACCAATTAAACACCACAAAACACGATTCTTCACACAGTCGTTAAGAACCGACCACCATAAAGTACAAGAACATCAAGAATCACAAAACCCCTAATTTTGATAAAACCCTTCTATCGAAAATCATGATCTTAGAGAACCTGTCTCTGATACCATGTAAACAATATCAAGATCATGAACAAAACACCAAGACTACACTCAACCAACCTCCCATTTGGTGCAATTAAGAATCAAGAAGTATAATACGAACAAGTCCTTAATCGAGTGCTTGTTATAGAAAGATAATCACCACTAGGTGGATCTTAACCTCACTACAAATTACTCAATTCTCAATCTAACTAAAAAATCTATAACACCCCATTTGGTAAAATGGAATATCACAGTAAGATATGGCGTATTATCAAAGCATGCAAGGTAAATGTCTAAACATTCATCACCATAAAAGGAAATACCAGAAACAACATCGGTAGTCCAAGTAACTCAACACAAGCAAATATAAGTACTGTAAAGGGAAAGGACTAAACAATGTCCAACATGAAATAAAGTAAGATAAAGTATGATGAATGCATAAGATATAGAAGGTTGGATAGCTTTCATCCGAATGCACATACTCTGGAGATCCTACTTGCGACCTTAGGTACCTGCCGTTTAGGAACATAGAAATGGAAAACGGCTAAGCATAACGCCCAGTGCACGGATATACAATAAAGCATGGAAACATAGAGTAATGAAAGCATATAAAGAACATATAAAGCATGAAGAAGCAGAAATGAATAAGTCCTGGGAAACCTAGACGTATAACATGTTTACTGGTTTTAGTTCTGAAAACATAGCTTATGTTTACTTATGAAAATCTGTATTAGTTTAATATACCAAAAGCCAATATAGGTCATGAGGTAAACAACGTGCATGAATACTTGGAGGGGTGACCTCGTCATGCAATTAGAGGGGGTGCCTATAATTAATATGGTTTGGGTAGGAGGGATAAGCTCCTTGTGAAGGATGCAAGGCACACACCACATTCACCATGAAATCTTGACTGACACTGTAACTAGGATGCACCCATACATCCCACATGATAATATAATAATAATAAAGGCCAAATAAACTGAAAGGGACGCCACGAGCTATCACACCGCCGTAGTGAAGTCATAACAATAGTGCCTCTAGTGTTATGGTTATGGTACCTCCATAACTGGGTGAAACTGGCATGCATGTATATGGCTAAGGTAACTAATAAAACGTAAGCATTTAAATATGTAACTACTGGGATAACAGTTGGCTGTATACGAGAAATCCTAATAAAGGAAGAGATTGTCCTTACTGAAGGACGGAAAATCCGTACCTTGTGTCCAGTAGAAGCTAACGGAAACGCTAAAAAACCTACTCCGCCTTGACGGATAATACCACATAAGAATAGGGACGTGTATGAGTTGTCTGAATTACATGTGTTTTACTGGTTCTGTGCGTTCTTAGCTTATTATTCATGTTCTGTCATGTTTTAACTGTTAATCTATAGTTATTCTTGTATTATGTTGTTTATTATTCATGTAATAAGGTATTATAATACTTTTATTGTAATACTAAGTAACTTTCTAAAAATAGCAGGTTTCCTAAAATAGTAAGTTTCCAAAAATAGTAAGTTTCTATAATTAGAAATAAGTTGGATTATTAAAATGTAAAGTAAAGTTTATTAGTAAAAATACAAGTCATGATTTAAGTATTATAACTTATTAAATAAGTAACTTGGTTAATTTAATAAACTATAGATTATAAGAATTTAATTAAAATACATGTTTAATTAAATTAAGCTAAGTAAATACTTAGGTTAGTCATGAAATATTAATTTTAATATTTTTTCCTATGTCATGTATTTAATTAAATTATATAGTCTTGGAAAATAATTTAATTAAAATATTAAACTGCTTTTAAAAATTCCCGAGCCCGAACCCGTGTTTAAAATTATCCCGAACCCGAAAATTCCTAGCCGACACCACCCAGCAGGCGGCTGGTGGTGTCAGCCGGCGGCTGATGACCAAACACAGCCCCACCAGTGGCTAGACCGGCTAGCCGGTTGCCACTGGTGGCCTATCGTTCCCGCTGCCGAGCCTCGGCTAGCCACTGCCAAGCCCGGTTCGACCCCGGCTTAAGATGGTTCCCACTGTTCTTGTTATTAAGTTCCACCGAGACCCTATTGGTCTCGGTTGACACGAATCAAACCAAACCAAATGCTAAACCACACCCGACCTTGAGTCGGGGTTCCCTTGTGTTGCGATCGAGCAAAAACCGAACCAAGCCGAGACCCTAGTGGTCTCGGTGGTGGTGCAAACGCCACGCCGAGAGCCTTATGGCTCTCGGTTTGTGTCTCGGCCGAGCAAAACCAACACCAAAACCCCCTTAATCATGTTTTACAATTAATCTTTTCATGTTCTAATGATTGTTTTTAAGATTAAGTAATATGACATCATGAATTCAATAAAAGAATTAAAAAGAAAATGTGATGGTGATTACCCGATGCGTGAAAGAAAAATGATTAATGACACGAACACGTACAACCAAAAATCAAAGATCAAATCGACCCGAACACCCCTTTGGTGTTGTTGATATCCGGCGGCAAGAGGAGAGAGGCCAAAGGGTTTCTTGGTTTTTTTGTAAACCTAAATTATGATAAAAATCTCCTGGTGTTTTCTTAAACATGGATTTGTATTGGGTCATGGGCCAAAAGTCCCATTCTTCCCTTTCTCTTGTCTAGCGGCGGCCATATGGAGCCCAACAAGCCAAACCGTAGCTTTTCTATGTCAAGTTAAATACTCGTATACGCTCGTGTTTTAATTATCGTGAATTAATATGTCGTGAACACGTCACGTTTATAATATACATAAATACATGTTATTTAATGTCGTGACACGTGTAATATATTATAAATGGAAAGTTTTAAATTTTATCGTATTTTTGTGTATTTACTGTTCATGGTATTTTAAAGCGGGTTTTACACAATCAATCAAGATGATTGATATGAAATACAAGAACAATAATGAACAATCATAACTCGATGCTTGAACAGAAATAACAGACTGTGAGAAAAATGAACAAGTGTATGTAATCGATTGATATAAGAGAGAGTTATCAAACCCTAGCTGCAGGTGCAGCTTATATACTCCAACTTTTTTCACTTTATCCCTCCAACTTTAATCATCTTGCTAGAATATAACATAACTTCCACTATGCCAATAACAAATTTCATACTTGTCAACTTTCGTCCCTCAAACTTAAATAAACACAAATACACAAAATACAAACTACGCATAATTTGAACAAAAAGGACAAAAGGGTTAAAAATATTACCATTACCCACTTTATTTTAATTTCAAAATAGAATTTAATTTTTTATATCACCAATATAAATAAACACCTTCTTATCTTAATTTTTACACTTAATTCCTTCCCAAAAAGTTTAATTTGAAAACTAATCTCTAACAAAAATCTACCATGGCTTATTCCATTCCACATAGTATCGATGAATTCATAAATTTGGTTACAAAACTAATTCACGAAAATAGCATTCTTAGAAAGCGACAATGGTATTAGCCATGAAATTTGAAAACGCTTCCATCGCTAAGATAATCTGCATAAAAAACATACAAGAAATGCAATAATATTTCCAAAGAGATTGAAGACAAAATCTAAAAATATTACGAGATGCATAACGTTTTTTCAAAAGACGGATAAATTTAGAACGACAAATGAAAACTATATGTGTTTAGCTACATGAAAAATACAATTATGACGTATTGTAGTTTTAAATTCGTAATGTACTTTGACGAGATGTTTGATACGGATCTGAGATCTGATTATTTGTAATGTAATGTTTTTGTTATATACGTATTTTGTTATCATATCGTATTTAAATTTCTTGTTGTATTTGGTATTTTTATTTTTATAAAATGAATTAAATATGTTTAAAAGTGATGAAAAATAAAATAAAATTTGTAGTGGTAGGATCTAAGTAAAGTTTTTATGATAAAAACGTGTTTTTGAAATAGAAGTATTAGAAGATGTGATACTTGTTGAACCCAAATGAAGAATATAATGAATTCATGATACTTTTTTGTTACACGCTAAATTCAAAAAGTCAGGTTCTGCTTAGAAGGCACACATGAATGCGAGGTTTTTTGGTTTATTCTTGTTGGTCTTGTTGGAGCAACCCAACGGTAAGGGTGTAGTACGTGTCACGCGTGGAGACTCGATATGGCACTACACTGGTGGGGAGTTGGGGTCGCTCTCTTGATGAATCCAAGGCACGCAGGACGAAACCAGTAAACCTCTATTATACGCAGGATGGATGGCTGGTCTTTATTGGTGTAAGGACGCCACACGCGGTCTAAATGATGAATATGTGACAAGTGGTATAAGAGCCAAATCGGACCGAGGCGAACCGAAACAAAATCATTCAAGATTGTTCTCCGAAAAGTTCTTTAAAGTGTTTGGTTGCGCAAAGGTGGTGGGAAAGAGTTCTCGAGAGATTGAAGAGTTAATATATGTGGCGTGAAGTTCATAATATCGCGTTCGATGAAAGCTAGAGAGAGTAATGGACTAATCCAAATGGTGGATGTCAGTCGTTGCACGCTGGATCTTAAGTCGCCAGAAAGAGTAATGGACTAATGTGTAGTCGCTGCACGCTGGGACCTAAAGAGTTGAAAGTCGAATGTCCCTTTAAGCCATGAAGCGAGAGTAAAGCTAAAATCATTTGAGAGTATTCGTTTGTTGGTGCGAATGATCATGCACTAGGTCGTGCATGAATTGGTGGTGGGAGAATGTCACGAGCTAAATTCTGAAGGTCGGGTTCTGCTTGGACGGCGCACATAAATGCGAGGGTTTTTGGTTTATTCCTATTGGTCTTGTTGGAGCACCCAACAGTAAAGGTGTAGTGTGTATGTGCTACGAGTAGAGACTCGATATGGCATTATAGACCGCTCCCCTGATGAGTCCAAGACAGGACAAAACTAATGAACTCTATTATGCACGGGATGAACCGGTCATTATCGATGTAAAAACGTTACATGGAGTTTAAAGGATGATTCCGTAACATCTTGCTCTAATGTACTTTCTTTTTTCTTTTGAACTAATTGCTCTAATGTACTCGCCTTCTACTTTTTATGACAATGTTAATTATATATTCGGTTATACCGCATGCATCTTGGTAAAAGAAAATTTGCCATTCCCTAGATAACTTGAACATAAAAATCTCACATGTAGCCGTTTCTAATATACAGTAATACGTAATTCCTGCTGTCACAAATTCACAATACTCGCTAGCTATTTACAACAACAAAGTATATAGTATAAAAATCAGCAACTCAAAGAATCATCTAACGAGATGTTTAATAAATAATCAAACGAATCCAATGTAGGCAACCAAGTGAGGTCCAGTTAAATATGATTATTCAGCTATATAATTGCCAATAATCTCGTCGTCCATATATTTTTAGAATACCGGATTATTAAAAGGTGTATAAAGTACTATTTTGTCTATCCAACACTTGCTATTTACTCATTGCTAACTTCACTACTACTTCACATAAACAACAATGGGAAATCGATCCTATACTCAACAAGTACACCATCACCCTAACACCACCAACACAACAAAAACCTCAAAAACCTTCTTCTTACCAACATTTTGTCGACTTTCCATAAAAGACGACATCGTTAAACCGACCAAATTAACCGATTTATCGTCATCTTCAGTTTCATCCTCACCTGACCCTTCATCACCAAAACTTAGCTGCATTGGTCAGATTAAAAAGAGATCAAACAACACTAGCAACACCAACAACGGCCTCCAACGCACGAATACCACTAAATCGGCTAGAAACATCAATTACACAAAGCTTCTTAAATTTTTTTCTAGTAAAAACCTTATTTGCCATCCGGTTGACAATGCTAAAATAAGCAATGATGGAGGTAGAAGTATATCTAATAGAAACAAAAGATTGAATCGTAGTGTTACGATTCCCATTAGTTCAAGCAAGAAACATGTTATAGTTAGCATTGAAGAACTAGATCCACCATTGCCTGTGGTGAAACTCAAACCTCAAGATCAAGAAATGAACGTCGTCAACTTAGGTAAGAGACGTGGTATCGAGTTGAAAACTTTGCAAATTCAACCAGTTCAGTTGTCGAAAATCGTCCTCAATAATAGTAAATCTTTAGCTCAACAACAAGATCGATCCACAAGGTAAATCGGTTCACATTCGATATGAGTAATGTTACATATGATATGATAGGAGAACATATGAGAAAATAAACAATGCACACCTTTGTCTTCAATTTATTTTTGGCATATGACATATTTTGTTTAATTTTTGTTTTCTAGATCTCTGATTTTCTTCATTTTCATATGTCATACTCCGTATTTAATTTTTTTCTTAATAGTATATATGGGGTTAAATATGGGCCAAGATCGGTACCAATAACGTTACAGTTATCGAATCTGCAATTTGCCTGTGTAAACACATGTTAATGTGCACAGAATTTCAAACATTGGACGTGGTCTAGCGTGGGACTTGTCTGATTGATGTTTATTTTATGTACTTTTTTTTATCAGTAAAATGTCTCGGATCTAGGGTTTTCGCATGCAAACGTGGTTTCATTTGGAATCATTCGTCCACCGTCATTGAAACTTTACTTTATATTATTATTATTCAATTATTCATTTACTTTTGGTTAAATTTTATACTGTAACAAAATGTTTGACAAGTTATTTACTTTTAATCTACACTATATATAAATGTTTGACTATCACTGAAGCATTAGTCTTGGGTGTAGTTTTTGTGTCTAAGTCAATTGACTTAGATTCAAGTCTCATCTTTATATTTTGCTTTAGATATGTACTCGTTTTTACAAAACCTATGGACACAAGAGATTTTGTAAAATAAGAGTTTGAAGGTCGAGTTTCGGCTCGTCTCACTCGTCTTACTCCAGGTGTTACTACTTTGAGTCAGAAGAGTTGCAAGAGTTATTCTTTGTGCGATGGACAATGATTAATATAAAAAACCAACAAAGATCAAGATGTTTCCGCTAATTTACATTTTTTTATAAAATATAAATATTTGTCTAAGTACAAGGTCTTTTTTAAAAAAGTACAAAGGCACATGCACCCTTGTAATGGCATTAAAAACACCGGTTGTTCGTGTATGTGTCCGGAACGTACGGACCGATCCGGAACACATGACCCGATCCGGAACAAACACTTCCTTCTAGAAGAAGTCAACAAAAGTCAGCAAAGAACTCAGCAGGCACACTTCCTATAAAATAGGGAGTGTGTCCCCAATCGGGCCAACCAAGGCCCATCACCATTCCCGGCCTTTTAGGAATCAGACTAGTATAAATACCCCCTTTGGGTTCAAGGTTTAGGTTAACTCTTTTACCCTTATTACTTTTTACTTATATACTTTTACTTTCTTTTCCTCTCCGGATTTTTATCCTTTACTTACTCTCACGCCGGAGCTTGGTCTGGGTTCCCACACCCGGACGAGGCTAACGCGTTACTTTGTTTTCAGGATATCCGAGGCATACAACACTCAAGATCCGATTCGGTCCACCCATTCGGATCCCCGCAAAGGATTGCACGAACATTTGGCGCCATCCGTGGGACTTGATATTCTATCTACCAATTGCATAGAATGGCAGGTCCTACTCCTGTCACTCCGACAGGTCCTAACCTTCCGATTGATTTAACCTCTCCGAACAATCAGAATCTCACAAAGGAACAACTCGAACAACACATCTCAACCTTGCGGCTACTAGTCAAAGAGCATAACCGGAACGCCGTGGAACCTGTCCGTCTAAGTTTCATTGAAGAAGATGAGGGAAGCAGCAACACCAAGATAGTAAGAGGCAAGGTGGTGTCCGATGCAGACCTAAAGAAACCTTTTAAGGAAGCCGTCAAATCCCCTCTCACCCAAAGAATTATTAACTTCTCCGGACCCGAGTACAAGATGCCTGCCACAGTCAAGACATATGACGGAACGGGAGATCCGGAGGATCATTTGAATCGCTTCACCGGAGCAGCCAATTCGGGCGAATGGCCAATGCCGGTTTGGTGCAGAATGTTCCAGCAAACGCTAGAAGGGGGAGCTAGGGGTTGGCTTGAGAGCCTTGACAATGACAGCATTGACGAATGGGCAGAGCTAAGGAAGGCGTTTGTCAAGAGATACTCGATCCGAAAGCTATGTCACAAAGGCCCACATGAGATAACTAAGATTGTGAGAAAGGCAAATGAGTCATTGACAGATTTTAAAGAACGATGGACAGTCGAAGTAGGTCGCATCCATGGAGTTCCGGAAGTCATGAAAATTTCAGCATTTATGGATTCGGTCAAAAGTCCAGAGCTGGCAAAAAGGTACTCTGACAAAGTTCCTGTATCGGTGGACGACATGATGGAGAGGCTGGATGATTTCGTCCGATCCGAGGAAGCATTCGCTAACACTGAGCTACCAAAAGGGGAAGGAACGGAGCCATACCGGAAGCCCAACCCTCCCACCCAAAGAAGGGATGATCGCAACCAAAAGTACCATGGCTGGAACAACAATAGGAGAAATGATGGTCGAGATGCATATAAGGGAAGAGATTTCTTCAACAACAGAAACAGGGATAGAGACAACAGGGCACCATACCCACCACCCCGGAATGACAATTATCACAGGAATGATTACAACCGGAACAATTACCATGACCGAAACAGAGTGGCCCCGGTCCTAAGTGTGAATTCCTTGACAAAGAACCTGAAAGAAATCCTTGCTACCGAAACACAGCTTCGTCTACCCCCTCCCCGTCCAATGAACAATCCGACAAGAGGTGGAAACATGGATCGTTATTGTGACTATCATCAGGATAAGGGGCACTTTACCAACGATTGCATCCAGCTAAGGAAACAAATTGAGCTAGCCCTAGAGTCTGGAAAGTTAAATCATCTTGTCCGGGATGTACGTCAAAGAGGACGAGACAATCGAAGAGAAGAAGCTCCAAGGCAAGACAAGATTATAAACATGGTCCGGACATTACCGGAAAGGGAAAAAAGGAAAGCCAGAGAAACAACCGAAAGCTGGATGAGAGCCCCAATCACTTTTCCACCATTGGAAGAAGATGAAATGTCCGATGATCCAATTATCATAGAAGCCGAGTTGGGAGGTTATCTGGTACGAAGAGTTTACGTAGATGAGGGAGCATCGGTGGAAATTATGTTCGAGCATTGCTTCGAGAAGCTTCCAACAAGCATCAAGTCAAAATTGAGGAACACACAAACTGATCTCGTCGGATTCGCTGGAGAAGTAGTCAAACCAATGGGAAAAATCGAACTTGAAGTCCGCTTCGGATCAGACAGCTTAGTCCGAAGAACTCACATGAAATTTGTAGTGATCAGCGCACCGTCACCATACAATGTAATCTTAGGAAGAACAGGCATCCGGATCCTTCGAGCTGTACCATCAACCATTCATGCCATGATGAAATTTCCCACTCCAAGAGGAGTAGCCTCGCTAGTCTCTCGTTCAGTCATCGTCTCGGAATGTAGGCAAATAGCAAAAAGACAAGCGCCAACGCCCACAACCAACAACAAGACCGTGACGGCTGAATTACCATCCGGTACGGAAAGCATCATGATTAACCCTGCCTATCCGGAACAGCTCACCACTATTGGGGGCGGATTAACCCCAGCTTGCCAAACAGCATTAAAGAACCTGCTGAAAGACAACTCGGACATATTCACATGGGAGCCATCAGATATGACAGGAGTGCCGAGGCGAATCATGCAACATAACTTGAATGTCAATGAGAGCTTAGACCCGGTATGTCAGAAAAGGCGAATGTTAGGATCCGAAAAGAGCAAGGCCGTAACCAAAGAAGTGAAAGAACTAGTGGCAGCAGGAATAGTCAGACCGGTAAAGTACCCAACGTATATCTCCAATCCGGTCATGGTGAAGAAGAGTGACGGGTCATGGAGGATGTGCGTAGACTTCAAAAATCTTAATTCAGCATGTCCGAAGGACTACTACTCACCTCCGGACATTGATGAAAAAATTGAATCCGTAGTAGAATCTCGCTTCAAGTGTTTCTTGGACGCATACAAGGGTTACCATCAAATTCAAATGGCCCCGGAAGATGAAGATAAGACAGCCTTTTACACGGATCAAGGCACCTTTTGCTACACTAAGATGCCCTTCGGATTGAAGAATGCCGGAGCGACATATCAAAGACTAGTTGATTCAGCCTTTCAAAATCAGATAGGACGGAACATGGAAGCATACATTGATGACATGGTGATCAAGAGCAAGGATGAGAAGAGCATGTTAGCAGACATGGCAGAAACCTTTGACAACCTTAGACAAATCAACATGAAGCTGAATCCAGTCAAGTGCTCCTTTGGGGTAGAGGAAGGCAAGTTCCTGGGATACATCATCACTCCGGAAGGCATACAGGCCAATCCGAAAAAGACTAGGGCCATTATTGACATCCAATCACCAAAGACATGGAAGGAGATGCAATCATTAAGTGGCAAACTAGCAGCTCTGAACCGATTCTTATCACGATCCGCCGAAAGGGCACTCCCATTCTTCAACACACTCAAAAATATCACAAAGGAGAATAAGCATGAGTATAAATGGACTGCGGAAGCAGAAGAGGCATTCCAGCAAATGAAAAAATTGATCATGAACTTACCAACCCTTACCACACCAAGACCAAAGGAACCCCTGTACATGTACTTGGCAGCATCACAAGAGTCAATTAGTGCAGTGCTGCTCACAGAAAGGAATGGAAGACAATGTCCGATTCACTATATTGGCCGAACACTCAGTGATGCGGAAAAGAACTATTCTCCTATGGAAAAATTGGCTTTAGCCCTGCTAAAAGCATCAAGGAGACTTAGAAGATATTTCGAAGGCCATGACATAAATGTAATCACAGACCAACCAATCAAGCAGATACTAAGCAAGGCGGATGCATCCGGAAAATTGGCTAAGTACACAATTGAATTGGGGGCTTACAAAATAGAATACAAACCAAGAAATGCAATCAAAGGGCAAGTTTTGGCAGACTTCCTAACTGAAGCACCTATAGGGCAGGCAGCAGAAGAGTTCTTCCAGGTGCCTATTCCGAAGCCAGATAAGGATGAGACAGAAACGTGGACTCTCTTCACAGACGGAGCATCCAGTACCCAAGGTGCAGGAGCCGGATTGGTCCTCATCAGCCCAACCGGAACTGAATTCACTTACGCCCTCCGGCTGAATTTTGAGACCACCAACAATGAAGCAGAATACGAAGCCCTTCTAGCAGGTCTAAGAATTGCAATACACATGGGTTCGTGTAGCATGCACTTGAAACCAAGGTCGATTGTAGCACAAGCTTTAAGATCGGGATACTACTGGCCGACCATGCATACAGACGCAAGGGAGGAACTAAAGAAATGTGATTCATGCCAAGTCCATGCCCCGGTAGCAAGATTGCCAAAGACGTTGATGAAATCTATCATGGCACCATGGCCATTTTACCAATGGGGAATGGACATTCTAGGTCCATTACCAGCCTCATCCGGAAATGTGAAATACATAATCGTCGCCATTGATTATTTCACCAAGTGGATGGAGGCTAAGCCGTTAGTCAAGATATCCGGAAAGGAAGTAATCAAATTCTTTTGGGACAATGTCGTCTGCCGATTCGGAATCCCAAAGATCATAGTCACGGACAATGCTAAGCAATTCATCAATGAACCATTCAAGAGCTGGTGTTCGGACCTGGAAATCAAGCAAATCAACACAGCTGTAGCCCATCCACAAGCAAACGGCCTAGTCGAAAGGGCCAACAAGACCCTCATGGAAGGCATTAAGACAAGATTGGGTCGAGACAGGAATGGATGGGCAGAGGAGCTACCGCACATACTATGGGCTCACCGGACATCATTGAAGCAGAGTAATGGAGAGACTCCTTTCAGCCTCACCTATGGATCCGAAGCAGTCATCCCCGCTGAGATAGGAATGCCCACATATCGGACAATGATGATCAATGAAAAGGACAACGATGATGCCCTGCGCATAAACCTGGACCTCTTACAAGAAAGAAGAGAGATGGCAGCTATCCGGGAAGCAAAGTACAAAACAAAGGTGGAACAGTACTACAACAAGCGAGTTCGTCCAGTTGCATTCCGCCCAGGAGACTTTGTGTTCCGAAAGAATGAAGCAAGCAGGGTTCAGAAAGAAGGAAAACTTGCTCCTACATGGGAAGGCCCATACCGTGTCAAGGAAGCATACCAGAATGGCTCATACAAGCTCTCTACCATGAAAGACAAGGAGGTCCCGAGGGTGTGGCATGCAATGAACCTCAGGAGGTGTTACTTGTAATTCCATTTCTATCTTGTAATGGCTCTTTCTCCCTTCAGCAAGGGAAGAGTCCGATTTAGCGCTTTATCTAAATTTCATTTCAAAATGTATCAACCTTCACTCCCTCCAGAAGGGAAAGGTCATGTCCTTTGATTTTAATGAAAAAGCTCCTCCTCTCGTCAATAAAGGAGGAAGCATATTTGCAGCAATTATAAATAGCATGAATGATAAGGCATACGTTCCAATTCTCTCTCCCTTCAACAAGGGAAGAATTTGGTTAAGTCCTATCCGGAATGGAAGGCATACGTTCCAATTCTCTCTCCCTTCAACAAGGGAAGAATTTGGTTGTTTTTAAGTAAGTCCTATCCAGAATGGAAGGCATACGTTCCAATTCTCTCTCCCTTCAACAAGGGAAGAATTTGGTTGTTTTTAAGTAAGTCCTATCCAGAATGGAAGGCATACGTTCCAGTTCTTTCTCCCTTCAACAAGGGAAGAATTTGGTTGTTTTTAAGTAAGTCCTATCCGGAATGGAAGGCATACGTTCCAATTCTTTCTCCCTTCAGCAAGGGAAGAATTTGGTTGTTTTTAAGTAAGTCCTATCCGGAATGGAAGGCACACGTTCCAATTCTCTCTCTCTTCAACAAGGGAAGAATTTGGTTGTTTTTAAGTAAGTCCTATCCGGAATGGAAGGCATACGTTCCAATTCTTTCTCCCTTCAGCAAGGGAAGAATTTGGTTGTTTTTAAGTAAGTCCTATCCGGAATGGAAGGCATACGTTCCAATTCTTTCTCCCTTCAGCAAGGGAAGAATTTGGTTGTTTTTAAGTAAGTCCTATCCGGAATGGAAGGCATACGTTCCAATTCTTTCTCCCTTCAGCAAGGGAAGAATTTGGTTGTTTTTGAGTAAGTCCTATCCGGAGTGGAAGGCATACGTTCCCAATTCTTTCTGATCAAAAGAGGCGAGGCGTATTTGTATGCAATTATATTCACAAACAAGAATCACAAGAGGGGCATACATGTACTTAATAAAACATAAACGTAAACATAAGAAAGCAATGTCATGGTTACAACCTTCCTGATCAAAAGAGGCATAAGGAAAGACAAGATAACAGAAACAAATAGTCTACGAATATTACATTCATCCAAATAAAGTTAAGTTTAGAAATAAGTATCAAGCAAGTCACAGAGAAATCAGACAGCCGGAGCATCTTTGCTTCCGGAGGCATCAGCATCGCCTTGGAGGGATACCAGATCTTCATCAATGAGCGGTTCTGCCAAAGGATCCACAGTCGGGGGAGGAGCAGGAGCGGGCTCAATTTCCATCAAGCGTTCAATAGGCAAGTAGAAGTTGGAAGCGACCTCTTGGATGTAAGGGTATTTAGCTGATGGAAGGGCATCAACCATTGGTCCCATCTTCTTCTCACAATACAAGTCGAAGCCCGGAGTGGCAGCAACAACGGCCAATTGCTCCTCAAGAGGTCTCCAAACCTTGATCCCTGTGGCCCATCCGGCCTCAATGGCTTTGTTGAAGCAATCGGTTATATTCTTCTTGTGCTCATGGCTGTTCAAGAGTTTAGAGACCACGGCGGGAAGCAATGTCCGGATAGCATTATACCTCCCCATCTCGGAAGTATTGCACTTGCTCTGCAGCTCATCCCTCTCGGCTTTCAAGGCTTTAACCTCTTCGGCATATCTTTCTTTGTCCGCGTTCACCACATGCAAGGTTGCCTCGAGATCAGAAATCCGGGCATCACGGCCTTTGAGCCTCTCGGACAAGTCAAATTTTTCACCTACCACGGCAGCCAACTCCGAATCCCTAGTAGCACATACCCTTTCGGCATTTTCAAGCTGAGAGGAAAGCCTAGAATTGGCTTGGGTCTGCTCCGACAACTTAGTGTTGGAAGCTTGCAAAAGCACTTTATATTCCTCACATGCATCCATTAGGTTGCCTTGGTCACCGGATTCCTCCTCCAATCGCCGAAGGGAGTCGACCATTCCCATAGTGCTCCTAGCAAGTTGATACCAGCTGCGGTTCAGGGCAAGGGAAGGTGGATAGGAACTCAGTTCTTTTCGCATGGCTGGAGGGACAAGATTTAGCATTAAGTCGCGACATTCCGAAGGGGTATCCACCCGGCTAGCAGCATTGATATTCCAATCCGGAATATACTTTTCCGCGGCAAACACACCTGTATCGGACAGACATAAACACTGTTAACAAAAGAAACAGACAACGTGACACATAAGCAAGGTAAGAGGAAAGCATGGAAAGGAATATACTTACGTGACGAATGATGATGATCCGGATTCATCACCCCTTTACCCTCCCTTTGATTAATAGGTTCCTCAGCATCATCAGCAAAAACACTTTTGGAGCTTGAGCCATCCAAATACGAATTACCAAGAACGGGGCTTTTCTCCTTGTTTTGATCCGAAACAGGACCTTCGCCATCCCCTTTCGACCCTTCCCCATGTGTTTTCTCCGAACCAATGCCATCAGGTTCGCCATCCCCTTTCGACCCTTCCCCATGTGTTTTCTCCGAACCAATGCCATCAGGTTCGCCATCCTCTTTCGACCCTTCCCCATGTGTTTTCTCCGAACCAATGCCATCAGGTCCGGGAGAATCATCATCCACGTTGATATTCAAATTAACTGACCGGAGGGGCGAAGGACTAAGTATGCGATCCTCATCAAGGATCGTCGATCTAAGCAAGCCAAGGCCACGTGTCAGCCATCGCAAAGAAGTAGGGTAAAAGATGGTTGGGCCTTGATGGGCCTTAGCCGTAGAATGGGCCAAGAGGTTGATCCGGCCCACACCAATCGAGAAAGAATTGGGCTTTAAGTCTTGATTCGACTAAAACTTTTCGAACAAAGTTAGCCCAATCAACACTTGGGGGGGACTTGTTCGTGTATGTGTCCGGAACGTACGGACCGATCCGGAACACATGACCCGATCCGGAACAAACACTTCCTTCTAGAAGAAGTCAACAAAAGTCAGCAAAGAACTCAGCAGGCACACTTCCTATAAAATAGGGAGTGTGTCCCCAATCGGGCCAACCAAGGCCCATCACCATTCCCGGCCTTTTAGGAATCAGACTAGTATAAATACCCCCTTTGGGTTCAAGGTTTAGGTTAACTCTTTTACCCTTATTACTTTTTACTTATATACTTTTACTTTCTTTTCCTCTCCGGATTTTTATCCTTTACTTACTCTCACGCCGGAGCTTGGTCTGGGTTCCCACACCCGGACGAGGCTAACGCGTTACTTTGTTTTCAGGATATCCGAGGCATACAACACTCAAGATCCGATTCGGTCCACCCATTCGGATCCCCGCAAAGGATTGCACGAACACCGGTCGATCGAATTTATATTTGAAATTGGTGTGGTGTTATACTATCGTAGTCATGGTTGTTCATATCGTGAAGTGTAGCGTAACAGTATTGGCAATTTTTAAGTTACAAAAGCTATAACGAATATACGAAGTTTTTTTAGGCGTGATATATAGCGAAATAAATTTTTTATTAATTAATATTTATATAACGAGTTTATAAGACGAATACATAAGAATTAAATCTGTTAATTAATAATTTACTCCTTACATGATAGAAAATGAAGCAATAATTGAATTCAACTTTTTAAACAAAATCGGGTTGTAATTACTCAAGATATATCTTCAAATTAAATTTACTAAAATCAAGTCTAGTAAATAGCCAAAGCTAGTAAACAAGCCCAATTCCTATAAATATGCAAAAAGATTCAAAAAAGTGTCGCACTTCGCGATATAACACGATATATCATATGTCGTTTTTTAGCACGCTACACATAAAGACGCCGCCTTAGTTTGTTTCTTTACATGGATGTCATGCTTCACGCTACGCACTAGTACAAAAAATGGTATCCGTCACACTAAAAAAGAGTGACCGTAGGCATACAGTCACACGCGGTATTTTTTGTCTTTGTGACTAAAGGTCCCGCGACCGTAGGTACACTACGGTCACGATCTGATCTTTGTGACGATAACCAGGAAAAAAATGTGACCAATACTCGAAAATGTGTGACGAACTAGGTACAATATTTGGTGTTTTAGTGAATATGTGTTACGGTAAACACTCTACAGTTACACGAGTTTTGTTTAAGAGTGACTATTGTTTATAAATGTGTCACATGAATATACAATATGTATGACATTTACTATGTGATTAGTGTATTTTGTGTGACTATATGCATCAAATAGTCACATGAAGGGTATGTTTGTGTGACCTTTTATGACATGTAGTCACACACATTATGCTAATGGCTCTGAGTTTGTCATATACAATTAACCAAAGAGTTACCAATAGTAGTAATAAGTGTGACTGTATGCTTTGTCAAGTCAAGACAATTGTATTTTATGTGACTATATGCATCTAATAGTCACATGAATTGTATGTTTGTGTTACCTTTTATGACATGTAGTCACACAAATCATGCTAATGGTACTGAGTTTGTCACATACAATTAACCAAAGAGTTACCAATAGTAGTAATAAGTGTGACTGTATGCTTTGTCAAGTCAAGCAAATTGTATTTTGTGTGACTATATGCATCCAATAGTCACATGAATTGTATGTTTGTGTTACCTTTTATGACATGTAGTCACACAAATCATGCTAATGGTACTGAGTTTGTCACATACAATTAACCAAAGAGTTACCAATAGTAGAAATAAGTGTGATTGTATGCTTTGTCAAGTCAAGTAAATTGTATTTTGTGTGACTATATGCATCAAATAGTCACATGAAGGGTATGTTCGTGTGACTTTTTATGACATGTAGTCACATAAATTATGATAATGACTCTGAGTTTGTCACATACAATTAACCAAAGAGTTACCAATAGTATTAATAAGTGTGACTGTATGCTTTGTCAAGTCAAGCCAATTGTATTTTGTGTGACTATATGCATCTAATAGTCACATGAATTGTATGTTTGTGTTACCTTTTATGACATGTAGTCACACAAATCATGCTAATGGTACTGAGTTTGTCACATACAATTAACCAAAAAGTTACCAATAGTAGTAATAAGTGTGACTGTATGCTTTGTCAAGTCAAGAAAATTGTATTTTGTGTGACTATATTCATCCAATAGTCACATGAATTGTATGTTTGTGTGACCTTTTATGACATGTAGTCACACAAATCATGTTAATGGCACTAAGTTTGTCACATACAATTAACCAAAGAGTTACCAATAGTAGTAATAAGTGTGACTGTATGCTTTGTCAAGTCAAGCAAATTATATTTTGTGTGACTATATGCATCCAATAGTCACATAGAATTGTATGTTTGTGTGACTTTTTATGATATGTAGTCACACATTGGAATGTGAATAAGTGTGACTATGTTTCATCTTCTAGTAACCTTTCAGAATTCAATAAAAACAAATAACAAAATTCTGGAAATTGAATTTCAATTGCATTAATATATAAAATTGAATGTACATAATCAAATCAACAAATGTAATGTCGTATTACTCTCAAGTAACATAATTTTCACATAGAATCACATTTGTAAAGACTTTGAATCACCGTATTGTAAAGTCTTTTAAGCCTTGTAATTCCTAGCTTGTTTCTGCATATGAGTAATAGTCGTAAATGTACTGCCTGCTGGAACATTCATCGAGCGCTTAGATCCTATCTTTGGTGCACTTTCAACAACAACTTTCATGGTATTTGGTGGTGTTGTTTCCTGTATGGAAACAAAAGCCGTGTATTAAACACTGAACTAAATATGAAAAGCTATGTATATGTAGGATGATAAATCAAGTGTATGTACCTCTTCCAAAAAAATAACCTTTTCCTTTGGCCATGCCACGAAACTACCTTTTACATCCTTAACAGTTTTTAAACCATTATTTCCGTCATCAGGTATGAATGCTGCATCCACTATGGATTCATCAACTAAAACTTTGTAGCAATTTTTTGGTAGTGGTTGGTTATGAATCATTACATTGTCTCCATCCTTAGACTTGTATACCCTACCATTACCAATGATAATTGTCCTAGATATATTCCACAGTTTGCACTTAAATGTCTGAAGAAAAAATGTTTACATGCGTTAATGACAAATAAATTAAACAAGTAATTATATGAAAAATGATGAAATACTTACATCTGGTAGTGATGGTGGAGACTGATTTACTTTTGATTTAGAAGGTGTATGCTTCTTTCGTAATGATGTAATAGGTACGTCTTGTTGTGTCGAGGGAGACAGATTTTGTTGTGATCCTGAAGCTGGATAAATATCTTCTTGAGATTGGGAATTTTGAAGTGGAGACTTCTTTTCCAACGATCTAGTCTTATTTTTTGCTAACCTAGTTCTAGTAGGTACCTGCATATATACATAATATAGTAAATAAGTCATGTATAGTACAATTTAGAAACCAAATATGGTTTTTTATAACTTACCTTCTTCGCAGTTGCAGTTGCAGCTGCAGTTGCAGTGTCCAAATCCTTGTTCGAAGTTGCAGTTGTCTTAGACATTGGAAATAACACACCCTTCTGAAGTCCACCACCACTGATCGACGTCCTTTGCTCTTCACTAGGTATTTTGCTTAATGTATTATGTTCTAGTTGTAATACCTGCAATATATAAGTATGTTAATTGTTAATGGTATTACAGACTGAAAATCTTGAAATCAAAAATTAGAAAACTAGTCTTACATTTGATTGACTTGGCATTAACTCGGCTATATTAACCCCTTATGAAGACATAACTTTCAACATTTTTCAATAGTTTCCTGTGTTTGTGACATCTTGGTGTTTAATTCAGCGACTGTATTCTCTTTTTCTTTACGCGCCTGTCTCTCCTTCTCAAGTTCATTTTCAAGCAACGCAATCCTTACATCAGTTCCTTGTTTCCTTCTAGGTAGATCAAAGAACTTCCTGCACGTAACTCTGCCTCCCACTCCTTGTGCATACCCTCCCTTTTCCTTTCCTAATACATGTGATAATGAATCTGAGCCACTATCAACCGTCAAGTTTCCATCTCTGATCTGTTCCTCTGCTTCCAGCTGCACACAAAAAATGGTAAATAATTTATCATACGAATATAAACATTATACAAAAAAATTTTCAATAACACTTACAATCTTAGTGCCAACTTTGATTGTTTCATCATCTGTCTCTTTTCCTTCTTTTCTAACCCTTTCATTAAACCACAATACACCACCGGGGGGGGGGGGGGGGGTTCTTGATCTGGTGTAATTTCTTTTTTTATGATCTTCCAAACATCAAATACATACAGATGAAAAGTTAACCAACATGGACAACAGTGTTAGGATATTACACCAATATAACCTTACCATTTGCTCTTATATATATACATAACCACCACGTCCCATTGTATGCTGATAAACAGACTTGGAACGCGCCAATTTATTAGCAGCTGATTTCACCTAACAAAAAAGATTACTAGATGAGAAGTTGCTAGTACGTAACAGACTGTGTTTGTCATACGGAGTTTCCAAAGAATTCATACATACGGTGTTTATAAATGTAAAACGAAATAGAAATTAACAACCTTAAATTCTTCTGTCACCGTGTGGTTTACAAAAGCAACCCATTGTTCGGCATTGACGATTGCTTTGTAATTCTTTGAAACTACATTTAGTTTTTCAGTATTATCTAGGTTGGGAACTATGTGCTTTGCTGTCAATTTGCTTCTGAAATTTCTTAGCAGTTCACCTAGCTTATTCATAACCAACTTTTTGTAGGACACATCAAATTCAAAGTATTGCTGCACATATTAACATAATGTTAAAGTAAATGTAGGAATACGACTAATAGTTGGGTAAAAAATTTTGTATTTGTACCGTGGTTTCAGTCCAAAGTTTTTCTCTTGCTTCCTCCTTCACATTTTTTCACGATAGAATCTTCAATCCTATCTGCTCCCGAACTGTGTCTCCTACAAAACTTATAAACAATGATCTGTTTGGACCTGATATTCTATTCAGTGCATCAAAGTTCACATTTATCTTCATGACATATGGTTTTCCATATTTTATCCGAATTGTCTAACCTAGTTATACCCCTCTTATTAACAACCTTCTGTTTACTGATGTCTTCATCCTCATCCGATTGATCACCATAATCCTCTGATTCATAACCTCCTTCGTTATCGTGATTTAAATCATCATTATTAGCCAAATAATCATCATCATTAACAATATAATCTTGATCATTGTTTTTGGTGTTCATGATTATTGACATGTGTAGAAGAACAATAAGTGAAAATGGTATGAAACTAGTGAAAAAGTAATTGAGATGGAGATGGAGTTAGAAAATTATGGTATATTTTGTGATTTTGGAGAAAAATCAGGATTTGAGATGGAGATAGAATTAGAGTATTATGGTAACTGCATATGCATTAACTTAGCATGGACATTCAAAATTTTCGTGAAAAATCTGGCTCCAAATACAAAAATTAAACAACCAAATATTTTGAACTCCAATTTGCCTCCAAATTAAACATTCAAACTATGTAAACTTTCCCTTTGAGTTTCCTGGTAAAAATGAATTTTGAACAAAATTTTATACTATTTTACACATTTTAACATTCAAGCAAAAACCTTTGATAGATAACTGATAATTGCTTGAGTACATATATTGAATTGTACATGAACTTAAAATACTTATATTAACTAGTTAACAAACCATATTGTTGATTATAGATAATTGATAATTGTTTCATAATGCTAGTAATGCATACAAATCTATTAAATTGTTGCAACCTGTAGTTTGATAATACAACAGGTGCCTAGCAATATCAGACCAACAAAACTCAAAAAAATTGTTCATATTTAACAGGGAGAACTGACATCATCCAACCTTCCTTTTGCCTTTGCTGTTGCTCCCCTCTGCAGCATTCCTTGACCGACCCTTCTCAGCAATTTCTTTCCAAAGTTTTTTTATTGGCTAGGCCAACAACGACATTTGGTATTGGAGCTTTAGCTTGAGAAGATTGAGCTTTGTGAGTGTGCTTTGATCTGGGAATGTGCTTTCGTCTTGGAGCATCAGCTTGAGCAACTAATTCTTCATCACTAGAGTCAAAGAAAGGGCTCTTCCTAATCCAATCTATGTTTTCTCATTCCTCCTGATATTTGACCACATCATGTGTTTAAAACAATTAATCGATGGTATAAACGTATACAACTTTATGCATAAACACATAGCAACTTAACTATACCTTGTTTGAAATTTTCTTATATCCTTTCGAGTAAGCAGTCGGCTTTGACTTTGAACCTGACATAGCATTAAGTTGAATAAATTAAAACTTCACAATGATGTACATTAAACCATAAACTTTTAGTTTAAACAGATTTACCTTTAGAATTGCTATTCTTCTTGAGTTCTAACTTATAATCCTCATCACTCGTGTCTTTCTCCTCGTCACTTGTATCTTCCTCCTCATCACTAGAATCTACCTCGACATCATTAGTGTCTTCATCCTCATCAGATGAATCTGATTCATCTTCTGCAGTAGGTTTAAATATAATAAGAGTTTCCAAACAGGGAGGACGAATAGAGGGAGGACGAACTTTTTTTGAAGATGTTGTGGCATTAGGTACACCTAAAATTTGAGTTTGAAGCAAGGCAGGACGAACAGAGGGAGGACGAACTCGAGCGGACGAACTTGTGGCATTAGGAGTTTGAAACAAAGAAGGATGTAGAACTAAATTAACACGACTAATCAAACACAAATAACATGATGATAATTAAACTAAAAAAGAAAGATTAGATTAAGATGAAGAGAAGAAAAGAAATACAAAGGTGGTGTTTTCCTAGTGAGAGAAACAAACACCTTTCTCTCTCTAGAACTAATCAAATGGAAAGCACACACACAAATGAGGATTAGGAAGCCTTTTATACTAAGTAACAAATGTTTAGGAGGCCTTTCTCATTTGTGAGTTCGGGACTAAATCCCGTTACATAAACAATAATAACTAAAAACTCTCGACATCATTAAATGACATTTTTCACGAGCTTCGCAACGATATATTATATGACCATCACTTTAATTACTTCTAACAATCACCCCCTAAGGGGTGGTCATATAATATGTGATTTCACTTCTTTGTTGTTGCAGACGATGTCTTGAGAGTTTCTCCATAGTTCCTTTCATGACTTGTGATCTTGGATCTTTGATCTTTGCCTTGACTTGATCTTGTAACTTTGCCAACTTGTGTTCTTGTGTCTTTCTCCACATACTCATGTTTTGTGTTGACTTGAAAGCTTGTTAACAATCTCCCTTGATCATTAGAGTAGCGGAAGTCTTTGACTTTAGATGTTCTTGAGCTTTCTTCATTTATATGAGCATGTGGTCTTGAATTACGACTTCTTGAAGTTACGCCACCTTTTGCATTCCTCCGGTTTCCCGTTATACAGTAAGAATACTGTACCTGTGATTAGGTAAGTTCAAAGAACTTCCTTGACAGGGTTTCTGGCTGTGGTAGCCGTTCTCAATACTTGAATTTATCGAAAGATAATTCATAGTAAAGAGTGAATCATACAGTTCCATTATGCTGATTAAGTCGTCAATTCAATTTCCTGGAACAAGTTTGAATCAATTAAGAATCAAACCATCGTTGCTTTCCAGTACAAGTTTGATTCATATAGAATCTCACAAGTTACCTACCGCAGTGCTGTTTGATGATGACACTAGAAGGATTTCCATTCGTCACTGTAAATACTGAAAAGCATTACTCTGAATGTTCTGGCAAGATCATAAAGATATTACGTAGAGACCTGGAACGAGTTTGAATTAATTATGAATCAAACCACTGTTGCTTTCCAGTAAGCATATGTTTAATTCAAACTGAATCGTACATATAACCTACCGCAGTGCTGTTTGATGTTAACACTGGAAGGATTTCCATTCATCACTGTGAGTACTAGAGAGTATCACTTTGAATGTTCTAGCAATACCACAAGGATAGAGCGTACGACTCTGTAAATTATCGCTTGTGTTCTAATGATGAACAACAATTGATATAAGGAATAAGTGTCCTAATGAGATTTTTGGTGAATCTCGTTGGCTCTAGACTCTATAAGTGCACGCTTATTTGGTGAGAAAGTCGATAGAAATGAGTTGAACTCCATGACAATAAAACAAACTTCTTTTGAGAGAAGCTTGAGTAGGTTGGGAAGGGTTGTGCTTTGCATCACTGGGTCCATGATGGTTTGTCTTCAATACCAGAAATCATCAACTTGATTCTGATAGTAGATGTATTGACCTGGTTTCTGCCTAAGTTGTATGAAGGGCTTCTTTCTTTACACCCTTTATCCTTACATTTCTTTTTCATTCTTAAACCCCTTCAATGCTTACCAAGACGTCATAACTAGCACCTTGTTGTGATTGTTCCAGTGCTAGCTTAAGTCATTAGTCGGCATTATTCCCGTACACTCAACTACTCCATCTTTCCTAAGGACTTCTAAGTTCGAATGGATTGTCCCTGGGAAGATCCCTCCGGTTCTGGTTGGATCATAGGATGAAAACCGAACCACCTTTTGACGCCAATATCACTGTGAATAATTGTGTTGGAGGTATAGATATCGTAACCAGAAACCCTTTCTAAATCATCAAAATGCTCCCCCTACATATGTGCATTATAAAAAGAAGGTTTTTTCACATATTAGGAAGAGAAGAACACTTATATCAAAGATCTTATCAAAAAATGAAGCAATTTTGATCACATTTTAATCACTATTCTCCCCCTTAAAAATTGCATGAAATTGAATTTTTTGTGAAACTAGTGATAAAACATGGAGAGAATAATGTGTCATGAAACTTTGGAACAAATGTTTATGAAATCATTATACTCCCCCTTGAAAAGAGATCCTATTTAAATAGGTGAGTATATGAGCACATTGTTTTGAAATACCTTGAAAAATAATGCTCAAAAGTCCGAGAAAATTGAGTTCATGAGCTTAGAACTTTGAATGTTTTGATATAAGCTCATTATTGAGAAAAACGAATTTCTCGTTGTTGAGGATAAGTCAAAGACTTTCCTTTCTTTAGGGACCGGGTTATAGTCTGACATGTGACTATAAGCCATTATGAGAAGAAAAATAGAAAGACATGTTTTGAAAACATTTGAACTCTCATTCAAATTTTATGTACGTACCCGTGTCGTTATTGAACAACATTTCTAAGTACCTCCATATTATCGATGCTGAGAGACATGTCGAAGAAGAATATTTTTTGTATTTTTGAAAGATTTTCTCATTTTTTTATAGGTTTTATATTTTTGTATTTTGATTTTCTGATAGATATATACAAGGTTACTGCGAATGTGCAAGACGGTCAAGTTCATCAGAAGTGAAACTACGCATACCAAGTCGACGAACCAAGAATTCAAATTTGTCTTGAGAAAGAGCTTTGGTGAAGATGTCGGCTAGTTGGTAGTCCGTCTTGACAAAAAACTGTTCTATCGTTCCTCTTTCCACATGCTCCTTTATGAAATGGAATCGGACAACTATGTGCTTGGTCTTGGAGTGTTGGACCGGGTTACAGGATATGGCTATGGCTGATTGTGAGTCAAAATATATAGGCACTTTGTTAAAGTGAAAGCCATAATCCGTGAGTTGTGTTCTCATCCAAAGGACTTGAGCACTACACACGGATAGAGACACATATTCTGCTTCCGCGGTGGACAACGCCGTACAGTCTTGTTTTCTTGATGACCAGCTCACTAGCTTCTCACCTAAGAATTGTGCTCCACCGGAAGTGCTTTTGAATGTATCATGACACCCTGCATGGTGGGCATCTGAAAAACCAGTTAGATTAAAACCAGAATCCTTCGTATAACAGAGACCTATGTGAATGGTTCCCCAGAGATAACGAAAGATCCTTTTAACCTCCTTGAGGTGCTTATCGGTTGGCTTAGCCTGATACCGAGCACATAAACAAGTAGCATGCACAATGTCCGGTCTACTTGAGGTTAAGTACATAAGGGACCCGATCATACTTCGGTATTTTGTAGCATCTACAAATGTCCCTTTCTTATCCAAATCAAGCTTGTGTTTCGTGTCCATTGGAGTACCAATAGGATCACAGTTTTCAATTCCAAATTTCTTTAGAATTTCAAGCACATATTTGGCCTGATATATGAAAATGCCACGGGGGGATTGGTGAACTTGGAGACCAAGAAAAAACGTCATTTCCCCCATCATGGACATTTCAAATCGACTTTTCATAAGGTCTACAAATAATATGGAATATTTTGGGTTAGTAGAACCAAATATAATATCATCTACATAGACCTGAGCCACCAATATGTCATTGCCGTAGTGCTTGGTAAACAAAGTTGGATCAATGGTTCCTTTGTTGAAGTGATTTTGTAGAAGAAATGATGCTAATTTGTCGTACCATGCCCTCGGTGCTTGTTTCAAACCATAAATTGCCTTTTTCAATTTGTAGACATGGCTTGGATGTTCGGTGTTGATGAAACCTTCAGGTTGACATACATACACATCTTACTTTAACGGTCCATGCAAGAAAGCCGTCTTCACGTCCATTTGATACACAGTGAACGATTTGTGTGCAGCGTATGCCAAGAAAATCCTAATAGCTTCCATTCGAGCAACCGGGGCGAAGGATTCAGCGAAATCAATTCCCTCCTATTGTTTATAACCTCTCACAACTAACCGAGTCTTGTTCCTAATGACCGTTTGCTCCTCATCCATCTTGTTTTTGAATAACCATTTCAGAGTAAGGGGATCAATATTGTCCGGTCGAGGTACTAACTCCCATACATCAAGCCGGATGAACTGATTGAGTTCTTCTTGCATAGACTCAATCCATGATGCATTGGTCATTGCTTCTTTCACACTAGCTGGTTCCATTGTGCTGACTGATAGTGCACAGATACACATATCACCGTCGGTATGCAGCTGATTTCGTGTTGAGACTGGTCGTGAGAGATTGCCAATCACTTAAACCAAAGGATGATTCTTAGTCCATTTGTGTTCATGTGGAAGTGTATGAGAAACTTGATGCGAACTCGACGGATCCACATATGGTGTTGAAGGCTGAATAGAACTTATGGAAGCCGCAAATGGATTAACAAACTCGTGTTCGTTGAGCATCACATTATTCATATTTTCAGTAACTATTTCATTCTGAAGATGAACATGAGAAGGAATTTGCTGAGAATGTTGTTGAGTTGCGTCAGCAGTCGGAGACGTGGTTGTAATGTTTGGAGTCAATATGGTTGAGGTTGACGTAGATGGTGCAAAAACGGATGCCGTTGGTGTAGATGCAGCAGGTGGTTCTAGAACTACCGCAGCAGGTGCAGCCGGGGCATTTTGAGGAACACCAAATGACGAAGGACCCTCCATATATTCATCATAGATTGGCCCAAATAAAACTTCCAAGTCACGTTCCGAGGGTTGTAACGATGAGATTGCTGACGGTGCAAATTGAAGCGCGAGTCCTGAACTTACGTGTCCAGAAGTCTGACGTTGAAGCTCGGGGTGTGAACTTCTATGTTGAGAGGCCATTCCCGAGAGTTCATCAAAAGTAACATTCATAGTCTCCATTACCTTTCTTGTCCTTCGATTATAAACCCTGTAAGCACAAGCAGTTGAAGAATAACCAATGAAAAAGCCAATATCACCTTTAGGTTCAAGTTTACCGATATCTTCACGATCATTTTTCGGATAACATAAAGCACCAAAGACATGTAAAAATGAAGTATCCGGTTTTCTTCCATTAATGATCTCATAAGGTGTTTTGTTGAAGCGGGTGTGAATAATGGAGCGGTTTTGAGTATAACATGCAGTTGCTATAGCATCAGCCCAAAGGAATAACGGTGCACTGGAGGAGAGAAGCATCGCCCAAGAAGCTTCCACTAACGTACGATTCCTACGTTCCACAACTCCATTCTGCTCTGGAGTTCTTACAACCGAAGTTTGATGAGAAATCCCAACTTCGTCAATATAAGCTTTCAGTTTCTGATTGGTGAATTCTGTACCGTTATCCGTTCTTACATTGATAACTGGGGCTTGAAGTAGAACTGATGTTTTCTTCAAGAAATTGATAATTACATCCGGGGCTTCATCTTTCGAAGCAAGAAAATGAACCTATGTGTAACGAGAATAATCATCCAAAATCACAAGGACATATCGCTTTCCATTAATACTTTTGATTCTCATTGGGCCACACAAATCCATATGAAGGAGATGCAACCTATTCGTCGAATTTGGAACAGGTTTGGGTTTGTGAGGCTTCTTCTTGCTTTTACCTTGCTCACATGATGGACAAAGATGGTCTTTAGTATATTTGAACTTTGGAAGACCGGTAACAAGATCATCTTTTGCAAGTTGGGTGATGGCATCAAAATTGAGACGAGATAACCTTTGATGCCATAACCATGACTTTGTTGAAGTGGCTCGGGCCATGAGACAAATTGGAGATGCAACAGACATTTGAAAAAGATCAATGGTGTAAAGGTTTGTTGTACGATTTCCTTTCAACAGATCAATTCCTTCAAGATCCCTAACAAAGCAAGTATGACTTCTGAAGGCAACCTCTAAATCTGAATCACAAAATTGCCCAACCGAGAACAAATTGTGTCCCAAGCCATCGACAAAAGATACTCTGGTGATGATAATATTTCCCCAATGAAGGTCACCATAGCCTAGAATTGCAGCAACATGATCATTTCCAAATCGAACAGTTCCCATAAAACGCCATACAAAGTTCTTGAGAAGACTTCGTTTCCCAGTCATATGTTTGGAACAACCCGAGTCCACGCACTAGAGACAAATTTCAACAGCCTGCCAATGATAAGAGAAGAGAAAATTTGGCAACCGAAGAAATAGGTTCCTGTATGGTTATGGTTAGGTAATAATCAAGCCGTATCACATACCGACATTTCACTGTCAGTATGAGATCTACTAGAATAAATAACATGACCATTAGAGGTAAAATATCTTCCAGTAGGCAACCACTTAGAGGTAACTCTAGGACTTCTAGGCGTAGCAAGACTTTCAGTGGACCCTACCTGCTTAGTTTTCAGAACATACACTTTAGCCTTAGGAGTGCTATGTGTTTTGCTGATAGAAAGCTTGTCAAGTCGAGTGTAACCACCATAGTTCAAACCATTCATAGTTAAACCACAAACATCATGACTAAAAGTAAATAAATATTTATTACATTTAGCACAAATAACTTCAGATTTTTCATTCCGAATAGCAAGTTTAAAGTCATTACATTAAGAAGAATTAAGTTTCTGATTATGAATAAAAAACGGTAAATTCCTACAGTGTTCTTCTACTTCCACATTATTAGCCTTGGGACGAATACTTCTAGAGGCAAAAGGGACCCTATCATTCCTTGTATTGCTCGTAGGCTGTGGCCTTCTGCTCTTAGTGTAGTTGTTCATTCCTGTAGAAAAAGACACACGCTTGTTAGAATTAGCATTTTTTAAATCAATGACTTGTGGTTGTGCGATAGTGGTCGGTTTTGTCCTAACGCTTGATTTATGTTGGTTGCTAGGCACAGAGATATCTACCCTAGTTTGAGATGAAGGTCTAACGCGAAACATTCTTGGGGCTATAACAGCAGCTTTCATTCCAGCAGCCTTGGGAAATGGTGTTACAGCAATACGAGTGGGTGTCGAGGTTGCTGGTTTCTGGATCATCGTATCCACAATTGAGCTAGGCTCAGAGGTCTTATCTTTTAACAAGGCCTTTAATTTACAGTTCTCACAGATTTTATCAATAAGTTTCTGATAGTCAGGCTTGCTTTGTTCAACAGCCCGCTTATATGAAACGACAACAGATTCTAAATCTGCAATCTTAGCCTTAAGCTTCTGAACATTACCATCACTAGCACTCTCTAACCATGAAGAGGCCAAATTCGTTTCCTTAACCTCTCCTAACTGAGCCTGCAACCGTGCGATAGTTTGTTGCATTTCATTGTAAGCTTTTTCATACGAAATCTTGTCATATTTGCATTCATCACATTTTTTGACAAATTTATTCCAAAGATCGGTGAATTCTTTATCCTTTTTAATGACATAAGATTCCATTTTCTCTTTCATAATATCAAGCTCAGTTTGAAGGTTTTCATTATGCGACACAGAGGTACTTAACTCAACAGGGCTACTATCAATACAATCACGAGCTTTAGAGAGGCGTTCAAGATCATTTTCCAAAACTTTGATTTTATCAAGAGATTCATCAGCTTCCTTCGCCAAAGATTTAAAGTCTTCAACAAAGTTGGCAAATTCGTTTAGAAAAGCTTTTTCCAAATTGCCTAACCTAGCATCAACTTGATTAATAATCGGATTAATATCATTTTGAAGAATTTTCTGGACCTCAATCTGAACAGGTGATGTAAAATTTCCTCCAGTTATTTTGGAATTAATAACACGTTTAAGGATGACAAAGTCATCTTTAAGCTCGTTTAGAAATCGGCGTGTGATACTCGGTTTAGGAGGGTCATCAGATAATTCCTCACTTGGTAGCAAAAGCATTTCAGTACTCATTTTAGACCGAACAAAAACAGTTGGAGGATTAATTTTCGGATAATAGACGGGTGTCACTTCTTTATCAAGCTTTTTCATTCTTAAACGAGTCTCTACAGCAAGTTCAGTAGTTTCCTCGGAATCATGCACACTAGGAGGATCATGCTCATCAGACAATAGCACACTACCATTATATAAAGTTTCATTAGTGGCCTGAACTTGCTTAAGGTATCCGGGATTAGGGGGAAGAGGACAACCTAAAGCCAATTTGTATCGAGTGTAATTTATATCATTCACTTTTGGTGCGAGCATATTTATCGTCTGCATAGTTTGGCCACGTTTTACTAAAAGGTTGTCTAATTCTCTAATCCTATCCCGAGCTTTGCAAAAATCCTCAAGAAGCCCATCTTCTCGAATTTTGAAATCATGTGTCTGCTTTTTTCGTCCTTCTTTTAACTCCAAAATAGTAGATTTTTCAGTTGAAAGCTGTTTATTAAGAGACGTGATTTCATCATTCAATTCGCTTATCTTTTTAGCACTACTTAAGTGTAAGGCATTTAATTTCTTAGTTGTGCATTTTTCTTGATAAACCGATATAGCATGAGCTTGTTCAAGTTCTTTAATTTTAGCCTGATGAATTTCAAAACATTTATCCCGTTCCTTATATCCCGCAAGCTCAATGGTCAATTTGGCATTAGATTCTCTAAACTTATTATTAACCACCGTAGCATGATCTACATCCTTAGCAAGCTTATCGAATAGAGATTTATAATACGCACGTGTCTCATCAGGAAGGGTTGTAGGCTGAGCAACTTGATCCACACTAAGGTCCACACAGGGCTCCTTCGAAAAAGTATTACTATTTTTCGTTTGGTCCCCGTGTGTCTCAATGTAGGGCTCAAGCATCTTAGTATACTCTTCCTCCTGATTAGACATACAATATATATCATTATCATCAAAACTTGGGTGTACCTCAGAGGGACCGTCTGAATCATAGACGGGAGCTCTGTCATCATGCATTCTTGAGGTTGATGCTTTCTGTAAGTTTGCCATCAAGATATAGTTGGCATTCACATGTTCTTCCTCGTCATATTCTGCAGCAGAAGCCATAAGATCAAATTCCTCAGCTTGAAGTGGAATCCCTGCCTCTTCTTTTTGTGCTATGAGAAGATGAGTTTGAAGATAAGCAGCATCCCTCTTCTTTTTGGCTTTGCAATCTCGAGCATAATGACCAATTCCCCTGCAGTTGTAGCACTGAACCTGACGATTGTTGTTTCTATTTCCCGTACCAGTATTCTCAGCCCTTACAACCACAATGTTTCCCATCTGATTACCAACCTTTGGCACAACTATTAACCCATTCTGATTACCCACATTTGGAACATTCGGATTCTGACCACGAATTTGTCCATACTGATTTCCTGCATTCCCAATATTCTGACCATATTGTGTCCCAACAGCTACCAATTGACGATCTTGATTCGCATTCATGAAAGGTTGAGCAATCTGCCTATTTCTAGTGTTCGAGGAGATTCTATGATTGTTGTTGGTGGGGTTAATGGTAAATTTGAATGCCTTTGCAAGGAGTGCAAGACCAGTATTAATCGCATGAGTAGGATCGGTGATGTCATCAAAACAGGCAATGGGATGTTGTAAGTAGTTCACCATAGCAGGAGGTTGATATCCATAAGGAGTGAGTTGTTGTTGTTGTTGTTGTGGCATGAAGTTACTTGATGAGGGTTGATGGTAAGGTACCATGGGATATGAAATAGATGATGGAGAGTTTGCCATGAAAGCCAATGGATCTTGTGTCTTGGCACGTCTTTCAACCCTAACTTCGTTAGCTTCATCTTGATTCATCTTCAAATAATCATATACTTGAGTGTAGTCCACTACATGAAGATCCTTGGTTTGATTGACAAGAGTGACATATCTTGACCATTCAGAAGGAAGATTATCAAGAAATTTGATGTTTGCAGCAATTTGTGCAGGTTCATGTTTGTTTCTTCTAAGATGGTTCATGAGGGTTGAAAATCGATGATAGCAAGGTTCAATTTGTTCCCCTTCAGTAGACATAAATTTCTCCCATTCACGAAGCAACTTAGTTTCCTTCTCTTGTAAACCAATTTCACTCCCCTTCATCATTTTCTAAATCCTAAGCCACATCTTGTGTGCGGTTTCACAACTATCGACAGCAGCATAAACATCTTCGGGAAGTCCCATAAGGATGACTTGAATTGCTTGATCATTAGCGTCGAGTTGTTTAGATTCAACTTCAGTTAACTCTTCATCCGTTTGCTCATGACTTGAGTCAGCCACTGGGTTAGCATTCGTAGGGTCCCTAGGCACAATGATTGTTCTTCTAACATACGGACCATTTTGAATCGAGTTGACAATCAATTTTCCCAAAGGTTTACATTTTGCATAACGAAGGAGACGACTAGCCCATGTAGTGTAGTTCTCCTTGGTGAGCATGGGAGGGCGATTCTCTGTACCCGCAGCATAAATATCTTGTTGAGACGTCATCGTAGAAGTCGTGTGAAAACAGGATCTCAATTCGTAGAAAGCATAATGTTGGCGTTAAAGTCCCCTAAATATGATTAAATTCCCTAAAAAATGAGCTCTCCTGAAACCAAAAATTCCAAGGCCAAAAAAAAACACACGATTGTTAAAATGTTTCAAAAAACACGAATTTTGAAAATATTTTCGGAATAAATGAAGATTTCAGAGAAGTATCCAATCTTCGGAATAATGGAGTTTCTCAGAAAAAGTCACTTTTTCGAAATAAACATTTTTTCGGAATAATGGGGTTTTTCAGGAAAAATCACTTTTTCGGAATAAAGATTTTTTCGGAATAATTTTTTTTTCGGAAAATGAACTTTTTCGGAATAAGCTAGATTTTCAGAGAAAATGAACTTTTGTGGAAAAAAGATGTTTTCAGAGAAAAAGGACTTCTTCGGAATAATGATGTTTTCAGAGAAAAATACTTTTTCGTAAAAAGATGGATTTTCAGAGAAATGGCTTTTTTGGAATAAAATGGATTTTCAGAGAAATGGCTTTTTCGGAATAAAATGGATTTTCAGAGAAATGGCTTCTTCGGAAAAAAAATGGATTTTCAGAGAAATGGCTTCTTCGGAAAAAATGATATTTTCAGAGAAAAATTTTCGGAAAAATGGGTTTTTTCAGAATTTTTTTTTCAGAAAAATGGCAGGATTTCGGAATATAAAACCCTTTTGCGAAGATTATTCCGAAAATACAGGATACAGTATAGAGACGTCAGAGATAAAATTAAACCACCAAAACAATACCTCGAATCCACCAAAATCAATAACCACTTCGATCACACCAATAACAACACCTCAAAGCCTCAAATACTAATCGAATCTAATAGCCTAAACCAAAAAACCCACGAAATCAATACCAAATCCACACCAAATCAACACCAAAGCTAACTACGAATCCCTTGGCGAATGATACCACTTCGATTATGTATGCCTACAATAGGAGTTTGAAACAGTGGAGGACGAAAACAGGGAGTACTTGAAGAACTTCTTGGAAAACTACGAATAGGACTTGTATTGCTAGGGGGTGGCGAAATTTATCACTTTCAGAAGTGGATGATGAAGTTTTGGATTCTGTATGAATTACTTCTGCAAACATGTACATATTAATGTTAGTTATATGTCGATGAAGGCAGTGTTTGGCAGAATGTGTATCATGGTTGTTGATGCCCTAATAACATTTGGATTTGGTTATACATATGTTTGTATAGGGGACCATATCCTTAAATTATAACATACCATGTGACCATATCCAGACACATTAACAAAACCCATATCCTTGATTGAAACATAGACCATATAAACACATTAAGAATGGTTAATCCTATAAATTGAATCACGTTAATTAAATATGACATAGGTCCACATACATGCATTAAAAGTAACTGTAAACTCTAATATCAGTAACAAACTTACACTATTCGTATGAACCCAAATATTAAATTAAACAATACTGATTTTTGCATTACCTCTTTCCTGATGTTTCATGTTGTTAATGATTCTGTAGATTGGCGACTATTGTTTATGAGGTTTGATTTTTTTTGATCGGTTATTGGGTGGTTAATTTAGGGTTCGTTCTTCCTGTGTGATTGTGAAAATGGTCGAAAATGGTGGTGGTTACAAGATGGTTACCGGATATTATGTGTGTTTAATAAAAATGCAAATATTAAATTTACTTAATAATAAAAGTATAATTAACATTTAATTTTTAAAAGTTAATAACAAATAAATAATTAAATAACTTAAATATATAAATAATTAAATAACTTAAATATATTAATAATTAAATAACTAAAATATTTTTAAAAGTTAATAATAAATTTGATTTTTAAAGGTTAATAAGTAAATAAAAAAGCATATACGTTTTATTTTTATGAAAAACAAAAAATTAAAATATCACACTAATTTTAAACATAATTAAAAATATAGTTAAATAACTTAAATATATTAGGTTATAATAATGCTTGACAACCGCGAGATAAATATCTTTTATTTTTTAACAGCATGTGGGATTTAGTTGAGGTTTATATCAATCACCTTGAATAATCATCTCAAGCAATTTATTATGAATAAGGTCGATTTTTAATGGACGGTTTAATAAGGTTAGGGTGAGGACATTCTACTTTGGTATTGGGTTATGGTTTATGGTTTATGGTTGAGTTTATGATTTAGTGTATATGGTTCACTGGTTTAGGGTTTAGGGTTTAGGATTTAAGGTTTATGGTTTGTGGTTTAAGCGTTAACTAATGGTTTAATGTTTATAGTTTAAGGTTAAATGGTTTAAGGTTTATGATTTAGTATTTAGGGTTTTTTGGGGTTAAGGTTTAGGGCTTGGGGTTTGCGGTTTAGGGTTTAGGGTTTAAGGTTTAGGATTAATGGTTTACTTAGCTAGGGTTTGTGGTTTAATGGTTAATTAGTGTTTTAATGTTTATAGTATAAGGTTAAATGGTTTAATATTTATGATCTAGTGTTTAGGGTTCATTGGTTTAGGGTTCAGGGTTTAGGGTTTAGGGTTTAAGGTTTAAGGTTTATGGTTTGTTGTTTAAGGGTTAATTAATGGTTTAATGTTTATAGTTTAAGGTTAAATGGTTTAAGGTTTATGATTTAGTATTTAGGGTTTTTTGTGGTTAAGGTTTAAGGCTTAGGGTTTGCGGTTTAGAGTTTAGGGTTTAAGGTTTAGGATTAATGGTTTACTTAGCTAGGGTTTGTGGTTTAATGGTTAATTAATTGTTTAGTGTTTATAGTATAAGGTTATATGGTTTAATATTTATGATCTAGTGTTTATATATGGTTCATTGATATAAGGTTCAGGGATTAGGGTTTAGGGTTTAAGGTTTATGGTTTGTGGTTTAAGGGTTAATTAATGGATTAATGTTTATAGTTTAAGGTTAAATGGTTTAAGGTTTATGATTTAGTATTTAGGGTTTTTTGGGGTTAAGGTTTAGGGCTTAGGGTTTGCGGTTTAGGGTTTAAGGTTTAGGATTAATGGTTTACTTAGCTAGGGTTTGTGGTTTAATGGTTAATTAATGGTTTAAGGTTTATATTATAAGGTTAAATGGTTTAATATTTATGATCTAGTGTTTAGGGTTTATTGGTTTAGGGTTCAGGGTTTAAGGTTTAGAGTTTAGGGTTTAAGGTTTATGGTTTGTGGTTTAAGGGTTAATTAATGGTTTAATGTTTATAGTTTAAGGTTAAATGGTTTAAGGTTTATGATTTAGTATTTAGTGTTTTTTGGGGTTAAGGTTTAGGACTTAGGGTTTGTGGTTTAGGGTTTAAGGTTTAGGATTAATGGTTTACTTAGCTAGGGTTTGTGGTTTAATGGTTATTTAATGGTTTAATGTTTATAGTATAAGGTTATATGGTTTAATATTTATGATCTAGTGTTTATATATTGTTCATTGGTATAAGGTTCAGGGATTAGGGTTTAGGGTTTAAGGTTTATGGTTTGTGGTTTAAGGGTTAATTAATGGTATAATGTTTATAATTTAAGGTTAAATGGTTTAAGGTTTATGATTTAGTGTTTAGGGTTTTTTGGGGTTAAGGTTTAGGGCTTAGGGTTTGCGGTTTAAGGTTTGGGGTTTGGGGTTTAGGGTTTAGGGTTTATGGTTTATGGTTTATGGCTTATGGTTTATGGTATGCATGATTATGATTTATGGTTTTATTAAGGTTTATGGTTTACGGTTAAATGGTTTAAGGTTTGCGATTTAGGTTTTATTATTGGTTTTTGGTTTAATTTGTGTTTATGGTTTAACTGGTTAAGGTTTATGATTTAGGGTTACCATCATTCGAGATAGATGGGTTTGACATTTCATATTTTTTAAAAACTTTAATGTTTTAAAATCTATCAGATAACAAATTAATCATCGTGTTACATTCATACGTGAGCTTGTTGAAATAAGTCATAAAACCGTTTAATCACCCGACTTATATTATGTAATTAATAAACAAGATTTATGTTATAATTATTAATATAATTATCATGATAATTAAACATGGCCATTTTATTTAAATAAATTTTAGGTTAAAATAATTATTAATTTAATTATTCATGTTACATTTAATTAATTAAGAAACATAGCTTAATTATGTTATATTAATTTTTAACCAAGGTTTAATTAAATTAACAACATGCTTTATTTTAATTATCCAATAATCATGTAAGGTAAAGTTCAATTAATAAAATCATAAAAAATTAATAAGATTATACTACTAAACTCGACTTATACTAACATGTCTAAAAAGTGAATCGTTTAATTTGCATGCAACTTGATATATTGCACCGGTACCCCGTCCACTAATAACTCATTCACACACACACACACACATTCAATATTCGAACGTCAAATAATGAATCAACCACCCACCCACCCAGAGACAAATAGTAACAAATCTTCAAACCCTGATAAATCAAACCTAAGTGACCAGTTGGATATTGATTTTAAGATCACTCCTGAGATGATTGATTATGTGATAGATAAGTATGGAACCAACTGGAGATATCCTGATCCGATTACTTACACTATTGTTGAAGACTTGATGCAGTTAGATTTATAAAAATGGACTAAAGGAAAATCAAAACAAGGTTAGGGTTTTTACTTCGCAACAGAATTATTGAAGTTTTGATGATTTGTCTTTGTTTTGATGATGTTGCATGTTACAAAAATACCAATAATTGATTCTGTTTTAATATTTGTTATATAGATGACAAGGCAGATAAGGCTACGAAGGTTGATGAAGCTATGAAGGTTGATGAATCAATGAAGGTTTATGAAGCTACGAAGGCACATATTAAAGGTCAATTTTGTGAAATTTTATGTTTATATGTTTGTCACAAAGGTGTTAGATGGATCATTAGTTAGTGTTTACTATGTAATGTTTTAAGAGTAGTGAAAATGATAAATGGTTCAAGTATTCTGTTGGTTATATGACGATGTAGATACAGGAGATAAAGGGGTGTTTGGTTTAGCTTATATAATGGGCTTATAAGCTCAAACCAAGTGTTTGGCTAAGCTTATATTAGTGGGCTTATAAACTTATATATGGGTGTTATGATAAGCCATAAAAATGTGGCTTTTTTAGAAAGGTTTGGGCTTATATAACATATTTACCATTTTACCCTCATGTTAACTTAAGTTTATATAAGCCATGGGCTTATAAGTTTTATTAACATAGGATTATATAAGCAAAAAATGGCTTATATAAGCCCATTATATAAGCTAAAAAAACACACCATAAATTTTTAAAAAAGGGGTTGGTCATACTAGAAACCTTAAGTTCTCAAGTTTTTTTTAAAGGGATGGAAGAGTATGGAAAGGAAAATTAAAAAAATGATGTTCTTAAGTTTTTTTGAAGAAGGAAGGGGAGGGAACGGGAAGGAGGAAAGAAGGAAAGGTGCAGGCATTTTTATGTATATCTGTTCCGCCCAAATTTTGGGGGGATTGGGAAGAAAAATGGGTTAGGCTTGTATAAAATTACATTTATATCCTTATTATTCATCCATATTTTATATATTTCTACTAGGGTTTCTACGTTTTACTGAAGTTATTCGTAACTGGCATCTCCTTTATATATGTCCATTACATGCTAATTTTTTGATCATGCAAAAATACATTCTGATCAAGTTATTAGGTATAGTAAAAAAGGAGTCAGATCATGTATTTGCATCTTTCTGAGTTAGATTATGAGTTTCGTTTGTCCTTGTCATAAAGGAATAACATCATGTATTTGCATCTTCCTTGTTGTGTTGTTAGCTAATGGTTGGTTTTACTAAAATATCCTCCCCTACTTTGCCTTTCCCATTCCACCCCCTTTTATTCCTTTAAAATAAGACTCGAGAACAGAGCGTAAACATATGAGTTGAGATTAGGTTTGATTATCTTGATGCGAAAATGTATAGACTTCGTGGCCAACTTTTTTGAATCTAAGATGACATCGATAGAACAACCTACATCTTTTCATTTACCCTTTTTATGTAAGTACCTCTTACTATGGCCGTGTCATTTCCCTTTTTCATGGTCCTTGTTAACATCAACTACGGTCTTTAATAAACGACCCTTTTCTTTTCTGTTGATTGGTCGAATGTTTTCATTCCCAGTTCCCAATTTTGGGGCTTCATGGGGTAGCAATTTATCCGAGTCACCACTATGAATACTCTCTTTTCAGTTTCAGTTTCAGTATCCGAATACTCTTTCCAGTTGAGTATCTGGATACAGACTTGTGTGGTTTATATCATGCATTTAGTATTTGGATTGATCCATGTGTGGATTATATTTCAATACTGAAACTCAAAGTGAGAGTGAGCGTGTTCAGAGTGACGACTCGGATAAATTGATGCCGAAATAAGCGCCAAAATTTACAAATGGGAAGGAAATCCTTCGACCAATCAACAAAAAGGAAACGGGTCGCTCAGTAAAGACCTTAGTTGATGGTAGTGATGCCCATGAAAAAGATAATGCGACGGCCATAGTAAGAGGGGCTTACATAAAAAAGGGTAAACGAAAATATGTAGGTTCTTGAAGGTCTACGTAATCTTGGCCTATTCTACATGATGGATTGAATTGATTAAGTGGGTTGATTGATTGATAAATATAAAGAAGAGATGAAGGGGATGAGGGTGTAGAGAGAGAAAGGAGAGAAAAGAGAAGAGTAGAGAGAGAAAGTGAATATGATTATCTAATGAAAATGAAAACACCAACCCCTCCTAACATGCTAGGAGGGGTATATATAGCCCTCCCTACATGTGGGCTATATGGACTATATCTTTACTAAGTAGATCACGAGCCCATTACATTAATATATCGTTGGAGCGACCGATCCTTCATGATCTTCAGGCAAGATCATGAAGATTTTGCGTAGGACTCTTAATATCTTTCTTACTTTTCACATTGTGTGAACAAGCAAGGAATAATGAAAATGTGTCCTAATGAGATATTTGATGATCTCAAATGGCTCTAGACTCGATCGTGCATTTTGGATTTTAGTGATCGGAGGCTGGAGAGGAGTGCCACCTTTTCAATACTAATTTATTCGGAGTGAATAAATCAATAGATAACGTGTTGATCTCCGTGTGATTAAAACAAATATCTTTTGAGAGATATCTGAGTTAGCTGGGATGGGTTGTGCCTTGCATCATTGGGTCCATGATGTCTATCTTCAATATCGAGAATCATAAATGATCTCAATAGCATATGAATTGACCCGGTTTCTGCCTAAGTTGTAAGGAGGGCTACTTTCTTTACACCATTTATCTTTACAATTCTTTTTCATTCTTCAACCCCTTCAATGCTTACCAATACGTCATAACTAGCACCTTGTTGTGATTGTTCCAGTGTTAACTTAAGTACTTGGTCGGCATTCAGCTACGTTCATAATCTTTCTCCATCTTTCCTAAGGACTACTATTTATAGCTATGGAATGTCCTTGGGAAGATTCCTCCGGTTCTAGAGAAATCATTGGACTTTAACCTATCCTACCATCCTTATGTCACCACAATCTTCACCGTCGTGAATAGAGATGTTTTGGGTAAGTGTATGTCACCATGAAATCCATTTTGAAGTGCAAATCCATTTTGCTCCCCCTTAACATATGCCACGATATCCGAAAACATTTCGCACATGTCAGGATGAGCTAACACGTTAAGTCAAACCATTTGTGATTAATCATTTCCCATATTAAATCACATTTTCTCCCCCATATTAAAAATATTAACCCAATCGATATTTATAATATCAATGGATTTAATAGCATTTTAAGAAAATTTGGGAAGAAAAATGCAAATCCAAGTATCTTCATGAGTTAGGCAAGCTCCCCCTCAAATTAAGGAGGGTCTACTTGAAACGTAAATTAAATACCTTTTAAACACAAGTGTAAGGTATTTATCACGTGCAAAGATCATATATGATAATGAATTCACAAGATTAGCAATATACGAGGTTGGACCTGAATGATGGAGAACATCATATGATAGAAGCACATGGTTCTTGTTCACGAATGTTGGTCTTCCTCATAACTTTTGAAATTATCTTCCCCTTTACACCACATGGACAATTGATATCGTTTTCTTGACACCAACTTGTGAACTAGGGCACTTTCGGCATCAAAGATTCCGAATGCTGGACAATTGCTCCCCCTCAATTGTTGACCCATGTTCTACTTAAAGAGTTGTAGTCGTCGTTTGAGCAGTCGCATCGGCTAGTATGTAGATATCAATTGCAACGAACTTCGGATTGTGGAGTCAAAGCTTTCCGGTGAAATGCTTGACTTCAATGTGAAAAGCGGGTTACTATCGGAAATAATAGTAAACCATATGGAGCATGTTTTAAATCTTTTAAACTTCTGCTCGAACTTTATTTACAACCCCGTGTCATTATTGAATGACATTTCTAGTATCGTAAATATTATCGATTCCAGAAGACATGCTCTTTTTATCAAAACATTTTTGAACACACAATTTTGAAAGATTTAGAAAAACCTTTTGAGAAATTCTCAAAAAATTGTGTTCAAAGTTTTGAAAACCAATTACTTGAGCTTAAGATGTTGAATATCTTATAAAACGAGCTCAAGTCCGAGAAGTTGTAAACTTCCCGTTGTTAAGGATAAGTTTATCATCGGCGATAAACTTTCCATTTAACTGAAGAACGAGTCCTAAGCTGACATTTACTTAGAAGTCATTTTCATGAGCTTGAAAAACTTTTGAATGTTTTAACATAAAGCTCATGACCGAGAAATGTGAATGTCTCGTTAGGAGAGAAAGTTCTCTTATTTAAAAGATACACTTTCCTTGATGAGCTTAAAACCTGGAATGTTTTACTACAAGCTCATGACCGAGAAAAATTAATTTCCCGTTACGAGGATAATTTATCATTAAAGATAAGCTTTCCTTTAATTGAAGTCCGGGGCATAATCTGAAATATAATTATACACCATTGCACGATTTTTAACTGCGAATCCCCTGAGACACTTGTTTATCTGATATCAGCTTCTTCAGTAACCAAACTCTGAGAGTGTCCTTAGTTGAACGATATGTAAAGATCGGACCACTGTGTTCTTGTTGAACGTGGACTTTGGTACCTGCATTCTCATTAGGAGTTTGTATGCTTTCATGTGGGTTAGCGATATCAATTTTAAAAGCAAGTGGGGGTTCACAGTTATCTTTTCTTGTGCCAGAGGCGGCCTGAGTAGATGATTCACTTGTCTTAGATGGCAAACGTTTCCTTTTATAGAAAACCTTAAGTTCAGGCTTAAGTGATGTATCATCCTTTTCAATTTCCTCCCTAGCAGTCTTAGTAGAATCGGAGACTATCCTAGTTAAAGGGCACTCGTTTCCTACAAGAGTGAAATTTCTACCAGTGGGGCGCCACATTTTACCAATGGGTTTGATTTTAGCCACCCACTGGGATTTAAGTCTAGCACGGGAGTTCACCTCATTAAGTAATTTTTTGATACAAGAATCATGATTGGCTGTAAAGACACATTTCCTACATGTTTTACAAGTAGCATATTTAATGTCCGAGTAAGATCTATAATTCCTAGATGAATGATTGATGCTCCTATGATTTGACATGCTACGGTTAGCAGTGTTGGGTAATCTAGAAGGCATCTAACTATGTTTGAAATTCCTATCTCTTACTTGTGTCTTTTGCTTAACTTCCCTCAGACCAGATTTATGGTGAACGTCATTTGAACTAGTTCTAGACGTGGTCTTTGGACTATGTCTAGGAAGACTAGAGGCAATCATGTGATTAGGTCTTGCTAAAGCCGTTTTTGTCACATTGGGCCTAGTTGCAGGAGTGACTGGTCTAGAAAGATGATTCAAATCAACTTGGGAGGCAAACCGCGGTCTCGAGGATTGTGGTCGCTCGGATCTAAATGCAGTCGGTTGTCTAACGAACTGATTTGTAGGCGGTTTCCCCAAGATTGATGGCTTTTCAAGCTTAGTTTCCACACTAGTTCCTTTGGTTTTCCTCAATTCGTTTTTCAACGCAGCTATAGCAAAGACCTTTTCCTGTACTTGAGCCTTTAACGTCTCATTCTCTTTGACCAATTTATCTTGGGATGCCAATTTAGATTCTAGCAACTTAATTTGTTTCAAAAGATTATCTTTTTCAGCTTTAGAATCTGGAACTGTTTGATCTAATTTTCGTTCAAGAACAACGTTTGACTTTTCAAGTTTTTCAAAATACTTTTCAAATTTGTCCGTTTTCTTTGAAAATTCAATTTTGGCATCCTCAAGCTCTTTCGATTGCTGAGCTACGATCGTTTCGAGCTTTTTAATCTTGGAATCAGAAGCAGTCAATGAAGCAGTAATAAGACAATTATCATGATGTTTAGAATTTTGAACACTTTCTCCCCCATTATGACTCACATCGAATGAATCAGAAGTGGTATTTCTATCACTCTTTTCCATCCCATGTATGTCATAATTAGGTTTAGAATGCTCAATATGCGGCATTTCATCAGCATATATATCATAAACAACATTACATTGTACCATGTTCGCAGGCTCTTCGTCATAAACGGGTAAGATGTCATCAAAAGAGAACTCGTGAACATTCCCTGACGTGCCACTGGTATCATGTTGTCCTCCTGATTCCGTGTTCTTGCCATCGTTAGGCTCCAAGTTGTAAACCGTATGACCATTCTCCTCTTGCATCTGCGTCATTGATTCTTGCACTCCATTATCATACGCTTGCTGAAGTCGAGATCTTTCATAAATCGAAGACGAGACCGATGTCATGAGTTTCAATATTGAATCACGGAACACTCGAAGCTCGGTATGTGTGTCTCGAAAAAATGATTGGCAAATCACTGAACTTTCAGACTTGATGATATTGAATTAGAGGAAAGGCGTGAGTTGTGTCACAACAGTCTTATATGCAAGTGTGGATGCAGAGTGATTAAAGTTTTCATGGTTGAGTTGCTCGGCGAGTTGGGTCAAAGTGGTGAACATTGAGTCGATGAATATATGACGATCTTGACCAAAAATTGTCACAAATTCACTCCCTCCTTGAATCCTCGAAAGAGTGACCAGATGAGACTGAAGCATTTGAAATGAAGTGATGCCACTTTTCCTAACTTTGTTTTGCATTGAATGTGATCCTTCCTCTTGAAATGTCGAACTCAACGAAGCCATTGAATGTCGATAAAAGATGATTGTGGACGTGGTTGTTTTCGGAATATAACACTTCGTGAAAAAAAATCGTGAAGTCGATTGTACGAGATTTTACACCCCAACCAAAACCGTAAAACTTCGTCACAATCCTCGTTTGATGGTATAACGCTTTGCTCGGCTCAAAAAATTGTTGTCAGCTCAAAACGATGATAAAATAAACCGGAGACCAAAGCAAAGTCGGCTCACTCCAAAAATAAAGCCTGTTAACAAATAAATCCAAGCTATGGCAAATATAATGATCGGCCCGTTAAATATTTTACCAATGTGGTTCTTTCTCAATACCCGCCTCAATACGATGTACCAAAAAGTAATATATAAAATGAACTTAATTAAAAAAAAAAATTAAGTTTAAAAAATGAAAATATAAAAAAACAAAATTAACTTATCTTAAAATATATATATATATTTTTTTACTTAACTAAAATTAAAAAATAAAAAATAAATAGAAAAAAAAATCTAATATGAAACGTGTCCCAAAAATGAGCCTCCCTTGTTTTCTCCGTCTCAAAAAAAAAACGTGGCCCTCCCCCACTACTACTTTGTTTCCTCTGCCTCTTAATATAAATCTCAAAAATCAATCTCACAACACTAATCTCTTTAACTCTCTCTCTCTCTCCTCACCGATATAAAACTCACTCCCAGAAAAACCTAATCTACAGCAAACCAAATCCAATCTTTTAAGCAACACCAAACCAAACAATTTCGCAACTTAAGTTCTTGTTGTCATGATAAGCCGTTTAAAATGAAACGATCTAATGCGAAGCTTCAAGATCACTCGTTTGATCTCGGGTAAGGTTCGATGCTCGGATTTGTTTTATGCTAAGTGTGAAAACTTTAACAAACCGAACCAAAAACAAATCAGAACACTCTTGTTCTTGATTGTTCAATTGAGTTCGAAAATCAAATGAAGATATAATCTTCACACAAGATCTATGAAGAAATCTTTAATTGCGTGACTGGATCTTTAAAGGATCTAGACATGCAGTACACAAAATTTTTAATTCTGAAATCATTTAGTTTAAAATACGAGTCTAGTTTGATGTTTGACGAGAGTTTTTGGAGTCGAGAGTTTGAGAGTGTTTGTTTTGAGAGTGTTTGTTTCGGATTGATAAGGATGATGTTTGGAGTCGAGAGTGTGAGGGAGTTCGAGGTTTTGAGGTCGTTTGTTTGTGCATTGAGGGGTTTTGGTTAAAAAAATGAGAGTCGTTTGTCGAGTGTGTATTGTTTCCCGCTATGCTTGAATTTCCTTCTTTTTTCTCTTTTTTTTCTGAAATATTCCGGATGAACGTTTAATCCGGATGAAACTTTTATTCCGGATGAAACTGTTATTCCGGATGAAACTGTTATTCCGGATGAAACTTTTATTCCGGATAAAACGTTTATTCCGGATGAAACTTTTATTCCGGATGAAACTTTTATTCCGGATGAAACTTTTATTCCGGATGAAACTTTTATTCCGGATGAATGTGTTCGTTCGGAAAAAGCCTTTCGTTCGGAATAAATTTTATACCAGATCTGAATAAATTTTATACCGATTTGGACTGCTTATTCGGAAAATTGTTTCCTTTTGCTTATCCGGAAACCAGACTTTGTGATGCTAATCCTGAAAACAGCTTATCCAGTTGACAGATATGTTGGGACTCACACCCAGATAAAGAAAAAAGACTGAGATTCGACAAATTGGATAGAAACAAGAAAACTGATAAAAATAAAATAAAAAATAAAAAAATATAAAAAATTTAAAAGCTGATGATTGGAAACTGATGATTGAGAAAACGTATATTGGATAACAAAAATTTTATGGAAAACTGATTGACCAAAACTGATTTTAAGAAAACTGGATAAAATAAAACTAATAATTGATAAAAATATAAAAGAAAAATTGATAGAAAAAACTTTATAAAAAAATTGATAAAAAATTGATAAGAAACTTTATAATAAAATTGATAAGATTTATAAATAGTTGATAAAAAGTTTATAAAATGATGATAAGATTGATAAAATTGATAAGAAACTTTATCAAATTGATAGACAAAAAGATGATAAAAAATGAGAAAAAAATTAGAAAAGAAAAGATTTTTACCACCAAATCAAAAGATAAAAATGTGTTAATCTTAAGATTTAACCATGGCTCTTGATACCAATTGAAGGTCTACTTAATCTTAGGATTTGGTAAACTATGATTAGATCTATTGATTGAATGGAGGAGGAGGAGGAAGAAGATGAACTAGAGAGAGAAAGAGGAGAGGAAAGAAAGATAGAGAGAGAAAGTGATTTAATTAAATGAAAAGTGTAAAAGTGAAAATGAGCCACCCCTCCTAACATGCTAGGAGGGGGTATATATAGCCCACCCTACATGTGGGCTGTATGGGCTATACTGTTTACAAATGGATCACGAGCCTAATACTAGAATATATCTTTGGAGTGACCGATCCTTTCTAAATACGTAAAAAAGTATTTCCAACGGTTCTTCTGTCGATGCCATCTTAGATTCAAAAATGTTGGCCAGGAAGTCTATACGTTTTCACAACTGCATTGGTTCATTTACTATGTTGTTTATATGTTGGTTATATACTGATGCAGATACAAGAGCTAACTTAAAGAAAAAACAAAAAGCAAGGGATCAACAGAAGTTGATAAAGCATTTGATCCTTTTAATCTAGATAATAGAGTGGAAAAGCTTGAAAGGGAATTCAAACTTCTTAAACAGACACAATTGAAGGGAGGTAAGTAAACTAAGATTTAACCTTTAGAGAAATATAGTTATTCACTAGCTTCGGTATCACATGTATGCTATAAAGTATTACAGCTCCACATAGACGACATCTCAAGCCCGTTTCCTCTTCGAGGTAAATATCGCCATGATTCCTATTTCTCGTGAAAATCATCATCTTCGTGCCCAATATGTGAATTCAGTATGCATTAACATCTTTTTGTTTAGCCTTTTTAGTAAAGTACCTCTTACTTTGGCACTCATATTCGCTTTTTCATGGGTATTGATGATATTGATATCAATCAAAGACCGAATGCGAATGTCAAATTTTGAGCTACTTACATAAAAAAGGATAACCGAAAAAGAAGTAGGTCCATATTGGATTCATATATTGGGCACAAAAATGAACATGTTCACGAGATAGAGGAATCGTGGAGATATCTACCTCGAAGAGCAAACGGGCTTAAGATGTCGTTTATGTGTAGCTGTTAAACTTTATAGGAGACATGCGATTATGTATTTGTAGTTAACTTATGCGGTATTATGGTATGTAGATACAGGAGCTGACTTGAAAAAAAAAGAAAAAGGAAACGGTTCAATGGAAACTGATACCACAGCTACTCTTTCTAACCTACATAATAGGGTGGAAAAGCTTGAAAGGGAATTCCAACATTTCAAACAGAGACTGTTGCAGAGAGGTTAGTATATTAACTTTTAACCTATAATAAGTTTGTATATGAATGTTTTATTGTTTTGAGTATCTGGGTGGCTGTTAGTATCTGAATTTATTAAAATTTGTCCTGTAATTTACGGATGTTATCATCATTAATTCCTCTGAAAGCTCTAAAGAAGATATGCTATCATCAGATGAAAGCTTTGAAAGCTCTGAGGAAGATCTGTTGTCATTAGATGAAAGCTTTGAACATGTAAACACTAAAGACTTCCAGCACCCATTTCATGATGACCAGGATGAACCTTCCAAGTATTCCAGCACCTCTGCAGATGATTGTAGTTCGGACGATACATGGGGAGAGACTAATTCACCATCCAAGAAGAAAGGCAAAGCTATTGGCTCATCCAGTCAGATTGCAGGCAAGGCGAGTGGATCATCCAAACAGATACTCAGTCCAAGGGTTAGCAGGGGATGTACACCAAAAGTAGAGTCATCTTCCCGGTCTCTATTTTCTACAACAGAAAGGCCCCCACCTATCAGAAATGCAGTATGTTTCCTGCCTTGTCCAAAAAAATTGAAGGAATTTAGAACAAAGCTAGGAAAAAGGAAGAGGGGTAGGCTATGGAGGAACCTGTAAGGGTAGGCTATGGAAGAACTTGTTATCTCTGTTTTATGGATGCTTTTGATGAATCTTATTTAGACTATTTTGGTTAAGTGTAGGTATAGTTTATGTAAACAATTAAACACTAATCTGCATGGATGGGTGTATCCATTATTTTTTGGAATTCAAATATGTTGTCATTCACATTTTGTATGAACCTGCAATATTATCATCAATATTATGAAATTAGACTTGTATTTCATGGATTTAAACATGGTTCATCTTGTATTTTATTTATTCATGTTGTGAGTTGTATAATCCTAGATGCATAACACATATAACCAAGATTTTTGTGTCAAAGTTACCTGTTACACATCCGGTTAAGGCTTTCCACCTCGGTGGATCTTATAACCCAATTTTTTTCCCTAATTCTCCCGCCAAAACTAATTAAGCTTTTAGCAGTTTATGTTTTCGACTTAGCTTAACTCTAAGGTGTTTTTAAGTTTTTGCTATTACATCTGCAATTATTTTTCAATTGGATATAAAGTTGTTAGTCTAACACCCCCATAAATGCAATGCGCAGCGGAACTACAACATTTGGGTGCTAGACAGTTATCATCGCACACAAGATATATCAAACGACTCAAAGAGACGTGAAAATTTTAACATAAATTAAGCAGTGTTAAAAACATACATGTCTACGGTTTTCCAAACCCAAGATGATACAACACAGAGTTAGCGTTTTGGTCCCCACAAATATCAACCCCAAAAGATACAATTTCGTTAACATGACTGAAAATTTAAAATGTTCAAGTTAAATATGGGTGGAAAAACAAGTAGACGCCAAGCCACACACAACTCCCATCCAATGCATGCTCCATGCTATACTTCATCGGTTACCTGAAACACATGCTAAATTGGGTCAACAAATAATGTTGAGTAGAGTTCATAGGTTTTATAATCTCATTTTGAACATATGTGTTATAAAAATCAATCACGATCATTCATAGACTTGTCGATCAAACAATCTATTTTCAAGGTTATGACAATTGTGTTTAAGCTCATGACACTAATCCGTTAACTCAATCACCCGCGTAATAATTACCGGCGTGATTAAGATGAAACCATTGCCCCTTCTAAAGGCATCAGTTGCAATTATACCTTATCTCTTATCACAAGTTATCCGTCCGCAGGGGGTACTCAACGTACTAGCCCTCGTCTCGGATAGGGTCGTCAACCCCATAGTACTATCAATTGTATAAGCGGCTATTTTCAATCCACACAAGGATTAAACAATAGTTAATAGTTCATGAATATAGGGTCTTTTGCAACTAGGTACTCAACACAATTTAAGGCAACATTCGGGTCCAATAATCATTCATGACATATGTTTATTTTAGAAAACTAGCATGCATCTCCCTTGCGGGTAAAAACAATTTAAAAACAATAGTAAGCGAGGCTACAAATTCACACCTTATGTATATAGAGTAGTCGACGATTCGAGTGACGATCACTGACGATGATGAGGATGCCCGGGGTTTTCAACACCTAACAAACAATAACGCGTAATGAGTAAATCTCATTTATAAACTTTAAGTACTGTATATTACATACATATTAGTCAATTGTGATAATTACAAACTCACGCCAAAACCAAACGGATAATTCTTACTCGTTTTATACTATTCTTCTACGTTATTAACGTTATTACTCTTTTTACGTTTTTCGCCGATACTTACTAAAAGTATGGGCTGTTTTCTTAGACTTAAACCTTTTTATAAAATTTGGTAAAATTCTCAAACATACCTTAATACCTGTAGAAAACCCATTTTTAATCCCATTAAAAGTTTTCACTTTTACGACCCGTTACTCAACACATTACTAAACATACGTTTTTCGAACTGATTTTGCACATTGACCATGTTGGACTTATTTGACCCATTTAAAATATACCTGAAAGTCCCTAATCAATGCGAGAAACCCTAATCTTAACTTAATCAACACAAGGTATTACTTTTCAAACGTAATCTTATTATTGTATAATAAAGAATTACAAGTGTTATGGATAACACCGTTTGATGACAATGTGTTGTGCACACTTTGAACAACAATAACCTTAACTTATGAATACAGTTGTAGCTGTTTGATTCACTAAGTTACACGCACTAATGATCTTAATATTGCAAAGTGTTAAATCTTAATGCTAGGTTACCACATCCTATTTATAGTGTTACGAGTTTGACTTGAACAGTACTTGATGTCGACTACACAACTTTTACAAGTTCCCACATCAGTCACATGATGTCCTTCTATTCTTGGTAGTCTTCCATTATGCTTTAAGGAACAGTTGTCCAAAACAGTTTCCTTATTCTTCATATTCTCGAACACACAAATGGCATGTCCAAAGTGTGCTGAGAGTTATCAGGGTATTGTCACCCCTGTTAACTCTCAACCCCTCAGAGTCCCTAATACATCTTGGCTGTTATCCATCACAGCCAAGGAGTATGTCTTCAGGTAATCTTCGACTTCCCTGACAATGTCTCTGACATGGACTCCTCTGAGGTTGCTCTCAGAGATTCGGATCTCTGTGAGTCTTGTGAAACTTGCCTGCCTCCTAGGCACAGGCAAGGGACTATCTATCAGCCTAATTATGTTTAAATCAATGAACAGGGAATCTAACAAGTTTAGATTCCCAACAATCTCCCCCTATTTAAACATAAATAGTGCTAGATCTAACTAAGTTAAGGTAAGTGAGTTTAACAGCTTCTTCTTACACATAACAGATCTAAACAAACATACCTCATGATTTTATTAAGACTTAAAGAAAAATTACAAGTTCATTACATAAGTTAAATAAAAGATGAAGGTAAAAGGGCTGATACTTTCTTCAATAGTCATCATTTTTGATTCTTTCTTCAGCTTCGGCCACATCTAATCTGTTATCAATTTCATCCTGCAAAGTCTTTGCAAACTTCTTGGAATACTCAGAGTTGATCTTGAGACACTTCTTGTGACAGAGCAGCTGAATAGTTGAAGCCAGGCATAGCTCATCTTCCCTCTGAAAAGCATATTGGCAGGCTTTGTTCATAAACGCCATTCCTCTTTCAGGCACTGAGTAAGTCTGACCATCAACAGGGCCAACTATACCATTAGGAAGGATCAGATCCCTGTGCATGCCATCCACACGAACATCTTCAGTAACAAAAGTTTCATCAATGATTTGGGAAATTCTTCTTCTTTTGTTGCCTGTCTTTGGGGGTCCTTGTTCGAAAAGCTGTGGTGGGGGATCAATCTTTAGTTTGGCAGCTGTTTCCTTGATCCAGTTAAACTTAGCCTTAAGAGTTTTAAGCAGAAGGAAATTCGCCTGTCCAGACTTTTTGGCAGCTAAGGCTTCGAGTTCAAACCATTCTGATAACCCAAGTGTTTTTAACCTGAAGTCGTCAAACACATCCATATTCCCTGTTTGATTATCCCTCCATAAGATCATCTGTGGAGTATTTGTGGACTTGCGAATGGTGTATCTAAACTTGGTTATCTTGCCAGCAGCATACCTGTTGTTTACGCAGGCATCATAGTCAGTTTTGACTTTCTTTAGGGCCTCAGCGCGTTTAAGTTCCATTTCCCTCAACCTTTGTTTTTGTTTTTCTTTTTCAGGAGGTGACATCTTCCTCAGAGTGGCTTCATTTAATTCTTTGGCTGCCTTGAGCTCACTCAGTCTTTTGAATTCTTCAGCCTGTTGCTCTATTTCTTCAGGCGTTAGAGGTCTCTCATCAGAAGGTGTAAAGGTTGAAAATTGGGAAAGGTCTGTTGTGGATCCTCCTGTCTCTAGCATCGCAGCTATCTTCTTAAGTTTAGTGTCAGTATCAACTAACACTATCTCTTTACCTTTCTTTGAGACAGAGGACTCCACACTTATGTTTTTCAAATTATCAGCTCTTTTGAGGAACGCTGTCTGAGCCTGATTTTGAATAGATTTTGGTAGGGAGCTCACAGTGAATTTAAGCTTCTTGGCTGCTGGTTCATCCTCATCCTCAGGTTTGCTGATGTTAACTAGGATCATGGATTTAGATGAGTCAGCGCCATCTTGTGCTTGTTGCTCCCCCTGAGTCTGATCCTCATCATCAGGTATTATAACTGGTTCGATGACTTGAAGAGGAACAGGTGTTGTTGAAGGGTTGGCTGAAGATGAGCCTTGTTCAGCAGATGCAAGGCTGAGTTTAGTATTCTTCTCCCCCTCACGTTCATCCTTACTTCTCTTATGCTTGGATGAACGTGCCTGAAATCTTCTTGCAATCTGCTCCACAGAGGCAGCCATGGCACGCTGTCTTTTTCTTGATGCCCTGGCAATCTTCAGCAATAAGTTGGCATTGGCATTGGTATTTGCCTGAACTCTCCTGACAATAAAACCAGCATGGTTGTATTGCCTGTTGCGCACTGCATTAAAGTGCCTGTTAATGATGGTTTCTTGTTCTTGGAACAATGCAGGGACAACGGAGTCAATGGCATTCTTGATTCTTGTCGAGAGATGACTTAGTCCTTGAGCCACACCTTTTCTTGTACCCTCCTGAATAGGCTCAGTGACAGCCTCAGTCACAGCCTTCTTTATTATACCTGGAAAGGTGACAGTAAAATTGTGCATCTCTGACTTGATCACGTCCAGCTTTCTTGATAAGCGCTCAATATCAGACTGATGGTGTACAGGCTGAAGATTTTTGATATTGAGGCTTTGTTGAGCAAAATCATCCTCCCTTGGAATTAAGTCGAAGTTGGTCTGGGTAGGATGATCAAACAAAAGGAATTCAGCTGTTGGATCATATATTGGTCTTTGAAGGACTGTTGTTGCAGATGTAGCAGAGTTTTGTGTGTCAACAGCTTCCTTAAGAGGAGAAGTCTTGTCATCTTCTTTAGGAGGAGAGACTGACAGCTGGTCATCCTCATCTTCTTCCTCTTCCTCATCAAACATTCCCTCAGGGAATTCGTCTTCAGGCATTGGTTCAAACTCAGCGACATAATCTTCTACAGAGAGCATTTCTTCATCAGTATTGAGCACAAGTTCTTCTTCGATCTGAATGTCCTGAGTTATTGTTTCAGCCTCTTTTTCATGTACCTGAGGTTCTTTGACTGGCTGTACAATTTCAGCCTGCAAGGTTGTTGAAATTAGTAACAGGGAAAACATAAAGTGGATGGTCGCCATTTCGCTGTCCCAGAGAGGCTGAGGGTGATTACTCAGCCACTCCAAAGGATAAATCCTTGGGATTCTTTTAAGTGTGAATGAAGTGTGGTTAATGGTCGCCATTCGCTGCCCCTAGGAAAGCTGAGTGTGATTATTCAGCCCCCCCAAAAGGTAAAAACCTTTGGGACTCTTTTGATTGTGAATCATATGTTGTTTAATGATCGCCATTTCGCTGCCCCTAGGAAAGCTGAGTGTGATTATTCAGCCCCCCCAAAAGGTAAAACCTTTGGGACTCTTTTAAGAGTGAAACATATGTTGTTGTAGGTCGCCTGTTACGCTGCCCCTAGGAAAGCTGAGGGTGATGATTCAGCTCCCCCTGAAAGGATAAATCCTTTGGGACTCTTTTAATGAGGGAACCAAGAGGCTGTGTGAAGTACAGCCATCAAGGTTGAGACATTAATGTATTCAGGTTGTTGTTAGCCTGAATACTGTCTAGAGGGTTCAGGGTCATCGGGGTGCTTTATAAACACAAATGAATCACTCCCTGGTGCAAAGACAGAGTGTACAGAAGTCTTAAAGAATTCTAAGTGAAATGACAGACTTCTATGGGTCGAGGATTACCCTAACTTCACCACTCTCTCCTACAGATAAATGAGAGTGGTTGCTTGTGAGCCTCTAAAAATGTACACTGATTACCTGTGAGATATCAGCTTGGTTTGGCTGGTTTCCTGTAGTCTCTGCTGACCTAGAGACACTAGACGCCTGTTGTTTGTCAGCCAAAGATTCTGTATCCACAAGAGTATCTGGACCAGAGGCGGTTTCAATCTTCTTTTCCTTGGCCTTGCTAACAGCTTTAGGTTGAGAAGAAGAGGGGATTTTCTTCTTCTTTGGCTGTTGGCCAGAAGAAGCCTTGGACTTGGTAGTGTGCTGCCCAGAGGTCAAAGACGTAGACTTGCCAGCGACACTAGAAGTATTCACCTTCTCAGAGGAAGGGAGCAAGGGCTTCTCAGCGTTGGGTACCTGGTTAGCAACGTTCAGCATGTGAGCGGTCACAGGGAAATCCTCAGCTCCTATCTCCTTGTAAATGGCGCCTGTAATGCGATAGGGCTTCAGGGTTGTCAAGGCCTTGTTATGGTAGTTTTCTCCCAGCAAACTCTCAAAGATCAGGGACAAATAACGTACGTAACAAATGTTCTTTTCCCTGACCTGATTCCTTCCCTTTAGTTGTTCTACCAGGTTAGAGAAAAGAAGGCTTCCAACGTCAACATCAGCTCCCCAAATTAATCCATATGCAATTGTCTGATGTTTGAACGACATTTGATCTTGTGATCCCTGCATGCCTCCCAGGGACTTCACAATGTGGGTGAAGAGGACACGCCACATAGGAGAGAAATACTTGATCTTCAGAGGTGCTTTAGCAAGGATATCAGCGGGTGAGAGGGCAGGGTTAATGTCATGACAGGGTTTGAGTGTGGCCAATGCTTCCTTGACAGCCTTTTTGTCAACTGTCTTTAAGCAATCATCTCCATGTTTAAGTCCGGCCACACTGGCAAAATCAGCAAGGGAAAAGGCAAAAGGATGTTCATTGCAAGAAAGGCTAAAGGTAATGGTGTCTTCTTCAACTTCGGCAGAATACCAAAATTCCCTAAGGTATTCTTGGTAAAAGGTGGAAGGAGATTTGGTGAAGGCTTCGTTTAGGTCACAATTCTGCATGAAATTTACCAGATCCGAATAGGTGTTGTTGGGTGCCTTGATCCATCCAATAGCGTTATTTGAGGCGATGATGCTCTCGTTGATCTCGAAGTTCACATTGGAGGCTTTTGGTACGGGAAACGCCATTGATATAAGGTTGAAGGTGAATGAAAATGGCGGATGGTTGAGAGAGATAAGAGTTTTAGAGAGAGAAAAAGATTTAGAGAATGGTGGTGGGTGAGAAGAGAAAGAAGACAATATAAATATTCAAACTTAGAGTGAACAGTTATTCAACCGCATTAAATGCAAAAGCGAAAATGACTGCTCAAGTGGGTCCCCTTGACCTTTCAAAACGTTTGTCTCCTCGTTATCCGAAACTTAAATGATTAAAAAATGTGAGAATGTTTTTCGCATTTACTTGGAACGCAACTACCTAGTTACATGTGAAAAACATTTAATAAAACATTTATTATAGAATCAATCATTTAATGAACACATTTAATATCAAGCCACAGGCTTTGAAATATTGAGCATCCCTAGCTCAGCAACTAGCCTGTTAAACGTAGGTTCAGCCAAAGGCTTTGTAAAGATATCAGCTAGTTGCAGCTCTGTGGGAACAAAATGCAGCTCAATATCTCCCTTCATAATATGATCCCTGATAAAATGATACCTGATATCAATGTGTTTGGTACGAGAGTGAAGAACAGGGTTGTTGGATATGGCAATGGCGCTGGTGTTGTCACAAAAGATTGGCACTTTGTCATACAAGATTTCATAGTCAGCCAATTGACTTTTCATCCAGAGCACCTGAGCACAACAGCTGGCTGCAGCGACATACTCAGCTGGCTGCAGCGACATACTCAGCTTCAGCTGAAGACATAGCCACAGAGTTTTGCTTCTTAGCACTCCATCCAACCAATTTTCCTCCTAGGATTTGACAGCTGCCTGAAGTACTTTTCCTGTCAATACAGCATCCAGCATAATCTGAATCTGAATAGGCCTTGAGATCAAAGCCTGATTCCTTTGGATACCATAGTCCTAGGGATGGTGTTCCTTTGAGATACCTGAAAATTCTCTTAACAGCCACTAGATGGGATTCTTTTGGGTTAGCTTGGTACCTTGCACAGAGACATGTGGAGAATTGGATATCTGGACGACTGGCTGTTAAATACATCAGTGACCCAATCATGCCTCTATATAAAGTCTCATTGACAGAGACCCCTGATTCATCAGGGCCCAAGTTGTTGGGTGGAAGCATGGGGCATTTCACTGAAGCACAATCAGCCAAGTCATATTTTTTAAGTAAATCCTTAACATACTTTTCTTGACAAATAGAAATTCCCTTAGGACATTGTTTAATTTGAAAACCCAAAAAGTAAGTTAATTCACCCATCATACTCATCTCATATTTCTTGGTCATTAATTTAGCAAAACGTTTACTAAGATTGACATTTGTTGACCCAAAGATGATATCATCCACATAAATCTGCACAATGATGAAATCACTCTTGTCCTTGAAGGTAAAGAGTGTTTTATCAATAGAACCCCTGACAAATTTATTTTCAGATAAGAAATTTGAAAGAGTTTCATACCATGCTCTTGGAGCTTGTTTCAGACCATACATTGCTTTGTGAAGTCTGTACACATGGTTGGGAAACTCGCTGCTCTCAAATCCTTCAGGTTGAGCAACATAGACTTCCTCAGCCAAATCACCATTGAGGAAGGCACTCTTTACATCCATCTGATAGACAGTGATGTTCATATAGGCAGCATAAGCAAGAAAGATTCTGATGGCTTCAAGTCTAGCAACAGGTGCAAAAGTTTCATCATAATCAATTCCTTCAGTCTGAGAGTATCCCTGTGCTACCAATCTTGCCTTGTTCCTGATGATGTTCCCAATTTCATCCATCTTGTTTCTATAGATCCATCTAGTGCCTGTGATATTCTTTCCAGGTGGAGCTGGCACTAGTGTCCAAACCTTGTTCCTTTTGAACTGATTGATTTCTTCTTGCATAGCAGCTACCCATCCATCTTCTGTCAGAGCCTCAGCAACTCTTTTAGGTTCAATTTGAGAAAGAAATTCAGCAAATAGACATTCATTGGCTGAGGCTGACTCAGAGTCTTGGATTCGCTGTCTGGTTGTGACCCCTGCATTTGGTTCCCCAATAATGTTGACAAGAAGAATGTGTTGATCTCTTGACCACTTATTTTGAGGAGCTGGAGTTTCAAGAACAGGGGTACTTGAGGGCACAGCTGGAACAATTTGAATCTCATCCTGCTGATTAGGAGGGCTTTCTTCAAAAACTACTTCAGTGTCTGAGTCTTCTTCAGCCATATCTAAGGAAGAAATTTCATTATCAGCAGGAGCAACTTCAGAGTTTTGAAGAATTGGTGAGTCATTCATATCATGAGAAGGACCATCAGAGATTTGAGGTTCTTCTTCATCAAGTCCCTGAGAGGTAGGAACTTCTATGTTGTGAGTAGACAGAGGATCAAAAGCAGGAACATAAGGAGTGAGAGTGTTGGAGTGGTGATGACTGGTAGGTCTGGGTTCTGTGAACTCATCACTTGGGAAAGAAATATTTTCATTAAAATCTACTTCATCACCCTCTGTTCCTGTTCTCTGTATGACTTCATCATCTTCATTGAATCTGACATGGAAAGTTTCTTCTACTTCTTGTCTTCTGATGTTGAATACTCTGAAGGCTTTGGCTGTTGGAGAGTATCCCAAAAAGAATCCATCATCAGCCTTTTCATCAAACTTTCCAAGTTTATCCCTGTAGTTATAAATAAACACAGGGCATCCAAACACATGAAAATAGCTGACGTCTGGAGATCTTTTTCTGAAAACTTCATAGGAGGTTTTGCCATGTCTTTTGACAATGATTGATCTGTTTTGAGTATAGCAGGCGGTGTGTACAGCTTCTCCCCAAAATTGCTTTGGTAGGGCTGCACCATTTAACATAGTTCTTGCTGCTTCAATCAGAGTCCTGTTTCTTCTTTCAGCCACACCATTTTGTTCAGGAGTGCCAGCTGAAGAGAAGTTCTGTGAAATCCCTTTTTCATCACAAAATGATTCAAGTTGATGATTCTTGAATTCTGTACCATTATCACTTCTTAGAGCTTTGACTCTAACGTCATTCATATTTTCCACCTGTCTGATGAAGGACATGATGGCATCAGCTGCATCACTTTTCCTTCTGAGGAAGAACACCCATGTATATCTTGAAAATTCATCAACTATGACCAAGGTGTATTTGTTGTGATTAATGGTTTGAGGTTTGACAGGCCCAAACAAATCCATGTGAAGGAGATGTAAGCACTTGTCAATAGAGAATGATTGCCTAGTCTTGAATGAAGACCTGTGATGTTTTCCTTTGACACAGGCAGAACAAGTTTTGTCTTTGGAAAACATAACTGAAGGTAGACCAACAACCAAGTTTTGAGTGGCTATCTTATTGATGTTCTTGAAGTTGAGATGAGACAGTCTTTTGTGCCACAGCCAGTTGACACTTTCAGAGGCTTTGGCAAGAAAACAATTTGAGCTGTCTTCAGAGCACACAGCCATGTTGATGACATAAACATCTCTCCTTCTAGGTGCAACTAGCACAACATCATTATTTTTGTTGAATATGGTTCCCTGAGTCTTAGTAAACAAAACCTTATAATCAGCATCACATAACTGGCTGATGCTAATAAGATTGTGCTTAAGACCATTCACATATGCAACCCTGGTAAATGTGATCCCATTGCAATTCACTGAGCCATATCCTTCTGTGTCACCTGAAGAGTTATCTCCAAACACCACTTTGGGACCTGGCTCCCTTGAGTATCTGTGCAGGTATTGTTGAATCCCTGTCATGTGTCTAGAACAGCCACTATCTAGATACCATACCGATTCCTTGAGATATTTCTGCACAGATACATAGAAACAGATTAGTTCCTATGGTGAACCCACTTTCCAGTGGGTTCCCTGAATTGCTTGTTAGCAACTCTTGTGTTCCTGAAAAACTTTTGGCGTTGGGATGGACAGTTCATTGTTTCATGGTTATAACTCCCACAGATATCACACCCAGGGAAGTCACCACACTCGTCTGAGTGATGGTCTGTGAACCCACAGAATTTACAGGGAGGATAAGAGTTGTAATTTCCCTGTTGTCTTTTGGAACTCTGTGGTCTGTCCCTAGAGGGTGTCTTAGCTCTTTTAGCTGCCATGTGTCTGTCATGATCTAAGGTCGAGTGGTGAGAATTTTTACAAACATTGCAATAAGGTTTGATTAATCTTTCCCCTTTGGGTTCACCTAGGACTGACTTAGGTTCATGAGAAGTAGAGCATTCAGCGGAAGGCTTAATGTGTTGTTTCAAGAGTTCTACTTCTTTCATAAGAGACAACAGGCGATCTTCAGTGGTGGGGTCAACCTTATTCACAGCTTTAGTAGGAACAGGCTTAAAAGCTACTTGTTTACCAGTTGGTTTAGCAGGCACACGAAAAACTTTAGCTGGAGGATTCTCAATATCTATCTTAAGTTCATCCTTAGCAGATCTAGAAGAACTGCTAGGTTCAACTCCAGAGAGTTTGGGCAAGGGTGGAAGCTCAGCCACATCTTCAGAGACAGGGTCATTAGTCAAAGAGGTGTCTGACATATGAATAGTCTCTGTAGATTTAAAGACAATGTCTTTGGGTTTGGTGATAATCCTCAGCTTTTTATGTTTAGCAGTTATATCCCTGTTTAGGTCAGCAGGCACTTCATCCCTAAGCAATTCATCTATAGTAAACCTAGCACACAGCCATTTTTCAATAACTTTGTTTAATTCAGTGACTTGGTCATTCAAAGCTATGTTTTTCAAGGTTAATCTAGCTACTTCATTTTGCAGGGATATTTTCTCTAAGTTAACCCGCCTGAGAGTATCACATTCAGCCTTAGCATTAATCATTTCAGTTTTAACAGAGTGAAACTTGTCAAGAAGGTTCTTCCTTTGTTCCTCAACAAAGTGCAAGTCAACAATGGTGTAATCAAGAACATGCTTACGTTCATCACAATCAGACATAGAAAGAAGCCTGTGTACCTTTTTCATTGTGATGTCGACCCATTGTCCTGATCTTGCATCACCTTTTCCAACAGCTGGTTCATCATCAGCTATTGCCATAAAAGCCCTGACTCTTGTGGTATCTTCTTCATCTGAAGTCAATGGTTCATCATTCCAGTCATAGGTTTCAGCAACCAACCCTTTCTCAGCCTTTTTCTCACCACCTTTCTTTTTGGACATAGCTTCAATCTTCAAGTTCATCTATTCTAACTCAGCCTTAAGTGCCTTGTACTTATTTTTGTAATCTTTCTTCTCAGTGTCTGAAGAATTGGATTGTGATGAGTTGTTATGTTGTTTGAACTTGTAGGGTTTGGATGAAGATGATGGATAAGAGGGTGAGGATGTTTTGGTGGAGGGACATTCTTTTTGAAAATGTCCAAGCTTTCCACAGGCAAAACATGTTTCTTTTGACCTGTCAGTTGGTTTGCTGGCTGATCCTACTCTTCCAGATCTTTTGTAGTATCTTCTTTGGTTGGCTAGCAGTGCTCTTTCATGAAATTCTGCATTGAGGTCTGACAAGAACTCTTGGCTGCTACGAGTATCTTCTTCCATATCAGAATCGCTGTCAATAGGATGTGTTGCAGAGATCAAAGCTTTGGAAGATGCTCCTTGTATTACAAATCTTTCAGTCTCTGATTTGTAGATAGTATCGATCAGCCCTTCTTCATAATTGTACTTTCCATAGAGCTGAGCAAGGGTATCATTTTTGATTGAGTTGTTAGCTCTCTGAGTTTGATTCATGCTCAGCCACTTTCTTGGAAGGCTGTTGACAAAGGTGGCATTGATTTCAGCTTGCCCAATAGTAACATCATTCATGGCGAGGTCATTTAGAAGAATCTTCAGCCTAGTATAGGTTTGCTGAACTTTTTCACCTTCAAGAGACTTAAAGGCATTAAACTGAAGTCTGAGTGCCTGAATCTTTGTCTCTCTTGTTTCAGAAGGTCCTTCATGGCCTAGAATAAGGTCAGTCCACATCTGTTTAGCTGTGGGACACTGAATAACAGACTTCATGATATGCTTTGGAAGACAGGAAATTATGATGCTTTTGAGACGTTTATCTTGGTTTGCTAATTTCCTATCAGCAGCGGTCCATTGTTTGACAGGTTTGGGAAGAGGGTTTTCTTCAGTAGAAGTGAGTGCCATGGGAATATATGGACCATTTTCTAAAATTTCTAAGAGAAAAGGTTCAAGACCATCAAGGTATACAAGAAACTGACTCTTCCAACTGGCAAAGTCTTCTTCATCAAAGACTGGTACACTGGTTACGTGTGATCCACCTCTTGAGTCAAGAAGTTGGGGTAGATCATCGTCATTTGGTGGGGCGGTAAGTCTTGGTGAAGATGGGTTTCTGGAAGGTGAGTGTGGGCTAGAGGTTTCCGGCATGGTGGATCTTGATTATAAAACGGAGAACGATGTTTCTTGAAGGTTTTAATATCAAACACCGCTCTGATACCAATTGAAAGTCCCTAATCAATGCGAGAAACCCTAATCTTAACTTAATCAACACAAGGTATTACTTTTCAAACGTAATCTTATTATTGTATAATAAAGAATTACAAGTGTTATGGATAACACCGTTTGATGACAATGTGTTGTGCACACTTTGAACAACAATAACCTTAACTTATGAATACAGTTGTAGCTGTTTGATTCACTAAGTTACACGCACTAATGATCTTAATATTGCAAAGTGTTAAATCTTAATGCTAGGTTACACATCCTATTTATAGTGTTACGAGTTTGACTTGAACAGTACTTGATGTCGACTACACAACTTTTACAAGTTCCCACATCAGTCACATGATGTCCTTCTATTCTTGGTAGTCTTCCATTATGCTTTAAGGAACAGTTGTCCAAAACAGTTTCCTTATTCTTCATATTCTCGAACACACAAATGGCATGTCCAAAGTGTGCTGAGAGTTATCAGGGTATTGCCACCCCTGTTAACTCTCAACCCCTCAGAGTCCCTAATACATCTTGGCTGTTATCCATCACAGCCAAGGAGTATGTCTTCAGGTAATCTTCGACTTCCCTGACAATGTCTCTGACATGGACTCCTCTGAGGTTGCTCTCAGAGATTCGGATCTCTGTGAGTCTTGTGAAACTTGCCTGCCTCCTAGGCACAGGCAAGGGACTATCTATCAGCCTAATTATGTTTAAATCAATGAACAGGGAATCTAACAAGTTTAGATTCCCAACAATACCATTGACCCATTTGACACCTAAGTCTAATAATAGACTTACTAATGCAGGTTTGAGACCAAAAATTAACCTTTAATCAATTACCAAACTATATCTATGGTCCCCGGGATTTGACCCAAAACCAAACATAATTTCGGATTATGTAGGTTCTCATCTCCCGGTACACGTATTTTCAAAACATCATAACTTTTGACTCGTTAGGAGTCGTAAGCTCTATCGTATACCAAATCGAAGCTAAGACGACGCTCTACAACTATATCCTAGTCTCATGACCTGTTTACAAAATCAAATTTATGAAAACAAGCCCAAACAATCTGCCTAAATTTACCCTTCTCAAAATCAACCCAACACTCATTTCCAAACCATTTTATCGACACCTAACCTCAATTTAATCACTCCTAACCATGAATAATCATCCTAATCAGTCCTTAACCCCTAAAATACCAAATCCATCCCAAAACCCATTCACCAAATCAAACATGCAATGAGGTTTACCCATTCTAAAACATCTAAAAACATGAATTAAACACAAACCCATAAGCAAAACATCAAACACCATGATCCACCAAACACCCCCATTTGGCCGTGGGGGTGTGGGTGATCAAAACACCCCAACCAAATTGATTTTGGTTGGTTTGTTGGGCGATTATCCATCTACTATACCCCAATTAAACATGCATGAACTCAATTAACATCAAAACAAATTTTTCAAAAACCCATTTGATTCTTGAAAAATTTAATGAATGCATGTTGGATTAAAGCATATCAAAAAACTTGGAATGATTAAACTAGATGTGGTCTAACCTTGGTTTTAATTAAAACAAGCTAGAAAAAAAAATATGGTGGTGGTATGGTGGTGTTTGGCCGTCGGCCTAAAGAGAGAAAAGAGAGAGGGTGAAGAAAATTTTTAGTGTGTTTTGTGTTGTGTGTGTGTTATGTTTCCACTTTGTAAAAATTGGAGGCCCTTGTGTGCAATTTAGGGATTCTTTTGGCCTTAAATGAAAACGACCTCAAATGTTTGCTGGAATGACTCACTAGTCGACATGGAAAATTTTGCGGGAGTCGGGGGTCATCCCGAACACTCCAAAATACTTTTAGGACAATTTAAATGTACCCGGAAAGCAATAAAACGCACCCGACTCAACTTAACACGAACCGAAAGTAAAATCCTCGAAAAATTATAATATCGATAAAACGACAATAAACATAGAAATTTGGGCATCCATCAGGATCGTAGTCGTCATCGTTCTTCTTAATCGTCAATCGTCAAGATTTCGACCTCAAATATTAGTTTCAACCAAAACGATAGAATATATAGTAAATAAAATTTCTTAAAAATTTCAAAAATAAGCGTAATTTAGGGTAAGTTAAGTGACCTCGGTTCTGGGTATCACATCCACCCCTCCTTAAAGAGAGCGACGTCCCGGCGCTCGCCTCTTCTTATATTCACATTTCGTGCCGCTGGAACAGATGAGGATATCTCTCCTTGAAAAAGTCCTCACGTTTCCAAGTGTATTCCGGTCCACGCCTAGAATTCCATCGAACCTTCACAATGAGAATTCTACTATGCTTCAGCCTCTTGACTTCTCGGTCCATAATTTCCACGGGTTCTTCTACGAAATGCATTTTGTCGTCCAGCTGAATCTCGTCCAAAGGAATCACCAATTCCTCATCCGCCAAACTCTTCTTCAGATTTGATACGTGAAACGTGTCGTGAATAGCACTAAGCTCATTCGGCAATTCTAACTTATACGCTACCGGTCCAATTCGTTTAACAATCTTAAATGGTCCAATATACCTCGGACTCAACTTTCCTTTCTTCCCAAAACGAATCACACCCTTCCACGGCGAAACCTTAAGCATAACCATGTCTCCGACCTCAAATTCCAACGGTTTTCTTCTATTATCGGCATAACTCTTCTGTCGGATTCTTGCAACAAGTAAACGGTTCTTAATTTGCACAATCTTCTCTATCGTCTCCAAAACCATTTCGGGTCCAGTCAACTGACTCTGTCCTACTTCACTCCAACACACAGGTGATCTACACTTCCTTCCATGCAACGCTTCGAATGGTGCAGCCTTGATGCTCGCATGATAATTATTATTATACGAAAACTCCACTAAAGGTAAGTGGCGTTCCCAACTTCCTCCAAAATCGATCACGCATGCTCGGAGCATGTCCTCCATCGTCTGAATAGTTCGTTCGCTTTGGCCATCAGTCTCCGGGTGATAGGCCGTGCTCAAACTCAATTCAGTGCCCATCGCACGTTGAAGAGATTTCCAGAATTCCGAAGTAAACCTACTATCGCGATCTGAAATGATCGATAAAGGTACACCATGTCTGCAAACAATCTCCTTCACGTACACACTGGCAAGTTTCTCCATGATGTCCGTCTTCTTCATAGGTAAAAAGTGAGCAAATTTCGTCAATCTATCCACTATTACCCAAGTCATATCACATCCAGTAGGAGTTCTAGGTAAACCTGTCACGAAGTCCATAGCGATCTTCTCCCATTTCCACTCTGGGATCTCTGGTTGTACCAACAGCCCAGATGGTTTCTTATGTTCGGCTTTAACCTTCGCACAAGTCAAACACTTACTAACGTAACGAGCAATCTCCGCCTTCTTATTCGGCCACCAGTAGACTTTCTTCAGATCATGATACATCTTATCCGCTCCAGGATGTATCGAGTACTTCGAATTATGAGACTCGTTCATAACCAAATCTCGTACTCCAGGCATTCCTTCCTCGGATGGACACAACGGTAACCAAATCCGATTCTCAAAATATCTCAGCCCGTCTGACCTAACCACAAAAAGAGGTTTCAACAGTCTTCCCAGATTCTCTGCACCAACATTCTCTTTCATTAATCCCTTCTCTTGAGCCTTCAATATTGTTCCGGTTAAATCAACACCCTCAGTCACCACTAATGCTCTGACTCTCAAAGGTTTCTCTCTATCCTTCCTACTAAGTGCATCCGCTACAACGTTCACCTTGCCAGGATGGTAGCGAATCTCGCAGTCATAGTCACTCAGTAGTTCCACCCATCGCCTCTGTCTCATATTCAACTCTTTTTGGTCTAAAATGTGCTGCAAACTCTTGTGGTCAGTGAATACAACACACTTCGTCCCATACAAGTATTGTCTCCACAATTTAAGCGCAAAAACTACAACTCCCAATTCCAAATCATGCGTAGTGTAGTTTTCTTCATTCTTCCTCAATTGTCTCGACGCGTATGCAATCACTTTCTCACGCTGCATCAACACAGCTCCATAACCCTTACGAGACGCGTCACAATACACCATGAAGTCTTTGATTCCTTCTGGCAATGACAATATCGGAGCAGAACACAATTTGTCCTTAAGTGTTTTGAAAGCGAGTTCTTCATCATCTCCCCATTCATACACTCGATTCTTCTCAGTAAGCTTTATCAATGGCTTCGCAATCAACGAAAATCCTTCAATGAATCTCCGATAATACCCAGCCAAACCAAGGAATTGTCGAACTTCAGTCGGCGTTATCAGTGTCGACCATTCCTTGATTGCCTCAACTTTGGCAGGATCCACGCGAACTCCTTTGCTATCAATTACGTGCCCAAGGAATTGAACAGATTCTAACCAAAACTCACACTTTGAGAATTTCGCATACAACTTCTCTTTCTTCAGCAGATCCAATATCCTCCTCAGGTGCTTCTCGTGCTCTTCCTTGCTCTTAGAGTAAATAAGAATATCATCGATGAATACAATGACAAACTTATCTAGATACGGCTTGCATACTCGATTCATAAGGTCCATGAATACTGCAGGCGCGTTTGTTAGCCCAAAAGGCATCACTCGGAATTCAAAGTGTCCATACCGCGTACGAAAGGCAGTTATAGGAATATCCTCCTCTCTCACACGCAGTTGATGATACCCTGATCTCAAGTCGATCTTTGAGTACACACAGGAACCTTGCAATTGATCAAACAAATTGTCAATCCTCGGCAATGGATACCGATTCTTAACCGTCAACTTGGTGAGCTCTCTATAGTCGATACACATACGAAACGACCCATCTTTCTTCTTCACAAACAAAACTGGCGCTCCACATGGTGATGAGCTCGGTCGAATAAATCCCTTGTCCATCAACTCTTTCAATTGATCCGATAACTCCTTCAACTCTGATGGTGCTAATCGATAGGGTGCACGAGCAACTGGTGCAGCTCCTGGCATCAAATCGATTCGAAATTCGACTTCACGGGTGGGTGGTAAACCCGGCAACTCATCAGGAAAAACTTCCGGATATTCTCGAGTTACAGGTACCTCTTCTAACTTTGCCTCTAAGTCACCATCACTAGAAACTTGTGCCAAAAACACATCACATCCATCTTCTACATACCTCATCATTTTCAAGCAAGATATCACTTTCAAACGAGAGGTGCATTCATCTCCCTTCACAGTCAAAACCCTATTCCTCAACGGGATTTGAACTAATCTTTCTCCACAAACGATCACGGCACTATGCGCCATCAGCCAATCCATTCCAACGATCACATTGAATGATCCTAGCTCTATAGGCATTAAGTCGATGTCAAAAGCGTAATTTCCTAACTTCAAGGTACACCCTCTTAGTATAGAATTTGTACTAACGATCTTCCCATCGGCTAATTCCACGTTATAATTAATCGTTAGCATTACCGGTTCTCTATTGATATGACGACTAAATTTAACATCTACGAAGTTCTTGTCGGAACCAAAATCAAACAATATACTAGCATAACAAGCGTCTAGCAGAAACGTACCGGTAACCACATTAGGGCCTTGCGGTTTATCAGCAGTCCCTACTCGATACACAGCAGCAGCATTATTTCCTCCTTGCCTATTTCCAGCCTTCGGGCAGTTCCCCTGTTTATGCCCTCTTTCTCCACACCCAAAGCAAACCATCACCTTCGTGGAATTTGCCCCAGTAGCTACCCCTTTAGCTCGGCAATCTGCAATTCTATGACCCGCTTTTCCGCACTTGCCACACGCAGGTGGGCAATTCCCTATATGGTACAAATTACATCGACCACAATGGGGATTCACCTTCGCTCCTCTAGGGTTAGTGACAGCCCTCATCCCATCATTTCTTCTCTGGTTGAACAGCTGGTTGCGGTTTTGACCTTGGTTGTTACGGTTTCCTCCACGATTTTGACCTTGGGATTGATTACCCTGAGCTGCCTCCCACTTTCTCTTGTTCCCTTCGGCAATGTAGTCCTACTTATCTTACAGTTTGACATCCATTAGCGCATGAGCCATTTGGACTGCTTCATCGAATGACCCAGGCTTAGATGAAGTTGTCTCACCCTTGATATTGCTTGACAAACCCTTGATGTACTGCTTCATTTTCTTGTGATCATCAGCAAAGGCATCGGGACACAAAAGGCTCAATTCATTAAACCTCCTTGTATACGCTGTAATGTCATTGTTCCTCAAAGACAAATGCCTTAACTCATCTTCTAGTTGACCCAGCTCCTCTTCGGGACAAAACTTTTTGGTCAAGAGAGCCTTGGTAGCAGTCCAAGTCCTCGCATTTGCTACCGCTAATCCGACAGTGGCTACTTGATTGTTCCACCAACTTAAGGCGTCATCAAGAAAAGTGGCAGCTGCAAACTTGACTTTATTTGCCTCTGAACATCCGCTAATCTCAAAAGTGCTTTCGATCTTCTCCAACCACCTTCGGAGTTCTAAGGCTCCGCCAGTACCACGAAACTGCGTGAGATCGCATTTCATAAAACCAGTGTAAGTACACTCCCTCGGGGCTTGCTGTCTTCCTGCATTTCCACCTTGATCTGGGTTTCGGTTTGCACGATCCGCTTCGAGTGCATTTGCAATTGCTTCTTGAATCATTGTGTTCACACGGTTGGCTGTTAGCTTTAGAGGCATGGTGAATTCTCAAGTACACCGCTCTGCAAAGATAGGGAAAATAGAAAACAAAGTAAGTATACACATCAAGATTAAGATGGATTTCTCTTTCAAGACATAATATAAGTACAACAACACATCACTACAAGGTTACTAATATTCATCAATTCACATCACAAAAGAGCAAATTAAAGACATATCATAGATTATGAAAGGTAAACATGGATTGCATTGATAAATCAACCAAAATCTGTGACAAGTAATGCCACTACAATCATACACCATCAAACTTAAGTCATCAAGTTTTCATCACAATACCATCATACAGGAGTCTAAAATAGTTCGATTACAACGATCAAAGATAAAATAAAATACAAGCAACTAGTCACGTGGTGATCCACATGACCTCTTGGATGGTGGTTCTTCTTCATCCTCCTCGGGCTCTTCATCACTGTCTTCCTCGTCCTCGTCCATCTTCCTCTTTCCCTTATCATTCGGCCCACACTCAGTTACCTTCTTCGTCCCAGAAGTAGATCCACACTCAACTGCTACCTGATTCCCTAAAGTGATACACACACCTCTGGCAGGTGGCTGGACCATAAAATCATTAGCCTCCATCTCCGAGTCATCTACAAATCTCCAATCTTGTGGTAGGGATGCTCTAACACGATGCTCCCAACTTTGCATCCTAGCCAATCTCGCCTGATCCTCCCTAACTTGCTCAAGACTAGCACTCAGGTTTGCTATCATCGATCTCAAACTATTAATATTACTCTTATTTGCCACTCCATCAAATTCAATCCTTGCAGTTCTTGCCAACAACCTCTGATGTGCCCTCTCATTCTCGTCGAACCTTTTGATTACTCTTGTTTCCATCACGTACCGCTCGTACATCGACCTATCCATTCTTCTCAAAACAAGCGGAACGTCACGATAAGCTCTTGGTCCAGGGCAGATAACTCTTGCTATGTCCTGATGAAGAGAATTAGCGCTTGCTGCAGCGTCGGAACTTCTAGGGATACCTAGCATACCAATCAGATGAGAAACACGAGTAGGCCTGGGGAAGGTAGTACTCCTTCGATCGGGGTCCTGAGCTTGCACATTGTTCGTCTCGGCTTGTCCTTCAACAGCTGTTCCAACATTTCCCCCTTCGTGTCCTACGACGTATTCGTCTCCATTTCTGTTAGGCGGTACCTCGGCCATTCCTGCAATAACAAAGAATTTTGGAGGGTACGTAAGACTACTATTCAATATTTATAAACACATGCATGCAAATGCAATGCAAAGGTGGTACACACGCCCAAAATACGATAATATGATGCTCATGCATATGTAATACAAGAATTACGGTATCGAGTACTCCACGTACAATTTCAACGTTTACATATAGTAGTTCAATATCTACGTAATAAATACCCACATATATTACTTCAACTCAAAGGTATGCATCTATACCGTCAATACTCAAAATAAACCTTACCGGAGCCATGCAGGATAGTTGTGTGCTTGGACAATTTCTTACGACACCAAAAGTTATAGTTTAGGAATTTTCAAAACGACCTAGTTCTCTATAACTCATGGCTCTGATTACCAATCTCTAACACCCCCACAAATGCTATGCGCAACGGAACTACAACATTTGGGTGCTAGGCAGTTATCATCGCACACAAGATATATCAAACGACTCAAAGAGACGTGAAAATTTTAACATAAATTAAGCATTGTTAAAAACATACATGTCTACGGTTTTCCAAACCCAAGATGATACAACACAGAGTTAGCGTTTTGGTCCCCACAAATCTCAACCCCAAAAGATACAATTTCGTAACATGACTGAAAATTTAAAATGTTCAAGTTAAATATGGGTGGAAAAATATGCCAAGCCACACACAACTCCCATCCAATGCATGCTCCATGCTATACTTCATCGGTTACCTGAAACACATGCTAAATTGGGTCAACAAATAATGTTGAGTGGAATTCATAGGTTTTATAATCTCATTTTGAACATATGTGTTATAAAAATCAATCACGATCATTCATAGACTTGTCGATCAAACAATCTATTTTCAAGGTTATGACAATTGTGTTTAAGCTCATGACACTAATCCGTTAACTCAATCACCCGCGTAATAATTACCGGCGTGATTAAGATGAAACCATTGCCCCTTCTAAAGGCATCAGTTGCAATTATACCTTATCTCTTATCACAAGTTATCCGTCCGCAGGGGGTACTCAACGTACTAGCCCTCGTCTCGGATAAGGTCGTCAACCCCATAGTACTATCAATTGTATAAGCGGCTATTTTCAATCCACACAAGGATTAAACAATAGTTAATAGTTCATGAATATAGGGTCTTTTGCAACTAGGTACTCAACACAATTTAAGGCAACATTCGGGTCCAATAATCATTCATGACATATGTTCATTTTAGAAAACTAGCATGCATCTCCCTCGCGGGTAAAAACAATTTAAAAACAATAGTAAGCGAGACTACAAATTCACACCTTATGTATATAGAGTAGTCGACGATTCGAGTGACGATCACTGACAATGATGAGGATGCCCGGGGTTTTCAACACCTAACAAACAATAACGCGTAATGAGTAAATCTCATTTATAAACTTTAAGTACTGTATATTACATACATATTAGTCAATTGTGATAATTACAAACTCACGCCAAAACCAAACGGATAATTGTTACTCGTTTTATACTATTCTTCTACGTTATTAACGTTATTACTCTTTTTACGTTTTTCGCCGATACTTACTAAAAGTATGGGCTGTTTTCCTAGACTTAAACCTTAAATTTGGGAAAATTCTCAAAAATACCTTAATACCTGTAGAAAACCCATTTTTAATCCCATTAAAAGTTTTCACTTTTACGACCCGTTACTCAACACATTACTAAACATACGTTTTTCGGACTGATTTTGCATATTGACCATGTTGGACTTATTTGACCCATTTAAAATATACCATTGACTCATTTGACACCTAAGTCTAATAATAGACTCACAAATGCAGGTTTGAGACCAAAAATAAACCTTTAATCAATTACCAAACTATATCTATGGTCCCCGGGATTTGACCCAAAACCAAACATAATTTCGGATTATGTAGGTTCTCATCTCCCGGTACACGTATTTTCAAAACATCATAACTTTTGACTCGTTAGGAGTCGTAAGCTCTATCTTATACCAAATCGAAGCTAAGACGACGCTCTACAACTATATCCTAGTCTCATGACCTTTTTACAAAATCAAATTTATGAAAACAAGCCCAAACAATCTGCCAAAATTTACCCTTCTCAAAATCAACCTAACACTCGTTTCCAAACCATTTTATCGACACCTAACCTCAACTTAATCACTCCTAACCATGAATAATCACCCTAATCAGTCCTTAACCCCTAAAATACCAAATCCATCCCAAAACCCATTCACCAAATCAAACATGCAATGAGGTTTACCCATTCTAAAACATCTAAAAACATGAATTAAACACAAACCCATAAGTAAAACATCAAACACCATGATCCACCAAACACCCCTATTTGGCCGTGGGGTGTGGGTGATCAAAACACCCCAACCAAATTGATTTTGGTTGGTTTGTTGGGCGATTATCCATCTACTATACCCCAATTAAACATGCATGAACTCAATTAACATCAAAACAAATTTTTGAAAAACCCATTTGATTCTTGAAAAATTTTATGAATGCATGTTGGATTAAAGCATATCATAACACTTGGAATGATTAAACTAGATGTGGTCTAACCTTGGTTTTAATTAAAACAAGCTAGAAAAAAATGTGGTGGTGGTATGGTGGTGTTTGGCTGTCGGCCTAAAGAGAGAAAAGAGAGAGGGTGAAGAAAATTTTTAGTGTGTTTTGTGTTGTGTGTGTGTTATGTTTCCACTTTGTAAAAATTGGAGGCTCTTGTGTGCAATTTAGGCATTCTTTTGGCCTTAAATGAAAACGACCTCAAATGTTTGCGGGAATGACTCACTAGTCGACTTAGAAAAATTTGCGGGAGTCAGGGGTCATCCCGAACACTCCAAAATACTTTTAGGACAATTTAAATGTACCCGGAAAGCAATAAAACGCACCCGACTCAACTTAACACGAACCGAAAGTAAAATCCTCGAAAAATTATAATATCTATAAAACGACAATAAACATAGAAATTTGGGCATCCATCGGGATCGTAGTCGTCATCGTTCTTCTTAATCGTCAATCGTCAAGATTTCGACCTCAAATATTAGTTTCAACCAAAACGATAGAATATATAGTAAATAAAATTTCTTAAAAATTTCAAAAATAAGCGTAATTTAGGGTAAGATAAGTGACCTCTGTTCTGGGTATCACAGTTAGGCTCTTGCCTTATTCTTCTGAAGTTCTGAGCATATGTTTGTAACAATACTGCTAGGCCATTCTTCACTCAGAACTAAGCTAATATTGAGTATTTCCTTGAAAAGCTGCTTGTTTCAGCTTATTTTGTTTTTAATCATTATCTAGTCAAGCACAAGTTAATAATTTTTTTATCTTTTTAATATATTTTCACTAGTCCTCCCAAGTATTTATTCCAATTCGTGTCTAATTTCACATAAACAACTAATTTGTTCAAACAATGTGCTTAATTATTAATTAAACTGAAAATGAAAAGTTTGAAATGACTAAAGTAAAATAAAAATAACACAAGGTGAAAACTGATCAAACATAAATTCAATTCAGTTATACTAAAGGATTACAGATTTTTAATAAAACAAACATTTTGTTTCTCTAACTAATCAAACTTTGGAGATTTCTCAGGATCAAAAGCCAAATGAAGTTCATCGTAATCTAAAGCCTCTTTGAACTCGTCTTCGTCTTCTTCAATTTCATGCTCAAAAGAATAAACACCATCATCAATGATTTGACCTTCTTCCTCAGGTTGCCTCCTATACGCTTCCTCGCTCTGTCGCTGTTCCTCTTACCTCCTTCTAAAGGAAGCAGCTTCCTCCCTCTCGCGTTCTTCTTGCTCCTGTTGCCTCCTTCTTAAGGAAGCAGCTTTCTCCCTCCGGCATTGTTGTTCAAGTCAGGCATTCTCTTAGTCTTCCAGCTTCCATTGTCTCTGTTCGTAAGCTTCATATTTATCCTCGTAAGGACAATCAGCAGGGAACTCTCCATCTGCATTAGCTTTTACTTTAGGCACCACACAAGGTTTCCTGAAAAGAACATAAAAGATTATTAGTACTAAATGATAACAAAGATACAACGTTAATAAAATAAATAATGATACATACTTGTTAGGAACTGCACTGGTATCTTCAAAAGCAGCAGAAAATGTTCTTTTTGATGAAGAAGCCATTTTTTGATTCATAAAATGCTGATAATTAAGTGTTTGTTGTGTTTTTGTTATGATTAATTTCATTACTTAATCCTTGTTTATATAACCAAGGATGGAATATAAAGGGTCAGCAGCCTATATAAACATCTAATGCATATTCATGCATGTAATTAATTTTTGTGAAGTTCCAAGAATGAGCATTCTCATTATTAGGCGTGTAGAAAGTGTGTGTTTTCTGTGTTTTTAGGGTTTATTGTGTTTTAAAAAAAAATAGCAAAAAACAAGGTCTAGGACTCGAACCTTAGACCTTCCATTCAAACACTAACACACTTAACCAGTTTGCCACATGAACATATTTGATTCTAAATATGTGACTAATATTAACATTTGTGAAAATAGAGATTACATTTGGTTATAAACATTTGTCACATGAATATTTTACTGTGTGACGTTTTTAATGTGTTGTTCATAGTTAATCCCATTGTAATGTGACCATAAGTATAATTTAGATACACATTTCTCAAATGTTGTGACTATTGGCAATCATATAGTCACATAATTGTTTAAGAAATTAATATGTTCATGTATTATATTTGATCATAGTCTTCAAGTAATTGTAAAATATTTATCACATTTAAATAAATATAGTGGCAAATGTTTTAATACCTACTTTCACTTTGCCACACACACAAAATTCATGTGTGGTTAACATTTAACAGAATATACTAGTCACATTAAAATAATGTGTGTGACAATCTTGTTTATCAATTTGTCACTTGTAAAATAAGTCTATGTGACCATATATGATTTTGGTCACATTCGGTATGTGTATGACAAATATTTGCCACACATGTATACGTATAATGTGACTACTACTTGAACCAGACTTTGATTCGGTAACACTCTCAAATTATTAAGTGACTAACGACTCATCCAAAAAGCATTTGTTAGCCCTAGTCACGTAAATATTTATATGCGTGACAAACAAAATACGAAATGGTCATGCAAACTGACTTCAAGTGTGACCGTTTATTTATAACTGGCGAATTCAGTCACACAAAAAATTTATTTGTGACTACACGAAATTCGGTATGTTTGACCGAAACCCATTTTTGTACTAGTGCCGTTATAACGCGTTATTTAAAACCATAATTGTAGTAATTAATCTTTCATATATATCTTCCATAATTAATAAAATAAACTTAAAAAAGAAAAAAAAAAAGAAAATGGATTTGTTATTCATAGAGACAAAAATTCAATGTATACTCGTTATTTAGTTATATAGAGTTAAGATATATATAGACACTTAAATTAGCATATACCTATCCAACCAATTATAATCATCCATTTTTTTAAAAATCCACTTACCACCACTTTTTTAAAAATTAAATATCTCACAAACGGTAAATCGTCAAACGAAAAAAAATACACAATTGTGACGAGAATTAAACCATCTATCTATTGAGGGGCACATGTATATACTTTCGACGAACTTTTTTTTCGACTTTTTTTTCTTAAGTCACGTCTGGAGAGAATTATATGATTCGTCACGAATCATATATGATTCGTCACGAATCATATGTGATTCGTCACGAATCATATGTGATTCGTCACGAATCATATATGATTCGTCACGAATCATATATGATTCGTCACGAATCATATATGATTTTCAGAAAATCATATATGGTTCGTAATATGAATCATATATGATTTTCTGAGAATCATATATGTTTCGTGACGAATCATATATGATTCTCTCCAGACGTGACTTAAGAAAAAAAGTCGAAAAAAGTTCGTCGAAAGTATATACATGTGCCACCCGATAGATAGATGATTTAATTCTCGTCGCGATGAGATGTTTTGTTTTACGTAACGATGAACGGTTTGTGAGATATTTAATTTTTAAAAAATAAGTTTTTTTTTGTTACATGATAAAAATGGATGGTTGTGATTGGTTGATTGAGTTTATGCTAAATTAAGGGTATATGTGGATCTTTTTCTAAGTTATATATCTAATAAACTAATCTTAATCACTTATTTTTTTAAATAATGAAAAACTCACTTTCATTAAAAAAAATATTTCATAAATCGTTAATCGTTATATAAAATAAAACATACAATCACAATGTGAATTAAACCATCATCTATAGAGGGCCTATGCATATACTTTCATAGAATTTTTTTCTCAAATTTTTTCTTAAATCGCGTTTCAGACACGAATTATATATTATTTGTATACAATCATATACTGTATGATTTTCTCAAATAAGACTTAAGAAAAAAAAATAAAAAAAGAAGTTCTTCGAAAGTATATATATGTGCCCCTCAATAGAAAGATGATTTAATTATCATCGAGATGGTGTATTTTTTTCGCTTAAGGATTTAGTGTTTACAAAATATTTTTTAAAAGAGGTAAAAAGTGAGTATTTTTATTTTGGATGAAAAAATAAGTGGCTAAATTTGTCCATGTAATATATACTAAATTCTGAATGTATATTGATCTCTTTACGCAAAACAATATGCATATGATAACGAAGAAAATGATCGGTCTTCTTATGACTTGTCCCAGTTTACATTCACTTTTTACCACCACTAGATATCCAACAAAATGAGTGTCTTTAGACCTCATGAAAATACCACTTGGTGGTATGTTCAATACCTAAAAATATATTGTGGTTCGTTGCGTTTCAAATAACCCAAGCAACAGTAAAAATAACGGCTTCGAAGCATTACATCAGTAAAAATAAGTCTTTGAAGAAACCAGACTTGACATAGTTGGTGTGACAACCACGGTTATAAGGTTCGTCACTTAGGCTTATTTTTAGGTTATTTTATGTGTGACTATGTGTTTTATGTGTTTATGTGTCATTTGGTGTGAATAGAGTATGGTTTGGAAATCGTTTTCGGGTACACGGTACCTTGTGAGTGAAACGATGTGTGATGTTTTCATGTTCATGAGCTCACATAGCAGTGACTATGAAATAAGATAGTGTTTTTAGTGGTTTTACGTATACGTATATGTATTATATAAAATCGTAATTTTACAATTTAGGGTTTTGCATTTAGGGGTCTCGGATGAGGTATTTAGTCACGAGAATAATTTACGGGATGGTTTTGAGTCATTTAGGACTTACTTATATAGTTTATTTCATATTCTAAGAGTTTTTATAAAACTGTATATTTTTACGTCTTTTACGGTATACGCGTAAATTTGACTAGTTTTACGGTTTCAACGTTTTGGAGACTTTAGGGGCTAAAAAAAATTAAGGTAATTTAAGAAAATAATATAAATACAATATTAAGTAATAAAAAAATGATAGGTCGGTTATATATAAAAATAAGTCAACTAAACAAAAAGAAAAGAAAAAGGGAATGTTTTGTAATTAAGAATGATCTATTTTGTAAACTATATAAAGGTTTTTATAAAATAAAAATAAAACACATAATCTTTTCCCTGGAGATTTTGAGTCGACACAACAATGGTGGTTTCTTAGGGTTCTTTTATTTTTCTTGATTCAAGGTAAGAAATCATTCAAAACCTTAATTTAATTCATGTTTTTGTTAATTAAACATGTTTGCAATGTTAATTAACCATCATTGAGATGATTAGGGTTTCATTAAAATTAAGGGAATTTTAGTAATTAGGTTATTTAATGATTTTGGGGACGTGGATTAAGAATTAGGGATAGAGTATTGATGATTAGAAGTTTAATGATAAAGATGTAAAAACAGTGAAGTTTATAGGGCTGTCTTGTGCGGACTTTTTTGGGCAGTAGGTAAGACCTTTGGACGATTTTTTTTTATAAATTAAGTTCAAAGAGTCTACTTTTCAAAAATGTAAGGTTGGTCGAAAATGGAGTTCGGGAAGGTCGTCAAACAATTTTTACAAACACAATGCGTTGTTTAAGAATGAATTTGGATTTTGGGAATTTGAGTCAAAACCTAAACAAACGAATGAGATAGCCAAAGATTTTTTATTTGGGAACTCTTTATAATGTATATAAAAGGACTGGATGTTTTCAATAAAAGTTATGGTGTTTAGGTCGGGCTTTTGGTGTCAAACATTTAGCATGTACATAAAATCAGCTTTATGAAAACGACTCTTGGCGTAGAGGCTAAACGAAAGGGTTAAATGTACAAGTAGGAAGCGGAATTTGTTTTAGAAGTTGATAGGTCATGGGACAATATAACTTCAGTAGGGTAAGAGTCAAATGATGGTTAAGGTCACTTCGTGTGGTCCAGTAATTAGTAAACCGTACCGGGAAAACTGAATTTGTACATATAGATTAACTTGTAACATAAGGCTTGAAGGGGTGAACATTATTAGTGGGAATAGGGAGATCAGATTCATCTCCTTGATTGTTATTTAACTTGGTGTAAAGACCTGAGCTAAAGGTGTCGTGTATGATTTTATAGGTTTGCAGGAGTGCTAGCTTGTTGTGCTACCGGGTGAGTTTATAGTCCCATTTTCACTGAGTTTTTAAATATTTTCTTCTAGTATAGGATGGAGATGACACTTGTGGTGTTCTTAAAATGTTTTGGTACTATATTTTTATTAATGTTTGGACATAGATGTGTTATTATGTGACATGCGTGCTTATGTGTTTTGTTATGTGTTCTATTATGTGTTCTGATATGTGTTTTGATATGTGAATCTTGATTGGGTTATGTTTTGGTATGGTACATAGATGTATGGGCGTCTATGGGACCAGTTGTGATGTGTGTGGAGCGTGGGGCACGATCCGTCCTGAGTTCTTGGTAATGATCATCGTCTCCTCGGAGGCAAGATATCTCGACGGGGATATGGTTCATCTTCCACTAGTGGTGTGGGAAAGATCCGGATAGTGTGGTGCATTATTCTATTGTGTGTGACGGGATACTTCTTGAATTTTTAGTGTGCTTTGTGAATTCTAGATGTGACTGACTGACTGGTACTTGAATTGTTTTGTGTAGATGCATTTGACATGATTATCATATTATGGTCCATTGCTTTAACTTGTTTTCTTCAAATTATTCACAGTGATTCACAAGGTTTCTTAAGATGTTTTGATAACTTAAACCTATGTTCTCACCAACTTTATGTTGACAGATTTTAGTGTTATTTTTAGGTGGGATAGTTGAGAAGGATGATGTTAGAAGTCGCTAGAGTCTAGAGGCTGCTAGGATTGCATTAGAAGGAATCCCTTTCCTCTTAGTCTTTATCTAATGTTTGAATAAGTAATACTTTGTAGACACCTATATGTTTGATGTTTGTTTATTTGTATGTCCGTGCTAAGAGGTAGGCCTATTACCTACTTACCTAGACGCCTGCATTGTTTGAGATATTGTCATGACATTGTGTCGCCATTTATGACATTTCTTTTGCATTTAGTTTTCTCAGACACCATTTGTTGTGATGATATCCATACGTCTCGCCCCGTGTTTCCGCCACGGCGGGGTGTGACAGAAGATTAGCATGGCCCCTACGCAAGGATAAATAGAAGATTAGCATGCCCCCTGCGCAAAGATGACACCAAAAATCGAGACAATGGTTATAGAGAATTAGGTTTCCTAGTCTAGTAGCCTAGTCTATAGCTTAAGGGTCCATGCATAGGTGTCATAGGGGTATGTGTGCATTATAGTATATGGAGTGCTTAAGTGTTAATTTCATTTTGGATATTTATTTACTTTCATACTTAGTTATTGAGATATAGTATATGTAAGTACATTCATTTATTTTCTATTGATGCGACGTATGAACCGGAAGTGTAGGAACCTATTTAGTGTTACCCATGTCGCGTAGATGAAGAGGTGCGCTAGGTAATAATAGAATAGTACCGATGTTGAGTCTGTGAATAGTAGTAGATTCAAATTTCCGCTTGAATTGTTTTAATCATTTTTAATGTTGAATATTTTGTTGTTATTGATTTGTTTCGGCGTTTGAGCCTCGAGTTATGAATGAAGTTAGGGTTGACGTATGAGATGTTCTTATTGTATCTATACGGTATATAACTATATATATATATATAGAGTGTACTTTATGTGGTATATATGTGGTAGACTTATGTGTTCCGTGTAGTACTAATTTCTTGTAAGTGTCGTCATAGGAGGGAGTACATGGGTGAAAGGGGACATCTATAATTATGGAAGCCTATGTAATTATATATGTGCCACAACACTGATGGACTTCCAAGTATGGTTGCATGAAAAAGGGGTTAGTACATGCTTGTATATGATGAGATGTGGATTTTGGGTATATGTATAATATATGGGTTTATGTAACGGTTGCCTACGATATGGCTATTTTTGAGTGTGTTATATGTTTTGGGTTATTGTCATGTTGTGTGATTATGGTGTCACACGATATGGACTGGTTTTAGTGATTGGTTTTATGCCTTGTTGTAAGATGGTGATTACTCGTATGAAAAAACGAGTGTATGACGCGATTGATTGATTTGACATGTATGGTAGCGAGTACGTTTTGGGTGATTTAATAGGTATATATATGCGGATGTATATATACTAGTATGTGTAAAGTTATGATATATGATCGTTCAGTAGTTATTATAACTTGAACGTACCTTGTGTTTGCTCGTGTTTTATGGTGCTGGAGTTTGATGGAGTTCCAACAACGTTTTCAGTCTTTTTGATGTGTGTCTACATTCGCGTATTTATTTTAATTAATGAGAACTACTAAATTTTCTTGCAAATAAGTCTGGCTAATTACAGGAAAACGATTTTGAAAATAATTTGTAAGTGTATGGTATGATATCGTGACTTACATATCTTTTCTTTAAGTTTGTGGTAGTAAGTTATAAAAAAAACATGCTAAGGAATTGGCATAGCTATAGAGACAAGGTAGTAGTAGAGATGTGGAGAAAGGAGCTGCAAGAACTACATACCGGCTGCAAGAAGAATGCAAGAGATCTCGGAGGATCCGTAGAAGCTGCAAGGACTGGATTAGTAACAAGTACAACGATGGAAATTTCCTTATGGTTTGAGATGAAGAAGGAAAAATCAGGTATCGGAGTAGAGCTACGAAGAGCTGGACCAATAGATCGTGATGGAGTGACTACACAACATAGGAGTTAAAGTACTTGTGGAAGTAACAAAAGGGAGTCGCGTGACAACACGAAGATAGAATTTCAAGGTAGTCGATATTGAGGGATGAGTAGTGAAGTTGGAGCTGAATAAGTTTGTGGACAAGTGATTTAGAAAGTCGGTTTTGTGAAGGTGTTATGAAAGATCTTTGGAAGAGACAGTTATGCAGTATCCAATGCACTAGCGATTTCTATAGATTTGATGAATGGAGTATGGAATTTCTGTTGGACGGGATATTGGGAATTAGGGAGAACCATGGAAGGAGAGAACCAAGTATTCCTAGAAGATGATGATTGAAAGTACCTCATGATAGGTGCAAGATCAAAATAGAAGTATGAGACTTGAGTAAGAATTTAGAATATGGATTATTTTAGACAAATAGAAACTAATATGGGAATAAGATGAGAGTGCGATCCGCATGGAGTCACAGGAAACTCTAGTCTGTCCCTATTAGGAGGGAGTAGGAGAACTGGTCGTGAGGAAAACAAGTGAAGCTACTTGGAAAATTTTGACGTATAGATGACTTGAAAGACGGGAAGCATAACATCGTGATGTATGCCATGAGATGAGGAAGAAGAAGGAAGCGTGGATAGATGCGAATCATGAATGAAATATGTCGAGATAGGAACCGAAGGTAAAACTTTGGTATAGCCTAATGAGTAGACTAAAGCACAAAGCATGCTAATATTGTTGTAGTGTGGAAAGGGAATGTCACTGACCTATACTTTTTGATTGGAAGGCTTAGTATCGATAATCAAATGAATGAGGAGTTATAGATGTGATGTGTTATGAGAGACAAAGGGCTTGGTCTAACTGATACAAGATGAAGAGCACTATGGCCTTGACGGTAAGACATTGTTTAGGTATAAAGGAAGTTGAGTATCAAAGATTAAAAAACTCTTTCATTGGTAAAAGTGAGAAAGGAAGTGAATAGGTGCTACTAATGAGCTATCCAAATTTAATGGAAGTAGTTGTAGCATGGGTTTGGATGGCAGATGATAGACTAACTGAGATAAGCGTCCTTTTGGTGATGTGTATAGATCATAAGTTTATTTGAATTGGAAGAGCCTTGTTGTGATGAACTAATTAATATGTGAAAGACCGTCATAGGTCACTTGGAAATTAGAATTTTTAAGTAGGTTGGGGTACGTACTAAAGGGAGTTGACGAACATGATTGGATATGAGTATATCCAGCTAATTGGAGAAGGATGGGCAAATGAGAGATTTATAAAACCTTAGGAGTTACACTGAGGGCATGAGTGATTGATTTAGAGGGAGTTAGGAAACTCGTTAGCAATGGCTGAGTTTTCATATAATGATAGTTATCATACTAGAAGTCGATAAATGCCATTTGAGGCAATATATGGAAGGATAAGGTGAGTTGTCCCTATTGTGGACTAGAATTGGTGAAAGAGGCTACTAATATAATAATGGTGTTTGTGGAAAGGGTGAGAGAAACAAGAGATGATATGTTGAAAAGGAGGAAACCACTAGAGTTTAGTGACAAAGTTATGTAGGAAGTTTCACCTACAGTAACGGTCGGCATGTTTTGGTAAAAGGGAAAAGTTGATGTCGAGTTTTCTAGGTCCATTTATGATCTTTGGAAAGATTGAACTAATAGCTTATGGGTATAGAATTAAACGGGGAATTAGGTGGTGTACATGATATATTTCATGTATTAAGATTAGGAAATGTTGTTTGAGAATGCATATTTGCATGTACGGTTATTCGGGATTTGTGTTAATAAGAGTCTTCGATTTATCAAAGAGTCATTTTTGAGATTTATAGGCTGTGAGGTCAAGAGTTTGGGAATGAATCTAAAAATTGTTGGTTAGTATATGTGGTAAATTGAGACATGAACTAAAGTACACATGGTAATGAGAGGAGTTCATTTAGAACAAGTATCCTCATGTGATTGGTTGATTGTGTGTTTGATCCTAAGGAGTAAATCTCGGGACGAGATTTCTATTAGGAGGGAGTGATGTGACAGCCACGGTTTTGAGGTTCGTCACTTAGTCTTATTTTTAGGTTATTTTATGTGTCACTATGTGTTTTATGTGTTTATGTGTCATTTGGTGTGAATAGAGTGTGGTTTGAAAATCGTTTTTGGGTACGGGGTACCTTGTGAGTGAAACGATGTGTGATGTTTTCATGTTCATGAGCTCACATAGTAGTGACTATGAAATAATATGGGTTTATTTAGTGGTTTTACGTATACGTATATGTATTATAGAAAATCGTAGTTTTACTATTTAGGGTTTTGCATTTAGCGGTCTCGGATGAGGTATTTAGTCACGGGATGGTTTTGAGTCATTTAGGACTTAGTATATAGTTTATTTCATATTCAAAGAGTTTTTATAAAACTGTATGTTTTTACGTCATTTACGGTATACGCATAAATTTGACTAGTTTTACCGTTTAAACGTTTTGGACACTTTAGGGGCTAAAATAAATTAAGCTAATTTAAGGAAATAATATAAATACAATATTAAGTGATAAAAACAAAAAAAGGATAGGTCGGTTATATATAAAAAAAAGTCGACTAAACAAAAAAAAAAGAAAAAGGGAAAGTTTTGTAATTAGGAATGATCTATTTTGTAAACTATATAAAGGTTTTTATAAAAAAATAAAACACATAATCTTTTCCTGGAGATTTTTAGTCGACACAACAATGGTGGTTTCTTAAGGTTCTTTTATTTTTCTTGATTCAAGGTAAGAAATCATTCAAAACCTTAAATTAATTCATGTTTTTGTTAATTAAACATGTTTGCAATGTTAATGAACCATCATTGAGATTATTAGGGTTTCATTAAAATTCTAGAAATTTTAGTAATTAGGGTTATTTAATGATTTTGGGGATGTGAATTTTAGAGGTGGCAATTTCAACCCATTCCACCAAAAGTAGGCCATTTGGGTTCAATTTCATAACCTTATTGGTTGAAATGGGTTGAGCAAAAAATAGAGTTATGGGTCAAATGGGTCAACCCCTTTCTTTGTGTAAAATGAAGTTTGGGTCAAATGGGTTTGAGAATGGGTCAAATGGGTTTAAAAATAGGTCACATAGTTCCTATTATTGTACAAAAAACCCAATAGTCTAAAAAGTTAGTTATTATTATTAAGTCACTAAATTTACGTTTGCGGCACTAAATAAACGTATTCGTCAGAAAATTTATGTTTTCGTCAATAAATTTACGTTTTCGTCAGTAAATTTACATATTCGTCAAAAAATTTACGTTTTCGTCAGTAAATTTACGTATTCGTCAGAAAATTTACGTTTTTGTCAGTAAATTACGTTTTCGTCAGTAAATTACGTTTTCGTCAGTAAATTTACGTTTTCGTCATAAATTTTACGTATTCGTCAGAAAATTTACGTTTTCTTCAGTAAATTTACGTTTTCGCCAGTAAATTTACGTATTCGTCAGAAAATTTACGTTTTCGTCAGTAAATTTACGTTCTTGTCAGTAAAATTACGTATTCGTCAGAAAATTTACGTTTTCGTCAGAAAATTTACGTTTTCGTGAGTAAATTTACGTATTCGTCAGAAAATTTACGTTTTCGTCAGTAAATTTACGTTTTCGTCAATAAATTTACGTTTTCATCAGTATATTTACGTTTTCGTCAGTAATTTAAAGTTTTTGACAATAAATTTACGTTTTCGTCACTAAATTTACGTTTTCGTCTGTAAATTTACGTTTTCATTAGTAAATTTACGTTTTCTTCAGTAAATTTACGTTTTCGTCCAAAATTTATGTTTTCGTCAGTAAATTTACGTTTTCGTCAGTAAATTTACGTTTTCGTCAGAAAATTTACGTTTTTGTCAGTAAATTTACATATTCGTCAGAAAATTTATGTTTTCGTCAGTAAATTTACGTTTTCGTCAGTAAATTTACGTATTCGTCAGAAAATTTACGTTGTCGTCAGTAAATTACGTTTTCGTCAGTAAATTTACGTTTTTGTCAAAAATTTTACGTATTCGTCAGAAAATTTACGTTTTCTTCAGTAAATTTACGTTTTAGTCAGAAAATTTACGTTTACGTCCGAAAATTTATGTTATCCTCAGTAAATTCACGTATTCGTTAGAAAATTCACGTTTTCGTCAGAAAATTTACGTATTCGTCAGTAAATTTACGTTTTCGTCAGTAAATTTAAGTTTTCGCCAGAAACTATACGTTTCGTCAGTAAATTTCCGTATTCGTCAGAAAATTTACGTTTTCGTCAGTAAATATACGTATTCGTCAGTAAATTTTCATTTTCGTCAGCAAATTTACGTTTTCGTCAATAAATTTACGTTTTCGTCAGTAAATTTACGTTTTCGTCAAAAAATTATTTTTTCGTCAGAAAATTTACGTTTTCGTCAGTAAATTCACGTATTCGTAAAAAAATTCACGTTTTGACGAAAACGTAAATTTACTGGCGAAAATGAAAATTTTCTGACGAAAACGTAAATTTACTGATTAAAACGTAAATTTCCTGACGAGAACGTATATTTTCTGACGAAAAACTTAAATTTACCGACGAAAACGTATATTTTCTGACGAATACGTAAATTTACTTAGGAAAACGTAAATTTAGTGACGAAAACGTAAAGTTTCTGACGAAAACGTAAATTTACTGACGAAAACGTAAATTTTCTGACGAATACGTGAATTTTCTGACGAATACGTGAATTTACTGACGAAAACGTAAATTTTCTGACGAAAACATAAATTTACTGACGAAAACGTAAACTTACTGACAAAAACGTAAGTTTTCTGACGAAAACGTAAATTTTCTGACGAAAACTTAAATTTTCTGACGAAAACGTAAATTTTCTGACGAACACGTAAATTTACTGACGAAAACGTAAATTTACTGACGAAAACGTAAAGTTTCTGACAAAAACGTAAATTTACTGACGAAAACGTAAATTTTCTGACGAAAACGTGAATTTTCTGAGGAATACGTGAATTTACTGACGAAAACGTAAATTTTCTGACGAAAACGTAAATTTACTGACGAAAACGTAAATTTACTGACGAAAACGAAAATTTACTGGCGAAAACGTAAATCTACCGACGAAAATGAATTTACTGACGAATACGTATATTTACTGATGAAAACGTAAATTTTCTGACGAATACGTAAATTTACTGACGAAAACGTAAAGTTTCTGGCGAAAACTTAAATTTAGTGACGAAAACGTAAATTTACTGACGAAAACGTAAATTTTCTGACGAATACGTAAATTTTCATACGAAAACGTAAAGTTTCTGGCGAAAACTTAAATTTACTGACGAAAACGTAAATTTACTGACGAAAACGTAAATTTTCTGACGAATACGTAAATTTTCTGACGAAAACGTTAATTTTCTAACGAATACGTGAATTTACTGAGGAAAACATAAATTTTCTGACGAAAACGTAAATTTTCTGACGAAAACGTAAATTTACTGACGAAAACGTAAATTTACAGACGAAAACGTAATTTTTTTGACGAAAACGTAAATTTACTGACGAAAACGTAAAATTTTCTGACGAAAACGTAAATTTACTGACGAAAACGTGAATTTTCTGACTAAAACGTATATTTACAGACGAAAACGTAAATTTACTTACAAAAACGTAAATTTACTGACGAAAACGTAAAAATACTGATGAAAACGTAAAAAAATCGATGAAAAACTTAAAAAACTGACCAAAACGTAAAGATCGAACGAATACAGATAAAAACGTTTGAACATGTTAAAAGATAGGAAAATATTGTAAGTTAGTGGGTTGACCCGACCCAAACCATTTGACCCATAACCCATTTGACCCATCATTAAATGATGACTCATTTGACCCATAACCCATTTTACCCACAACCCATTTGACCCATGAACCAAACCCAACCAAACCAACCCATTTTCCACCTCTAATGTGAATTAAGAATTAGGGATAGATTATTGATGATTAGAAGGTTAATGATAAAGATGTAAAAACAGTGAAGTTTTTAACGTTGTCTTGTGCGGACTGTTTTGGGCAGTAGTTTTAACCTTTGGACGATTTTATTTTTTTTAAAATTAAGTTCAGAGAGTCTACTTTTCAAAAATGTAATGTTGGTCAAAAATGGAGTTCGGGAAGGTCGTCAAACATTTTTTACAAAAACAGTGCGCTGTTCAAGATCAAATTTAGATTTCGGGAATTTGAGTCAAAACCTAACCAAACGAATGAGATAGCCAAAGATTTTTGATTTGGGAACTCTATATAATGTATATAAAAGGACTGTAGGTTTTTAATAAAATTTTTGGTGTTTAGGTTGGTCTTTTGGTGTCAAACATTTAGCATGTACAGAGAATCAGCTTTATGAAAACGACTCTTGGCGTAGAGACTAAACGAAAGGGTTAAATGTACAAGTAGGAAATGGAATTTATTTTTGAAGTTGATAGGTCATGGGACAACATAAACTCAGTAGGGTAAGAGTCAAATGATGAGTTAAGGTCACTTTGTGTGGTCGGTTAGTAAATAGTAAACCGTACCGGGAAAACTGAATTTGTACAGATAAATTAGCTTGTAACATAAGGCTTGAAAGGGTGAAGATTATTAGTGGGATTAGGGGGATTAGATTCATCTCCTTGATTGTTACTTAACTTGGGTGTTAATACCTGAGCTAAGGGGGTCGTGTATGATCTTATAGGTTTGCAGGAGTGCTAGCTTGTTGTGCTACTTAGGTGAGTTCATCATTTTCACTAAGTTTTTAAATGTTTTCTTCTAGTATGGGATAGAGATGACACTTGTGATGTTCTTAAAATGTTTTGGTACTATATTTTTATAAATGTGTGGACATATATGCGTTATTGGGTGACATGCGTGCTTATGTGTTTTGTTATGTATTTTGTTATGTGTTCTGATATGTGTTTTGATATGTGAATCTTGATTGGGTTATGTTTTGGTATGGTACATAGATGTATGGGCGTCTATGGGACCAGTTGTGATGTGTGTGGAGCATGGGGCACGATCCGTCCTGAGTTCTTGGTTATGTACATCGTCTCCTCTGAGGCAAGATATCTCGACGGGGATATGGTTCATCTTCCACTAGTGGTGTGGGAAAGATCCGGATAATGTGGTGCATTGTTCTATTGTGTGTGACGGGATACTTCTTGATTGTTTAGTGTGATTTGTGAATTGTAGATGTGATTGGTACTTGAATTGAGTTTTGTTGTAGATGCATTTGACATGATTATCACATTATGGTCCATTGCTTTAACTTGTTTTCTTCAACTTATTTACAGCGGTTGACAAGGTTTCTTAAGATGTTTTGATAACTTAAACATATGTTCTCACCAACTTTATGTTGACAGATTTTAGTGTCATTTACAGGTGGGATAGTTGAGAAGGATGATGTTAGAATTGGCTAGAGTCTAGAGGCTGCTAGGATTGCATTAGGAGGAATCCCTTTCCTCTTAGTCTTTATCTAATGTTTGAATAAGTAATACTTTGTAAACACCTATATGTTTGATGTTTGTTTATTTGTATGTCTTTGGTAAGAGGTAGGCCTATTACCTACTTACCTAGACGCTTGCATTGTTTGAGATATTTTCATGACATTATATCGCCATTTATGACATTTCTTTTGCATTTTGTTTTCTCTATGGAGACACCGTTTGTTGTGATGATATCCATACGTCTTGCCCCGTGTTTCTACCACGGCGGGGTGTGACAGTAGGTATCATTCTCTCATCATAAATGCTCAATTAATTGGTCAAATGGGGCTATTTGGATATTGTATGGGTTCGAACCTAACTCTTGACTAATTAGACCAACTGGGACAGATGTCGATTGCTTAGGGTTTGATCTTTAGGAAGGTTCTAGTTGGCATCAAAAGATCCATGAGATTAAGGTGTTCCCACCACTTTACACTTTTTAAAACAGATGTTAACATATGTGGATGCCACTTTAATGTCACGAGTCATTCTTTAGAACCCGTGTGACGTCCTTACATCGATAAGGACATGCCATCGTCCCACGTATAATAGAGGTTCACTGGTTTCGTCCAGTCTTCGGCCCCAACTCCCTGCCAGTATAGTGCAAATCGGGTCTCTACTCGTAACACATACTACACCCTTACAGTTATAGTACAACAACAAGACCAAAAAGAATAAATCAGAAACCCTTGCATTCATGTACGCCTTTAAAGTATAACCTGACCTTCAACACTTGGATCATGACATTCTCCCACCACTAATTCATGCATGGTCATTCGCAAAAACGAATTTTCAAAACAAAGTACACACGAAGCCCTAAAAATTTGTGAACGTAAAATTTTCATTTTTTGAGGTTTTTTAAATGCGTGTTTTTGTAAAATAACCTTGTAAAGAAAAACCGTAACTTAAAAACATCTAATTTAAAAGTTTTGATTTATGAGAACTCTTTTTGAATGAAAAGGTACGCAATTTTTTTCTTTGAACTTACAAACTCTCAAATTACACATGTAGGCTTTGATACCAATTGTAATTATCAAGATTTAAGGTGATCGGAAGGTCGAGAAGGCTTCATATGGCTAGATAGACATCAGTGAGAGAGAGAGAGAGAGAGATGCATGTTTATTAATATGTGAATAGTTTACACACATTTATAAAATAGAGATTCACCCTTCTTGGGAAGCCTATATGGGTTTATATAGTTCTTATACGCTTGTCCATAAAATATTGACAGCTCTTGTACTCGCATATAAGAGTATCTACAATGAGAAAGTGTTAAATACTTTTTATTATTTTAAAAAAAAAATTGATAGATTATTTTGCACTGCATAACAAGCTTTTTTAAAAAGCTTCTTACAAAGGCCGATAAACCTAAATCTTTGGTAGAAGTGTCAATTATTAAATGAGATTTACATTAAGATTTAATGTTGAGATATGCCTTAGTCATAGATAGTATTTTATACAGTCGGGAGCGTGGGTATAAGGGGTCACACACATAGACATCAAGATAATCTTTTACTAAGATATACTATATGATATGGGTATATTTGATCTATAATCTTAGTTTGATAAAAGTGTTTACTTAACGGTAATTAACTAATAAGTTAAAAGGTTTAACAAAGATTAATTAATAAGACTTAAGACTTTAGGGTAAATAATGTAATTACTAATAGAATAATTTAGAAACTCAAAAAGTCATCCCAAGAGAGTCCAAGGGGGTTTTCGGCAAATTATAAGAAAAGAAGAAGGTGGAAGATTTTATAGAAGGTTTATTACTTGTCAAGAAAGATCAAGATCTTTACCTTAATTAGCCTAAGCATTCTAATATATAAATTAGGGATAAGCACCATACCATTTTGGTAGCGTACCGTTAGTGTTTCCGAGGTACCATATTTTTTCCTGACCAAAATATATAGTCCCGATCCCGGCACCGATAGATATATCGGTACCGATACCGAGTTCGAGAAACCGGTACTATATCAAAATACAAGTACGTTTAAGGAAAGAGATGATCTCAATGTATATTTAAATATTTGCATATCCCGTTATAGAATGATGAAAAAAAATTTCCTTGAAATCTTGGATAGTGGAATATTTCAAACCCCAACCGTTACATCTGGAGGTAAAAAACATATTATGCAACTTAGTCCAACCGTATCAATTTTTTGAAAAACTCATCATCTGTGACAACGAGAACCAAAATATGAGATGGAATAATACTACAAATTACAATGACTCCTCACAATCTCAGTGTCAATCTATTACTAAAAACTGAATACTAAATGACTTTCGTAGTTTCGTACCATTTTATTTTCCTATTTAAAAAAATATTACTAGTATAACATGTTTCCTACAAAATGAACATCAAATGAGTTACCATGCATGACTAACTAGGTATCAAATTTGCTACATATTCCTTTCTTTACATGCATTCGTAAAAAATGAGCCAATTTTTATTCTAGTATTAAACTATGTATTTCTAGTTTTGGTACCATACCGAATTTTAGTGGTACAAAATTTTCTTTGAACAAATTTTATGGTCCTAGTACCGCACCGGGTAAGGAGTATTGGTACCGTTACGGGTCAGTTGAGATACGGTTCTGGTACCGTACCATTTTTTCGGTACTCATGCTCATCCCTGCTATAAACGGTCCGTACCACTTTGGTTTAAGTTTTGAAGCTTTGAATTTGTATTTCATACTTAACAAGAGAACTTTGTCTCTTTTTTTGAATTCTTTTCTTATTCGAAGCTTCTTGTCATTATAAGCTTTGATACAAGCTTTATGGAGTTTAGAATTCTCATAGGCTTTGAGTCTCAATACATCGAGTTCATGCAGTTGCAAGAATCATATTTCTTAGGCCACCTTGAGATCTGGGTTACAGCTTCTTGATGGACAGTAAACACGATGTTCAATTTCGAAGGGTAAATAGGAGGTTTTACCATACAACAAACGGTAAGGTGTTGTGCCATTTGGAGCTTCATAAGCTGTACAAAATGCCCACAAAGCATCCTCAAGTTTCCTTGACCAAACAGAAGGATTATCTTTAACCGTTTTCTCGAGTATTTTCTCTAAAGATCTGTTGGTGTTTTCAACTTGTCCACTAGTTTGTGGGTGATAAATAGTGGCAAAACGATGGGTAACTCCATAACGCTTTAGAACTTTTCCATTTGCTTATTACAGAAGTGAGTTCTTCGGTTACTGATTAAATCTTTCGGCATTCTATAACGAGAGAAAAGCTTTTATTAGAAAACTGATTACGACTTGCGCATCATTCGAGGGTAAAGCCTCGGCTTCGGCCCATTTGGACACGTAATCAATAGCGACTAAGATGTATTCTGTTGTCCCATGATTTATGATGATGGATTAAAGAAATAAGGAAGAAAAGAGATGAATTTTAGAGAGAGAAAGTAGTGAGAGAAAGTAGAGAGAGATGATAACTATGTGAGATTAGATTAAGAATAATGAACAACCAACCTCTCTTAACATGCTAGGAGAGGTATTTATAGCCTTGCCTACATGTGGCATAATGGGCTATATTGTTTGATGGGCCGGGCTTGAATAAATGCTTAGTACCTTGAAAGAGGCCTTTTAAGCTAGCCATCAATCTCGTATTACACGACTATTATACTACCTATTACAACGTTCTAATAAACGATACATAATAAACCTATGACTGATCATTCTTGTTTGACTCAATATTTTGAGGCTAACAATCTCCCCCAATGAGAGGTCATTCCCCTTCGACATTAGGAGATTTGTAGAGATTACTAATCTCGCCATAACTAAGTCTTGAACGTGTAATAGTAGTCTTGTTCCTTCATGTTGTGATCTTTGAGCCTTTGAAATTGTCTTTCGACTTTGTCTTTTAATCTTGAGATCTTCAAATCATCCTTGACTTGTCTTTGCCATCTTGCAAACTTGTGTCTACATCCACATGGTCACACTATTCATTATCTTGAAAGCCTGCTTTGATCATCAGAGTTGCGGACGTCGTTAGCTTTCTTGATTGTGGAATATGTTTTTGGGCATGAGTATGTGGTTTTGAACCTTCGACTTTGTTGAGTACATCAAAACGCCTCCTTCTTGAGATAAAGCATAGACACGGACTGAATGGCTTTGACATTCGTCCCAAATCGGTAGCGTTTTACCTCCGGTCGATGAAGACCGTTAGCCGATATTAAATATCGTACCTGTGATTAGGTAGATTCAATTAAGAACCTCCTTGACGGGATTTCGCGGTTGTACTAGCCGTTCTCTTTACTCGATCGTCTCAAAGCGAGACTGCGAACATAAAGAGTGAATCAACTAGATAGACATCCTGATACAAGGCTTTTGCCCGTATAAAAATTAAAGTTCGTGATCTCGGTATCTTAACGAATTGATTTCCGGTTCAAAATGCGACTCAGTTGATTTTGGTGAAACAAATATTTTTGGTTGTTTTAAAAATAAAAGGTGCAAAGACTTAAAAGTAAAATGACGTTAAAGTAAATCTAACTCTAATTTAAAGTAAATGGCAAGTATTTAAAAGCGTGACGGAAAATTAAAGGGCACTAAAAGTAAATAACGCAAACTTAAATCTATCTAAGGCAAACTTAAAATGCAACTAAAACTTAAAACTAAGGCAAGGCTAAAATAAATCTAAGGTAAATAAACTTAAAGTGCAACTAAATAAAAAGGCGGGAAAAATAAAGCTTGAAAATTAAAAACAGAAAATTAAAAACTGAATTAAAGGAACCTGAAAAATTAGCTCATCCGGAATAATACCCTCATTCGGAATAAACACTCATCCGGAATGTCACCTTCGTTCGGAATGTTTTTCTTCACTCGGAATATTTACCAAAATACTTGATCCGGAATAAATCCTTTATCCGGAATATGTCACTTATCCGGAATAAAGTATTGATTCGGAATATTGGTCTTGATCCGGAATGTTGCCCTTGATCCGGAATATCTCTTGATCCGGAATATTATTCCGAATAAAACTCTTGATCCGGAATGTCTTAATATTCCGAATAAACTCCTTGATCCGGAATAATAAATTATTCCGGATGAACTTGCTTGATCCGGAATATTATTTGATTCGGAATGAGAGGTTGATCCGGAATATTCCTTGATCCGGAATATTCTGTTGATCCGGAATGTCAAATATTCCGAATGAAAGTATTGATCCGGAATAATATATATTCCGAATGAAGGTATTGATCCGGAATAATAAATATTCCGAATGAATTTCCTTGATCCGGAATGTCCAATATTCCGGATGAACGACTTTGGTTCGGAACAATTGATATTCCGAATGAACAACTTTTTCCACTGATCCTTGATCCGGAATGCACTGTTGATTCGGAATATCCCTGGGAATACAGATGAACAGCGAAGAACAAGGAAACAGAAAAAGATACGATCTAGATAAAAATTAAGCTAAATCAACCACAAGATTAAACCAAACTAATCAATAAACATCTAATAATCATAAACAAACAATCCAAAACAATCAAACTAACAAATCTAACCAAAATAATCAAAACCCACTTAAATAAATCAATAAAAATCAAGAACATGAACATAAACATAAACAATAAAGCATGAAGATTAAGATCAAATAAAGAAAGGTAGATAAGAGATTAACAAGAAAAAGTAAAGATTGACAAGAATTAAAAGAGAAATTACTTGAAATTAAATGTAATTAAGGTGCAAGACAAGGTATTTAAATTGGACAAGAAATTATATGACATGTATTTAAATGTGCAAGGTAAATAAAATGGAAGAAATAGTGTGTCAAACTATCCAACAAAAACAAATGATTAAGATCCTAATCTATATATAAGGGAGGATTAGGAAGTGCTTAGGAAGCTTCCTCCCCTCCTTCATTTTCTCTTAATTGCACCATTAGGTCCTTAAGCCTTTAATCTTCTTTAATCTTGGACTTCAATGACTTTTGGCTCGGGATTTCTTTGAACTCGTCTTTTAATTCTTCAATAAATTAGACTTGAGTTCTTCGGCTTTAAGTAAACTTCCGTCTTTTGACTTTTTCTTCGATAAATCTTCAGAATTGGTCTTGGACTTCCGTTCTTTTTGCACTCTTGACTTCTTGACTTCGTCTTTCATCTTTTTCTTCAATAAAAGCCCGTGAATGCCCGTGTTTTCTCCACTTTTCACCTTTTCGTCCTAAATCGCAACAAAAACACAAACCACACATAATTCCGACATAATGACATAAAATACACGTTTTGGCTTGGTTATTATTGTAATTAAGTGGTAAAAAGGATGGGTGTTTACACACATATCAAATCCCCTACACTTGACCATTGCAATGTCCTCATGCAATGCATTAGTTACAAAGCACGTTTACATTTTTCATCATAATCAATCCACATTGGCCTTTATTAAAGAGATAGAAAATTATAAACATTCAAAGTAAAGAAATCAAAAGCATACCTTGGGTTTTGGAAATGTTATGAATAATCATCATCCTCAAGTTTTCACTTTCTCCAAACCAAGCTTAAAAACGAGATCATTGTTATTATAAGTTAGCAAACTAACACGAACTCATGTGGGCCAATTATTCACTTAGACTCCCTTATTCCTAAGTGTATCTCTTATATTTTATTGTTGTCTTGAATGATCACGAGGATGCATTTTTGACTTATTTCGATAGTTATTAAGGCTGAAAATAAAGTGAACGATTTAATCAATAGTTAGCTAAAGGACAAAATCTTTTAAAACTGCTTCTCGGGACCTCATAAAGTTCATATCTTGGCATAACTCGCTTCGCGATTTGAGACCTTTCTCGGACCGATATTTGGCAGCGACTTCATACTTCAAACCTTGAGAGACGTTCATGAAATAATGGTCTTCTCTTCATAATAGGAATTTCTTCACTTGAAGTTTTGAGAGATTCTTCATATATGGACCACGAATTCTTCATTTTTCTCCAATCTTTATTTTGGATTTTGATATACAACGATCCGCCTCCTTTTTGGACTTGGATCTATTTATCCTCATACCTTGTTAGGGCCTTTTCGGATAGACTTCTCCATGACTTTTGGGGAGTTTTTGCTTTTCGTCGTGTGTATCGATCCTTCATATTGATCTTTGATAAATGATTCTACACATCACTTTGGATCTTTAGCAACAAAATGTAGCCCTCATGTCTTGTTAGGACCTTTTTAGACTCGCCAATCTTCGCATCCCGCTTCAATAAGTTATGCCTTGGCTATGAACTCTAATCCATACCGAGCAACTTTTAAACGATCTTGGGCTAGAAGCTAAGTAACTTTTCAAATCGTACAACCTTATTTATTGCAAATAAATTTATTAGCAAGCGATGGGAGAATAGGCTTATAATTAACTCACATAAATTCACGAAAGAATACCAAACTTATAATTGGCTCTATCATCTCTCGTTCTCCACAGTTTAAAATCTCAAGGAATGAGACTCGTGGATGCTTAGCCTATTAAATCAAAGTTTTGGGTTTTCGAGTCGCCTATAGGATCTTGCAAACTCTTAGACGTTTTCAAGTTTAGAAATCACATTTTAAAGTTCCCTTGATAAACGACTCTCTAGGATCAATTATAGGAACTTGCAAAAAGTTCTTGTTCTTAACCCGTGAGAGTTAAGACTTTCGCGTTTTATAGCTCCCTATATAAAAGCCTAGCAAAACTTGACTTAAACACGTTAAGGATACTAGCTAGAGTAAACTAAGATAAGTAAACTCGGGTTGAGTCAAAAGATTCACAACGTTTAAAAATTAAAACCACTTTATTAAAAATTTATTCGAATAAGGAAATAAAATAACTATACAAAGTTAAAACTAATAGGCCAAAATAGATCAAAAATTTTGAAAAATGTCGAAAAATTGATTTTCCGGTTAAAATGAGGACAAATACAAGGAAAAGGCCACTTAACTTCGATAGAAGTCCCCTACACTTAATATAAACATTGTCCTCAATGTTTAAGCATGTGGGAGTAAACTCCCCTACACTTAGGACATTGTGCACTTTGTTTAAATCTTGCTAAGGAAGAGACAACTAAAGAGATTCCTATTTTAATATTGAGAAAATATAAAATAGTGAATCTAAAAGAGTTTAGGATAGAACCGGGAAGAAGGGAACATGGAATCACGGGTCGTCAAGAATCATCAAGAGTGGATCATTGAGCTCGAATCCCTGAATAGTAGAAGAGAGGAAATAGCAAACGCCAACGGGTCTCCCCTACACTTAGGATAAAGAAAGCGAAAAGATAGATACATGGGTTGCCTCCCAAGAAGCGCTTGATTTTTGTTAACCGAGTCGTGAGCCTGACTCGACCTTGATTATCATAGGAAGAAGCATGAAACATATCCACCAGGATCAAAGACATAGTTTTCGTCCATCAAATAGCACAAGCTTAAGGCGAACAAGGCAAGCCAAAGAAGAATAGGCAAGGTTCCCTTAAGCAAAGATGGAGTACGGTGGAAGCAAGGGTGAAGTGGTGCAAGCAGATTTCCATAAGTTCCAAAGATATTTCCTTTTATTTCATCAGGTGAATACTGAGATGGCTGCAGAATATCGATACCGGGGTCGAACACCTTTTCCTTTAAGGGAAAATAGCACTCAGGCTCAGCAGAATGTGAAGAAGACCCGCGAAGAAGATGCACAACCTCGTCCTCAGAAGGTGGACAAAGAGGTGTCAAATCATATGTGCTGCGGATGGTGGTGTCGACCGGTTGCTTCTCCTTTGAAAGAATTTTCTTCAAATCCAAAGTAGGATCAAGACGATAATCTTCAAAGTCTAAAGGAGGAGCATCACTCTCATGAGGGAAGTATGTATTGAGAAAAGTAGAGAATTCTTCCTCAAAAGAGTAATCATCCAAAGTAGGATTAAGCATGGATGACGGAGGATCTTCATCATGTGAAGAAACACTCGAAAGAGTATCGGCCGCATCAAAATCATCGTAAGTGGGCATATCAGGATACTCGGAAGTAAGGTCATCATAATCATCCGAATCTGAGCTAGAATCATCATCATAAGCATCAAAGATCGGTGGAGACTCATAAATGGGAGAAGGTTCCATATTGGAGATAGAATCATCCACATCATCTTCAAAAAGTGGATTATCAATGCAAGACTCGAATGGAGGATTGTTGTAGATGACAAAATCATCGAGCACATTAATCATATTCGCTGACTCTCGTCCAAAGGATTTGCTTGTAAGCTTCCCCATTTTAAAAACTTGTGCATCATCCCGACTCATAAGATTAACTCACCTTCGGCAACATCAACTAAAGCTCTTCCGGTTCTCAAGAATGGCCGACCAAGTATTAAAGGAATACGAGGGTCTATTTCATAATCAACAACGACAAAGTCGACCGGGAAAGTAAATGTGCCAACTTTAATGAACACGTCTTCGGCAATACCAACGGGGTAAGCGAGAGTGCGATTTGCAAGCTCAAGAGTCATCCTTGTTGGAGTAAGGTCGGGTAATGATAGTGTTTTCCAAACACTCAAAGGCGTAAGATTAATACTGGCCCCGAGATCAGCTAGGGCAGTAAATTCTTCGGTTTTGTTAAAAATGCACGGCAACACAAAACGACCGGGATCTCCAAGCTTTTTCGGAAGTTCTTTAAGAATAACTGCAGAACAGTTTTCATTTAAGCGTGTGCTGGCGAGCTCAAACAGCTTCTCCTTCTTGTTAAGCAATTCCTTGAATGCTTTGACAAATTTCGGCATGTGGACAAGTGCTTCAACAAGGCTAATGCTGAAATTCATTTGAGAGATCATCTTCAAATAATTTGACATTTGACAGTCATCCTTGGTGAGCATTGTGGTCTTGCCTAGCCGTGAAGGATAAGGGATATTGGGTTTAGGTGGTGAAGGTGCAGGTGTAGGTAAAGGTTGAGATGTTGAAGGTTCCTTCCTAGGTACATCGTCATGACGAGGCGGAGACGGTAATGGTGTACTAATACTAGGTGTAGGAGGAGTAGGGATAAATGATGGTGGAGGAGGTGTAGATGATGGGAGTGGGATCGGTGGTCCTACTATAGTAACTCCACTACGGGTAGTAATAGCACTCACATTTGCTCGCGGATTGGTGACGGTGTTTGAAGGTAGAGAACTCGAAGATGAAGGTTGAGTTGTTGGCAAGAAACTAGCCAGCATATTCTTTATATCATTCGTTTGATTGCTGAAGGAGGATTGGATATTATCGCGAAGCTCGGATCTAATGTCATTTCCTTGCTTGGTGATATCTCCTTTCAAATTGATAATTTTGCTATGAAGATTCTTGATTTGCTCACCTTGGGTTCTCATTATGACTTTAACATCGGGGTTAATGGGTGGGGGCTTGTTGGGCGGGTGGGTGATAAGGATTAGAAGCTCTTGGTGGGATTTGGTTGCTTCTATTGTAGTTGTTGTTGAGGTTTTGGTTTTGAGGAGAAAAAACGGGTGAAAGGTAGTTGTTTGATCGGTAACTCAACAAATTTCTATCCCTTTGAGGTCGAGCTTGGTAATTTTCCGGTGAATAATTACCATAAGCTGCATACACATTTTCCGGATTTCCTTGAGTAGAAGGACAATCGGTGTATGTGTGTGGACCGCCGCATGTTTTACAAGAAGGTGCAACCGCTTTATCTTGTTGTTGTTAGTTTGAAGCGAGAAGCAAGATACTTTTGTTCATTTCAGTCATCATCCGATTGAATTCGGTCATGTCGGGGCTTGCTGAAGTAGAAGAAACATTGACTCTCGGGTTGTTCCTTGAAGAAGCGGAGGAATCCTAGTTTTTATGATGAGTAGTCATGTTCTCAATTAACTCTCTACACTCCTCGGGTCTCCTTTTCATAAATGTGCCATCGGCGGCTGCATTAATCGTATCACGATCTCGAAAAGTCAATCGGTTGTAGAAAGTATCTATTAAGGTCACAGGGAGCATGTTGTGGTTTGGACATCTATCGATCAAGACATTATATCTTTCCCAAGCATCAAAAAGAGATTCATCGGGATCTTGCATGAAACCGCTGATTTGATTGCGAAGGCTCGTGACCATGGATGGTGGAAATTAGCGCGACAAAAAGCGTTGAGTCATGTCATCCCAAGTATGAATAGAACTCTTCGGGAGACGATCAAACCATTTCTAGGCATGATGTGATAAAGTATGTGGAAAGAGTTGTAGGCGTAGAACATCCATTGTGGCACCAGGCAACTTCATGCTTTGGGTGATTGTAATGAATTTGTCAAGGTGTTTGTTGGCATCATCATCAGGCATTCCGGCGAATGGATTAGTTTGCACTTGCTGTGTAACACCCCATTTTGATGATTGAATGTCACACGTAATTATGGCGTGTCATCAAAGCATACAAGGATAAATGTCTAAAACATTACATGACCATAAGGATAACCGGAATCAAACATCGGTTCCCAAACATAAGCCCAAAACATAATAAAGCAAAAGGAATGAATGAAAGACTAAACAAGCATAAATGTATGAAGGCAAAAAGGAAAAGAAGTCTCTAGCAGCTTCCATCCTATGCACGTCCTCCAAATGCTCGAGTCTTTCCTAGGGTACCTGCCGTTTTGGGACATGGAAAGGAAAGTAACGGCTGAGCAAAACGCTCAGTGTACGGATATAGACATAGTATAAGTGACTAAAACATAAATAGAGACTTAATAGCAGCGGAAATATATAAGTCCTGGAAAACCTGGAACATGTTCATAAAACTGGTTTAATAGTTTGAAAAGCCTTATGTTTATCTTATGAAAATTGTTTAACATATTTTACCATTAGCCAATATAGGTCATGAAAATCCACCGTGAATGAATACTTGGAGGGGTGACCTCATCATGCAAATTAGAGGGGCTGCCTCTAATTTAATATACTGGTTCTGGGTAGGAGGGATCAGCTCCTTGTGAAGGATGCAAGGCACACACCACATTCACCATGAAATCCTGAATAAAACATGTAACTAGGATGCACCCATATGCCCCACATGATAAATATAATATAAATGGCCAAAAGCTGAAGGGACGCCACGAGCAATCACTCCACCGTGGTGAAGTCATAACATCAGTGCCTCTAATGTTATGGTTATGGTACCTCCATAACTAGGTGAAACTGGTCATGCATGTATATGGCTATAGGTAATCTTAATTAAACATAAGCAATCAAACACGTACCTTATACTATGGGAAACCAGTTGGCTGCATACGGGGAATCCTAATAAGGAAAGAATGTCCATACTGAAAGGACGGGAATCCGTATCTTATGTCCAGTGAACGAAGAAGACGAACTAAGAGGAATCCTACTTCCAAATCACTAGTGCTACATAAATACATACATGAATAAGTATCTGCTTACTAAATACATAGCTGGTTTTATGTCATGTCTTAGCTTATTTTATGTGTTCTTACCATGTTTTACTGTTTTAAAGCCTTAAACTGTGTTTATCTTATATTCTGTTTAATCTGATTAAGTATTTCTGGTATTTCATGTATTATTATACTTACTGTGTAATAATAAGTAACTTTCCAAAAATAGCAAGTTTCCTAAAATAGAAAGTTTCCAAAAATAGAAAGTTTCCAAAAATAGAAAGTTTCCAAAAATAGAGATACTGCTTAAAATAGATAAGTTTTTAAAAATAGAAAGTTCCCATAAATAGATTAGCTGCCTGAAATAAATAAGTTTCTAAAAATAGAAAGTTTCCATAATTAGAAATAAGCTGGTTAAATAAGCTAAGTATATAAGCCTAAGTGTTTTCTGATTAATCTTCTAAGTCATGTAGTTATAAAGTATAGTTTATTAATTATTCCATGTATTTTAAATAAACTATAGGTTAAATCATTTAATTAAATATAATGTGATTTAATTAAATAATGATATAAATACTTAGGTTAAAACATGTATTATTAATTAATAATAATAAACCTAAGTCCATGTTTTAATTAAATTAATTACCTAGCATGTTAAATTAATTTAATTAATCTTGTAATAAATAATATTGTACTTATAAGTCGTGTTTTATTAATTTAATTTACCTTGTAAAATAAATAAACATGTAAAGCAAATTAAATTGTAAAAAAAATAGTAATAACACGTACTCATGTATTATTTTATTAAAATGCGTCGAAAACCGAACCCGTGTCTTATAAATTTAAACGTGAAACCCGTGTTATGTATTTTAAATAAGCCGAACCAAACAGCCCCTTATTCTGATTTTAAACCTACTGCCAAACGCACCCTTAACTGTTTGCAGAAAAAGTTCCTACTATTTTTATGCTTATTCCTGCTGCCTAGTTAATCTCACCCGTTGTTGGTTTAAGTTTTCCCCCTGCTTGTATTTCGCTACCCCTGTCGTGTGTCTGCTTCCCACCGAGAGCTCTAGGCTCTCGGTCGCCACCGATTAGCAAATGCACCCTACTGCTAGCAGCTTTAGGGTTGCGGCTGGTAGGCTTATGTTGCCACCGACTGCACAACCAAGCCCACACCCATAAGGGTTTATGGCTGGTGGCAGATTGCTACCACCAAGACCATGAATGGTCTCGGTCTGCGTGCCCATCTAACACAGCAACACTAAGACGACACCCCCTTGTATTTTAACGTAAAATTAACATGGTTTTATTATTATAATCTCTTGATTCGTGATTTATTAATCCAAGAAATAAAATAAAATGAGATTAGGGTTTACTTACACTTGTGATTTAGGGTTTTCGAAAAACAAAACATGCATCATCTTGATTTCTTGAATCCAAAACCCACCACTGCCTTTGTTTTTTCTTCTTCCCACGTCAGCACCAAGAAAAGGGCAAAAGAAAGTGACGGCTGAATTCCCTTTTTTTCCTAGACCGTTTTAGGGTTTCTTATTATTTTATGTCGTGTCAAAAAAATAAACAAGTGCTCCCGTCTGTTTGATATACACGGCACAAACACATACACTTGGGCCTTGAGCCCAAGTCCTACCTTTTCCTTATTTTGTCTAAAACAGACCGAAACCTTACTCTTATGTGTTTGTGTTACTCGTTGAATAAAACGTACGCATTTAATTTAATACGTAATCAGTTTCTCGTATAAATTATGCCGTGAAATATATTGTAATAACTTCATGTGTTATATGTAATATTAATTTACGTAGTACTTGTCGTATTAATTTAATTATACGTAATAAGAATAATCGTGTCTAATATTCATGTTTTCGTGTTACGTAGTTTACGTGATTTAATTAATTATCGATCGTGACATAATATATTTATTCGTCTTTATAATAAATATATATACGTAAATAATATTATCTCGTGATAAAATTACATTCATGATTATATTTATTATTTGAATAATTATCGTGTGTTCCTACGTAATAAATACTTATCGTGTGCTAACACGTACGTAATACTTAAAATTCTTATACGTAAACATAAACATGCTATATAAGGAAAGTTTTAATCTAGTACGTACGATCTAACGGGTACTGTTCCTGGTAAAAGCATGCGGGTTTTACAACTCTTCCCCCATAAAAAGAATAATTCGTCCCCGAATTATAGATAACGTAATTAAAAGCAGAACACACCCGAATTAAAACTGGAAGGGTATGTAAAATAACGGCAAATGAAGGTGACATGTCTTGAAAGGACATGGAACGTGACGTTACTGAAAGGACATATCTAATTGATAAGAGAAAACGGATAAAAAGTCCGGATGAACTTGTCCGTCTCCGAGTGGCTTCCCTCTTGGAATGATTCCTTTTTAAAGTTCTGCCACGAATGATAAATCTTGGTCCTCCTGACCTTGACTTGAAATACGAAGAAGTTCCTGGTTATCAACCTAAGGTAGATCCCCCAAATTCGATCGAGGAAAATAAGAGTTAACGTGCTAGGGTAACCGAAACGTTATGATGCAAGACAATCTGACTTAACTGATAATTTGAAACGATGCGCGTAGTACGTGAAAAATTTTGAACGTGATACATGAAAATTTTTTAACGTGCTACGTGGAGATATGGCGAGTGTAGTATGCGTAAACATATCGTGATCCATGATACGTGTAACATATCTTTATCATGATATGAGGAACGTGGAATGAACATGACATGTGAAACATATCATGATCATAGAATACAATGGCGGTAACGCCAAACGCTACAAGGTGAGACGTGGAATATGACGTGAAACTTCTATCTGATGATGGAGAGTTATACTAAACTTGGGTCTAGTCTCTCAAGTTCTTGCAAAACTTCCCAGAACGAAAAGAACATAAAATCGTAAGCCCAGATACGATCATGAACGTGAATAGTGTCATGAACGCGAGCGCGAAAGCAAGTCGTGGAATTAGAATGAAGACGTGAAGTAATTTAGGAGTACAATTGCGAATCTTTGTCTGACCAGATAGCTGAGGGATTACCAAGTGGTCGGATGAGCCTTGGCTGGAACATGTCCGATCAATCTGTTGGTTCTGCAATCCTTGCGGATGTAAGGATTCTGCAGACTTGATCAAACTGTTTGCAATAACCCAGATAGCATCATGCTTCTTCTGAGTTTGTGTTAATCTGGTAACCAAAATCCGTGGAGATCTTGTCCCATTTCAATTCACAATTTTAGATGATGAAAAAATCCCAGTTTGTTGGTGTCCTATCTTAACCTGTTGGTATGTCAGGTACTTAGATATGAACATAACTGTATCTTGCTTCGTAGGACTTGATACATAGGAGTTTGCGAAACTCTGAGTCTATGAGTCTAAACTTCTCTTAGCGTAGGATTTCCTAGAACACCTAACGTAATGTAGGGTTATCTCCTTTACACATAAGCTGAGTCATGGTAAGATTAACCATAGAAACCCATGTGATTCAGTGTGTCACTGTAATCAAACAGAATTGATATTGGAAAAAATTTTCCAGGGTAGAATTTCTCTTGTCATAGAATTTACAACATAGTGCATATATGGTCTTCCTGTTCTTCTCTAGGCTTAGAGGAAATCAGGTTACCCTCAATGAAAACACTGATGAATTTGCTTTGAGTTCATGGAAACTCATTCTTATAATGCCTTTGAAGCATTGATGAGACTAATTCAAAATCATAAATCTAGCATGACCGAGTCGTGTACGAATAGCAGTCATGGACATGGCTTGCTTTTTCACTCGTCACTGTTTGCAGCATGATCATGAGTTCGATCTTGGAAAAGTGATTACACTATACGGTCGATTGGACATGTCGTTAATACGTGGAGGAGAATAACGGTCATGAATGGTGATTTGTTTTAGCCGACGGTAGTCGACACATAATCTCATGGTACCGTCCTTCTCCTTGAAGGTTCTTTTGGAATATATAGGAATATTTTGGAATAATCACCTGGCTATACGTAAAAGGGCTTAAGTAATCGTGTCTTACTGACAGCTAGAAAATTTTAGCGACCATGGCTAACAACGCACATGCTTGTAAGCATAGATAATTCATACAGATTTTCCTGATGGAAAATCAAGCTGAATGTATTCAGGGGCCTGAACACTACTGTACATAGTTATGAATCGTAGCATGATGTGCTGTTCATAGTCCATAATTAGGATAAAATTCATCTCGTGTCTGTCCGAGGAAATGAGTTAGCAGCTTGGATCTTATCATTAAACTGAAGGAAAGCCTTCGTATGCGTGGGAATACGAACGGCGTCCTTCATGGTCATGAATATATGAAATATGGTGAAAGAAATGAAAGTGACATCGGCAACGTGACAGTTCTCACTGATGCGCCGATAATGGTATTGAAATTCTTTTGGCCTGATTAATACATGGCACAACAAAATAGATATACCCTTGGAGGGTACCCTGAATTTCTTAGAAATGTTCCATAGTTGGACGTGGGTCATGTGTCTTGACTCATGTCTTGGAACTATAAGCATGACATATGTCTTGACTGGTGTCTTGACATGTGTCTTCAGGAAGTATACGTGAGACATGTGTCTTGACTGATGTCTTGACATGTGTCTCGAGATGTGAAACAAATATAACCACAATATAAGGTTGTTATGGCAGACTTGGCGGATCGGTTGGTCTACCGATCCTTTGTATGTCTGATCACGTCCGCGGCCGGAGCCTTGGTTGCGATTTCTAGGATAGTTCTGTCATAGTAGTGGTTACTATCGTCCTGTCTGTCAGTTCCATGACGGTCATTCTCATGACCGTGATTCATGTAACTATTCAGCTGAGTGGCCGGCTGGTACCGGTTTGCACTCATATGGCTGAAATGACAGCCGAATGACGTGTGACATGTAACTAAGAATTAGGGACAATGATCGATGGGAATCGTCTGATGGTGAAGCATCTTCTCGTCCAATTGCTTTGCTCCGACGCTTTGTCTTCGTCTTGTAGGATCTCCAGGTTGTGAACAGCATCCGCATCTCGTAGCGTCTCCGAACGTCAGCAACATCAACCTTTAGTAACATTTCCAAGTTATGAGCAGCATCAGAAATTTGTAGAGTATCAGCAAGTGGACATATGCCTGAGATGATTCAGAATCTACTAGCGAATACTCGTGAAGTATTGCAAGTGGAATACACATGGATTAAGGTACATGTAATACACGTGGAATACGGTACATGGAGTACACGTGGAATGCACATGAAATGGTAGGTATGGGTCGATCATTTGTCATGATTTAAGGAAAGTATACCGGTTAAACGGTTAGGAAAACCATCATGATAACCTGGCAGTATTAGCATAGACACCATTCTGGTTATAACGGAAACGTTAAAGTGTGGTTACACAAAATTCAACGATGATTTGCCTGACAGCATGATCAATGAAAACCAACCATGACTATCATGAAAGCATGATTCAATGAAATCTAACAATGTCTTACAGGACAACGTAAACAACAAAAGAGGCGTAAAACATAATCAACATGAAGACAGAATTATCATGAAGAAACATGAAACCTTCTATAATGAAGAAGTGTATAACATAATCAGCATGAAACTGAAGTCAACCATGACAGTATGAAAACATACTTGACATAAAAACATAATAACTTATGAGGGGACATGAAGAAAAAATATTTTATGCCAATTTAAATCATGAGAAAAATTTTATGCATGAAAAACAGTGCATGAATGCGTAATGTAGTTTATAAACCCTTTATATGTGCGAGGGAACGCCTATGGGTCGGTTCCAAAACAAAAGACATGGCGAGTGGACGCCTATGGGTCGGTCCCAAAGTTAAAAGTTTCGATAAAAGCACATGCGACTAAATAGGGCCAGTCCTGTACCAACCATTACTTAGTCCTAATCCCTGCAACAATGATACATGAAACATAAATAAATGAAACTCATATGTCAAAACTTATCAGAAAAAAAAAATTTATGTGACTAATTATGAACTACTGGGGTTCAGTTCACATAGCCACAGTTCGCGAGGAACATTATGCATGAAACAATGACACATAACTAAATATGAATGACGGTTGTCCATCCCTATTAGTAAAACAATCTCGATGAAAACGTCAAAGTTAAAACCTCAAGGTGTTGAAAACATCATGGTTAAAACAATGCGCTGAAAACATCAATACGCGGAATAACAAACGTTGGCTTAAGAAGCTCCTGGTGACTACCCACTAGTCACAGGTCGAGTTTTAGAGCCTACAGGTCGAAGCCTTGGCTCTGATACCATAATTGTAACACCCCATTTTGATGATGGAATGTCACACCTAATTATGGCGTGTCATCAAAGCATACAAGGATAAATGTCTAAAACATTACATGACCATAGGGATAACCGGAATCAAACATCGGTTCCCAAACATAAGCCCAAAACATAATAAAGCAAAAGAAATGAATGAAAGACTAAACAAGCATAAATGTATGAAGGCAAAAAGGAAAAGAAGTCTCTAGCAGCTTCCATCCTATGCACGTCCTCCGAATGCTCGATTCTTTCCTAGGGTACCTGCCGTTTTGGGACATGGAAAGGAAAGTAACGGCTGAGCAAAACGCTCAGTGCATGGATATAGACATAGTATAAGTGACTAAAACATAAATAGAGACTTAATAGCAGCGGAAATATATAAGTCCTGGAAAACCTGAAACATGTTCATAAAACTGGTTTAATAGTTTGAAAAGCCTTATATTTATCTTATGAAAACTGTTTAACATATTTTACCATTAGCCAATATAGGTCATGAAAGTCCACCGTGCATGAATACTTGGAGGGGTGACCTCATCATGCAAATTAAAGGGGCTGCCTCTAATTTAATATGCTGGTTCTGGGTAGGAGGGATCAGCTCCTTGTGAAGGATGCAAGGCACACACCACATTCACCATGAAATCCTGAATAAAACATGTAACTAGGATGCACCCATACGCCTCACATGATAAATATAATATAAATGGCCAAAAACTGAAGGGACGCCACGAGCAATCACTCCGCCGTGGTGAAGTCATAACATCAGTGCCTCTAATGTTATGGTTGTGGTACCTCCATAACTAGGTGAAACTGGTCATGCATGTATATGGCTATAGGTAATCTTAATTAAACATAAGCAATCAAACACGTAATTTATACTACGGGAAAATAGTTGGCTGCATACGGGGAATCCTAATAAGGAAAGAATGTCCATACTGAAAGGACGGGAATCCGTACCTTATGTCCAATGAACGAAGAAGATGAACTGAGAGGAATCCTACTTCTGAATCACTAGTGCTACATAAATACATACATGAATAAGTATCTTCTTACTAAATACGTAGCTGGTTTTATGTCATGTCTTAGCTTATTTTATGTGTTCTTACCATGTTTTGCTGTTTTAAAGCCTTAAACTGTGTTTATCTTATATTCTGATTAATTTGATTAAGTATTTCTGGTATTTCATGTATTATTATACTTACTGTGTAATAATAAGTAACTTTCCAAAAATAGCAGGTTTCCTAAAATAGAAAGTTTCCAAAAATAGAAAGTTTCTAAAAATAGAAAGTTTCCAAAAATAGAATTACTGCTCAAAATAGATAATTTTCTAAAAATAGAAAGTTTCCATAAATAGATTAGCTTCCTGAAATAAATAAGTTTCTAAAAATAGAAAGTTTCCATAATTAGAAATAAGCTAATTAAATAAGCTAAGTATATAAGCCTAAGTGTTTTCTGATTAATATTCTAAGTCATGTAGTTATAAAGTATAGTTTATTAATTATTCCATGTATTTTAAATAAACTATAGGTTAAATCATTTAATTAAATATAATGTGATTTAATTAAATAATGATATAAATACTTAGGTTAAAACATGTATTATTAATTAATAATAATAAACCTAAGTCCATGTTTTAATTAAATTAATTACCTAGCATGTTAAATTAATTTAATTAATCATTTAATAAATAATCTTGTACTTATAAGTCGTGTTTTATTAATTTAATTTACCTTGTAAAATAAATAAACATGTAAAGCAATATAATTTGTAAAAAAAAAGTAATAACACGTACTCATGTATTATTTTATTAAAATGCGTCGAAAACCGAACCCGTGTCTTATAAATTTAAACGTGAAACCCGTGTTATGTATTTTAAATAAGCCGAACCAAACAACCCCTTATTCTGATTTTAAACCCATTGCCAAACGCACCCTTAACTGTTTGTAGAAAAAGTTCCTACTGTTTTTATGCTTATTCCTGCTGCCTAGTTAATCTCACCCGCTGTTGGTTTAAGTTTTCCCCCTGCTTGTGTTTCGCTACCGCTGTCGTGTGTCTGCTTCCCACCGAGAGCTCTAGGCTCTCGGTCGCCACCGATTAGCAAATGCACCCTACTGCTAGCAGCATTAGGGTTGCGGCTGGTAGGCTTATGTTGCCACCGACTGCACAACCAAGCCCACACCCATAAGGGTTTATGGCTGGTGGCAGATTGCTACCACCGAGACCATGAATGGTCTCGGTCTGCGTGCCCATCGAACACAGCAACACTAAGACGACACCCCCTTGTATTTTAACGTAAAATTAACATGGTTTTATTATTATAATCTCTTGATTCGTGATTTATTATTCCAAGAAATAATATAAAATGAGATTAGGATTTACTTACACTTGTGATTTAGGGTTTTCGAAAAACAAAACATGCATCATCTTGATTTCTTGAATCCAAAACCCACCACTGCCTTTGTTTTTGCTTCTTCCCACGTCGGCACCAAGAAAAGGGCAAAAGAAAGTGACGACTGAATTCCCTTTTTTTCCTAGACTGTTTTAGGGTTTCTTATTATTTTATGTCGTGTCAAAAAAATAAACAAGAGCTCCCGTCTGTTTGATATACACGGCACAAACACATACACTTGGGCCTTGAGCCCAAGTCCTACCTTTTCCTTATTTTGTCTAAAACAGCCCGAAACCTTACTCTTATGTGTTTGTGTTACTCGTTTAATAAAACGTACGCATTTAATTTAATACGTAATCAGTTTCTCGTATAAATTATGCCGTGAAATATATTGTAATAACTTCATGTGTTATATTAATATTAATTTACGTAGTACTTGTCGTATTAATTTAATTATACGTAATAAGAATAATCGTGTGATGTTTTCGTGTTACGTAGTCTACGTGATTTATTTAATTATCGATCGTGACATAATATATTTATTCGTCTTTATAATAAATATATATACGTAAATAATATTATCTCGTGATAAAATTACGTTCATGATTATAATTATTATTTGAATAATTATCGTGTGTTCCTACGTAATAAATACTTATCGTGTGCTAACACGTACGTAATACTTAAAATTCTTATACGTAAACGTAAACATGCTATATAAGGAAAGATTTAATCTAGTACGTACGATCTAATGGGTACTGTTCATGGTAAAAGCATGCGGGTTTTACATGCTGTATCATGTGGTGCTTCAACGAAAACTCAGGAGCCGTGATTTGCATCGGCGCAATCGGTCCTCCTCGTCCAAACATGGTTGGTTGACAAAGCTCCTCCATTGTCTGAAGATCGGGCTGTGGAAGAACATTGTTGTTATTGTTGAGGTGCGGTGGATTATTGTTGTTGTTAACACCTGCCATACTTAAATCTTCTCGAGTCTCGGGCTCTTGATAATTAGAAGATCTAGTACGCATACACCTACAAAGGCAAAAGAAAACAATACCAAACACAAAGACAATATATATACACAAGAAAAATAAATCTTTTTGGATTTTTGAAAATTTTAATTTTTATGGATTTTTAACAATTTTTAATTTTTATGGTTTTTTGAAAATTTTTTAAGCAAGAAAAATAACGCTCATAAGTGAACGGATCCCAAAAAGCAACGCGTCTCTCACAGAAAACCGTTAATCTTTACGAAAAGAGCCGGCAGCGGCGCCATTTGATACAAGGCTTTTGCCCGTATAAAAATTAAAGTTCGTGTTCTCGGTATCTTAACGAATTAATTTCCGGTTCAAAATGCGACTCAGTTGATTTTGGTGAAACAAATATTTTTGGTTGTTTTAAAAATAAAAGGTGCAAAGACTTAAAATTAAAATGACGTTAAAGTAAATCTAACTCTAATTTAAAGTAAATGGCAAGTATTTAAAAACGTGACGGAAAATTAAAGGGCACTAAAAGTAAATAACGCAAACTTAAATCTATCTAAGGCAAACTTAAAACGCAACTAAAACTTAAAACTAAGGCAAGGCTAAAATAAATCTAAGGCAAATAAACTTAAAGTGCAACTAAATAAAAAGGCGGGAAAAATAAAGCTTGAAAATTAAAAACAGAAAATTAAAAACTGAATTAAAGGAACCTGAAAAATTAGCTCATCCGGAATAATACCCTCATTCGGAATAAACACTCATCCGGAATGTCACCTTCGTTCGGAATGTTTTTCTTCACTCGGAATATTTACCAAAATCCTTGATCCGGAATAAATCCTTTATCCGGAATATGTCACTTATCCGGAATAAAGTCTTGATTCGGAATATTGGTCTTGATCCGGAATGTTTCCCTTGATCCGGTATATCTCTTGATCCGGAATATTATTCCGAATAAAACTCTTGATCCGGAATGTCTTAATATTCCGAATAAACTCCTTGATCCGGAATAATAAATTATTCCGGATGAACTTGCTTGATCCGGAATATTATTTGATTCGGAATGAGACGTTGATCCAGAATATTCCTTGATCCGGAATATTCTGTTGATCCGGAATGTCAAATATTCCGAATGAAAGTATTGATCCGGAATAATATATATTCCGAATGAAGGTATTGATCCGGAATAATAAATATTCCGAATGAATCTCCTTGATTAGGAATGTCCAATATTCCGGATGAACGACTTTGGTTCGGAACAATTGATATTCCGAATGAACAATTTTTTCCACTGATCCTTGATCCGGAATGCACTGTTGACTCGGAATATCCCTAGGAATACAGATGAATAGCGAAGAACAAGGAAACAGAAAAAGATACGATCTAGATAAAAATTAAGCTAAATCAACCACAAGATTAAACCAAACTAATCAATAAACATCTAATAATCATAAACAAACAATCCAAAACAATCAAACTAACAAATCTAACCAAAATAATCAAAACCCACTTAAATAAATCAATAAAAATCAAGAACACGAACATAAATAATAAAGCATGAAGATTAAGATCAAATAAAGAAAGGTAGATAAGAGATTAACAAGAAAAAGTAAAGATTGACAAGAATTAAAAGAGAACTTACTTGAAATTAAATGTAATTAAGGTGCAAGACAAGGTATTTAAATTGGACAAGAAATTATATGACATGTATTTAAATGTGCAAGGTAAATAAAATGGAAGAAATAGTGTGTCAAACTATCCAACAAAAACAAATGATTAAGATCCTAATCTATATATAGGGGAGGATTAGGAAGTGCTTAGGAAGCTTCCTCCCCTCCTTCATTTTCTCTTAATTGCACCATTAGGTCCTTAAGCCTTTAATCTTATTTAATCTTGGACTTTAATGAATTTTGGCTTGGGATTTCTTTGAACTCGTCTTTTAATTCTTCAATAAATTAGACTTGAGTTCTTCGGCTCATCCGGAATAATACCCTCATTCGGAATAAACACTCATCCGGAATGTCACCTTCGTTCGGAATGTTTTTCTTCACTCGGAATATTTACCAAAATCCTTGATCCGGAATAAATCCTTTATCCGGAATATGTCACTTATCCGGAATAAAGTCTTGATTCGGAATATTGGTCTTGATCCGGAATGTTTCCCTTGATCCGGTATATCTCTTGATCCGGAATATTATTCCGAATAAAACTCTTGATCCGGAATGTCTTAATATTCCGAATAAACTCCTTGATCCGGAATAATAAATTATTCCGGATGAACTTGCTTGATCCGGAATATTATTTGATTCGGAATGAGACGTTGATCCAGAATATTCCTTGATCCGGAATATTCTGTTGATCCGGAATGTCAAATATTCCGAATGAAAGTATTGATCCGGAATAATATATATTCCGAATGAAGGTATTGATCCGGAATAATAAATATTCCGAATGAATCTCCTTGATTAGGAATGTCCAATATTCCGGATGAACGACTTTGGTTCGGAACAATTGATATTCCGAATGAACAATTTTTTCCACTGATCCTTGATCCGGAATGCACTGTTGACTCGGAATATCCCTAGGAATACAGATGAATAGCGAAGAACAAGGAAACAGAAAAAGATACGATCTAGATAAAAATTAAGCTAAATCAACCACAAGATTAAACCAAACTAATCAATAAACATCTAATAATCATAAACAAACAATCCAAAACAATCAAACTAACAAATCTAACCAAAATAATCAAAACCCACTTAAATAAATCAATAAAAATCAAGAACACGAACATAAATAATAAAGCATGAAGATTAAGATCAAATAAAGAAAGGTAGATAAGAGATTAACAAGAAAAAGTAAAGATTGACAAGAATTAAAAGAGAACTTACTTGAAATTAAATGTAATTAAGGTGCAAGACAAGGTATTTAAATTGGACAAGAAATTATATGACATGTATTTAAATGTGCAAGGTAAATAAAATGGAAGAAATAGTGTGTCAAACTATCCAACAAAAACAAATGATTAAGATCCTAATCTATATATAGGGGAGGATTAGGAAGTGCTTAGGAAGCTTCCTCCCCTCCTTCATTTTCTCTTAATTGCACCATTAGGTCCTTAAGCCTTTAATCTTATTTAATCTTGGACTTTAATGAATTTTGGCTTGGGATTTCTTTGAACTCGTCTTTTAATTCTTCAATAAATTAGACTTGAGTTCTTCGGCTTTAAGTAAACTTCCGTCTTTTGACTTTTTATTCGATAAATCTTCAGAATTGGTCTTGGACTTCCGTTCTTTTTGCACTCTTGACTTCTTGACTTCGTCTTTCATCTTTTTCTTCAATAAAAGCCCGTGAATGCCCGTGTTTACTCCACTTTTCACCTTTTCGTCCTAAATCACAACAAAAACACAAACCACGCATAATTCCGACATAAATGACATAAAATACACGTTTTGGCTCGGTTATTATTGTAATTAAGTGGTAAAAAGGATGGGTGTTTACACACATATCAAATCCGCTTGATTAAAGTCGTCAATTCAAATTCCTGGAGAAAGTTTGATTCATAAAGAATCTTACCTTGTTGATTTCCAGTTGACACAAACTTGATTCATAATAATCTCGCAAGTCACCCACCGTAGCGCTATTTGAGGTTGACGCTAGAAGGATTTCCATTCGTCATTGTGAATATTAATGAATATCACTCTGAATGTTCTGGCAAGACCATAAAGATATTGCGTAGAAACCTGAAACGAGTTTGAATCGATTAAGAATCACACCACTGTTGCTTTTCAGTTTTGCACATGTTTATTTCATAAAGAATATTACACATTACATACCGTAGTGTTGTTTGATGTTAACACTGGAAGGATTTCCACTCATCATTGTGAATACTAGGTAGTATCACTTGGAGTGTTCTAGGAATATCGTAAGGATATAACGTAAGACTCTCTTCTTCATCATTCCGTGTGTCCTAACAAGATTTGATTGATCTCTTGGCTCTAGACTCGATTAGTGTACTTTTAGTGGTCGGAGGCTGGAGCAGATGCCACCTATTCAATATCAACTATCTCGGAGTGAGAAAGTCAATAGAAGTCGTGTTGTTCTCCGCAACAATAAAACAAACTTCTTTTGAGAGAAGCCCGAGTCAGCTGGGGAAGGGTTGTGCATTACATCACTGGGTCCATGATGTGTTGTCTTCATGATGTATTGACCCGGTTTCTGCCTAAGTTTTATGGAGGGCTAATTTCTTTTCACCCTTTATCCTTACATTTCTTTTTCATTCTCCAACCCCTTTAATGCTTACCAAGACATCATTACTAGCACCTTGTTGTGATTATTCCAGTGCTAACTTCAGTACTTAGTCTACATTCAGCTACGTTCACATTCTACTCCATCTTTCCTAAGGATTTCTAATAATCTATTGGATTGTCCATGGGAAGATATTTCTGGTTCTGGTTAGATCATATGACTTATGCCTAACCACCCTTTTTGTTAGCTCAAAAATATTGAGTCAAACAAGAATGTTCGGTCATAGGTTTATTATGTATCGTATTTTAGAACGTTGTAATAGGTAGTAGGTTAGTCGTGTTTTAAGGGCTTAACTTTAAGCTAAAGTTCATTCATAAGTAACTAAAGCCTAAAAGGAAAGCCCGACCCATTAATATATAGCCCATACAAGCCCGCATGTGGGTGGACTATATATACCCTCCTCATAGCATGTTAGGGGGAGGTTGGTTCATTTTGTATTCTCTCTCTTTAATCTAATCCTTCCTAATTTTCCAACCATTCTCTCTCTTTTCTCTCTCTACTTTCTCTCTCTAATCTGTTCTCGAGTTTTTTAATGAAAGAAAAGAAGAGAAGTGACAAAAATGGGAAGAAAAGAAGAGGAGAGAAAGGACATTTTAATTTTATATATCATGTTCCTGAGTTAGAAAAGAAAAGAAGAGATAATAAGTGATTTTACAATTATACCCTTTATTATATATAAAATTTATGTTTTAGATTAGGTCAATTTAGTAATTGTATTTATTTAAGGCTTCATAATATAAGTTCCTTCCAAACCACCCCACTTTTGAGAAGAAGTTTTTGGAGAGAAGTTGAGGCAAATTTCCTCTCCTCTTCTTTTCTCTTCTCTCCAAAAAAACTCAGGAACACAAATTTATTTTGTTTTCTTCCAACTTCTTTTCTCTTCTTTCGAAAATAAAACTCAGGAACACAATGTAAGTTTCCAACCATTCTCTCTCTTTTCTCTCTCTACTTTCTCTCTTTAGAATTCATCTATCTTCTATCTATTTTTCTTGTTAAATTATCACATATCTATAGGACTGTTGAATCCAATGGATCGTTAGACTCAATGGTTTACACCATTTATCTAGGTTGATTAACATTCTTATGAATTAACATAGCGGAATAGAATGATAATCATGAACATGATGTTTGACACAGATGAATAATTCCCGAAGGGTTTGTATTATATATGATTAACACAAACCACTCTAGGCATGTATACATTGAATCCCATGCCTAGAGATCAAAGACTCTGTAGGTTACATTTTAGTAGTATGAATTGATAAATAAACCTACGGTCTGGTGTTCCTTTTATAACTTAAGGAACCCAGGGATACATGGAAACTAAATAAGATAATAATGACTAAATCAAAACAGAAATATTCATTCCTATCCTATATTTGACCAAATCTTTCCTTCTTATCATATATGGCAGGGGGAACTCCAGCAGTGGGAACTCCAGCAGGGGAATCTTCAAGCAGTGGGATGTTTCACTAGCAGGGGAAACTCTCTTGTATTTTGTCCACCAGCTTGAAGTTTCTCCTAATGCCATATTTGGTCCTTCTTGTTTCCATAGTGATTTGACTCATCAACTTTTGACCCAACAATCTTCCCCTAGTTAATGATGTCAAAACACTTCCCCTTAAACATACAACACCAAAGATCAACAGGTTGAACACTCTCTGTAGACAACTTCCCCTTTTTGACATGATCAAATAGGGGTCTTCTATGTGAACAACCTTGATTTTCAACTACTACTAACCAATATCATACATCAAACCCAAGTATTCTACTTTTCAAAATACCCTCCATGAAGCACATAGGGAACACCTCCTAATAAAAAATGATTTTGAGCAGTAGATACTCACATTAGTTGTAGTAATACCAATGAACAGTAGCAAAAATCTCCACCTTGATGTCATATGTAAATGATTAACACTTGAACAAATGAGCTTCCCCTTAAAGTGTGCTAACCATTTCTTTTGACCAAAAGTAGATGTATCAACCATAAGAAGCAAACAAAGAACTAACCACTTGTAGAAACAAATACTATGTAGTACCATCCATGATGAGAGCAGCACCAGAAATTAGCATGTAGTGCCATCTTTTAATGACTAATAGTATACGTACCCAACCAGTAGTAACTTTGAAGAACAACTTCATTATGGTTGAATAGAACAAATAAGAACGACTTTTGTCAAGCATCTTGAATCTTCAAATTCTGTAGGCTTTATGTAATGATTACATATGAAGAAAATTGATTATAACTTACTTGATGATGAAGAAGAATAACCCAAACTTGCATTTCATATCTTGTACTAACCACGTGACATAGAGGGGAATATACTAAATCCTCATTTTTCATGAACATGAGACACTGAGCACAATAATGTAACTCCTTCAAGTGATAGGAAATATGTGCATAGAGTACCATAAGAAAAATCACACATTCCTAGATCTTTGTATCACTTTGTCACTAGGTGTTTTAAGCATAAAACACATACCCGCGAAAATCTACTTCGTCTTCAAATAAATAATAAGAACTTTTCTTCGTAATCAATAAAAGTAAAATGAAGCCTTTATACCTTTAAGCAAGTTGTTGTGAATAACCAAACTCCAAAATATTGCTGCCCCAAAACTCATATCTGACAGCAGGGGGAACTTTCAAAAACAGTGGGAATCTATTAATGAAAGCAGGGGGATCTATTGAAGGCAGGGGAACGTAGCAGGGGGAACTTTTTCCAAAACAGGAGGAACTTTTAATGCCACTGTTTTTGTTATTAACCTTTGCAAACTGATAGGTGTGAAAACACCCATCCTTTTTACCACTTAATTACAATAATAACCGAGCCAAAACGTGTATTTTATGTCATTTATGTCGGAATTATGCGTGGTTTGTGTTTTTGTTGTGATTTAGGACGAAAAGGAGAAAAGTGGAGAAAACACGGCATTCACGGGCTTTTATCGAAGAAAAAGACGAAAGATGAAGTCGAAAGATCAAAAGTGGAAAAAGAACGGAAGTCCAAGACCAATTCTGAAGATTTATCGAAGAAAAAGTCAAAAGACGGAAGTTTATCAAAAGTCGAAGAATTCAAGCCTATTTTATTGAAGAATTTAAAGACGAGTTCAAAGAAATCCCGAAGCCAAAAGTCCCTTAAGTCCAAGTTTAAAGAAGATTAGAAGAAAAGGACTAAGTATGCAATTAATGAAGATTAAAAGAAGGAGGGACTTAATGACGCAATTAAGAGAAAAGGAAAGAGGGGAGGAAGCTTCCTTCCACTAATCCTCCTCCTCCCCTATAAATAAATCATTAGGACTTCATATTGTAGTTGTTAGCTAATTTTGACAAAATTAGTCTTTCCACCATTTTCATTACTTGTACCTTTTAATTTCTTGTCACTTTAATTTCATGTCTTAAATTTCGTACCGTTTAATTCCAAGTAAGTTAATTTAATTGTTGGATCTTAATTTCCCTTTTATCAAGCTTTTATTTATCTTTCTCATCCTACTTTTCTTGTTTTTGATTTGATTTTGGTTCGGATTAAGTTTTGGTTTTGCTTAATCATATTGCTTATTTGAGTAAAAAGTTCACCTTTTTACTTCTATATAAGTTTTCGTATGAAATAAGCTATAAGTTTGACAATCTTATTGGCTTATTTTGTACTTAGCTTATTTGCTTTTTAGTTTTCTTAAAAAGTTTGTCTCTTTAAAGTTTGCTTATTTTGTTTTCTTATTTTGTGTTTTTATAAAGTTTATGAATTTCGCTTTTTAAAAGCTTTCAAATTTATGTTTATTAAGTTGTTCAAGTTTTGGTGTAGTAGCTTATTGGTCGTGCTTATTGATTTTTAAGCTTAACTTCATTTTCGGATTATTGCTTGTTTTCATCGCAATATTGGGGTTTTACCACATTCCGACGGGCAGCTTATGTTCCATCGCAATAACCCTTGTGGGTTCTACTTTGCGATGGCTTATGTTTTCATCCCCCTATTCCGATCGTGATTCCGATCGCACATTGCGATCGGGATTGCGACGGGGTTTAGGTTTGTATTGCGACGAAGTGCTGCCCAAATTTTGACAGCCACTTTCCGATGGATTTTGTTACTTTAGTTATTCCGACAGTTTTTATTTGTTAGACATTTCGATAGTAAAGAAAAAAAAAAAAAAAAAAAAAAAAAAAAAAAAAAAAAAAAAAAAAAACATTTTAGAAATAAAAACACATTCCGATACATGTGTACTGTAACATTCCGATACATATGCTCAACATAAACATTCCGATAGAAATCAAATGCTCTAACATTCCGACAAAAAGAAATGACATGCTAGCCTAGCTAGCTGCTTTCCTGTTTTCCCGCCAAAGGAGCAGGTAGGTTGCCTGCTTGAGCAGCCTGCCTGCCTGCTTGTGTATTAATTAATTTTGTTCAGTAATTGTTTAGTTTAATCTGAAAGTTGTTCCGATTTTATTTCTGAAAGTTACGTATTTTTAGTTGAATTTTTCGTCTATTTTTAAAATTAATATTTTTTCGTAAAGTTCAAGTTTTATCTTTTATTTAGTACCCGCTTTAGGTTTTGCCTCGTTTAGTTTTAAAGTACCATTTTAGTTTTAATTTCTCCTTTTTCATTTAGTAAACTTGATTTTCAAGTCGATAGTTAATTTCGTCTTTTAGATTTATTTTTATTAATTGTTTCGCTTTAAATTACGTTTTATTATTTGTTTTACTATTAGTTTTAATATCGTTTTAACTTTTAGTTTTTAATATTCACCTTGTTTTACTTTTATTATTTGTACTTGTCTTTAGTTTGTTTTTAAATACTTTTCGCATTTACTTTTTAATTAGTTTTAGATAATCAACTTCCCTTTTTCTTAACTAAAAACAACTGAGTCACACATTTAACCGGAAATCAATTCGATTAGACACCGAGAAAACGAACTTTTTCAACTAGTAAAATCCTAATTTCAAATGGCGCCGCTGCCGGCTCTTTTCGTGAAGATTAACGGTTTTTTGTGAGAGACGCGTTGGCTTTTGGGATCCGTTCACTTGTGAACGTTATTTTTCGTATAAAAAATTTTCAAAAAATTCAAAAAACATCTGAAAAATCATAAAAAAGCATTTCTTTTTCAAAGTTTTGCACCAAAAATATTCTTCTTGCTCATCTATCCTTCTTTATGGATTTTTATGTCCATTGCGTCCGGTGTGGGAAACAATTATCTGGGAACAACTCTTGTCAATGGTGTACATGTGAGCGGTGCGGAAATGATATCGACTACATACAAAATGGATTTTGTCCCTTGTGCAACTCGACTAATTCATTCTTTTTGAACCCACCTCCTGTTCCCCCATGCATCTATTGTGGAAGCGATTCTCATTGGCATGTTTCGTGCCCGGTTCAATACCCGTATGGTCACGGGCAAGAACCGGGGTACAATTATGACAATGAAAATAGCTATCCACATGACGCACCTGAGTTTTCTCCATACCCGGTTTGCAACAACTGTGGGGGCCCTCACGATACCTATTACTGTCAACCAATGAATTATTATGAGCAAAATCCGGGTCCTCAGTTTTCTTCAACTATGGATTATTATGAACCAAACCCGGTTTCTAATTCTTCTCAACCGATGAACAACTATGAGCCTCATACGTGCTATAATTCCGGTTTTCAAAATCTTGAGCCCCCACCGCACTCACTCGATCATCAGCCTCGTCACGGGATGAGTTACCAAGAACCAATTGTCGATCTTGCTACAGCCCTTCAAGAACAAAGAAACGATCTTGCTGCAGCTTTTCAAGAACAAAGCAAAGAGCTTTTACACACGCTGCAAACTTATATGGAGTCACTTTTACAGCAGCGAGATCACACGAGTACTCATATCCCTGAGCTTACTATTGGCCCTTTAGGTAATGAGGAGAGCGATGACGATATTGAGGTTATTTTCTACGAGGAGGAATTTCTAAAGCAAAGTAAGACTTCTTCCCTTCCTCCTTCGTCTATTGCTATCACACCCGAGGAGCCCGTTGGCTCTCTCATCGTGGAGGATGAGCATATTGACGTTATCTCGGCAACTGAATCAGACAAATTCCTAAAGTCTCGTGTCGAGGAACTTGTCGTCATCCCAAGTGAGCCTGCAGGTATTCCGGAAAATCTGTGTGATGTGCCGACTTTTGCGGAGCTTAAGGACGAGGTCGATTTGACAGTCAATGATCACATAATCACAAATCCACAAGCGCTAATTGATTTTTCCAACAAGAGTTCAACTTGTGGTGAGTATGATGGTTTCGTCTTCGAGCCCGAGATTGCGGAAATTATCGACCGAGAGCTAGCTCTTTTGCCTCCACTTCCACCTACAAGCGAGATCGACTTTTCCAACATCGATGCCGAACTTGATGAGTTGGAACGTCTTATTTTTCATAATAATGACGAACCAACTCACACGCCCAAACATCCTATTCTCGAGGAGTTACCTAATCAACACTCCTCTTATGAGAATTATGTTTACCACATTCGTGAGGATTTAACTTATCAACAATCCCCACAAATGAATGATGGTTTCGTACTTGATCGTGGTCTTTTTAAACGAGTTTCTACACTCCTTCTCTACGATCATGAGGATAAATGCTTTGACCCGGGAGGTGACATGGACCATTCTATGATTGATACTTTTACGGCTTTGCCAATTGGCCTGCATCCATTGTCTTTGGAGGATGACAATGTGATTCCCTTACCCACCCCACCTCCCGTCAATCTGGACTTCACTTGCTTTTCTGGTATGGAGAGGACCTTTTTACTATTCAAGACTTATCCTCCTGCCTCTCCTTTATTAATGTCCTCCGGGAACGAGGACAAGGTCTTTGATCCCGGTATTACATTCGAGGCTTCCCCATGGACCATTTAATTCGGGGACGAGTCAGGCTCGTGACTCGGTCAACAAAAACAAGCGCTTTTTGGGAGGCAACCCAATTATCTATCTTTACCTGTTTTCACCATAAGTGTAGGGGGAGCCCCGTGGTGTTTCTTGCTTTCTTTCTTATCATGTGCAGGGATTAGAGCTTCAAAGACACACTCTTGATGACTTTTGACGAACCGTGATTCCGTGTTCCCTTCTTCCCGGTTCTATCCTAAACTCTTTTCGATTCACTATTTTATATTTCTCAATATTAAAATAGGAATCTCTTTAGTTGTCTTTTCCTTAACGAGATTTAAACAAAGTTCACAATGTCCTAAGTGTAGGGGAGTTTACTCCCACATGCTTAAACATTGAGGACAATGTTTATATTAAGTGTAGGGGGGACTTCTATCGAAGTTAAGTGGTCTTTTCCTTGTATTTGCCCTCATTTTAACCGGAAAATCAATTTTTCGACATTTTTCAAAATTTTTAATCTATTTTGGCCTAGTTGTAGTCTCCTTTATTTTTGTTACTTTCTAGCATTTTAATAAAATGGTTTTAGCAAGTTTAGATATCTTAGATATATTAGGCCCGTTGTGAATATTTTGACTCAACCCGAGTTTACTTATCCAAGTTCACTCTAGCTAGTATCCTTAACCATGTAGACCTTAATTGGTTTATTAGGCTAAGCATCCACGAGTCTCATTCCTTGAGATTTTAAATTGTGGAGAACGAGAAATGATAGAGTTGGTTACAAGTTTGGTATTCTCTCATTAACTTATGTGAGTTAATTATGATCTTTTTCTCCCATCACTTGCTAATAAATTATCTGCAATAAGTAAGGTCGTACGATTTGAAAAGTTACTTAGCTTCTAGCCCAAGATCGTTTAAAAGTTGCTCGGTAATGATAAGAGTTCATAGCCAAGGCATAACTTATGAAGCGGGGCGCGAAGATTGGCGAGTCCGAAAAGGCCCTAACAAGGCATGAGGATTCCATTTTATTGCTGAAGATCCAAAGTGATGTGAAAAGCATTATTCCTAAAATCAATATGAAGGATCAAGACTCACGACGAAAAGCAATCAACTCCCATAAAGATCATGGAGAAGTCTATCCGAAAAGACCCTAACAAGGTATGAGGATAAATAGATCCAAGTCCGAAAAGGAGGCGGATTAATAACTGAACTTTTTGCCTGTATAAAAATTATAAGTTCGTTGATGTGTTCTAATCGAATTGATCTAGGTTTCCTATGTGACTCAGTTTTATTTTGGTGGAAACAAATATTTTTGGTTGTTTTTAAATTTAAATGTGCAAAGACTTAAAAGTAAATGTCGTTAAAGTAAAGGGCAAGTATATAAATCTAAATCTAATTAAACGAAAGTGTACGATATTTAAAAACGTGACGGGAAGTAAAATAATTAAATGACTAAAAAAATAAAAGCGTGACGGAAATTAAATTAGACAAGTATTAAAAACATAAACTAGAAATTAAACAAGACAAAACATAAAAGTTAACCCAGATCGGAATATATTCCGATCAACCTACCATCGGAATGAACACACCACCTATCGGAATGTTGAAGAAACCCAGATCGGAATATGTCACCTTTTCAGATCGGAATAACCTAACAACCTCAGATCGCAATGTAGCCCAGATCGAAATGTATGCTATCGGAATACCAAGATGTAACCTGTCGGAATGTACCTATCGGAATGAGGTCCAGATCGGAATGAGGCTACGGAAAATTGGGCAGCACTTCGACTTAACAAGCCTCAAGAGCCGTCGGAAAGAGCGATCGCAATATGCGATCGCAATCCCCAGATCGGAATGAGGTAAAGTTACTCCTGTCGCAATCCCGGATCGGAATGCAAAAACCCTTATGCCAATACTGTCACTATCGGAATGTGGTGTTGCTATCCGTCGCAATGTGGAAAACCCTAACTTTCCGATGGAACCAACTTGGTAATAAGCACAAGAACTAAATAAGCTATTCTAATAAGCAGTTACCAAAAACTTAAATGAAATGAAATCACAACAAAACAATAAGCTAGAAAGTTAAAGTATTTCAAACTTTTAAACACGAAACTTAAATGAAATCAAAACAATAAAATCAAAACTTTAAAGAAAACTTCCAAAACACTTAAACGAAATACCAAATAAGCACACAAGGTTGTCAATCTCGTGGCTTATTTCGTATGAGGAAATAAAAAGGACGAAACTTTAATCAAGATAAGCAAATGGATTAAGCAAAACCTTGCTTAATCCGAAATTCAAGCCGAAACAAAAAGAGAGAAAGGTAGAATGAGATTGATAAAAAGACTTGATCAAATGATAAAGAAAGATTAAAGACAAGAATTTAAAGAACACAAATTAAAAACTTACTTGGAATTAAAAGGTAATTAAAGGTGCAAAACATGTATTTAAATAACAAGTAACTAAAGGTGCATAAATGAAAGTGGAAGAATGGTTTGTCAAGCCACCAACAAGAGTAAATGAATGAAAATGAGGGTTTATATAGGTGATTAGGGAGTGGTTAGGGGAAGCTTCCTCTCTCCTTCCTTTCTTGTTAATTGCACCATCAAGTCCTTCCTTCTTAATCTTTTTGTTAATCTTGGAGTGTGATGACTTTTGGCTCGGGATTTCTTTGGACTCGTCTTTTAATTCTTCGATAAATAAGACTTGAGTTCCTCGGCTTTAAGTAAACTTTCGTCTTTTGACTTTTTCTTCGATAAATCTTCAGAATTGGTCTTGGACTTCCGTTCTTTATCCACTTTTGACTTCTTGACTTCGTCTTTCATCCTTTTCTTCAATAAAAGTCCGTAAATGCCCGTGAATTCCCGTGTTTTCTCCACTTTTCACCTTTTCGTCCTAAATCACAACAAAAACACAAACCACGCATAATTCCGACATAAAAGACATAAAATACACGTTTTGGTCTGGTTATTATTGTAATAAAGTGGTAGAAAAGATGGGTGTTTACACACCTATCAAATCCCCTACACTTGACCATTGCAATGTCCTCATGCAATGCATTAGTTACAAAGCATGTTTACACTTTTCATCATAATCAATCCATATTCGCCTTTATTAAAGAGATAGAAAATTATAAAAATGCAAAGCAAAGAAATTAAAAGCATACCTTGGGTTTTGAAAATGTCATGAATAATCATCATCCTCAACTTTTCACTTTCTCCAAACCAAGCTTAAAAACGAGATCATTGTTATTATAAGTTAGTAGACTAACACGAACTCATGTGGGCCAATTATTCACTTAGACTCCCTTATTCCTATGGGTATCTCTTATATTTTATTATTTGTCTTGAATGATCACGAAGATGCATTGTTTGACTTATTTCGATAATTATTTAGTCTGAAAATAAGGTGCACGATTTAATCAATAGTTAGCTAAAGGACCAAATCTTTTAAAACTGCTTCTCGGGATATCAGAAAGTTCATATCTTGGCATAACTTGGTTCGCGATTTGAGACCTTTCTCGGGCCGATATTTGGCAGCGACTTCATACTTCAAATCTTGAGAGACGTTCATGAAATAATGGTCTTCTCTTCATAATTGGAATTTCTTCACTTGGAATTTTTGAGAGATTCTTCATATATGGACCACGACTTCTTCATTTTTCTCCAATCTTTATTTTGGATTTTGATATACAACGATCCGCCTCCTTTATTGACTTGGATCTATTTATCCTCATACCTTGTTAGGGTCTTTTCGGATACACTTCTCCATGACTTTTTGGGAGTTTTTGCTTTTCGTCGTGTGTCTCGATCCTTCATATTGATTTTCGATAAATGATTCTTCACATCACTTTTGGATCTTTAGCAACAAAACATAGCCCTCATGCCTTGTTAGGGCCTTTTCGGACTCGCCAATCTTCGCGCCCCGCTTCATAAGTTATGCCTTGGCTATGAACTCTCGTCATTACCGAGCAACTTTTAAACGATCTGGGGCTAGAAGCTAAGTAACTTTTCAAATCGTACAACCTTACTTATTAGCAGATAATTTATTAAGCAAGCGGAGGGAGAATAGGCTCATAATTAACTCACATAAATTCATGAAAGAATACCGAACTTATAATTGGCTCTATCATCTCTCGTTCTCCACAGTTTAAAATCTCAAGGAATGAGACTCGTGGATACTTAGCCTATTAAATCAAAGTTTTGGGTTTTTTGAGTCGCCTATAGGATCTTGCAAATTCTTAGACTCTTTCAAGTTTAGAAATCGCATCTTAAAGTTCCCTTGATAAACGACTCTCTAGGATCAATTATAGGAACTTGCGAAAAGTTCTTGTTCTTAACCCGTGAGAGTTAAGACTTTCGCGTTTTATAGCTCCCTATATAAAAGCCTAGCAAAACTTGACTTAAACACGTTAAGGATACTAGCTAGAGTAAACTCGGATTGAGTCAAAAGATTCACAACGTTTGAAAATTAAAACCACTTATTAAACATTTATTCTAGCAAAGAAAGAAAATAACTATACAAAGATAACAACTAATAGGCCAAAATAGATCAAAAATTTTGAAAAATGTCGAAAAATTGATTTTCTGGTTAAGATGAGGACAAAAACAAGGAAAAGACCACTTAACTTCGATAGAAGTCCCCCCTACACTTAAGATAAACATTGTCCTCAATGTTTAAGCATGTGGGAGTAAACTCCCCTACACTTAGGACATTGTGCACGTTGTTTAAATTTCGCTAAGGAAAAGACAACTAACGAGATTCCTATTTTAATATTGAGAAAATATAAAATAGTGAATCGAAAAGAGTTTAGGATAGAACCGGGAAGAAGTAGAACACGGAATCACGGGTGGTCAAGAATCATCAAGAGTGGATCATTGAAGCTCGAATCCCTGATTAAGAAGTGAGGAGAGGAAATAGCAATCCAAAGGGTCCCCCCTACACTTATGATAAAGAAAGCGGAAAGATAGATGCATGGGTTGCCTCCCAAGAAGCGCTTGGTTTTTGTTAACCGAGTCGTGAGCCTGACTCGACCTTGATCATCAACGGAAGTAGCATGAAACGTATCCACCAGGATCAAAGACATAGTTTTCATCCATCAATAAGCAGGAGCTTAAGGCGAACAAGGCAAGCCAAAGAAGAAGTGGCAGGGTTCCCTTAAGCAGCGATGGAGCACAGTAGAAGCAAGGATGAAGTGGTGCAAGCATGTCTTCAAGATTTCCAAAGATTTTTCCTTTTATTTCATCAGGTGGATACTGAGATGGCTTAAAGACTTCAATACCGGGGTCGAACACCTTTTCCTTCAGGGGAAAATAGCACTCCGGCTCAGCCGAGTGTGAAGAAGATCCGCAAAGAAGCACAACCTCGTCCTCAGAAGTGGGACAAAGAGGTGTTAAATCATACGTGCAACGGATTTCGGTGTCAACCGGTTTCTTCTCCTTTGACAAAATGCTCTTCAAATCCAAAGTAGGATCAAGGCGATAATCTTCAAAGTCAAAAGGAGGAGCATCACTCTCATGAGGGAAGTATGTGTTGAGAAATTCAGAGAAATCTTCCTCAAATGAATAATCGTCCAAAGTAGGATCGAGTGATGACGGAGGATCTTCATCATGTGAAGGATCGCTCGATAGAGTATCAGCCTCATCAAAATCATCGAAAGTAGGCAGCTCGGGATACTCAGAAGTACAATCAAAATCATCCGAATCTGAGCTAGAATCATCATCATCATAAGCGTCAAAGACCGGTGACGAATCATAAATGGAAGGAGCGTCCAAAGTAGGGAGAGAATCATCCACATCATCATAAAAAAGTGGATTATCGATGCAAGAGTCGAATAGAGGATTTTCGTAGACGGTAAAGTCATCTAGCACATTAATCATATTCACTGATTCTCGGCCTCCAAAAGTTAAACTAGTAAGCTTCCCCATTTTGAAAACTTTTGCATCATCCCCGACTCGTAAGATTAACTCACCTTCGGCCACATCCACTAAAGCTCGTCCGGTTCTCAAGAATGGCCGACCAAGTATTAAAGGAATACGAGGGTCCATTTCATAATCAACTACGACAAAATCGACCGGGAAAGTAAATGTGCCAACTTTGATAAACACGTCTTCGGCTATACCAACAGGGTAAGCGAGAGTGCGATTTGCAAGTTCAAGAGTCATCTTTTTTGGAGTGAGGTCGGGCAATGATAGTGTTTTCCAAACACTCAGTGGCATCAAATTAATACTAGCCCCGAGATCAGCAAGGGCAGTAAATTCTTCAGTTTTGTTGAACACGCAAGGCAACACGAAACGACCGGGATCTCCAAGCTTCTCCGGAAGTTCTTTAAGAATAACTGCTGAGCAGTTTTCATTTAATCGTGTGTTGGCGAGTTCAATAAGCTTCTCCTTCTTGTTAAGCAATTCCTTAAATGCTTTAACAAATTTGGGCATGTGGACAAGTGCTTCAAGAAAGCTAATGTTGAAGTTCATTTGAGAAATCATCTTGATATAGCTAGTCACTTGAGCGTCCTCCTTGTTTAGCATTTTGTTCTTGCCCAAGCGAGAGGGATAAGGAATATTAGGTTTGGGTGGTGAGGGTGCAGGTGTAGGTAAAGGTTGAGATGTTGAAGGATCATTGGTGGGAACTTCATCACGTCGAGGCGGAGACGGTAATGGTGCACTAATACTAGGTGTAGGAGGAGTAGGGATACATGGTGGTGGAGGAGGTGTAGATGATGGGGGTGGGATTGGTGGTCCTATGATGGTGACTCCACTACGGGTAGTAATAGCGCTCACATTGGCTCGCGGATTAGTGACGGTGTTTGAAGGTAGAGAAGTTGAAGTAGAAGGTTGAGCGGCGGGCAAGAAACTAGCAAGCATATTCTTCAAATCATTGGTTTGATTGCTGAAGGAGGATTGAATATCATTTCGAAGCTCGGATCTTATCTCATTTCCTTGCTTTGTGATATCTCCTTTAAGATTGATAATTTGGCTCTGCAGATTCTTGATTTGCTCACCTTGGGTTCTCATGATGGCCTCAACATCCGGATTACTGGGTGGGTTTTGTTGGGCGGGTGGGTGATAAGGATTAGAAGCTCTTGGTGGGATTTGGTTGCTTCTAGTGTAGTTGTTGGCGGGGTTTTGGTTTTGAGGAGAAAAACCGGGTGAAAGGTAATTGTTGGATCGGTAGCTCAGCAGATTTCTATCCCCTTGTTGTCTAGCTTGGTAATTTTCCGGTGAATAATTACCGTAAGCTGCATACACATTTTCCGGATTTCCTTGTGTTGAAGGACAATCGGTGTATGAGTGAGGACCGCCACATGTTTCACAAGGATTAGCAACCGCTTTAACTTGTTGTTGTTGTTGGTTTGAAGCGAGAAGCGTAATACTTTTGCTCATTTCAGTCATCATGCGGGTGAGTTCGGTCATCTCAGGGTTTGCTGAGGTTGAGGAAACATTGACTCTCGGGTTGTTCCTAGAAGATGCAGAGGAATCCCAGTTCTTGTGGTGAGTAGTCATGTTCTCAATTAACTCTCTACACTCCTCGGGTCTCCTTTTCATGAATGTGCCACCGGCGGCTGCATTGATCGTATCACGATCTCGAAAAGTCAATCCGTTGTAGAAAGTATCGATCAAAGTGACGGGAAGCATATTGTGGTTTGGACAACGGTCGATCAAGACATTATATCTCTCCCATGCATCGAAAAGAGATTCATCGGGATCTTGCATGAAACCGCTGATCTGATTGCGAAGGCTTGTGACCATGGATGGTGGAAAGTAGCGCGACAAAAAGCGTTGAGTCATGTCATCCCAAGTGTGAATAGAATTCTTCGGGAGACGATCAAACCATTTCTCGGCATGATGTAAGAGAGTGTGTGGAAAGAGTTGTAGGCGAAGTTCATCCATAGTGGCCCCAGCCAACTTCATGCTCTGAGTGATAGTAATGAACTTGTCGAGGTGTTTGTTGGCATCATCATCAGGCAATCCTCTAAATGGGTTTGTTTGTACTTGCTGAATCATGTGGTGCTTCAACGAAAACTCAGGAGCGTTGATTTGCATCGGCGCAATCGGTCCTCCTCGTCCAAACATGGTTGGTTGACAAAGTTCCTCCATGGTCCGAAGATCGGGCTGTGGGGGAGCATTGTTGTTATTATTATTATTATTGAGGTGCGGTAGTTGATTATTGTTGTTAACACCTGCCATATCTAAATCTTCTTGAGGCTCGGGCTCTTGATAATTAGAAGATCTAGTACGCATACACCTGAAAATGCAAAAGAAAACAAAACCAAACACAAAGACAATATATATACAAAATAAAGATAAAATCTTTTTGGATTTTTGATATTTTTAATTTTTATGGTTTTTATGAATTTTATAATTTTTATGATTTTTTGGAATTTTAGTGCAAGAAAAATAACGCTCACAAGTGAACGGATCCCAAAAAAGCAACGTGTCTCTCACAAAAAACTGTTGATCTTTACGAAAAGAGCCGGCAGCGGCGCCATTTAATAACTGAAATTTTTGCCTGTATAAAAATTATAAGTTCGTTGATGTGTTCTAATCGAATTGATCTAGGTTTCCTATGTGACTCAGTTTTATTTTGGTGGAAACAAATATTTTTGGTTGTTTTTAAATTTAAATGTGCAAAGACTTAAAAGTAAATGTCGTTAAAGTAAAGGGCAAGTATATAAATCTAAATCTAATTAAACGAAAGTGTACGATATTTAAAAACGTGACGGGAAGTAAAATAATTAAATGACTAAAAAAATAAAAGCGTGACGGAAATTAAATTAGACAAGTATTAAAAACATAAACTAGAAATTAAACAAGACAAAACATAAAAGTTAACCCAGATCGGAATATATTCCGATCAACCTACCATCGGAATGAACACACCACCTATTGGAATGTTGAAGAAACCCAGATCGGAATATGTCACCTTTTCAGATCGGAATAACCTAACAACCTCATATCGCAATGTAGCCCAGATCGAAATGTATGCTATCGGAATACCAAGATGTAACCTGTCGGAATGTACCTATCGGAATGAGGTCCAGATCGGAATGAGGCTACGGAAAATTGGGCAGCACTTCGACTTAACAAGCCTCAAGAGCCGTCGGAAAGAGCGATCGCAATATGCGATCGCAATCCCCAGATCGGAATGAGGTAAAGTTACTCCTGTCGCAATCCCGGATCGGAATGCAAAAACCCTTATGCCAATACTGTCACTATCGGAATGTGGTGTTGCTATCCGTCGCAATGTGGAAAACCCTAACTTTCCGATGGAACCAACTTGGTAATAAGCACAAGAACTAAATAAGCTATTCTAATAAGCAGTTACCAAAAACTTAAATGAAATGAAATCACAACAAAACAATAAGCTAGAAAGTTAAAGTATTTCAAACTTTTAAACACGAAACTTAAATGAAATCAAAACAATAAAATCAAAACTTTAAAGAAAACTTCCAAAACACTTAAACGAAATACCAAATAAGCACACAAGGTTGTCAATCTCGTGGCTTATTTCGTATGAGGAAATAAAAAGGACGAAACTTTAATCAAGATAAGCAAATGGATTAAGCAAAACCTTGCTTAATCCGAAATTCAAGCCGAAACAAAAAGAGAGAAAGGTAGAATGAGATTGATAAAAAGACTTGATCAAATGATAAAGAAAGATTAAAGACAAGAATTTAAAGAACACAAATTAAAAACTTACTTGGAATTAAAAGGTAATTAAAGGTGCAAAACATGTATTTAAATAACAAGTAACTAAAGGTGCATAAATGAAAGTGGAAGAATGGTTTGTCAAGCCACCAACAAGAGTAAATGAATGAAAATGAGGGTTTATATAGGTGATTAGGGAGTGGTTAGGGGAAGCTTCCTCTCTCCTTCCTTTCTTGTTAATTGCACCATCAAGTCCTTCCTTCTTAATCTTTTTGTTAATCTTGGAGTGTGATGACTTTTGGCTCGGGATTTCTTTGGACTCGTCTTTTAATTCTTCGATAAATAAGACTTGAGTTCCTCGGCTTTAAGTAAACTTTCGTCTTTTGACTTTTTCTTCGATAAATCTTCAGAATTGGTCTTGGACTTCCGTTCTTTATCCACTTTTGACTTCTTGACTTCGTCTTTCATCCTTTTCTTCAATAAAAGTCCGTAAATGCCCGTGAATTCCCGTGTTTTCTCCACTTTTCACCTTTTCGTCCTAAATCACAACAAAAACATAAACCACGCATAATTCCGACATAAAAGACATAAAATACACGTTTTGGTCTGGTTATTATTGTAATAAAGTGGTAGAAAAGATGGGTGTTTACACACCTATCAAATCCCCTACACTTGACCATTGCAATGTCCTCATGCAATGCATTAGTTACAAAGCATGTTTACACTTTTCATCATAATCAATCCATATTCGCCTTTATTAAAGAGATACAACACCAAAGATCAACAGGTTGAACACTCTCTGTAGACAACTTCCCCTTTTTGACATGATCAAATAGGGGTCTTCTATGTGAACAACCTTGATTTTCAACTACTACTAACCAATATCATACATCAAACCCAAGTATTCTACTTTTCAAAATACCCTCCATGAAGCACATAGGGAACACCTCCTAATAAAAAATGATTTTGAGCAGTAGATACTCACATTAGTTGTAGTAATACCAATGAACAGTAGCAAAAATCTCCACCTTGATGTCATATGTAAATGATTAACACTTGAACAAATGAGCTTCCCCTTAAAGTGTGCTAACCATTTCTTTTGACCAAAAGTAGATGTATCAACCATAAGAAGCAAACAAAGAACTAACCACTTGTAGAAACAAATACTATGTAGTACCATCCATGATGAGAGCAGCACCAGAAATTAGCATGTAGTGCCATCTTTTAATGACTAATAGTATACGTACCCAACCAGTAGTAACTTTGAAGAACAACTTCATTATGGTTGAATAGAACAAATAAGAACGACTTTTGTCAAGCATCTTGAATCTTCAAATTCTGTAGGCTTTATGTAATGATTACATATGAAGAAAATTGATTATAACTTACTTGATGATGAAGAAGAATAACCCAAACTTGCATTTCATATCTTGTACTAACCACGTGACATAGAGGGGAATATACTAAATCCTCATTTTTCATGAACATGAGACACTGAGCACAATAATGTAACTCCTTCAAGTGATAGGAAATATGTGCATAGAGTACCATAAGAAAAATCACACATTCCTAGATCTTTGTATCACTTTGTCACTAGGTGTTTTAAGCATAAAACACATACCCGCGAAAATCTACTTCGTCTTCAAATAAATAATAAGAACTTTTCTTCGTAATCAATAAAAGTAAAATGAAGCCTTTATACCTTTAAGCAAGTTGTTGTGAATAACCAAACTCCAAAATATTGCTGCCCCAAAACTCATATCTGACAGCAGGGGGAACTTTCAAAAACAGTGGGAATCTATTAATGAAAGCAGGGGGATCTATTGAAGGCAGGGGAACGTAGCAGGGGGAACTTTTTCCAAAACAGGAGGAACTTTTAATGCCACTGTTTTTGTTATTAACCTTTGCAAACTGATAGGTGTGAAAACACCCATCCTTTTTACCACTTAATTACAATAATAACCGAGCCAAAACGTGTATTTTATGTCATTTATGTCGGAATTATGCGTGGTTTGTGTTTTTGTTGTGATTTAGGACGAAAAGGAGAAAAGTGGAGAAAACACGGCATTCACGGGCTTTTATCGAAGAAAAAGACGAAAGATGAAGTCGAAAGATCAAAAGTGGAAAAAGAACGGAAGTCCAAGACCAATTCTGAAGATTTATCGAAGAAAAAGTCAAAAGACGGAAGTTTATCAAAAGTCGAAGAATTCAAGCCTATTTTATTGAAGAATTTAAAGACGAGTTCAAAGAAATCCCGAAGCCAAAAGTCCCTTAAGTCCAAGTTTAAAGAAGATTAGAAGAAAAGGACTAAGTATGCAATTAATGAAGATTAAAAGAAGGAGGGACTTAATGACGCAATTAAGAGAAAAGGAAAGAGGGGAGGAAGCTTCCTTCCACTAATCCTCCTCCTCCCCTATAAATAAATCATTAGGACTTCATATTGTAGTTGTTAGCTAATTTTGACAAAATTAGTCTTTCCACCATTTTCATTACTTGTACCTTTTAATTTCTTGTCACTTTAATTTCATGTCTTAAATTTCGTACCGTTTAATTCCAAGTAAGTTAATTTAATTGTTGGATCTTAATTTCCCTTTTATCAAGCTTTTATTTATCTTTCTCATCCTACTTTTCTTGTTTTTGATTTGATTTTGGTTCGGATTAAGTTTTGGTTTTGCTTAATCATATTGCTTATTTGAGTAAAAAGTTCACCTTTTTACTTCTATATAAGTTTTCGTATGAAATAAGCTATAAGTTTGACAATCTTATTGGCTTATTTTGTACTTAGCTTATTTGCTTTTTAGTTTTCTTAAAAAGTTTGTCTCTTTAAAGTTTGCTTATTTTGTTTTCTTATTTTGTGTTTTTATAAAGTTTATGAATTTCGCTTTTTAAAAGCTTTCAAATTTATGTTTATTAAGTTGTTCAAGTTTTGGTGTAGTAGCTTATTGGTCGTGCTTATTGATTTTTAAGCTTAACTTCATTTTCGGATTATTGCTTGTTTTCATCGCAATATTGGGGTTTTACCACATTCCGACGGGCAGCTTATGTTCCATCGCAATAACCCTTGTGGGTTCTACTTTGCGATGGCTTATGTTTTCATCCCCCTATTCCGATCGTGATTCCGATCGCACATTGCGATCGGGATTGCGACGGGGTTTAGGTTTGTATTGCGACGAAGTGCTGCCCAAATTTTGACAGCCACTTTCCGATGGATTTTGTTACTTTAGTTATTCCGACAGTTTTTATTTGTTAGACATTTCGATAGTAAAGAAAAAAAAAAAAAAAAAAAAAAAAAAAAAAAAAAAAAAAAAAAAAACATTTTAGAAATAAAAACACATTCCGATACATGTGTACTGTAACATTCCGATACATATGCTCAACATAAACATTCCGATAGAAATCAAATGCTCTAACATTCCGACAAAAAGAAATGACATGCTAGCCTAGCTAGCTGCTTTCCTGTTTTCCCGCCAAAGGAGCAGGTAGGTTGCCTGCTTGAGCAGCCTGCCTGCCTGCTTGTGTATTAATTAATTTTGTTCAGTAATTGTTTAGTTTAATCTGAAAGTTGTTCCGATTTTATTTCTGAAAGTTACGTATTTTTAGTTGAATTTTTCGTCTATTTTTAAAATTAATATTTTTTCGTAAAGTTCAAGTTTTATCTTTTATTTAGTACCCGCTTTAGGTTTTGCCTCGTTTAGTTTTAAAGTACCATTTTAGTTTTAATTTCTCCTTTTTCATTTAGTAAACTTGATTTTCAAGTCGATAGTTAATTTCGTCTTTTAGATTTATTTTTATTAATTGTTTCGCTTTAAATTACGTTTTATTATTTGTTTTACTATTAGTTTTAATATCGTTTTAACTTTTAGTTTTTAATATTCACCTTGTTTTACTTTTATTATTTGTACTTGTCTTTAGTTTGTTTTTAAATACTTTTCGCATTTACTTTTTAATTAGTTTTAGATAATCAACTTCCCTTTTTCTTAACTAAAAACAACTGAGTCACACATTTAACCGGAAATCAATTCGATTAGACACCGAGAAAACAAACTTTTTCAACTAGTAAAATCCTAATTTCACAAACCAACGTTGTTACTGACATGCTGATCTGCATCCACGAAACCAATAACACTGCTAATAACACCCCTCGTGAACCATAATACTTTAGCAATAATAATGGCTGCTATATTCCGTTTGCTAATTTAATATTCACTCGTGTGAACACAATAACATGGCTTACTTCATTCACCTTCTGTTAACACAGTACATACCTTGTCCCACTTTTGCCTTACGTCCCTTTCTAGCCTTTTAACTATGTGAATACCAGCTTCACATAAAGTATTAACGTGACATAACTAGATTGCAAACCTCGACCGTCATTATTGACCACTTCCATTTGAACATAAAATAATAAATTACCTTATGTCACCATCGTGTGAACAAAAGATTTGTGAAACAACAGTGGGTCCCATTCATTTCTTTCATGTGAACGCAATTATGCTTCCAAACAATGCATCGTATGAACATAAATTGCTCAATACCAATTTAATTCGTGACCTACTGGTCCCTTTCTTTTCACACGTGAGCACTTAACATCAATTTAATAAAACAATCGATGGATGCATATTACATCCTAATCGATCTATTCAATTAACATAAAGAACATCCTTCCCCACGTGATCTTTTATTGCGTCTGACCCAAAAGCACATAAATATTTTTCACCAACAGATTCACAGCAACAATACGAACATGAAAAACATCTTGATCCTCCTAGATATCGAGCCACCCGCTCTGATACCACTTGTTGAATCCAATGGATCGTTAGACTCAATGGTTTACACCATTTATCTAGGTTGATTAACATTCTTATGAATTAACATAGCGGAATAGAATGATAATCATGAACAAGATGTTTGACACAGATGAATAATTCCCAAAAGGTTTGTATTATAGATGATTAACACAAACCACTATAGGCATGTATACATTAAATCCCATGCCTAGAGATCAAAGACTCTGTAGGTTACATTTTAGTAGTATGAATTGATAAATAAACCTACGGTCTGGTGTTCCTTTTATAACTTAAGGAACCCAGGGATACATGGAAACTAAATAAGATAATAATGACTAAATCAAAACAGAAATATTCATTCCTATCCTATATTTGACCAAATCTTTCCTTCTTATCATATATGGCAGGGGGAACTCCAGCAGTGGGAACTCCAGCAGGGGAATCTTCAAGCAGTGGGATGTTTCACTAGCAGGGGAAACTCTCTTGTATTTTGTCCACCAGCTTGAAGTTTATCCTAATGCCATATTTGGTCCTTCTTGTTTCCATAGTGATTTGACTCATCAACTTTTGACCCAACAAGGACAACAATTGGTATCAATCACCATGGGGTAGATTTTTGATGGTTGTTGTTATTTCATTTGATTCGTATGATTTAATCCATAAATCATCTTGGATTCAAATTTTTTTGTGTTTTCCGTGCTCTAAATCTTGATATAAATCTCCTACATAGTTGTGGTAGGGATTTGGGTGCTTTGGATTGGTTAAAATCACGGATTTCTAAGAAAAAATCTAATTTTTTACTCATTTTTTCAGAACAGTCGAGTCATTGCGACACTTGTACTTTCATTTTCATCGCAATACGCTAGGGTTTATACATTGCGACGCATATTACGACGGTTGGTATTGCGACAGGTATTGTTGTTAGTATTGTGACAGGTTTAGTATTGCGACAAGTGTTGATATTGCGACAGGGTTGATATTATGACAGGGTTGATAGTGTGAGAGGGTTGATATTGCGACAGGGTTGATATTGCGATAGGGTTGATATTGCGACAGGTTTGGTATTGCGACAGATTTGGTATTGCGACAGGTTTGGTATTGCGACAGGTTTGGTATTGCGAAAAGTTTGGTATTACGATAGGGTTGGTATTGCGACAGGGTTGGTATTGCGACAAGTTTGGTATTGTGGCAAATTGGAGGATTTTTTGAATATTCCAAAAATACACTTGGAGAATTTTTTGGTTTATCGAGAACATTTTTTAAGGGATTTCAACACTTTTTCTCTTCAACAACAATCACTATAACATCTACTTAAGATCCGTATTCACTTCATCATTTCAGAGAATATTGAGATGGATTCTACTACAGAATATCGTGTGACAAACAACAACATCATGGTGGCGGGTAAAAAGAGAGACCACCAATGCTTGTGTCTGGTCGATATGATGAATGGCAATCCCGTTTTCTACGTTATCTTGACACAAAACCTAACGGTGATGCTTTATGGCAATGCATTTTTGATGGACCCTATAAATTCTCAAGGATACAAGTTCATGCAGTACCAGCCACAAACACAACTAACGAACAACCCGCATATGAACGTAATTAAAAGAGAAACGACCTCACACCAGAGAACCGTGCTTGGCTTGACGCAGAGAAGGAAGCAATCTATTTAATTATAAGTGGCATTGGAGATGACATTTATTCCACGGTTGATGCATGCCCTACTGCTAAAGAAATGTGGACGGCTATTGAAAGATTGCAACAAGGTGAATCACTTAACAAACAAGATGTGAAAACTAATATGTTTTGGAACTTTGGCAAGTTTACTTCAAAGGATGGGGAATCAATTGATTCTTATTACTCCCGATTCTACAAAATGATGAATGACATGACCCGAAACAACTTGTAAGTTTCCACCATGCAAGTCAATGTCTAATTTCTACAGCAACTTCAACCAAAGTGGACATGGTTGTCACCTTGGTGAAACAACAACAAAAGTTAGACGAAGTTTCATATCACACGCTCTTTGACATTTTGAAACAATTTCAGAATGAGGCAAACGAACTTCAAGATGAACGGGTTACAAAGGTTGCAAATCCACTTGCTTTGGTGTCTACCACTCAACATTACCCAGATTATCGTTCTCGTTCTCCAAAGACCTACTCTACTCAATCATCATCACCACGATCATCCACTGTCTCTAAGTCACATGCTCCAACAAGATCCCGAGGCAAAGAAGTTGCAAGAGCACCATCACCCACACCTGAGTAATCGTCCAAAGAAGACAGTGATGAAGAACTAGCTCAAAAGGATAGGGAATTCAAGCAACAAATGTCTTTCATTATGAAGCAATATAGGAAAATCTACAAACCCACCAACAACAACCTCAAAACATCATCAAACACGAGGAACAACTATGCTCAGAGTCCTCCAAGGAATAACACACGAAGGCGTGCTGAAAGTCCTCCAAAGTATGATCGACAACCGGCTAAGTATGATAATCAGAGGGTTGCTACTGTTGTTAGAAATAGGGAAACTGTTGGTACTCAAGTTGTTCAACAAAGTGGGATTCAGGGTTTTAACTACAGAGGTTTTGGGCATTTGGCTAGGGAATGCAGGCAGCCAAAAAGGGTTAAATATTATCGTTATCATAAGGAAAAGATGCTGCTATGCAAGAAGATGGAAGCTGGGATCAAGTTATCAGCTGAGGAAGGAGAAATGCTTGACGACACAGACGATGAACTCTCCGACCAAGAACTCGAGGCACATTATTCATACATGGCAAAGATTGATGAGGTCCTTAACGTCACTGAAGATGACAATGGTCCTATCTTTGATACCGAGCCAATTGAAAAGGTACAACATGATGATGAATATAATGTGTTTGGTGATACACATGATCATAGTGATCTACCAACAACAATTACTGACACATGTATGATGGAAATAGTTGATAGCAATACCACACCTGATTCATCAGACATGTGTAATAATGAGTTTGAGGATGATCAACATGCAAATGACTATGATGATGACGAGCGTGTCGCGCTTGCTAATTTAATTGCTAGTTTACAAAAAGATGTCAATGAAAATAAAAAGAGTCAAAAGCAATTAAAGAAGGCAAACGCAGCGGTCACTCAAAACTTTGAAGAAATCAAAGCCGCTCTTATAAAATCTAGTGAGACCATTGATAGTTATAGGGCTCAGCTTCTTCAAAGAGACAAAGAGCTTGAGGGATACAAAAGTCGTTTAATTAACGTTAAAAAGGACGATGTTGAAAATAAAATACAACGAAGCTCTTGCCTTGTTAACTAAAGAAAAACGTCAATTTAATGTTTTATTAAGTGATGAACGTCAAAAAATGTACCTTGCCACAACAAAAGTAAACGAACTTGAACAAAGGCTTTCTATGAATACCACCGATTCTGCTAAAATTCTTGACGAAAAGAAACAAGAGGTTGAAAAATTAAAACAAGATTTCAAACATAGACAAGGGAAAGATACTGAAAAAGTAACGAAACTCGAAGAACAAGTCATTTTTTTGAATAAAGTTGTTTATAAAACGCATGACTCTATTCAAACCGTAAGAATGATAGCACCTCGGTCGTTTTTCAAGGGTCAAGCTAGTTTTTCAAGTCCCAAGTACCTCGAACAAGCTCAAGCAGCGAACCCTCACGTATATATTGATGAGTCCGAATGGATCGATCATGATTGGCCAGTAGTTAGGCTCGATAGTGAAGAGACGTCCCTTTGGGATGAGGAGAGTAGATCACCGGTCAATAAAGATTTTGTGAAACCATATAATTTTGCTTATGAAAACAGTCTTTATGGTCTTTTCACTCCACAAAAACAGAAGTCTCGTGAGGAATTGTTTCTTGAATGCAAACAACAAAGAATTTAATGGAAGAAAATTTTTGCCACTAAGAAATCAAATGTTTCTAAATATATCAACTATTTGCCTCTTGATGTTTCTAAAAGCAAAAGTAAAAAAACACTTGGTATTCTTAAACATCACATTGATAATGTTCAATCAATTGTTGAAAACGATTGGCAAAAACGTCAAAATGATAAGTGGAAAAAAGAGATTCATCACGATATAATTGTGCTTGTGAAAGAACTTTTAATACCAAATACAAAGATAATAAAAGAAAATGTTCTTGAGTTTGAAAAATTAATTCGGTCTGAAATGTTTTTTGATTTGAAATATGTTGAGTCTCTTGAAAAATAACTTGATGAACTTCAAAATGACAAATCAGAGTTTTCAAACGAATAAGATCTACTCTTAGAAGAATGTCTCTCCAAAGATATTTTGTGTGTTACTCTTCAATCTTCTGTTGATACAGATGAATATTCTGAAGTTGCATGCAAATATCTTGATAAGATCAAAGAGTGTGAGCGTCTTGAACTTGAGCTTTCGAAACGTAAAGAAAATGTTGATAAAAAGGCTTTTGAGTTACTTCAACACAAAACTAATTTCCTTCAAAAACATTGTCATTCTCTTTAACTTGCTTTGCAAAAAGACATCGGAAAAGGTCCAAATGATAATAACTTGCAAGTAAAACTTTCCGCATTGTGTCGAGAAATGAACGAAAAGAGTATGGAAATTACAGATTTGAAAGCTCAGTTACAAGACAGGGACATAGCGATAGCAGAGTTGAAGAAACTCATTGCTAAGATGGGTGGGAAAATTATGGAACCTAGTGTTAAGAAACTTGTTGTAAGACAAACCAATGCGTATAAAGCGACTAAACCCTCTGTCTTGGGAAAACCATCTGTTTTCTCTAATTCCGCATTTGCAAAACCTGGGTTTTCCCCCAAGACGGATGGGAAGGATAAGTTACCACAGGTTAATCCCAAAACAAATATTTGAACACAAAGCTTTCAAAGCACAAATGCGATCAAACTAAGGATGTATAGATTGGCCACTAAACCCACACACAACAAAGAAAGTCAATCACCTCAGACTGCTAGAAACACTAATAGACGTGTGTCTTTTACTACAGGCATAGTCCCCACTGCTAGTGTTAGCCGGCCTTAGCTAAAGAGCACTCGAATGAATGAAAAGGTTTGGCAAAAGAAAAGTCAAGGGAAGATGAAGGAAGTAGAAGACCACCCTAGGAATTTCAATGTTTCTAAGAATAAAACGTCTGTAATCGCGTGTAATGACGATTTGAATGATTCGAATTTGAATGCTTTGAATGTTAAGTTTGTTTGTGTGAAATGTGGAAAATGTGCCAATGCTAATCATGCTATGTGTGTTTCAAATAATGTCAAAGGAGTAGATACTAGAACTAAGAAGCGAATTACGATGCCTATTAGTGCTAGAAAACCCAAACACAAAGTGAACCATTCTTGTGCAACCCCCCCTAAGAAAAGTATTGCATCAGACTCCACCACTAAGAACCCTAGAAGCAGAATTAGGGAATTATATGAGTTTGCTAGCAAGTCTTGGAAATGGTGGTTTGCTAATCAATGTCCTCCAGGATATAAATGGATGCCTAAGGTTAGAAAAAAGACGTGACAACGAGCGTTAGTGTGCCTTTAAGTGCTAAAACTAGGGAAACTAATGAATCAGAAATCACAACTAGCATGGAATCCAATATAGCAAATGCTCCATCGTGTTATAATTCTTCTGCAGGTTATCGAAATAATTCTCTTCATACTGGACTTCGGATGCACGAAGCACATGACGGGGAATCTCAAGCTACTAATTAACTTTGTGGAGAAGTTCCTGGGTACGGTCCGATTCGGAAATGATCAATTTGCACCGATCCTAGGATATGGAGATTTGGTTCAAGGGAATATCACAATCAAAAGGGTTTACTACGTCGAAGGGCTCAATCACAATCTTTTCTCGGTTGGTCAATTCTGTGATGCGGATTTGGAGGTTGCTTTTAGAAAGAAGACATGTTTTGTTCATGATTATGATGGGAATGACTTACTTACCGCTTCACAGGGTACTGATCTCTACACTATTTCACTTCAAGACTCCACTTCTTTAACTCCAATTTGTTTTATGGCTTAAGCTTCAACGACTCAAGCTTGGTTATGGCATCAACGATTATCTCATCTTAACTTTGATACCATCAACTTGCTTTCCAAGAAAGATATTCTGCGAGGCCTTACAAACTTGAAATTCATCAAAGATCATCTTTGTTCTTCTTGTGAGCTTTGTAAATCTAAACGGAGTAGTTTCAAGACAAAGACTACCCCAAGCTCTAAAGGACGGTTAGATCTTTGATAGGTGTGAAAACACCCATCCTTTTACCACTTAAATCGGGCTAAAACGAGACCAAAACACGTATTTAATATCATTTGTTTGGAATTATGCGTGGTTTTTGTGTTTATTGTGTTTTCAGAGTCAACCGGATGAATAATGAAGAAAACACGGGATTGCACGGGTTTTATCAAGGAAAAAGACTCAAGACGAAGTCTATTGTCCAAGAGATGCAAAAGATTTGAAGTCATTGTGCCTATTTGAAGATTTATCGAAGAATAGAGCCAAAGATGGAAGATTCATATATGTCGAAGAACTCGAGTCTATTAAATAAAAGATTATAAGACGAGTTGGAATTATTCACCGACACTTCTCAAATCCAAGTCGGAAACGTTTATTTAAAGACGCATGAAGACTGAAGGTCTATAATATCTTAGGATTTGGTAAATAATGGATTGGATCTATTGATTTGATGGAGGAGATGGGGAAGAAGGAGATGAGGTGTAGAGAGAGAAAGTGTTATTTGATTAAAATGAAAAGTATTGAAATGAAAAGAACCACCCCTCCTAACATGCTAGGAGGGGTATATATAGCCCACCCTACATGTGGGCTATATGGACTATATTTACTACAAACTGGATCACGAGCCTAATACAATAATATATCGTTGGAGCGACCGATCCTTCATAAATACGTAAAAACGTATTTCCAACAATCTCCCCCTAAGGGAGGTCGCTCCAAGTTACAAAGTTCTAAATATTCTATAGCTCGTGATCTATGCTAATAATGATGTGACCGAGACTTTCTTTGGGAAAACACATTTCCAACAATCTCCCCCTAAGGGAGGTCACACCATTTTACAAAATCTTAAACCTAGCATACTATGCTTGAGTCTTCGATCTTGTTCTTGTGAATATGTTTGATGTGATCTTTGACTCTAGTCTTGAGCATGTTTCCTTGCCTTGACCTTGTGCATTCATCACTTGTGAAATTTGCCTCTTCGTGACTTCATGTTCCACATACTTATACCTTTAAATTCTTGAAAGCTTCAGAGTTTGATACAGCGGAAGACTTGACCTTCAGACTTTCTTGAATTTGTTGAAGTACTAAGTGTATGTAGTACAAGCATGTGGTGACGACTTCTTCTGGATTATACACCGCAATGCCACCTTCTTGTTACGCTGCATAAGACAGTTAGCAACAAACCATATACACGGATGAAATGGCCTTGAACATTTCATTCTAATTCGGTAGCATTTTACCTCCGGTCGGTGAAGACCGTTGGACGATATTAAATATCGTACTTGTGGCAGGTAGTTTCAATAAAGAACCTCCTTGACAAGATTTCGCGGGTAAACCCGTTCTCTTTACTCAACCGTCCAAAGCTGACTGCGAACGTAAAGAGTGAATCATTTGGATAATATTATCCGCATGATTTGAAGCCGTCAATTCATGTTCCTGGAACAAGTGAAGTTCAATTAAGAACCGCACCATCGTTGCTTTCCAGTTGTCACGAGCTTGATTCGTATAGAATCTTGCAAGTTACCTACCAAGTGCTGTTTGATGTTAACACTAGAAGGATTTCCATTCGTCACTGTAAATACTTAATAGTATTACTCTGAATGTTCTGGCAAGATCACTAAGATATTGCGTAGAGGCCTGGAACGTGTTTAAATTCATTTAAGAATTAAACCACTGTTGCTTTCCAGTTATCACAAGTTTGATTCATAAAGAATCGCACAAGTCACCTACCATGAGCTTTTTGATATTCGCTCAAGAAGGATTTCCATCTTCATTGTAAATACTTTCGTATTACTCGGATGTTCAGGCAAGATCATGAAGATTTTGCGTAGGACTCTTAGGATCTTTCTTACTTTTCACAGTGTGTGAAGAAGCAAGGAAATATGAAAGTGTGTCCTAATGAGATATTTGATGATCTCAAATGGCTCTAGACTCGATCGTGCATTTTGGATTTTAGTGATCGGAGGCTGGAGAGGAGTGCCACCTTTTCAATACCAATTTATTCGGAGTGAATAAATCAATAGATAATGTGTTGTCTCCGTGTGATTAAAACAAATATCTTTTGAGAGATATCTGAGTTAGCTGGGATGGGTTGTGCTTTGCATCACTGGGTCCATGATGTCTATCTTCAATATCGAGAATCATAAATGATCTCAATAGCATATGAATTGACCCGGTTTCTGCCTAAGTTGTAAGGAGGGCTACTTTCTTTACACCCTTTATCTTTACAATTCTTTTTCATTCTTCAACCCCTTCAATGCTTACCAATACGTCATCACTAGCACCTTGTTGTGATTGTTCCAGTGCTAACTTAAGTACTTGGTCGGCATTCAGCTACGTTCACAATCTTTCTCCATCTTTTCTAAGGACTACTATTTCTAGCTATGGAATGTCCTTGGGAAGATTCCTCCGGTTCTAGAGAAATCATTGGACTTTAACCTATCCTACCATCCTTATGTCACCACAATCTTCATCGTCGTGAATAGAGATGCTTTTGGGTAAGTGTATGTCACCATGAAATCCATTTTGAAGTGCAAATCCATTTTGCTCCCCCTTAACATATGCCACGATATCCGAAAACATTTCGCACATGTCGGGATGAGCTAGCACGTTAAGTCAAACCATTTGTGATTAATCATTTCCCATATTAAATCACATTTTCTCCCCCATATTAAAAATATTAACCCAATCGATGTTTTTAATATCAATTGATTTAATAGCCTTTTAAGAAAATTTGGGAAGAAAAATGCAAATCCAATTATCTTCATGAATTACACAAGCTCCCCCTCAAATTAATGAGGGTGTACTTGAAACGTAAATTAAATACCTTTTAAACACAAGTGTAAGGTATTTATCACGTGCAAAGATCATATATGATAATGAATTCACAAGATTAGCAATTTACGAGGTTGGACCTGAATAATGGAGAACATCATATGAAAGAAGCACATGGTTCTTGTTCACGAATGTTGGTCACCTCGTCACGTCCCCGAGAAAATTAATTCCCGTTGTTGAGTCAAAGCTTTCCGGTGAAATGCTTGACTTGATTATGAAAAGCGGGTTGCTATCTGAAATAATAGCAAACCATTTTGAGCATGTTTTAAAAGTTTGAACTTCTGCTCGAACTTTATTTACAACCCCGTGTCATTATTGAATGACATTTCTAGGTTCGTAAATATTATCGATTCCAGAAGACATGCTCTTTTTATCAAAACATTTTTGAACACACAATTTTGAAAGATTTAGAAAAACCTTTTGAGAAATTCTCGAAAAATTGTGTTCAAAGTTTTGAAAACCAATTACTTGAGCTTAAGATGTTGAATATCTTATAAAACGAGCTCAAGTCCGAGAAGTTGTAAACTTCCCGTTGTTAAGGATAAGTTTATCATCGGCGATAAACTTTCCTTTTATCTGAAGAACGAGTCCTAAGCTGACATTTACTTAGAAGTCGTGTTCATGAGCTTGAAAACTTTGACTGTTTTAACGGAAAGCTCATGACCGAGAAAGGTTAATTTCTCGTTACGAGGAAAAGTTCTCTTATTTAAAAGATACACTTTCCTTTCTGAGCTTAAAACTTCGAATGTTTTAATACAAGCTCATGACCGAGAAAGGTTAATTTCTCGTTAAGAGGATAAGTTATCATAAAAGATAAACTTTCCTTTATTTTAAGTTAGAGTTACAGTCTGACATTTAACTGTAAGTCATTGTGCATGAGCTTAAAAACTTCGAATGTTTTTAATATTAGCTCATGCCCGAGAAAACTTAATTTCTCGTTGTAAGGATAAGTTTATCATCAGCGATAAACTTTCCTGCCTTTGAAGAGCGGGTTATAGACTGTCATTTATCTATAAGCCTTATACACGAGCTTAAAACCTTTGAATGGTTTTAGGATAAGCTCGTGTCCAAGAAAACTTAATTTCTCGTTAAAAGGGTAATTTATCGTTGCGTAGATAAACTTCCCTGTCTCTGAAGTTCGGGTCATCGTCTGTCATTTAACGAGGAGCCATAATGCATGAGCTTAAAAACTTGGGATGTTTTTGATATAAGCTCATGCCCGAGAAAAATGAATTTCTCGTTTTTAGGATAAGTCATCATCGGGATGAACTTTCCTGTCTTTTGAGATCGAGTTACAGTCTGTTATGTGACTGTAAGTCCTTGTGTAAGCTTTAACCATGAATCCCCTGAGATACTAGTTTCTCCGATATCTGCTTCTTCAGCAACCAAACTCTAAGAGTGTCCTTAGTTGAACGGTATACAACGATTGGACCGCTTCGTTCTTTTCGAACATCAACTTTGGTACCTGCATTCTCATTAGGAGTTTGTATACTTTTGCATGGGTTAGAGATATCTATTTTAGAAGCACGTGGGGGTTCACGGTTTTCTTTTCTTGTGTCAGAGGTGGCCTGAGGGGATGATTCACTTGTCTTAGTTGGCAAACGTTTCCTTTTATAGAAAATCTTAAGTTCAGGCTTAAGTGACGTATCATCCTTTGCAATTTCCTCCCTAGTAGTCTTTGTAGAATCAGAGACTATCCTAGTTAAAGGGCACTCGTTTCCTACAAGAGTGAAAATTCTACCAGTGGGGCGCCACATTTTACCAAAGGGTTTGATTTTAGCGACCCACTGGGATTTAAGTCTAGCACGGGAGTTAACCTCATTAAGTAGTTTCTTGATACAGGAATCATGATTTGCCGTAAAGACACATTTTCTACATGTTTTACAAGTAGCATATTTAATGTCCGAGTAAGATCTAGAATTCCTAGATGAATGATTGATGCTCCTAGGATGTGACATGCTACGGTTAGCAGTGTTGGGTAAACTAGAAGGCATCTGACTAGGTTTGTAATTCATATCTCTTACTTGTGTCTTTTGCTTAGCTTCCCTTTGACCAAATGTATGGCGAACGTCATTTGAACTAGTTTGAGACGTATTCTTCGGACTATGTCTAGGGACATTAGAGGCAATCGTGTGATTAGGTCTTGCAAAAGCTGTTTTAGTCACATTGGACCTAGATGGTGGAGTGACTGGTCTAGGATAATGAACCAAATCAACTTGGGAGGCAAACCGCGGTCTCGAGGATTGTGGTCGCTCGGATCTAAATGCAGTAGGTTGTCTGACAGTCGGTTGTCTGACGAACTGATTTGTAGGCGGTTTCCCCAAGATTGACGGTTTTTCAAGCTTAGTATCCACACTAGATCCTCTAGTTTTCCTTAACTCGTTTTTTAACGCAGCTATAGCAAAAACCTTTTCCTGTACTTGGGCCTTCAAAGTCTCATTCTCCTTGAGCAAGTTATCTTGGGATGCCAACTTAGATTCAAGCAGTTGAATTTGTTTCAAGAGATTATCCTTTTCAGCTTTAGAATCTAACACTTTTTGATCCAATTTTCTTTCAAGAACAACATTTGTTTTTCAAGTTTTTCAAAATATGTTTCAAATTTGTCCGTTTTCTTAGAAAATTCAACTTTGGCATCCTCAAAATCTTTTGATTGCCGAGCTACGATCGTTTCGAGCTCTTTAATCTTGGAATCAGAAGCAGACAATGAAGCAGTTATAGGACAATTATCATGATGTTTAGCATTTTGAACACCTTCTCCCCCATTATGACTCACATCGGATGAATCAGAAGTGGTATTGCTATCACTCTTCTGCATCCCATGTTTGTCATAATTAAGTGCGGAATGCTCAATATGCGACATGTCATCAGCATATACATCATAAACAACATTACATTGTACCATGTTTGTCGGCTCTTCGTCATAAACGGGTAAGGTGTTATCAAGAAGGATCTCGTGAACATTCCCTGACGTGCCACTGGTATCATGTTGTCCTTCCGATTCCGTGCTCTTGCCATCGATAGGCTCCAAGTGTTCAACCGTATGACCAGTTTCCTCTTGCATCTGCGTCATTGATTCTTGCACTCCATTATCATATGCTTGCTGAAGTTGTGATCTTTGATAAATCGAAGACGAGACCGCTGTCATGAGTTTCAATATCGTATCACGAAAAACTCGAAGCTCGGTATGTGTATCTCGAAGAAAGGATTGGCAAATCACTGAACTTTCCGGCTTGATGATATTGAATTGGAGGAAAGGCGTGAGTTTTGTCACAAGACCCTTATATGCAAGTGTCGATGCAGTGTGATTAAATATTTCATGGTTGAGTTGCTCGGCGAGTTGGGTCAAAGTGGTGAAAATTGAGTCGATGAATATATGACGATCTTGTCCAAAGATGGTCACAAATTCGCTCCCTCCTTGAATCCTCGAAATAGTGACAAGATGAGACTGAAGCATTCGAAATGAAGTGATGCCACTTTCTCTGACTTTGTCTTGCATTAAATGCGATTCTCCCTTTTGACATGTCGAATCGAACGAATCCATTAAATATCGATTAAGAATGACGGGGATGTTGTTGTTTTCGGGATTTTAGAGTTCGTGAAAAAAACGAAAGACCCGTAAATAACACTTAAAATTCCTCGATGGATGATATAAATGAAGCTCGTCACTTTGACTCGTCACTTTTTTCTTGAAATCCGGCCACAAAAACGTTTATCCCGACAAATATTTTTCCACGTTAACTTTCAGAATAACCGCCTCAACAATCCGTCGGCTAAATAATCCTTGTCACTATATCACGTCACTTTGTCCCGACTATAATGGAATATCACAACATTTTTCTAAAATAAAAAGTAAAAAAAAATAAAAAATTTGAATAAGAATACAAAAATAAAAGTTAATATCCAAAAATAAAAATTTCAAAATAAAAAAGGAAAAGAAATAAAATTTAAAAAATAATAATAAAAGGATAAAACTAGATAAAAAAAAAAGGCTGATTTGATTTTGAAAATATAAAAAATCGGATATATTTTTGGAAAATTAATTTTAAAATTTAGACAAAATCTAATAAATTTGCGTTAACTTAAAAAAATTACTTAATTTAAAAATAAAATCAGATAAATTAATAAAAATCTTTTCTTGTTTTGTCCGCCCAACCCACTTTCTTGTTTTGTCCGCCAGTCATTATCTTTACTTCCCAAAACACATTTATTATCACAACCAAAACACCTAGTAGGCTCCGTCCCAACGCATCGTTATCTCTCTCTCTCACAAACTGAAACAATCTCATCTCATCTCACTACCTAATCTCCTCCTATACGCCTCCTTCTCTGCTCAACCGAATCCCAGACAAAAGTAAATCATATCTTAGATATCGAAAAAACCCAGATCAAAAGTTCATTAGAAACCTTAAACTCATCATCCAAAACGAAAACACCCTTGTTTTCAACGATTAAAGATCAAAGCAATTTTCTGGCTTCAAGATCTTTGTATAAAGGTCTCGGGTAGGTATTTGATTGTGCATGTGTGTGTTTCTAACATCTGTGGAGTCTTTCTGTGTCAATAGTCCGAGTGTTGAGTCCGAGAGTTGTTTTATTTTTGGTTACGAGTCTTGGATCGATGATGTTTGTTTAGATTGAGATCTTGAATATTGGGTGGGTTTGAGTGAAGTCGAGTCACGGTCTCGAGGGTGTTGGGGGGTGACCGAGAGAGTTAAGAGTCAAGGGTGGGTTTGTTTAGAGTTGTAGGGTGAAACGAGAGGATATGTGAGTCTGTGAAGATGACGAGGCGAGAGTGAGAGTGTGAGTCGAGGTTGATGTGATGGTGAGGGGTGTGTTTGTGTTTGTGTGAGGCGGTTAGGGAGTCGAGGGTGTGTGAGTGGTTCGAGAGTGAGTGTCGGTCGAGTGTGGGTGGGTTTTTGTTTGTGTCTATGTCGAGTGTAGTGTGTTTGGGTCTGTTTTGTCGAGTTGAGGGTGTGATGGGTGTAATGAATCGAGTCTGGGTAATATGTTGTGTTTTTAACCAGTAATTGATTTTAACAAGTTGAAAATCTTTATTTTATTTCGAAACAAAATGGGTTTAAGTCTAGTAGATTGAAAGATGAATTTTTGACGATGGGGTATTGGGGTGTCTGTTGAAGGGGATGTGGGTGAGTTTAGGGAGTCTAGGTTTAGGATGTGAGAGGTGTTTCCCGTTATGTTTGAATTGTGAGTGAGGAGTCGGTCTATACGGAATAAGTCCTACGCGGAAAAACAGCCTACGCGGAATAAACCGTGTCTATGCGGAAAGTCTATTCGGAAAAAGGTCTATTCGGAAAGTCTATTCGGAATGTTGGCTATTCGGAAAGATTTCTATTCGGAAAAATGGGCTATTCGGAAAGATTTCTATTCGGAAAGATTTCTATTCGGAAAAATGGGCTATTCGGAAAGATTTACTCGGAAAGTCTATACGGAAAAAGATCTATTCGGAAAGAACGGAAAAACTGATAAGAAAAACTGAAAGATTTGGATTGGTTTGGACAGTAGACAGATAGGACAGTTTTGGACTGATAAGAAAAAGAAGAAGAGAAACTGATTAAAAATGACTCATTAAAAAAAAATATTAAAAAAAAAATGACTGAATAAATAATGACTGATTAAAAAATTATTTAAAAAAATGATTAGACAAAGTTGTACCAGAAAAATGAGAAAGTGATTAAAACTGATTAAAAAAAATGATTAAAAAAATGTGATTAAAAAAAACTGATCTAAAAAGAAGCAAAGCGGATGATTTTTATAAAAAGTTTGATTTTTTAAAAAACTGACAGATTAAAAAAAATGAGACGAAAATTTATTATCAAAAAATAAAAAAATAAAAAGATTTGACGAATAACAATTTAAAAAAAAACTGATCCGAAAAGGCTAAAAAAAATTTAGAAAGAAGGGATTTTTAATCAAATCAATAGATAAAAAAACTCAAATCCTAAGATTTAACCATGGCTCTTGATACCAATTGAAGGTCTATAATATCTTAGGATTTGGTAAATAATGGATTGGATCTATTGATTTGATGGAGGAGATGGAGAAGAAGGAGATGAGGTGTAGAGAGAGAAAGGAGAGAAAAGAAAAGTAGAGAGAGAAAGTGTTATTTGATTAAAATGAAAAGTATTAAAATGAAAAGAACCACCCCTCCTAACATGCTAGGAGGGGTATATATATCCCACCCTACATGTGGGCTATATGGACTATATTTACTACAAACTGGATCACGAGCCTAATACAATAATATATCGTTGGAGCGACCGATCCTTCATAAATACGTAAAAACGTATTTCCAACAAAGACTAAAGAAGAAAGAAGAAAAAGGAGCCCAACCAAAGCCCAATCACAAAGCCCACCACCATACACACACCTATATAAAGCCCTTACTTCACAAATTTTCAGGGACTTAGTTAGTTTTTAGTTTTCATTCTCTCTAGTTTTAGAGAGAGAAAGTTTAGAAATTTCTCTCACTAGATTTCATCTTTTTTCTCTTTCAAATTCAAACTTTTGTATTATCTTTCATTAATCAAGTTCAAGTTTTTACCTTTTAGTCTTTAATCTCATCCTTCCTTTCTTTTACTTTTATTGATTTTGGTACAAATCTCGTATGATCCGTGTTGTTCATCAATGATTTGTGCTTAAAAAGTTGATTACTTTTTATGTTCCCTTAAGTTTATACACTAATAAGCTTTAAGATCCTTGTTCTTATTGGCTTATTTGTTGATTTAGCTTATTTACTTTTTAAGGTTTTTATGAAAAGTTCATCTTTTTATTGATTTGATTTAAAAGTTGTTTATTTTAAGCTTAGATAAAGTGTTCTTAGTGCTTATTTGATCAGCTTATAGTTGGATTCGAGTTAGTTTTGGGTTTTAGCTTATTCCATAAGCTTATTTCCTAGCTTTTCACTCGATTTTGCACTATTTTCGGAAAGGGCAAAGCCAAGCCCTTTTCCGACCTTACATTCCGACCAAGCATCCCCCTCTTTCCGATCGCAGTGATCGGAAAAGGGTTTCATATTTTCCGATTGGTGATATTAACATATTCCGACGGTAAGTGTTTCCCATCATTCCGATTTAGGCATCTCTCTATTATTCCGATTGTTTCATTTTCCTGGATTCCGATTGTAGCAAGTTTTGAACATTTCGATTGAGTGATTCTCATGTATTCCGATTGACTCCCTATTTACAGCATTCCGATCATTAGCTTTTCCTTGCATTCCGATCACCCCCAATCGGAATACATTCCGATTGGTGCACTTTCTCACCTTATTCCGATTTAGCCTATTTGCTTTACTCCGATCTTACTTTCTTTTAGTACTTTTCAATTAAGTTCATATTTTTAGCAAAGTTTTCCAAGTGTTAGTCTTTATTGAATATCCATTTATTTTTCTAATATAATCTTTAAAGTTTTTCAAACATTTAATTTTAAATTCGTCTTTTCACTTTAATCATTTAAATCTTTAATTTTACTCTTCGACACTTAATTTCTTGTCATTAGTTTAAAATAGATAAAAAAACCAACCACCTTTTTGTTAACCAAGAACAAATCATTCCACTTTAAACCGAGATCAATTCGAGAGGATTCCGAGAAAACGAACTTTTCATCTTAGAAAATCTCTAGTATCAAATGACGCCGCTGCCGGCTCTTCTCGTTAAGATCAAAAGTTTTTTGTGAGAACTTGGATTTTGGGATCCGTTCCCCGTGAACGTTACTTTTTCACGAAAATTTTCAAAAACAACTAAAAAATATAAAATTTTCAAAAAAATACAAAAAAATAGAAAAAACATAAAAACCAAAAATATTTTTGCTTTGTTTTTCTTTGTTCGTTCTTTTGCAGGTGTATGCGCACTCGATCTACGTCATATCAAGAGCCCGAGCCTCTCGATCACTTAGACATGGCCGGTGTACCACCTCCAAACAATAATAACAACAACCCACCTTTCAACAACATGAACAATAACAACAACAATGAGCCCCTTCCGGATAATCGCCCGATGATTGAACTGCTGCAAGCTCATGTAGATGGCAACACTGACCCAATTGTCATACCTCCAATTGCCGCCAACAACTTTGAGCTAAAATCAGGCTTTATCCAGATGGTCTCCGCTCAACCATTCTTGGGACGTACCATTGATGATCCACACGCCCATATCAAGAGATTTTTGCAACTCACTAACACGGTCAAGTTCAATGGTGTTCCACAAGAGGTTATAAGGTTACAACTTTTTCCCTTTTCTTTAGAGGGACAAGCCCGGCATTGGCTTGCTAAGGAACCGCCACAGAGTATTCTCTCGTGGACGGATTGGGAAACCAAATTCATCAATTACTTTTTCCCACCCTCTCGTACTACCGCTTTACGGAATGAAATCATAAATTTTGAACAAAAGTACGATGAGTCGTTCAGTGAATCTTGGGATCGTTTTAAAGATCTATTAAGAAAATGCCCACAACATGGTTTTACCAAAGTACATCAAATTAATACTTTTTACAATGGTTTAAGCATGAGTGACCAAGATTCACTGAACAGTGCCTCGGGGGGTAATCTATTGGCTAAGACTTCCAATGTTGCTTGGGATATCATTGAGAATAAGTCTCGTGTGCAAACCAAGAGTGTTAGGACCAATGTCGCTAGTGCTAGCACTAATGACAGCGACAAGCGACTCGATAAAATCACTACGCTTCTTGAATCGCTTGTCACCCATACCGTCAGCAACAATAACAGCAACAACGCTAAAAACGCTCAAGTTAATGCTGTCAGCCAACCTTGTGAGATATGCGGGGGTCCTCATTCTTACACCACTTGTACCGCCACCCAAGATTACCCTGCAGAGAATGTGAATGCAGCATATGGCACCTATACTCAACCTGCTTATCAAGCAAAACCTCAAGGTGACCGCAACTTGCTTAGCTACCGTTCCAACAACTATCTCTCACCACCTGGTTTTAATCCTAACAACCAAAACCAACAACAAAACCTCAACCGCCCTCCTCAACAACAACAAACTCGTACACCATACATCCCTCCTCACAAGCAGCAACAACCACCTCAACGTAACAATCAAGTCTACCAACAACCTGCTTACCAACCACCTGCATACAATGCTCCTCCCAACCAAACCACCACTGCATTACACCAAGAGGTTGCAACCTACATAAGGACCAATGATGTGATTGTGGAAAATCTCCAACAGGAAGTGCGAAACTTGAAGGCAGACTTGGTAAAACAAGGAAACGATTTGAGAGCCGACATGAGAAACACGTTGGATAGCCAAACTAATGATCTGCGGAACATGATGGCTAGTTTCTTCCAAGGTAGTCAACCCTCTTCTTCGGGTACTCTTCCGAGTAACACCGTTGCGAACCCAAGAGGGGAGATGAAAGCAATCACCACTCGAAGTGGTAAAGGTACCAAGGAACCCGAGCTTCCTATACCTCCACCGGTGATTGTGACTAAGGAGAACGAGTCACCTGCTCCTATTCCTCGTCCTTCTCCTTCCCCAATTTCTCCACCTCCTACTTCTACCCCTCCTCCACCCAAGGATGTGAGTGATCCTATTCTTCCAAAGCCTTCCTCTTCTTCCAATATACCTTATCCATCTAGGTTGAGGAAAGAGAAGCTCAAAAGCAAGGACGATATTCAGGTTTCTAACTTTCTTAAAATGTTTAAACAACTGAATTTCAATATCTCCTTCGCTGAGGCTCTCGCTCACATGCCTAAATACGCGAAAATGTTTAAAGATCTTCTGAGCGACAAGGAAAAGCTCCTCGATATTGCCAACACCCAACTTAATGAGAATTGCTCTGCAGTACTCTTAAGGAAATTGCCAACCAAGCTTGGTGATCCGGGTCGTTTCTTAATCCCTTGTAATTTCCCGGGAGTAGAGAATTGCATGGCCCTAGCCGATCTAGGTGCCAGTATTAATCTCATGCCTCTAAGTGTTTGGAAGCAATTATCTCTCCCAGAGCTAGTCCCCACCAAAATGACTCTGGAATTGGCTAACCGTACGGTTGCTTATCCAGTGGGGATAGCCGAAGATGTCATTGTAGGAGTCGACATATACACCTTTCCTGCTGATTTTGTTGTCGTCGACTACGAGATGGACCCCCGTGTGCCACTAATTGTTGGACGTCCATTCTTGAGGACCGGTCGCACTCTTATTGATGTTGAAGCTGGTGAGCTTATCATGAGAGTGGGTGAAGATAAAGTAGTCTTCAACATGGGAAAGTTGTCTAAACAGCCTTATTCATATGAGAGCGTTAATTGTATTGACGTTCTTGATGAGGCTTGTGAAGAACACTTTAATGATGCTTGCAAAAGTATTCCTACCTCTCTTCCCAATGTTGAGACCGTGTCCTCTATTGATTCATCATTGTCTCTATTTGGAGATAGTGATTTGTTTTGGAACAATCTTGAAGACACCATGGGAGATGTGCATTCAGCTACTAATGATTCTCCCACCGAGGGGGATGAAGACATGAATTTCTTTGACAATCTTCTCACTGAATACAATCCTTCTCCTCCATCTCCCACGGTCATTGCAATCGATACTCCGACTTTGAATTCGCCTCCCGTCGAAAATCCTCCGGATTTGGAACTTAAGGAGTTGCCGCCACATCTCGAGTACGTGTTCCTTGACGACAACAAGAAGTCGCCAGTCATCATTGCTAAGGATTTGAAGGACGAAGAGAAAACTCGACTTGTCGCCGTGTTGAAGAATCATAAGAAGGCTATCGCTTGGAAAATTTCTGATATTCGTGGAATTGATCCTCACTTCTGCACACACAAAATTCTCATGGAGGACGACTTTAAGCCCACTATTCAAAGCCAACGAAGGGTGAATCCAAAAATCCATGAAGTCATCAAAACAGAGGTTATCAAACTTCTTGATGCGGGTATGATTTACCCTATTTCAGATTCACCATGGGTTAGTCCAATCCATTGTGTGCCCAAGAAGGGCGGAATAACCGTTGTTCCCAATGAACACAACGAGTTGATTTCCACTCGTCTCGTTACTGGGTGGAGAGTTTGTATAGACTACCGCAAACTCAATGATGCCACGAGAAAGGATCATTTCCCTTTACCTTTTATGGACCAAATGCTTGAACGTTTAGCCGGTAATGAATATTACTGCTTTCTTGATGGTTTCTCGGGTTATTTCCAAATACCCATCGATCCCCAAGATCAAGAGAAGACAACATTCACTTGTCCCTATGGCACTTTTGCTTACAAAAGAATGCCTTTTGGCCTATGTAATGCGCCCGGGACTTTCCAAAGGTGCATGTTAGCTATCTTCCATGACATGATAGAACACACCATGGAAGTCTTCATGGATGATTTCTCGGTCTTCGGGGATTCTTTCTCTTCTTGCCTTGCCAATTTGGAACGTATGCTCAAGCGGTGCGAAGACACTCGCCTAGGTCTGAATTGGGAAAAATGCCATTTTATGGTAAAAGAAGGCATCGTGCTGGGACACAAGATTTCCAAAGCCGGTCTTGAAGTAGACCGCGCTAAAGTCGATGTTATCGCCAAGTTGCCTCCACCTTCAACCGTGAAGGGTGTGAGAAGTTTCCTGGGTCATGCGGGCTTCTACCGTCGATTCATCAAAGATTTTTCTCAAATCGCTCGCCCGATGACCCACCTCTTGGAAAAAGATACTCCTTTTATCTTTTCTAAAGAGTGTCTTGAAGCCTTCAACCCGCTTAAGGATAAGCTAACTAAGGCACCCGTCTTGGTTACCCCTAATTGGGAGCTTCCCTTTGAGTTGATGTGCGATGCTAGTGATTTTGCTATTGGAGCGGTTCTTGGACAAAGAGTGAATAAACACTTCCAACCAATCCATTACGCTAGCAAGACAATGACGGGGGCACAATTGCATTATACGACAACCGAAAAAGAGCTTTTAGCTGTTGTCTATGCTTTTGAAAAATTTCGCCCCTATCTTGTCCTTTCTACCACTATTGTGTATACCGATCATTCCGCGTTGAAGTACTTGTTAACAAAGCAAGATTCCAAACCAAGACTTCTTCGCTGGGTTTTGCTGCTCCAGGAATTTAAAATCGAAATTCGCGATAAAAAAGGAGCAGAAAACCTCGCCGCGGATCATCTCAACAGACTTGAGGATCCTTACCAGGGGGATCATCCGAACAAAGAAATCAATGATTCTTTTCCCTTGGAGACCTTAATGTCTATCAACTCGACTGCTGACGAAACCCCGTGGTTTGCAGACATTGCAAACTACTTAGCGGGTGGAATCCTCGTTGACGGGTTAACATCCCAGCAAAAGAAAAAGTTCTTCAAAGACATCAAGACTTACTTTTGGGATGACCCGTATCTTTTCAAACAATGTGCCGACTTGATTATTCGACGATGTGTTGATGGACCGGCAGCTTTCGAAATCCTTGATGCTTGCCACAAAGGACCCACTGGTGGTCACTTTGGTCCCAACTACACCGCCAAAAAAGTGTTTGATTCAGGATTTTATTGGCCCACCATCTACCGTGATGCTCACGAGATGGTTAAACGATGTGATGCTTGCCAAAAACAAGGCACGATCACACATAAAGACGAGATGCCTCAGAATTTCATTCAAGAATGTGAAATCTTTGATGTTTGGGGAATCGACTTTATGGGGCCATTCCCTTCATCTAAAGGAAACAAATACATCGTTGTTGCCGTTGACTACGTCTCCAAGTGGGTTGAAGCCAAAGCTTTACCTACTAATGATGCAAGGGTGGTTTGTAACTTTTTGAAATCGCTGTTCGCTCGATTTGGCGTTCCTCGTGCTATTATCAGTGACCGCGGGACTCATTTTTGCAACGATCAATTTGCAAGAGTCATGGCTAAGTATGGTGTCAATCACCGTCTTTCCACCGCCTATCATCCCCAAACCAATGGGCAAGCCGAGATATCCAATCGTGGATTGAAGCGAATTTTGGAGCGTACTGTGGGAGAGCATCGTGCCGCGTGGGCCGATAAGTTAGATGATGCTCTGTGGGCTTTCCGTACTGCTTACAAGACCCCGATCGGTTGTACACCTTATCGTCTTGTGTACGGGAAAGCATGCCACCTTCCCATCGAGCTGGAGCATAAGGCGCACTAGGCCTTAAAGTGGGCTAACTTCGACATCAACAAAGCCGGTGATCATCGTAAGATTCAACTCAACGAGCTCAATGAACTGAGGAATGAAGCTTATGAGAACTCGCTGAGCTACAAAGAGAAGACGAAGATCCTCCATGACGCAAAAATCAAGAACCGAGAGTTCCACGTTGGTGATCAAGTCTTACTTTTCAACTCTCGGTTGAAGATCTTCTCTGGCAAGTTGAAGAGCCGCTGGTCTGGTCCATTCACCGTCGCCAACGTCTTTCCATATGGGACCATTGAGCTTTCTCAGCCAAATGGGCCCAATTTCAAGGTGAATGGCCAGCGTCTGAAGCTGTACTTTGGTGAGGACATCTCTCAGGAGATGATTCCATCCCTCACCACGTTCCCCATGAACTAATTTTGGGTCGAGTCAGGCTCGTGACTCGGTTATCAAAAACAAGCGCTCCTCGGGAGGCAACCCGAGTATCTATCCTTTTATGTTTTAACCTCCTAAGTGTAGGGGGACCTGTATAGGTGTTTGTATTTGTGTGGTGATGTGATTACAGGGATGAATGCATTCTTGGAACCTTTGAAGAACCGTGCTTCCGTGTTATCCGAAATCCGGTTCTATCTCTCAACTATCGTGATTCAATTTTCTTCATACTCACATTTGAAATTGATCACTTTAGTCGTCTCTTCCTTAACTCGAGTTAACCAACGTGCACAATGTCATAAGTGTAGGGGAGATTTTGCCCACATGCTTAAACATTGAGGACAATGTTTATCTTAAGTGTAGGGGGGGACTTCTATCGAAGTTTTAAGTGGACTTTTCCATGAAAATGCCTTCATTTAACCAAAAAATCATCTTTTTCAACATTTTTCAAATTTTTAATTAACTTTGGCCATTTAGTCGTAATTTTTAAATTTTATCGTTGCTTTCATATGTATATATCCCACAATAAAGTCAAAAATTTTAATAAAGTGGTGTAGCTAGTTTTGAAATCTTTGACATATTAGGCCCGTTGCGTTTATTTTGACTCAACCCGAATAGACTTATCCAAGTTTATTCTAGCTAGTATCCTTAACCATGTAGACCTTAATTGGTTTATTAGGCTAAGCATCCACGAGTCTCATTACTTGAGATTTTAAATTGTGGAGGACGAGAAATGATAGAGTCAATTATAAGTCGGTATTCTTGCGCAAGCTCACTTGGTGTAATTATTTGCCTATTCTCCCATCACTTGCTAATAATTTATCTGCAATAAGTAAGGTCGTACGATTTGAAAGGTTACTTAGCTTCTAGCCCAAGATCGTTTAAAAGTTGCTCGGTAATGATAAGAGTTCATAGCCAAGGCATAACTTATGAAGCGGGGCGCGAAGATTGGCGAGTCCGAAAAGGCCCTAACAAGGCATGAGGATTCCATTTTATTGCTAAAGATCCAAGGTGATGTGAAAAGCATTATTCCCAAAGTCAATATGAAGGATCAAGACTCACGACGAAAAGCAATCAACTCCCATAAAGATCATGGAGAAGTCTATCCGAAAAGACCCTAACAAGGTATGAGGATAAATAGATCCAAGTCTGAAAAGGAGGCGGATCGTTGTATCTCGAAATCCCAAATAGAGATCGAAGAAATAATCATGAAGTCGTGGTCAACAAAGTTGGAGTACCTCTCAAAAGTCTCCAAGTGAAGAAACTCTATGAACGATGAGAAGACCATTATCTCAAGCACGTCTCTCAAGATATGAAGTATGAAGTACATGCCAAATATCGGCTCGAGAAAGGTCTCAAATCGTGAACCGGGTTATGCCAAGATATGAACTTTTTGATATCCCGAGAAGCAGTTTTAAGAGATTTTGTCCTTTAGCTAACTATTGATCAAATCGTCCTACTTTGCTTTCAGCCTAAATAAACTATCGAAATAAGTCCAAAAATGCATCTTCATGATCATTCTAAGACAAAAATAAAATATAAGAGATACACCTAGGAATAAGGGAGTTTAAGCATTTAATTAAGCCATGTGTGTGAATGTTTGAATTGCTAACTTATAATAACAATGATCTCGTTTTTAAGCTTAGTTTGGGGAACGTGAAACTTGAGGGTGATAAATCTTCGCAGCACCAAAGCCCTAATGTAAGTCCTCGATCTCTTTGCAAGTTATTTCCACATAGCTATTTTCTATCTTTTTGTTTAAAGTTTTAATTTCTCTTAGTACTTTAATTTTTGTTTAGTAATATTTTAATAAGGCCAAGGTTGATTGATCATGAGAAAAGTGTAAATGTGCTTTGTCACTAAGCATTGCATGAGGGCATGGCAATGGTTAAGTGTAGGGGATTTGATAGGTGTGAAAACACCCATCCTTTTACCACTTAAATCGGGCTAAAACGAGACCAAAACACGTATTTAATATCATTTGTTTGGAATTATGCGTGGTTTTTGTGTTTATTGTGTTTTCAGAGTCAACCGGATGAATAATGAAGAAAACACGGGATTGCACGGGTTTTATCAAGGAAAAAGACTCAAGACGAAGTCTATTGTCCAAGAGATGCAAAAGATTTGAAGTCATTGTGCCTATTTGAAGATTTATCGAAGAATAGAGCCAAAGATGGAAGATTCATATATGTCGAAGAACTCGAGTCTATTAAATAAAAGATTATAAGACGAGTTGGAATTATTCACCGACACTTCTCAAATCCAAGTCGGAAACGTTTATTTAAAGACGCATGAAGACTAAAGAAGAAAGAAGAAAAAGGAGCCCAACCAAAGCCCAATCACAAAGCCCACCACCATACACACGCCTATATAAAGCCCTTACTTCACAAATTTTCAGGGACTTAGTTAGTTTTTAGTTTTCATTCTCTCTAGTTTTAGAGAGAGAAAGTTTAGAACTTTCTCTCACTAGATTTCATCTTTTTTCTCTTTCAAATTCAAACTTTTGTATTATCTTTCATTAATCAAGTTCAAGTTTTTACCTTTTAGTCTTTAATCTCATCCTTCCTTTCTTTTACTTTTATTGATTTTGGTACAAATCTCGTATGATCCGTGTTGTTCATCAATGATTTGTGCTTAAAAAGTTGATTACTTTTTATGTTCCCTTAAGTTTATACACTAATAAGCTTTAAGATCCTTGTTCTTATTGGCTTATTTGTTGATTTAGCTTATTTACTTTTTAAGGTTTTTATGAAAAGTTCATCTTTTTATTGATTTGATTTAAAAGTTGTTTATTTTAAGCTTAGATAAAGTGTTCTTAGTGCTTATTTGATCAGCTTATAGTTGGATTCGAGTTAGTTTTGGGTTTTAGCTTATTCCATAAGCTTATTTCCTAGCTTTTCACTCGATTTTGCACTATTTTCGGAAAGGGCAAAGCCAAGCCCTTTTCCGACCTTACATTCCGACCAAGCATCCCCCTCTTTCCGATCGCAGTGATCGGAAAAGGGTTTCATATTTTCCGATTGGTGATATTAACATATTCCGACGGTAAGTGTTTCCTATCATTCCGATTTAGGCATCTCTCTATTATTCCGATTGTTTCATTTTCCTGGATTCCGATTGTAGCAAGTTTTGAACATTCCGATTGAGTGATTCTCATGTATTCCGATTGACTCCCTATTTACAGCATTCCGATCATTAGCTTTTCCTTGCATTCCGATCACCCCCAATCGGAATACATTCCGATTGGTGCACTTTCTCACCTTATTCCGATTTAGCCTATTTGCTTTACTCCGATCTTACTTTCTTTTAGTACTTTTCAATTAAGTTCATATTTTTAGCAAAGTTTTCCAAGTGTTAGTCTTTATTGAATATCCATTTATTTTTCTAATATAATCTTTAAAGTTTTTCAAACATTTAATTTTAAATTCGTCTTTTCACTTTAATCATTTAAATCTTTAATTTTACTCTTCGACACTTAATTTCTTGTCATTAGTTTAAAATAGATAAACAAACCAACCACCTTTTTGTTAACCAAGAACAAATCATTCCACTTTAAACCGAGATCAATTCGAGAGGATTCCGAGAAAACGAACTTTTCATCTTAGAAAATCTCTAGTATCAATCTTCTTCATACAGATTTGTGTGGCCCCATGCGTGTTCAAAGCATCAATGGGAATAAATACGTTATGGTAATTGTCGATGACTACTCAAGGTACACATGGACTCACTTCTTGAGGTCTAAGGATGAAACACCCGACGTTCTCATCAACTTCCTTAAACTAATACAACGTGGTCTTCAAGCTCAAGTAAAAGTTGTACGTACTGGCAGAGGCACAAAATTCTTGAATTCAACTCTGAAGAATTATTTTGAAGCCGAAGGGATTGAAGATGAAACATCTATTGCTCGAACACCTTAACGAAACGGAGTTGTTGAAAGATGAAATCGTACTTTAGTTGAGGCTGCTCGAACATTATTATCCGCTACAAAACTACCATTATTCTTTTGGGCCGAAGCCGTGTCAACCGTATGCTACACAGAAAACCGATCCTTAATTATCCCAAGACACGAAAAGACACCATATCACATAATTCATGATCGCAAACCTTCACTCAAACACCTTCATGTTTTTGGATGTACATGTTACATAATTTGAGACGGTGAAAATCTGGACAAGATGAAAGAGAAAGGTGATGCATGCATTCTAGTGGGATATGCAACTCAGTCTAAGGGATATAGCGTGTACAAAAAGAGAACAAAATTAATAGTCAAAGACTATTCATGTCCGATTCGATGAATTGCAAGAAATGACACTTGAACAAATCAGTTTAAGTCCAGATCTACAAAGACAAAAGACTTATGTGCACAACCGCACGGAACTCGGAACTCAAGACTACAGTAACGAACCGTCAAGTTCAAAGCTGGTTCCTAACCATGTTCCAAGAGCAGATTTGACAGTGGATACGACACTTGAAGAGTTGGAAATGTTATATGGACCAATGTTTGATGAATATTTCACGGGGATAAACATATTGTATCAAAGTCTTCCACTGTCACTCATGATAAGAATGATGATACCAATCATCGTCAACAAAAGGATACAACTTCATCTACTTGAACACGAGTTGCTGCAGATTTACCTCCTCAGAATATCACTTCAACAATCGATCCCACAACATCCACAACTACTGTCATTGCTCCAGAGAACATAAATCATCAAGAATACCATTCATTTGGGACTCTGGAATCTGAGGGAAACCGGTTTCTTTCTAACAGCCTATTCAGATTCTGATCATGCAGGGTGTCTTGATACACAAAAAAGTACTTCTGGTGGTGCAAAACTTCTAGGTCAAGATAAGCTTGTGGGATGGTCTTCCAAGAAGCAGGATTGCACGTCACTTTCATCAGCCGAAGAGAGTATGTGTCTCTATTTGCGTGTTGTGCTCAAGTTCAATGGATGAGAACACAACTCACGGATTATGGCTTCCACTTTGATAAAGTACGCATCACCTGTGACTCAAAATCGGCCATAGACATCTCCTACAATCCGGTACAGCATGCCCGCACGAAGCACATTGATGTCAGATACCACTACATAAAGAAACTAGTTGAAAGGGGTATCGTTGAACTATAATTTGTTGGAACTGATTACCAATTAGCCGACTTATTTACGAAATCTATGTCGAAAGATAGGTTTGAGTACCTTGTTAGGCAAATAGGTATGCGATGTTTGACTCCAACAGACCTAGAGATTCTGGTAAAGGTGCGTGCTGGATTCATCTATCAAACATCTACTTGTAAATATCATTGAAAAAGCAAAATACAAAAATATAAAACATATAAAAGCAAAACACAAAATTAAAAATCTTTAAAAATCCAAAAATATTATTCTCGACATGTCTTTCAGTATCGATAATATGGGCGTGCCTAGAAATGTCTCTTAATAACGACACGGGTGTGTACATAAAGCTCGAATGAAAGTTGTAAATATTTTTTCAGAACATGTCATTTCTATTTTTAATAAAGGAAAATGTCTGTTTTAGACAATTTTTCCAACAATGGGTAGAGCAATCTATCTTGGGTCGAGCTTGTCACAAACATTCGATGTTTTGAGCTCAAGACTATGGCTTGTAATCACTTTTAGATTGCAACCCGGATTGATATTCACAGGGGAGTCTACGATATAGTGCGCTTACCCTTAGCAAAAGAAGAGAAATCTTCTTACACTAGAGTGGATTCGTCAAGACATTCAAAGTCTATGAACTCAAGTTTATGCTTTTGAAAATCCATTTCTTCAAAATTTGGAATGTTGTGATTTTTCAAAAAGCGTTGAACACAATTTTTTCAAGAGTTTTTCAATGATAATTCAAAATCTTTCAAAAATTGTGTGTTCAACAACTCATATCCTCAAAAAGTGAAATGTGGATCACATCCTCACAATGACAATTCAATTGGATCAATTTTTGAGGGGAGTTTTCTAAATTCATGCTAAGTTTGACACATCTTTCTCCCAAAGATGTTCAAGACTATTTTTTAAAATATATTTTAGTCAAATTTGGTATCTCTAATATCAAAAGATTTTATATATTAGAGATAGGGGAGAAAATGTGATTAAAATGTGATTCAAAGACTCATGCACTTTAACTCTTACCCACATGTGCAAACACTTTCGATTATGGATGCACATGTGAAGGGGGAGCATTTCTAAAACGACAAAACTATCAAGGTGTTAAATGTTTTTCAAACACTTTGATTAGACTTTTGAAGTGGTTTTATGGTTACGATCTCATAACCACAACATCTTTAATTCACGACGGGTTATTGGTGTTAAAAGGGTGGTTAGGTTTAAGTCCTATGATCTAACCAGAACCGGAGGGATCTTCCCACGGACAATCCAATAGATTTTTAGAAGTCCTTAGGAAAGATGGAGTAGAATGTGAACGTAGCTAAATGCCGACTAAGTACTGATGCTAGAACTGGAACAATCACAACAAGGTGCTAGTGATGATGTCTTGGTAAGCATTGAAGGGGTTGAAGAATGAAAAAGAAATGTAAGGATAAAGGGTGAAAAGAAAGAAGCCCTCCATACAACTTAGGCAGAAATCGGGTCAACACATCATGAAGACCACACATCATGGACCCAGTGATGTAATGCACAACCCTTACCTAGCTAACTCAGGCTTCTCTCAAAAGAAGTTTGTTTTATTGTCACGGAGAACAACACAATTTCTATTGGCTTTCTCACTCCGAGATAGTTGATATTGAATAGGTGGCATCTACTCCGGCCTCCAATTACTAAAAGTGCATAAATCGATTCTAGAGCTAGGAGATCAATCAAATCATGTTAAGACACACGGAATGACAAAGAAGAGAGTCCCACGCTATATCCTTCCAGTGCTAATCCTTCCAGTGTTAACATCAAACAGCACTGCGGTAGGTCATATGTAAGATTCTTTATGAATTAAACATATGTAGAACTTAAAAGCAACAGTCATTTGATTCTGAATTGATTCAAACTCGTTTTAGCTTTCTACGCAATATCTTTCTGGTCTTGCCAGAACATTCAGAGTGATATTCATTAATATTCACAATGACGAATAGAAATCCTTCTAGCGTCAACCTCAAACAACGCTACGGTAGGTGACTTGCGAGATTCTTATGAATCAAGCTTGTGTCAACTGGAAAGCAACAATGGTAAGATTCTTTAAGAATCAAACTTGTTCCAGGAATTTGAATTGACGACTTTAATAAAGCGGATATTTATTCAATTGATTCACTCTTTATGTTCGCAGTCTTGCTTTGAGACGGTCGAGTAAAGAGAACGACTAGTACAGCCGTGAAACCCTATCAAGGACGTTCTTAATTGAATCTACCTAATCACAAGTACGATATTTAATATCATGTAACGGTCTTCACCAACCGGAGGTAAAACTCTACCGATTTAGGACGAATGTCAAAGCCATTCAGTCCGTGTCTATGTTTTGTCTCGAGAAGGTGGCGTTACAGTGTATTCAGCAAAGTCAAAAAAATTCAAAACCACATACTCATGCCAAAAGGCATATTCAACAATTAATATTGTGAGCATGTAGATGAAGACACAAGATCGCAAGATGGCAAAGACAAGTCAAGGATGATTTGAAGATCTCAAGATTAAAGACAAAGTCGAAAGACAACGAAAAAGGCTCAAAGATCACAGTATGAAGGAACAAGACTACTATTACACGTTGAAGACTCATTTATGGCGAGATTAGTAATCTCTACAAATCTCCAACTGACAAAGGGTAATGACCTCTCATTGGGGGAGATTGTTAGAATCCAAAATATTAAGTCAAACAAGAATGTTCGGTCATAGGTTTATTATGTACCGTATTTTAGAATGTTGTAATAGGTAGCAGGTTAGTCGTGTTTTACGGGCTTAACTTTAAGCTAAAGTTCATTCATAAGTAACTAAATCCTAAAAGGAAAGCCCGGTCCATTAATATATAGCCCATACAAGCCCGCATGTGGGTGGACTATATATACCCTCCTCCTAGCATGTTAGGAGGAGGTTGGTTCATTTTGTATTCTCTCTCTCTAATCTAATCCTTCCTAAGTTTCTAACCATTCTCTCTTTTTTCGCTCTCTACTTTCTCTCTCTAGAATTCATCTATCTTCTATCTATTTTTCTTGTTTAATTATCACATATCTATGGGACAACACCTTTGACACCAATAACGTCGTGAATTAAAGATGTTGTGGGTATGAGATCTTAACCATAAAACCGTAAACTTTCAAGTGGTTTCAAGAAATGCTCCCCCTTCACATGTGCATCGATAATCGAAAGTGTTTCGCACATGTGGGTAAGAGTTAAAAGTGCTCGAGTCTTGTAAAACAGATCACATTTTTATCACATTTTCTCCCCTATCTCTAATATATAAAATCTTTGATATTAGAGATACCAAATTTGATTAAAGTATAGCACGAAAAATAGTCTTGAAAATTTTTCGGGAGAAAAATGTGTATTTCATAGCATGAAAAAATTTGGGACGCTCCCCCTCAAAATTTGATCCAATTGAATTGTCATTGTGAGAATCTGATCCACATTTCTCTTTTTGAGGGTAGGAGTTGTTGAACACACAATTTTTGAAAGATTTTGAATAATCATTGAAAAATTCTTGAAAAAATTATGTTCACCGCTTTTTGAAAAACTCCATTTCTTTTTGGCGAAGAGGTTTTTCTAAAGCATAAACTTGAGTTCATAGACTTTGAATGTCTTGGCAAATCCAGTCCAGTGTAAGAAGATTTCTCTTCTTTTGCTGAGGGTAAAGGCACTAAAGGGTACACTCCCCTGTGAATATAGATCCGGGTTGCAATCTGAAAGTGATTACAAGCCATTGTGTTGAGCTCAAAACGTTGAATGTTTTGTGACAAGCTCAACCCAAGATAAATTTCTCTACGCGGTGTTGGAAAAATTGTCCAAAATAGACATTTTCCTTTATTAAAAATAGAAATGACGTGTTTTAAAAAATATTTACCACTTTCATTCGAGCTTTATGTACACTCGTGTCCTTATTGAGCGACATTTCTATGCACGTTCATATTATCGATACTGAAAGACACGTCGAGAAGAATATATTTGGTTTTTCAAAGATTTTTCATTTTGTGTTTTGGTTTTATATGTTTTATATTTTTGTATTTTGCTTTTCCAATGGTATTTACAAGTAGATGTTTGATATATGAATCAAGCAGGCAACTTTGCCAGAATCTCCAGTTCTGCTGGAGTCAAACATCTCATACCAATTTGCCTAACGAGGAACTCAAACCTATCTTTCGATAGAGCTTTCGTAAACAAGTCGGCTAATCGGTAATCCGTTCCAACAAAGTATAGTTCAATGATACCGCGTTCAACTTGTTCCTTTAGAATTGATATCTGACATCAATGTGCTTCGTGCGGGAATGTTGTACCGGATTGCAGGGGATGGCTATGGCCGACTTTGAGTCACAATACATAGGTACTTTATCAAAGTGAAAGCCATAATCCGTAAGTTGTGTTCTCATCCAAAGAACTTGAGCACAACACACATATTGAGACACACACTCCGCTTCGGCTGATGATAGTGACGTGCAATCCTACTTTTTGGAACACCATCGCACGAGCTTATCTTGTCCTAGAAATTGTGCACCACCAGAAGTACTTTTTCGAGTATCAAGACACCCTGCGTGATCAGAATCTGAATAGGCTGTTAAAAAGAAACCGGTTTCCTTTGTATACCAGAGTCCCAACTGAATCGTATTCTTGCGGTACCGAAAGATTTGTTTAACCTCCTTGAGGTGCTTTTCAGTAGGTTTGGCTTGATATCATGCACAATAGCATGTTTTATGTGCAATATCTGGTCTGCTTGTTGTCAAGTACATGAGGGACTTGATCATGGAACGATATTTTGTTTGATCTATGGGTAATCACTCCAAGTCAGCATCTAGGGATGTTGTGGAAAAGGTGTGTCCGAACTGGGTCACATGAGGTAATACCATGCTTCTTGATTATCTCTTAACAATACTTAGCCTGGTTAATAAAGATACCACGTGGGGATTGGCGAACTTGAATTCCTAGAAAGAATTTTAGTTCGCCCATCATAGACATTTCAAATTTGATGTGCATTACTTTTTCAAACCATTTTAAAATTTTAGGTTTGTAGACCCGAAAATAATGTCATCAACGTAAATCTGCACCAGCAAAATGTCATCCCCATATTTATATATGAACAAGGTAAGATCAATGGAACCTTTTGAGAAACCTTTGGATACCAGAAATTTCGAGAGCTCATCGTACCACGCCCTTGGAGCTTGCTTTATTCCATATAGTGCCTTGTGGAGACGATACACCTTGTCAGGATAATGCGGATTGATGAACCCTTCCGGCTGCGTGACATCGACTTCTTCTTTCAAAGGACCGTTAAGAAATGTTGTCTTAACGTCCATTTGATAAACGATGAATCCCTTATGTGCAACATAAGCAACGAAAATCCTGACCGCTTCCATACGAGCAAATGGTGCAAATGATTCTTCAAAATAAATTCCCTCTTTCTGGCCATACCCCTTAGCCACTAGCCTAGCTTTGTTCTTGATGATTGTGTTTTCTTCATCCATCTTGTTTTTCCAGATCCAACGAAGATTTAACGGAGTAACATCGTATGGTCTGTCAACAAGTTCCCAGACTTTAAGTCTTTCAAATTGAAGAAGTTCATCTTGCATCGATTCAATCCAAGCATGATCAACCATGGCTTCTTTGATGTTTTTCAGTTCCGCTGTACTCACGGCGAGTGCGAACATACAAACATCGCCATCGGTTGCTAGTTGTCATCTCGTGCGAACGGGCTGTGAAGGGTTTCTAATTACTTGAACCAAAAGATGATCTCGGGTCCAATGATGTGTTGACGGATGTTGTTGATAGAACGTATGCATATTTGACGGATCAACATGGCGAGTTGAAGACTCTCCAGTTTCATGTACCGATGTACCGTATGGATTGTTGAAATCGTCATCATCAGATAATGCATTGTCTGCTTGATTTTTGTTCTCTGGAGCAATGACAGTAGTTGTGGATGTTGTAAGATCGATTGTTGAAGTGATATTCTGAGGAGATATATCTGTAGCAACCCGTGTTGAAGTAGATGAAGTTGTATCCTTTGTTGATGAGGATTGGTATCATCATTCTTTTCATGAGTTACAGCGGAAGACTTTGATACAATATGTTAGCCCTATATTTTATATATTCAAACAAGAATGTAATAGGTCATCTTAGTCGTTAAAGGTCTTGTATCATAATAGGTTAGTCGGGAAAACCGGGATTGGACTTTAAGCTAATATTGTCTAAGGGTAGGGGCTTTATGCCAAAGATAGGCCAAGCCCGGCCCAAGAAACAAATCCCATGATCCCACCAAGCTCATGGTTATATAAACCCTCTTCCATATATGGAAGAGGGTGTTGGTTTATTTTACTTTCTCTCTCTAGTAAACATTAACCTTCCACCATTCTCTCTACTTTATCTCTCTAACTTTATTTTCTTTCTCTTTCTAAATCTTCTCTAAATCTTGTGTTATGGATCAGAGTGGGATAAACATTTGGTATCAAGAGCCTATAGTGGATAGGTGATTGAAGATTTGTGGTGTGTTTTTTATTGAATTCGTGTGTTTTTTATAGATTCTACCCAAGTTTCAAAATTTTTCCGTGTTTTTGTTGTTCCAAGTGATCCACATATCTCCTACATAGTTGTGGTAGGGATTTGGGTGCTTTGGATTGGTTAAAATCATGGATTTCTAAGCAAAAATCTCTTTTTTTCTTCAAAAGTACGAAATAGTAACCATATTGCGACACTTTTGCTTGATTTCCATCGCAAAAGACAAGGGTTTCTGGATTGCGACACTTATTGCGACACACATTGCGATAGGGTTTTAGATTGTGATACATATTGCGATAGTGTCTTGTATGATTGCGACAGAATATTTGTGTGTATTGCGACAGATATTGTGGTATTGCGATAGATCAGTCTTTATGTGCATTGCGACAGGATACATATTGCGACAAGTATGTCTGCATTGCGACAGGATACGTATTGCGAAAAGTTTGTGTGCATTGCGACAAGATACATATTGCGACAAGTTTGTGTGCATTGCCACAGGATACATATTGCGACAAGTTTGTGTGCATTGCGACAGAATATTTTTTGGTATTGCGAAAATCGTGCAATTTTTTGGTCTTGCAATTTTTTGGTTTCTCGTGAACACTTTGTTAGGGGATTTCACACAATTTTTCGGAATTGACAACCACACCTCATCACGACACATCCACTAAGATCCTAATTCATTCACAAGTATTCACCATGTCTAACAACAACAACAACATTGCGACTGCTAATCAAATTCGTTTGAAACAAGGTGGAAACAGCAATCCACCTGTGATGACAGCCGGTTGCTACGTTTAGTAAAGATCTCGTTTCCTGATTTCTAGACGGAAAAGAGAACCGAACCGCTCTTCGTCATTGTCTTGAGAATCCACCTATAGTTTTTGAATTCAGACCAATTACCACACAAGCAGAGGATGGTACTTCATCAACTACACGAGCTATGGAGAATTTTGACACATGTCCTGCTGAGAAAAAGAAACTCCTCCAAGCTGAAGCTGATGCTGTAAACTTCATACTCACTGGGATTGATAACGATATCTATTCCACAATTGATGCATGTCCTAATGCTATGGAAATGTGAAATGCAGTTCATCGATTGAAGCAAGGTGAGTCTATCAATGTTCAAGATCTTGAGACTAATCTACTTTGGGAGTTCGGAAAATTCACATTTGAAGATGGTGAATCCATTGACTCATATTACTCGAGATTCTACAAAATGATGAATGAGCTTGTCAGAAATCAGTGTACCATCTCTAATCATCATGCCAATGTTCAGTTTCTACTTCAACTCAAACCGGAATGGCAAAGGTTTCTGACTTTGGTTAAACAAAGGGAAGATATCAAGACCATCTCCTATCACAAACTTTATGATATCTTGAAACAACATCAGAATGAAGTGAATGAACTTAGAGCTGAAAAGGCAGAACGGTCTGCTAACTCTATTGATTTTGTGGCTGCTACTTCAACACAACCCGTTCATCGTCAACAAGCACCTTCTCATTCCTCAAGGTCCTCAAAGTCATCAAGCTCATCCACTAAACCTCTAGCTACTGCTAGAAACAAAGCAAAAGCAATTGTCCCCACTCTACCTCCAAAATATGACACCGAGTCAGATGGAGACAGTGATGATGAACAAACTTTAAGGGACAAGAAGATTGAGGAACTCATGTCTTTACTCACCACAACTTATAAGAAGATCTACAAACCTACCAACAACAACCTCAGATCATCATCCAATTCTCGATATAAGGAAGTTGATCATCCACCTAGGTATGATCGAGATGCTAGGTATGATAATCAGAGGATGCTGAATCAAGTTGGGGCTAGAGATACTGTAGGCACTCCGATTGCGCAAAAGACTGGGATTTAATGCTTCAATTGCAAGGGATTTGGGCACATGTCTAGGGAATGTCAGAAGCCAAAACGGGTTAAGGATTCTGGATATCACAAGGAAAAGATGTTGCTGTGTAAGAAAGAAGAAGGAGAAATTCCACTCACAACAGATGAAGTTGATTGGCGTGATGACACTGATGATGAAGCCGATAATCAAGAGTTGGAGGCACATTATGTGTACATGGCAAAGGTTCAATAAGTGATTCCAGAGACTGCTGAAAATTCTGGACCTATCATTGATACTGAGCCAATTCAAAAGGTACCATCATACGATAACAATAATGTGTTTGCTAATGAACGACGGAATCCTGATCAACCAGAAAACATCAGTGACACATATGTAATGGACATGGAGGATAGCAATATCTCTACGGATTCACAACATATGTGTAATGATGACGGTAATGTTGCTCAGGATACTGAATCGGATGAGGATCGTCATTTTCTTGCTTCTATTATTGAAACTTTAAAACATGAAATTGATGAAAACAAAGAGGCTAATAAATGTTTAAAGCAAGCAAACAAATCCTTAGCCGAGGAGAGAGACAGGCTTAAAGAGTGTGATTATGTAAAAGAAGTTGATCGACGAGTTGCAGTAGCTAGTGGTTTGGTATATGAACGTAAGGTGCTCAACGAACAATATTGTTCTGAAGTAACACATGAAATTCATATGTCAAAACAAAAGATATCGGAACTTGAAGAACAACTGTTGTTGCATAAACTCCAAATTTCTGAGTTAGAGTCGGTTAACAAAGAACAAACTGAGCTTTATAAAAGTGTGAAGAAAAGGACATTGAAAAAAATTCTTTCTTTGGAAAAGAGAGTCGACACGTTAAAAAACATTGTTTACAAAACGAGTCAGTCTATTCAAACTATAAATATGCTCAATAGAAATATGAAAACGAGTTTTGTTAAGCCTGACTATCTCAAGAAAGTTCAAAGTATCAAGCCTGCTCTTTATGATATCGGTTGTTATGTTGATAATCTTGCTCTTGTGCTTTCCCCTGACTACGACGAAATCATTCGTCACCATGAAGAAAGTCGATCGAACTTAAGTGATTTGATAAACCTTTCTGATTCTAATAATCATATTAAGTTTGTTCCTCAAAAAGAACTTTCAAAAGAACAAAAGATGTATACAAATGTTCCACCACCGTGTGATGAAACGGAAAAGAAATTTTCTTCAAAAAGCCATCAATTTTGTTAGAAAAACAAATTTCAGATGAAAAACGTAAATGGGATGAAAAAAGTAAAAGTGTTCAGCAATTTGAGTGTATAAAACAAGGGGTTTTAAATTTGTACAAAGGTGTCGTCGATTATGAAAAAGTTTCTAGAGATACCGTTTGGAATATTAAACCTAACCCACAAGTAGAAGCCGTCATTCAACAATGTATTATTCCAACCATCGATGATCTTTTAAATAATGTGGAAATGTTTTATAACGCTCTCATTGAGGAAATGCTAACTGATTTAAGATATGTTAAATCTCTTGAAGATGAAGTTGATTTTCTTCAAACTAAATTAAAGACACAAAAACACCAACTTTCTAACGAAATTGATCGACTTTCTAAGGAATACTTTTATGCTGACTATATGAATGTTATACTTGGTGTGTATATCGATCTTGATAAATATTGTCATGTAGCATGTCTAGTGTCAGAAACGAACGAGAAATGTCACAATCTTGAAGTTGAGCATTCGAAACAAATTCAGTCATATAACAAACTTTTGAGAAGTTTTTCCCAACTTGAGAAACACTCCATTTCTCTTGAACTTGCTTTACCAAAAAGTGATAAATCTCATAATCATGAAAAGTGTCAAGAGCTGACAGCTTCTTCGGTTCGTCAATTGAATGAAAAAGGTTTCGAAATAAATGATTTAAAAGCTCAACTACAAGAAAGGGACATAGCCATCAGTGAGTTACAAAAACTCATCGAGAAAATGAAAGGAAAGTCTATTTTGGGTAAACCATCCGCCGTTCGTCAACCGAATGCGGTTAAATGCCCTAAATCATCTGTTTTGGGAAAACCTCCAAAGACTTCGCCTAAGATAGGAAATGATAAGAGCACAAATGTGATAGCACCAGGAATGTATAAGATGAACACTAGGACCACTCAAACTGGAACATCGCGGTTACCTTAGTATATTAGGAAAACTAATCAACGTGTGTCTTCTTCAACAGGAGTAATTCCTACTACTAGCGTTAGCAGACCACAGCTTAAGAGCACTAGAATGCAAGATAAGGTCATGCCTAACAATAGTCAAGGAAAGAAGTTGGAAGTAGAAGACCAACGTAGGAATTTTAAGTTTTCTAAGTTTAAAATGTCTGTAACTGCATGTAATGACGGTTTGAATGCTAAGACCTCGAATGTTGAATTTACTTGTGTTGAATGTGGAACATGTGTTCGTACTTTCAATCATGATGCTTGTGCTTTTAATTATAATGGCATGAATGCTAGAAATAGGAAGCCTATTCGTGTGCCCACTAGTACTAGAAAACCCACAAGAACTTTGAACCAATCCACTGCTCAACCACTTAAGAAACTAAGTGCGTTAGAATCCACTACTCTGCGTAAACAAAACATGTTAAAGAATCTTTATGAAAACATGACTAGGACATGTAAACGGGGGTACTGAAGATTTACACCACCCGGATACAAATGGGTACCTAAGACAACCACTATTCTAATTGGGTCTATGAATGTTAGCTTTCCTTTAGAATTTTAATCTAGGCCTACTAATATTTCGGAACCCACTTCTATCAAGGGCTCCCATCTGTCAAACTCTACATTGTCTTCTAATTCTTATGTAGCTCGTCGAAATCATTCTATTCATAATGGACTCCGGGTGCACAAAGCACATGACGGGCAATCTCAAGCTTCTCAGTAACTTCGTGGAGAAGTTTCTGGGTATGGTGCGGTTTGGAATCAGTTTGCACCGATACTTGGATATGGCAAATTGGTTCAAGGAAATCTCACTATCAAAAGGGTTTATTATGTCGAGGGACTGAATCACAATCTTCTGAAAAGGGAGGGCTTTACCTGGTTTGAGTCTGTGTGGCGGTGGGCTCAAACCCCATGGATTAGTCGGCCAATGAGTCAGAAACCACGATTACTAAAAAAAAGACTGAATCACAATCTCTTCTCAGCTGGTCAATTTTGTGATGCGGATTTGGAAGTGGCTTTTCGGAAAACTACTTGCTATGTTAAAGACTATGATGGGAATGACCTTCTTACAGGTTCTCGTGGTTCTGATCTTTACACAGTAACTCTTCAAGACACATCTTCAACAAATCCAATTTGCTTAATGGCTAAAGCTTCATTATCTCAAGCATGGTTATGGCATCAACGATTGTCACATCTCAACTTTGACACCATCAACTTGCTTTCGAAGAATGATATTGTGACCGGTCTTCCTAAGTTAAAATTCGTCAAAGACCATCTTTGTTCTTCTTGTGAGTTAGGGAAAGCAAAACGAAAGTCTTTCAAAACGAAGACTAACCAAAGCTCAAAAGGACGATTGGAACTTCTACACATGGCTTTATATGGTCCCATGCATGTAGAGAGTATTAACGGGAAAAATTATATTCTCGTGATTGTCGATGATTACTCCAGATACACATAGAATTACTTCTTAAGGTCTAAAGATGAAACACCGGAGGTTCTCAAAAACTTTCTCAAGATGATACAACGCAACCTTCAAGCTCAAGTCTTAACGGTAAGAACGGATAGGGGTACTGAATTTTTGAACAAGACTTTAAAATCTTTCTTTCAAGAAGAAGGCATCGAACATCAAACTTCAATTGCTCGAACTCCTGAACAAAACGGCGTTGTCGAAAGACGGAACCATAATTTGGTTGAGGCAGCTCGAACAATGCTTTCTGCATCAAAATTACCACTATTCTTCTGGGCTGAAGCAATTGCAACTGCCTGTTATACTCATAATCGTTCCATCATAATCCATAGGCATGAAAAGACACCTTACCACATCATCAATGGTAGGAAACCTACTGTTAAATTCTTTCACGTATTTGGATCTTTAAGCTCCATTCTTAAAGACGGTGAGAATCTCGACAAGATGAAAGAAAAAGGTGATGCATGTATTTTTGTGGGGTATGCTACATTGTCGAAAGGATATCGGGTCTATAACAAGAGAACAAGGATTATTGTCAAAACAATTCATGTGAACTTTGACGAATTGCCACAAATGGTACTTGATCACAACAACTCAAGTCCCGCACCTCAATGTCTAACAATGGCACCTACACAAAACAGTGTACGTCCCATGCAAGAACGTCAAGAAAGTACTCCTACAGCAGACTCGACGGATACGACACAAATGAATGAGTTGGTTGATTTATATGATCCAATGTTTGAAGAATATTACTATGGAAACAATCAAGTTGTGTCAAAGTCTTCTGATGTCAATACTGCTGATGCACCCGAACAAAGTCAACAAGACACAACTGCATCTACTTCAGCAACCGTTGCTCGAGAGACGATTCCATTATATACTCAACAAACTAGAGAAATCATCATACAACCAACATCACCAACCGTCAATGCTACAGGAGGAAACAACAATAAAGCAGTCGGTGCACTGTCTGACAAAGAAGAATTTATCAACCCATTCGGTACACTGGTATGCGAAGTCGGAGAGTCTTCTACTCAACACGTTGATCCGTCAAACATGCACACATTCTATCAACGATATCCATCCACTCACCATTGGACTCGTGATCATCCATTGGTTCAAGTAATTGGAAATCCTTCACAACCGGTTCGAACACGCAGACAACTCGAAACCGATGGCGATGTATGTATGTATGCACTCACCGTGAGTTTCACTGTACCTAAAAACATCAGACAAGCCATGAATGATCATGCGTGGATTGAATCAATGCAAGACAAACTTCATCAATTTGAAAGACTTGGAGTATGGGAACTTGTCGACAGACTATATGGCACAACGGTTCTCGATTTTAAATGGATCTAGAAAAACAAATTGGATGAAGAACAAACAATCATCAAAAACAAATCTCGTCTTGTGGTTAAAGGATACCGTCAACAAGAAGGAATAGATTACGATGAATCATTCGCTCCAGTCACTCGTTTGGAAGCAGTCAGGATATTCCTTGCTGACGCTGCACATAAGGGCTTCACGGTTATGGACGTTAAAACTGCTTTTCTCAACGGTCATTTGAAGGAAGAAGTGTATGTGAATCAGCCGGAAGGATTCGTAGATCCTCATCATCCTGACAAAGTCTACCGTCTCAAGAAGGCTGTACATGGACTTAAACAAGCTCCAAGGATGTGGTACGAAGAACTATCAAACTTCTTGGTAAAAGGATTCTCCAAAGGTTCTATTGATCCTACTCTCTTTATTAACAAATATGGGGATGACATACTGCTGGTGCAGGTTTATGTTGACGACATTATTTTTGGTTCTACGAACCCAAAACTTTCAAAACATTTTGAAAAACTAATGCACATCAGATTTGAAATGTCAATGATGGGGGAGCTAAAATTCTTTTTAGGCCTCCAGATTAATCAATCCCCACGTGGTATTTTTATCAACCAAGCTAAGTATGCTCAAGATATACTTCAAAAGCATGGTATGACCTCATGTGCTCGCGTTGGTACACCATTGTCGACCTCATCCCTAGATGTTGACTTGTACTCACCTCCCGTAGATCAAACGTGATATCGCAGTATGATCGGGTCTCTCATGTACCTTACACCCAGCAGGCATGATATTCATCATGCCACATGTTATTGTGCACGATATCAAGCCAGACCTATTGAAAAGCACCTCAAGGAGGTTAAATGGATCTTTCGGTACCTTAAGAATACCATTCACATGGGACTCTGGTATCCGAAGGAAACCGGTTTTTATCTAATTGATTTTTCAGATTCTGATCATGTAGGTTGCCTTAACACTAGAAAGAGCACCTCTGGTGGCGTACAATTTCTAGGGGAAGACAAGCTCGTGAGTTGGTCGTCAAAGAAGATGGATTGCACCTCGCTATCATCCACCGAAGCAGAGTATGTGTCTTTATCCGCGTGTTGTGCTCAAGTCCTCTGGATGAGAACTCAACTCATGGATTATGGCTTCCACTTTTATAATATACCTATTATTGTGACTCAAAGTCGGCCATAGCCATCTCTTGCAATCCGGTTTAGCACTCCCGCACCAAGCACATCGATGTCAGATATCACTTCATCAAGGATCAAGTTGAACGCGGTATCGTGGAATTATACTTTGTCAGAACTGAGTACCAGCTGGCAAACTTGTTTACAAAAGCTCTATCGCAAGATAGGTTTGTGTATCTCGTTAGTTGTCTCGGTATGAAGTATATGACTCCAGGTGACTTGGAGGTTCTGGCAAATGAAGCTGCTTGATACTCCCTCATAATGACTTCTAAGCGCATCACAGCTTAGGACTCGGACCTCAAATAAGGAAAGTGTATCTCGGACGATAACTTATCCTTCTCAACGAGAAATTCATATTTCTTGGTCATGAGCTTCTCATAAAAACAATCAAATTTTTTAAGCTCATGAAAAACGACTTCTAAGTAAATGTCAGCTTAGAACTTGCACTTCAACTTAAGGAAAGTTTATCACGGATGATAAATTATCCTTCACAACGGGAAATTAATCTTTCTCGGTCATGAGCTAGTCACAAAACAATCAAAGTTTTGAGCTCATGAAAAACGGACCCGAAAGGGAAGTGTACGTTTCAGTGCGCTTTCCCTAAGAAATAGAAGAGAAGTCTTCTATCATGATTATTTTGAAACCGTTAAACACAATTTTTCAAGAATTTCTCAAAAGGTTTTTCTAAACCTTAAACAAAATTATGGGGGGAGCAACCCGACTTCAAAAGTTCCATGATTCATGTGTGCACACATGTTTCTCTCCCAATCGGTTTTAGAAATTGTCATATTTTAATCAATTGGTATCTCTAATATTAAGTTTTTATATTAGAGATAGGGGAGAAAATGTGATTAAAATAAAATATATCGCAACATGTGATCTTAATGACTCAAGTGCAACTCTTTCCTTCACATGCTAAACTATTTCGAATAACGATGCATGTGTGTAGGGGGAACTTTTCAGAAATGTAAAACTTTCAGAGTGTTAAAAGTTTTGATTTTTATCAAGCACTTTGAATGGTTTTCAATGGTTTTATGGTTACGATCTATACCCAAAACAACCTACTATCCACGACGGATCGATGGAGTCAAAAGGTGGTTTAGGATAGGAAACTAAGTCCTATGATCCAACCAGAACCGGAGGGATCTACCCAAGGACATTCCATAGCTAGAAATAGTTGTCCTTAGGGAAGATGGAGTGGAATGAAGCTGAATGCGGACCAATTACTTAAGTTAGCACTGGAACAATCACAACAAGGTGTTGGTGATGACGTATTGGTAAACATTGAAGGAGTTGAATATTCTATGCAACTTAGGCAAAAACCGGGTTAACACATCTTTTGAAGACAAGACGTCATGGACCCAGTGATGCTATGCACAACCCTTCCTTATCCATTCGGGTTTCACTCAAAATAAACTTGTCTCATTGTCACGGAGATCAACATGTATCTATTGACTTTCTCACTCCGAGTTAGTTAATATTAAAAAGGTGGCAATCTGCTCCAGCCTCCGATTACCAAAATGCACTTATCGAGTCTAGAGCCAAATAGAGATCAATCTATCATCTCATTGAGACACAATCGAGTCCTACGCATTATCCTTGTTATATTGCCAGAACATCTGAGTGATACGATTCATAATAAAGATGGAAATCCTTCTTGAGCCAGCATCAAACAAGCTCATGGTAGGTAACTTGTGCGATTCTACACGAATCAAACTTGTGAGAACTAGAAAGCAACTAAGTTTAAATTATTAAGTGATTTAAACTTGATTCCAGGTTTCTTTGCAAAATTCGTGTGATCTTGCTCGAACATTCAGAGTGGCACTCTTTAGTGTTACAGTGACGAATGGAAATCCTTCCAGTGTCAACCTCAACCAACACTGCGGTAGGTGACTCACAAGATTTTCTATGAATCAAGCTTATGACAAACTAGAAATCAACAATGGTGCGATTCTTATAGAATCAAACTTGTTCCAGGAATTCTGAACTGACGACTCTAATCACACGGATAATTTATCCTTATGATTCACTCTTTATGTTAGCAGTCTGCTTTGAGACGGTCGAGTAAAGAGAACTGGCTACTACCACCGGGAAACCCTGTCAAGGAGGTTCTTAATCGAATCTACCTGATCACAGGTACGGTATCTAATACCGTCTAACGATCTTCACCGATCGGAGGTAAACGCTACCGAGTTAGGTTGAAATGTTCAAAGCCATTTCGTCCGTGTCTATATATGTTGTTGCATATCAAGAAGGTGGCGTAGCTGTGTACTGACTGATGTCGATTAAGAAGTCACAAGAGCACAAGATGGCAATAATCGGGATACTTAAGAATGTAATAGGTCATCTTGTCACAAGAGCACAAGATGAACACTATCAAGGATAGATTGAAGATCTCAAGCACTCAAAGTCAAATGACGAAGGATCAAGATAAAGATCACAAAGGCATGAAGGAACAAAACGGTTACAAACAAGATCAAGACCAAGATACAAGACCTAAGAAGGAAGACCACCTCCACAAGAATGTATTCACTCAATCATCTTATGCATTTTAAAGATGACCGATACATTAGGGGAGATTGTTAGCCCTATATTTTATACAGTCAAACAAGAATGATGTAAAACCCGTAAAAATAAGGTCATTATTTAATTCTATCTTACTAATATTTTTTTTAGTATTTCATAATGTTAAATACTATATTGATTAATGGTTCAAGTTAAAACCGATATTGAATATTTTATTTTAATATTTTGACGAGTAACGAGGACTACTATTGATCGCGATACCGATGGATGCCCAAAATTTTATATTTTATTATCGATCGTTTCGATATTTAATATTTTCGACGATATCATTTTAATTATGTATCGAGTCGTTATATTATTATTTTTCGTGTGCGTTTTAACTTAAAAAAATAAATAAATAAATAAAAATATATATATTTTTACGAAACCCGAGCCCCCGTAAATATTTTCAAAAGTAACTTTAAGTCATTTACCGTTACTTAAGTTAATATTTACAATTTTTGCCCAAAAGAATGCATTTGGTAAAAATCACCCTCACCTTGGACTATAAATAGAAATTCCACTAACAAAAACACATACAATACTTGTAAAAATAAAATCAAGCACATCTTTCTCTCTCTTCATGTTTGAGCCGTGAACCCCCAACACCAAAGAATATCAAATTTTTTGATTTTGAGCTTGGATCTTTCAAAACAAATTGAAGTCCCATCTTGGAAATCTCTAGATCTACATTTTGGTATGAAAATCTCCTACATGCATCAACTTTCAAGATTTTTTTTTATTTCCATGGTGGATCTATGTTTAAATCATCATCATGTGATGATCTAAGTAAGATCATCATGTTTTAATGCTAAAAAGTTGCATTTTGATCTTTGATTTTTGTTAAAATTTACATGCATTACATTTCTTTTGATTTTGCGAATTTTGATCAATTTCTATTAATTAAAAACATACAAAAACCACTACCAAATTATTTTTTTTCTTCTCTCCTTTCTTTTCTTTTTTTGCCGTGACACCATCAAGCCAAAACACCCTTGGATTCTAATTTCTAGCTTGAATCCTTGAAAACTAAAGTAAGTCCCATGTTTTTAATATGATTTGGATCATTTTGGTATAAAATTTCAGAATTATTTTTTCTTGAAAGATAATCTTGTTTTGATCTATTTTATGATTGTAAATAAGTGTTATTTTTATTATATTAAAAGTGGGGATGCTTGCATGCAAGATTTTAGATATGGATCTTGTAAGATTTGGACATGCAAGTGGTCTAGGGTTATTAGCATTTGATTAGGATGATTTTTAGTTGTTATTAGGAGTATGGAAATGGGTAAATTGTGTTGAAAAAATTAATTTTTGTATGGTTTTTAAATAATTAATTTTGAGTCGTGGGTTTAAGGCCATTTTCAGAGGTCTTATGTAACACCCCATTTTGGAAATGGAAATATCACAGTAATTATGGCGTGTCATCAAAGCATACAAGGTAAAATGTCTAAACATTACTTGACCATAAAAAGGAAAATACCGGAATCAAACATCGGTAGTCCAAAAGTAAAGCTCATCACACACAAACATAGTATTATAAAGGAAAGGACTAAACAATGTCCAAAGCATAAGCATCATAAGAAAGGAAATGCATAATGTAAAGAAGGCTAGACAGCTTCCAGTCCATATGCACGTACTCTTAGTGTCTACGAGCGTCCCTGAGTACCTGTCGTTCTGGGAACATAGAAAAGGAAAACGGTTGAGCAAATACGCTCAGTGCACGAATGTACAATAAAGCATGAATAGAATAAGCATATAACATAATAACAGCGGAAGAAAACTAAGTCCCGAGTAACCTGGTTAAGTCTTAATAAAACTGGTTTTATAGTTTGAAATCTTATGTTTATCTTATAAAAACTGTTTGTCATATTTTACCATTAGCCAATATAGGTCATGAAAATCCACTGTGCATGAATAATTGGAGGGGTGACCTCATCATGCAAATTAGAGGGGCTGCCTCTAATTTAATATACTGGTTTTTGGGTAGGAGGGATCAGCTCCTTGTGAAGGATGCAAGGCACACACCACATTCACCATGTAATCCTGAATAAAACATGTAACTAGGATGCACCCATACGCCCCACATGATAAATATAAATAAATGGCCAAAAGCTGAAGGGACGCCACGAGCAATCACTCCGCCGTGGTGAAGTCATAACATCAGTGCCTCTAATGTTATGGTTATGGTACCTCCATAACTAGGTGAAACTGGTCATGCATGTATATGGCTATAGGTAATCCTAATTAAACATAAGCAATCAACTCATAACTTATACTACGGGAAAACAGTTGGCTGCATACGGGGAATCCTAATAAGGAAAGAATGTCCATACTGAAAGGACGGGAATCCGTACCTTATGTCCAGTGAACGAGAAAGAAGAACTGTGAGAATCCTACTTCCGAATCACTAGTGCTACATAAATACCTACATGAATAAGCATCTGCTTACTAAATACATAGCTGGTTTTATGTCATGTCTTAGCTTATTTTATGTGTTCTTACTATATTTTACTGTTTTAAAGCCTTAAACTATATTAAATCTTATATTCTGTTTAATCTGGTTAAGTATTTCTGGTAATTCATGTGTTATTATACTTACTGTGTAATAATAAGTAACTTTCCAAAAATAGCAGGTTTCCTAAAAAGGAAAGTTTCCAAAAATAGAAAGTTTCCAAAAATAGAAAGTTTCCAAAAATAGAAAGTTTGCAAAAATAGAAAGTTTCCAAAAATAGAAAGTTTCCAAAAATAGAAAGTTTCCAAAAATAGAAAGTTTCCAAAAATAGATTTACTGCTTAAAATAGATAAGTTTCTAAAAATAGAAAGTTTCCATAAATAGATTAGCTGCCTTAATTAAATAAGTTTCCATAAATAGATTAGCTGCCTAAAATAAATAAGTTTCTAAAAATAGCTGGTTTCCATAAATAGATTAGCTGCCTTATTTAATTAAGTTTCTAAAAATAGAAAGTTTCCATAATTAGAAATAAGCTGGTTAAATAAGCTAAGTATATAAGCCTAAGTGTTTTTCATGATTATTTCCTAAGTCATATGGTACATGGTATAGTTTAATAATTATTTCATGTAATTTAATTAAACTATAGGTTATAATATTTAATTAAAGTATAACATGTTTTTAATTAAATAAGTTAAATACTTAGGTTAAAATATGTATTATTATATATTAATAATATAACCTAAGTCATGTTAATTAATTAATTATATCCATGGTTTTTAAAATAATCAATTAATTATAAGTCTTAAAAATATAAATACTTAGGTTAAAATAACTTCATGATCATTAATAATTAAATAACCTAAGTCATGTTATTAAAATAATCACATCATTTTATTAATTTAATTTTAACATAAGTTCATAAACATAAAAAACTAACATACACCGTGAACCGAATCTAGGCTAAAAAACATGAACCGGACATGAATCGACACCGTACCCCGAACCAAATCGGGGTACCCCGTGTTTCCCTTGCTGCCGTGGGACCCACGCACACCAACCAAGACCATATGGTCTTGGTGGTGGTCGGCTTGGCAAACCGAAACCCCTTCGGGTTCGGTTGCAGCCTGCGGCCAAAACAAGCACCCCTTAAGAACAACCCTTTGATTTAGTTTAACACCAAAACATGTTAGATCTATGATTAATTATTATGTTTTTATAAAAACATCACATGTTCATAATTAATAAAAAGATTACATTAAAAGAAAAGGTTTAAAAAGGTTTTACCGAATTCGTGGATCAAGAGAACGAAGAACAAACACGATCAATCACCAAATCTTCAAGATCAAAGATAAAAAATCACCTTGTATGGTGGTTTTAGGGTGGCGGCACAAAGAACAAGGAAGAAGGAGGGTTTTAGGTTTTTCTTGAAATCTTCTGTAAAGTTATTTTGTGTAGTGTAAAAAGTAAAAACCCCCTTTAGTAAATTTGACAAATGGGCTTGGCCCATTTGTCCTTGTTTGGCCGCGGGTAGGGACCCTACTTGGGGTACCCGTACCTTTTTCCATGTCTCGTTATTTAGTTACTCGTTTGTGATTATTTACGTTCGTGTTTTAAATGTTCTCGTTACGTAAATACCGTGATCTAGTATATTTAATTACGCTCGTAATAAATATATATACATAATTAATAATAGTTCGTGTTTTAATTACGTTCATGATTTCATGATCGCATGTTCGTGATTAATTATTGTTAAATAACTATTACGTGGTCGTGCATAGTAAATACTTATCGTGTTCTAACACGTACGTAATACGTAAACTCCTAACACGTAATCGTAATCATGCTATATTAGGAAAGTTTTAACTAGTACGTACAATCCTAAGGGTACTATGCATGGTAAAAGCATGCGGGTTTTACAACTCTTCCCCCCTAAAAAGAATAATTCGTCCCCGAATTATAGATAAAGTAAACTGGAAAAGAAGAACATACCCGAATTCAAAATATGAAATGAGGGTAAGAAGCCCGGATAGACTCCTCCGTTTCCCAAGTGGCTTCCCGCTCGGTATGATCCCTCCATAGAATTTTGACGAATGGAATCGTCTTCTTTCTCATGACTCGTTCTTGTCTGTCAAGAACTCGTTCGGGTTCTTCTATAAAAGTGAGATCTTCACGTATCTGTTCCAGTGGATACTGAACCATGTGAAGGGGATGATACTGGTACCCTCTGAGTAAGGACACATGAAACACATTGTGCACATGCGAAAGCTGCGGAGGTAACGCCAATCGGTAAGATACTTCACCAACTCGTTAAATGATATCAAACGGTCCGATGAAACGAGGACTAAGCTTCCCTTTAATCCCGAAGCGTCTAACACCACGTGCCGGCGAAACCTTAAGGAAGATGTGATCTCCTACGTTAAAGTGTAAATCCCTACGATGCTTATCGGCGTAACTCTTCTGACGTGACCGTGCCTTCTGAATCTTCTACTTAGCTACTGCGATCTTCTCATTTGTCATCTCTATGATTTCCGGTCCTTCGAGTGTTCGCTCGCCAACCTGATCCCAGCAGATTGGGGCGCGACACTTTCTGCCATACAACATCTCAAATGGGGCACATTTGATGCTTGCGTGCCAGCTGTTGTTGTATGCAAACTCCACCAAACAGATGTATTCGTCCCAATCACCCGTCCATTCCAACGCACATGACTTCAACATATCTTCCAACGTCTGAATGGTTCGCTCCGACTGTCCGTCTGTTTGAGGATGAAAAGCCGTGCTAAGCTTAAGTTGTGTACCCCAAGATTTATGCAGACTTTTCCAAAAGCGCGAAGTGAATCGAGGATCTCTGTCTGAGACGATGCTGGATGGTGCACCGTGGAGTCTCATGATCTCTCGTATGTACGTATCTGTGAGTTTACTTACCGGATCTTCCTTGCGGATCGGTAAGAAATGAGCTGATTTGGTAAGTCGATCAACGATAACCCAAATTGCATCGTGCTTCCTTTTGGTAGGCGGAAGACCGGTAACAAAATCCATGGTGATTTTGTCCCACTTCCACTCTGGAATATCTAACGGTTGAAGGAGACCGCCAGATCGCTAATGCTCGATCTTAACCTGCTGGCAGGTAAGACATTTGGAGACGTAAGTGGCCACATCCTGTTTCATACCACTCCACCAAAAGTACTGCTTGATGTCATGGTACATCTTAGTCGAACCAGGATGTATCGAGAATGGGGAGCTATGAGCTTCAGCTAACAAGGCTTCCCGGAGTTCTTGGTCATCAGGGACACAAAGTCTCGTGCCCTGCCATACGATACCATCTTCATCTACTCTGAATTCTGTCTGCTTCTCCAAATTCTGTACTATCGCCCAGATTTCTCCGTGATCCTTCTGAGCTTCCTTGATCTTAGATAGTAACTCGGGTTCTACTCTAAGATTAGCCCAGTAACCGTGCTGTCCACGTACCATGATCTTGATGTCTAGTCGCTCCAAGTCTCTGATGACTTCCTCTTCCATTTTAATGTCGTTGATCATTCCGGACTTCCTGCTAAGAGCATCTGCCACTACATTTTCCTTTCCGGGATGATACTGTAGATTAATATCATAATCCTTCAATAGCTCTAACCATCTCCTCTGCCTCATGTTCAATTCACGTTGAGTGAAGATATACTTCAATCTCTTGTGGTCCGTGAAAATGTCACATGATTCTCCATATAAGTAGTGTCTCCATATCTTCAATGCAAACACGACTGCAGCAAGTTCCAGATCGTGCGTGGGGTAATTTTCTTCATAAGGCTTAAGCTGTCGTGAAGCGTACGCGATCACTTTCCCATGTTACATGAGAACACAGCCAAGTCCCTTCCCTGATGCATCACTGTAGATTTGAAATCCACCCGTACCAGATGGTAGAGTAAGAATAGGTGCAGATACTAGCTTCTGCTTCAGGTCTTCAAAGCTCTTCTCTCGATCTTCAGTCCAGACGAATTTCTCCCCTTTCCGTATCAGTTTGGTCAATGGTAGTTCTAGGCGGGAAAAGTTCTCTATGAACCTATGGTAATAGCCAGCTAAGCCTAAGAAACTGCGGACTTCCGTCGCTGATGTCGGCCTTGGCCACTTTGTAATGGCCTCAACCTTCGTTGGATCCATAGTGATTCCTTCTGCTGATACAATGTGACCTAAGAATGACACCTTGTTTAACCAGAACTCACATTTGGAGAATTTAGCATACAGCTGCTTCTGGAGAAGAATCTGTAGTACTGTACGAAGATGGTCTTCGTGTTCCTCCTTGGACTTTGAGAAAATCAGGATGTCATCGATGAAAACAATGACGAATTTTTCCAGAAATTCATGGAAGATTCTGTTCATCAGATCCATGAACACTGCTGGAGCATTTGTCAGGCCAAATGGCATAACTACAAACTCGTAGTGGCCATATCGAGTACGAAAGGCAGTCTTAGCTATATCTTGCTCCTTGACCCGTAGCTGATGATAGCCTGACCTAAGATAAATCTTGGAGAAGTGTTTGGCCCCTTGGAGTTGGACAAATAGATCGTCAATGCGTGGCAGTGGATATCTATTCCGAATGGTAATCTTGTTGAGCTCGTGATAGTCTATGCAAAGACGCATACTGCCGTCCTTCTTCTTAACAAACAAAACCAGTGCGCCCCATGGAGATGCGCTCGGTCGAATGAAACCTCGTTCAAGAAGTTCTTGTAGTTTATCCTTCAGCTCCTTTAGCTCTATGGGAGCCATGCGATAAGGAGCCTTGGAGATTGGTTCAGCTCCTGGAATCAGCTCGATACTGAATTCCACTTCTCGTGCAGGTGGTATGCCCGGAAGTTCTGCTAGAAACACGTCTTGGAATTCCGACACTATTGGTTGATCCTGAATCGATGGAGATCCAGCATCCATGTCATGAATCGTAGCTAGATAACCCTCGCAGCCATGTGACAGTAGTGCACGCGCTTACAGGGTGGATATGACTTGTACAGACCATCCGGGTACGAACCCATTATGAATGTACTCTGGTGCATTGACATTACCGAAGATAACTCGATATGAATGGCAGTCTATGGTAGCATGATACTTGGATAGCCAATCCATGCCCAAAATCATGTTGAAGTCATTCATGTCCAGCGGAAGTGCGTCGACAGGTCGAACCTTATCATCAAATTCTAGGGGAAGACTCTTGTATACATGGGTGATTAATACAGAGTCCCTCAAAGGCGTGGTAATAGTAAGCCTATTTTCTAGTGGCAAGGGAGGCATCCTAATGTTCTTAGCATAAGCAGTAGAAATAACCGAGTGAGTAGAACCCGTATCGAAAAGAACACATGCAGCGCGACCATACATATACAAGATTCCAGTGATGGTACCTGTAGACTTGTTGGCCTGGTCTCGAGATGTCGTGTAGACACGCCCGGCAGTAGGTGGCGGCTTGGTATCAACATGTCCCGATGTACCCTCCATCTCGCCCTTACGAAAATCCTTCATAATATGGCTAGGAAGACCACACTTGAAGCACGCATCAGTACTACGGCGACATGGTCCTGGATGCCTACGGTGGCAAGTAGAGCAAAGAGGATGAGTGTATCCTCCAGCAGGTGCTCTGGCTGGCTGAGGACCTGATAAAACATTTTACATAAGACATGATAATTGGGTACAAAGGATGAAGCGGATAATCGTAAGATTGAATACCAGTGATAGCTGGACGGCTAGGCTGCGAACCTCTCTGGTTCTGCTCCCTACCGTTTCCATGGTTCCTGTTAGAAGTTTGATAAAGTGTCAGAATATGAGTTATAAAATAAAACATAAGGAATTTACGTAAGTATTAGGACCTGTTGTTGTTGGAGTGCCCGACGTTGTTACTGTAATTGTCATTACCACCACGCCTATCCGTAGCAGAACGGTCGTTAGTCTGACCGTTTCCCTTGGGCTGATGAGGCTGCTGCTGAGTAGCCGGCTGAGACCGGTCCCCAGTTTTCTGCTTGGAAGATAGAGTTAAAGAGATGAATAATTGACATATGGAAAGTATACGGATTGGTCACCGCTTGAATACAAATGTTTACCTCTTGTCGGGTCTTTCAGCTTCCCTGAACTCATCCCTCTCCTGCAGCATCTCCAGTTTTCGTGCTGCATCGGCCACTTGTGCTACAGTATTGAACGTAGCACACACCAGATTGTTTGCGACTGATGTGCGAAGAGCCCATCTGAAGTGATGTGCCTGCTCTTCAGGAGTACCTGCTGCCGCACCAAGGAAACCAGCCAAGCGAAGAAAGCGCTGCATAAACTCGTTGCTATTCTCCCCAGCTCTCTGTCGGATCCCATGGTACTCTCTCTTGAGCTTGTCCTGCTCAGCCATGGGAAAGAACTGCTCCATCACCCTGTCCTTGAACTGAGCCCAAGTCAAACCAGCAACCCACTCATCACCACCTTCAGATTGCATCAATGCTAACCACCAGTTGAGTACATCGCCTTCGAACCGATAGCATGCCAACCTCGCCTTGTATGCGGGGTCACAGCCCATAGCGTTGAAAATCTTCTCGATGTGAGCCAACCAGCTTTCAGCATCGCTGGGGCTATCTGTCTTCTCAAAAGCTCGAGGGCGGAGCTTGTTGAATCTCTCCAGCCATACTGCTAATGTCACTGGAGGAGGAGGAGGAGGTGGCTGATTGTGCTGCTGATTGTTGGCAGCTTGAACTTCAGCCCGGATGTCATTCCTCAGTTGAGGAAGCAAGGCTTGCATGGCAGCCTGAATTGCAGCATTGAGCTGCTCCTGTTCGTGTGTGAGAACCATCTGACAGTATAACATAAAACATAATGATTAAACAGTTCAAAACATAAAATATAAATCTATACATGAAAAAATTTATACTAAAATTTCACGAGAAAAAATTTATGCAAGAAAATTTTGTGTATGAATGCATGATGCAGTTTTATGAAAACTTTTGTATGCTCGAGAGTGAAAGCCTCTGGTCAGTTCACCCAAAACAAAGACATTGCGAGGGGACGCCTATGGGTCGGTCCCAAATCTAAAAGTTTCGATAAAACACATGCGACTAAATAGGGCCAGTCCTGTACCAACCATTACTTAGTCAAAAACCCTGCAACAATGACATGTATATGTATGCTTAAAAATGATGAATGCATGAAAACAACTGTCAGTTCTAGGAAGACCGTAGTGACTACCCACTAATCACAGGTCATATTTGAGAGCCTACAGGTCGAAGCCTTGACTCTGATACCATAATTGTAACACCTCATTTTGGAAATGGAAATATCACAGTATTTATGGCGTGTCATCAAAGCATACAAGGTAAAATGTCTAAACATTACTTGACCATAAAAAGGAAAATATCGGAATCAAACATCGGTAGTCCAAAAGTAAAGCTCATCACACACAAACATAGTATTATAAAGGAAAGGACTAAACAATGTCCAAATCATAAGTATCATAAGAAAGGAAATGCATAATGTAAAGAAGGCTAGACAGCTTCCAGTCCATATGCACGTACTCTTAGTGTCTACGAGCGTCCCTGAGTACCTGCCGTTTTGGGAACATAGAAAAGGAAAACAGCTGAGCAAATACGCTCAGTGCACGGATGTACAATAAAGCATGAATAGAATAAGCATATAACATAATAACAGCGGAAGAAAACTAAGTCCCGAGTAACCTGGTTAAGTCTTAATAAAACTGGTTTTATAGTTTGAAAGTCTTATGTTTATCTTATAAAAACTGTTTGTCATATTTTACCATTAGCCAATATAGGTCATGAAAATCCACCGTGCATGAATAATTGGAGGGGTGACCTCATCATGTAAATTAGAGGGGCTGCCTCTAATTTAATATACTGGTTTTTGGGTAGGAGGGATCAGCTCCTTGTGAAGGATGCAAGGCACACACCACATTCACCATGTAATCCTGAATAAAACATGTAACTAGGATGCACCCATACGCCCCACATGATAAATATAAATAAATGGCCAAAAGCTGAAGGGACGCCACGAGCAATCACTCCGCCGTGGTGAAGTCATAACATCAGTGCCTCTAATGTTATGGTTATGGTACCTCCATAACTAGGTGAAACTGGTCATGCATGTATATGGCTATAGATAATCTTAATTAAACATAAGCAATCAAACTCATAACTTATACTACGAGAAAACAGTTGGCTGCATACGGGGAATCCTAATAAGGAAAGAATGTCCATACTGAAAGGACGGGAATCCGTACCTTATGTCCAGTGAACGAGAAAGACGAACTGCGAGAATCCTACTTCCGAATCACTAGTGCTACATAAATACGTACATGAATATGTATCTGCTTACTAAATACATAGCTGGTTTTATGTCATGTCTTAGCTTATTTTATGTGTTCTTACTATGTTTTACTGTTTTAAAGCCTTAAACTATATTAAATCTTATATTCTGTTTAATCTGGTTAAGTATTTATGGTATTTCATGTGTTATTATACTTACTGTGTAATAATAAGTAACTTTCCAAAAATAGCAAGTTTCCTAAAATAGAAAGTTTCCAAAAATAGAAAGTTTCCAAAAATAGAAAGTTTCCAAAATAGAAAGTTTGCAAAAATAGAAAGTTACCAAAAATAGAAAGTTTCCAAAAATAGAAAGCTTCCAAAAATAGAAAGTTTCCAAAAATAAATTTACTGCTTAAAATAGATAAGTTTCTAAAAATAGAAAGTTTCCATAAATAGATTAGCTGCCTTAATTAAATAAGTTTCCATAAATAGATTAGCTGCCTAAAATAAATAAGTTTCTAAAAATAGCTGGTTTCCATAAATAGATTAGCTGCCTTATTTAATTAAGTTTCTAAAAATAGAAAGTTTCCATAATTAGAAATAAGCTGGTTAAATAAGCTAAGTATATAAGCCTAAGTGTTTTTCATGATTATTTCCTAAGTCATATGGTATATGGTATAGTTTAATAATTATTTCATGTAATTTAAATAAACTATAGGTTATAATATTTAATTAAAGTATAACATGTTTTTAATTAAATAAGTTAAATACTTAGGTTAAAATATGTATTATTATATATTAATAATATAATCTAAGTCATGTTAATTAATTAATTATATCCATGGTTTTTAAAATAATTAATTAATTATAAGTCTTAAAAATATAAATACTTAGGTTAAAATAATTTCATGATCATTAATAATTAAATAACCTAAGTCATGTTATTAAATTAATCACATCATTTTATTAATTTAATTTTAACATAAGTTCATAAACATAAAAAACTAACATACACCATGAACCGGATCTCGGCTAAAAAAACATGAACCAGACATGAATGGACATCGTACCCCGAACCAACTCGTGGTACCCCGTGTTTCCCTTGCTGCCGTGGGACCCACACACACCAACCAAGACCATATGGTCTTGGTGGTGGTCGGCTTGGCAAACCGAAACCCCTTCGGGTTCGGTTGCAGCCTGCGGCCAAAACAAACACCCCTTAAGAACAACCCTTTGATTTAATTTAACACCAAAACATGTTATATCTATGATTAATTATTATGTTTTTATAAAAACATCACATGTTCATAATTAATAAAAAGATTAAATTAAAAGAAAAGGTTTAAAAAGGTTTTACCGAATTCGTGGATCAAGAGAACGAAGAACAAACACGATCAATCACCAAATCTTCAAGATCAAAGATCAAAAATTGTATGGTGGTTTTAGGGTGGCGGCACAAAGGACAAGGAAGAAGGAGGGTTTTAGGTTTTTCTTGAAATCTTCTGTAAAGTTATTTTGTGTAGTGTAAAAAGTAAAAACCCCCTTTAGTAAATTTGACAAATGGGCTTGGCCCATTTGTCCTTGTTTGGCCGCGGGTAAGGACCCCACTTGGGGTACCCGTACCTTTTTCCGTGTCTCGTTATTTAGTTACTCATTTGTGATTATTTACGTTCGTGTTTTAAATGTTCTCGTTACGTAAATACCGCGATCTAATATATTTAATTACGCTCGTAATAAATATATATACGTAATTAATAATAGTTCGTGTTTTAATTACGTTCATGATTTCATGATCGCATGTTCGTGATTAATTATTGTTAAATAACTATTACGTGATCGTGCATAGTAAATACTTATCGTGTTCTAACACGTACGTAATACGTAAACTCCTAACACGTAATCGTAATCATGCTATATTAGGAAAGTTTCAACTAGTACGTACAATCCTAAGGGTACTATGCATGGTAAAAGCATGCGGGTTTTACATCTTAAGTCTGAGTATAGGTTGATATTATGGGATCATGTTGAAGAGAATTTTGAGAGCTTCGATTTGATATAAAATAGGCCTTCCAACTCCAAACGAGGTGGAAGATACGCTAGTTTGATTTTCGTGTACCGGGAGACGAGTGTTGACACAATCCGAAAATAGTTGTCAATATTTGGATCGAATCTCGGGGAGGATAAAATGAGTTTCAAAATGAGTCAAGGGCTGTTCTCAGACTCTATAGTTAGTGTTTTGAGTCTATTTTTAGAATCAAGTGTTGGTTTTATAAATGGAGTTGTTTAGAATGGTCAAAATGATTTCATAAGTCAAGGTCGCTAAACTGTCCGAATTTTGTAAATCAAAGATGTGTCGGGCAGGGAACTTTAGAAGTAAAATCTTTTAACGGGCTCTTGGGAGGACTTTCTACATGTAGTAAGTAAGTTCTCTGAGTAGTATCATAAAAATTTGATATGTTTAAGTATGAGGAAACAGCTTGGACATTCGGTATGTTCCGGCAGATATTCACTAAAAGCATAGGAAAATAAAATGAATATATAGGAGACTATAATAGAATTACTTGTATTGTTTTCTCTCGATTTGTACTGATTTTATACTTGAGTTTGATTTTATTATGTATCATTTAATTCTCGAGTCTATTATTAACGTACGCACCTTATTTGCTAGGTTGCGGTTATCGTGTTTGATGAGACTGCTTTTATACATAGTCTCATCGTCCAAATCGGGCTTAAAATGCATAAAATATCATTAAAACTGCCAAATATATGCTCGTGTTTGTTGCTTGTGTATTTTAGGTACGGATATTGAGGAAACGACAATAAGATCACAAGAATCAATCAAAAACGAACACGGGAAACGAAGCCGCACAATGAACCGGACCCGAATCAAGAATTTCCATTCAAGTCCTTGAAGTTTTGAAGATTGGCAAGATTGGTCCTTCAAGAATTGAAGACTTGGCATTTTATACCCTTGCAAAACTCATAAATTGTATTGAGGTCCCTTAAATGTCAAGAAATCACATCAATGGTCCTTGAAGAATGGTCAAAATACAAGAAAAGCCCTTGGAATAAGTTTGTAAACTTTATTGTGGCCAAAATGGGAAAAACAAAACTTAGTTTATAAAGGAAACTTTGTTTTGAAGCTGGTAAACTTTATTTGGCAAAGATTGAGGAGTCCAGGGACTAAAAAGGGGAGACAACATAACTTTCATTAACCAACCCCTGGCTGACACGTCACATTGACTGGTCAAGCAGCCAATCACCACCCCCTAAACCCACACGTCATTTCCCACTTAAGTTTTAAAAATTAACTGATTATTTTTAATCAGTTTAATAAAGATTAGTGGGGGAAACACTAAATTTAAAAATTCACTCTCCCTAATCCTAATCAAAACCTGCCTTTTATCCACCTTCATCCCAAAAACCCTAAGCACACCCAGAATTAATTAAACTCATTTTAACCTAAACCTAAATTAACATTAGGGGTTTTTCCCACAACCCCACTCCCAATACAAGACCCAACCCAGAAAACGACCTCCCCCTTTCTTGTCCCGTCTCTAGCTCACACCATATCACGAGAACCCACAAGGCTCCAAAAACATTTGACCCATTGAACGCTTATGATGCAAATTCTTGTTCTCCACACAAAATGAACGCTCAAGATTACTTCACCAAAGGTTGTCAACATTCAGAGACCATGTGAAGACTTATGACCAAGAATTTTCAACAAGATTCCAAGGGCACTTTGGGAAGATTACTTATTAGGGTTTTAGTATTCTAGGACCTTCCTTTCACTTGTATAAATAGAGGTCGCGTGTGACCTCTATCACTTGTTCCAAATTTTTACTCAAGCATTTGTAATCCATTTTTAAATGTTATAAAGTTGGTATTTTTGGTTAAATTGTAATTCCTTTTATTATTTTTGAAATTTGGTGTATGCTTGAGAGTCTGAGTTCCATTTATAACTTGTTATCAATTTGAAGTTTCAGTTTTGAAAAAAGGTTTCATAAGGTTCTTTTAGGATTTTAGAAATCTAAGATTCCTTGAAGTGAAAGTGGATAGGAAATCTTGAGTATTTGAAATTACTCTTGTTTTAAAACGTGTTCTAAGTTCTAGGTGTTGGTTTGTAAGTTTGAAAAAAGATTTTTGAAGAAAATCAGTTTTCAAAAGTTTCTGTTTATTTCTTGGTACTAATCTTACTGTTTCATAAGCTCTTCCCCACAAGCTCTTGACACCAGCTTGTGGGTCTAGCTTATTGTAGCTTGGACTTGTTTTCCTTGTTTGGTGGTGAGTGTGCAGGTTCATAACAAGATCAACCATCATCATCATCATTATTTCCATCTTGTTTTCAAACAGCCAAAAGTCTACACAAGCCCCAGCTTGTAGGAGAAGGCATAGCAGCCTTAGTGGGGCCTGGATGTGGGTCCCACAAGGTATAATCCCTTGATCACTTGTTTCATTCTTCTAGTTTATGATTTGTGTGATTGATGTGAAAAATTGCATGAAATCTGTTCTTGTGTTCATTTCTTGAAGTTTTTTTGCTTGATTGTACCCCAATAGATTGTTCTTACATATTTAGATAGTTTAGGAATTAGTTGGTTGAGTTTTGTTAGGACTTGCTTTGTTAAAAATCATTTTCAGAAACTAAAAGGGTGTTTGGATAAGGGTGTAAGTAGGGTTTATTGACTTCATACTTGGCTTGAATCTTGTTTAGAATCACTCTTAGGGTTGAAATAGGTTGTATGCTAGATTGGTTTTCAGTTTGGTAGGTTTTAAGTCACAATTGCATGCTTAAAATTTGGTCATTGTAGCTAAAAACAGTCAAGTCCTTTTCTGATTGTTTTTGTGATTTTTGTGCCATCAAGTTTTGTCATATGTTAGAGATTGGTATCATCTAGGGATTAGGATTGCTCATATGTGATTTGGGTAGCTTATGTTCAAGTATTTGGCCATTGAATCTCATTTTTATGCAAGTAAAATATTTAACTGTTCACAGACACACCCTTTGGCTTAATCAAAAACCTTTTTGTGCTCTTTGTGTGAAACTTTGTGAAGTAACTTGCTAGTCTTTTTGCATAAACTGACTCCCCACAACCCAATTGGTGTGGGGGTGCCCAATTGTCCAAAGAGATCCAAGCATTGAGCTTTCCTAAGCTCATTAGGTCAACTGACCAAAATTTATAACTAGCAGTGGGAACAAACTTCCCACTGGTAGTTCACTAGTTGGTACTGCTTCACTAGCAGACAAACCCCAAACATGTCACTTTCAGTGATCTTTCTTTTTTGTCTTTAGTGACTAAATTTTAGGGTTAGGACTTTAAACTAGTTTTGTAATTTTTCTAATTTTATTTCTGATTTTCCTGTTTAAATAGAATTTTTATTACTGTTCATTTGCTATTTTTCACAATTATTAGCTATTTTTAATACTTTTTAACATTCTGTTTTTGGAATTTAGTGGTAAAAATTGTTATTTTTCAGTTTCAACATTTTTCTTAGATTTAGAAAAACATTTTAAGAGTTTTAATATAAAAAGTTTTCACTATTCATCTTTTAATCATTTTTTAGAATTAATTTAAGTTAATTAGGGTTTTAATTTAAACTGTTTTTGTCTATTAGTGAAAAAATTCAATATTTTTCAAACTTTTTCATTTTTCTTCTGTTCATTAGAGTAATTTAGGATTTTTAAAATTGTTCATTAAATTTTGACATTATTTTAATATTTTTTATAATTATTTTAGTTTTAAAATAGTTTTTAGTGATTTAAAAATAGAAAATTAGTTTTTAAAAATTAGGAAAAATACTTTTTAGTCTTTAGATAATATAAGTAAGTTATTTGTTCAAAAAAATAATATTTTGGACATTTTGATTAATTATATTTGATTTTAGGGCTTTAATTAGCATTTAAAATTGAATATTTAATTAATAAAAGGTTTTAAAATATTTTTATTGGATTTTTACTCTTATTTATATTATTTTAGACTTCTTTTAGCTTTTAATTAATTTTTAGGTTTTAAAATTTTTAATTTTGTAGTTTTTACGGTTTTACTTGAACGCTTTTTTGTCTTAGCTCGATCCGTCTTCCTTTTCTAATCTCATTTCTTTCTTTTCTTTTTCAATCATATAATCACAAACATAAATCAATTCTTAACACAACGCACTAGCCTCCTCGAGAACGAACTCACTCTTATTTGGGTCATAACTCGTGGTTTTCCTAAAATCACTCGTTAATACTTACCCTAATTACCTTGTTTTCCTAAACAAGTGTGATTTTACAACTATCATTTTTGGCGCCGCTGCCGGGGAGGCGTGTTGTGTTTTGATTGAACAATTGTTGTTTTTATCAAACCATAATTAGTATTTGTATTAGTAGCACTCTACTAATATGTATTATTGTTTTTCGGTTTTTGTGTGAATACTATTACTATATTGTATACGTAGAACAATAAATTCACAAGTACTCCAAATACGTGAGAAATCACAACCTTGACTTGGGAGGTCATTACCCAATCATTGTATTCGAATCTCAAACCAAAGAAAAAGGCAAAAATAGATAAATACTTTCGTGAAGATCGATTTTGAAAAATACAAACTATAAGGTGGGTATAAGGCGGTTGTATTTCACGACCTAAAGGAAAAAGGCTCTTAAGTGCTTCGCGCCGCCTTGTTTCCTCCGCTTGCTTGTGAGTATTTGATTTTGAGAGCTAATCGAGGGTTTTGCCGCCCAAAGTATTATTACATATCATAAACTTTTTCTTGGTTTCTATTGATTAAACCCTCTTGAACGATTTGGTGTTCCACCATCGTTCTAAAGTCATCGAAGGCGTTCACTTCACGTGATCGTTTTCATTCCTTGAGGCTTCTTTAATCGAGAGATTTGATTAAGGAGGAGATTTGTAGATTTTTGTCTACTTAATACATTCACCAATTTCCAAAAAAGTTAATACCATCAAAAACCACAAAAAAATTGAAAAATACAAAACACCAAAAAGAATCTTCTTTGCTCGTCTCCTCGTTGTACGTGACGTTTATGCTAACTCGTAATCAAGCAAAACGTGCACGTAGACGAAAGAACAAAACTCTCACTCCAACTCATTCTAGTGACGAGTCTCCTATTGACGAACCCATTGTACGAGAAGCACCAACCATGGCGAATCGAACTATGATGGAGTTACTTCAAGCACCCACCGAGGGTTATGGAGAAGCTATTGTGATTCCCGCAATCCTTGCGGAGAATTTTGAGGTGAAAACGGGTTTGTTGTCGATGATCCAAAACAACAAATTCCGTGGTGATGAGAAGGACAATCCACACAACCATATCCGCCAATTCAATCGTCTTACCGCCACTTGCAAATTCAAGGATGTCTCGAATGACTCGATTAAGATGATGCTTTTTCCGTATTCCTTAGCGGGGCCCGCTAAAATTTGGTTAGAGAAAGAGCCACCCAATTCTATATTGACGTGGAAGGATCTCGTTTCTAAATTCGTGAACCAATTTTTTCCGCCCTCTAAGACTACGCATTTGAAAAACGAGATTTCAAAGTTTTCACAAGAATCAAATGAAAGTTTTTCAACGGCTTGGAATAGGTTTAAGGAGATGTTACATGAATGTCCTCATCACGGTTTTTCCGACTTGCACCAAATTGACACGTTTTACAATGGACTTAATGATCATGAAAGAGATTATCTAAATGCCTCCGCGGGTGGTAATTTTTTGTGTAAAACGGTTGAAGAAGCTTTGGTCATAATTGAGAATAGGTCTAAGGTTTATTGCCCTCGTAACACACCGAGTGTTGCCAAAATGGGCTCGTCATCGTCTCGTAGCATTAATGCTTTACATGATGAGGCAAATAAAGAAAATCGGTTTTTTGATAGATTTGCTAACCTTATGTCCCATTGGAAAGATCAAGAAACTTCAAATTCCGCTTCGGTTAAAGCGGTTTCTAAGAGTTGTTTGTCGTGTGGTGGAGCTCATGATCTTTCCGAGTGCATTACCGCGGATGGTAACACTTCGAGTGCTTATATAGCCACGGGAACTTATAACCAAAACGGCCAAGGTTCCCGCCAAAATCAAGCTCCACCAAATCAAAATGCTAATAACTATCGAAACAACAACCAAGGTGGTAATTATCAAGGAAATCAAAGGAATTACAACAAGGGTAATTATCAAAGTGGAAATGGGCAAATTTCAAATCAAAACCAAAACCGTGATTTTCAAACTACCACACAAGGTTTTCAAAATGATCACACCAAAAATCTTCAAGGAGAATTTTTGAATTATGCAAAGGCAAATGATGCTAAGTTTGATAATATGCAACGTGAAATGGTTAGCTTAAGATCCGAGTTGAAAAACGAGCTTAAAAACGAACTTGCTAATGAACTTAAAACTCATGCTAATAAAATGGAAGGAAATGTTCAAAGACTCCAACAAAATCAACAAAAAATGGATCAAGGTCAACATGAGATTAAGCAAGAATTGTTAAAAGCGGATGCTAGGCAATTAAGTTTGAAGACCGAATGGGAAAAATGTTTGAATCTATCATGTGTAAGCCCTCTTCTTCGGGTGGTCTTCCTAGTGATACCATCGTGAAACCGAAAGGAGAATTGAAGGTTATTACTACTCGTAGTGGTAAAACTTTCAAAGAACCCATTTCTCGTCCAAGTACTTCTATGGAGAAGGAAAAAGAGAAAGAACCCGAGGTGGTGGTAGAAAAGGAGCAAATTCAAAGCCCACAAAGTACCGCTCAAACCACACCTACGGTTGAACCAATACCAATAGTGGAACCCGAGATTCCAAGGCCTATGCCTATGCCTATGCCCCAACCCACACCACCTTTACCTTACCCTTCAAGACGAGACAAGGAAAAGGCACAAGAACGAAATAACTATCAATTTGAACTTTTTATGAAAATGTTTCGTGATTTGCATTTCAATATAAGTTTTGCCGACGCCTTAGTCATGATGCCTCGATTTGCCACGAACTTCAAAAGTATGTTGAATAACAAAGAGAAATTGCAAAAATCGTCTAGTTGTTCATCGGTTTTTCTTAGCCGCATACCTCAAAAAGTCGGTGATCCCGACAAGTTTTTAATCCCATGTGCTATACAAGACATGGAATAATGCTACGCCTTGGCCGATCTTGGTGCTAGTATTAATTTGATGCCTCTTGAGATTTTTAAATCGCTCAATCTTCCCAATCTCACTCCTTCAAGAATGTCAATCGAAATGGCCGATCATTCTATGATTCTAGCTTGTGGAGTAGCCGAGGACGTCTTTGTGAAAGTTGGAAAGTTCTACTATCCCGTAGACTTTATTGTTGTTGACATTCCCATCGATCCTAAAGTTCCGTTAATTTTAGGTCGATCATTTTTGGATACCTCGAGAGCACTTATTGATGTGCATGCAAGGAAAATCACTCTTTGTTTCAATGAGGAAGAACTCGTCATTAATGCAACTCAAAACTCCACGCTTTCTCATGTGTATTCTATCACGTCTTTGTACAATGTCAATCCCATCAAAAACATTTTCAAAAAGATTTCCAATAGAGTTTTAGAAGTTGTTGAGAAAAATGAAGTTTCGTCCCCTCCGCCGGTAGAGGTTAAGAGTGTTAAGCCTACGGTTCTAATTGTGAATCATTCTTCGGATGATGAATATGTTGATCCCGATGGGGAAGTTTTCTTTGTCGACAAACGTTTTGAAAACTTACCACCACCTTTGCCAAAACGGTTTTCAAATGTGAGAATTTTTAGTGTGACTAACATTGCTTTAGAAACACCAAATATTTTTGACATAATCAAATCGGGTTTTCATAAGGAGAGTTTAAAAGATGAAAAAGGAAAAGATTTTGAATTGAATTTAAAAGATTTTTCTACAATTCTAACTCCGTCATCACCACGTGTATTGAGTACTACAAGCTCGTCTTCTCCTTTTGACGATGCTTTGTGTGGACTTAGTGTGGGGGAATCCCCTTATGTTCCCTCCCCTTTCTCCACCGAGGACGAGATATTTGATCCCGGAATTGCTTATAAAGGGAAATCTCGGTCTTCCACCGATGCAATAAATGGAAAATCTTTCTATTTGATTGGTGCGAGTCTACCTCGAGTAGCTCAATGTTTTCATGACTTACCCATTGTCCCACCCTTCTATTTCTTCTCATCTATTTTTTTGAAACTCTTTGAGTTTTTGTTGACTCACGATGAAGTGGCGTTGATTTGTTTTTCCAATGAAAACGAAAACGCCATCTTCGATCCCGGTATTTTGCACCATCAAAGGACTTAGTCCTTGATACCGGTTGTTTTTGGGCCTTGTTTATCATGTAAGCCCCACCTAAAATTGACCACACCATGATTATCCCTAAATGATCACATTTATGGGGATTCGAGTCGAGCTTTTGACTCGGTTATCAAAAACAAGGTGCCTCGTGGGGGAGACCCATGCTTATCCATGTACATATTATCGCTTTCTAATTAGATTAATGTGAGGGGATTTGTGCCCTTCCAACCTTTGTTCCGTGGTTGTTTGTGCATTGTGGTTTTTAGATCATGATCTTCACGATTGGAGCCTCTCGTGTTCGTTTTATGGGAGCACTCGATCGTTTGCTTTGAAGACATTTCTCAATATCCAAATGATATATCCTTTTGATGTTCCAACCTTAGGTTTTTAGCACACTTCATAAACGGCTATTAATTTATTGGTTACACCCTTTCCATGCTAGATTAGGCATTCAACTACGTCTCTAGTATGGGGGTGTTTGCACCCCTAGACTCGAAACATTGAGGACAATGTTTAACTCTAGTATGGGGGTGTTTGCACCCCTAGACTCGAAACATTGAGTACAATGTTTAACTTTAGTATGGGGGGGTGAATAGATACTTGCCTTGCCAAACCTTCACGCTTTCCAAAGTTTATCTTTTTGTTTATCGTTTTTGTTGCAAAATAAGGCTAAAAATGGCCAAATTTTAAAATTTTCTCATATTTCATAAGTGTTTGAAGACACGAATGTAGGTTTTCTGATGGCGAGAATAAGAGTAATTTTTGACTCGACCGTGCGTGTTGAGCACTTAGCTTTGATTCCTTAACTACACATTAGGCTAAGTCACTTAAATGAGGACGAGAAATGATAGGGTTAATTATAAGTTACTATGCTAAACGTAGAGTACTCGTATTCTTTCAAAAACTCATGTGTTCTCGTTATTTGCTTATTCTCCCTTCGCATGTAAATATTTTTTGCTTAATAAATATTGACATAGCGGTTTAGTTAGGATTGTTGGGTTTCTAGTCTTTTCTAGTAGCTTCCGTGTAATTAAATTGGGGAGACATTAAGGTATCGCCAGCGTCACGGTTTTGAAGTATTGGCACCCGAATAATCGAAAGCTTCACCCAATAATAAGATTTCAAGTGCTCACCTAAATCTAGCAAACAATTTGAAGCCCCACAAGGCCGAAAAATATATGCAAAAATTGAAAGTGAATCAAGCCTTAATCTTCGAAGCTTTAAAGATCCAAAATTCGCTTTAGCGTGAGGATATACGTCTTTGGCTAATAAAACCACCGATGAGGCGGATAATAAAAGGCAAGGCAAGACCGAAGTCATAATAAAAGCTTCATGGCGAAGTTGAATAAAAGATGGAGGTAAACCAAATATAATAAGGCCCTTCCGTTAGGGGGCGTATAAAAGTCTTGGTAATAAGTCTCATGTTCAAAACCGTTATAAAACCGTGTTTATCGATTCTTCTTGTCAACTTAATTTTTTGACATCGTTGTCTATTAGGAGGGGTTATTGATTTGATGCTCTTAGTTACACCGTTAGGACTCTATTTTTAGACCTAAATCTCTATTATCGCATAAGTCAAACTGTTGGGAATAAATTATGGGTCAGTTCACTAGACGCTGATAAGAAGAGTTCAAGCGCTGATAAGAAGAAGTTGGACGCTGACAGCCAAGCGTTGACATTTGAAGAAGTCAACGCTGACAGCCTTGAAGACTAGCACTGATGGAATATATCTTCATACGAATCTTTTTGTTTATTTGTTTCTTTATTTGTATATGGTAAAGATAAACTCGACATTGTATTTTCCATTATTATCTTTACCTAGAATAGTTGATTCGTAGCTTCTTGTACAAGACTTCTTAAATCTATAAAATAAGATCTTTTAGGTTAATGTTAATCATCAGTTATAATAAGTTTTCACAAGTATTCGACTGTTAAACCTCTTTCATTGTAATCAAGTTCGATTATTCTAATACAAGTGAAAGTTTGTTTAACATCTTTGTGTTCTAGATTAAGTGTTAATTCCGCATAACACTTAGTTACTTTATTCATTAGCAAAGGTTTCTCTACGTGTATTACTTGATCTAATCTCATATACACAAAGCTTAATCGATCTAAGTTTGGGATCAACAAGTGGTATCAGAGCTTGTTGAGAAACTTTTGATCTTTAAGTAACGCAAGAACCCTAAAACACCAAAAACCCTAAAACAACGAAACCCTAAATTTCTCAAAACCCTAAAAACATCATGTCTGGCTCAGAACAACCTCCTGCTCCTGTTTTGCTACAAATTGATGGTGTTGGAGGATGGGACTGGAGCTGGAACTTTTTGGCTAAGGATGAGGAAGAGGACAAAGCATTGGTTGCTGAAGTTAAAGAAGAGCATGTTGAATATGCTCTAATGGCACACTCCTCCTCTTCATCAGATAATGAGGTATATGATGATGCTCTCTGTTCTAAGGGTTGTCATTTAAATACTGAAAAACTAAATAAGGAGATAGTAAAATTATTAGATGAGGCAAGTTCTGAAAGATGCAAAGTATCTAATTATCAAATTGCTCTCACCCAAACAGAAAGGACAGTAGCTGAGTATAAGAGAATGGAGTTTGATTTAAAGGATAAAATAAATATCTTAAAACATGAGTTACATCAAAGTAAAGATATTCAAGATATCACAAACAGGGTTAATCTTGATTTGATAGCTAAGTTAGATGAGGCTAACAAAAATAAAGATAATGTGAGTCTTAAAATCCAGAGATTTGATAAGGCCACACAAACCCTAGGAGAGTGTGTTAGTAAACAAAGAGACTCTAAGGACATGAGTGGGATTGGGATGAAAGATTATACTGGTGTTCCACCACCAGCTGGGGATTTCTATGGTGTCCAATCAAAGGACTTATCTTGGACTGGCTTGCCAGAACTCCAAGAGAAGGAATTCATTCCTCCACCTAGAGTGACTTCCCCAGTTGAAGAGTATAAACAAAAATTGACTGACCTAGAGGAATGGAAGAAAGCTAACCATACTTTGTTTGTTAAGGGAGGTTTGTTGTGTGAAAGTCCTAATGACCCCACCCCTATCACAACACAAGAACCTACCCCTATTAAAATCACACACCCAACCACTGGCAAAGCTGTTGACCTTGGCTCACACACTGTTAGCAAACCTAGTGTTAAGTATGCAGAGATGTATAGGAATACTAGGTCACCAAAAAGCCAAGTTAGTAACCATGGAACAGGATTCTTTGCTTCTATACCTAAGACCATGTCTAGAAAAGCCTGTTACACTTGTGGTAGCTTTTCACATTTGGCATACAAATGTGTCAACGCTTCAAATGTCAACGCTGACAAGAACCATTTCAGCGCTGACAAAAGTCAACATAGGTCAAATACTGTCAGACACAAAACCTTTGTGAACAAAAGTTCACAAGTTGTTAGACCAGCCCCATTCTTTTCTAGAGGGTCTAACACACATGGCCTAAGACCTTTCCAAAAGACAAACACTTGGTCCAATAGGCAATGGGTTCCTGTAGCAAACCCTAGGTTCAACGCTGATAAAGGCAATCGGGGCGTTGACAAGAGCAATTTCAGCGCTGACAGACACACTGCCAAACCTAGGTATTTGCAACCACAGGGAAAAGGGTCTAAAGCTTCTACTAGCTTAACATGGAGACCAAAACAAGACCAAAACCCTAATTCTACTGGTCTTTCTATGACATGCAACAGGTTTCATTATATTTCAAAGGTCATGTCAAGACCAATTGGGGTTAACTGGGCATTTCATCCAAAAAGGGATGAAAATGGGGTTGTTATGAGAACCAAGTCTGTTCTTGTTGAACAACCAGATGAATCCAAGTCTTCCAAGGCTTGGGTTCCCAAAGAAAACTAATTTGTTTTCTTATGTGCAGGGCATTCAAAAACAGGTTAATGACTATGGATATTGGGACAGTGGATGCTCTAGGCACATGACTGGGAAAGAAGATTACTTTATGCATTATTAAAAATCCTGTACATCATTCTAAAACCAAACACATAGAAATTAGGCATCATTTTATAAAAGATTGCTTTGAGAAAGGTTTAATACAACCAGATAGGGTAGACACAGAAGATAATGTGGCTGATTTATTAACTAAACCTTTTGATACTAGAAGATTTCAATATTTGGTAACAAATATTGGAATGGTTAATCTCACTTAATATGTGTTTTGGAACCTTTTTGTAAAAGTATGTACAAGATAATGCATTGTTATTGGTCTTTGTGATGATTTAGATTTTTCCACTTTATTTTTCTAACACTGACAAAGGTAAATTTAACGCTGACAAGTGTTATTTTGCCGTTGTTAGAGATATTATTGTCTAACGCTGACAAGAGTTCCTTCAACGCTGATAAGTGTTGTCGGGGCGTTGTCAGCAACAATGCTAGTTTTGTGGTTTTTCAATCTAAATGTGTAGGTGGTGTTAGCTTTATGCCATTGGATACAGAGTTGCTTATGGATCTTTGAAGAGCTATTTGGACATGTTATTGTTTATGGATGATGGTTGGAATATTTATATTCCTATCTTGACATAAATTTTTAATGTTCATATATATTTTGAGAAACTCATGTATCATAGTTTAAGGGGAGGTTTAAGGAACCTTTAGGACTCTTGGGTATTCTTATAATACTCTTATCACAATTCTAGATTGTGTCCACAGGTGAGTATGGGTTAGTTTTACTAAACCATGAGGCACTGTAGCATGCAAAGTTGACAAACTATGCATGCTGCCAAGACATTTTTGGCCTAGAATTGGTTGTGGTCTGTTGGGAGACTTGGGAATATTTTTGTTATGGGTTTACCTAGGAGTTACAAAGGATTTTATGAAATAACTTTGTTGGTAAGTATTTTGGTTAGCAAGGGACACTTGAGGACATTTGTGTCTATCTTGCTTAAGCAAGTGTGCATAAGTGGACAGTGCTTGCCACCCAGTAATTATTATCAACTTGCAAGATATTTCCCTTAGGATAAATTACTTTGTTAAGGTCTTTTTCTTTTTAAATATTTTTATTTTTAGACGCTGACAAGTTTTTCTCCAAACGCTGTTAAGACCAATCGTGACGCTGGCAAGGCTTTAGGCAAACGCTGACAAGAAAATATAGCCGTTAGGCGTTGATGAGTTATTTTTTACCGTTGACACCTAGTGGGCCCTACCCAGTTGTTATTTTTGACTAATCTTTGGCCGTAATTTTTGGGGAGTTGTTACTTTTAATTAATGCATGAGATAAGTTATATTTGATTCAATATTTTCATCATTACTCTTTGAATATAACTACCTCATTTTTGACCAATCATAATCATGCATCTCTCCTATAAATTTGGCTAACTTTTCATTCTGGGTATTCATATTTTCTTGTCTAACATCTTTCTCCTAGATTTTTCCCATATCACATAACCTAAACAGCTTTCAACATGGCACCAAAGTTCAACTCAAACAATCTGACATTGGAGTTCAAGAGCCAACATAATATGGTAGCTTACTTGGACGCTGATAATGATTTGTTCCCTCAGTATTCACAAATGGTGGCATTTTTAAATGCATCCTCCATAAGGTATGCACTTTCTCATGAACCACTATTCCCTGTCGCACACATTAGACAGTTTTGGAATAATGTAAGTTCCACAACAGCTAATGGAGTGACTACATTAACATCTACTGTTCATGGTAGAACATGGGTGGTCACTGAAGCTTTGGTTCGCCAAGCGATGGTGTGACTACCCTTGCCATTGCAACAATAGAACAAGGTCTTAGGGAATTGGGTTATCCTATTCCTGCTGATAAAACTTTAAATAAATATCATAAGCAGGAATTTCCCTCAGATTGGAAATATTTGATACATGTCCTTCTTCAATGCTTAAGTCCAAAATGTACTGCTTTTAATGAAATAAACAGGTCCATTGCAAGTGCTTTGGTTTGTATGTCACGTGGGCTTAGGTATAATTTTTCAAAAATGATTTTTGAAGGGATGTGTAAAAATAAGGGAAGTAAAATGACTTTGGCTTACCCAAGATTTTTGCAAATGGTGTTTGATTTACAAGAATATTGTCTTAGGGATCATGACCATTTTTATGAGATCCCTAAGCACAACCAGACCTATACCTCTCACCCAAGCCATGCTTGAAGTAATTCAGGCTGCCCAACCACAACCAGACCTTGAACCTCAACTTGAGCCTGTCCTTGAACCATTACCTTCACCTGAACACATGGACGTTGACCAGGCCAATGTCAACGCTGACACTCAATATGTTGGCGCTGACACAGCCAATCTCAACGCTGATGACATCCCTGAACAATCCCAAACACCCCTTAACCAACCAACACCCACACAAACTACCTCATCTTCCACCCCATTACAATCTAGGTTAAATAAACGCCAAAGGACTACTGGAGTGTTCTCCTCTAGTGGTCCTAGCCATGTAGCAGAGAGAAACACCTCCACAAGTGTGGCTGGTGACATGGGTGAGGCTGAACCTATTGGTACAGGCTTAGAAGCTGGCCAAGACAGGTCCAACATTGATAAGACCTCATCCATGCCCTATGATTCTATTTTGGGAGGTCAAATCCCCATTCTAGCTGAGGGCAGATTGGAACCTATGACATTGAATGAATTGATGGCTGCTGTCATTAGCTTGCAAAAGCAAAATGTCAGCCTTGTACAAATTGTCAATAATCAGGGCCGTGAACTCCAAGCATTGAGGAAGCGGGTAACTGTTTTGGAGAATCCTAGTAGCCGGAGTAGGATGGAGGAATCTTCCAAAGGGGAGGATGAAGTGGATGAGCTTATACGTACTGCAAGTGAAAGGAGTTCACATGATGGTGGATCCTTAGATATTGCTGAAGCTCTTACAAGCCTGAAGAAGCATCATGTCATTGATACGTCCAAGGTAACTCCATTAAACTTGGAAGGATCTTTCACAGCAACAATGCAACATATTACACAGGACGCTGTTGTAAGCAAAGTGGGCGCTGATACAGGTTTGAACGCTGACACATCCAGCGCTGACAAAGGTAATCGGGGCGCTGATAAAGGTAACTTGAACGCTGACAAAGTTGCAGGTGGTGTTGATGTATTCCAGTCATCAGCAATCATCAAAGATGTGTCCACACAGGTTTCTTCTTCTACCTTACCAATTATTGGTCCAAAAGACAAGGGTAAGGGGCTTATGGTTGAAGAAGATGTTCCAAAGAAAGATGCAGCACAAATTTCATTTGATGAACAGTTGGCTGCACAACTTTTGGAGCAAGATTTGAAGAGAAGTGGGACATCACCATTTGTTGCCACTTCTGAGAGTGAGGAAGAGAGTGATGATGAAAGAGAAGGAGCTAGCTCAGATTCAAGTGTTCAAATCATTGAAGATCCAGAAAGACTTGAATATGGGGATGAGTTGGCAAAAGAAAGGTTGAGAGATTTGAGGATGCAGGTTGATTTTGACCTTTCAGAAATCACCAGAATGTACCATGCTTGGGAAGATAAGGTACTTGACAACCCAGGGATGAGCTTATCAGATCAAATTTGGGGGTTGGAAATTCTTCTCAGGGTACAAGATGATATAAAGGTGATTTTGAAGTATAATGCACAAGAGGTCAAGACTTGGCTTAGAAGAGATAGCAGGCCATTGTATTACAAGTTGCTTAGATGCCATCAACCTGGATGGACATACAAGAAGTTGCTGGCTTTATCTTTTGAGGAGCTAGAGTACAGGGCACATCCTATTTGGAGGCATGTGCAAGAAAATAATGTCTTACAGTTTCTTTCAGAAGAAAGGAAACAGGAGCTTGCTGAGGAAATGCAGATTGCAAAGGAGATGAGGATTGCTCAAAGACCAGTGAAGAAAGGAGTTCCTCTCCAATTTCCCAAAGATATGGATATGTATGATCCAAGTGAAACTGTCATAAGGAAGCATCTCAAGCTTTCTCTATTGGAAGCTTCAGATTTGGTTAATGTAGTATCTCTAGATGCCAGAAATCCAATCATAAGTTTTGATGAAGATGAGTGTGGATTTTGGAAGATTGGCAGATTTGGGAAGGAGGTACACACTTTCACTTCGATTATTTCTATCTTTGCAAGCATAGACAGAGAAGACTTGGTGCATCTATGGAGATTGATAGAGGCCAAGTATAAGGCTGAAGCACCTACTTCAGCAAATGGAATAAGACTATGGCACACATTTTTGACTTTGTGTGGTCCAAGGGAAGCAGATCCTGCTGTATGGAAGGATCTTGAAGATGACCTCAGTGGTCTTCATTGGAGGCTTTATTCTACTTGTGGTGTGTTTCATTTGAGCTCTACAAAGTTTTCAGAGTATCTACTTGTGGATGCTGACTATTTCTTGTCCAAAGAAATATTGGAGAAGATGAAGGAGACACCCTTGGAGATTGATTATACTAGTGACGTGGCCAAGGACTTAATTAGATATGTTTATCACCAACATAGGAAGTTTTTGTAAGATTCCTCTTAGCCTTTAGTATTTATTCAGAAACTTGATCATTAGAGTGGATATCAAGTTTAGGGGAGGATTGTTGGGAATAAATTATGGGTCAGTTCACTAGACGCTGATAAGAAGAGTTCAAGCGCTGATAAGAAGAAGTTGGACGCTGACAGCCAAGCGTTGACATTTGAAGAAGTCAACGCTGACAGCCTTGAAGACTAGCACTGATGGAATATATCTTCATACGAATCTTTTTGTTTATTTGTTTCTTTATTTGTATATGGTAAAGATAAACTCGACATTGTATTTTCCATTATTATCTTTACCTAGAATAGTTGATTCGTAGCTTCTTGTACAAGACTTCTTAAATCTATAAAAGAAGATCTTTTAGGTTAATGTTAATCATCAGTTATAATAAGTTTTCACAAGTATTCGACTGTTAAACCTCTTTCATTGTAATCAAGTTCGATTATTCTAATACAAGTGAAAGTTTGTTTAACATCTTTGTGTTCTAGATTAAGTGTTAATTCCGCATAACACTTAGTTACTTTATTCATTAGCAAAGGTTTCTCTACGTGTATTACTTGATCTAATCTCGTATACACAAAGCTTAATCGATCTAAGTTGTATCCTCGTGAAACATTCAAGACAAAATAAAATATAAGAGATACAACTTAGGAATAATGGGAGGATAAGTACGTGATTAGGGCATATGAGTAGTGTTAGCATTACTAACTTATAATGACAATGATCTCGTTGCACGCTTGGCATGGAATTAGGGTGAAAATGGAGGACGATGAAATTATTTCTAACGAAGCATTCACGTGTTCTTATTCTATGAACCTAAACGTCCCATTTTGCGATGAAAATCATACATTATGTCTAAAACATAAGTAGTAGTAGTGTAGCTAGTTTATCATTCCAATAAAGTAAATAAAAAATGAATTTTGGAGGTGCTACGATACTTTATTCTAGCATTGCGTGAGGGCACGACAATGGTTTAGTATGGGGGAGTGATGAGACTTCTTTTATACATAGTCTCATCGTCCAAATCGGGCTTAAAATGCATAAAATATCATTAAAACTGCCAAATATATGCTCGTGTTTGTTGCTTGTGTATTTTAGGTACGGATATTGAGGAAACGACAATAAGATCACAAGAATCAATCAAAAACGAACACGGGAAACGAATCCGCACATTGAACCGGACCCGAATCAAGAATTTCCATTCAAGTCCTTGAAGTTTTGAAGATTGGCAAGATTGGTCCCTCAAGAATTGAAGACTTGGCATTTTATACCCTTGCAAAACTCATAAATTGTATTGAGGTCCCTTAAATGTCAAGAAATCACATCAATGGTCCTTGAAGAATGGTCAAAATACAAGAAAAGCCCTTGGAATAAGTTTGTAAACTTTATTGTGGCCAAAATGGGAAAAACAAAACTTAGTTTATAAAGGAAACTTTGTTTTGAAGCTGGTAAACTTTATTTCGCAAAGATTGAGGAGTCCAGGGACTAAAAATGGGAGACAACATAACTTTCATTAACCAACCCCTGGCTGACACGTCACATTGACTGGTCAAGCAGCCAATCACCACCCCCTAAACCCACACGTCATTTCCCACTTAAGTTTTAAAAATTAACTGATTATTTTTAATCAGTTTAATAAAGATTAGTGGGGGAAACACTAAATTTAAAAATTCACTCTCCCTAATCCTAATCAAAACCTGCCTTTTATCCACCTTCATCCCAAAAACCCTAAGCACACCCAGAATTAATTAAACTCATTTTTAACCTAAACCTAAATTAACATTAGGGGTTTTTCCCACAACCCCACTCCCAATACAAGACCCAACCCAGAAAACGACCTCCCCCTTTCTTGTCCCCTCTCCAGCTCACACCATATCACGAGAACCCACAAGGCTCCAAAAACATTTGACCCATTGAACGCTTATGATGCAAATTCTTGTTCTCCACACAAAATGAACGCTCAAGATTACTTCACCAAAGGCTGTCAACATTCAGAGACCATGTGAAGACTTATGACCAAGAATTTTCAACAAGATTCCAAGGGCACTTTGGGAAGATTACTTGTTAGGGTTTTAGTATTCTAGGACCTTCCTTTCACTTGTATAAATAGAGGTCGCATGTGACCTCTGTCACTTGTTCCAGATTTTTACTCAAGCATTTGTAATCCTTTTTTAAATGTTATAAAGTTGGTATTTTTGGTTAAATTGTAATTCATTTTATTATTTTTGAAATTTGGTGTATGCTTGAGAGTCTGAGTTCCATTTATAACTTGTTATCAATTTGAAGTTTCAGTTTTGAAAAAAGGTTTCATAAGGTTCTTTTAGGATTTCAGAAATCTAAGATTCCTTGAAGTGAAAGTGGATAGGAAATCTTGAGTATTTGAAATTACTCTTGTTTAAAACGTGTTCTAAGTTCTAGGTGTTGGTTTGTAAGTTTGAAAAAGATTTTTGAAGAAAATCAGTTTTCAAAAGTTTCTGTTTATTTCTTGGTACTAATCTTACTGTTTCATAAGCTCTGCACAAGCCCCAGCTTGTAGGAGAAGGCATAGCAGCCTTAGTGGGGCCTGGATGTGGGTCCCACAAGGTATAATCCCTTGTTCACTTGTTTCATTCTTCTAGTTCATGATTTGTGTGATTGATGTGAAAAATTGCATGAAATCTGTTCTTGTGTTCATTTCTTGAAGTTTTTTTGCTTGATTGTACCCCAATAGATTGTTCTTACATATTTAGATAGTTTAGGAATCAGTTGGTTGAGTTTTGTTAGGACTTGCTTTGTTAAAATCCATTTTCAGAAACTAAAAGGGTGTTTGGATAAGGGTTTAAGTAGGGTTTATTGACTTCATACTTGGCTTGAATCTTGTTTAGAATCACTCTCAGGGTTGAAATAGGTTGTATGCTAGATTGGTTTTCTGTTTGGTAGGTTTTAAGTCACAATTGCATGCTTAAAATTTGGTCATTGTAGCTAAAAACAGTCAAGTCATTTTCTGATTGTTTTTGTGATTTTTGTGCCATCAAGTTTTGTCATATGTTAGAGATTGGTATCATCTAGGGATTAGGATTGCTCATATGTGATTTGGGTAGCTTATGTTCAAGTATTTGGCCATTGAATCTCATTTTTATGCAAGTAAAATAGTCAACTGTTCACAGACACACCCTTTGGCTTAATCAGAAACCTTTTTGTGCTCTTTGTGTGAAACTTTGTGAAGTAACTTGCTAGTCTTTTTGCATAAACTGACTCCCCACAACCCAATTGGTGTGGGGGTGCCCAATTGTCCAAAGAGATCCAAGCATTGAGCTTTCCTAAGCTCATTAGGTCAACTGACCAAAATTTATAACTAGCAGTGGGAACAAACTTCCCACTGGTAGTTCACTAGTTGGTACTGCTTCACTAGCAGACAAACCCCAAACATGTCACTTTCAGTGATATTTCTTTTTTGTCTTTAGTAACTAAATTTTAGAGTTAGGACTTCAAACTAGTTTTGTAATTTTTCTAATTTTATTTTTGATTTTTCTGTTTAAATAGAATTTTTATTACTGTTCATTTGCTATTTTTCACAATTATTAGCTATTTTTAATACTTTTTAATATTCTGTTTTTGGAATTTAGTGGTAAAAATTGTTATTTTTCAGTTTCAACATTTTTCTTAGATTTAGAAAAACATTTTAAGAGTTTTAGTATAAAAAGTTTTCACTGTTCATCTTTTAATCATTTTTTAGAATTAATTTAAGTTAATTAGGGTTTTAATTTAAACTATTTTTGTCTTTTAGTGAAAAATTTAATATTTTTCAAACTTTTTCATTTTTCTTCTGTTCATTAGAGTAATTTAGGATTTTTAAAATTGTTCAGTTAATTTTGGCATTATTTTATTATTTTTTATAATTATTTTAGTTTTAAAATAGTTTTTAGTGATTTAAAAATAGAAAATTAGTTTTTAAAAATTAGGAAAAATACTTTTTAGTGTTTAGATAATATAAGTAAGTTATTTGTTCAAAAAAATAATATTTTGGACATTTTGATTAATTATATTTGATTTTAGGGCTTTAATTAGCATTTAAAATTGAATATTTAATTAATAAAAGGTTTTAAAATATTTTTATTGGATTTTTACTCTTATTTATATTATCTTAGACTTCTTTTAGCTTTTAATTAATTTTTAGGTTTTAAAATTTTTAATTTTGTAGTTTTTACGGTTTTACGTGAACGCTTTTTCATCTTAGCTCGATCCGTCTTCCTTTTCTAATCTCATTTCTTTCTTTTCTTTTTCAATCATATAATCACAAACATAAATCAATTCTTAACACAACGCACTAGCCTCCTCGAGAACGAACTCACTCTTATTTTGGGTCATAACTCGTGGTTTTCCTAAAATCACTCGTTAATACTTACCCTAATTACCTTGTTTTCCTAAACATGGGTGATTTTACAACTATCAGTGTTTATCGGGCATCATCTATCGTCGACGATCGTCTTCAACTACTATAAATACTAAGGTGAGTCTATAGCCTCGTTTGAGCTCATTCAAATATTTTAAAAACCCGTGAGGGGGAATACATGTTTTTATAAACTTAGAACACAAGATTTTTATGGTATGCTTGTCCCTTGATGAATGAACCCGTGGTTGCCTTTAAATTGCATTAAGTGATTGCCATTATTAAAGCCTCAATTATGGACCGTTAATTAACCTATGATGGGTTAACCGCTAGTACAATTAATAGATCTATGGGGGAAGCCGCCCCGGTTCAGTTTGTGTGGACTTGTCACAAAAGCTTAGGCCCGACCTCCACACTGTTTGGACATATTGTATTGAGAAGTCAGGTATACGAAAATGTACCAATAATCTGGAGGTAATTGACAATTAATAAATCTCTTGTCTTATTAGACCTAACGGAGTGTCTAAGGGCTCGGTTCCATGAGCTTATTGCAATTTATGCTAAATAAAATTATTATTGTTGATGCAAATTATTAGATGCTTGTTGTCTTCAAGTATGCCACAAACTTATAATATTTGCTTGTGTTCAAAATGATTATATAAACCTATAGATTCACTCGACAGTTTTGTTGATAATTTCTCACATGTATTTCAGGTAATCAAGAAGTGTGAAGCTTGGAGGTCACGGGAATGAAGTTGTGCACTGCTTTTGCAATATAAACTCTTTGAATAATTATCGTTCCTTTGTTTAAAAGAATTTAAATCTTTTGTTTTAAATGTACTTTGGTTACGATGTCTTGGGACTACGCTACTCTGACAAATGTTTTAGGAACGATAAATTTGAAACATCTCTTTTCGAGTCGTTCTTTATAAATTATGTGTTATTGTATTATTGTTTAGCACCCAAAGATGTATTCTGTTGCGTGTAAATTCGGGGGTGTTAAAGATTGGTATCAGAGCCATGAGTTAAAGAGAACTATGTCATTTTTATAAGAACCTAACTATAACTGTAAATTTTTATTTTTCAAAGAGTCGGTGCACATAACTTCGCGTGACTTCAGGTTCAAGCTACTTCTAGGATTACCATTTTAGTATACATTATTATGTATGCCTTATGGTTAAGTATTTATAAATAAATACTATAATCCTTTATCGATATATATTAATATCGTTAAACTTTTCGATAAAATTTTATCATTTACAAATGATTTATTTAAATAAATTTATGAAACTTCCTGTAATTATCTGAAGGATTTTCTACATTTATTTATATTTTTGGAAATTATTCTATTTCATTTATTTATGACCTTACACCTATTCTACGAATTTACCACCGCTTGATTACGTCTTCGATGAGGAGTAAGTAGGTTCCACTACTGCAAGTGAGTCACAGTCAACTAAGTTATGTGGATCCCCACGTGATTAGTGTCTATTACTTTGTGTCATTGTACTCTATTTATCTTTAAGATCATTACTTGTTGATCTACGATAATAGTTTCCTTTGATCCTTATAATGATTGTGATACCTTGTATTGATAATGTGCATGCATTTGATGACTGAATTTTGTACATGATATTACTATACCATGATTACAATTAACTCATTCATTTTATGTTCTACCTTTGTGATGTGACAGAATCATGCCACCTAGGAGAATGAAAAATGTTGCCATTGCAAGGCTAGTTGTTGAAGAGGTAGCGAAAGCATTGGCTGCAGATAGAGCTGCACGTGTTAACACTGAAGGAGCAGGTGGCTCTGGAGGTGCCGATGCTGGAGGTGCTGATGCTGGAGGTACAGGTGAACCTGTTGAACCTGTTGAACCAGAAACTGTTGGAGGAGCAGGTGTAGCTGAGAATCCTGCAGGTGAGGTTGCCCAGGTTGCTGCTGTAGTGAAAGAATGTTATTTTGCTCGATATATGAAATGTGGACCCACTATATTTCAAGGAACTGGAGGAGCACTGGAATTATTTAGGTGGATTGAGAAAACTGAAACAACATTTGAGATCAGTGATTGCTCATAAAGGAACAAGGTTAAGTTCGCAGTTGCTACTTTCAAGGATCGAGTTCTGTCCAGAAGAAGAGTTATCTACTTTGGAGGATGAGATGAGGCACCTGAAGCTGAAAGATAACAACATTGCTGCCTATACTAGCCGATTCAATGAGTTAGTTTTGTTGTGTCCGGATGCTTTTGTTACTGAGAAGAAAAAGATGGACCAATACATTAAAGGGCTGCCTAGGTACATTAAAGGTGAGACAACTTCATCCCGACCCAAGAACTTTGTTGAAACTGTGAGAATGGCTCATACACTTATGGGGCAGAAAGTTCAGGATAGGGCTGAGAAAGCTGCTAAGAGTAATAAAAGGAAATGGGAGAATTCGCAGAGTGGTAACCAAGGTAATAACCAGGGTAACAATAATCGTGGGAATTATCAGGGTAATAACCGCCATAAGCAGTACAATCAGAGGATAAATGATGGGGCTAAAGCTGCAACTAACAAGAATAATAATGCTGACCATGGGGGACCAGCCCAGAAATGTAAGAGCTGTGGAGCTTGTCACTTTGGTAATTGTCCACCAAGGTGCACTAAATGTGGAATGGTTGGGCATGTTGTGGAGAAATGCAAGGCAAGGATCCCTGCCACTGGAGCAAATGCTATTCCAATCAAGACATGCTTTGAATGTGGAGAACGTGATCATTTTCGCCCTAGATGTCCGAAGTTGCCGAACAAGAAAGCAGGTGAAGCTGCTGGGGCAGTTTATGCTGTTAAGGATGTTGATCAGGCACAAGGTCCAAATGTGGTGACGGGTACGTTCTTACTCAACCATCGATATGCTAGTGTTTTGTTTGACTCAGGATCTGATAGGAGCTTTACAAGCACTTCCTTTAACCGTTTAATTGATATTCATCCAACAAACCTAAATGCTAGTTATGAGGTCGAGTTAGCTGATGGACAATTGGTTAGTACTACCACTATATTTAAGAAGTGTCCTTTGAAATTAGCAAATCATTTGTTTGAAATTGATTTGATGCCAATAGAGTTGGGTTCATTTGATATGATTGTTCGTCTGGATTGGTTGGTTGCACATGATGCGGTGATTGTATGTGGGGAGAAAGTTGTTCACATACCGGTTAAGGACAAGGTGTTAGTAGTTGAAGGTGATGTCGGTAGATCTCGTCTGACGGTGATATCTTGTATAAAGGCGAGGAAATATGTGGAAAGAGGTTGTCACATGTTCTTGGCTCAAGTAGTGGAGAAAGAACTACCGGTACAACATGTGGAAGATGTTCCGGTTATTCGTGATTTTCCCAAAGTATTTCCCGATGACTTGCCAGGGCTTCCGCCTAAGCGAGATGTCGAATTCAAGATTGATCTAGTGCCGGGAGCTGCACCGGTGGTGCGTGCACCATATTGTTTGGCACCGTCAGAGATGAAGGAGTTGACAGATCAGTTGAAGGAGTTAATGGATAAAGGGTTCATTAGACCAAGTTCGTCACCTTGAGGAGCTCCAGTATTGTTCGTGAAGAAGAAGGACGGATCGTTCAGAATGTGCATAGACTACCAAGAGTTGAACAAGTTAACTATTAAGAATCGTTATCCACTTCCTAGGATCGATGATTTGTTTGATCAACTTTAAGGTTCGTGTGTGTACTCGAAGATCAACTTGAGGTCGGGTTATCATCAACTTCGTGTTAAAGAAGAGGACATACATATTACAGCTTTTCGAACACGTTATGGACACTTTGAATTCCAAGTGATGTCGTTTGGGTTAACTAATGCACCTGCGGTATTCATGGACTTAATGAATCGTGTGTGTAAACCATACCTCGACAAGTTTGTGATTGTATTTATCGATGATATCCTGATTTATTCTAAGAGTCACGAAGAGCATGAAGGTCATTTGAAGATTATCTTGGAATTGTTGAAGAAGGAGAAGTTGTATGCAAAATTTTCGAAGTGTGATTTTTGGTTGGATTCGGTCCAATTCCTTGGGCACGTGATCGATAGTAATGGTGTTCATGTTGATCCTTCCAAAATTGAAGCTATTAGAGATTGGGCTACGCCTACAACCCCGACTGAAGTTAGACAATTCTTGGGATTAGCTGGATACTACCGGCGATTCATAGAAGGGTTCTCTCTAATTTCTAAACCTCTTACTAAACTTACACAGAAAAACAAGAAGTATTAGTGGGGTTCAGAAGAAGAAGAAGAAGCATTCCAAACCTTGAAACAGAAGCTGTGTTCTGCACTAATTTTGGCTTTGCCCGATGGAGCTGAAGACTTTGTGGTATATAGTGATGCATCACGTAAGGGTTTTGGTGTTGTGTTGATGCAAAGGGAGAAAGTGATCGCGTATTCATCTCGTCAATTGAGGAAGCATGAGGAGAATTATACTACATATGATTTGGAATTAGGATCGTTTTCTTTGATCTTAGACTTTGGAGACACTATCTCTACGTAAAAAGAGTGTGGTATATACCGATCATAAAAGCCTGCAACATATTTTGGATCAGGAGGAGCTCAATATGAGGCAGAGAAGATGGGTAGAATTGTTGAGTGATTACGACATTCAAATTTGCTATCATCCTGGCAAGGTGAATGTAGTTGCCGATGCTCTTAGTAGGAAGGATAGAGAAATAACCAAAAGGGTTAGAGCTTTAGCCAGGACAACTTATTCTGATTTATCTAATCGAATACTTAAAGCTCAAACGAAGGCGATGAAAGAAGAGAATGTGAGAAATGAAGACTTGGGTAGAAGGATGACACCTATATTCGAAATTCGTGATGACGGAATTCGGTATTTCGAGAATCGTGTATGGTTACCGGTGTATGGAGGACTGAGAGATCTAATTATGCACGAATCTCATAAGTCTAAATATTCGATTCACCCAGGATCGGATAAAATGTACCAAGACTTAAATAAATGCTACTGGTGGCCGAACATGAAGGCTAACATTGCTACTTATGTTAGTAAATGCTTGACGTGTGCTAAGGTGAAGTTTGAGCACAAGAGACCTTCAGGTTTACTGCAACAACCTGAAATTCTAGAATGGAAATAGGAGAAGATCTCTATGGACTTTGTTTCGGGACTTCCGAGAACTTCTAGTGGTTATGATACGATTTGGGTGATTGTTGATCGGTTGACGAAGTCGGCTCATTTCTTGCCGATAAAGATAACTGATGACCTAGACAAACTTACTCGGTTGTATTTGAAGGAAGTTGTTTGTAGACATGGAGTTCCTTTGTCAATTATTTCTGATCGAGATAGTCGGTTCACATCTGAGTTTTGGAAATCGCTTCAGCGAGTGATAGGTGTGTAAACACCCATCTTTTTACCACTTAACTACAATAATAACCAAGCCAAAACGTGTATTTTATGTCGTAAATGTCGGAATTATGTGTGGTTTGTGTTTTGTTGTGATTTAGGACGAAAATCTGAAAAGGGGAGAAAACACGGGCTTTCACGGGCTTTTATCGAAGAAAAAGACAAAAGACGAAGTCAAGAAATCAAGAGTGCAAAAAGAACGGAAGTCCAAGACCAATTCTGAAGATTTATCGAAGAAAAAGTCAAAAGACGGAAGTTTACTAAAAGCCGAAGAACTCAAGTCTAATTTATTGAAGATTACAAGACGAGTTTATTAATCCCGAGACAGAAGTCAAAGAATTAAGAAGATTAAGGACTAATCAAGAAATTAAAGAAAGAAGAAAGAGGGGAGGAAGCTTCCTTCCACTAACCTCCTCCTCCCTATAAATAGATCATTAGTGTTAATTTTATTGTTGTTGGCTAGTTTGACAAACTATGCTCTTCCATTTTAATTACTTGCACCTTAATTACTTGCACCTTTAATTACCTTGTCATGTACCTTTAATTCCTTTAAATCCAAGTAAGTTTTCTTTTATTGTTATTGATCTTTACTTTTATTGTTAATCTCTCATCTACCTTTCTTGTTTGATCTTAATCTTAATCTTTATGTTTATGTTCTTCTATTTTTATGGTTTTCAATCAAGTGGGTTTTGATTGATTTGGTTATAATTGTTAGTTTTTGTGATTTGTTTTGATTGATTATTGTTAGTTGATGTTTAGTGGTCATTTTGGTTTAATCTTTTGGTTGATTTTGATTGATTTTGCTTAAATTCGTGGCTTTTAGTTTCCGTGTTCTTCGTTACTGTTAGTTTGCCCAGATTCCGAATCAGTGTTTTATATTCCGAACCAACCTTTTCTTTCTTTTATTCCGAATGAATGGATTTTAAGCAATATTCCAGATCAGTGGGATTATTCCGGATCAAGGAGACATTCCGAATGAGCATTTTAATCCGGATCAGTGAGTATTCCGGATGAACACATTATTCCGGATGAAGCACTTTTCCGGATGAAAGGATTATTCCGAATGAATTAATATTCCGAATGAAGCTTCTTTTAATTATTCCGGATGAAGCCATATATTCCGCATGAACTGTTTTATTCCGAGTGAGTATTTATTCCGGATAAACATTTATTTCGAATAAGCTGATATTCCGGATGAAAGATTTATTCCGGATGAAAGGTTTATTCCGGATGAAGAGTGTATTCCGGATAAGTAGTTTTTCTTATTTTTTGTAATTTCAGTCTTAGCTTATTTTAAGTTTATGATTTTAAGTTTTAAGCTTTATTTCTCCCGCCTTTTTACTTAGTCGCACTTTTTATTTACGTGCCTTTAGTTTAAGTTTACGTTTGCCTTATTCACTTTTAAGTTTGCCTTTTTATTTCCCGTCAAGTTTTTATCTTTCAGTATTTCTTTTTACCGCCTTTATTTTTTTTATTGTTTCAAGTCTTTATTTTTAATTAGTGTAGACAACGACAACCATTCTATTTCTTTTCCACCAAAAACAATTGAGTCACACTTAAACCAATAGTCAATTCGAGAAGATACCGAGAACTTAATTGAACCATACAAAATCCTAGTTATTAAAATGGCGCCGCTGGCGGCTCTTTTCGTGAAGATTAACGGTTTTTTGTGAGAGACGCGTTGGCTTTTGGGATCCGTTCACTCGTGAACGTTATTTTTCGTGTCAAAAATTTTCAAAAATCCCAAAAAACATTTGAAAATTCATAAAAAGCATTTCTTTTTAAAAGTTTGCACCAAAAATATTCTTCTTGCTTATCTATTTTTCTTTATGGATTCTTATGTCCATTGCGTCGAGTGTGGGAGACGATTATACGGGAACGACTCATGTCAATGGTGTACATGTGAGCAGTGCGTAAATGATATCGACAATACACAATTCGGATTTTTTCCATCGTGCAACTCGACTAATTCGTCCTTTTATAATCCACCTCCTGTTCCCCCGTGCATCTATTGTGGAAGCGATTCTCATTGGCATGTTTCATGCCCGGTTCGATACCCGTATGATCACGGGCAAGAACCGGGTTACAATTATGACAATGGTGATAGCTTTTCACATGACGCACCCGGTTTTTCTCCATACCCGTGGTGCTATATTTGTGGGGGCCCTCACAATGCTTCTTCTTGTGATCCGTCGAAGGTCTTTGAGAAAGTTCCGTGCTATCATCCCAGTGTGTATAACTTTGAGCCCCCACATCACACCCTCAATCATCAATCCTCTCAGCAAATTAGTCTTGACCAACAACTCACTTCTTTGAACCATATTCTAGAAAGTTTAGCTCAAATCCGAGCTGACTTGCATCAGGAAAGGCAACCTTTGCTTGATGGTGACAAAATCTTGAAATCCACCAACACCTTTTTGAGCCAATTTGGTCGTTTTCCTTTCTTTTCTACACCAAAATGTTTAATTACAGCGTGGGATAGAATTGGTTTAATTGAACATACTCGGGGAGATGAACAAAAAAATTTGCTTCATGAGCTTCTTAAAGATGTGGAGGTTATCAAGGAAGAGTTAGCCGACTATGTCACTCCTAATTGGAATGGTCCCGTCTATTATGATGATGATGACGACGATGATGTCTACGCTCTCGACCCATCTATTGAAGTTGCTACTCCTACTCTCGATATTCCTAATGCGTCTAAGGATGATGATTCATTGAGTGAGATTAGTGATTTTTGTCTCGATAAATTCTTTGATGATGAGGTTTGTGACATGCCTACTATGGAGTCTGAGGACGATGTTGCTCTTACGGAAGAGGTCGATCCTAATGATGACGATTTTTCTCCACGCTATGAGAATTTCACTTTTGAAATTGCTCAATCTCCACCGGGAGATGCAGGCGATGACGATTTATTCTCTCCGGCTTACGAGAAGTTCACCGATGAACTTTCTCTTGAAGATGAGGTGGAAGACGTGATTCTCCGCGACAGATTACGGAAAGTGCATCTTCTTATTGCTCAAATCGAAGAGTTGACTTCTCCTCCTTTTTCCGAGTCTTTACCTCCATCTATTCCTCCCGTTGAAGATAATGACCCATTGCTTGAAGAAATCGACATTCACTCAATACCTCCGGGTATTGATGATGATGACACGGAGGGGGATATTATTTTTGATAATTTGCTGCAGGAAGGTATTGTCCCAAGTCCCCCTCCCGAGCACCTTTCATCCTCCCCTTTAGCCACTATTACGGAGGATGAGGGCTTTGACCCGGGAGGTGACATTCACTATTTCATGATTGATAACATTACGGCTTTGTTGAGTGCTCAGCATCCATTGTCTTTGGGGGATGACAATGTGCTTACTTTACCCATCCCACCTCCCGTGGATCTTGATTTCACATACTTTTCGTATGTTGAAAGAACCTTTCTCCCATTCAAGACTTATCCCCCCACCTCCCCTTTGTTGAAGTCAACCGGGAACGAGGACAAGGTCTTTGATCCCGGTATTACATTCGAGGCTTTCCCATGCACCATTTAATTCGGGGACGAGTCAGGCTCGTGACTCGGTTAATTTAAACAAGCGCTCTTCGGAAGGCAACCCGATTATCTATCTTTACTTGTTTTCACCATAAGTGTATGGGGATCCCCGTTGGTGTTTCTTGTTTTCTTTCTTATCATGTGCAGGGATTAGAGCTTCACAGACACACTCTTGATGACTTTTGACGACCCGTGATTCCGTGTTCCCGTCTTCCCGGTTCTATCCTAAACTCTTTTCAATTCACTATTTTATATTTCTCATTATTAAAATAGGAATATCTTTAGTTGTCTTTTCCTTAGCGAGATTTAAACAACGTGCACAATGTCCTAAGTGTAGGGTAGTTTACTCCCACATGCTTAAACATTGAGGACAATGTTTATATTAAGTGTAGGGGGACTTCTATCGAAGTTAAGTGGCCTTTTCCTTGTATTTGTCCTCATTTTAACAGGAAAATCAATTTTTCAGCATTTTTCAAAACTTTTAATCTATTTTGGCCTAGTTGTATAGTTGTATTTTCCTTTGTTATGGTTATTTTCTTTCCTTGCTAGAATAAATTTTCAATAAAGTGGTTTTAATTTTCAAACGTTGTGAATCTTTTGACTCAACCCGAGTTTACTTATCTAAAGTTTACTCTAGCTAGTATCCTTAACGTGTTTAAGTCAAGTTTTGCTAGGCTTTTATATAGGGAGCTTTAAAACGCGAAAGTCTTAACTCTCACGGGTTAAGAACAAGAACTTTTCGCAAGTTCCTATAATTGATCCTAGAGATTCGTTTATCAAGGGAACTTTAAAATGCGATTTCTAAAACTTGAAAAAGTCTAAGAGTTTGCAAGATCTTATAGATGACTCGAAAACCCAAAACTTTGATTTAATAGGCTAAGCATCCACGAGTCTCATTCCTTGAGATTTTAAACTGTGGAGAATGAGAGATGATAGAGTCAATTATAAGTTTGGTATCCTTTCGTGAATTTATGTGAGTTAATTATAAGCCTATTCTCCCATCGCTTGCTAATAAATTTATCTGCAATAAATAAGGTTGTACGATTTGAAAAGTTACTTAGCTTCTAGCCCAAGATCGTTTAAAAGTTGCTCGGTATGGATTAGAGTTCATAGCCAAGGCATAACTTATTGAAGCGGGATGCGAAGATTGGCGAGTCCGAAAATGTCCTAACAAGACATGAGGGCTACATTTTGTTGCTAAAGATCCCAAGTGATGTGAAGAATCATTTATCAAAGATCAATATGAAGGATCGAGACACACGACGAAAAGCAAATACTCCCGTAAAGATCATGGAGAAGTCTATCCAAAAAGGCCCTAACAAGGTATGAGGATAAATAGATCCAAGTCCTAAAAGGAGGCGGATCGTTGTATATCAAAATCCCAAATAAATATTGGAGAAAAATGAAGAAGTCGTGGTCCAAGTATGAAGAATCTCCCAAAACTTCAAGTGAAGAAATTCCTATTATGAAGACAAGACCATAATTTCTAGAACGTCTCTCAATATTTGAAGTATGAAGTCGCTGCCAAATATCGGTCCGAGAAAGGTCTCAAATCGCGAAGCGAGTTATGCCAAGATATGAACTTTATGAGGTCCCGAGAAGCAGTTTTAAAAGATTTTGTCCTTTAGCTAACTATTGATTAAATCGTCCCACTTTATTTTCAGCCTAAATAACTATCAAAATAAGTCAACAATGCATCCTCGTGATCATTCAAGACAATAATAAAATATAAGAGATACACCTAGGAATAAGGGAGTCTAAGTGAATAATTGGCCCGCATGAGTTCGTGTTAGTTTGCTAACTTATAATAACAATGATCTCGTTCTTAAGCTTGGTTTGGAGAAAGTGAAAACTTGAGGATGATGATCATTCATGACATTTTTCAAAACCCTAAGGTATGTTTTTGATTTCTTTACTTAGTTTCTTCCTTTGAATGTTTATAATTTTCTATCTCTTTAATAAAGACCAATATGGATTGATTATGATGGAAAATGTAAAACGTGCTTTGTAACTAATGCATTGCATGCGGACATTGCAATGGTCAAGTGTAGGGAATTTGATAGGTGTGTAAACACCCATCTTTTTACCACTTAACTACAATAATAACCAAGCCAAAACGTGTATTTTATGTCGTAAATGTCGGAATTATGCGTGGTTTGTGTTTTTGTTGTGATTTAGGACGAAAATATGAAAAGGGGAGAAAACACGGGCTTTTACGGGCTTTTATCGAAGAAAAAGACAAAAGACGAAGTCAAGAAATCAAGAGTGCAAAAAGAACAGAAGTCCAAGACCAATTCTGAAGATTTATCGAAGAAAAAGTCAAAAGACGGAAGTTTACTAAAAGCCGAAGAACTCAAGTCTAATTTATTGAAGATTACAAGACGAGTTTATTAATCCAGAGACAAAATTCGAAGAATTAAGAAGATTAAGGACTAATCAAGCAATTAAAGAAAGAAGAAAGAGGGGAGGAAGCTTCCTTCCACTAACCTCCTCCTCCCTATAAATAGATCATTAGTGTTAATTTTATTGTTGTTGGCTAGTTTGACAAACTATGCTCTTCCATTTTAATTACTTGCACCTTAATTACTTGCACCTTTAATTACCTTGTCATGTACCTTTAATTCCTTTAAATTCAAGTAAGTTTTCTTTTATTGTTATTGATCTTTACTTTTATTGTTAATCTCTCATCTACCTTTCTTGTTTGATCTTAATCTTAATCTTTATGTTTATGTTCTTCTATTTTTATGGTTTTCAATCAAGTGGGTTTTGATTGATTTGGTTATATTTTTTAGTTTTGGTGATTTGTTTTGATTGATTATTGTTAGTTGATGTTTAGTGGTCATTTTGGTTTAATCTTTTGGTTGATTTTGATTGGTTTTGTTTAAATTCGTGGCTTTTAGTTTCCGTGTTCTTCGTTACTGTTAGTTTTCCCAGATTCCGAATCAGTGTTTTATATTCCGAACCAACCTTTTCTTTCTTTTATTCCGAATGAAGGGATTTTAAGGAATATTCCGGATCAGTGAATATTCCGGATCAGTGGGATTATTCCGGATCAAGGAGACATTCCGAATGAGCATTTTATTCTGGATCACTGAGTATTACGGATGAACACATTATTCCGGATGAAGCACTTTTCCGGATGAAAGGATTATTCCGAATGAATTAATATTCCGAATGAAGCTTCTTTTAATTATTCTGGATGAAGCCATATATTCCGCATGAAGTGTTTTATTCCGAGTGAGTATTTATTTCGGATAAACATTTATTCCGAATAAGCTGTTTTTCCGGATGAAAGATTTATTCCGGATGAAGGATTTATTCCGGATGAAGGGTGTATTCCGGATAATCAATTTTTCTTATTTTTTGTAATTTCAGTCTTAGCTTATTTTAAGTTTATGATTTTAAGTTTTAAGCTTTATTTCTCCCGCCTTTTTACTTAGTCGCACTTTTTATTTACTTGCCTTTAGTTTAAGTTTAAGTTTGCCTTATTCACTTTTAAGTTTGCCTTTTTATTTCCCGTCAAGTTTTTATCTTTCAGTATTTCTTTTTACCGCCTTAATTTTTTTTTCAAGTCTTTATTTTTAATTAGTGTAGACAACGACAACCATTCTATTTCTTTTCCACCAAAAACAATTGAGTCGCACTTAAACCAATAGTCAATTCGAGAAGATACCGAGAACTTAATTGAACCATACAAAATCCTAGTTATTAGCGAGCTTTGGGGACTCAGTTGGACATGAGCACTATGTATCATCCGGAAACGGACGGACAAAGTGAAAGGACTATTCAGACTTAGGAGGATATGTTACGAGCGTGTGTAATAGACTTTGGAGGTGTTAGAAATACGTTTTAACGTATATTAGAAGTATCGGTCACTCCACAATATGATTTATGTTGTAATAGCTCGTAGTTAGAAATTAGTTATTAATTGCTTATTAACTTAAGTAAGAACCGGTCCATGGGCTTGTCATGGACCGGCCCAAGCCCATGTTATGCTTGGAACTATAAATACCCCTTTCCACTAAGGAAAGGGGTTGGTTGTTGTCATTTCTTTGTTTCCACTTAATAAAATTCACATAGTTTCTCTCACTTTCTCTCTCTAACTTTCTCTCTCTAGAAATCAACAAACCCCTTCATAGATTCATTGATTATCAATATTCTACATTTGGTATCAAGAGCTATGGGGTGATTTAAGGTAGTGATTTGTGTGGTTTTTTAGTTTTTGATTGTATTAGTGTTCTTTAAGAAAAATCATCTTGATTCTTGGTGTTTTTGGTGTTTTTGTGATTGGGATTAGTGGATAAGTATTAGTTGTTACTTATTTTAGTCGAAAGCACAAAACTTTTTGGGTTATTTGGTCAAAATCTGGGTTTAATCTCTTGTTTTAAGGGTCGACTGTTCATCGTAAGAAGTTTCTGATTAACCCAGCAAAAGTTCCGGATCAAGGAGTTCCGGATCAAGGAGTTCCGGATCAAGAAGTTCCGGATCAAGGAGTTCCGAGTCAAGAAGTTCCGAATCAAGAAACTTCCGAACCAAGAAGTTCCGGATCAAGAAACTTCCGAACCAAGAACTTCCGAGTCAAGAAGTTCCGAATCAAGAAACTTCCGAACCAAGAAGTTCCGGATCAAGAAACTTCCGAACCAAGAACTTCCGAGTCAAGAAGTTCCGGATCAAGCCAAAGTTCCGAACCAAGAACTTCCGAACCAAGAAGTTCCGGATCAATCCAAAAGTTCCGAATCAAGGTAATCTTCCGAATCAACAAAAAGTTCCGAATCAAGGGTTATTTTGCTTGTTTTTTCGACGATTTTTTAGAGGATTTAATCTTGGTTTCTTACAACAAAAACACAACACAATTCACAAGCTTTACTTCACTGCTCGATCAACCGATAATCTCTGTTTCCTTGAAGAAAACAAAATGAATCTAAATTCAGTAATGCCTCAGATGACATCTCTTACGGATATATCAATCATAACGGGAACTGATAGCCGTCCACCGATGCTTATTAAAGAGGTGTTTGAGGCATGGCAAGGTCGAATGATGCAATATCTAAAGGGGAAACCAACATACGGAAGGCTAATGGTCAAATCGATTTTGAATGGTCCACTCGACTATGGTACCATTGTGGTTGACAACGTGACTCGACCACGAGAATTTGAAGAACTCACTCCAGCTCAACAACTTGTTGCAGATGCAGATGAAAAAGCTCTTCAAACAATTCTCCAAGCTCTTCCCCATGATATTTATAGGATGGTAAGTCAGTATACAGTGGCAAAGGATTTATGGGAACGTCTTAAGGTGTTGCTACAAGGTACGTCCCTCACCAAACAGGAAAGGGAATGTCAGTTGTATGACCTGTTTGATAGATTCACCTACAACCCAGGGGAAACGCTTCACGATTATTACTTCAGATTCACCACACTCATGAATGATCTGAATGTATACAATCTAGTGATTGCACCATTCCAGGTTAACACCAAATTCTTGAATACTCTACCTCAAGCTGAATGGGGTGAGTACATTACCGATGTCAAGTTAACCAGGGATCTGCATAAGTGCAATTTGGATCAAATATATGCCTTCCTTCAGCAGCATGAGAAGCATGTGATTATGCACCGTTCTCCTCGTGGTATGTATCCAGATTCCTTAGCTTTGATGGCGAATCAACCAAGTTTGTCACACAACAACACACCTTATATCTTGGGACATCAAGCCTATCATCAATCACCTTACATGACACCAGCCTTTCCCCAATACTCGATTCTACCACAACCACCCACCTCACATCAGCAACAATATCGGTTCAATGCACCTTCACCACAGTATGCTTCACAACTTCATCCAGCAAATGTTGCACCTTATGCTCAGCCTTCATATTCTTCTTATCAAGAGAATGCAGCATATCTAACAAGCTACCCTGATCAAATGAGTATTCCTTCTACTGATTATGCAGCTCATCCAGATCAAGCACTATATTGTGATGATGAGGAAGTCCCCGTTCCTGTATTCCAACAAGGAGCTGACCCAGTTGAAGTGCTAACTACTATGTCTGCTTATCTCACAAGAACTTTAAGCAAACGAGGATACAGAGGATCAGCTCCTACCAACAATCAGTTGAGGAATTCATCCAATTCTCGCCAACAAGCTACAATTGAGAATGGCAGGGTAATGGTTCAGCCAATTCAACCATATCAGGGGAGACCTTCCACTTCAACCAATGCTCGCACGATCAATCCTGCTCCTGCTCCAATGGTCAACAATCCTCCACGGGCTAATACAGGCAAGTTGAGAATGATCACATGCTACAACTGCAAGGAAGAGGGTCATATGTCCAGGGATTGTAAGAAACCCAAGAGGAGAAGGGATGGACAGTGGTTTGCAGAAAAGATCTATCTGGTAAATGCTCAGGCGCAAGGAAGGGAACTTGATGAAGAGGAGCTTGCATTTCTTGCTGACCCAGGGATTGCTGAACAAGACGTTGTCACTACGCAGAATGCAGCTTACCAAGCCGATGATCTTGATGCGTATGACTCCGACTGTGATGACTTTCAAACTGCAAAGGCTGCTCTCATGGCAACTATCTCCAGCTTAGGGCCAGATAAGAGATCTGAGGTACTTATAAATACCACCGATAATACCACTGATGCTAGTATTCAACCACATCAAGTTGTGCAAGAGAGTGCTGACTCGAATGAATCTTCGGTGGTGAGTCCTTCAAACGAGGAGACAAACAATGATAGCAATATCAATGTGAGTTCCCAGACTTTGAGTGAATCACAACCGGGACCCAGTTCGCATACGCCTACTCCTGTTCAACAAGATTTGGTCATGGTTCCTGCTACATTACTTAGCCAAATGAATGCTGCACTCTTAGAAACCTTAGCTAAGAATAAGAATTTGTCTGATGAGCTTGCCTTAAGCAATGAGAAAGTACAAACTTTGGAATTAGTGCCTTCGTCTAGTGTTCTCACAAATCTCGAATATGATCACTTTAGAAACAAACAAATGGGTCACTTGCAAGAAATCGAAAACTTAAGAGCAAATCTGTCTAGTGAACTTAAAGAAAAGGAGTTAGTGGTCACTAATTTTCAAAAACTTCAAACTGATTTTGAATTACTCGAATCTAAGAAGACTGAAATGGAGATTAATGCTGCTAATAAGATTAGAAGTCTAGACTACTTGCTTTTAAGACAATACGCTGCTTCTCAACTAGTGCACTTATTTGATGCTTCGTTTAGAGAGTTTAACTTATCACGTCTAAAAGGCCTTCCCCCTAATCCACGATATGCAAAACAAGCTTTAAGACATAGTCCTAGACTTTATAATGCAACTCAATTAGGATTGGCTTTAGACCCGATTGTTTTTCCCAATGATCGAACAAGTAAGGTTCTAGTTGATGAGGATCGGTCATACAATTCAGCAAAATATCCCGATTGTGATTATTTTAAGATGAATAAGGAGCTTGCAAAAACTGATTTTAGAGTTCGCTTCCATATGGATAAGGATCTCATCACAGCACCAACCTACATGATAGAGGAAGAAAGCCCTAGTACATTTCCTACACTTGTCAACATGGAAGGTCCTAAGGAAATTCCAAAGAATCTTCCACCTGTTAGCACTGTATGGTTAAACTTGCAAGAGATTAACCGATACTTTACTAACTTTGACAAGGTCATCTTGGAATGTACGACTTCAAATGGCTTAAACGCCGGAGAATGGGCTTTCGAACACATGAACGAGGTGTTTAAAACTGAGATCAATCCGTTTGTCGAAAGTCTAAAAGGAAGTTTTGCATCTCTTAAGGAAAATCTTCAGTTTGAAATTGGTGAAGTTCAAAAAGTGTTTTATGAAATGGACACCGCTTACGAACTACAACTAATTGAAAAGGAAAAGATTTTATCTGAATATGACCGATTCTTGTCCGAAGTAATCTCGTGTGATGTGCTTACTACTGTAAATGTTAATTATTCGAATGAGCTTACATCCGCTATGATTAATTATGATGCTGTGCATATTTGTGATGATGTTTGTAATCTTTCTGTAAATGTTGCTGAAACTGTAAATGAGGTAGATAATCATTCTTGTCACGAATCTAACGCTGAGTTTTTAAAGCTACAAGATTCTTACAATTTACTTTCAAAACGCTTTAATCAACTAGAACAACACTGTATATCTTTAGAATCAAAACAACAAACTCAAAATGAGGATCTTTTGATATCAAATGGTTGTGAAAACGGTGTTGAGACTAGTGACAAGATGATTGCAATTGTTAAGACATTAGAGGAAGAAATCATGAGATTGAAGAGAGAGGTATCATCAAAGGAAACATTAAAAATGGAACTAGAGGCTGCAGAGTCTAAAAACCAGGTCTTAGAAATTAGACTATCAACTGTTCTAGGGGAGATGGATCGGACAAGGCAGGGACTATCCGCTCTTTATGGTTCACTAGAAGAACGCTTCGCTTTTAATGCGGCACAGCAACAATATTTTGTTGAACAACTGAACCAAAAGTGCGAGGAAATCTCTGACTTGAACATCCTGCTCATAGACAAAAATATGGTTTTGGCTGAGTTAAAGGAGACACTTCTTCTCACTCGACAAGAAGTTGTTGATAACTTAGCTACCGACTCTGCACCGTCCACTAGTGCTCCAACAACCAAGTCAGTAGTGCTTTATAAGAATCCGCTTCATAAGAGAAACCCGGTTACCTACGATGATTATATGAGGAATGCCATTAAGCATGTCGATCTTCTTAGGGATATTTTAGACGATCTTTATGCCTTAGATCCCTCAAGTAGCGAATATTATTCGGCTCATGAATATATTAAGCGAGTTCAATATTGCTTGGCATATTTGCAATACATAGGTACACCAGGTTCTGCACTACTTAATAATAGGCCCATTGCTGTCACTCCATTTAATAAGACTCCAGGAGCGAAACCGTCATTGGCACAATCAAGTAAGACACCTTTAAAATCTGTTGCTAATGTTCCCACTTTGCCTTCTACAGGATTAAAAGAGACTACTAAGGCTAAAGGATCGCCACTCAAGAAAGCTAAGATCAAGCCCTCCACTAGTAGTGCCACAAAGAAGAAAGTAGAAGTCCACAATAGGAATGCTATTTCAGTTTTAAATAAAACGAATCATGTTAAGACTAAAAGCTCTGCGCCTGTGCAGCAGCCTAAACCATTCGTGAATTCTGATTTAAATTGTTGGAATTGTAATGAATGTATGTTTTCCCAGCGTCATGATTTGTGTCTGATTGATCACGTTAATGAAATGAATGCTATTAAGAATGGTCTTGAATGGAAGCCAACGGGTAGAACTCGTGTCCAAGTTGGCTGGCAATGGCGTCCCACTGGTAGGACCTTTACATTAGATGGAAAAATGTGCCCTTTAACTAGGAATGCATCCATTGAGGTTAGGTCTGAGCGTCCTTTAGTTAGGAACACTCGCACTCAAGTATGGAAACAGCGCCCTTTAATTAGGTCAGCCCCCACTATAGTGCCTATCAGTGAAGAAATACCTCAGGATTTGAGCCAACTAGAATCTACACCACCAATTAAGAAGAAAAGAAAGGCTAGGAAATCTAAGAAACCTAGAGTTAGCAAATCTAAGATTAATAAATCTGTACCTGCTAATAACAAGGAACACTCAGATTCCGATACCTCTACATTGTCTTTGTGTGGTGATATTTTCAGGTGGTCCAAATCATCCTGTGGTATTTGGACTCCGGTTGTTCAAAACATATGACCAGAAATCGCTCGATGCTCCGAAATTTCGTCAGCAAGTTTCTTGGTACGGTTAAATTTGGGAATGATCATATAGCAAAGATTATGGGATATGGTGAATATCAGATTGGAAACGTGACGATTTCTAGGGTATACTATGTAGAAGGTCTTGGTCATAACTTATTCTCAGTAGGACAGTTTTGTGATTCCAACCTTGAGGTTGCTTTTCGACAACACACTTGTTTCATCCGCAACTTGGAAGGAAAAGATTTGTTGAAGGGATCTCGTGGTGCAAATCTATATACCTTGTCCTTACAAGATATGATGGCCGCTTCTCCAGTATGTCTTCTCTCTAAGGCATCTAAGACCAAGTCATGGTTATGGCATCGCAGATTATCTCATCTTAATTTTGATGCTATTAATCATTTGGCTAAAAACGAGTTAGTTCGTGGTCTTCCAAAGCTTAAATTTCACAAGGACCATTTATGTTCCGCGTGTTCAAGGGGGAAGAGCACCAAGAAATCTTACAAACCCAAAGCTGAAGACACTAATCAAGAAAAACTTCATCTTTTGCATATGGATCTTTGTGGGCCGATGAGAACTGAAAGTGTGAGCGGTAAGAAATTCATTATGGTAATTGTGGATGATTTCTCAAGGTTTACATGGGTTAGATTTCTACGTACAAAGGATGAAGCTCCGAAGGCTATCATTACTTTTCTGAAATTCATTCAGGTACGTTTGAATACCACTGTCCGCCGTATTCGTACAGACAATGGTACAGAGTTCGTCAACCAGACTCTTCGTGATTATTATGAAGGAGTTGGTATATCACATGAAACATCCGCTGCACGCACTCCACAACAAAACGGTTTCGTTGAAAGACGGAATCGTACACTTATGGAAGCTGCTAGGACCATGCTTATTTATGCGAACGCTCCATTGTTCTTGTGGGCAGAGGCTATTTCTACTGCATGTTTCACCCAAAACCGTTCTATCATTCGGAAACGCCATGGAAAAACACCTTATGAGCTTCTACATGACCGCAAACCCGATGTTTCATTTTTCCATGTGTTTGGTGCTCTGTGTTATCCAAACATCAATAGTGAGAACTTGGGTAAGCTTCAACCAAAAGCCGATATAGGTATTTTCATTGGTTACTCACCGTCCAAAAGAGCATACCGAATCTATAACCGTCGTCTTGGCAAGATTGTAGAAACTATGGACGCGGATTTCGACGAGCTGACAGCGATGGCTTCTGAGCAACACAGCTCTGAACCCGCGCTTCATGAGATGGGAACCGGTGCTATAAGTTCCGGATTAATTCCCAACAATCCTACTTCTATATCATTTTTACCACCATCAAGGCCCGAGTGGGATAAACTGTTTCAACCGTTGTTTGATGAATTCTTCGATCCCCCGACTGATGAAGTTCCAGCACCTGTAGTAATTGCTCCAATACCTGAAGTGGTTGCTCAAGCTAATGAACCTTTATCTAATGCATCTACAATTCACATTGAACCGGATGCACCTTCACCAAGTGATTCTCAAACTACACCTGAATCATCACCCCTACTTGTGCCTAATGATGTGGAAGAGGATTCTACTGATCACGACTTGGAATATGCTCACTTGCAAGAGCTTCCTTTCTTTGGTGTAGCGATCCCTGAAAACCCTTCAGCCGCGTCTACCTCAGAAGAAGCTCCTTCTATTGTTCACTCCAGACCACCTAGGATTGAAAACCATAGCACTAAATGGACAAAAGATCACCCAATTAGGAATGTTATTGGAGATCTAGATCGACCAGTCTCTACACGCCATCAATTACAAGAGAGTTCACTTTATTGTTACTTTGATGCATTTCTCTCTGAAGTTGAACCCAAAAATTGGCAGCAGGCTATGACCGAATCATCTTGGATTGAAGCTATGCAGGAGGAACTCAATGAATTCAAACGACTAGAAGTATGGGAATTGGTTCCTCGCCCGGACAAGGTTAACATCCTTACCTTGTTATGGGTTTATAAGGTTAAACTTGATGAGATGGGTGCGGTATTGAAGAATAAAGCTAGATTGGTCGCTAGAGGATATAAACAAGCCTTGGGTATAGACTTTGAGGAATCTTTTGCTCCTGTGGCTAGATTGGAGGCGATTAGACTATTCCTTGCGTTTGCTGCTCATATGAACATGATCGTCTATCAAATGGATGTGAAGACGGCATTTTTGAACGGTGAACTACGGGAAGAAGTTTATGTTAGTCAACCGGATGGGTTCGTCAGTACGGAGTCTCCTAATCATGTGTACAAGCTTAAGAAGGCTCTCTATGGGTTGAAACAAGCTCCACGCGCGTGGTATGATCTCCTGTCAACATATCTCATGTCGGAAGGCTTCTCCAAAGGCAAAGTGGACCCCACTCTATTCACTCTCAAGGACGGCAACGACATGCTTCTGGTACAAATTTATGTTGATGATATAATATTTGCTGCCACTAACATAGAATTGTCTAAACAATTTGAGAAGATAATGTCCACACGCTTTCAGATGTCGATGATGGGAAAAATTTCATTTTTCTTAGGATTACAGATTTCTCAGAATCCCAGAGGCATCTTTATAAATCAATCCAAATATGCTCTAGAATCTCTTAAGAATTATAACTTTGAAAATTGTGACCCCGTAGACACTCCAATGGTGGAGAAATCCAAGTTAGATGAAGATAGGAATGGAACTATTGTCGATCCAAAACTTTACCGTGGGATGATCGGCACCCTTCTATATCTGACTGCTAGCAGGCCTGATTTGCAATTTGCTGTATGCATGTGTGCCCGGTATCAGGCTCGGCCTACCGAAAAGCACCTACATGTTGTGAAAAGGATCTTTCGGTATCTAAAAGGAACACTTCATCGTGGTCTATGGTATCCGAAAGATTCATCGATTGCTTTAATATCATACGCAGATGCCGATCATGCTGGATGTCAAGATACGAGGCGTAGCACTTCTGGATCTGTGCAACTCCTAGGAGATAGATTGATCAGTTGGTCTTCAAAAAGGCAGAAAAGCGCTGCAATATCAAGCACGGAGGCTGAATACATCGCCATGTCCGGTTGTTGTGCTCAAGTCCTTTGGATGAGATCACAATTAACTGACTACGGTTTGGGATTTAACAAAATCCCGATGTATTGTGACAACAAGAGCGCCATTGCCCTTTGCTGCAACTATGTTCAACACTCCCGGGCCAAGCACATAGACATTCGCTACCATTTCATCAAAGAGCAGGTGGAGAACGGAGTGATCGAGCTGTATTTTGTCACTACTGAGTACCAGCTGGCGGATATGTTCACCAAAGCATTAGATCGAGGACGAATTGAGTTTTTGATCGACAAGCTTGGTATGAAATCATTCACTCCAGCGACTCTCAAAGAGTTGGCAGAAGAATCGGCTGAATAGTCGTGGTAAACTATTCAGAGTATCCTTTGGTTGTGATCATGTATATTATAGTAAATATATAAACCACAAAAGAAAATACAAAAATATAAAACCAGAAAAACCATAAAAAATATAAAACCAAGAAAAACCATAAAAATTATAAAATCAAAAAAAACCAAAAATATTTTTCGTTTTAAATCGGGCATGTCTTTTAGTACGGTAATATTTACGGCCTTAGAAATGTCGATCAATATTGACACGGTGCCATAAATAGAGTCCGTATAAAAGTTGTACATTTTTAAAACATGCCCATTATGGCTTGTAGTTATTTCTGACTGCAACCCGGTTTTCATATTAAAGTCACGTATTTCCTTGGAAAACGTTGGCTCAGAACGGGAATTAATTTTCTCGGGCGTGATTTACAAGCCAAATCATGCAAAGGGATCAAGTTTACTTTATAACTTGGTCTTACACGAATTTGTGTACGTCTCAGTGCATTAATTTGTTAAAATAAGAGAAATCTTATTAAAACCACGAATCAAAATTTTTCAAGAGATAAATTGGAAATGCTTTCATCACTATTTGACTCTTTAAACAATGACTACAGCTCTTTAAATAGAAAATGGGTCATTGTTTAAGGGGGAGAAAATAGTAAAATCATCTTCGTCATTAAAATTGATTTTCAAAAGTGATTGTGAAAATTAAGGGCTACATGGTAATTGAGTGGTTTTGCTTTAGAAAACAACTAGTGTTCGTTCTAAGTGATAGGCATTGCTTTTAGATATTGGAGATATGCTAATAGATGCGTTTGCTAAATTGTGTGTACGTTTAACAAGAGTTAGGTGAAATGGAAAAATTAGAAACAAAAAGGAAAAGTTTAGAAAATGTAGGGACTAAAGTGATATTAGTTGAAACTAGTCAAATTTTTGACCTAAGTCAAAAACAAATCCACCCGCCCCTCACTACTATTCCTTTCACTGTTTATCTTCATTTGCCGCCATTGTTGAAAAAACAAACACACACAAGCTCTACAATCTCTCGTTTAATTCATCTTGATCCTGTTCATTCGCTAAATAAAGGTAAATAACATCAATTATTCATATCTAATTCGTTTAAATCATGCAAATCCAACTGGTTAATCTATTTAAATCTAGTTAGGGTTCGTTCGCCCCAATTAGGCTAAATTGATTAGGGATTTTTGATGGGTTTTGCGCGGAATTGAATTAGATTATGTTTGGTTACCATAGATTGCCTTAGAAACTCACAAACGCACTTAGATTATTCATCATAAGCTTCGTTTGAAAAGTTCCGAATGAACACTGGATACAAACTTTCGAATGAAGGATTTCTTCTGAAAAACTTCCGAATGAGGAAGTTCCGAATGAAGAACTTCCGAATGAAGGAAGTTCCGAATGAAGAACTTCCGAATGAAGGAAGTTCCGAATGAAGAACTTCCGAATGAAGGAAGTTCCGAATGAAGAACTTCCGGATGAAGGAAGTTCCGAATGAAGAACTTCCGGATGAAGGAAGTTCCGAATGAAGGAATGTTCCGAATGAAGGAAGTTCCGAATGAAGGAAGTTCCGAATGAAGAACTTCCGAATGAAGGAAGTTCCGAATGAAGGAATGTTCCGGATGAAGGAAGTTCCGAATGAAGAACTTCCGGATGAAGGAAGTTCCGAATGAAGAACTTCCGGATGAAGGAAGTTCCGAATGAAGAACTTCCGGATGAAGGAAGTTCCGAATGAAGAACTTCCAGATGAAAAAGTTCCGGATGAAGATGTTCCGAATGAGGAAAAGTTCCGGATGAAGAGTTTGATTATTATTGCTTGCATGCTATATATGTACTTGTTGTTTTATCTTATGAAATGTGTTATGCTTAGAAGTAAGAATGATATATATCTATATGCTTTTGTGCATCAACCTTTCATGTCTTATCTTAAGCAGATACAATGACTAATCCAACAGTACAAGCAATCCAAGAATCTAGAGAAGCCGACATTGCTAAAGCACGAACACTTAAGTTTATACCCAACAACTACTGGCTGAAGCAAGTCTCTAAATCCACTCACCATGGTTTTAAGGTCGCCATAGCCATTCTCGATAACTCTCATTTCAAGAACGCCCTTAGGAGTACAGCCTCGGTGCCTTATGAGTATATGTTTGAATTTTGGGCTACCAAGGATTTCACTTCGAACAAGATCACCTTCACCATCGACAACAAGCAGCAGACACTCACCGTTTCAGACTTCCGTAAGATTCTTGGTATACGGGATACACCCAAGGGCATGTCATTCTCGAGGGATCCCACTAAAGATGAACTCGTGGAGTTATTTGACGCACTTGGATGTCCGGAAATACGAGTTGCATCTGAGTTTACCACTGCTAAGGTGGGACAACCTTGGAGAGCATTGATGGGTATTCTCAGTAAATGTCTTACACCAAAAACGAGTGGCCATGATGCTTTGTGCAGTCCGATAATTAACCTCTTCTATGGCATGTACAAAGCCGCAAATTCAGATTATGCTTTGTTGATATGGGAAGAATTCACCTTTCAACTCTTCTACAACAAGAAGCTGAAGACAAACTTCTTTCCTTATCCTCGGTTTATTAAGCTTATCATAAATTATTTTATGAAGCTTGATGCTACTATTGATAGGCGTGCAGGAGGTCGCTATCACACTGAAGAAGCTGATGATACCGTAGATCTGAGGCATGAAGGACCGTCTATTGGTGTGATTCCGGGTCCTATTCCTGATTACCTTCTGTCTGACAAAATCAAAGGTTCTGCTGATTACAAGCTACTGCAGATAGAGATCAAGAGGCTGAAAGCAAACCTTCAGACTGGAGAAGACTCGTCCACAACGGTTAAGAGTAAAGGTAAACGCAAACAACCAGCAGCGTTACCTGAACCCGAACCCAAGAAGAAGAAGACAGAGGGTAAGAAGGGAAAGGGTAAGGATGAGATGCGTCTACGTGACGAAGAAGATATTGTTGATCCTACTCTTGATAAAACCGAGCAACAAATGATGAAGATTGTTATTAAAAGGAGTAGGAAAGATACTGGAGGTAGTGGTTCAGGGGCAAGGGTAGATATTGAGGATGAGTACGTGGAACCAGATGATGTTGATGAGTTTGGGTCACCTGAACACTATTCCACTTCGAAGGAGCCATCAATCCCTATTTCAGCAAGTGTGGAAAAGGAACCTGTTGCTCCTACGATCGTGGTGTCAACTCAACCCTTAACAACTCAACCTCCACCCATACAACCCTTACCAACCCGACCGGCTTCAACACCATTTCTTCCACCACCCATAATCCCCATTCTTAGTACAGCAGTAACAACCGAGCCCATTCAATCAACCCAGAGCAGCTCTGCAACCTCTGCAATGGCTGCATTAGTGATGGCCGAAATGTTTGACAAACATGCGGATACTCACAAACGCGAAATGGATGAACTTCGCCAAGAGTTGCAAAGACGAGCTCAGAGGGAAGAAGAATCTAGGAAAGCCCAAGAGGAGATGATTGCTAGGTTCGCTTCAGATATGGAGTTGACTCGAAAAGCACATGCAGCAGAACTTGCTCGGGTTAAGCAGGCTGAGGCTGATAAGCATGCTGCACGTATTACCAGACTTCAAGCGATGAGGGATAAATATAAGGAACAAAAAGAAGCACTTGAAGCATCTGTGAAAGAAAGAGTGCAAGAATCCGTTGAATCCTTAATGCCTAAACTTCGCGATGAGTTGAAGACACTTGCTGCTGACAACTTAATGGTCAAATCATCCAACCCTTCAGAAGCCACCTACAAGATTGCTTATGACCTGACGGATTTTGAATTGAAGAAGATCCTTAAGGCTCGTATGGTGGAACTTGGGTCGTTTGACAAGTCTAGGATTCAACGGGCTCTATATAAATCCCTGAATGATGCTATCATGGAGGATGATAGATTATTCAAAACGTTTGGAAGTGTGGTACCATATCACATCTTACCTGGAAGAAAGGGAAGAGAGTGAAGAAGAGGGTACGGGGGAAGAAGAGGAAGAAGAAGAAGAAGAAGGAGAAAAGGATAAAGACGATGACGAGGGTGGTGATGATGATGAGGATGATGAGGATAATGACGATGATGAGGATGATGATGATGGCGATGATGGTGATGATGAGAATCAGGAGAGTGCTAGGGGTAGTAACGGGGATGACAATCAGGATGATGATGGGGGTGAACAACCGAAAGAGGGAGACAAGGTTACCAGCTCCAAGAAGACTGCTACTAAGACTGGAACCAAGTCCACAAAAGATGCAGCACAGAAGGACAAATCGACATCCTCGGAATCAAGACGAACTAAGTGGCGCCACGATGTGAATGCCACTACAGCGTCATCGGTTCCTGGTATCTCTGTTGCTGTATCTTTACCTATTACCACTAACCCCATTAGTTCTGTTGTTGTTCCTCCTGTGATTGCAGAATCAGTGACGGAACCCGAAGCTGCACAACACTCCCCAGTTCACGACACTGCTGAAATGCCTGAAACTGAACCAACAGATGTTCGCACTTCAACTCCTCAACAACAAGTTCAACAATCTACGGTTCCTGAACCAAGTACACGAGTTTGGGAAGACACGTTGGAGATAGACGAAACTGCACCACCACAGGCTTGGATCACGGCAGCAGCACAATATGATCCGATCACAGATGCTGACAAAGATGTGTTGTATCTCCGTATCCGAAGTCCGATTGACTTATGTGCATTTCTTGCTCATGAGTATAAGACTTCGGTTACTCCATCCTTGGTGAAGAAAGCGCTGAAAGATAAGAGACTGCGTGCCAAAACCCGATTAACCCGAATGGAGTTCGAGTACTATGCCGATGAGATCCTGAAGGCTTTGAAAACCGTTCAACGGCCAGGACTTCATGAATCAGAAAGAGCTCCACCTCCAATGGATCCTGCTCAAGATAATCAGATTGCTCTTGACTTCTTCGTCACCAACGATCTTGTGTATCTATTGAAGGGATCATCAAAGTAAGCAACCTCCCTGACCTTGTTGAAAGCTGCCAACTGGGGGACAATACCCTTTATCGAGGAAAAGGTAAACAGACTCTGGGTCCCTAAGATAAATCGTAATTATGATATGTATGCTGTCATAGGTGCATCTCATTGGGACGAACGAGTCCGAAGGGCGTACAGGGGTTGCTGCTTGGTCAATTCTGGAAGCATTGTTAGATCAGATATCCGCATCTCCAGCATTTTAGGGTTGAAAACTGAAGCCAAGAACGGCTATTATCATGTGACGGAGATTCGTTTGAAAAGGGAGGATGACAGGGAATACAAAATCCAGCAGGGAGATTTTTCCATCATTCGCCTTGAGGATATCGAAGATATGCTGCTTCTGATGACCCGAGATCAACTTACACACATTCCTCGTGAAGACCTGATTGCTTTGAATACAGCACTTCGCATGTTCACACGAAGCGTTGTCATCAAGTCACGAGTTGAAGACCTTCAGTTGGGAGTCGAAAGCTATCAGAGGAAGCTCAATTTAACCCGTCCTGTGAATCAAGTGCTACCTCAACATGTAGAAAGATGTCCCTATACCGGCATTTCGGTCCCGAATTACGGCATATTCTACTTGAACAGTCGAGGTTTGATGAAGTTTATGAGGGTGGGGGAGCTCCACAAGTATAGTGATGGAACTCTTATACAAGTCAGAGGTAAGTTGGAGCATCTGAACTCGGGTGGGACTTTGCCAGAGATGACGGAGGATTGGCATCAGGGTTACCGACAGATGGCGAAGTACGTGATCAAGAAGATTGATCAAAAGCTCCGTGAACGTAGATTGATGAGGAGCTTGGAAAGATTCGTGGGTGGTAGACCATATGGAGTGCACTACAGGACACTGCAACGATCCATCTAATGGGTCGTACATTTCAGGTCACTCTATATTGGTTTTCAATTGTGAATATGTATATTTGTGAATAATGTGCTTGAATGGCTTGGTGTAGTGTTAAGGTATGATAATTTTTCAAGAATTTCTCACGAGATTCTAAATCTTTCAAAATATGTCATACCAAAGCACTACAACTATCCCTTATTAACTTAAGGGGGAGCAATAACTTGTTCTATGGCCAAACATCGATTTCATTTTTACCCAAAGACCGGTTAATCCATTCAATATCCCAAATATTAATGGTTAACATTTTGGATAAGGGGAGAAAATGGGATTAAGGAGACGTAAGTGATACTTGGCTAAAAGATGAAAAAGACTTAAAGATTATCCAACTTAATATGAGTAAAGCACGTGTTAAGGGGGAGCGTTTTTGATGAACAAAACACCTAAGGTACAAAACTTTTGATTTCAATATCACAAGTACTTTAGGTGATTTTTCAATGATTTTTCATGGTGGCAATTCCTTCCCAAAACACGCTTAATTCACGACGAATGTGGTGACAAAAGGGTGGTAGGAATAGGTTTAGTCCAATGATTCATCAGAACCGATGGAATCTTCCCAAGGACAATTCCCTAGATAGAATTAGAAGTCCTAGGAAAGATGGAGAAAGAATGTGAACGTAGCTGAATGCCGACCAAGTACTTAAGCTAGCACTGGAACAATCACAACAAGGTGCTAGTGATGACGTATTGGTAAGCATTGAAGGGGTTGAAGAATGAAAAAGAAATGTAAAGATAAAGGGTGTAAAGAAAGAAGCCCTCCTTACAACTTTAGGCAGAAACCGGGTCAATACATATGCTATTGAGGTCATTTTTGTTAATGATTCTCGGTATTGAAGAAAGACATCATGGACCCAGTGATGCAATGCACAACCCTTCCCCAGCTAACTCAAATATCTCTCAAAAGGTATTTGTTTTAATCACACGGAGATCAACACGTTATCTATTGGTTTATTCACTCCGAATAAACTGGTATTGAAAAGGTGGCACTCCTCTCCAGCCATCGCTCACTAAATCAAAACGCACAATCGAGTCTAGAGCCAAGAGATCATCAAAACTCTCATTAGGACACTTTCCATTTATTCCTTGCTTTCTCACACACTGTGAAAAGTAAGAGATTTTCATGAGTCCTACGCAATATTCCTGTAATATTGCCAGAACATCCGAGTAATACGTAAGTATTACAATGAAGATGGAAATCCTGCTTGAGCCAACATCAAACAAGCTCATGGTAGGTTACACGTGCGGTTCTTTTAGAACCAATCTTGTGAAAAACTGGAAGGTAACAGTGGTTTAATTCTTAATTGAACTTAAACTCGTTCCAGGCCTCTTCGCATTATCATATGATCTTGCCAGAACACTCAGAGTGACTCTTTATTGACCACAGTGACGAGTGGAAATCCTTCTAGTGTCAACATCAAACAGCACTTGGTAGGTAACGTGCAAGATTCTTTATGAATTGAGCTCGTGACAAATGGAAAGCAACGATGGTGAAAATCTTAATTGAAATTCACTTGTTCCAGGTTTCATGAATTGACGGCTTTAATCACAAGGATAATTTATCCAAGTGATTCACTCTTTATGTTCGCAGTCAGCTTTGGACGGTCGAATAAAGAGAACGGGTTCACCCGCGAAATCCTGTCAGGAAGTTACTTAATTGAAACTATCCGTCACGGGTACGATATCTAATATCGTCCAACGGTCTTCACCGACCGGAGGTAAAATGCTACCGAATTAGAATAAGATGTTCAAAGCCATTTTATTCGTGTCGTTGCTGTGTACCTGTTAAAGACGGTGGCGTTGCTGTGTACCTGTTGAAGACGGTGGCGTTGCTGTGTACCAGTGAAGACGGTGGTGTTGCGGTGTTCCTGTAAAAGTCGTTCCCACATGCTTATGTCTTTTGCAACAAAGTTCAGCAAAAATTCAAGAAAGTACAAGATGAAGTCTTCCGCTGTACCAAACTCTGAAGCTTTCGAGAATTCAACAAAAAGACGTAAGTGTGTGGAACATGAAGTCACGAGGAGGCAAAGTTCACAAGAAAGGCAAAGATCGCACGTGAAAGGCCAAAGAACAATGCTCTCAAGTCAAAGCCAAAAAGATCAAATCAACATATTCACAACAAAAGAAAGAAAAGAAGAAAAGACTACGAGCTAAAGAACGAAGACTCAGTATAGTATGCTAGGTTTAGAACTTTGTAACGTGGAGTGACCTCCCTTAGGGGGAGATTGTTAGAAATACGTTTTAACGTATATTAGAAGTATCGGTCACTCCACAATATGATTTATGTTGTAATAGCTCGTAGTTAGAAATTAGTTATTAATTGCTTATTAACTTAAGTAAGAACCGGTCCATGGGCTTGTCATGGACCGGCCCAAGCCCATGTTATGCTTGGAACTATAAATACCCCTTTCCACTAAGGAAAGGGGTTGGTTGTTGTCATTTCTTTGTTTCCACTTAATAAAATTCACATAGTTTCTCTCACTTTCTCTCTCTAACTTTCTCTCTCTAGAAATCAACAAACCCCTTCATAGATTCATTGATTATCAATATTCTACAGGAGGTAGTTGGGATCGACACTTACCTTTGGTGGAGTTCTCATACAACAACAGTTATCACGCAAGTATCAAGGCTGCGCCTTTTGAAGCACTTTACGGGCGAAAGTGTAGATCACCAGTTGGTTGGTGTGAGGTTGGAGAAAGTCAATTGACGGGTCCCGAATTGATTAGAGAAACGACTAAGAAGATCGTGCAAATCAAGAATCGTTTATTGACAGCCCGTAGTAGGCAGAAGAGCTATGCGGATAAGAGAAGAAAACCATTGGAGTTTGATATTGGCGATATGGTTACGTTGAAAGTATCACCTTGGAAAGGAGTAATTCGATTTAGCAAGCGAGGAAAGCTTAGTCCACGCTATATTGGTCCATTCAAGATCATTGATCGAGTTGGTCCTGTGGCGTATAAGTTGGAATTGCCAGACAAGTTAAGTGCTATTCACAACACTTTTCACGTTTCCAATCATAAGAGATGTTTGGCGGACGAGAATTTGATAATTCCACTTGAGGAGGTTCAACTGGATGAAAAGTTGCATTTTATTAAAGAATCGGTGGAGATTATGGATCGAGAGGTGAAACGGCTTAAACAAAGTCGGATCCCGATAGTAAAAGTGCGATGGAATTCCCGACGTGGACCTGAATACACTTGGGAGCGAGAGGACTACTTCAAGAGCAAGTATCCGTATTTATTCGTAGACGGACCTAAGGAGAAGTAAGCCCCGGGACGGTGCTCTCCTAAGGTGGTGAGGATGTAAAACCCGCAAAAATAAGGTCATTATTTAATTCTATCTTACTAATATTATTTTAGTATTTCATAACGTTAAATACTATATTGATTAATGGTTCAAGTTGAAACCGATATTGAATATTTTATTTTAATATTTTGACGGGTAACGAGGACTACTATTGATCGCGATACCGACGGATGCCCAAAATTTTATATTTTATTATCGATCGTGTCGATATTTAATATTTTCGACGATATCATTTTAATTATGTATCGAGTCGTTATATTATTATTTTTCGTGTGCGTTTAAACTTAAATAAAAAAATTAAAAAAAAAATATTTACGAAACCCGAGCCCCCGTAAATATTTTCAAAAGTAACTTTTAGTCATTTACCGTTACTTAAGTTAATATTTACAATTTTAGCCCAAAAGAATGCATTTGGCAAAAATCACCCTCACCTAGGACTATAAATAAAAATTCCACTAACCAAAAACACATACAACACTTGTAAAAATAAAATCAAACACATCTTTCTCTCTCTTCTTGTTTGAGCCGTGAACCACTAACACCAAAGAACATCAAAAATTTTGATTTTGAGCTTGGATCTTTCAAAACAAATTGAAGTCCCATCTTGGAAATCTCAAGATCTACATTTTGGTATGAAAATCTCCTACATGCATCAACTTTCAAGATTTTTTTATTTTCATGGTGGATCTATGTTTAAATCATCATGCATGTGATGATCTAAGTAAGATCATCATGTTTTAATGCTAAAAAGTTGCATTTTGATTTTTGATCTTTGTTAAAGTTTTACATGCATTACATTTCTTTTGATTTTGCGAATTTTGATCAATTTCTATTAATTAAAAACATACAAAAACTACTACCAAATTATTTTTTTTCTTCTCTCCTTTCTTTTCTTTTTTTGTCGTGACACCATCAAGCCAAAACACCCTTGGATTCTAATTTCTAGCTTGAATCCTTGAAAACCAAAGTAAGTCCCATGTTTGTAATATGATTTGTATCATTTTGGTATAAAAATTTACTGAACTTTTTCTCAAAATTATTTTTGCTTGAAAGATCATCTTGTTTTGATCTATTTTATGGTTGTAAATATGTGTTATTTTTATTATATTAAAAGTAGGGATGCTTGCATGTAAGATTTTTGATATGGATCTTGTAAGATTTGGACATACAAGTGGTCTAGGGTTATTAGTATTTGATTAGGATGATTTTTAGTTGTTATTAGGAGTATGGAAATGGGTAAATTGTGGTGAAAAAATTAATTTTTGTATCGTTTTCAAATAATTAATTTTGAGCCGTGGGTTTAAGACCATTTTCAGAGGTCTTAAGTCTGAGTATAGGTTGATATTATGGGATCATGTTGTAGAGAATTTCGAGAGCTTCGATTTGATATAAAATAGGCCTTCCAACTCCAAACGAGGTGGACGATACGCTAGTTTGATTTTAGTGTACCGGGAGACGAGTGTTGACACAATCCGAAAATTGTTGTCAATATTTGGATTGAATCTCGGGGACTATAAAATGAGTTTCAAAATGATTCAAGGGTTGTTCTCAGACTCTATAGTTAGTGTTTTGAGTCTATTTTTAGAATCAAGTGTTGGTTTTATAAATGGAGTTGTTTAGAATGGTCAAAATGGTTTCATAAGTCAAGGTCGCTACTGTCCGAATTTTGTAAATCAAAGATGTGTCGAGCAGGGAACTTTAGAAGTAAAATCTTTTAATAGTCTCTTAGGAGGACTTTCTACATATAGTAAGTAAGTTCTCTGAGTAGTATCAAAAATATTTGATATGTTTAAGTATGAGAAAACAGCTTGGACATTCGGTATGTTCCGGCAGATTTTCACTAAAAGCATAGAAAAATAAAACGAATATATAGGAGACTATAATAGAATCACTTGTATTGTTTTCTCTCGATTTGTAGTGATTTTATACTTGAGTTTGATTTTATTATGTATCATTTAATTCTCGAGTCTATTATTAACGTACACACCTTATTTGCTAGGTTGCAGTTATCGTGTTTATCGGGCATCATCTATCGTCGATGATCGTCTTCAACTACTATAAATACTAAGGTGAGTCTATAACCTCGTTTGAGCTCATTCAAATATTTTAAAAACCCGCGAGGGGGAATACATGTTTTTATAAACTTAGAACACAAGATTTTTATGGTATGCTTGTCCCTCTATGAATGGACCCGTGGTTGCCTTTAAATTGCATTAAGTGATTGCCATTATTAAAGCCTCAATTATGGACTGTTAATTAACCTATGATGGGTTAACCGCTATTACAATTAATAGATCTATGGGGGGAGCCGCCCCAGTTCAGTTTGTGTGGACTTGTCACAGAAGCTTAGGCCCGACCTCCACACTGTTTGGACATATTGTATTGAGAAGTCAGGTATACGGCAATGTACCAATAATCTGGAGATAAAAATCTTGTCTTATTAGACCTAACGGAGTGTCTAAGGGCTCGGTTCCATGAGCTTATTGCAATTTATGCTAAATATAATTATTATTGTTGATGCAAATTATTAGATGCTTGTTGCCTTCAAGTATGCCACAAACTTATAATCTTTGCTTGTGTTCAAAATGATTATATAAACCTATAGATTCTCTCGGCATTTTTTTGATAATTTCTCACATGTATTTCAGGTAATCAAGAAGTGTGAAGCTTGGAGGTCACGGGAATGAAGTTGTGCACTGTTTTTGCAATATAAACTCTTTGAATAATTATCGTTCCTTTGTTTAAAACAATTTAAATCTTTTGTTTTAATTGTACTTTGGTTACGATGTCTTGGGACTACGCTACTCTGACAAATGTTTTAGGAACGATAAATTTGAAACGTCTCTTTTCGAGTCATTCTTTATAAATTATGTGTTATTGTATCATTGTTTAGCACCCAAAGATGTATTTCGCTGCGTGTAAATTTAGGGGTGTTAAAAATGTAATAAGTCATCTTAGTCGTTAAAGGTCTTGTATTGTAATAGGTTAGTCGGGAAAACCGGGCTTGGACTTTAAGCTAATATATTCTAAGGTAGGGGCTTTATGCCCATGATAGGCCAAGCCCGGCCCAAGAAACAAAGCCTATGAGCCCACCAAGCTCATGGGTATATAAACCCTCTTCCATGTGTGTAATAGGGTGTGGGTTTATTTTACTTTCTCTCTCTAGTAAACATTAACCTTCCACCATTCTCTCTACTTTCTCTCTCTAACTTTCTTCTCTTTCTCTTTCTAAACCTTCTCTAAATCTTGTGTTTTGGATCAAAGTGGGATTAACACAACATTTTTCTCCCCCGTGAAATATTCATCAAACATTGGTCCATATTATATTTCCAACTCTTCAATTGTCGTTTCGATTGTCATGTCTGCTCTTCGAACATTTCCTTGAACCAACTTTGAACTTGACGGTTCATTGTTGTGGTCTTGAGTTCTGAGTTTCACGCGGTTGTGCAGAGAAGTCTTTTGTCGTTGTGGATCGGGACTTAAACTGCTTTGTTCAAGTGCCATTTCTTGCAATTCATTAAATCTGATATGAATAGTCTCGACTATCAATTTTGTTCTCTTGTTGTACACTCTATATCCCTTAGACTGAGTTGCATATCCCACTAGAATACATGCATCACCTTTCTCTTTCATCTTATCTAGATTTTCACCATCGCGGATCATGTAACACGTACATCCAAAAACGTGAAGATGTTTGAGTGAAGGTTTACGATCATGAATTATGTGGTATGGTGTCTTTTTGTGTCTTGGAATAATTAAGGAACGGTTTGTGTGTAGCATGCGGTTGACACGGCTTCGGCCCAAAAGAATAGTGGTAGTTTTGAAGCGGATAATAATGTTCGAGCAACCTAAACTAATGTACGGTTTTGTCTTTCAACAATGTCTTTTTCTTCAGGTGTTCTAGCAATAGATGTTTCGTGTTCAATCCCTTCGGCTTCAAAATAATTCTTTAGAGTTGAATTCAAGAATTATGTGTCTCTGTCAGTACGTACCACTTTTACTTGAGCTTGAAGACCACCTTGTATCTGCTTAATGAAGTTGATGAGAACTTCGGGTGTTTCATCCTTAGATCTCAAGAAGAATATCCACGTGTACGTTAAGTAATCATCGATAATAACCATAATGTATTTCTTCCAGTTGATAGTTTGAACACGCATAGGACCACACAAATCCATATAAAGAAGATCTAACCGTCCTTTAAAGCTTTGTGTAGTCTTTGTCTTGAAACTACTTCGTTTAGCTTTACAAAGCTCACAAGAAGAATAAAGATGATCTTTGATGAATTTCAAGCTTGGAAGGCCTCGCACAATATCTTTCTTGGAAAGCAAGTTAATGGTATCAAAATTGAGATGAGATAGACGTTGATTCCATAACCATGCTTAAATCGTTGAAGCTTTACCCATGAAACAAATTGGAGTTGTGGAAGTTGTTTCTTGAAGCGAAATTGTGTAAAGATTTGTACCCCGTGAACCGGTGAGTAAATCATTCCCATCATAATCACGAACAAAACATGTCTTCTTTCTAAATGCAACCTCCAAATCTTTATCAGAGAATTGACCAACCGACAAAAGATTGTGATTGAGCCCTTCGACGTAGTATACCCTTTTAATCGTGATATTCCCCTGAACTAAATCTCCATATCCTAGGATCGGTGCAAATTGATCATTTCCGAATCGTACTGTACCCAGGAACTTCTCCATGAAGTTAATTAGGAGCTTGAGATTCCCCGTCATGTGCTTGGTGCACCCGGAACTAACATGGAATCCAATTTAGCAAATGCTCCATCGTGCTCTAATTCTTCTGTAGGTGCCTAGTTTCAAAACTTAAAGGCAGACTAACGCTTGTTGTCACATTTTCTGTTCTAACCTTAGGCACCCATTTATATTCTGGAGGACATTGATTAGAAAACCACCATTTCTAAGACTTGCTAGCAGACTCATATAATTCCCTGTGTCAGCTTCTAGTGTTCTTAGTAATGGAGTCTGATGCATTACTTTTCTTAGGGGGGGGGGTACACCAGAAGGGTTTCCTTTGTGTTTGGGTTTACTAACACTAATAGGCATCGCAATATGGCTCTTAGTTCTAGTATCTACGCCTTTGAAAGCACACATAGAATGATCAGCATTAGCACATTTTGCACATTTCACACAAACAAACTGAACATTTAAAGCATTCAAAGCAGTTGAATCATTCAAATCGTCATTACATGCGATTACAGACATTTTATTCTTCGAAACCTTAAAATTCCTAGGGTGGTCTTCTACTTTCTTCATCTTCCCTTGACTTTTGTTTTGTCAGACCTTATCATTCAGTTGAGTGCGCTTAAGCTTAGGCCGGCAAACACTAGCAGTGGGGACTACTCATGTAGTAAAAGACACACGTCTATTAGTGTTTCTATAAATCTGAGGCGATTGACTATCTTTGTTTTGTGTGAGTTTAGTGGCCAATCTATACATCCCTAGTTTGATCACATTTGTGCTTTGTGCTTAAATAACTGTTTTGGGACAAATATGTGGTAACCTATCCTTCCCATCCACCTTGGGGGCAAACCCAGATGTTGCAAATGAAGAATTTGAGAAAACAGATGGTTTTCCCAAGGCAGAAGAATCAGTCACTTTATACGTATTGGGTTGTCTCACAACAGGTTTATTAATTTTAGGTTCCACAATTTTCCCACCCATCTTAGCAATGAGTTTCTTCAACTCTTCAATTGCTATGTCTTTTTCTTGTAACTGAGCTTTCAAATATGTAATGGCAAGACTTTTTTCGTTTAATAATCGACACGACTCAGATAATTTTACTTCCAAAGGTGTATCATGTGAAAAGCTTCCAATTTTGTTTTGCAAAGCAAGTTCAAGTGAGTAACAGTGTTTTTAAAGAAAATCACATCGATGTTTAATTAAGGTAAAATCTTTTTGGTTAACTTTTTGTGAAAGATCAGTTTCAAGACGTTCACACTCTTTGACCTTATCAAGATAATTGCATGCAACATCAGAATATTCATCTATATCAGAACAAGATGTAACATAAACACACATAATATCTTTTGAGAGGCATTATTGCAAGAGTAGATCATATGCTATAGAAAACTCGTCTCCTTCAAGTTGATGGTCGTCAATTTCTTTATCAAGAGATTCCACATATTTCAAATCGTCAAACATATCTTGCTATATTAACGTTTCAAATTCCAAAGCATGTTTCTTTGTTCTTTCCGCAAGCGGAATCAAAATAGTTTTCACAAGCACAGTTATATCATGAGGAATTTCTTTATCGCCTTTCAAAAGTTTACGTTTTTTCCAGTCATCGTCAACAACCTTTTTGGAATTTTCAGTGTTAATCTTAAGAATACTCAGTGTTTGCTTACTCTTGCTTATAGAAGCTTGATGCGGAAAGTACCCAATATATTTTGAAACATTAGTTTTCTTAGTGGCAAAAACTTGTCTCCATATAATTCTTATTTGTGCACAGTCGAAAAATATTTTCTCACGAGACTTCTGTTTTTGTGGTTTGAAAATTTCATAAAGACTATTTTCATAAGCATAATTACATGGTTTCACAAAGTCTTATTTACTGGTGATCTACTCTCCTCTTCAAAATTAGTGATTTATCACTATCGGGCCTTACAATAAGACAATCAAGATCGGTCCATTGGGACTCCTCAAGATATAGGCGCGGGTTCTTAGATTGAGCTTGCTCGAGGTACTTAGGACTAGCAAAACTAGCGTTACCCTTGAAAAACGAACGAGGTGATAACATTTTCATGGTTTGAAATATTGATTTGTTTTATAAACAATTTTCTTATAAAAATCAATTTGAACTTCAAGTTCCACGACTTTGTCAATGTCTTTAGCTTGTTTAGATTTAAAATCTTTTTGCAAGTTTGCAACCTCTTTCGTTTTCACAGTGACTAGTTTAGTTTTATCCTCTTGAAGAAACCCAATCTTTGAGTTAGCTCATTCACTTTAGTGGTAGCAAGATACGTTTTGTGTCGTTCAGTACTTAAAGAGATGTTATAATTACGTTTCTCTTGTTCTAAAAGCTTAAGAGTTTTGTTGTATATTTTGTTTCAAAAACATCCTTTGCAGTGGTAATGACACCCCCTTTGTACCTTGCAAGCTCTTTGTCTGTTTGAATAAACTCAGCTCTGCAGCTTGCAAGAAGCTCACTAGATTTTATAACTGCAGCTTTGCTTTCTTCAAAATTTTAAGTGAGCGTAGCGTTGCCTTTTTAATTGCCTTTGTCTCTTTCTAGTTTCTTTGACATCTTTTTGTAAAGTAGCAATTAAATTAGCAAGCACAATACGCTCCTCATAATCATCATACTCATTTGCATGTTGATCATCCTCAGACTCATTATTGCACATGTCGGATGAATCGGGTGTGGTATTGCTATCAACCATTTCCATCATACATGTGTCAATAATGGTTGTGGGTAGCTCACTATGCTCATGAGTATCACCAAACACATTATATTCATCGTCAGTTTGTACCTTATCGATTGGCTTAGTGTCAAAGATAGGACCATTGTCATCTTCAGTGACTTTGAGAACTTCTTCAACCTTTGCCATGTACGAGCAATGTGCTTCGAGTTCTTGGTCAGAGACTTCATCATCAGTGTCATCAAGCATTGCTCCTTCCTCAGCCGACAATTTGACCCCTGCATCCATCTTCTTGCATAGCAGCATTTTCTCCTTATGATATGCATAATCCTTAACCCGTTTCGGCTTTCTGCATTCCTTTGCCATATGCCCAAATCCGTTGCAGTTATAGCAGTGAATCCCACTTTGCTGAACAACTTGAGTACCAATCGTTTCCCTATTCCTAGTAACAGTATCAACCCTCTTATTATCATATGTAGCAGGTTGTCGATCATAACGTGCAGAACCCTCAACATGGATTGGATTATGTCGATCATACCTTGAAGGACTCTCCCCACGCCTACGTGTATCATACCTTGGAGGGCTCTCAACATATATGTTCCGTGTGTTAGATGAAGTTCAGAGGTGGTTGTTGGTGGGTTTATAAATCTTCTTGTAAGACTTCATGATGAAAGCAATTTGTTGCTCCATTTCCCTATCCTTCTGAGCTTGTTCTTCATTAGTATCTTCTTTGGATGAGTGCTCAGATGGTGTTGATGGTGCTCTAGGCTCTTTACCTCTTGATCTTGTGGGAGCGGATGTCTTGGATGTAGTGGAGTATCTTGGTGATGATGATTGAGTAGAGTATGACTTTGGAGCACGAGAGTAATGTACGAATTTTTACTAGTTGAAAGAGTTTGTTTTCTCGGTGTCTCTTCGAATTGATTTCCGGTTAATTGTGTGAGATTAGTTGTTCTTGGTGAAACAAATATTTTTGGTTTTGGAAAAATAAATGAGCACGACTTAATAATAAATGACGAGAAATTAACACTAAATCAAGTTAAAATGTAAACGGTGCGATATTTAAAACTTTGAAAATAAATGACGAGAAATGAAAGGACGTAAAATTAAAACTTAACAAAAAGTAAATGATGCAAACCAAAAATTAAACTAAAAGGAAAGCAAATAAAAAATTCAAATAAAGAAAAAGGTGAGAAAAATAAAGCTTGAAAATAAAAGACAAAAATACTTAAATAGAAAAACCACAAAGAAAATTAGACAGAAACCTTCATTCGGAAGTTTTGAACTTCCGAATGAAGAACCCTTGATCCGGAACTTTCAAAGTTCCGAATGAAGCCCTTGATCCGGAACTTTTTAGAGTTCCGAATGAAGCACTTGATCCGGAAGTTTTAGACTTCCGAATGAAGACTCTTTGATCCGGAACTTTCAAAGTTCCGAATGAAACACCCTTGATCCGGAACTTCTTAAGACTTCCGAATGAAGGAATTTTGACCCGGAACTTTTAATGTTCCGAATGAAACACCCTTGATCCGGAACTTCTTAAGACTTCCGAATGAAGGGTCATTGATCCGGAACTTCTGGGAATACAGTAACAGAAACCAACAAAATGAAGAACAGGGGGATACAGTAAACGCGATTTATCCTCAAATTAATCAAAATCAAACAAAAGATTAAACCAAAACAACCAATAAGCATCAACTAACAATAATCAATCAAAACAAATCATCAAAACTAACAAACATAACCAAATTAATCAAAACCCACTTGATCAAAATCATAAAAATTCAAGAACATGAACAATCAAAATAAAGAACAAATCAAACAAGAAAGGTAGAAGAAGATTAGCAATAAGATAAAGATTAACAACAATTAAAGGTAAACTTACTTGGAATTAAAATAGAATCAAGGGTGCGTTACATGAAGATTAAGATGCATAAATTTAAAGAACAAGAGAAATGAAAATGGGGAAGAGAGGCTTCTCAAGCCTCCAACAACTTAAACAAATGGCTCAATATGTGTATTTATAGGGGAGGAAGGGATTAGTGGAAGGAAGCTTCCTCCCCTCTTTCCTCTTTTCCTTAATTGCGTCATTAGGTCCCTCATTTCTTTAATCTTCTTAAATCTTGGACTATAATGACTTTGGCTCGGGATTTCTTTGAACTCATCTTGTAATTCTTCAATAAATTATACTTGAGTTCTTCGGCTTTTGGTAAACTTCCGTCTTTTGACTTTTTCTTCGATAAATCTTCAGAATTGGTCTTGGACTTCCGTTCTTTTTCCACTCTTGATCTTTCGACTTCATCTTCCGTCTTTTTCTACGATAAAAGCCCGTGAATGCCGTGTTTTCTCCACTTTTCACCTTTTCGTCCTAAATCACAACAAAAACACAAACCACGCATAATTCTGACATAAATGACACAAAATACACGTTTTGGGTCGGTTATTATTGCAAATAAGTGGTAAAAAGGATGGGTGTTTCCACACCTATCAAATCCCCTACACTTAACCATTGCAATGCCCTCATGCAATGCTTAGCAGTAAAGCAAGGTTTACACTTTCCATCATAATCAACCTACCTTGGCCTTTATTAAACAACTAAGGAAAATCAGAAAGATAGAAAATAACAGGATGCAAGAAGGAAGAAACTTGTGAAGAAATCTAAGACTTACATTAGGGCTTGTGTGTCATGAATGTTTATCACCCACAAGTTTCACGTTCCCCATGCCAAGCTTAAAAACAAGATCATTGTTAGTACAAGTTAGCATAACAAACATTTACCCATGCGGTTCAATTAATCACTTAAACTCCCTTATTCCTATGGGTATCTCTTTTATTTTATTGATGTCTTGAATGATCACGAGGATGCATTGTTGACTTATTTCGATGATTTATTTAAGCTGAAAGCAAAGTAGGACGATTTGATCAATAGTTAGCTAAAGGACAAAATCTCTTAAAACTGCTTCTCGGGATATCAAAAAGTTCATATCTTGGCATAACTTGGTTCACGATTTGAGACCTTTCTCGGGCCGATATTTGGCATGTACTTCATACTTCATATCTTGAGAGACGTGCTTGAGATAATGGTCTTCTCATCGTTAATAGAATTTCTTCACTTGGAGACTTTTGAGAGGTACTCCAACTTTGTTGACCACGACTTCATGATTATTTCTTCAATCTCTATTTGGGATTTTGAGATACAACGATCCGCCTCTTTTTCGGACTTGGATCTATTTATCCTCATACCTAGTTAGGGTCTTTTCAGATAGACTTCTCCATCATCTTTATGGGAGTTGATTGCTTTTCGTCGTGAGTCTTGATCCTTCATATTGATTTTGGGAATAATGCTCTTCACATCACTTTTGGATCTTCAGCAATAAAATGGAATCCTCATGCCTTGTTAGGGCCTTTTCGGACTCGCCAATCTTCGCGCCCCGCTTCATAAGTTATGCCTTGGCTATGAACTCTTATAATTACCGAGCAACTTTTAAACGATCTTGGGCTAGAAGCTAAGTAACTTTTCAAATCGTACGACCTTACTTATTGCAGATAATTTATTAGCAAGTGATGGGAGAAAAAGATCATAATTAACTCACATAAGTTAATGAGAGAATACCAAACTTGTAACCAACTCTATCATTTCTCGTTCTCCACAATTTAACATCTCAAGGAATGAGACTCGTGGATGCTTAGCCTAATAAACCAATTAAGGTCTACATGGTTAAGGATACTAGCTAGAGTGAACTTGGATAAGTAAACTCGGGTTGAGTCAAAATATTCACAACGGGCCTAATATATCTAAGATATCTAAACTTGCTAAAACCATTTTATTAAAATAAGAGAAAAGTAGCAAAAATAAAGGGAACTACAACTAGGCCAAAATAGATTAAAAATTTTGAAAAATGTCGAAAAATTGATTTTCTGGTTAAAATGAGGGCAAATACAAGGAAAAGACCACTTAACTTCGATAGAAGTCCCCCCTACACTTAATATAAACATTGTCCTCAATGTGTAAGCATGTGGGAGTAAACTCCCCTACACTTAGGACATTGTGCACTTTGTTTAAATCTTGTTAAGGAAAAGACAACTAAAGAGATTCCTATTTTAATATTGAGAAATATAAAATAGTGAATCGAAAAGAGTTTAGGATAGAACCGGGAAGAAGGGAACACATAGTCACGGTCGTCAAAAGTCATCAAGAGTGTGTCTTTGAAGCTCTAATCCCTGCACATGATAAGAAAGAAAGCAAGAAACACCACGGGGCTCCCCCTACACTTATGGTGAAATAAGATAGATAATTGGGTTGCCTCCCAAAAAGTGCTTGTTTATATTAACCGAGTCACGAGCCTGACTCGTCCCCGAATTAAATGGTCCATGGGGAAACCTCGAATGTGATACCGGGATCAAAGACCTTGTCCTCGTTCTCGGTTGACATCAACAGAGGAGAGACGGGGGAATAAGTCTTGAAAGGGAGAAAGGTCCTTTCAACATACGTATAGTATGTGAATTCAAGATCCACGGGAGGTGGGTTGGTTATAGTAAGCACATTGTCCTCCCCCAAAGACAATGGATGCTGAGCAAACGGCAAAGCCGTAATGGTATCAATCATAGCATAATCAATGTCACCTCTCGGATCAAAGCACTCATCCTCCGTGATAGTGGCTAAAAGGGAGATGGAAGGTGCTCGGGAGGGGGACTTGGGTCAATACTTTCCTGCAGCAAATTATCAAAAATAATGTCCCCCTCCGTGTCAGAGTCATCAATACCTGGAGGGATGGAGTGGATATCGATTTCTTCCAGCAATGGGTCATTATCTTCAACGGGAGGGATAGATGGAGGTAAAGACTTGGAAAGAGAAGGAGAAGTCAAGTCTTCGATTTGAGCAATAAGAAGATGAGCTTTCCGTAATCTATCGCGAAGAAGCACGTCTTCCACCTTATCCACAAGATCATGTTCATCGGTGAACTTCTCGTAAACCGGAGAAAATAAATCGTCATCGTCTGCATCTACCGGTGGAGATTGAGAAATTTCAAAAGTGAAATTCTCATAGCAGAGAGAAGAATCGTCATCACTAGGATCGACCTCTTCCGTAAGAGCAACGTCGTCCTCAGGCTCCATAGCAGGTAAGTCACAAACCTCATCATCCAATACTTTGGCGAGACCAACATCACTAAGCTCATGCAACGAATCTAGATCCTTAGACGCAGTAGGAACCTCGAGAGTAGGAGTAGCAACTTCAGAAGATGAGTTGAAAGTGCATACAGCATCATCGTCATCATCATCATAATAGTATTGACGCACAAGCGGAGGGGTATAATCACTAAGATTAGATACTTGCTCTTGTTGCAGTCGCTTTTCCTCTTCCCTAAGTTCTTTAAGCAAAACAACGGCTTCTTGAAGTTGCAAAACAATGGAGTGTGTTTCGTCATTCAAGGTAGTGAGTTGTGGGTCAAGATTAATTTGCTGAGAGGATTGATGATTGAGGGTGTGATGTGGGGGCTCAAAGTATTGAAAACCTGAATTATAGCAAGGTTGTGGCTCATAGTTGTTCATCGGTTGAGAATAATTAGAAACCGGGTTTGGTTCATAATAATCCATAGGTGAAGAAAACTGAGGACACGGATTTGGCTCATAACAATTCATTGGTTGACAATAATAGGTATCGTGAGGACCCCCACAGTTGTTGCAAACCGGGTATGGAGAAAAATCAAGTGCGTCTTGTGGATAGCTATTATCATTGTCATAATTGTACTCCGGTTCTTGCCCGTGACCATACGGGTATCGAACCGGGCACGAAACATGCCAATGAGAATCGCTTCCACAATAGATGCACGGGGGAACAGGAGGAGGTGGGTTCAAAAAGGACGAATTAGTCGAGTTGCACAAAGGACAAAATCCGAATTGTGTGTAGTCGATATCGTTTCCGCACCGCTCACATGTACACCATTGACAAGAGTTTTTCCCAGATAATTGTTTCCCACACCGGACGCAATGGACATAAAAATCCATAAAGAAAGATAGATAAGCAAGAAGAATATTTTTGGTGCAAAACTTTGAAAAAGAAATGCTTTTTATGATTTTTCAAATGTTTTTGGATTTTTGAAAATTTTTGACAAGAAAAATAACGTTCACAAGTGAACGGATCCCAAAAGCCAACGCGTCACTCAGAAAAAACCTTCGATCTTCACGAAAAGAGCCGGCAGCGGCGCCATTTTAATGTACGAATTTTTACTAGTTGAAAGAGTTCGTTTTCTCGGTGTCTCTTCGAATTGATTTCCGGTTAATTGTGTGAGATTAGTTGTTCTTGGTGAAACAAAAATATTTGGTTTTGGAAAAATAAATAAGCACGACTTAATAATAAATGACGAGAAATTAACACTAAAGCAAGTTAAAATGTAAACGGTGCGATATTTAAAACTTTGAAAATAAATGACGAGAAATGAAAGGACGTAAAATTAAAACTTAACAAAAAGTAAATGATGCAAACCAAAAATTAAACTAAAAGGAAAGCAAATAAAAAATTCAAATAAAGAAAAAGGTGAGAAAAATAAAGCTTGAAAATAAAAGACAAAAATACTTAAACAGAAAAACCATAAAGAAAATTAGACAGAAACCTTCATTCGGAAGTTTTGAACTTCCGAATGAAGAACCCTTGATCCGGAACTTTCAAAGTTCCGAATGAAGCCGTTGATCCGGAACTTTTTAGAGTTCCGAATGAAGCACTTGATCCGGAAGTTTTAGACTTCCGAATGAAGACTCTTTGATCCGGAACTTTCAAAGTTCCGAATGAAACACCCTTGATCCGGAACTTCTTAAGACTTCCGAATGAAGGAACGTTGACCCGGAACTTTCAATGTTCCGAATGAAACACCCTTGATCCAGAACTTCTTAAGACTTCCGAATGAAGGGTCATAGATCCGGAACTTCTGGGAATACAGTAACAGAAACCAACAAAATGAAGAACAGGGGGATACAGTAAACGCGATTTATCCTTAAATTAATCAAAATCAAACAAAAGATTAAACCAAAACAACCAATAAGCATCAACTAACAATAATCAATCAAAACAAATCATCAAAACTAACAAACATAACCAAATTAATCAAAACCCACTTGATCAAAATCATAAAAATTCAAGAACATGAACAATCAAAATAAAGAACAAATCAAACAAGAAAGGTAGAAGAAGATTAGCAATAAGATAAAGATTAACAACAATTAAAGGTAAACTTACTTGGAATTAAAATAGAATCAAGGGTGCGTTACATGAAGATTAAGATGCATAAATTTAAAGAACAAGAGAAATGAAAATGGGGAAGAGAGGCTTGTCAAGCCTCCAACAACTTAAACAAATGGCTCAATATGTGTATTTATAGGGGAGGAAGGGATTAGTGGAAGGAAGCTTCCTCCCCTCTTTCCTCTTTTCCTTAATTGCGTCATTAGGTCCCTCCTTTCTTTAATCTTCTTAAATCTTGGACTATAATGACTTTGGCTCGGGATTTCTTTGAACTCGTCTTGTAATTCTTCAATAAATTATACTTGAGTTCTTCGGCTTTTGGTAAACTTCCGTCTTTTGACCTTTTCTTCGATAAATCTTCAGAATTGGTCTTGGACTTCCGTTCTTTTTCCACTCTTGATCTTTCGACTTCATCTTCCGTTTTTTCTACGATAAAAGCCCGTGAATGCCGTGTTTTCTCCAATTTTCACCTTTTCGTCCTAAATCACAACAAAAACACAAACCACGCATAATTCCGACATAAATGACACAAAATACACGTTTTGGCTCGGTTATTATTGCAAATAAGTGGTAAAAAGGATGGGTGTTTCCACACCTATCAGAGAGCGATGATTTTGATAATGTTGAGTGGTAGAAACCAAAGCATGTGGATTAGCAGTCTTTGCTACCCGTTCAGCTTGAAGTTCATTTGCCTCATTATGAAATTGTTTCAAAATGTGAAAGAGCGTGTGATAGTTGACCTCTTCTAACTTATTTTGTTGTTTCACCAAAGTTACAAATCGTTTCCACTCTGGTTGAAGTTGATGTAGGAATTGCACATTGACTTGCATGGTGGAGACTTCCAAGTTGTTTCGTGTCATGTCATTCATCATCTTGTAGAACCTGGAGTAATATGAATCAATCGATTATTCATCCAATGAAGTAAACTTGCCAAAGTTCCAGAACAAGTTTGTTTTGACATCTTGCTAGTAAGTGATTCTCCTTGTTGCAAGTGTTCAATGGCAAACCACATTTCTTTTGCAGTTAAGCACGCATCGACCGTTGAGTAAATAGCATCCCCAATCCCACTTAGAATCAGATAGATTGCTTCCTTCTTTGCATCAATACAAGCACGGTTCTCTTTCGTAGTATTCTCATATGTTTCCTCAATTGTCTGCTCATCGGCACCTAGCGTCGAGTCTGTTGCTGGAGTTGCAGGAATGGTTATTGTAATGAGAGTATAGGGTCCGTCTTTAATGCACCAGCGTAGAACATCACTATTTGGTTTAGTATCAAGATATCGAATAAAACGTGATTGCCATTGTGCATATCGACCAGACACGAGCATTGGTGGTCTCTCTTTGTTACCCGCCACCATGATGTTGTTGTTCGTCACACGATACTCTGTAGTAGAATCCATCTCGATAATCTCTGAAATGTTGAAATGAATATGGATCTTAAGTAGATATGGTGTGATTAGGTTGTGGTTTTAAAGTCCGAAAATTGCGATTTTTCCTCAGCCCGACAATAAATTCTCCAGTCCGATATAATGGTAGACCGAAAATTTTGGTAATTGCCCAATTTTGAAATTGAGTTAGAAATAGCCAAAAACTAGTGTGTAAAAAATTTGAATTTACTTGACCTAAAAATTTTAACTTTTTTTTTGGAAACGATATTCTGAAACTAGTCTATATACTGGCTAAGTCTAAAAATGACTCGAACAAAAATCTAGAAAAACATAATCTCAAAATAATCTAAAAGATCTCGGAATAAGTCAAAGATTCCGCAATGTCCAAGATCTCGCAATATCAAGGATTTCGCAATGTCCAAGATCTCGCAATATCACAGATTCTGCAATGTCCAAGATCTCGCAATATCAAAGATTCCGCAATGTCCAAGATCTCGCAATATCAAAGATTCCGAAATGTCCAAGATCTCGCAATGTCCAAGATCTAGTAATATCACAGATTTCTCAATGTCCAAGATCTCGCAATATCACAGATTCCGCAATGTCCAGTTTTCTAAACCATAATTATTGCGAGATTACACTACAAAGATTCCGTAATAACCAGTGAAAACTCCGCAATAACCATTGAAAAACGTACTTTTTCGCTTCAATCGAGCCAAACGGCCAAAAAATTTGCGCTTTTCACCAAAACAACTGTCCCAAATCCCTACCACAACTATGTAGGAGATTTCTATAAAGATTTAGAGCACGAAAAAACACAAAAAAATTGAAACGAGAGGTTTAGGAAGCTAAGAACACACGAACATAAATCAATAACCAATACCAATCACTAATCTACCCTGTTGCGATTGATACCAATTGTTAACATATGAGATTCAAAGCAACAAAGGGTGATCCAGAGGTCGGGGAGGATAAAATAAGTATTTAGACATTTTTAGAGAGAGAAATTAGCAAATAGAAAGAACTGTGTGTATTATAGAGAGAGAAATAATAATACATAAAATAATAATCCTCACCCCTCCATAGAAGTATGGAGGGGTATATATAGGCTTGACAAGGAGTGACTTTGACAACTTAGCAATAGTAGTCCCTTCGTGTTTTGCCTATATGAATCTAATGTAATTCCGTAAATGGCGCTCACATTTTAGGGCTAACATATTCGAACTTATGAGATTTTGGAAACGGTCCCATGAAATCAATTCCCCTATGGCAAACACGTCACTGACTTTGATGTTCTTTTAAGGCATCTCATCTCTTCATGAGAGACTACCGGATCGTTTGCAAGCATCGCAATTTTCGACTAGAGTATGAGCCTCCTTGAAAATTGTTGGCCAATAAAAACCAGCATCAGACTTTTTTAGCTGTGGTGGAAGGACCATTGTGCACCTCAGTCGGGCTATGATGGCGTTCATCAATAATTCTTCACGTTTCCGAACCATAATCACATCTCATATTCATGCCATCGGGACACATCTTGAAAAGATAGGGGTCTTTCCAAAAATAGTGTTTAAGATCGAAAAAGAATTTACATTGTTGGTGATAGGTTAAACCTTTACTACGAATTCTTCCAACGATATAATTTGCAAATTCTGCAAACTACGGAGTTTCTTCCTCATCCGTAGAGATTTGCATAAGAGTTTCATTGGGAAAATTATCAATGACATCTTCTGCCCTTAACTCTTCCAGATTTGGATTTTCTATTCGCTAATAAATGATTGGTTACGACATTTTCTGCTCCTTTCTTATTTTTTTATCTCAATGTTAAATTCTTGGAGTATCAAAATTCATCTAAGAATACACGGCTTATCATATTTCTTAGAAAATAGATATTTCAATGCTGAGTGATACGTGAATACAACGGTTTTTGACAACACAAGATAGGATCAGATTCTGTCAAAGGCAAAGACTACGAAAAGTAGTTCCTTCTCCGTAACCGTGTAGTTGAGCTGAGCACTATTGAGAATTTTTCTTGCAAAGTATATAGGACGGAAATGTTTTCCTTCACGTTGTCCTAACACTGCTCCTACAATGAAATCGCTTGCATCACACATAATTTCATACGGTCACGACCAATCTGGTGAAATCATATTCGGTGCATTCTTTAAGTTGTCTTTAAGAGTGTCAAATGCATACATGCATTCTTCGTTTTAATCAAAGACTGAGTCTTATTCGAGAAGTTTGGCCATCGGTCTAGCAATTTTGGAAGAATCCTTTATGAAACGGTGGTAGAATTCCGCATGACCTAGAAAATTTCTCACGGATTTAACGTTAGTGGGTGGTGGTGATTTGGCAATCACTTCGATATTGGCTTTGTCTACTTCCAATCCTACATTGGAGACTTTGTGACCAAGCACAATTCCTTATGACACCATGAAATGACATTTGTCCTAATTGAGTACAAGATGAGTTTTGTTAGAAATACGTTTTACGTATATTAGAAGTATCGGTCACTCCACAATAATATTGATGTTGTAATAGCTCGTAGTTAGAAAATAGTCATTAGTTACTTATTAACTTAAGTAAGAACCGGTCCATGGGCTTGTCATGGACCGGCCCAAGCCCATGTTTGCTTGGAACTATAAATACCCCTTTCCACCATGGAAAGGGGTTGGTTGTTGTCATTTTCTAGTTTCCATTTTATTGAAATAACACATAGTTTCTCTCACTTTCTCTCTCTAACTTTCTCTCTCTAGAAATCAACAAACCCCTTCATAGATTCATAGGTTATCAATATTCTACATTTGGTATCAAGAGCTATGGGGTGATTTAAGGTAGTGATTTGTGTGGTTTTTTAGTTTTTGATTGTATTAGTGTTCTTTAAGAAAAACCATCTTGATTCTTGGTGTTTTTGGTGTTTTTGTGATTGGGATTAGTGGATAAGTATTAGTTTTTACTTATTATTGTTGAAATCACAAAACTTTTTGGGTTATTTGGTCAAAATCTGGGCTTAATCTTCATTTTTAGTGTTCGACTGTTCATCGGAACAAGTTTCTGATTATTCAGCAAAAGTTCCGGATCAAGAAGTTCCGGATCAAGAAGTTCCGGATCAAGAAGTTCCGGATCAAGAAGTTCCGGATCAAGAAGTTCCGGATCAAGAAGTTCCGGATCAAGAAGTTCCAGATCAAGAAGTTCCGGATCAAGAAGTTCCGGATCAAGAAGTTCCGGGTCAAGAAGTTCCGGATCAAGAAAGTTCCGAACCAAGAACTTCCGAATCAAGAAGTTCCGGATCAAGCCAAAGTTCCGAACCAAGAACTTCCGAACCAAGAAGTTCCGGATCAAGCCAAAGTTCCGAACCAAGAACTTCCGAATCAAGAAGTTCCGGATCAAGCCAAAGTTCCGAACCAAGAACTTCCGAATCAAGAAGTTCCGGATCAAGCCAAAAGTTCCGAATCAAGGTAATTCCAAGCCTAATCTTCCGAATCAAACTTCCGAATCAACAAAAAGTTCCGAATCAAGGGTTATTTTGCTTGTTTTTTCGACGATTTTTTAGAGGATTTAATCTTGGTTTCTTACAACAAAAACACAACACAATTCACAAGCTTTACTTCACTGCTCGATCAACCGATAATCTTTGTCTCTTTGAAGTTAACAAAATGAATCCGAATTAAGTAATGCCTCATATGACATCACTTACGGATATTTCGGTGATTACGGGAACGGATAATCGCCCGCCAATGCTCATCAAAGAAGTTTTTGAAGCTTGGCAAGGCCGGATGATGTCTTATCTTAAGGGAAAACCGGTCTATGGGAGGCTTATGGTTAAGTCTATCTTAAATGGTCCACTTGACTATGGTACCATCGTGGCTAACAATGTGTCTCGACCAAGAGAATTTGAAGAACTTACACCAGCCCAACAACTTGTTGCCGATGCAGACGAGAAAGCTCTTCAAACAATTCTCCAAGCTCTTCCCCATGACATCTATAGGATGGTAAGTCAGTATACAGTGGCAAAGGATTTATGGGAACGTCTTAAGGTGTTGCTACAAGGTACGTCTCTCACCAAGCAGGAAAGGGAATGCCAGTTGTATGACCTGTTTGACAGATTCACTTACAACCCAGGGGAAACACTTCACGATTATTACTTCAGATTCACCACACTCATGAATGATCTGAATGTATACAATCTGGTGATTGCTCCATTCCAGGTTAACACCAAATTCTTGAATACTTTACCTCAAGCTGAATGGGGTGAGTATATTACCGACGTTAAGTTAACCAGGGATCTGCATAAGTGCAATTTGGATCAACTATATGCTTTTCTTCAGCAACATGAGAAACATGTGATCATGCACCGTTCTCCACGAGGTATGTACCCTGATTCATTAGCTTTGATGGCGAATCAACCAAGCTTGTCTCACAACAACACTCCTTATATTTTGGGACATCAAGCCTATCATCCATCACCTTACATGACACCAGCCTTTCCCCAATACTCGATTTTACCACAACCACCCACCTCACATCAGCAACAATATCGGTTCAGTGCACCTTCATCACAATATGCTATACAACCTCACCCAGCAAATGTTGCACCTTATGCTCAATCTTCATATTCATCTTATCAAGAGAATGCAGCATATCCAACAAGCTACCCTGATCAAATGAGTATTCCTTCGAGTGATTATGCAGCTCAAGACCAAGCAATGTACTGTGATGATGAGGAAGTCCCCGTTCCTGTATTCAAGCAAGGTGCTGATCCAGTTGAAGTGTTAACCACTATGTCTGCTTATCTCACAAGAACTTTAAGCAAACGAGGATTTAGGGGATCAGCTCCTACCAACAATCAGTTGAGGAATTCATCCAATTCTCGCCAACAAGCTACAATTGAGAATGGCAGGGTAATGGTTCAGCCTATTCAACCATATCAGGGGAGACCTACCACATCTACTACCAATGCTCGAACGGTCAATCAGGCTCCAATGGTCAATCCTGCTCCACGGGCTAATTCCACGGGCAAGTTGCGAATGATTACATGCTACAACTGCAAGGAAGAGGGTCATATGTCCAGGGATTGTAAGAAACCCAAGAGGAGAAGGGATGGACAATGGTTTTCAGAAAAGATCTATCTGGTGAATGCTCAAGCACAAGGAAGGGAACTTGATGAAGAGGAGCTTGCATTTCTTGCTGATCCAGGGATTGCTGAACAAGACACGGTCACCACACAGAATGCAGCATACCAAGCAGATGATCTCGATGCGTATGACTCAGACTGTGATGACTTTCAATCTGCAAAGGCTGCTCTCATGGCAACTATCTCCAGCTTAGGGCCAGAAAAGAGATCTGAGGTACTTATTAATACCACCGATAATACCACTGATGCTAGTATTCAACCACATCAAGTTGTGCAAGAGAGTGCTGATTCGAATGAATCTTCGATGGTGAGTCTTTCAAATGAGGAGACAAACAATGATAGCAATATCAATGTGAGTCCCCAGACTTTGAGTGAATCACAACCGGGACCCATTTCGCATACGCCTACTCCTGCTCAACAAGATTTAGTCATGGTTCCTGCTACATTACTTAGCCAAATGAATGCTGCGCTCTTAGAAACCTTAGCTAAGAATAAGAATTTGTCTGATGAGCTTGCCTTAAGCAATGAGAAAGTTCAAACCTTGGAACTAGTGCCTTCGTCTAGTGTTCTAACTAATCCCGAATATGATCACTTTAGAAACAAACAAATGGGTCACTTGCAAGAAATAGAAAACTTAAGAGCAAATCTGTCTAATGAACTTCAAGAAAAGGAGTTAGTGGTCACTAATTTTCAAAAACTTCAAACGGATTTTGAATCACTAGAGTCTAAGAAGAATGAAATGGAGATTAATGCCACTAATAAGATTAGAAGTCTAGATTACTTGCTGTTAAGACAATACGCTGCTTCACAACTAGTGCACTTATTTGATGCTTCATTTAGAGAATTTAACTTATCTCGTCTAAAAGGCCTTCCCCCTAATCCACGATATGCAAAACAAGCTTTAAGACATAGTCCTAGACTTTATAATGCAACTCAATTAGGATTGGCTTTAGACCCGATTGTTATTCCCGATGATCGAACAAGTAAGGATCTAGTTGATGAGGATCGGTCATACAATTCTGCAAAATATCCCGAGTGTGATTACTTTAAATTGAATAAGGAGCTTGCAAAAACGGATTTTAGAATTCGCTTCCATATGGACAAAGATCTCATAACAGCACCGACCTACATATTAGATGAAGAAAACCCTAGTACATTTCCTACACTTGTCAATATGGAAGGTCCGAAGGAAATTCCAAAAGATCTTCCACCGGTTAGCACTGTATGGTTAAATTGCAAGAGATTAATCAATACTTTACTAATTTTGACAAGGTCATTTTGGATTGTACGACTTCAAATGGCTTAAATGCCGGAGAATGGGCTTTCGAACATATGAACGAGGTGTTTAAAAATGAGATCAATCCGTTTGTCGAAAGTCTAAAAGGAACTTTTGCATCTCTTAAGGAAAATCTTGTGTTTGAAATTGGTGAAGTTCAAAAAGTGTTTTATGAAATGGACACCGCTTACGAACTACAACTAATTGAAAAAGAAAAGATTTTAACCGAATATGACCGATTCTTGTCTGCAGTAATCTCGTGTGATGTGCTTACTACTGTAAATGTTAATTATTCGAATGAGCTTACATCCGCTATGATTAATTGTGATGCTGTGAATATTTGTGAAGATATTTGTGATGATGTTTGTAATCTTTCTGTAAATGTTGCTGATACTGTAAATGAGGTAGATAATCATTCTTGTCACGAATCTAACGCTGAGTTTTTAAAGCTACAAGATTCCTACAATTTACTTTCAAAACGCTTTAATCAACTAGAACAACATTGTATATCTTTAGAATTAAAACAACAAACTCAAAATGAGAATCTTTTGATATCAAATGTTTGTGAAAACGGTGTTGAGACGAGTGACAAGATGATTGCAATTGTTAAGACATTAGAGGAAGAAATCATGAGATTGAAGAGAGAGGTATCATCAAAGGAAACATTAAAATTGGAACTAGAGGCTGCAGAGTCTAAAAACCAGGCCTTAGAAATTAGACTTTCGTCTATTCTAGGGGAGATGGATCGTGCAAGACAGGGAATGTCCAAACTTTATGGTTCACTAGAAGAACGCTTCGCTTTTAATGCAGCACAGCAACAATTTTATGTTGAACAATTGAACCAAAAATGTGAGGAAATCTCTGATTTGAACATCCTGCTCATTGACAAAAATATGGTTTTGGCTGAGTTAAAGGAGACACTTCTTCTCACCCGACAAGAAGTTGTTGATAACTTAGCTACCAACTCTGCACCGTCCACTAGTGCTCCAACAACCAAGTCAGTAGTGCTTTATAAGAATCCACTTCATAAGAGAAACCCGGTTACCTACGATGATTATATGAGGAATGCCATTAAGCATGTCGATCTTCTTAGGGATATTTTAGACGATCTTTATGCCTTAGATCCCTCAAGTAGCGACTATTATTCGGCTCATGAATATGTTAAGCGAGTTCAATATTGCCTAGCATATTTGCAATACATAGGTACACCAGGTTCTGCACTACTTAATAATAGGCCCATTGCTGTAACTCCATTTAATAAGACTCCAGGAGCGAAACCGTCATTGGCACAATCAAGTAAGGCACATTTAAAATCTGTTGCTAATATTCCCACTTTGCCTTCTACGGGATTAAAAGAGACTACTAAGGCTAAAGGATCGCCACTCAAGAAAGATAAGATCAAGCCCTCCACTAGTAGTGCCACAAAGAAGAAAGTAGAAGTTCACAATAGGAATGCTAGTTCAGTTTTAAATAAAAAGAATCATGTTAAGACTAAAAGCTCTGCGCCTGTGCAGCAGCCTAAACCATTCGTGAATTCTGATTTGAATTGTTGGAATTGTAATGAATGTATGTTTTCCCAACGTCATGATTTGTGTCTGATTTATCACGTTAATGAAATGAATGCTATTAAGAATGGTCTTGAATGGAAGCCAACGGGTAGAACTCGTGCCCAAGTTGGCTGGCAATGGCGTCCCACTGGTTGGACCTTTACATTAGATGGAAAAATGTGCCCTTTAACTAGGAATGCATCCATTGAGGTTAGGTCTGAGCGTCCTTTAGTTAGGAACACTCGCACTCAAGTATGGAAACAGCGCCCTTTAATTAGGTCAGCCCCCACTATAGTGCCTATCAGTGCTGAAATACCTCAGGATTTAAGCCAACTAGAATCTACACCACCTATTAAGAAAAGGAAGGCTAGGAAATCTAAGAAACCTAGAGTTAGCAAATCTAAGATTATTAAATCTGTACCTGCTAATAACAAGGAACACTCAGATTCCGATACCTCTACATTGTCTTCGTGTGGTGATATTTTCAGGTGGTCCAAATCATCCTGTGGTATTTGGACTCCGGTTGTTCAAAACATATGACCGGAAATCGCTCGATGCTCCGAAATTTCGTCAGCAAGTTTCTTGGTACGGTTAAATTCGGGAATGATCATATAGCAAAGATTATGGGGTATGGTGAATATCAGATTGGAAACGTGACGATTTCAAGGGTATACTATGTAGAAGGTCTTGGTCATAACTTATTCTCAGTAGGACAGTTTTGTGATTCCAACCTTGAGGTTGCTTTTCGACAACACACTTGTTTCATCCGCAACTTGGAAGGAAAAGATTTGTTGAAGGGATCTCGTGGTGCAAATCTATATACCTTGTCCTTACAAGACATGATGGCCGCCTCTCCAGTATGTCTTCTCTCTAAAGCATCTAAGACCAAGTCATGGTTATGGCATCGCAGATTATCTCATCTTAACTTTGATGCTATTAATCATCTGGCTAAAAACGATTTAGTTCGTGGTCTTCCAAAGCTTAAATTTCACAAGGACCATTTATGTTCCGCGTGTTCAAGGGGGAAAAGTACCAAGAAATCTTACAAGCCCAAAGCTGAAGACACCAATCAAGAAAAACTTCATCTTTTGCATATGGATCTTTGTGGGCCGATGAGAACTGAAAGTGTGAGCGGTAAGAAATTCATTCTGGTAATTGTGGATGATTTCTCCAGGTTTACATGGGTTAGATTTCTACGTACAAAGGATGAAGCACCGAAGGCTATCATCACTTTTCTGAAATTCATTCAGGTACGTTTGAATACCACTGTCCGCCGTATTCGTACAGACAATGGTACAGAGTTCGTCAACCAGACTCTTCGTGATTATTATGAAGGAGTTGGTATATCACATGAAACATCCGCTGCACGCACTCCACAACAAAACGGTGTCGTTGAAAGACGGAATCGTACACTTATGGAAGCTGCTAGGACCATGCTTATTTATGCGAACGCTCCATTGTTCTTGTGGGCAGAGGCTATTTCTACTGCATGTTTCACCCAAAACCGTTCTATCCTTCGGAAACGCCATGGAAAAACACCTTATGAGCTTCTACATGACCGTAAACCCGATGTCTCATTTTTTCATGTGTTTGGTGCTCTTTGTTATCCAAACATTAATAGTGAGAACTTGGGTAAGCTTCAACCGAAAGCCGATATAGGTATTTTCATTGGTTACTCACCGTCCAAAAGAGCATACCGAATCTATAACCGTCGTCTTGGCAAGATTGTAGAAACTATGGACGCAGATTTCGACGAGCTGACAGCGATGGCTTCTGAGCAACACAGCTCTGAACCCGCGCTTCATGAGATGGGAACCGGTGCTATAAGTTCCGGATTAGTTCCCAATAATCCTACTTCTACATCATTTTTACCACCAACTAGGCCTGAGTGGGATAAACTGTTTCAACCGTTGTTTGATGAATTCTTCGATCCCCCTACTGATGAAGTTCCAGCACCTGTAGTAATTGCTCCAATTCCTGAAGTGGTTGCTCAAGCTAATGAACCTTTATCTAATGCATCTACAATTCACATTGAACCGGATGCACCTTCACCAAGTGATTCTCAAACTTCACCTGAATCGTCACCCCCACTTGTGCCTAATGATGTGGAAGAGGATTCTACTGATCACGACTTGGAATATGCTCACTTGCAAGAGCTTCCTTTCTTTGGTGTAGCGATCCCTGAAAATCCTTCAGCCGCGTCTACCTCAGAAGAAGCTCCTTCTATTGTTCACTCCAGACCACCTAGGATTGAAAACCATAGCACTAAATGGACAAAAGATCACCCAATTAGGAATGTTATTGGAGATCTAGATCGACCAGTCTCTACACGCCATCAATTACAAGAGAGTGCACTCTATTGTTACTTTGATGCATTTCTCTCTGAAGTTGAACCCAAAAATTGGCAGCAGGCTATGACCCAATCATCTTGGATTGAAGCTATGCAGGAGGAACTAAATGAATTCCAACGACTTGAAGTATGGGAATTGGTTCCTCTCCCTGACAAGGTTAACATCCTTACTTTGTTATGGGTTTATAAGGTTAAACTTGATGAGATGGGTGCGGTATTGAAGAATAAGGCTAGATTGGTCGCTAGAGGATATAAACAAGCCTTGGGTATAGACTTTAAAGAATCTTTTGCTCATGTGGCTAGATTGGAGGCGATTAGACTATTCCTTGCGTATGCTGCTCATATGAACATGATCGTCTATCAAATGGATGTGAAGAAGGCATTTTTGAACGGTAAACTAAGGGAAGAAGTCTATGTTAGTCAGCCGGATGGGTTCGTCAGTACGGAGTTTCCTAATCATGTGTACAAGCTTAAGAAGGCTCTCTACGGGTTGAAACAAGCTCCACGCGCGTGGTATGATCTCCTGTCAACATATCTCATTTCGGAAGGATTCTCCAAAGGCAAGGTGGACCCCACTCTATTCACTCTCAAGGAAGGCAACGACATGATTCTGGTACAAATTTATGTTGATGATATAATATTTGCTGCCACTAACATTGAATTGTCAAATCGATTTGAGAAGATAATGTCCACACGCTTTCAGATGTCGATGATGGGAAAAATTTCATTTTTCTTAGGATTACAGATTTCTCAGAATCCCAGAGGCATCTTTATTAATCAATCCAAATATGCTCTAGAATCTCTTAAGAAATATAACTTTGAAAATTGTGACCCCGTGGACAATCCAATGGTGGAGAAATCCAAGTTAGATGAAGATAGGAATGGGACCATTGTCGATCCAAAACTTTACCGTGGGATGATCGGCACCCTTCTATATCTGACTGCTAGCAGGCCTGATTTGCAATTTGCTGTATGCATGTGTGCCCGGTATCAGGCTCGGCCTACCGAAAAGCACCTACATGTTGTGAAAAGGATCTTTCGGTATCTCAAAGGAACACTTCATCATGGTCTATGGTATCCGAAAGATTCCTCGATTGCTTTAATATCATACGCAGATGCCGATCATGCTGGATGTCAAGACACGAGGCGTAGCACTTCTGGATCTGTGCAACTCCCTGGAGATAGATTGATCAGTTGGTCTTCAAAAAGGCAGAAAAGCGCTGCAATATCAAGCACGGAGGCTGAATACATCGCCATGTCCGGTTGTTGTGCTCAAGTCCTTTGGATGAGATCACAATTAACTGACTACGGTTTGGGATTCAACAAAATCCCGATGTATTGTGACAACAAGAGCGCCATTGCCCTTTGCTGCAACTATGTTCAACACTCCCGGGCCAAGCACATAGACATTCGCTACCATTTCATTAAGGAGCAGGTGGAGAACGGAGTGATCGAGCTGTATTTTGTCACTACTGAGTACCAGCTGGCGGATATGTTCACCAAAGCATTAGATCGAGGACGAATTGAGTTTTTGATCGACAAGCTTGGCATGAAATCATTCACTCCAGCGACGCTCAAAGAGTTGGCAGAAGAATCAGCTGAATAGTCGTGGTAAACTATTCAGAGTATCCTTTTGTTCGTGATCATGTATATTATCGTAAATATATAAACCACAAAAAGAAAATACAAAAATATAAAACCAAGAAAAACCATAAAAAATATAAAACCTAGAAAAACCATAAAAATTATAAAATCAAGAAAAACCAAAAATATTTTTTGTTTTTAAAACGGGCATGTCTTTTAGTACGGTAATATTTACGGCCTTAGAAATGTCGATTAATATTGACACGGTGCCATAAATAGAGTCCGTATAAAAGTTGTACATTTTTAAAACATGCCCATTATGGCTTGTAGTTATTTCTGACTGCAACCCGGTTTTCATATTAAAGTCACGTATTTCCTTGGAAAACGTTGCCTCAGAACGGGAATTAATTTTCTCGGGCGTGATTTACAAGCCAAATCATGCAAAGGGATCAAGTTTACTTTACAACTTGGTCTAACACGAATTTGTGTACGTCTCAGTGCATTAATTTGTTAAAATAAGAGAAATCTTATTGACACCACGAATCAAAATTTTTCAAGATATAAATTGGAAATGCATTCATCAATATTTGACTCTTTAAACAATGACTACAGCTCTTTAAATAGAAAACGGGTCATCGTTTAAGGGGGAGAAAATATTAAATCATCTTCGTCATTAAAATTGATTTTTCAAAAGTGATTGTGAAAATTAATGGCTAAATGGTATTTGAGTGGTTTTGCTTTAGAATAAAACTTGTGTTCGTTCTAAGTGATAGGCATTGTTTTTAGATATTGGAGATATGCTAATAGATTGCGTTTGCTAAGTTGTGTGTAAGTTAAACAAGGGATAAGTGAAATGAAAAAGTTAGAAACAAAAAGGAAAAGAATGGATAATAGAGGGACTAAAGGTGATATTTAATGAAACTAGTCAAAAATTGACCTAAGTCAAAAAACAAAACCCCCCGCCCCTCACTATTCATGTTCATTGTATCTTCATCACTTTGCCGCCATTGTTGAATAATCACACACACAAGCTCTAAAAAATCATCTCTTTATTCATCCGATCCTGTTCTTTCAACAAATACGGTAAATAACATCAATTATTTAAATTCTAACTCGTTTAAATCATGTAAATCCAACTGGTTAATTCAGATAATCAACTTAAATCTAGTTAGGGTTCGTTCGCCCCAATTTAGGCTTAATTGATTAGGGATTTATGGTGGGTTTTGCTCGGAATAGTATGATATGATGTTTAAATGCTTTAGATTACCTTAGAAATCACAAATGCGCATAGATTAATCATCTTAGTTTCGTTTGAAAAAGTTCCGGATGAACATGGATAAGAACTTCCGAATGAAGGATTTTTTTCTGAAAAAACTTCCGAATGAGGAAGTTCCGAATGAAGGACTTCCGAATGAAGGAAGTTCCGAATGAAGAACTTCCGAATGAAGGAAGTTCCGAATGAAGAACTTCCGAATGAAGGAAGTTCCGAATGAAGAACTTCCGGATGAAGGAAGTTCCGAATGAAGAACTTCCGGATGAAGGAAGTTCCGAATGAAGGAATGTTCCGAATGAAGGAAGTTCCGAATGAAGAACTTCCGGATGAAGGAAGTTCCGAATTAAGAACTTCCGGATGAAGGAAGTTCCGAATGAAGAACTTCCGGATGAAGGAAGTTCCGAATGAAGAACTTCCGGATGAAGGAAGTTCCGAATGAAGGAATGTTCCGAATGAAGGAAGTTCCGAATGAAGAACTTCCGGATGAAGGAAGTTCCGAATGAAGAACTTCTGGATGAAGGAAGTTCCGAATGAAGAACTTCCGGATGAAGGAAGTTCCGAATGAAGAACTTCCGGATGAAGGAAGTTCCGAATGAAGAACTTCCGGATGAAGAAGTTCCGAATGAAGGAATGTTCCGGATGAAGATGTTCCGAATGAGGAAAAGTTCCGGATGAAGAGTTTGATTATTATTGTTTGCATGCTATATATGTACTTGTTGTATTATGTTATGAAATGTGTTTTGCTTAGAAGTAAGAATGATATATATCTATATGTTTTTGTGCATCAACCTTTCATGTCTTATCTTAAGCAGATACAATGACTAATCCAACAGTACAAGCAATCCAAGAATCTAGAGAAGCCGATATTGCTAAAGCACGAACCCTTAAGTTTATACCCAACAACTACCGGCTGAAGCAAGTCTCAAAATCCACTCACCATGGTTTTAAGGTCGCCATAGCCATTCTCGATAACTCTCATTTCAAGAACGCCCTTAGGAGTAGTGCCTCGGTGCCTTATGAGTATATGTATGAATTTTGGGCTACCAAGGAAATCACTTCAAACAAGATCACCTTCACCGTCGACAACAAGCAGCAGACACTCACAGTTTCAGACTTCCGTAAGATTCTTGGTATACGGGATACACCCAAAGGTATGTCATTCTCAAGGGATCCTACTAAAGATGAACTCGTGGAGTTATTTGCCGCACTTGGATGTCCGGAAATACGAGTTGCGTCTGAGTTTACCACTGCTAAGGTAGGACAACCTTGGAGAGCATTGATGGGTATTCTCAGTAAATGTCTTACACCAAAAACGAGTGGCCATGATGCTCTGCGCAGTCCTATAATAAACCTCTTCTATGGCATGTACAAAGCTGCAAATTCAGATTATGCTTTGTTGATATGGGAAGAATTCACCTTTCAACTCTTCTATAACAAGAAGCTGAAGACAAACTTCTTTCCTTATCCTCGGTTTATCAAGCTTATCATTAATTATTTTATGAAGAATGATGCCACTATTGATAGGCGTGCAGCAGGTCGCTATCACACTGAAGAAGCTGATGATACTGTGGATCTGAGGCATGAAGGACCGTCTATTGGTGTGATTCCGGGTCCTATTCCTGATTACCTTCTGTCTGAGAAAATCAAAGGTTCTGCTGATTACAAGCTACTGCAGATAGAAATCAAGAAGCTGAAAGCAAACCTTCAGACTGGAGAAGACTCGTCTACAACGGTTAAGAGTAAAGGTAAACGCAAACAACCAGCTGCGTTACCTGAACCCGAAACCAAGAAGAAGAAGACAGAGGGTAAGAAGGGAAAGGGTAAGGCTGATGAGATGCGTCTACGTGACGAAGAAGATATTGTTGATCCTACTCTTGATAAAACTGAGAAACAAATGATGAAGATTGCTATTCAAAGGAGTAGGAAAGATACTGGCGGTAGTGGTTCAGGTGCAAGGGTAGATGTTGAGGATGAGTACGTGGAACCAGATGATGTTGATGAGTTTGGGTCACCTGAACATTATTCCACTTCGAAGGAGCCATCAATCCCTATTTCAGCAAGTGTGGAAAAGGAGTCTGTTGCTCCTACGATCATGGTGTCAACTCAACCCTTAGTAACTCAACCTCCACCCATACAACCCTTACCAACCAGACCGGCTTCAACACCATTTCTTCCACCACCTACAATTCCCATCCTTAGTACCGCAGTAACAACCGAGGCTCTCCAATCAACCCAAAGCAGCTCTGCCACATCTACAATGGCTGCATTGGTGATGGCCGAACTGTTGGATAAACATGTGGATACTCACAAACGAGAAATGGATGAACTTCGCCAAGAGTTACAAAGACGAGCTCAAAGTGAAGAAGCATCTAGGAAAGCTCAAGAGGAGATGATTGCTAGGTTCGCTGCAGATATGGAGTTGACTCGAAAAGCACATGCAGAAGAACTAGCTCGGGTTAAGCAGGCTGAGGCTGATAAACATGCTGCACGTATCACCAGACTTCAAGCGATGAGGGATAAATACAAAGAGCAAAAAGAAGCACTTGAAGCCTCTGTGAAAGAAAGAGTGCAAGAATCCGTTGAATCCCTAATGCCTAAACTGCGTGATGAATTGAAGACACTTGCTGCTGACAACTTGATGATCAAATCATCCAATCCTTCCGAAGCCGCCTACAAGATTGCTTATGACTTGACGGATTTTGAATTGAAGAAGATCCTTAAGGCTCGTATGGTGGAACTTGGATCGTTTGATAAGTCTATGTTAGCCTCAAAATATTGAGTCAAACAAGAATGTTCGGTCATAGGTTTCTATTGTAATATTTATTAGAACGTTGTAATAAGTAGTTATTTAGTCGTGGTTCACGGGCTTGGATTTAAACTAATTAAAGTCCAAAAGACAAGCCCGGCCCAATATATAGTCCATTAAAGCCCGCATGTGGGTGGACTATATATACTACCCTCCTAGCATGTTAGGAGGGTGGATGGTCATTTGTAACTTCTTTTTCTTAATCTAATCTCACCAAGTTAATCATCTCCTCTCTACTTTCTCTCACTACTTTCTCTCTCTAGGAATTCATCTCTTCTTCATCTATTTTCTTTCTTTATTCATTGCTTAATCATCACATAAATAGGGACAACATTTGGTATCAATCGCCACGGGGTAGATTTGTGATTGGTTGGTGTTATTATATTTGATTCGAATGATTTAATCCATAAATCATCTCGGATTCAATTTTTTTTTTGTGTTTTCCGTGCTTTGCTTAATCATCTACATCTTATACATAGTTGTAGTAGTGATTTGGTATATTTACTTTGGCTAAAAACACAAAATTTTTGGGTTTTTTGATCATTTTTTGGCTTAAAATCACGTATTGGTTGAGTTTTGTCCGAGAAAAGGGGGATACATTCCGATTGGTGTAATCTGAAAAGGGTTTATAGATTCCGATTGGGATTCCGATCAACATTCCGATTGGACTTCCAACATTCCTACCATTATTCCGACTGGACAACAATATTCCGATTGGCATTCCGATTTGCATTCCGATTGGTGTTTCCCGATAGCACATTCCGATTGCACGTCACTCTCATCAGCCGAAGCGGAGTATGTGTCTCTATCTGCGTGTTGTGCTCAAGTTCTTTGGATGAGAACACAACTCACGGATTATGGCTTCCACTTTGATAAAGTACCTATGTACTGTGACTCTAAGTCGGCCATAGCCATCTCCTGCAATCCGGTACAGCATTCCCGCACGAAGCACATCGATGTCAGATACCACTTCATAAAGGAACAAGTTGAAAGAGGTATCGTTGAATTATACTTTGTTGGAACGGATTACCAATTAGCCGACTTGTTTACGAAAGCTCTGTCGAAAGATAGGTTTGAGTACCTCGTTAGGCAAATTGGTATGAGATGTTTGACTCCAGCAGACCTGGAGATTCTGGCAAAGATGCCTGCTTGATTTATCTATCAAACATCAACTTGTAAATATCTTTGAAAAAGCAAAATACAAAAATATAAAACACATAAAAGCAAAACACAAAATTAAAAAATCTTTCAAAATCCAAAAATATTCTTCTCGACATGTCTTTCAGTATCGATAATATGGACGTACCTAGAAATGTCGTTCAATAACGACACGGGTGTGTACATAAAGCTCGAATGAAAGTTGTAAATATTTTTCAAAACATGTCATTTCTATCTTTTCAAAAGGAAATTGTCTATTTTGGACAATATTTCCAACAACGGGTAGAGCAATCTATCTTGGGTTGAGCTTGTCACAAAACATTCAACGTTTTGAGCTCAACACAATGGCTTGTAATCACTTTCAGATTGCAACCCGGATCTAAATTCACGGGGGAGTGTACGCTTTTGTACTCTTACCCTTAGCAAAAGAAGTTAAATCTTCTTACACTTGAGTGGATTCATCAAGACATTCAAAGTCTATGAACTCAAGTTTATGCTTTTAGAAAAACCTTTTCGTAAAAAAGAATTGATTTTTCAAAAAGCGTTGAACACAATTTTTTTTTTCAAGTATTTCTCATTGATATTCAAAATCTTTCAAAAATTGTGTGTTCAACAACTCCTATCCTCAAAAGTTTAATGTGGATCAAATCCTCGTAATGACAATTCCATTGGATCAATTTTTGAGGGGGAGCAATTCAACTTCATGCAAAAGATTAACACATCTTTCTCCCGAAGATTTTCAAGACTATTTTTCAAAATATATTTTAATCAAATTTGGTATCTCTAATATCAAAAGATTTTATATATTAGAGATAGGGGGAGAAAATGTGATTAAAATGTGATCTTATATAAGACTCAAGCACTTTAACTCTTACCTACATGTGCAAAACACTTTCGATTATCGATGCACATGTGAAGGGGGAGCTTTTCTGAAACGACAAAACTAGCAAGGTGTTAAATGTTTTTCAAACACTTTGTTAGAATTTAAAGTGGTTTTCATGGTTACAATCAAATACCCACAACATCTTTAATTCACGACGTTATTGGTGTCAAAAGGGTGGTTAGGTTTAAGTCCTATGATCCAACCAGAACCAGAGGGATCTTCCCAGGGACAATCCAATAGATTATTAGAAGTCCTTAGGAAAGATGGAGTAGAATGTGAACGTAGCTGAATGCCGACTAAGTACTGATGCTAGCACTGGAACAATCACAACAAGGTGTTAGTAATGATGTCTTGGTAAGCATTGAAGGGGTTGAAGAATGAAAAAGAAATGTAAGGATAAAGGGTGTAAAGAAAGAAGCCCTCCATACAACTTAGGCAGAAACCGGGTCAACCCATCATGAAGACAAACTCATCATGGACCCAGTGATATGAAGCACAACCCTTTCCTAGCTACTCAGGCTTCTCTCAAAAGAAGTTTGTTTTATTGTCACGGAGATCAACACGACTTCTATTGACTTTCTCACTCCGAGATAGTTGATATTGAATAGGTGGCATCTGCTCCAGCCTCCGACCACTAAAAGTGCACAAATCGAGTCTAGAGCCAAGAGATCAATCAAATCTCGTTAGGACACACGGATGAAGATCAAGAGAGTCCTACGCTATATCCTTGCGATATTGCTAGAACACTCAGAGTGATACTACTTAGTATTCACAATGATGAGTGGAAATCCTTCCAGTGTTAACATCAAACAGCACTGCGGTAGGTCATATGTAAGATTCTTTATGAATTGAACATATGTACAACTGAAAAGCAACAGTGGTTTGATTCTGAATTGATTCAAACTCGTTTCAGGTTTCTACGCAATATCTTTATGGTCTTGCCAGAACATTCAGAGTGATAGTCATTAATATTCACAGTGACGAATGGAAATCCTTCTAGCGTCAACATCAAACAGCGCTACGGTAGGTGACTTGTGAGATTCTTATGAATCAAACTTGTGTCAACTGGAAAGCAACAATGGTAAGATTCTTAATGAATCAAACTTGTTCCAGGAATTTGAATTGACGACTTTAATCAAGCGGATATTTATCCAATTGATTCACTCTTTATGTTCGCAGTCTTGCTTTGAGACGGTCGAGTAAAGAGAACGGCTAGTACAGCCGCGAAACCCTGTCAAGGAGATTCTTAATTGAATCTACCTGATCACAGGTACGATATTTAATATCGTATAACGGTCTTCACCGACCGGAGGTAAAACGCTACCGATTTAGGACGAATGTCAAAGCCATTCAGTCCGTGTCTATGTTTTGTCTCGAGAAGGTGGCGTCACGGTGTACTCAGCAAAGTCAAAGATTCACAACCACATATTAATGCCCAAAGACTTATCCAACAATTGATAGTGTGAGCATGTGGATAAAGACACAAGATCGCAAGATGGCAATGACAAGTCAAGGATGATTTGAAGATCTCAAGACTAAAAGACAAAGTCGAAAGACAACAACAAAGGCTCAAATATCACAGCATGAAGGAACAAAACTACTGTTACACGTTCAAGACTCATTTATGACGAAATTCATAAATCTCCATTGGAATCCAAATATCAAAGAGGAATGACCTCACATTGGGGGAGATTGTTAGCCTCAAAATATTGAGTCAAACAAGAATGTTCGGTCATAGGTTTCTATTGTAATATTTATTAGAACGTTGTAATAAGTAGTTATTTAGTCGTGGTTCACGGGCTTGGATTTAAACTAATTAAAGTCCAAAAGACAAGCCCGGCCCAATATATAGTCCATTAAAGCCCGCATGTGGGTGGACTATATATACTACCCTCCTAGCATGTTAGGAGGGTGGATGGTCATTTGTAACTTCTTTTTCTTAATCTAATCTCACCAAGTTAATCATCTCCTCTCTACTTTCTCTCACTACTTTCTCTCTCTAGGAATTCATCTCTTCTTCATCTATTTTCTTTCTTTATTCATTGCTTAATCATCACATAAATAGGGACAACAGTCTAGGATTCAACGGGCTCTATATAAATCCCTGAATGATGCTATCATGGAGGATGATAGGTTATTCAAAACGTTTGGAAGTGTGGTACCTTATCACATTCTACCTGAAGAAGAAAGGGAAGAAAGTGAGGAGGAAGAGGGTACTGGTGAAGAGGAAGAGGAAGAAGAAGGAGAAGAAGAGGAAAAGGATGACGATGATGGTGATGATGAGGATAAGGATGAGGATGATGATGACGAGGATGAGGATGATGATGATGGCGATGATGGTGGTGATGGGAATGAGGAGAGTGCTAGGGGTAGTAACGGGGATGACAATCAGGATGATGATGGGAGTGAACAGTCGAAAGAGGGAGACAAGGTTACCAGCTCCAAGAAAACTGCTAAGACTGGAACCAAGTCCAAGAAAGATGCAGCACAGAAGGACCAATCAACATCGTCAGAATCAAGACGAACTAAGTGGCGCCACGATGTGAATGCCACTACAGCGTCATCGGTTCCCGGTACCTCTATCGCTGTATCTTTACCTATTACCACTAACCCCATTAGTTCTGTTGTTGTTGCTCCTGTGATTGCAGAATCAGTAACGGAACCCGAAGCTGCACAGCACTCACCCGTTCACGACACTGCTGAAATGCCTGAATCAGAACCCGCAGATGTTCGCACTTCTACTCCTCTACAACAAGCACAACAATCTACGGTTCCTGAACCAAGCACACGAGACTGGGCAGACACGTTGGAGATAGACGAGACTGCACCACCACAGGCTTGGATCACGGCAGCAGCACAATATGATCCGATCACAGACGCTGACAAAGATGTGTTGTATCTTCGTATCCGAAGTCCGATTGACTTATGTGCATTTTTTTCTCATGAGTATAAGACTTCGGTTACTCCATCCTTGGTGAAGAAAGCGCTGAAAGACAAGAGACTTCGTGCCAAAACCCGGTTAACCCGAATGGAGTTCGAGTATTATGCCGATGAGATCCTGAAGGCTCTAAATACCGTTCAACGGCCAGGACTTCATGAATCAGAAAGAGCTCCACCTCCAATGGATCCTTCTCAAGATAATCAGATTGCTCTTGACTTCTTCGTCACCAATGATCTTGTGTATCTACTGAAGGGGTCATCAAAGTACGCAACCTCCCTGACCTTGCTAAAAGCTGCCAACTGGGGGACAATACCCTTTACGAGGAAAAGGTAAACCGACTCTGGGTCCCAAAAATAAATCGTAATTATGATATGTATGCTGTCATAGGTGCATCTCATTGGGACGAACGAGTCCGAAGGGCGTACAGGGGTTGCTGCCTGGTCAATTCTGGAAGCAATGTTAGATCCGACATCCGCATCTCCAGCATCTTAGGAATGAAAACTAAAGCCAAGAATGGCTATTATCATGTGACGGAGATTCGTTTGAAAAGGGAGGATGACAGGGAATACAAAATCCAGCAGGGAGATTTTTCCATCATTCGCCTTGAGGATATCGAAGATATGCTGCTTCTGATGACCCGAGATCAACTCACACATATTCCTCGTGAAGACCTGATTGCTTTGAATACAACACTTCGTATGTTCACACGAAGCGTTATCATCAAATCACGAGTTGAAGATCTTCAGTTGGGAGTCGAAAGCTATCAAAGGAAGCTCAACTTAACCAGTCCTGTGAATCAAGTGCTACCTCAACATGTAGAAAGATGTCCCTATACCGGCATTTCTGTCCCGAATTACGGCATTTTCTACTTGAACAGTCGAGGTTTGATGAAGTTTATGAGGGTGGGTGAGCTCCACAAGTACAGTGATGGAACCCTTCTACAAGTCAGAGGAAAGTTGGAGCATCTGAACTCGGGTGGGACTTTGCCAGAGATGACGGAGGATTGGCATCCGGGTTACCGCCAGATGGCAAAGTACGTGATCAAGAAGATTGATCAAAAGCTCCGTGAACGTAGATTGATGAGGAGCTTGGAAAGATTCGTGGGTGGAAGACCATATCTAGTGCACCACAAGCTACTGCAACGATCCATCTAATGGGTCGTACATTTCAGGTCCACTTTATATTGGTTTTCAATTGTGAATATGTATATTTGTGAATAATGTGCTTTAATGGCTTGATGTAGTGTTAAGGTATGATAATTTTTCAAGAATTTCTCACGAGATTCTAAATCTTTCAAAATATATCATACTAAAGCACTACAACTATCCCTTATTGAATTAAGGGGGAGCAATAACTTGTTCTATGGCCAAACATCGATTTCATTTTTTACCCAAAGACCGGTTAATCCATTCAATATCCCAAATATTAATGGTTAACATTTTGGATAAGGGGAGAAAATGGGATTAAGGAGACGTAAATGATAATTGGCTAAAAGATGAAAAAGACTTAACGATTATCCTACTTAATATGTGTAAAGCACGTGTTAAGGGGGAGCGTTTTTGATGAACAAAACACCTAAGGTACAAAACTTTTGATTTCAATATCACAAGTACTTTAGGTGATTTTCAATGATTTTTCATGGTGGCAATTCCTTTCCAAAACACGCTTAATTCACGACGGATGTGGTGACAAAAGGGTGGTAGGAATAGGTTTAGTCCAATGATTCATCAGAGCCGATGGAATCTTCCCAAGGACAATTCCGTAGATAGAATTACAAGTCCTAGGAAAGATGGAGAAAGAATGTGAACGTAGCTGAATGCCGACCAAGTACTTAAGCTAGCACTGGAACAATCACAACAAGGTGCTAGCGATGACGTATTGGTAAGCATTGAAGGGGTTGAAGAATGAAAAAGAAATGTAAAGATAAAGGGTGTAAAGAAAGAAGCCCTCCTTACAACTTTAGGCAGAAACCGGGTCAATACATATGCTATTGAGGTCATTTTTGCCAATGATTCTCGGTACTGAAGAAAGACATCATGGACCCAGTGATGCAATGCACAACCCTTCCCAGCTAACTCAAATATCTCTCAAAAGGTATTTGTTTTAATCACACGGAGATCAACACGTTATCTATTGGTTTATTCACTCCGAATAGACTGGTATTGAAAAGGTGGCACTCCTCTCCAGCCATCGCTCACTAAATCAAAACGCACAATCGAGTCTAGAGCCAAGAGATCATCAAAAGTCTCATTAGGACACTTTCCATTTATTCCTTGCTTTCTCACACACTGTGAAAAGTAAGAGATTTTCATGAGTCCTACGCAATATTCCTGTAATATTGCCAGAACATCCGAGTAATACGTAAGTATTACAATGAAGATGGAAATCCTGCTTGAGCCAACATCAAACAAGCTCATGGTAGGTTACACGTGCGGTTCTTTTAGAACCAATCTTGTGAAAAACTGGAAGGTAACAGTGGTTTAATTCTTAATTGAACTTAAACTCGTTCCAGGCCTCTTCGCATTATCATATGATCTTGCCAGAACACTCAGAGTGACTCTTTATTGACCACAGTGACGAGTGGAAATCCTTCTAGTGTCAACATCAAATAGCACTTGGTAGGTAACGTGCAAGATTCTTTATGAATTGAGCTCGTGACAACTGGAAAGCAACGATGGTGAAAATCTTAATTGAAATTCACTTGTTCCAGGTTTCATGAATTGACGACTTCAAATCACAAGGATAATTTATCCAAGTGATTCACTCTTTATGTTCACAGTCTGCTTTGGACGGTCGAATAAAGAGAACGGGTTTACCCGCGAAATCCTGTCAGGAAGTTACTTAATTGAAACTATCCGTCACGGGTACGATATCTGATATCGTCCAACGGTCTTCACCGACCGGAGGTAAAATGCTACCGAATTAGAATAAAATGTTCAAAGCCATTTTATTCGTGTCGTTGCTGTGTACCTGTTAAAGACGGTGGCGTTGCTGAGTACCTGTTGAAGACGGTGGCGTTGCTGTGTACCAGTGAAGACGGTGGTGTTGCGGTGTACCTGTAGAAGTCGTTCCCACATGCTTATGTTTTTCTGCATCAAAGTTTAGCAAAAATTCAAGAAAGTACAAGATAAAGTCTTCCGCTGTACCAAACTCTGAAACTTTCGAGAATTCAACAAAAAGACATAAGTGTGTGGAACATGGAGTCACGAGAAGGCAAATTCACAAGAGAGGCAAAGATCGCACGTGAAAGGCCAAAGAACAATGCTCTCAAGCCAAAGCCAAAAAGATCAAACCAACATATTCACAACAAAAGAAAGAAAAGAAGAAAAGACTACGAGCTAAAGAACGAAGACTTAGTATAGTATGCTAGGTTTAGAATTTTGTAACGTGGAGTGACCTCCCTTAGGGGGAGATTGTTAGAAATACGTTTTACGTATATTAGAAGTATCGGTCACTCCACAATAATATTGATGTTGTAATAGCTCATAGTTAGAAAATAGTCATTAGTTACTTATTAACTTAAGTAAGAACCGGTCCATGGGCTTGTCATGGACCGGCCCAAGCCCATGTTTGCTTGGAACTATAAATACCCCTTTCCACCATGGAAAGGGGTTGGTTGTTGTCATTTTCTAGTTTCCATTTTATTGAAATAACACATAGTTTCTCTCACTTTCTCTCTCTAACTTTCTCTCTCTAGAAATCAACAAACCCCTTCATAGATTCATAGGTTATCAATATTCTACAAGTTTTTTTCATTAGATGAACATATGCTCTAGATTGAAAAGGAAAGATTCGAATGAATTTCAATAGACTGAGAAATCATCCATGAAAACTTTCATGGATACTTCAAGCATGTCTTGAATGATGGCGATCATGCATACGCCTATAAGCGTAGGTTCCAAAGGGACAAGTAAATGTGGTCTTCTCTTGATCGGTCGGTCTGATAGGTATTTTGAAATAGCCGGAAAATCCATCAAGAAAACAAAAAATTTGTTCTTCTCGAGTCTTTACAACATCTGGTCCATGAATGGTAGAGGAAAATGTCCTTTCGGGTGGCATCGTTCAATTTGCGGTAATCGATACACACACGCTAACTGGTGAAGGTTCTTGTAGGAACGAGTTCATTCTTTTCGTTTGTCACAACGGTCATTCCTCCTTTCTTAGGAATGTAATGGACGGGACTAACATAAGAGTTGTCTGCTATAGGATAGATGAATCAAGCGTCAAGAAGTTTGATTATTTCCTTCTTAATGATCTCTTTCATGTTTGGGTTAAGTCAACGTTTCCTTTGAATAACGGATTTGGCATCATCCTTGAAAATGATTTTGTGTTTGCAAAATGATGGGCTTATACCCAAAATATCATATGTTTTCCATGCAAGCGCTTCTTTATGGTTTTTGAGCATAGAAACAAGACGTTTCTTCTCATCTTCCTTGAGTAAAGCAGATATGATTACTGGAATGAGAGAATCCTTTTATATAAAAGCATACTTGAGATGGTCGGGAAGTGGTTTCAATTCAAGATCTGTCGGTGGTTCTTGAATCGACTTCTTGACTTGCAAATGATCTTCGAAAGGTAATACTTTGAAGTTCTCGTTTTCTTCTTCCCCTTCCTCGGAAATTTCCTCGGAATCAACAGCGGTAAATTTCGCGAATGAAACACTCCCTAACGACGAAAAGGAAGCACAACAGATTCCTAGGAAGTCATATCAGTTTGAGGTCTGCGATGAATCCTTTACAGACGATTGTTCTTACAGCCATGCTGCGGTGTGTGGGACCGCGTCAAGCCAGTTACATGATCAACAAAATCCATGAAGGGTCCTGTAGTATGCATGCGGGGCCTAGGTCTGTCGTAGCAAGAGCTTTGCCGTCAGGGTACTATTGGCCAACTATGCACAAGGATGCACATGACTTATTTCTTAAGTGCAATGACTGCCAAGTCCATAGGCTGGGACCATGTCATCCACAACAGGAGCTAACACCCATCACATCCCCATTGTCGTTCTACAAATGAGGAATTGACATAGCAGGCCCTTAGCCCGTAGCAGCTGGAGGTGTTAAGTTCTTGATAGTAGCTATGGACTATTTTACCAGGTGGATCGAAGCTAAAGCGGTGGCAACCATTACGAGCAAGCAAGTAAAGAAGTTGTTTTGGGGGAGTATTATATATCCTTTTGGCTTGCCAGGTGAGATAGTCTCAGACAATGGGAAGCAGTTCGCGGACAATCCATTCAAAGATTGGTGTGTGGCGCTGAACATTACACAATGGTTTGCGTCAGTCAAGCATCCTCAGACCAATGGGTTGGTGGAACGAGCTAATCGAAGTCTGGGAGAGGGAATCAAGGCGCTCTTGGATGGGAAAAATGCTAAGTGGGTAGATGAACTACCCACGTCCTATGGGCGCACCAGACAATGATCAAAACAGCCAATGGGGATACACCATTTGCACTTGCCTACGGTACAAAGGCGGTAATCCCAGCAGAGATCAAAATGCCGACGATTCGCACAGCAGAAGTGGACGTCATCACAAATGGTGATGAGCTATGAATTAATTTGGATCTATTAGAAGAAAAACGAGAGTTGGCAGCAATCAGGGAAGCTAGAGCTAAGTAAAAAATGAAGGGATACTATGACGCTAAGGTTCGAGGAGTTTTTTTCAAACCATGTGACATTTTTTATTATGCTAACGAGGAAAGCCGCGTTGAAAACACGGAGAATCTTGGACCAAAGTGGGAAGGACCTTACGAGGTGACAGAAGCTTTGGAAAAAGGCACATACAAGTTATGTGACATGGACGGTCGTGACTTAGGTCGTACATGGAACATTTGCAATCTCAAGAAGTGTTATCTTTAAGGCCTCGACCTCCGCATGGATAATCTCTAGATGTAGTCAGCCCTAATAAATATCCATGTATTTTTATTCTTATGCGTTAGGACTCATATGTTTCAAAAACTTGCAAGTATTAATAAAATGTCACGGTCCTAGCTAGTTCCACGGCCCAGTTTTCTTAAATAATTGTCATTTTCCATTTATCTTGTTTAGTTATCTGTCTAAGATCAATTATATCATCATTATCCTTTTCCTACTGGCGTACATGTACAATTTGTTTCTATGTGAAATAAGAGGATTAAGTGAACCTAATAATTCAACTTATCTAATAAGGGGGATGCAACTCCAACGAGCATGGATCTTGTATCCTTGCTAGACCCATTATAGTCAAGACATTGTAATAAGTTAAACATACCTCACGAACCTTATGGAGGACTTGTGAAAGACACACAGTGCACGTCTAGCCACACTCGTCCAAATTTTTGACGTTGCTTATGGTAGTTGTGGTACGTCGCGCGTAATGATATACGTCACCCATAAGTTTGATGTAATACTAAGTTATGACATCGATACAAAAACACCACGGAATCCGTAGGCGACAGTTATAATTTACAATACATTTGTATGGAATAACACACCACATGCGGTGCACTAAATATAAAAAAAATCTCAAACAAGAAAACTATTGCGGTGGGACATGATGCGACGAAGTATTGCTTTGTTCCAGAACACTAATAGAGGTCATGGCTGAATTATTGGCAGCAAGGTCTTCTTCCGTGAGGAATACATCCAAACCAACCTGAGTAAGAGCCGATACGGCAATCCTGTCGGACAGAGGCAAATGGACGGATCTGGCTATTGGGGTCCGACATACGATACGACTCTCTTTCTTTTCCTTAGCCCAATATTTATTGGCGGCTATTGCTTTTCCTAGAGTCATCTCCTTTCAAGGCCCATGGGTCGGTGGGAGGAGGGTCATCTGCATAAATAGGGATCGGTACATGTTGGAAGCTTGGTTGCATGTCGACCCACCATTGAGGAGTGTCCTAGGAGCCAAAGTCGCCATTCATATGTAGTTTTTCCATGATTAAGTCAAGGGGTGCATCCTTAAAGGATTCTAGTTTGCTTATCAAAGGGTACTTTGTGTCCTTGGGGGCAAGCATGGACGTATTCATCTCTTGTTCAACATTGGGCTTGTAGTACTCGTGTGCCTCCATCTTTTTTTTCTCTTGGGCGTGCTTAACCCCAACCAATAGTCCCTCATTCCTACCTCGGTCTATGTTGTCTGATACTACATTAGCAATGACATTACCATCTCTGGGGACTCCGCCACTTTCATCACAGCCAGTCGTAGTCCGTGTGCAAGAACCCATCTGCGACCTGCGATGGCGGTTAGCATATGGGGATAAAGTTCCTCATCAAAATTGATGGCTAGTGCATCTAGTCGAATGTCGTGCTCTTCTATTTTTCAGTCACGAACTTGTCCTTCGCGGCACGGAACTCATAAAACTATGCTACTATACGTTCCCCCCTTTTACAAGGATCTGGAGACGGTTACGTTCCACAGTAAGGGTAGACACTTTCTCAATCAGCGCTTGAATGGAGGAGTCAGCGGTAGTTACCTACAGGGAAATACACATTATTATGAAAGATACAAATGAATTTGGATTTAGTATTAAAGAGTTGTGGTTACCTTCTCGTTAGACATTCGCAGATCGTCTGATAGTGTTGTGGCTTGAGCTTCAAAGTTGGTAGCATGTTGAGCTTGCTCACTGATGGTGGCCTCTACAGTCGCTAGCTGGGAGCGGAGCGGTGCAATAGTATCTTCGAACGCTTTCAAGAAAGCAACAGCCGTGGAAAGTTGGCTCAACTTACCGTCTTGTTCTTCTATAACCTTCTCCCATCGCTTCATCTTTTTGTCAGCACTCTCAAGTTGGTGAATTGCTTCCTGGAATCTTTTCCGTAGCGATGCACTCAGTGCAAGCTGGTGAGAGGCTGCTACGTTGAATTCTTCTAGCATCTCGTCATGCGATAGCTCGTTGAGGGCGGCCGCATAAGAAGAAGGAGTAACATGATCTATGAATTCTTTGCAATAATGAGGTGTCTTAAGCATGTCGTCGATTGTAATGCTCCATTAAGGACGGAAGATGCCCTGGGATGATTCACCAATAATAGGCTCTTAAGTATGGGGGACTGGCGAAGGCGACTTGGGTATATCTTCGAAGATCGGGGAAGTCTCTCAGTGATGTGTTTCATGGGCGGCGACTTCTCCTTGATTTCTTCTTCTGGTGTTGTCACGGCCCCAACCTGATCATCTCTAAAATGTTTGTGATATATGTGTACAAGTTAGTATGGTATGCATGTAAAGGACATATGGGGTAAAGCGTTACTTACGTAGTACATGTAGTAAGCTCGAAAGATTGGGGCGGAGCGTACGAGACAGGGTCAGGATTCAAGATGAGTGTGGGTCCGCTTTTACCCATCTCGGAAACCGTCGTTGTTCCAACACTGCTTCCAGCCTGGTACTACGGATGGTCTTTTCTCAGCCTTTTGAGGGGAGCATTAAACTGATCATATTCCGCGACGGGGGTCTTTCTCTTCTCGGTCTTACGCTTCCTTGAATGATGTGTTGCAGGTATGGTGCTTGTATCTTCTTCATCATCATTCTCAGCGGCCTCTTCCTCCGAGTTTTCTTCGGACATGGTTGGTGTTGAGGCCGCACTAGCACCTATTGACGTAGCTTCATTCACTTCAAGCAATGGATAGTCGCCATCCTCGTTGGCAAAGTCTAGTGTAGATTTGGCTCCCACGTGTGAATCTCTAATGTCGGACTGGGGATCGGGGTGCACAACCAAGGGAATAGTAATTTTTTGTGGCTTCTAGTAAGGGTTGTTCATTTTCCATTCTCGGTCGTTGGCCTTCTGTTACTTCCTGTGGATTGGCGGAGAAGTCCGAACAAATTCATCTTTGTGCAAACATAAGCAAATTAATTAGTGTTAGTCGTAGCCGGTTGTTAATGTATTGTTGATAAGGAATTGTACCCACCCTCATTACGACTGTTTACAAAGGTTGGGTAGAGATCTAGACTTTTTTCAAAGTAGTTACGGCTAATATCTGCAAGGCATAGGAAGGATTCGTTCGGTGAGTATCTAGGCTCCTAACGTCTCGTGAACTATATGTCTTCGTGGTTTGGGGATAGCCTATGCCTATATAAACCCGCATAAAATACCTAAGAGCATTAAATGCATGAAAATACGGATAAATTAAACTTTACAATTAATAAATATATGACACGTATCATGAACATTTAATGTAAGTATTACGTATATTAATTAATTACGAAAACTATTACGTATGTTATAATTATTTATTATCTCATGATAAGTATTTACGTATAATATTTAAAACACAACAAGAAATAAAACACGAGATTAAAACACGAACACACACGATATTTTAGTTAAAACACAATAAACGAAAACCTTATGAAGGGCTGTTTTGGCCGGCGGTCCAAAAAGAAAAAGAGAAGGCCTTTGGCCCGGCCCATTAACCTATATTAACTAATAAACAAAACCTCCAGGGATTTTTCATAATTCACTTTACAGGAAAAGATAACAAAACCTTAAAATCTCTTTGCCTCCCTCTCTTGGCCGCGACACCCTCAAGAAACACAAGAAGGATTAGTTGTTTGATCTTAATTAATTTACGGGTATATGTTCGTGTTCTTAATCCTTAATCCATACACGCTTTTGGTATCTCTAAATCCTTAATCTTTTTATTTTATTCTCTTTTATTCATGACTCATTAAACCAACTATTTAAACATGTTAATTAAAGGGTGTAAACATGGAAGAAATCGGAATTAGGTTGGGTTTGGTTCGGTTGTCATGCAAACCGAGAGTCATAAGACTCTCGGTGGTGTTTTGGTCTCGGTCAGCCGCACCCTTATAAGGGTCGGTGGTTGTTGGCCTTTGTCAGCCGCAACACCAAACACCCCAGCAAGGGTTGTTTGTTTCGAACAGTGGGAAACCGAGAGCCCCATGGCTCTCGGTGGGTATTCAGGCCGAGAAGGGGGAATCAACACGTTGGTTGAGCAGTGGCAAGCCACAGCCATTCGGCTATGGTAATTGCTGTTGGTTCGAGCTGAAGCCGAGACCTCATGGTCTCGGTGTAGCGATGTTTTGGGACTCAAGTATAACCGAAACACAACAAGGTGTGTTTGGTTAATTTTTGCTAAAATACAATTATGTTTTATTTAATTAATTAATTAAATTTTTTTTTTGGTTAAAAAAACAAGGACTTATGATATAATTATTTAATTATCATGACATAAAAACATGGCCATTTATTTAAATAACTATAAGTTATAATAATTATTAAAATAATTATTCATGGCATAAGTTCATGTTACATTTAATTAATTAAGAACTTAGCTTAACTAATTTATTTCATTCTAACCAAGGCTTAATTAAATTAATAACATACTTTAATTTAACTATTCAATAATCAGTTAAGGTATAGTTTAATTAATATAACCATGTTATATTATTAATTAATAATTACTTATAAAATCATGTATTATATTATTAATTAATAATCATTATGTTAAGACTAAAGTATTTATTATTAATAAACTTTACTATATTACTATTACATTTAATAATCATGGCTTATAATATATGCTTATTAAACTATAGCTTATATCATATACTTATTTAATAAGCTTATTACTAAATATGGAAACATATTAATTATGGAAACATGCTATTTATAGAAACATACTAAATATGAAAACATGTTATTTATGGAAACATACTAATTATGGAAACTTTCTATTTTTGGAAACTTACTAATTATGGAAACTTTCTATTTTGGAAACTTACTAATTATGGAAACTTGCTATTTTAGAAAGTTACTATATATGGAAACCTGCTATTTTTGGAAAGTTACTATATATACAAACCTGCTATTTTTAGTAAGTTACTCATTATGAAACAACAAGTACAATAACACATAAAACACGAAATACACTAATCAAGAACACATGAAATACTAAGAAACACATGATAAAACATGTAATAATAAAACAATTCAATAACATGTAAAATAAGACAAGAACCAGTCAAACAAGTTAAGAACACATAGTAAGCTAATAATCAGTAAGTATACGTTAAACAGACAACTTATTCATGTCCCTTTATTATGTAGCACTCGCGAAGTCGGAGTAGTTCTTCCGCTTTCATCCTCATTTTCATTAGTGACATAAGGTACGGATATTCCGTCCTTTAGTAAGGACATTCTCTTTCTATATTTAGGGTTCCCCATTTGCAGCCATCTATTTTCTCTGGTATTTTACATTAAACTTTACAGTAATTACTATGATCAGCATTTTAAACTGCCTGAGCTATATACATGCATGCCATGTTTCACCTAGTTATAGAGGTACCATAACCATAACACTTGAGGCACCGGTGTTATGACTCTTCCGTGGTGAGAGTGATTGATCGCGACGTCCCTTTCAGTTATTGGCCTTTTATATTATTATCACGTGGGCCGAATAGGTGCATCCTAGTACATGTATAGTAGATTACAAGGTAACTGTGGTTTGTGCTCTACATCCGTTACATGGAGCTGATCCCTCCACCCAGACTATTATAATTAGAGGCAAACCCTCTAATTGCATGACGAGGTCACCCCTCTATGTATTCATGCACATTGATACCTTCATGACCTATATGGGCTCTTGGGCATTTAAAATATAGTTTTATGAAATAAACATAAGTTTTTTCAGATATAAACCAGTTTATAAAACATACTCCAGGTTTTCCAGGACTTACACTTATTCCGCTGCTTTGATGTATTTTACTTATGTTTATGTTAGTCATATCATTGTCATATATCCGTGCACTGAATGTATTGCTCAGCCATATTTCTTTCCATGTCCCCATACGGCAGGTACTAAAGGGCAGAGTTACGCAATCAAGAGTACGTGCATTTTGATGGAGGCTCCCTTGACTTCATTTCTTTTAATGCATTTATATACTTCTGCTTTGATGGACATGGTTTAGTCCTTATTCTACATTCTTTACTTATGCATTATGTGTGAGATTATGTTTGGGACCGATGTTTGTTTCCGGTTTCCTTTATGGTCATTAATGTTTTTAAGACATTTACCTTCCCGAATGGAAGTGGGACAAGATCTCCATGGATTTCGTCACCGGAATTTCGCACACTTAGAGGAAACATGATGCTATATGGATCGTTGTTGATCGTTTAACCAAGTCAGCTCATTTTCTTCTAATTCGCAAAGATTATCCAGTTAGCAAATCGACAAATATATTACAGAAGGAGATCATGCAACTGCATGGTAATCCTTCAGATATCATATCAGACATAGATCCTCGATTCACGTCTAAATTCTGGAATGGTTTGCAGAAAGCTTGGGGCACCAGACTCAGGCTTAGCACAACCTTTCATCCTCAGACCGATGGTAAGTCAGAGCGTACTATTTAGACATTAGAACACATGTTGCGTGCTTGTGTGTTAGAATGGACAGGGAGTTGGGATGACTACATCTGCTTGGTGAAATTTGCATACAACAACAGTTGGCACGCGAGTATCAAGTGTGCACCTTTCGAGATGCTTTATGGCAGGAAGTTTTATGCTCCAATCTGATGGGATCAGGTTGGTGAACGAATCATTGAGGGTCCAGAGATGATAGAGGTGACCAATGAGAAGGTCGTCATCGCTAAGGCGAAGCTGCAGGAAGCTCGTGCTTATCAAAAGAGCTACGCTGACAAACATCGCAGGGCATTAGAATTTCAGCCTGGTTATCGTGTTTTCTTGAAGGTATCACCAGCACGTGGGGTCAAGCGTTTTGGTCTTAAGGACAAGCTTAGTCCTCGTTTCATCGGACCGTTTGAGATCCTCGAACGTGTCGGTGCGGTATCGTATCGTCTGGTGTTACCTCCTCAGCTATCTCATGTCCACAATGTGTTCCATGTGTCCTTACTCAGAGACTACAATTATCATATGTTGCACACTGTTTCGTATCCACTCGATCAAATTCGGGAGGATCTATCCTATGTTGAGGAACCCGAGGCGGTTCTCGATCGTTAGTATCGGGTCATGAGGAGAAAGACGATTTCACTCGTCAAAATCCTTAGGAGGGACCATTTTGAGCGGGAAGCCACTTGGGAAACGGAGGAGTCTATCTAGACATCTTACCCTCATTTTCAGCTATGATTCGGGTATGTCCTTTTCAGCTTATCGTATCTCTAATTCGAGGATGAATTATTCTTTTAGAGGGAAAGAGTTGTAAAACCCGCATAAAATACCTAAGAGCATTAAATGCATGAAAACATGGATTAATTAAACTTTACAATTAATTAATATATGACACGTATCATGAAAATTTAATGTAAGTATTACGTATATTAATTAATTACGACAAGTATTACGTATGTTATAATTATTTATTATCTCATGATAAGTATTTATGTATAATACTTAAAACACAACAAGAAATAAAACACGAGATTAAAACACGAACACACACGACAGTTTAGTTAAAACACGAAAAACAAAAACCTTATAAAGGGGTGTTTGGCCGGCGGTCCAAAAAGAAAAGGAGAAGGCCTTTGGCCCGGCTCATTAACCTATATTAACTAATAAACAAAACCTCCAGGGATTTTTCATAATTCACTTTAAAGGAAAATATAACAAAACCCCAAAATCTCTTTGCCTCTCTCTTGGCCGCGGCACCCTCAAGAAACAAAAGAAGGATTGGTTGTTTGATCTTAATTAATTTACAGGTATATGTTCGTGTTCTTAATCCTTAATCCATACACGCTTTTGGTATCTCTAAATCCTTAATCTTTTTATTTTATTCTCTTTTGTTCATGATTCATTAAACCAACTATTTAAACATGTTAATTAAAGGGTATTAACATGGAAGAAATCAGAATTAGGTTGGGTTTGGTTCGGTTGTCATGCAAACCGAGAGTCATAAGACTCTTGGTGGTGCTTTGGTCTCGGCCAGACGCACCCTTATAAGGGTCGGTGGCTGTTGGCCTTTGTCAGCCGCAACACCAAACACCCCAGCACGGGCTGTTTGGTTCGAACAATGGGAAACCAAGAGCCCCATGGCTCTCAGTGGGTATTCAAGCCGAGCAGGGGGAACCAACAAGCAGCCAAGGGCTGCGTTAGTTGAGCAGTGGCAAGCGACAGCCATTCGGCTGTGGTGATTGTTGTTGGTTCGAGCCGAAGTCGATACCTCATGGTCTTGGTGTGGCGATGTTTTGGGACTCGGGTATAACCGAAACATAACAAGGTGTGTTTGGTTAATTTTTGCTAAAATACAGTTTTGTTTTACTTATTTAATTAATTATATTAATTAATGCATGTATAATTAAATTAATTAAAACGAGGACTTATGATATAATTATTTAATTATCATGACATAAAAACATGGTCATTTATTTAAATAACTATAGGTTATAATAATTATTAAAATAATTATTCATTGCATAAGTTCATGTTACATTTAATTAATTAAGAACTTATCTTAATTATTTTATTTCATTTTGACCAAGGTTTAATTAAATTAATAACATAACAATAATCAGTTAAGGTAAAGTTTAATTAATATAATCATGTTATATTTTTAATTGATAATTACTTATAAAATCATGTATTATATTATTAATTAATAATTATTATGTTAAGACTAAAGTATTTATTATTAATAAACTTTACTATATTATTACATTTAATAATCATGGCTTATAATATATGCTTATTTAACTATAGCTTATATCATATACTTATTTAATAAGCTTATTACTAAATATGAAAACATGTTAAATATGGAAACATACTAATTATGGAAACATGCTATTTTTAAAAACATACTAAATATGGATACATACTATTTATGGAAACATACTATATATGGAAACTTTCTATTTTTGGAAATTTACTAATTATGAAAACTTTCTATTTTTGGAAACGTACTATTTATGGAAACTTGCTATTTTTGAAAAGTTACTATATATAGAAACCTGCAGTTTTTGGAAAGTTACTATATATAGAAACCTACTATTTTTAGAAAGTTACTCATTATGAAACAACAAGTACAATAACACATAAAACATGAAATACACTAATCAAGAACACATGAAATACTAAGAAACACATGATAAAACATGAAAAAGTAAAACAAATCAAGAACATGTATAATAAGACAAGAACCAGTAAAACAAGTTAAGAACACGTCAAGTAAGCTAATAATCAGTAAGTATACGTTAAACAGACAACTTATTCATGTCCCTTTATTATGTAGCACTCGTGAAGTCGGAGTAGTTCTTCCGCTTTCATCCTCATTTTCATTACTGGACATAAGATACGGATATTCCGTCCTTCAGTAAGGACATTCTCTTCCTATATTTAGGATTCCCCGTTTGCAGCCATCTGTTTTCCCCAGTAGTTTACATTAAACTTTACAGTAATTACTATGATTATCATTTGAAACTTCCTGAGCTATATACATGCATGCCATGTTCCACCTAGTTATGGAGGTACCATAACCATAACACTTGAGGAACCGGTGTTATGACTCTTCCGCGGTGAGAATGATTGCTCGCAGCGTCCCTTTCAGTTATTGGCCTTTTTATATTATTATCATGTGGGGCGAATGGGTGCATCCTAGTAAAGGTTTAGTAGATTACATGGTAACGGTGGTGTGTGCTCTACATCCGTTACATGGAGTTGATCCCTCCACCTAAACTATTATAATTAGAGGCAACCCCTCTAATTGCATGAAGAGATCACCCCTCTATGTATTTATGCACGTTGATACCTTCATGACCTATATGGGCTCTTGGGCATTTAAAATACATTTTTATGAAATAAACGTAAATCTTTTCAGTTATAAACCAGTTTATAAAACATACTCTAGGTTTTCCAGGACTTACACTTATTCCGCTGCTTTGATGTATTTTACTTATGTTTCTGTTATTCATATCATTGTCATATATCCTTGCACTGAGCGTATTGATCAATCGTATTTTCTTTCCATGTCCCCATACGACAGGTACTAAAGGGCAGAGTTAAGCAATCAAGAGTACGTGCATTTAGATGGAGGCTCCCTTGACTTCATTTCTTTTAATGCATTTATATACACTGCTTTGTTGGATATTATTTAGTCCTTATTCTACATTCTTTACTTATGCATTGTGTGTGAGCTTATGTTTGGGACCGATGCTTTGTTTCTGGTTTCCTTTATGGTCATTAATGTTTTTAAGACATTTACCTTGCATGCTTTGATGACACACCATAATTATCATGTAACGGACCACTTGTCAAAGTGGGGTGTTACAGCATATACGGTATTTTAGCTCAAACGGGCGAGGAAAACTGTTGCGTCAAAAAAAAATCGGTTGTACCAGTTTTTTAGGGAATCCATTGCTTTGGAGTAGGATCAGGGTGCGGCTAGTGAGCGTTTTTTGAAGGAAATTCATCCTTTGACCATGTTAGGGACATAAAATACTCTAAATAAACTTACGGAAGGGATAATGTTTAGGCAGTGATAACTAACCTCAAATTGATTTATCTTGCACGCTCCTATATATTGCAGTTGAGATACATGGAAATTGTAATATTCAAGACGATTTTAAAAAAATATAGTTAAAGGAATGCGGAAGTTAGCTATGTCGAAAAGACGTGTATACACACCTATTTTGCTAGCGGGGGGTTCGGTTATCGCATCCAGTTCCCTAAGAAGTTAGGGATGGACGTTTGTTGGGATATAATACTCAAAGCAGAAGTCTAAAAATTTCTGCTCTGTGTACCCATTAAGAACGGACGTGATGGTAGTTTTGTCCCTAACCATGTTTTACTACGTATGTGAAAGGGCGTGATGAGCTAACTTGGGAATGGGATGATCCATTAATAAACGTGGTTGTGCGGAATTTGAAGGTGCAACAATAGCGGATTTACTTTTAACAGTTGTGTATGTGTGTTGACACACCAGTTGTATATATAGGGTTGCTTCGACTATCGTGTACCGGTAGATGATTGCCACATGTACTCCACTAACCTAATCCAACGGATATGGATAGGGGTAGTTCTAACGTCAAAGGGACCCACATGTTCTAATCAAGCGTAGTTTTACATGGCTCGAGGGGCAAGCCCACTTAGGTCGCTTTTTTAGTTTGTGTCAGGTGAACAGTTGCCTATGTGGTAGAATGTTTGCCATGCACGGCTGTTATTAATTACATTCATTGAATTGGTCCGAGTGCGCCGCGGCTTGAATTATTTGGTACTTTTATATAATTCTATTTCTCACGGTGCGGCTATTTAGGATTTCTTAGTCTAGTAGTCATACATGTGGCTGTAACCACTAAACTAGGGGGACATGATGACGTATAGTCCCCAGTCTGGTCGCGAACCTGGCACATAGGTACTACCCGTATCCGGCCCAGCAAGTATGGGTCGGATAGTTAATTCCTTGGGTTCATAAGGCCTAAGTGACAGTGGTCGCACGCGGCATAGTGTGGACCACATCCTAACTATACGCGGGTAGGATCAGACAGAATCACAACTCAAGTAGGATTGTGATTCACCTAAAGCAAGAGGATATTCACTGATCGTATTTAAAGGATAAGGATCAATACCTATATGGTAATTATCTCTTGCGTGGGGATCAAGATTCGGTAAAGCCCAACTATGGTTTTACCGCCTATATAAGGAATCCCCAAGGGTTCCACAAATGTACGATCCATAGCACAATCTTCACCCTTACCGATTACTAAAAACCTAAATCGATTACTTACTCTCACGTCAGAGTCTAATCATGGGAAACAATCCCACGGTAAGCCTAATAGCATGTTGTTTCTTAGTGTGTGTTATTAGTTCACTTGGTACGAGAGTCGGAGTCCCCAAATACTCGAATTAAGCCGAATTCGAGTTAGAAGAGGTCCATCCAACTTTTGTATCAACAGGTGGATTCATGAAACCGAGGCATATGTTTTATTTATGGAAAGTTTAAAAAATATGGAAAATTCATTGTTTTAGAAACTCTTATAAACGGAAGTTTTACATGTTTCTTTTTATACAAATTTTGTTATTGTTTTCCGAAATTTAATCTAATATCCACTAAAGTAAGTTTTGTACTATCCAGTGTACTAAGTCACTTGAGCTTAGTTAATTAATCTAAGACAGTTTTAAGTCTTAATCAAGACACGACAATATAATAGCCATAGGGTCATACCCGAGGCTATAGAATTGTAGACTAAGTATTGGCTGACTTACGTTGTGCGTTTTTGTCAGACCTTGTGAACGAAGTACTAGATTATGCAACACATGACGTGACTACGTTTCTGATAGATAATGTAGTCATGGCCTCATAATGGCTAGGAATTGAACTGGTCACAATTATCATTCGATGATTACCTTTTGAATTTTTTTATTTCTAGCAGATCAACTACATTAATGAAATAAGTTCAAGTTGGAACTTATTCTCTTGATTAATATAATTGTTTAAAATTCATAAACAAGGGCAGTTAATTTCATAAGAGATTTGTTATCAAAAATATTGATATTGAACTTTGCAAGTCCTTTTAATGTCTAAATGCAATGTAAATCAATAGCATGATTTGGTCTTTACTTGAGAATATCCATAGGAAAATTTAGAGGTTCGTTCTTAAACTTTTTACAAGTAAAAATGCTATAAAAGGAATGATTTAATTATCCCAAATTCGAATTAAACATATGAAATACCTAAATGGTAAGTTAAATTTCATATCGTGTTGGATAACTAGAGAAATTGTATCTTTAGCTACCAAAAGAAAAGATCTTGATATGATCAAGACATATTTAAGGGTTTGACTACACCAAGTAAAAGACGCTACGCACCCGCAGTGTATATTGTAGGCGTGCTACTAACAAGGAGGAAAATTGTGTGCCAATTTTCAAGTTAATAAATCATATATGTATATATGGAAAGTCAATCATATGTATACATAAATAGAACTTAAACACACTTCTTTGAATATATAAGCAATTGTTACTTGTCAATGTTACTCACACTAGCAATAACATGTGCATATTCAATATAAGAAAATATAAAATGTCACTTACTTTCACTAGTAAAGAAACACTCTAAGTGTTGTCAAAACCAATGGTAGTTATACATTTTATATAAATGACATACATGAAATGTTGTCAACTTCAGTGAGAGCTATAAGCTGGTCACTTCATTTCTTGTTGGACTTGAAATAATGAACTACTTTACAAGTGTAAAGCATCGTCATTTAATAAGAATCACCGTGTGGTATCTTAGATAACTTGTTTCTTTTTGAGTTGTCGCTCTCGTTGTTGGAGTTATCTACAAGATAGTTATGCATGATTTATTATTAAGAGATGGAGTTCTATTTTTTCTAGCTATTTTTTATGCTAGCCTTAATTATATATATGACACTATCATATTGTTGATACAAACAAACTAACCGGTGTAGTATTGTTTATATGCAATAAGTAGTTCCATACCCAAATGGAAGAAATCTTTATTGTGGGCAAGGAACAACTTTGACAATATGATTAAAGGTTTCATAGACTTTATAAGTAAAGAAACAATTAGTCTATTAGGACTACACATTTGTGGTAAGTTTTCCTATTAGATATGAAATGTCAACATAGAAAGATAAATTACATGATGATGTTTACTATAGAATGATAAACATGACAAGTTTACGATTAACGTGAAAGATACTATTGAGGTCATGAATGTTACTCAATTTTACTTTAGTTTAATGTTATGTCTCATTATTGAGACATGAACGTTAAGTCTTCTACTTGTGAAAAGACTTGGAACTAAAAGTAAGATTTGTTAACTTGTAATGCCTTATTGATTAAGACATACACATAAAGTCATTGATTAATTCAAGGACTTATAACAAATAGTAAGAATTGGAATGATTATGTCTATTATTTGAGAAATACACTTTAAGTTTTGATTGGATCAAAGATTTATTATTAAGAGCATACAATTGACTTACTAAAACTATTAATGCTATTAGTGAATAGTAAAATTTAATGGCAGTGATTGTAAGTTGGAGTGAACAGCGATGTCGATATTTGAAAACAAGTGAGTGACTAGGAGTGCAATATCTAAAAGATATAATAATATTTTTGTAAAGGAAAAAGACCAAAATGGTCAAAATCTACTCTCATGATTCACCACATATTCATGTTAAAAGATTTTGACATACTTAGTTATACAAAAATGTACAACTGCTCAACTCCACTATATTTGTGTCATGTGTTCTATGCCAAGTGAACAACTCCGTGCTCAACCACCAAGTGCAACTTTTTCAGTACCTTTTATGTCAAAATCAAGTGATCAACTAACAGTACTTAACCACCAAATACTCAACTGACCAAATATGTCAAAAAAATTGACATGACCATGTAATGGATATAAAGTGCTCAAAATGACCATCTTAGTCTTTTTATCTTTTTGTAATGTAACCCACATAATATTTAAACAATAAATTAATATAATTTATCCATATAAGATGGTAAAAAAATGAATTTTCAAACCCGTTTCATATATCACATTTGATATAATACAAATATGTAAGTTCGAACATTAAACTTGTTGTCATAATACGCATAAGTATTTTACAAATAAAAAACATTCATTATTTATTCATAATACTTATGTTCACTTTACAAACTTGTATGTTTAGTCTTCGAAATTACCAACTATTTTTTTATAAGGGGTGTGTTTGTTGAAATAAGTAGTAGCTGTGAGCAGTGGTTGTGAGCAGTAGCTGTAAGCAGTGGTTGTGAGTAGGAGCAGTAAGCAGTGAGCAGTAGCTGTGAGCAGGAGCAGCGAGCAGTAGCTGTTATAGCTTACCGATCATTTCTTCACCGCTCATTTGTTACCGCTCCTTAAAGGAAGCATTGAAAAACTAGCATTCCTAAAAAGTATTACCGCTCCTTTAACAAACGACTAAAAAAAATCACATCGCTCACCGCTCCTTTTACCAAACAAGCATTAAAAATCAAAATACTCTTTTTCCCCGCTCACCGCTCTAAAAAATTTCACCACTGCTCTTTGCCAAATGATGTATCAAACGAGTTTGAATATAGAAAGAGGAAGACTTAAATATTTTCTTCAATTTGTTTGTACTTTAATGATTTGGATAATATAAATTTATGTGCAAAAATGGTAAAATGTTTAGAGTTCTATACAAATAGGTATACCAATTTTACAATAACATATAGTGTTTGAATAAATTAGTGGTATACCACATGATATATTACACAAGTTTTAATATCGAAAACTTCAATAAGAATAATTAAAAAAAAATTGTCAAAAGTATATAAAATGATCTTTTATTAGAAGATTAGTAAATGTTTTTTGTAATCGTATAATTTGTTTTGATAGACAATTAACGGTTTTTGACATATCTTATTTTCTAAAAGAAAGATGAGAGTGAGTTTTAACTTAAAGAAAATCTGAATGAGAGAAAAGAGAAGTAGAAGTAGATATGAATGTTTTATGCTAATTATAAAGAAAAGGTTTAAATTGTCATCTCAAATTTTATGAATTTTATAGATTCTAATATAATTCACTTCGATCTACTTTAAGGTTGATAAGCAAATGAATATTTCTGTCTTTTTTTATTTAGAAAAAGTCTAAAACATACCACTGAGTCATGTAAAATAGCAAATATAGGAAATAGTTGGCCGACATCATAACGCAATTGATAAAATTCGGTGGACAGCGTTCACATTGCTGTTCTAAATTTGACTGCTATTTATTTTTCTAAGGGGTGTTTGAAATTGCTTATTTAAAATAGATTATGTGTTTTGAAAACGAATAATCAAATAATCAATTATTATAAAACGTGATTTTGAAATATAGTGTTTGGATTTGATTATTGTGTTTTATATTGATTATGTTATATTATATTAATAGAGAAAAGTTCTATAAGGAACATGCATTAAAAAAAGAACAAAGGAAGCAATCTCCACCATCCAATATTAATCTTTTTAAATTTAATTAAAAAACACATTTTCATCCTATTTCTTAAAAACTAAATATCTCTCAAATCGTTAATCGTTATGAAAAAATATTTATACCGTCACGACGGGAATTAAATTATCTTTCCATAGATATGCACTTCTATATACTTTCGGCGAACTTTTTTTAAAAAATTTCGTAAAAAAATCACATGTAATTCTCGAAAAATTACATGTAATTCTCGAAAACTCATGTTTGATTAATTATTTTAAAAATCACATTTGAATTTGTAACGTCACATGCGATTTGTGAAATCACGTGTATTTTTTTGACGAGAATTTCAACATTGTAAAATCGTTAAAAGTATATGAAAATAACCGTCTATTAAATGACAAAAATATTTTCGTTATTATTTTAAAACCACACGTGATTTATGTGAATTACATTAAAATGTTTGAATCACATGTAATTTTGTTAATATATTAAAATGTTTGTTGTCATTAATATAAAATATGTTCATTTTACCGGGGTGGAGTCCCCTTTACCCAAAAAAATATATGTAAAACAAATTGGCTTCTGAATTACATGTGATTCGGTGATAATTACATGTGATTTTGCTTGCATTACATATGATTCAAGTATACCGAAACCGTAACTTTTTCTAACAAACCCACATTAGATGAATCACATGTGATTTTTTTAATCACGTATTATGTTTTCATTTATGTAAAATATATAAAACAAATTGGCTTCTAAATTACATGTGATTTTGTTTGAATCACATGTAATTCTGCTTGAATTGCATGTGATTCGGTGATAATTACATATGATTTTTCTTGCATTACATGTGACTCAAGCATTCCGAAACCTTAACTTTTTCTAACAAACTCACTTTAGATGAATCACATGTGATTTTTTTAATCACATGTAATCTTGTTAATATATTAAATTGTCTGCTTGAATTACATGTCATTCGATGATAATTACATGTGATTTTGCTTGCATTGGATCACATGTAATTCGATGATAATTACATGTGAATTTGCTTGCATTACATGTGATTCAAACATTTCAAAACTTTAACTTCTTCTAACAAACCCACTTTAGATGAATCACATGTGCTTTTGTTTGAATCACATGTAATTTACCACGAATTACATGTAATGCAAGCAAATTCACATGTAATTATCATACATGGATCACAAGATAGCATACATGGATCACAAGACCACTTTAGATAGCATACATGGATCACAAGACCACTTCAGAAGGATGGATGATGTGAAGAATGGAGAGAAAATGTTATTTACCACGAACCACATGTGATTTACCACGAATTACATGTGATTTATCACGAATCGCATGTGATTTACTTGGTTTCTAGATTATTGGTATTAAAGTTGAAAATAAAAATCTATGAAAACATGTAACTTAAAAAAAAGACTAACGCGTCAAATGGGACCAAAGTTAGATGTAAAGTTATGTGAGTCTACATGAATCACATGTGATTTAAAGCAAAATTACATGTAATTTTGTATAAAATCACATGTAATTTGAGCAAAATTACATGTAATTATTTATAAAATCACATGTGATTTGAGCAAAATTACATGTAATTCACACAAAATTACATGTAATTTTCATTCAACACTAACTAACCACTTTATTACAAAAATCACATGTAATTCACACATAATTACATGTGATTTGCATTTAACACTAATAAACTATTTTATTACAAAAATTACATGTAATTCACACATAATTACATGTAATTCACACAAAAGTTAACGATTTACAGTGTTAAAAATTCTCGCCAAAAAAATTACACGTAATTTTCGAAAATTACATGTAATTTTTCGAGAATCACATGTAATTTTTTATGCGTAAATTTAAAAAAAAAAAGTTTGCCGAAAGTGTATAGAAGTGCCTATCTATAGAAAGATAACTTAATTTCCGTCGCGATGGTATAATTAGTTTTTCGTAACGATTAATGGTTTGAGAGATATTTAATTTTAAAGAAATAGGATGAAAATGGGTTTTTAAATTAAATTTAAAAAGATTAAATCTAAACCATTAGATGGAACTTGAATGGATGGTTGAGATTGTTTCCTTCCTTCTTTTTTTGATGCATATTTTATAAGGATCTCACCTCTATATTAATATAATTATTGTAAAGTACAATATTTATGAAAAGTAAAAAAGAGACATTATATGAATAGACAAAAAGAGACAAAAGACAAAATAGACTTTGTGTTATGCCTAAGGACAATATCGTAAATTGATAACAAGACAAACTTGCATTTTTGAGAAAGCATGTACCAAGGTGCTTTTACCAAAACTGTGTTTTGCCTCCTCAAAACGTAGATAATCACCTACAACATTTATTTGCCAAACACTAAATTTAGCTTTTCCACGTTTTCGAAACGTAATAATCAAATAATCTGTGTGCGACCGCAATGCCAAACACCCTCTAAATATGTAGTTATTAGTGAAAACTGAAAAGGACTAAAATTTGCTAGAGGGCTACATTTCGCACTTGATGTTTTAGAATAACTAAGGCTTTAGCCCGCGCTCCGCTGCGGCAGGCTGTGTTCGCGTATATTTTCGTTTGTGGTTCAGATGCTCCAACGATTTCTTTTAGTTTTCCCGTCACATGTTCAGCTATTTTCCGAGTAACGGAAGACGCACCAAGTTCTTTTTTCCTGTCAAGTATGTCGTGGAAGTAGAAGTCCGCTTTTCCTTTTGTAGGTATGAGGCAACTTTGCAGGCAACCCAATACAGGCAAACATGACACAAAAAAATAAAAACAGACACATAAATGAATGTCAATCCGACTTCATGAAATTAAAATAATCAGCCATATATGTATCACCTAGCATCAAATATCACTACTGGTCATAAAAAAACTAAATGGGGGTTTTAACACATTATAATACATTAAAAACACATATACTGTTCTAAAACATAAACCACCGTTAAAGAAGAAAACATTAAAATGGTTTACCCGCAGCTAAAAAAACACATCAAATATCCAAATAATGTTTTCTAAGTAGTATCATATTCTCAACAATCTTATTTTTCCTTTCGTTCTTGTCATTTACTCACTAAATATATGAAAATCTTAGCATTACCACTGTAAGCCCCCCCCCCCCATAAGTCTCTGCGTAGCAAAAAACTCCTGCAGCAGCACCAAACATTCTATTATTACATCTTCAAACAGCATACGCACATCTAACCACTTTCTATTCATGTTTTATTCTATTTTTTAACTATGACAATTAATATCATGTGATAACTTTGTAAACACACGTCCAAACATTCTTTAAATATTGCTGCGTTTGTCATTGTGAGGGTCAAAAAAATAAAAGGCATTCTGAAAACCAAAAGGTACATGTTTCTTCTCGAATTCACGTTTCCATCTCCTGCACCCCAAAGAGCTACCAGCATATCCTTTCATGGTGTAATATAAACATTGAGGAGAAATTACATTATGTGAATAAATTGCAGATGAAAATGAGAGTATCTTGTTCTTTTTTCTTTATCGCGTTAGTCTCGTATACATCCATTCCTTTTAAAACTCATCCAAGCATTATAGGTTATACGTTGATCAAATTTTTTCTGAAATAAAAAATGAAATCAGTCAAGCTCTTTTCAGTGTCATTGTTTACAGTAACCTGTTAATGCAAGTGATGCCTAAAAACATTATTAGTGTTAACTAATCTTTCTTAGTTTTGATCACAACAAACCATACAACACATTTAGTGTAAAACACAAAATGAATTATTTAACTAACACTATCATCAAGGTAATAATCATATCACTAACCTTTCTTAATCATACTTAGTGATCATCAAAATGATTATTCTTAAAACTCACTTTTGTTAATATGACAAAAGACTTTTTAATAAACTTTCTTTTTAGAAAATGTTTTATTAAATGGAAAATGAAAATTTGAAAATAGCATATTCCAAATGCTGTTAGAATATCCTTTGAAGGTTTCAAATACCTCAGATATTCCCACCCCACTAAAAGACAAAAAACGGAGCGTCTCTAGTGGCGGTACCTTAAGTACCTACGCGGTACCTTAGCGATATGGAACCGCGGGGTAATATAAGGTACCGCGCACAGCTAGCCGTTATAGATCCGTTATACTTTGTCTCCTTTAAATAGTGAGTCAAATCTCATTTTCCAGCAAGCCTCTTGGACGTTTTTCTCAGCCCTCTTTCTATTTTCTATAGCATAATCATTAGTAAATGATCACTTAAATTGTTAAGGATGTTTACATATGATTATCCTCTTGATCCCCTCCTTTACCTTGTCCAATGAGAAGATCACTCACTCACTAGTGTTGTGATAAAGATGAATCTATGAGCTAGTCATATTCATCATGATACCCTTTTTGTTTTAGGTCAATCCAATGTATTTTTGAATACTTGGACTAGTTGTGTTCATCCAAGTTATTTGTGGATACTTGGATTTGTTGTGTACATCCATTGCATATGTGTTTTCTTGGATTTGTGTTGTGTAAATCCAAGCTACATGTGTGTACTTGGATAAGTCTAGTTGAGTTGTAATAGATTTGATTAGAAGTTCTCACTAAACTATAAAGTGATGTGGTTGTGTCTTGTGAGTTATCACTAAACTTAAAAGTGATTAGTAGTTGTGTTGTGTGAAGTTCTCACTTAGCTTCAAAGTGAAGAGTCGTGAAGATTGGTTCTAGCTTTCGATTAGAACTCGACATCTAGCCTTGTGTCGTAAAATGGTGAAGTAGGCAACGTCGTGAAGATTGGTTCTACCTTAAGATTAGAACCCGACATCTAGCCTTGTGTCGTTAAATTGTGAAGTAGGCAACGTTGTGTAGATTGGTCCTAGCTAAAGATTAGGTCTCGACATTTAGCTTAGTGTCGGAAAATAATGTAAGCAACGATGTAAGGTGTTCTCCGCCGAGAATGGGATCTTGTGGATATAGTGGAAATCTCGAGTAGGTGTACTCGAGGAGTGGAGTAGAAACGAGGATAGAGCCTCGTTGTCGAACCACTATAAATCTTGGTGTCTTCCCACTAGGTTGTCTCCTTCCTTACTCTTTACTTATTTCATTATCATTACACTTACCTATTACCCTTGCTAGTGCATTTGAATTGAACCTAATCATTATGCAACTTAGCCTCAAGTAAAAGATAGTTTTGATACAAACCAAATTGAAAGTAATTTTAATTTGGTCACCAATCGAAGAGAAACTATTCACCCCCCCACCCCCCCTCCCTTCTAGTTTCTACAATTGGTATCAGAGCGATGGTCACTCAAGATCTTTGAAGTATATTGTACTTTGAAACTTGGATCGATCCATTGTCTCCTCAAATTAGAAGGTCAAGTTATACTAAAGTTTCTCTTTGGTCAAAACTATGTTTTCTTTGAAAATATGTCTTTTAATTGATAATATTGCATCCCACTTAAGATTAGTAGCCTTTATGCATTTTAGATATACTCTTGATATGTATCTACTAGTTTGCATCTTGCTTTGTGTAGGTACTCATGAAGATCAATCACTTAATTGGTTGTGGATTGAGTTACTTGCACTTGTAGAAGACTCATCTTCATTGATCTTTAACATCTTTGAATGATGATACCAAGATGATTGGGAATGATACTAGTCCTTGAAGACTTAGTACTCATCATAGTCATTGATTGGGCATAGCATTGATTCCTTCATGGATTGCTCTTTGTGGCCAAGGTACGCTTTCGTTCTTCCACACGCCCTTTGATAATTCTTTTGATCATTACTTGACTATGTGCTTGCTCTTAGCATCCTTGCCTTGACATTTGTTTGTAGTCTGTGATTCTTTTCTTTTATCCTCTCAAACCTTCATTGCTTAGATACTTGACTCACTATGGTGATGTAGAGTGAGTTAGTAGTAGCTTAAAGTATCAAGCATGATTTCCATGGTTTGCATCCATACGGTTAGTAGGCCCTTTATGGGAGAGAAAGTGAATTAATACTTTGCTCGTATTTTGGTTTAGACTAAGACTATTATTGAAAGTGATCTTAGTCTATACATGAATAATTGCTTTGTGTTTATTCATTACCAAAGCCGTTTAACGTTTCGCCGGAAAGGCACGTCTTAAACTACTATATATGACACAAGCTCTTCGTTACCACTATTTGAAGATTGTCATTAATCCCTTGAGCATTGGTCCTAGTATTGATTCACTTCCCTTGACTTCTCTCCACTTTGCCGTTTTGCTACGAGTAGTCGTTTGTCCGTTCCCGTTCTTTTCGATCTTGATTTAACTCGTAATCCATCATTAAGGTATATTGCTTAGTGTTATGATGATCCAATGATATTCTAAAAGGCTCATGATATAATTTTAAGTATTTTAGAAAAACTTGGTTTTTAAAATTTGGCTTTTTTCATAGATAAAAACCTGCCTCTATAGGCGGTTCCTTATCTATGCGGCTCAAATCCGCGGTACCTTATCGATAAGGAACCGCAGGCAGTAACTTTTGTCAGAGCGCCAATTTGAGTATTTTATTCTTTTTCAAACCAAACCCTCTCTCTCCCAAAAACACACAGCCGACGGGTTTCTTGTTTTCCACCATTGTTGAAGCTTCCAAAACCTTCAATCACTTAAATTAATTGATTCCAAGTTATGGGTTTCACTCATCCTTCATTTAACGTCAATTAATTGTAAGTATTTTCTTTCAATTTCATCTATTTTGTTCTAGGGTTCATCCTTTCATAATTGGGGATTTTTAAAATTGAAATTGAATTAAAACCTTAATAGGAATGTGAGTTGACATGGTTATTTTACTATGATTCCTTAGGTTCATATTCATTAAGATTTCACTAAAACTCACTTGTAGAACAAATCCAAATTTAGGCTAAATGATTTTGGTTGAAAGATGGATTTGAGATGAACCCATGAATAAGTAGGTAATGACATTGTTAATGCTTACCTAAAAACCTTGTTTTGAAAAACCAATGTTCTAATCCATTGTTGATCTAACATAGATCATGTGTTCTTGGTTAATGATGGAATAGACACATTGTGAACATGAGAATGATATGGATTCAATCCGATGTTTGTCAAGAAATTGATATAACACATTCTCATATTTTTGATCTTTGATTTTATTTTTCATATGAGTGATTGGAGAAATATTTTCTTGTGTTTATTTAGGTACTAATCATGTCTTCTCAATATCAAAAAGATCATCAATACACTAGACAATACATGCCAAACCTTTCCCAAACCTATGCTTCCCCTCAACTTCAAAACTCTTTTCCATCCCTTTCCACTCGAAATTTCCATGAGGGTAGGGTTGTAGATACAAGAATAACGGGGTATATATATATCAACTCTATGTTTGAGCATATTGGATTTGATTGCATGCTCTTCATAGACGAAGAAATTTATCCCTTGTTTCTTCTTGAATTCTTTAGCACTTACTCCATGCTCGAAATCAATAGCCAAATATTTATTCGCTTCATGTTGAATGATCAAATCATTCAATATTCCCTCAATGATTTTGGTGATATTCTTGGTGTGCCATATAGAGGCACTTGTCGTTTTACGGACAAATGGAGACTTGATGCTCTCGTGGAGTCCAACGATAAACCTTTAGATGACATCACCGAAGTTGATCTAAATTTCATCCTTGATATCATCTCGAAAGAGCGTGATGGAAACGTTGTGAGAAGCCTTCATACTAATGTGCGAAATGTGAATCGCTATGAAGTGCTCTCAAGCGACCTTAAGGATTTCATGGTCCAATGGGCTAACATCCTTAGGGAGAATGTGTTTTGTCTTGGTGGAAACCGAGATCATATCCCGGCATGTATGGTGCATATGTTGTTTTGCATCTTTACATCAACCGAGTAAAATTTAGCATTTTACATCGCTCGACGTATAAATTATGCTCTTTCCAAACCCAAAACAAACCTTCCCTATGCTATGCTTCTTACTCGCCTTTTTAGAAGGGTTGGTGAAGATTTTCCTCATCTCGATCTTTCTCGCTTTCACCCGGTTCAACGGGTTATGTTACCTATTCAAGAGGTATATGAACGAAAGCCTAGAAGTGACCGAGGTTCACGAAAATCCTATCATCAAGAGATGGATGATGAGGACACCCAAATGCCAACAAGTGATGGTGATGGCGTCGGTACTAGTTCTCATTTCCACTCTTCGAGTAATTCCCATCCATCCTCAAGCCCATTCGGGGATGAATTTGAAGACTTACCTCCTCCGCCTCATCATTCTAGTGAAGTACCGGAAGATCTCAATATGGAGCATCTTTACCGTGAAAACCTTAGGACTAGAGGTGAATTTCATGAACACCGGGTTGAGTCAAGGAAGGGTTTAAAGTTCTTGGGGAATATGATCAAGGGATTGGACAAAAAGAGAAGGTGAAAGCTTTGAAGTATTTCAAAGAATGCATGTTGGTAAACATGTAATGTTGAACAATTTTTTTTATCTTGGATGTGTACTAACTTATGCTACTTGTTTGGATTATTATTTATTTTGATCCTAAATGTTGCTTATGCAATGATGTTTGTGATTTACATAGCTTTGCGCATGCCTTATGATAGTTAGCTTATTAGATTATGATCTGTAGTTAACTTTGGCTTGTGAATCTTTTGGTAAAAATCTGGGTTTATCAAAAACTGGGATGGGAAAATTTTGAAAGCCCTCTGGTCGCGATTCCATATCGACCCGCGGATCCTTATCGATAAGGTACCGTCGGTCCTAGATAAGGAACCGCCGGCCACTGTGCACGACAGCATCTTTTGCTTTACACTGTTTTCTTAAATCTGTGTAAACCTTGCATGATTTTCAGTAATAAACTGCACATTTCCTCAACTAGCTTACCTAAATTCATTATTCACCTAAAATGATTTTAACCCATTACTAGTTTGGATTATCCCCTCACCCATTTAAACCCACCTTGTTAGTCATGTTCTTCACACATCAAAACATCCTTCCCTAAACCTTAAACCACCCTTGTCAACCATGGTGTGTACCAAAACCTCAAACACTTCCAAGACCTCCACCCCAAGGAAAACACTCAAAATAATGATTAAGGTCGCCAAGCCTAACTCCTCACCTTTCCACACACCTAAGAATGAGATGGTTCCTATCCTCATTTCTTCATCACCTTCCCCACCTCTTGCACCATGCAAGACATCATCCACCCATGGTACTAACCACTCCATTGGTTCTACCTCCTCTTCATTCAACTCAAGAATGAATGAGCTCTCTTCACCCTTCACTCCAAGTGCACCCTTGGATGTGACCACACAACCACAACCAATCCAAAGCATTCCTTTTGTGAATGACTTTGATGACAACTTGGTGACTTCACCATTTACCCCTCATAACTCACCCATTTCACCAACCTTGGAGAATTTACCTTCACACTCATCCATTTCCCCTTTAGGGAACATGCCTCCACTCTCACCCACATCACCCTTGGAGAACATGCCTCCTTCACCTCCACCCAACTCAAACATTCCAATTTTGGGTGTTCCTCTTTCCCTCCTTTTGGGTGATCCATACTATGGGTTTCAACAAACACATGGTCCTAGTTGTCCATGTTGTCTTTACAACCACTACATCATCCATAACCTTAGGATGGATATGTATGGACTACAAAGGAGGTTGCAAGAGTTCTTTCTTTCCTTGTTCTCCATGCCTCCTCCTAGGAGATGAATGATGAAGTTTTCTTAATAAGAGTTTTCAACAAAACCAAGCCAAAGAAGACTACTTATCTAGATTTAATGATAAGCTAGCTATGTATTAGTTATTTTTATTTGTCATTGTACTTGCTTCCTTCATGAATGTTTAATGTTGTTGATCTATGGATTTAGCTTTGTGTGTTTCTATCCTTTTGTGCACACTAATCAACTTTAATTTGAAATTAAAATTGAACCTAAATCTATCACAACCTCTAAAAACTTGACTAAAATTGGTTCAAAATGATATCTAAATTATTTTGTCACCCTTTGTCAAGACATTCTTTGTGAATGTGTTATTTTATGCAACCCTAGCATAATTTGGTGCTAATAGAGGTAAAATTCCAAGATTTGCAACTTTTTGAAAAAGTCTTAGTTTTTCTCAAAAACCCGTAAAAACTTGGTTTCAAGTCCACTGGATGCGGATCCTTAAAGCCCCGCGGTTCCCTAGCGATTTGGAACCGCCGGTCCCTTTAAGGTACCGCGGGCAGAAATCAGTTTTTGACGAATTTTTGGTCAAAACTTTTAAAACCCTATACCCTGTCAAGATTCCTTGTTTACTCAAATTGACTAAACATTCCTTGACACTTCACATTTTGTATTCAAATTCTTACCTTGTTTACATTTTACTTATACCCCAACCTTGAGATTACATTCTCACACCTTCCCAACCTTGAGAATTCATTCTCACACAACCTTGAGATTTCATTCTCACACCTTCCCAACCTTGAGATTTCATTCTCACACAACCTTCAGATTTTATTCTCACACTCTCACAATGCCAAACTCCTACATTCCTAACCTTGACATTTCTTTGTCACAACCCCACTCACCCAAAGCTTCCTCATCCAAGCTTTCAAAGAAACCGAAAATCTCGGTTCGACCTATTTGGGTTAAGAAGAATGAACCATCTTCGTCCAAACCACCCAAAAACCCTACCTTCTCTCCAATCAAGTATTGGAATGAGACTTATACCATAAACCCCATCACCGGAGCAAAAGAAAATGTTCCCCCACCACCACAATCCTTCAACACCCCTCAACTCAATGACCTTACAACCTTCCCAAACCTCACAAGGCATTGTGAAAACATTCCCAAACCCATTACCCCACCACCACCAAACCCTAAGTTTGATGACATACCCCCATCAAACGATTTTGTGTTGCATCATGGATCCTCGTGTGCTTGTTGTCGATTTCAACAAATTGAACTTGCTCATGTGTATGAGAAGTTAAATTTTCTTGAATTCCTCCTCACTCGACCTCCTATTCAAGTTTTCGTTCCGGTGGACAAAACTTCGAATGATGCATCGTCGTCTTTTTAGTCTTTTATTTTTTAGCAATCTTGGAAAATATCACTATTAGACTAGCTTATGCTTAGTGGTTTATTTTCCATATTTATTGCTTTTAGATACTCATATTGTGTGTATGACTATCTTCTTTGTTGTGTCTTTTTCTTTTATGTAACCTTTGTGTTGTTTGTGTGTTATTTCATTAGTTCTATTTTGAGTTGATCATGGTTAATTTTTACAATTGCTTATGGGTGATTCCATCAATTCTAAACTTTAACCCATTGACAAGCTTATCATCTTCATTGGATTGAAGCTTGATTTTGTCAATTACCTCTTTGGACATACTTAGCAAAATACTTGCTTCTAATTTGAGATTTCTTCTCTCTCTCCCTCTCAAGTTACTTAGTAGGTAGTGATCATATATACATTGGTGTTTCTTTCCTTTCTACTAACCTTTGTGTAGCATGTCACCTTAGCTCACAAACTTGGTGCCCCAAGCAAGGGGGAGCAACCACCAAGGGGAAGCTACTAGCAAAGTTCGATGTGCTTCGAAGACTTGTGCTAACCTTTTTGCTACGACAAAGGGGGAGAAATGATAGTGATAAACTAGTTAATAATTCCATATTTTGTGTTTCTACGTAAATGAGTTTATCGTTTGTCGTAATCAAAAAGGGGGAGATTGTTAATGCAAGTGATGCATAAAAACATTATTAGTGTTAACTAATGTTTCTTAGTTTTGATCACAACAAACCATACAACACATTTAGTGTAAAACACAAAATGAATTATTTAACTAACACTATCATCAAGGTAATAATCATATCACTAACCTTTCTTAATCATATTTAGTGATCATCAAAATGATTATTCTTAAAACTCACTTTTGTTAATATGACAAAAGACTTTTTAATAAACTTTCTTTTTTAGAAAATGTTTTATTAAAATGGAAAATGAAAATTTGAAAATAGCATATTCCAAATGCTGTTAGAATATCCTTTGAAGGTTTCAAATACCTCAGATATTCCCACCCCACTAAAAGACAAAAAACGGAGCGTAGTCTAGTGGCGGTACCTTAAGTACCTACGCCGTACCTTAGCGATATGGAACCGCGGGGTGAGATAAGGTACCGCGCACAGCTAGCCGTTATAGATCCGTTATACTTTGTCTCCTTTAAATAGTGGGTCAAATCTCATTTTCCAGCAAGCCTCTTGGACGTTTTTCTCATCCCTCTTTCTATTTTCTATAGCATAATCATTAGTAAATGATCACTTAAATTGTTAAGGATGTTTACATATGATTATCCTCTTGATCCCCTCCTTTACCTTGTCCAATAAGAAGATCACTCACTCACTAGTTTTGTGATAAAGATGAATCTATGAGCTAGTCATATTCATCATGATACCCTTTTTGTTTTAGGTCAATCCAATGTATTTATGAATACTTGGACTAGTTGTGTTCATCCAAGTTATTTGTGGATACTTGGATTTGTTGTGTACATCCATTGCATATGTGTTTTCTTGGATTTGTGTTGTGTAAATCCAATCTACATGTGTGTACTTGGATAAGTCTAGTTGAGTTGTAATAGATTTGATTAGAAGTTCTCACTAAACTATAAACTGATGTGGTTGTGTCTTGTGAGTTCTCACTAAACTTAAAAGTGATTAGTAGTTGTGTTGTGTGAAGTTCTCACTTAGCTTCAAAGTGAAGAGTCGTGAAGATTGGTTCTAGCTTTCGATTAGAACTCGACATCTAGCCTTGTGTCGTAAAATGGTGAAGTAGGCAACGTCGTGAAGATTGGTTCTACCTTAAGATTAGAACCCGACATCTAGCCTTGTGTCGTTAAATTGTGAAGTAGGCAACGTTGTGTAGATTGGTCCTAGCTAAAGATTAGGTCTCGACATTTAGCTTAGTGTCGGAAAATAATGTAAGCAACGATGTAAGGTGTTCTCCGCCGAGAAGGGAGCTTGTGGATATAGTGGAAATCTCGAGTAGGTGTACTCGAGGAGTGGATTAGAAACGAGGATAGAGCCTCGTTGTCGAACCACTATAAATCTTGGTGTCTTCCCACTAGGTTGTCTCCTTCCTTACACTTTACTTATTTCATTATCATTACACTTACCTATTACCCTTGCTAGTGCATTTGAATTGAACCTAATCATTATGCAACTTAGCCTCAAGTAAAAGATAGTTTTGATACAAACCAAATTGAAAGTAATTTTAATTTGGTCACCAATCAAAGAGAAACTATTCAACCCCCCCCCCCCCCCCCCCTTCTAGTTTCTATATAACATTTTTGCATATAGCTTAATTCTTTGTTAGACCAAGTAAAATGGATAATCTATAAATTCAACTAATAGGTAAACGGGTCATAAATTGACAAAAAAATGACTACAGGTCAACCCAAACCAACGCAGCCAGTGTTGACCCACACCAAAAAAGACGTGTTTTAGCTCAAGCCTATCTTTCCACCCATAATAGGAACAAACATATTTTCTAGCAGAAAAATGTTCACCATTTCTCGAGGGCAATTCAACTCAGTTAAGAACGTAATTCTAAACAGTCTAAGTTATCTAAAATGATTGTATCATTGAGTTTTATTTCGATTACCTTTCTTGATGCCACCCATACGAAGACATCTTACTCGTCCCACCATCAATTGCGTAGATGAAATGTCGACACCGCTGTTCACGGTCACGCAAGTCCAATATAAGCCAGAGAAGCACCTGTTACAAAGAGTGTGAAAAATGTAAGATGAAATTGGTTTTCCCAAACAGGCACCATGCCAAAAAAATAATGACAATGTAAAAATAAAACCCGGTATTCATTCTATTGAAAATCAACATGTGTTGGCAAGAGGGAGGGCGAGTGGGTTGTCCCCTTGTACTGTTTCGCGTTCCTATTAGAAGAGCCTTGGTGTGTACTCCCAGATGGTAGAAGAACTCCGACACACGTTTAATTTTCCGACGTTCTAAGGAGAAGTTTGAAAAAAGGGTAATGTTGTCAACATTTGAAAAAACAGAGATGAGCAGGGATGTGTTACATTGCGTAGAAAAACTTAACGCGTAACCTTGAAAGAAAGGGTAATGCTTACCCTCATTGGAAACGTGTTGTTAGTTCACTGCGTTGCCACACCATCGCGCCACCAACCTGTATATAACATGTTGTTAGTTCATTGCGTTGCAACACCGGAAATTCTGCACTTATGTGAGGTTAAGAAACATAAGCAGAAACTAAGTAAGTCGTAAGACGAAGGAAACACAACATTCTAATGATTTAAATTTCCAAGTTCCCTAATAGTTACCTCAATTATCTTTTTCTCTTGGCAAGATCTTCATTATGCGTCTTTGTGTCTGCTAATTGTTCCAACTTTGTTCGCAACGCTCAGTCGCATAACATATTTGTGTATGGTATGGCATCCGGCCATTTTCTGCTGACCCGCAAAGATATCAAGTTTTAAACACAGTATTTAAATAGAAAGATTACAACTTTATTGCTTCTTACATGTCCTCCTATCTGACATAACTTGCTTCTGCATATGCACTTTATGTTCCAGTGTAACCATTTTCAGTTTTAGTTCATCTGCATAATGGCAATGAGAAAAATTACACGGTCAGTTTTATCGGCATTTTCGATTACTCAACCGCCAAAGGGCTGCTTACATACATATCAAGACAGTAATATCCACAGCAAGTCTAGAATCAACCTCAAATACCCAGTTAAAGATCTAAAAATAGATACTTATTACCTTGACGGAAGACGTGACTCTTTAATTTCAGAAACTTAACGTTTCTCAATGGTTATCGGTTTTTCATCATTGCTAAGTCTTTCATCATACCGAACCCGCGATCCTGCACCCAGTACGCATTCCATTGGTAAAGAGTGTGAAGATAATTTGTAAATCAGAAAATCAGCTTATGTCTAGGCTTACTGATAAGCTTAGAGCTTTCTAAATAAGCACGTCCCAAAGAGCCTAAGCTAATAAACTTTTATACATATATCAGGCAATTGTCTTTCCCAATTATCTTTTAAGCTAATAACCTTTTATACATGTTTTCATTTCTGAATTATAGTGGTACAATATGGACTATAGATTAGTACTAAATTTTAAAGGAAAAAATAATTCCTCTATTTTTAACTTTTAGAGTTGCACACGATAAACAGTCAATCAACATATTGTCGTCATTAAAGATCATTTTATAGATGAGAGTAATCTACAAAGTACCTGACAGAGTTGGGCACCAGTACATGTTTGAGGTGACAACGAACATCTTTCAAATCTAGAGGTCATTTAGGTGGAAAAAGTCTGTGTCCCTGCATTCAACACAAACATCGTGCTATACCAACCTGAAAATCAATCCAAAGCATACCATTCATTTTGTTTGTATCGCGTCATACCACAAAACCTTTACGTAAATAGAGGCAACGAACCAAAACATTTTTCGAAGATTCGTTAAAATTTTTGGTTTCCTAACAAACTTCCATCCTAAAGTCTATCATTATGAGGCTCAGATAAGTAATCAATCATAATAAGAAAATACGGCCACCATAGCTGCAAACCCATTAGGGGTGCCCCGCCAAGTTGCACGCAATCCAAATTTGACATGAACCCGCTTAAACAGGTTCAAATACCATCATCACAGCCTTGTTAAATACCTATCCAAAAGCTGCATACTCGAAAACGGTTATAAACGGTAGTTGTTTTTTATTATCAAAATGTTCAAACTTAAATTTTCCAATTTTGAATTGCACTGTGATTGGTGTATTGTGATTGCATTTGAGGCTCAGGTGCGGAAGCAAGTAAACGGTACCCAAAACCCGTCATGGCTGCAATAACATGGTCGCCCCGCCAAGATAAGGGTTGTGTAAAACTTCACTTACCAAAGCAATCCACATAACTCATCATCGCCTTATTTATATGTATGAATCCGAAAAAAAAGGAGATTACTCAATTCTAGCATATTCAAATCCTGACGACTTTCAAAATTATAATTAGAATCACAGCCATACCATCGGCCATCACATCAAATAGGAAAAAACTATAATTCATACTACATACGCTCACTTATTTAATTCTAGCAGACTATGAAACTTAATGACACCAAACTACTGATTCAAATACATCTCTTTTTAACATCTAGGTAATCTGGTCTAATGAACCCGGTTTTCGCCGAAGTCGTTGAGAAACCGAATACATTCGCTTTTACGCATGGCTCAGAGATGGAAGAATGGAAGTCGTACCCGAAACCCGTCATGGCTGCGACCACATGGTCGCCCCGCCAAGACACGGGCTCTGCCAAGCCACTGTTACCAAAACATTCCATAGACGGATGTCTCATCATCGCCTATATATCGTTAGACCATCAGCAACCGAGCACATGCGGCATCTAGCATATTCCACCACAATGTTGTTGCATTTATTGGAGTTTAATGTAATTCTGCACGTAACGATGGCAGGTAAAAAAACAGACAGCATACCAAATAGAAGCAAATCAATAGGTGGGGACCAATGTCAACGGCCCACAGAAAATAAGGAAACGCACCATTCATCATATTCAGAAGCGTAAGCCTTTAGTAACCCATTCCCACACGCCTAACAGCCCTCTCACATGATCAGATAAAGAGGTCAAACCTCGGATACAGAGGAACGGTACCGTATTCACATTGAATGTAAATGAACAAAGAGTATCGTATTTTTTCGGGGTACAACATAGGCTCAGATAAGACGCTAATCATAGTAGGCTCAGATAGGACGGCCTTCAAGGAAAACCGGACACACACGGCATGGCTGCACCCTCAAAAGGTTGCCCCGCCAAGGTCCACGAAGTCTCGTGTTTAACCTGGGTGTTCAAGATCATCACAACCACGTAAACGAAACCCCACAATGAATCCTTAAGTTTTTAGAAACCCAAACAGATACAAACTTGATGTCTGCATACAAAAATCAAAACGGCCCATAAAAAATGTCACCAAACCACCAATAACGTCGCCCAGCGCAGATGGCGACAACGAAAAGGTAGGGGCAAGTCACCACAGATATAAAAACCTCTGACAAAGGGTTCTAATAAATGGTGCACTTGTTTCCGCTATTCTGTTTTCTTATTAATGTTTTAGATGCAACTGATGTCATCAAGAAAGCTGTATGAAACTATCAAACGAAAACGCACCTTATCAAGATATTATATGAAACCCACAATAACACATCAAGATCAGATGAAACCCACAATAATGGAGACGAAAGACATCGGGATCAACAGCGGCAACGAAAGTCACGAACGTGACTACCGCCGCCTGCCATCAACCCCGGCAACGAAAAAATTGTGAGACAGCGTTATTGTACACGTTATGTAAAACCCGATTAAAATCCTCACGGTTTCCCTCAAATATGCCACAAATTCAATAGTAGCTACTTTATAATAAAGGAAAATCAATCAAAGGTAAATAAAAAAGAGGGTTTCTGTGAGAACCCGTACTTTCCCAACATTATTTTATTCTTTTTATTCGTGCTTCTTGAATTTTTCCAATGTATTACATTTTCTTGAATACTTTATATGTAAATCCTGAGATTTTTAAATTATACTTTTAAGTATTATTTTGTTCATTGACAATGCTTCATATAGAATTATAAAAATTTTATTTTATTTTTTTTCATATTTAATTTAAATCAAAGTTTTTGATTTAAAATCACCCGCCTGCGTTTTATAACGAGTTTATTCAAATCAATGTACAACGAGAATTTCCTAGTGATCGCGATACCGACGGATGCCCAAAAGTTTACATTTATTTATCGATTTTTTCGATAATTAATATTTTTGACGATTTCGTTTTAATTACGTATTAAGTCGTGTCGGGAAATCATATAATCATTTTTATGATGCATTGTAACTTTTGAAAAGTATTTTTACGAAACTCGAGCCCCGTAAATATTTTTAATATTTAACAATAACCATTTTCTACCTTTTAAAACTATTAATTTTTTTTAAGTCCACAAGTTTCAAAATTGGCAATATTAGCCCCTCCACTTAACTAGCACTATATATTAGATTTTTTCTTCCACTTATTCATAAAACACACACACCAAAACAAAAACTCTCTCCCCACCCTCCATTGTTGCCGCCACTTCACCACCATAAACCACCACCATCCATCTTGTTTTAACAAAATCTAAATAAAGACCCATTCTTAGAATTTAATTGTGATTCTAATGATACAAAAATTTCTTACATGCATCAAGATTTCAAGAACTTATGATTTTATGGTTGTATGATGTTGTAATCATCTTGCATATGTTATATTTGGTAAGATTATCATGTTTTGATCCTTAAAAGTCTTGTTTTTAATCTTTGATTTTTGTTAGATTTTTCATACAAGTATTTTTAAGAGTGTTTGGTTGATGGGTATGATAGTATAGTGATCCTAGGGGTATGGGAATGATTGGTTTTGAGTGAAAAATAGATTTGTCATGTTTTCTAAAAAGCTAATTTGGGACAGCAGCCTTAAACAGTATGTTTCGTGGGTTTAAGGTCTGTGAGAGACTGAGATTATTTGAAATTGTTGTAAAGTTTTCCGAGACGGTCGTTTTGGTATAAGATAGAGCTTATAACTCATTACGAGTCAAAAGTTATGCTAGTTTTAGTTTTCGTGTACCGGGAGACGCAAGTCGGCACAATCCGAAATTGTGACTAATTTTGGGTCGACTCTCGGGGACTTTAGGCTTGGTTATATAGTTGATACTACTGATTTTCAAAGTTTAAAAACTGAGTTTGATGAGTCTAGTAGTGGTTTCAAAAGACGGATTGTCGGGTTAGTACTTTTAAAGTGGTCCAAACGGTTTTACAAAACAAGTGTACAAATCTGTCCTAAAATTTGGAGTCGAGTAAAGCGTCGAGCTGATGGATTTTAAAGTGTGAACTTTGGCTCAAATTTTGGTGAGGTCTTATACAGGTTATAAGTGACCTTGACACCAATTTTCATGTAAAACGGACAAGTCTAGATAGGGTAGATCGGTATGTACATTCGGGGTGTACTTGCTGATTTTTATTTTGGACACGTAGTTCAATGCTTGTGTTGCGTGAGTTTGAGTGTTCACCATCGGACATGGTGACTTACTCAAGTGCTTAGTCATTATATAAATGACTTAGCTACTGGTCCAAATAAGGGTAAAGTATAGTTTGACTTGCGTTGACTTGGCGTCGTATGACGAGTCATTTTCAAGTGTTCAAGTGTTTTAACGAGTAACGTTGGATAAATGGGTAGTATGAATTTATATGATTCGTGTCAATGGTTTTGAAACGTGTATACTTTAAAAACATTTGAGTCATGTTATATTTGGTATATATATCGATATTGAGTTCGAGTCTTAACGCGCGCCTTATTGTGATAGGTTGCGGTTTTCGTGTTTTCCCCGGGCATCCATATCGTCGGTGATCGTCTCACTACATTGTTTCTACTCAGTTGCTGAGTACCGTGATTGACTTAACACGTGGCTAAGGGCCACGAAATTTCTAAGGATCAAGGAGGAGGAATTGTTTAATTTGCGTGTTTGGATTAATTCCTACATGTTATGAAGGTATAGTCACTCCTAGCATTTTAGTTTTGATGTTACTAGTACTTTGATTCTTTTATTCATGGATTTTGAATTCCTTGGGTGAAACCCACTGAGATTATAGATACTTAGGGCATATTAGGACTTAGGACACTTGCGTGGCGATTTGGTATAGCCTAAGTGTTGCTTGATTGAGGTTAGGTAGCTAAATGGAGTCGTTTTTGTAGTATGGAAATCACCACAGAAACAAACAGGTCATGGCAAAATTTTATTAAACATATGACCTTGTTTTTATTTGAAAAATGGATACCCACTGATGTGATTAGTATGTGTTGAGTTTGATGGAAACGGGAAGTGTCCGGATGAGCCCGAAACGGTCGTTTTACTAAACTAGGTCAAATCTGAATGTTATGCTTAAAACGTGGGTAAATTGAGTTGGGTAAAAAGGATCAATTTATGATTTTATGACTTTTTACAGTAGCTACAAATATAATAAAACTTATCTTTTTGGTTTCGTGTCAAAATCTTTTACCTATTGGGATTTATGCTTAATCTACCGTAAGGTACGAAAGACGTTTACAACTTTCTGTTTTGATAGTCTGTCACTAAAAGTGCATTTCCCGTTGATTGAAAATAGTTCTAGGGCTGTTCTTTCCCAACTTTTAAAGGTAAGAGAAATACCTATACATGTCAAGAAATTTCACCTCCTGTACTATTATAGATTTTTAGATATGACCAAATCTTCACAGCCTTTTTCAGAAAACTGAATGCAGTCCCTTATTTTGGATTTTTCAAACCGAGTCTTAAACGTGTTCGGAACCCACACATAAATGCTTGGACCATCATACAAGGTTGATATTAGGTTATTACAGTAGGTTCAAGGTGTTGGGTCAAAATTTTAACTTAAGCTTAGGTCTCGCCATCACACGCAAGTTACCTAGTCATACTATGTCCCACCACTTCTAAAACGTTATTGCTTCATTGAACGCATTCTTATTACGCGTCACCATTGCATAGGTCCGTGAAGACTTCTTTTTGCTCAGCCCCTTTTACCTTGTGATTACTTACTAAATGTGAGTTCATAGCCCCTTTTTACTTGAACAATGTTTCTAAATGTGGGGTGAGATTTTACATGGTGGAACACATCCATTTAAAACTGTATACTATCCAGAACTTGTATGCTATTCAGACTTGTATGCTTTCCAACAGTTTTCATTGATATTATTGCTTATAGTTAATAGCCTTAAGTTTCCTCTCTTGATCATGAACCGTTAATTGTCCCGTATGCTTTGAGCTAAGCGCGAATGTTGTGGGTGGATCCATCGGGATTGACAATCCCCGTCCCGATTACCTTGACGCACTTACATTTGTTTATACTTGAGTATTTAGGCTGAATACTCCCTAGAGGAACTTACTTTGAGTTAAGCTTCGGTTCATGAACTAAACAGCAATAATATTGGTTTCAGACTATGGTTAATGATCATAACCATTTTCTCTATTTACTTGTTTTACAAATGAATGCTTGTGCTCCACACCTTAATTGCTAAACCTATGAATTTCACTCAACTTTGTGTTGACGATTTTACATGTTTAATCTCAGGTATTATTACTTAGCTTTGCTTGGATGGGAGCCCGCAGGATATTATCGCAGCTTGGAGATTTCTGTGATGCTTTTAAAAGACTGGTTTTAGTATAAACTGTCAGAAATTTATTATATCTTTTGGGCAACTTTATGTTATAAATCATGATGAAATAATATATCTTTCCGCATATAAAACTCTGGGACCTATGTTTAAAACTCTGATCATTTATGATGTGATATATATGCTTTTATTACGTCAGCTTTGTGTCAACTGTAATTCATTGTTTCTTGTACTATGACGTGTTACCCCCTCGTTGCCTAGTTGTTCCATGTCAGATTTTGGGGGTCTCACAGATTGGTATCAGAGCGATGGTTATAGGGAACTGAGTTATTTTTCAAAACTTAGTCTATAACCGAAAGTTCAAATATTTTATTGTTTCTAAGTGTCAAACACAGAATTTGCCATTGTTGTTCGATATCTTCGCGGGTAACTCTCTAATCCTTATTATTTACTTTTAATTATCGTTGTAGTATTTCATCTCTTGATTACATTTTGAAATATTACTTTACGCTAATGACGATAATTACTATGTCTTTTCAAAGCCTATGTGCTTCATGAATTATCATTGAATGTTACTGTGATTACATCTGCCTATATTATATTTCTTGAATTCTTGTTCTTGTGAATTGATCTTATTGCAATGATATTATATCGTTATGACGTTACATACTTGTATTCAGAGCGTGTATGCTGCCGACTTTTCATACTCATTTTTCTGAGTACTATTGCTATTTCATTTATGCGTGATACGACTGACTTTATATGCTCGTTCGGTTTGAACCGTCTGTTTTTCTTGACTCGTTGATACGTGTTGTGCATACTATCGCGATACCATTGTTCGGGATTGAATAAGTGTTGTTTTCGATGAACTTCTGATTTTCATTCTACTACCGTGTGTGTTGCTTTCATTGTTTATTTCCCTTAAAATATCTACTTAGATACGCAGATTTTCTTTCTGACCATTCATAATTGAATGTCTAGTCTATAGACCATTGTGTAGCTCAATGTGTCTCCCAGAAAGACTAAAGGACATCGTGTGAGTCTCACACCTCGAAGAATTTGTTGAATCAGTGCTGAATAATATTGTGGGTTTTCATAATCTTGATTTACCTTTACGCCACCGTTTTACGCGACACTTGTACATGGATTACATCTTACTTCATTGACCATTCTACGTTTCGATTTCAACTTAGAACATCCGTTGTACCTTGAACACATAATCGTCATTTATTATGTGATGATCGTTTGGAATACGATCCTACTTGTATCCTCCCTTTTCATTGAACCTCTTTGCTCCAGGAATGCCACTTGTTATTGTCCCGTTTCTTTCTCGATATATCTTGTGATTTTGGAAATCATGCCACCAAGAGACCTTTCTGCATTGCATCTTGCAGCCGAAGACACGGATGATATGCGTCGTTTTTTTTATGTCTCCGATTATCGTTGGCATTCTTGAACCATTTCTATACTGTGTTTTCTTTACATGACTAATTATACAGTTTACCTTCTTTCGTCTTTATGGAATCCACAAGTCCTATGTGTACATTAATTTTGAGTTATCATGAAATTTGGATTTAATTTCAAGCTGTGTCGAAAAATATACTTTGTACAGAAACTTTACAGGAAGTTTAACAGTGTCGAGAAAATATTTTTATAACTTTAGACATAAAAATATATATATTTCTACATGTTGAGACGTCCGTTTAGGACATAAAATTTGACCAGTAAACTTTAAAATCGAGCAAGTTACGCTCATTTGAGATTGTAAAATCTAAGAAGTTGTTTTTTGAATAATGCTAAAATATCATTTTGTTAACAGATTTAATGCTAGGGCATTTTCGTCCATTTTTATTCCGTTTCAAGTCTCGGGTAAAACTAGAAAGTTGTTCAAAACATTGTTTTACATCGAAATGCATTAGACTTTGAGTCTTAGAATATCGTTTAGTGAGTTAATTGGTCTAGTCAAACCCAAAGGTCAAAACTAATAAAAGTTAAAAACATGGATTGAAGCGTTTTTTAGTTCGTTTGAGCTCGTAAAACTTTAACTAATGATATTTTGCAAACTAAAAACAATGATTGCATTTGAAAAGAATAGAATAGTAACTTTGAGTTCGGTCATACATGTACCTAGATCTTAAACTTTTGAAATGCGGTAACTTCCTAATATAGAAGCTTTTCGAAGTGATTGTACTATTTGTTAACTGATACCCTACTTTCTTAAAAGTATATTTTTGTCAAATAAATTACGATGTGCACATACGGATTCCTTATTCCTTCTTTTATTTATGACTTATTTGTCATTCCATTGTCTTTCTTTGCTTCTATCGTACCACTGATTTGGACCGAGATTTGAAGATCTTTCTTTCATATCGTTTGTTATCATCTTGACACGTGTCTCCTGACGATTTCGGCTAAACCTCTTGAAACCAAATCACCTTGTAACCATTTTATTGGTTGTCTTGAACTACTCCTTATTTCCCTCTTGTAACCCACTCGCTACTTTATAAACTATTGTCATGTTACCATACAACTCAAACTGGTCTTGTTTGCGAATCATTTTACAAAAGGTTTCATTTGGGCTTTCTTAAATAGTTGACTGCTATCTTATAAAATTAAATTATATTAATTTTACAATGTATTTTTACAAATTGTTCTAATACGGTCTCATAAAGAACCCTTGTAACTATACGAATTGTCGATTTAAAACAGTTAGCTAGTAACTTATTAGCAAATAGTTTCATAAACTATTTTGATTTCTGTTTTTACAAATGGCATTATATGCATATTTTAAATCATATGATATGTAATATTGGTTGACGAAGCTGAGCATCGCATTGCTAGTCCTGAATTATGCATGGCCTGATCACCTATGCCTAATTTAGAAGGAGCCATGCAAGGCCAAATAGTAGTCACCTTAAATATTTAACCAAGAACCAACTTTTTAATTATGCTTCTTAAAAAGTTAGATAAATATAAGTTTTGAAAACTTTTACTTCTTGTGCAAGTAACAACAGTTTCCGACATACACCTGTGAACCCTTATCCTTTCTTGAACAAAATACATGCCTCAAGCACAGATTTCTTTACTCAATGATCCTTGCTTTACTTGTTACCTCATCATCCTTATGATACAATTTTCGTTACCATTTGCCTAAATTCTTACCATTGATACCCGACTTGAAAGTTTCAACGTTGCTATGCTCCTACATCGATTGACCATCTCTATCTATTTTGGTAGACCTTCGAAACGTCTCTGGACGCGATTAGTGATTTATGACTGGACATGAACGATGATTACGTGTAATTGCCATGATATGTGTTAAGATACTATCGTCTTGAAATTTCATTCGTGTGAATCATGTGTTGATTTCGCCTTTCATTGCTAATGTTGTTCATCTTACTGGAATTTCTCTCAATTGACTTCTTAAGAGTTTTCTTTGATTCAAAAATTCGTTGTGTGGCTTTTCCCTTTCGATCGTATTTCGACCACCGAGAACTTAATAAGCCGTTATTGGTGACGCCAACCGCACTCGTGAATTAATCTTGCTACAATCCTTGTTTCTTATTATTTTTATTATTGACGTGACTATTCTACCACGTTTGTTAAGAATTGATACGACTTCCGTCTTATTCCTTTGTATATTGCTCGCATACAGATTGTTGACCTTTATATGATTCACATTCGTTGCTGTCTTGTCACCTTTTGAAAACCAGAAACTGTTACGTGTTTATCGTTTGATATCTTAAACACTTTCTTTAATTTCTAAAAAAAATTATTATTAATTTTTAAGAACATTTTATACATTTTATCAAATGTTTAAATTACCAAAATAACTGTTTCAAGTTAAGTATCGGATCTATATATCCTCTTTGGTAAATTTACCTAATGTTTCAAAGGATATCAAGCTGTATCTTTTAAAGTATTTGATTATATCATACTTTATTGTCAACCTAATGAAATTATTTAAATTAATTTATAATTTCTAACAATGATTCAAAATAACTTGGAAAAAAAAAACTGATTTTTCTAATGGTAACGATAAACCTGAGGTTTTAACAATAATTTCATGTGGTCATCCAAAAGTTCTTAAGCCGATCAGGATAACTATTTTGAACTGTTCTACTTTTACTTTGAAGTTCTGATCGAAAAAAAAGAAGATTTGACAACTGTTTACCCATTCATTTTATATAGAGTTTGATTTTTAAATCACTACATCTGGTAAAATTTTCTTTTAATTAAGAAAATATTAAAACTGAGTTTTTAAAGTAATCCCAAAATGCTAGACAACTGATTGAGACAACTTGTATTTTAAATGATCATATGTTATTCATTTTTTTCCCTTCTATTTCGCTTGTGACTGGATTATTTACGTTTTAAGATTGTCACGTTTTACAGTTGCACGATTTGCGACCCCTTGTTGATTTACAATCTTGGTTCATTTTATCGCACTTTGCCTGTTTAAGCGATTCTTGTGTTCATTCTTGTTAGTTTATCGCACGTATTTCCAACAACTCTATCTCTCGATGTATCTCCGTATTGAAAGATCGTTATCCTAATCCAAGACTGAAAAGTTATACGAAAAGGAGTTAAGAAACTGAAGCATAGTGAATTCTAACCGTTAAGATTCGTCATGGTACGGAAGTTTACCTGGGATGCAATGAATTTTGTTCTACACTTTGTACCTCCTCTTGTTTGCATCTTCTACTGTTTTCAGGAGAACTCTGGGGACCAGAGTTCCTTTAGGGGGAAGACTGTGAGAACCCGTACTTTTCCAACATTATTTTATTCTTTTTATTCGTGCTTCTTGATTTTTTCCAATGTATTACGTTTTCTTGAATACTTTATATGTAAATCCTGAGATTTTTAAATTATACTTTTAAGTATTATTTTGTTCATTGACAATGCTTCATATGGAATTATAAATATTTTATTTTATTTTTTTTTCATATTTAATTTAAATCAAAGTTTTTGATTTAAAATCACCCGCCTGCGTTTTATAACGAGTTTATTCAAATCAATGTACAACGAGAATTTCCTAGTGATCGCGATACCGACGGATGCCCAAAAGTTTACATTTATTTATCGATTTTTTCGATAATTAATATTTTCGACGATTTCGTTTTAATTACGTATTAAGTCGTGTCGGGAAATCATATAATCATTTTTATGATGCATTGTAACTTTTGAAAAGTATTTTTACGAAACCCGAGCCACGTAAATATTTTTAATATTTACCAATAAACATTTTCTACCTTTTAAAACTATTAATTGTTTTTTAAGTCCACAAGTTTCAAAATTGGCAATATTAGCCCCTCCACTTAACTAGCACTATATAAAGATTTTTTCTTCCACTTATTCATAAAACACACACACCAAAACAAAAACTCTCTCCCCACCCTCCATTGTTGCCGCCACTTCACCACCATAAACCACCACCATCCATCTTGTTTTAACAAAATCTAAATAAAGACCCATTCTTAGAATTTAATTGTGATTCTAATGATACAAAAATTTCTTACATGCATCAAGATTTCAAGAACTTATGATTTTATGGTTGTATGATGTTGTAATCATCTTGCATATGTTATATTTGGTAAGATTATCATGTTTTGATCCTTAAAAGTCTTGTTTTTAATCTTTGATTTTTGTTAGATTTTTCATACAAGTGTTTTTAGGAGTGTTTGGTTGATGGATATGATAGTATAGTGATCCTAGGGTATGGGAATGATTGGTTTTGAGTGAAAAATAGATTTGTCATGTTTTCTAAAAAGCTAATTTGGGACAGCAGCCTTAAACAGTATGTTTCGTGGGTTTAAGGTCTGTGAAAGACTGAGATTATTTGAAATTGTTGTAAAGTTTTCCGAGACGGTCATTTTGGTATAAGATAGAGCTTATAACTCATTACGAGTCAAAAGTTATGCTAGTTTTAGTTTTCGTGTACCGGGAGACGCAAGTCGGCACAATCCGAAATTGTGGCTAATTTTGGGTCGACTCTCGGGGACTTTAGGCTTGGTTAGATAGTTGATACTACTGATTTTCAAAGTTTACAAACTGAGTTTGATGAGTCTAGTAGTGGTTTCAAAAGACGGATTGTCGGGTTAGTACTTTTAAAGTGGTCCAAACGGTTTTACAAAACAAGTGTACAAATCTGTCCTAAAATTTGGAGTCGAGTAAAGCGTCGAGCTGATGGATTTTAAAGTGTGAACTTTGGCTCAAATTTTGGTGGTCTTATACAGGTTATAAGTGACCTTGACACCAATTTTCATGTAAAACGGACAAGTCTAGATAGGGTAGATCGGTGTGTACATTCGGGGTGTACTTGCTGATTTTTATTTTGGACACGTAGTTCAATGCTTGTGTTGCGTGAGTTTGAGTGTTCACCATCGGACATGGTGACTTACTCAAGTGCTTAGTCATTATATAAATGACTTAGCTACTGGTCCAAATAAGGGTAAAGGATAGTTTGACTTGCGTTGACTTGGCGTCGTATGACGAGTCATTTTCAAGTGTTCAAGTGTTTTAACGAGTAACGTTGGATAAATGGGTAGTATGAATTCATTTGATTCGTGTCAATGGTTTTGAAACGTGTATACTTTAAAAACATTTGAGTCATGTTATATTTGGTATATATATCGATATTGAGTTCGAGTCTTAACGCGCGCCTTATTGTGATAGGTTGCGGTTTTCGTGTTTTCCCCGGGCATCCATATCGTCGGTGATCGTCTCACTACATTGTTTCTACTCAGTTGCTGAGTACCGTGATTGACTTAACACGTGGCTAAGGGCCACGAAATTTCTAAGGATCAAGGAGGAGGAATTGTTTAATTTGCGTGTTTGGATTAATTCCTACATGTTATGAAGGTATAGTCACTCCTAGCATTTTAGTTTTGATGTTACTAGTACTTTGATTCTTTTATTCATGGATTTTGAATTCCTTGGGTGAAACCCACTGAGATTATAGATAATTAGGGCATATTAGGACTTAGGACACTTGCGTGGCGATTTGGTATAGCCTAAGTGTTGCTTGATTGAGGTTAGGTAGCTAAATGGAGTCGTTTTTGTAGTATGGAAATCACCACAGAAACAAACAGGTCATGGCAAAATTTTATTAAACATATGACCTTGTTTTTATTTGAAAAATGGATACCCACTGATGTGATTAGTATGTGTTGAGTTGGATGGAAACGGGAAGTGTCCGGATGAGCCCGAAACGGTCGTTTTACTAAACTAGGTCAAATCTGAATGTTATGCTTAAAACGTGGGTAAATTGAGTTGGGTAAAAAGGATTAATTTATGATTTTATGACTTTTTACAGTAGCTACAAATATAATAAAACTTACCTTTTTGGTTTCGTGTCAAAATCTTTTACCGATTGGGATTTATGCTTAATCTACCGTAAGGTACGAAAGACGTTTACAACTTTCTGTTTTGATAGTCTGTCACTAAAAGTGCATTTCCCGTTGATTGAAAATAGTTCTAGGGCTGTTCTTTCCCAACTTTTAAAGGTAAGAGAAATACTTATACATGTCAAGAAATTTCACCTCCTGTACTATTATAGATTTTTAGATATGACCAAATCTTCACAACCTTTTTCAGAAAACTGAATGCAGTCCCTTGTTTTGGATTTTTCAAACCGAGTCTTAAACGTGTTCGGAACCCACACATAAATGCTTGGACCATCATACAAGGTTGATATTAGGTTATTACAGTAGGTTCAAGGTGTTGGGTCAAAATTTTAACTTAAGCTTAGGTCTCGCCATCGCACGCAAGTTACCTAGTCATACTATGTCCCACCACTTCTAAAACGTTATTGCTTCATTGAACGCATTCTTATTACGCGTCACCATTGCATAGGACCGTGAAGACTTCTTTTTGCTCAGCCCCTTTTACCTTGTGATTACTTACTAAATGTGAGTTCATAGCCCCTTTTTACTTGAACAATGTTTCTAAATGCGGGGTGAGATTTTACATGGTGGAACACATCCATTTAAAACTGTATACTATCCAGAACTTGTATGCTATTCAGACTTGTATGCTTTCCAACAGTTTTCATTGATATTATTGCTTATAGTTAATAGCCTTAAGTTTCCTCTCTTGATCATGAACCGTTAATTGTCCCGTATGCTTTGCGCTAAGCGCGAATGTTGTGGGTGGATCCATCGGGATTGACAATCCCCGTCCCGATTACCTTGACGCACTTACATTTGTTTATACTTGAGTATTTAGGCTGAATACTCCCTAGAGGAACTTACTTTGAGTTAAGCTTCGGTTCATGAACTAAACAGCAATAATATTGGTTTCAGACTATGGTTAATGATCATAACCATTTTCTCTATTTACTTGTTTTACAAATGAATGCTTGTGCTCCACACCTTTATTGCTAAACCTATGAATTTCACTCAACTTTGTGTTGACGATTTTACATGTTTAATCTCAGGTATTATTACTTAGCTTTGCTTGGATGGGAGCCCGCAGGATATTATCGCAGCTTGGAGATTTCTGTGATGCTTTTAAAAGACCGGTTTTAGTATAAACTGTCAGAAATTTTTATATCTTTTGGGCAACTTTGTGTTATAAATCATGATGAAATAATATATCTTTCCGCATATAAAACTCTGGGACCTATGTTTAAAACTCTGCTCATTTATGATGTGATATATATGCTTTTATTACGTCAGCTTTGTGTCAACTGTAATTCATTGTTTCTTGTACTATGACGTGTTACCCCCTCGTTGCCTAGTTGTTCCATGTCAGATTTTGGGGGTCTCACAGTTTCCATGAAACCCAATAAAGGGTTTCCATCAAACCTGATATGGATTCAATATGTCCAGAAGAGCTAAAAAAAGCAGGGTTTCCGTTAAACCCAAGAGAGGGCTTCCAACAAACCCCAAAACCACGGCTTCATGATATGCTTATGTTTTCCATCAAACTCGGCTGATCAATGAAGATCTATCAAATATCAAACTCATAGGGCACAGATCCACCAATCATTTTTAGGTCAAACACAGATCTCGTTTACTTGAGAGAGACAGAGAGAGAGAGTGTAGAAAGTAGATGGTTTTTGAGAGAATGCATACATAAGCATATAAAACCCCCAAATCAAAACGAATGGCCATGATTTACTAACCAATAATCAACGGCATGAGATGCGAATCCTGTAGCCACTATCACCAATCAACGGTGAAGGTTGATTTGTAGGAATCAACGGTTGTGGTCATGTTTGAGGGCCAACACAGTGTGTGAGATGAGTAACAGTGGTCAAGTTTGAGGTATGTGAGAGGAGTAATTGTGCAAAAACAATAAACAAATAAAGATGTGAGGGGATCACTGTTCCTATGGGAACGTGATTCCCCTCTATTAAAAGGTATCTAATTATATATTTAAACATTAAAGTGTTCTTAACGTTTAAACTATATTTAATTACACATACGTAGAAGGCAATGGAATAACAAGCTGCGCCGTAAATCTTTTTGAATAGCGAAACTAATTTTGTGAAAAACCACATCTGTGGATTTAGGTGTCATAACGTTATTATTCATAACGCGTTGAGTTCTTTTCAGAAGCTCCACCGCTTCAGGTGCAAAGAAACCAAAGGTATCAAATGCAAAATGAATAAACACGTGTTAATTTTCAATATATGATTTTTCGTGTTTTATCATTTTGTAAGAGGCGACTTTTAAAACAACCTGACTTGTTGTAAAAAAAGGCTTGCGGCAAAACAATAAACTATATAGATCAATTAAAGTAGAGATGTGTTGGGTTAATTTGATTTGGCAGATTTATGTAATTAAGCTTCAAAGTGTCGAATAAGCTCCATAACAATAAACTACTTAATATCTTTTGAGGCGATTTGCAATAACGAGATTGTGTAACCCGCGCGTTGCTGCGGGGCATACGATAACTATAGTAAGGTATACGCGGAAGTGCAGCTTATGATGCAACTTTTGCAACTAAGATCACACAACAACACAATTAGAGCAGCAAACATAAATACAGAAATGATGCGATAAGTGTGATTGGGAGAACGACTGTCAAATGTTCCGCATCTTTGCATAAAGCTTCTCCGTCCCTCTAAATTAAAATGCTTAGAGCCAAAGTATTATTTGTATATGGAAAAAAACCTGTCATCGTGTATGAAAATAAAATGCAACTACCGAAACAAAGTCGATGCAATAAATAATATAGTTGGTATCTCAAGTCAAAGAGTATAAGAAATATTCCCAATTCTGTATTGCAATATACAACTAAAGCAATACATATGTACAAAGTAATCTTGTATAATGTTGTCACCGAAATTTCCGCAGGGCATAACCTTAAGAACTCGTGTCACTGCAATATACATAAAAAGAACATCAGGTGACTATAAAAACAAAAGTTGCAGATTGTTCTACACTGTTAATAAGCGTTATCAAGAAAAACCTTCAAGTAGAATATTGTTACATGACTCGATGTACACAGGCCCCAAGAAGCATAATACAAAAACTCAGAAAAATTGTATGTTACAGTGTTTGAGAAACGGAAACTAATTATTGACTTACTCGATTTTTTTTACAGCAGCGGATCACTTCCTGAACATGCATATGAATAATGACATGTACTATTTTACCTATCTAGTGAAGGTCATCAAGATTATAAACTCATACAGTCAAGTAGAGAAGCTCATAAGCCAAGAAAAATAAGGTTATAGGGTTATCTTCCAATAAGCTTAGCTAGGGTGTTTCAGAGTTCATAATTATACCTCAAGTAGCTCATTTTTTTACCAATTGTCCCCATTCATTGGCACGTGTTCACCTACATATATAATCCAATGATTCTTTCGGTTAGTTAGTTAGCAATTTATTAGTTCTTTTATAAGAAACTCAAGATAGGCGTGAATTGTTTGTACCGGTTGAAGAGGATAAATGAGATTTTGAGCAGGTAGAGCACCTCCATCTCTCGTAAGCCACATCAGGGTCTTTGTGAACGCGATAGTGGTGAGGATACATATTCATCCAATAGTCACTGAAAGACAGGATTTGTATACTTTAAGAACTCCTACAAAAACATTTCTGTCCGAAAACCATACACTCTCATGTGTGCATACTTGCTAAAACAAACTATCGACTCATTCATACTTATGCGAATAACTGAGTCCAAAGAGTGTCAGGTGAGACTGGAAACAATAGCTAGCACATAAAAATCGTGAAATAGCTTACATTTTTGCACACCGAGAACAGCTATAGTGAGAAAGCAGTAATATGGGTGACCCTTATATTAGGACAAAGATATGCGTCTATTCCATCATGCATCAGAAGGGCACCTAGAAAGGAGAAATGCAAAATTGTTACTTACATATACTAAACAAACAATAGGTAATATAATGCATTCAAGACTCAAATAAAGTGTAGTGCAAGTAAGAGGATAAAGAGTCGATACCTTAACTAAAAGCTAGGAATAGAACAAAATCGGCACCCATAAGGGGTAACTAAGCAGCATAAAAACAGAATAGTGCGTACGTCAAACTGAGAATAATCGTGTGCCTCCTATAACGCTCTATAAAGCAGTACCAAATTTGATAAAAAAATGTTGAATATTTTTCCGTAAAACTCGATGCACAGGTTATCTTGAGGAAGTACTAAAGTTCATGTCAAACATGGTATGCTTGAAAGAATGCATACAGTGTATGACCATACACCAACAAATTGTCTATCTTGAATCTGAGCTCCCATAAGCTCATAAATCCAAATTTGAACTTCTGAAATACAGGGCTAGTAAATTAGTCCATATGCCAAAAAATAAGATATTTGAAATGCTAGCATATCAGAAATACCTTTGGTGGAGGATGGTGTAGGTCCAATAAGGTAACAATAATTAATTAAGAGGGACTATACGTCATGAATCTAGGCATAACATGATCAAAATATAGAAAAAATGCAAATGAAATCAAAATGTAGTTCACAAAATGAGTGAGGAGCAATCTGGAAAATGGCGTATAAGCAGTTGCTACATTATTGTGTAACCCGGAGATGCTGAGGTGATGAACAACAATTGTACCAAAGGAATGAAGAATACAATAACTACATATTGCCGCAAAGGCTAAGAAACCGTTTTTTAGCTTAGGTCTTTATTTGAATTCAAAATACTTAATTCACACAAACCCTCTATTGACATTACGGTTTTACGTCCGATCTAGTGAGCCTTAAAATATTTATGTAGGTGTTTGCTTCGATGGGTTAGATTGATGAGGTACAATATTTACTTTGTTAGGTACATGAATACTTGTACTGAAAACTTACCCACTAAAATTAGTTGTCCGACCTGTCATATGCCCAAAATGTAAATGATTCTGCAGTTGCTGTAGCAATTTTGGTTCCTTTGGTCATTTCCAAATTATCCCTTCTTGGTTGCATTGACGAATTCCACCCGGCTTGTACAACTGCATAAAAGAACACCATATAAAATTTTTGTCACATAAGAAATTTCAGGACCATAATAAGACTTATTATGAACTGGGCAATTATAACTTACTTAGCATATTCTAGTGTGTGAAGAATGATCCCGTTTAGCAAGAGTTAACTGTTACACCTACAACGTCATCACAACCTTTAAGAATATGCCATTAGCCATACACTTGCTATGAAAAAGCATGAAATGCAGAATCACAACCACCTATTGTTACATTGTGTCAGTCAAACTAATACACTAACTCATTCTGAATCACAAATTTTGAAATACTCGATGCCTAAAATCTTTTGTCCATGTTTATAGCTTTCACAAAAACTAAAATCCCATCTAACATAACTGTCAGGAATATAATATTCAGCCCACAAACAATCAAAGAGCACACTTAATGAATTTCAAATATGGAAAAAAAACATCAAGACCTTTTCATCCTTCCTAACCTTAAGGATTGTTAGTCTTTAAAAGATCCAAATACCAAGTGACATCAAATTGGCATATTATATCCATTATCACAAACACAATATAAGAAATCGGATGTTTCTATAATGTATCTTCAATTCATATTATACCTTTAAAGTTGTAATTTAGATACTTGGTAGTGAGACTCCTAAACAACACATAAGCTTTAGTCAATATAAAAGTCTTTTTTAACACATAAAAGTATTCGTGTAGATAGAATATACATACCCTTTTTCATAAAGTCTTCCTCACTTGTTAGAGCTTGTTGAGGTTTATTGAGATTTGAGGACATGCGCGTAATTATCAGTAGAAAAATCCAAATGCCTTTGATCGGTATATCGAAAGTGCCATGATAGATCCAGAATTATCAATTTTCTTCAATATCTGAGATAGACAAATGCCGTATTGATGCGAACCTGTAAATGAACCTTTATATTAGCAACTAATATGCTTAAAAAAATCTCTTTCCAAAAATACATCACATATTAGCCCCAATTCTTGTAAACAATGTGTATTATTTTTCACCTGAAGCGGGTCACCAAGTAAAATCGTACATATAAGCTTCAAAAACACTACTGATGAAATAGTAACATAGGACATTTAGTCTAAACCTTAATTCATATCCATCTGCTCCAAACGAACTATGGATGCACAATGCATCAGTGTACCTCCAGTAGCAGCAACAATAGGAAGTCCAAATTGCAAAATTCTAAATAATGTAACGCACATAAAAAAGTTTTTTTCATTGGCATATGACTCTCTATCATTCTTTTATATCATTAGCTTAAGTATATGGTCAGAACCATTCTAAGTATATAACTACTATACAATTGAAAGCCTATCATTCTAAAGTTAATATCCTCAAATGCAACCATTTATATCTAAGTAAAAAAAGGAAACATGTAGCAACATTTGTTACTACCAGCAAACATGTATCTCCTCAAAGATATTCACAGGTAAAAAGTTATTCTACCACAACTGTAATAGCAAAAAGCCACTTAAAATTGTAAAATATCCGTGAAGAAGATGAACGTCAATAGCTTCTAGTTTAAAAAACAATGCAAGTGTTTAAGAGACATATTTACAAACACTTAGAGGGCATAGAAAATACAACATAATGCTCAACATTGTACTCCTGTAGTAGGGGTCAAAATTTTATGCAAAATTCTTGTAGACATTTTATCATACACATTACAGGCACTCCCAATATCAAAAGTAAAATTAATAAGAAAACTACATGCTCAAAGATTATTATTAGGCAAAAACAAAAAGCTTAGATATAAAAATAATGCAAGCACTAATATTGCTATCAATTGATACTTGATAGTAACACACAACAGTAAACCAACAACTTTAGGAGCTCCACATTAAACCCACCATTATATAAGAAAAAATTGAAGTTTTAATTTAAAGCTCAAAAGTAAAAACTGAGTAAAACTCACCACATAATCTCCCCGTGGTAATCCACTGTTAAGATTTTAGGTCTGAAATCCCCTAAAATCGAGAACTGAGAATATTATTGCAATAGACCTACAAAATATTGCAACTTTAGAATCATTAAATTACGAATTTAGAATCACAAATTTTAGATCCAAAACATACCTTTTCTTTGGCGATAAAAAAACTTCCAAGAACCCATAATTTTTTTAGATGTTCTATCAAATCGAAATAGTATCAGTTGTAAAACTACCCAACAAAACCGAGAGGTGGTTTTGGAGATTTGCTAATGAAGCGGTGCATGCCTATTTTTGTTTTAGGTGAAGATGGGGGGATTTGGTGAGGATGATTTACTAAAAACAGTGGGATGTGTGTGTTTTGGGCGGTTGATAATACACGTAAGAAGACACGTGTGAGAAATTTTTTCCCGCCAAAACACCCCTATATCAATAAAAAATTGCCTACACCTTCGTAAAACAGGTAATAGTATTAATAGGGAACAATTTAAAATTCGATTTTTAAATTGACTTGCTCGAGTCATTAGGTTCGGATTAACTCGGTTCTTTTTTTAAATAATTTTTTTATATTTTGAATAATTAACAAAAATTATAGATAAAAATCATAAAAACATTCGTATACTAAAGATATAAATTGTTTACTAACCAATATAATAAATAATATGAATAAAATAAAATTTCATCGCAAATACGTAAAATTTACATCCCTTTTTCAAAAAAAAACTCGAAAAAATCGAAACACGACCGAGATCTCAAAAACCGGGTTGACCCGGGTCACCCCAAACCCGGCGGGTGTAGCCGGGTCTTGAAAATATAAAACCCGGGTAAATATGACGTGTTTTTCGACCGGACCCGGCCGAGTCGACCCGGGTCTGAAAACATTGACAAAAAGTATAAGATACTAAAGTTAAGATCATTGTAAATCATGTTTTTGGCATAGACCACATCAAAAAATCACATTTATCCAAACTAACCTTTCATCTTTTTCTTAAAAATTAAGTATCTGACAAACGGTTGATCGTTAAGTGACAAAAGATACACCATTACAACGAGAATTAAATCATCTTTCTATCGAGGGGCACATGTATGTACTTTCGACAAACTTTTTTTCTTCTGAGAAAATCATATATGATTTATATCATGGATCATATATGATTTTTCAGAATCATAATCATATGTGATTTTTTTAAGAAAAGAAAAAGTTCGTCGAAAGTATAAATGTTGCCCCTTGTTAGAAAGATGATTTAATTCTCGTCACGATGATATGTGTCGTTTTACGTAACGATTAACAGTTTTTGAGATATTTAATTTTTAAAAAAATAGATTTTTTTTATTAGATAAAAAAAATGAAAGATTCTGATTGGTTGATTAAGTTTATTGGAAAAAAAGTTTATGTTGAACTTTTTCCTAAGAGAATATATGTAGCAAAAGGTACACCGAGCACAGTTCGTCGACCGGACAAAATAATTCACGATCGGATCAGACAAAAGATTACAGTAGAAACTCGATAAATAATACTCGATTATTTAATAAACTCTCTAAGATAATATTTTTTGCCGGTCCTGACTCGGGGATATGGTGCTAAACTAATAATTCGCTGAAATTATAAGATAATACATTTTTTTATAATTTCTTTAGACCCTATATGAAATATAAATTAGTAATTCCTTATATATAGCATATTACATGAATGATTTAAGAAGGTTTATTGAAAAATGACTCAATTGTCTTTTATTTTTTGTTGAAATCAATTTCCCCTTGAATCCCGTCTCTAATTTTCTTTAGCATGGTAAGAACTTCTGGTGTTGTTTTCTCATAGCTCAACAAGAAATTGTTCAATGTGATTGCCGCTTTAATAGCTTCGTTTTGCGAATGGGCTCTATTTTAGAACTTTTCATCTTCTTCTTCATCGATATTATCTTTATTAATTCCAATAACGCTTTCAATAATTTCTTTATGAGTCAACAACTGTGTAACTACATTTTCCTCTGGATGAGTCAGAACATTTTCGACATCCATTACATTGCGATAACCCAACTCTTTGATTAAATTATGGAGTTCTTGAGTGCTTTCACCACCTTATTAACTAAGTATTATACTATAAATTAATAAAATATTAATTAATATATAAATTAATAATTATTACTTTATCGATTAATTAATAACTCTTTTAATTAATAAATTTTGGTAGTCCCAAATGTATTATTTTATAGAGCTTTTACTGTAATTTTATGCAAAAGCTGGTCCTAATCAAATGTTGGATCCAGACCCGGATACCGGTCGAAGGAGTTTAGTTTCGTTCCTTTCGACGTAGTACGTCGACTAGAAGAAGTCCAAACCACCTGTATCAGTCGAGCCAATAGATATACTCTTAGTTTCTTTTGAGACCCATAAATACATTACAACCAGTTGATTACTGATGTTGATGCTTGGACCGTACCTTTTGAATCAATATGTCAATATGTGACCAAGTCTTTAGACACATGTTGTGGTGCCCATTTTTTCATACTTAATGACGCAACCAATGATGCACATTTGTGAAGATCATGTAGCACAAGTTGCAGTTATTTGGTGGACTTCCATAAATGATACTACACGTCTAGTTAATTTGAACACACCGTCACATAAAACGATATCTTATTATGGTCAGAAGTACCATTAAAACTTTTGACTTCGCTCTTATTCAACCTATATAAACCATGCAAACACATACTTCATGCATCATTCAGTCATCCACTACTTTTTTAAAACATACTAAAGCAAACATGAGTTCCAGTTCAGATGAAGTTGGTAGTAGCAACTCTACAAGCAGATTAGCCAATGGAGCAAGTCAAGAAAAGAAATATAAAGGTGTTCGATGCAGGCGATGGGGCAAATGGGTATCAGAGATTCGAGTTCCAGGAACACGAGACAGGCTTTGGCTAGGGACTTATTATACGCCAGAAGGTGCAGATGTGGCTCATGACGTAGCTTCTTACTCCCACTACAAGAATCGTGAGATCAGGTGACCAGTGTTTCCTCGACGACAGAATGTCGTCGGGGAAAACACCTAATCCTTGGCGACACTGCTACGTGGCACAAATTCGTGATAACTTTTTGACCTTAGTGTTGACCAGCTTATCTCGGCGAGTAGGCGACATGTCGCCAGAGAAAAGTTGACAAGTTTTGACACAAATGTTCTACCGAAAGAAAAGGCGGGAACATTTCCCTCTGAATTATTCTGGCGACATGTCGCCGGGATACTTTGTCTACAACAACTGCGCGCCATTAACGTTAATCATGTTGGCTAATAACATATCGAATGTTTCTCCGGCGACATGTCGCCAGGGATACCATCACTAAACGACAAAAACTCAAACTAATTAGCAAAAGGGTTGGCGGGCTTTTACCCGCCAAAGTTTCTCTGACGACATATCGCCGGGATGCCTTCTGCCCATAATTATTATGTTTAAATATATAATTATTTATCTAAAAACTATATAATTATTTATTTAAAAGCTATATAATTATTATTTGTAAAAACTATATAATTATTTATTTAAAACCTATATAATTATTATTTTTAAAAACTATATAATTATTTTTTTAAAACCTATATAACTATTATTTTTAAAAACTATATAATTATTTATTTAAAACCTATATAACTATTATTTTAAAAACTATATAATTATTTATTTGAAACCTATATAACTATTATTTTAAAAACTATATAATTATTTATTTGAAACCTATATAACTATTATTTTTAAAAACTATATAATTATTTACTTAAAAACTATATAGTTATTATTTTCAATATAATATGTAACTATATAACTATCGATCCGTTGTCATTTTATTTTCGAGACGTTTATATAATACAAAATGAGAATTTTGTAAAACAAATAATAGTTTATTCAAAATATTACATATACCCCTTGTGTAAATACATGTGAGATTTATAGATAGACACGCCTAAATATAATTTTATTCGAAATGGACATTGAAACACGTGCTTAATTAAACATGGATATTACAACGATAATAGACTCATAAACACGAAAAAAAACACATCACAAACTAGTTCAAACTAATGTTCCCTATGTCATTGTAAAGGTCGTGAAGTAGTGCAGCTGAATCCACTGTGTGCTTATCACCATGGCGGTAATCTCTACTGTACTCTAAAGTACCTTATCTTTCCATTCAATTGCACATAGTTTCCACACGTTGAAGAGCTTGGAGAAGAAATTGGAGTCATTGAAGGTCTCGGAGAAGAGCTTGGAGGAGAAAAGCTCGTTGAATGTCTCGAAGAAGAGTTTGGAGGAGAAAAGTTAGTTGAAGCTCTAAGAGAATTGACAAGTAGTCTGACTCGTTCGTCTTTCCATAAAAAAAAATCGCATCCATATGAAACTGGATGTTCCACCTATGAACGTGGACAAGCATCGTACTGTCTACCAATAGATTCACGTTTCCACGATTGTCGATGAACTACATCTCCATGTCCACACCTACACGGAAAAGCTTCATGCTTCAGTATCTTCATAATAACAATGTGTTTGTGATGATAAGTGTGTTATCTGCTAGTGATTGTGATGATAAGGAGTGTGTGTGGTTGTCCTTTTATGGTAAAAAAAGTGAGGTAAATGGTAAACATTTTCCCGCCTACGTTAATCACGATTATTTAACATTAATCACGATTAGTTAACATTCATCCCGATTAGTTAACATTCATCACGATTAGTTAACATTCATCACGATTATGATTACACGTTTCATTTTCAATGGATGAGACGGTATGTAATGGTTACATGTTATATGTTCAATGGATGAGTCGATCGATTAAGGTTACACGTTACATATTCAATGGATGAGTCGATAGGTTAAGGTTACACGTTATATGTTCAATGGATGAGTCGGTATGTATTGGTTACACGTTACATGTTCAATGGTTGAGTCGATACATTAAGGTTACACGTTATATGTTCAAGGGTTGAGTCGGTAGGTTATGGTTACACGTTACATGTTCAATGGATGAGTCGGTATATAATGGTTACACGTCATATGTTCAATGGATGAGTCGATAGGTTAAGGTTACACATTATATGTTCAATAGATGAGTCGGTATGTATTGGTTACACGTTATATGTTCAATGGATGAGTCGATAGGTTATGGTTACACGTTAGATATTCAATAGATGAGTCGGTATGTATTGGTTACACGTTAGATGTTCAATGGATGAGTCGATAGGTTGTGGTTACACGTTAAATGTTCAATGGATGAGTCGATAGGTTATGGTTACATGTTAGATGTTAATTAAATGAGTCGGTATGTATTGGTTACACGTTAGATGTTCAATGGATGCGTCGGGATGTATTGGTTACACGTTATGTGTTCAATGGATGAGTCGATAGGTTATGGTTACACGTTACATGTTTAAGGATGAGTCGGTATGTAATGGTTACACCTTAGATGTTCAATGGATGAGTCGATATGTATTGGTTACACATTATATGTTCAATGGATGAGTCAATAGGTTATGGTAACAAGTTATATGTTTAATGGATGAGTCGGTGTGTATTAGTTACACGTTATATGTTCAATGGAGGAGTCGATAGGTTATAATTACACGTTAGATGTATAATAGATGATTCGGTATGTATTGGTTACACGTTAGTTGTTCAATAGATGAGTCGGTATGTATTGGTTACACGTTATATGTTCAATTGATGAGTCGATAGGTTATGGTTACACGTTATATGATCAATGGATGAGCTGGTATGTACTGGTAACACGTTATATGTTTAATGGATAAGTCGATAGGTTATGGTTACACGTTAGATGTTCAAAGATGAGCCGGTATGTATTGGTTACACGTTAGATGTTCAATGAATGAGTCGGTATGTACTGGTTACACGTTATATGTTCAATGAATGAGTCGCTAGGTTATGGTTACACGTTATATGTTCAATGGATGAGTCGGTATTTATTGGTTACACGTTATATGTTCAATGGATGAGTTGATAGGTTATGGTTACACGTTAGATGTTCAATAGATGAGTCGGTATGTATTGGTTACACGTTAGATGTTCAATGGATGAGTCGATATGTTATGGTTACACGCTAGATATTCAATGGATGAGTCGGTATGTATTGGTTACATGTTATATGTTCAATGGATGAGTCGATAGGTTATGGTTACACGTTAGATGTTCAATAGATGAGTCGGTATGTATTGGTTACACGTTATATGTTCAATGAATGAGTCTGTATGTATTGGTTACACGTTATATGTTCAATGGATGAGTCGATAGGTTAAGGTTACACGTTAGACGATGTTCAATGGATGAGTCTGTATGTATTGGTTACACGTTATATGTTCAGTGGATGAGTCGGTAGGTTATGGTTACACGTTAGATGTTCAATGGATGAGTCGGTATGTATTGGTTATGCGTAATATGTTCAATGGATGAATCCGTATGTATTGGTTACACGTTACATGTTCAGTTGTTGAGTCGATAGGTTATGGTTACACGTTATATGTTCAATGGATGAGTCGGTAGGTTATGGTTACACGTTACATGTTCAATGGTTAAGTCGGTAGGTTATGGTTACACGTTACATGTTCAATGGTTGAGTCGGTAGGTTATGGTTACACGTTACATGTTCAATGGATGAGTCGATAGGTTATGGTTACACGTTATATGTTTAATGAATGAGTCGGTAAAATTGGTTACCGAACCGGAATAAATCGAGAAACTAAACCGACTCGACCGGAATGAATTGGAAATTAAACTGATCGAGATGATATTATTATTTTATAAATTATTATTATTATTATTATTATTTTATAAATAATAATAATTATTATTTTATAAATAACAATAATAACTTGTTGTCCCATATATTTGTGATGATTAAGCAAGGAAGAAAGAAAGAAAATAGATGAAGTAGATGAATTCTAGAGAGAGAAAGTAGTGAGAGAAAGTAGAGAGAAGATGGAGAACTAGGTGAGATTATATTAGCATAATGAGAGTTATAAAATGATAATCCACCCTTCCTAACATGCTAGGAAGGGCCTTATATAGTCGGGCTTACATGTAACCATAATGGGCTATATTGTTTGGACCGGGCTTGTCTTTTGGGCTTTGAGTAGCTTAAATCCAAGCCCGTGAACCACGACTATTTAACTAACTATTACAACGTTCTAATAAATGTTACAATAATAAACTATGACCGAGCATTCTTGTTTGACTCAATATTTTTAGGCTAACAATCTCCCCCAATAAGAGGTCATTCCCCTTCGATATTTGGAGATCAATGGAGATTACGAATCTCGTCATAAATGAGTCTTGAACGTGTAATAGTAGTCTTGTTCCTTCATGCTGTGATCTTTGAGCCTTTGTCATTGTCTTTCGACTTAGTCTTTTATCTTGAGATCTTCAAATCATTCTTGACTTGTCTTTGCCATCTTGTGATCTTGTGTCTTTATCCACATGCTCACACTATTAATTGTTGAATAAATCTTTAGGCATGAATATGTGGTTTTTTGAATCTTTGACTTTGCTGAGTACACCGTGACGCGACCTTCTCGAGACAAAACATAGACACGGACTGAATGGCTTTGACATTCGTCCTAAATCGGTAGCGTTTTACCTTCGGTCGGTGAAGGCCGTTTTACGATATTAAATACCGTACCTGTGATTAGGTAGATTCAGTTAAGAATCTCCTTGACAGGGTATCGCGGCTGTACTAGCCGTTCTCTTTACTCGAACGTCTCAAAGCAAGATTGCGAACATAAAGAGTGAATCAATTGGATAAATATCCGCTTGATTAAAGTCGTCAATTCAAATTCCTGGAACAAGTTTGATTCATTAAGAATCTTACCATTGTTGCTTTCCAGTTAACACAAGCTTGATTCATAAGAATCTCACAAGTCACCTACCGTAGCGCTGTTTGATGTTGACGCTAGAAGGATTTCCATTCATCACTGTGAATATTAATGAATATCACTCTGAATGTTCTGGCAAGACCATAAAGATATTGCGTAGAAACCTGAAACGAGTTTGAAATCAATTCAGAATCAAACCACTGTTGCTTTTCATTTTACAAATGTTCAATTCTAAAAGAATCTTAAACATGACCTACCGCAGTGCTGTTTGATGTTAACACTGGAAGGATTTCCACTCATCATTGTGAATACTAAGTAGTATCACTCTGAGTGTTCTATCAATATCGCAAGGATATAGCGTAGGACTCTCTTGATCTTCATCCGTGTGTTCTAACGAGATTTGATTGATCTCTAGACTCTAGGCTGGAGCAGATGCCACCTTTCAATATCAACTATCTCGGAATGAGAAAGTCAATAGAAGTCGTGTTGATCTCCGTAACAACAAAACAAACTTCTTTTGAGAGAAGTCTGAGTAGCTAGGAAAGGGTTGTGCTTCACATCACTGGGTCCATGATGAGTTTGTCTTCATGATGATTTGACCCGGTTTCTATCTAAGTTGTATGGAGGGCTTCTTTCTTTAGACCCTTTATCCTTACATTTCTTTTTCATTCTTCAACCCCTTCAATGCTTACCAAGACATCATTAATAGCACCTTGTTGTGATTGTTCCAATGTTATCATCAGTACTTAGTCGACATTCAGCTTCGTTCACATTCTACTCCATCTTTCCTAAGGACTTCTAATAATCTATTGGATTGTCCCTAGGAAGATCCCTTCGGTTTTGGTTAGATCATAGGACTTAAACCTAACCACCCTTTTGACACCAATAACGTCGTGAATTAAAGATGTTGTGGGTATTTAATCGAAACCATGAGTGCTTGAGTGTTTAGATCACCTTTTAATCACATTTTCTCCCCTATCTCTAATATATAAAATCGTTTGATATTAGAGATACCAAATTTGATTAAAATATATTGTAATAAAAATAGTCTTGAAACTTTTCGGGAGAAAAATGTGTCAAACTTAGCATGAAATTTGTAAAGCTCCCCCTCAAAAATTGATCCAATGGAATTGTCATTACGAGGATATAATCCACATTAAACTTTTGAGGATAGGAGTTGTTGAACACACAATTTTTGAAAGATTTTAAATATCATTGAGAAATTCTTGAAAAAATTGTGTTCAACGCTTTTTGAAAAATCAATTCTTTTTGGCGAAAAGGTTTTTCTAAAGCATAAACTTGAGTTCATAGACTTTGAATGTCTTGACGAATCCACTCAAGTGTAAGAAGATTTAACTTCTTTTGCTAAGGGTAAGAGTACGAAATCGTACACTCCCCCGTGAATATAGATCCGGGTTACAATCTAAAAGTGATTACAAGCCATTGTGTTGAGCTCAAAACGTTGAATGTTTTGTGACAAGCTCAACCCGAGATATATTGCTCTACCCGTTGTTGGAAATATTGTCCAAATGAGACAATTTCCTTTAAAAAGATAGAAATGACATGTTTTGAAAAATATTTACAACTTTCATTCGAGCTTTATGTACACACCCGTGTCGTTATTGAGCGACATTTCTAGTTACGTCCATATTATCGATACTGAAAGACATGTCGAGAAGAATATTTTTGGATTATCAAAGATTTTTTAATTTTGTATTTTGCTTTTTCATTAATATTTACAGGTAGATGTTTGATAGACGAATCAAGTAGGCTTCTTTGCCAGAATCTCCAGTTCTGCTGGAGTTAAACATCTCATACCAATTTGCCTAACAAGATACGCAAACCTCTCTTTTGAAAGAGCTTTTGTAAACAAGTCAGCTAATTGGTAATCAGTTCCAACAAAGTATAATTCAACAATACCCTTTTCAACTTGTTCCTTAATGAAGTGATATCTGACATCAAAGTGCTTCGTGCGGAAATGCTGTACCGGATTGCAGGAGATAGCTATGGCGGACTTTGAGTCACAGTACATAGGTACTTTATCAAAGTGGAAGCCATAATCCGTGAGTTGTGTTCTCATCCAAATAACTTGAGCACAACACGTAGATAGTGACACATACTCCGCTTCGGCTGATGAAAGTGACGTGCAATACTGCTTCTTGGAAGACCATCCCACAAGCTTATCTTGACCTAGAAATTGTGCACCACCAGAAGTAATTTTACGTGTATCAAGACACCCTGCATGATCAGAATTTGAATAGGCCGTTAGAAATAAACCAGTTTCCATCGGATACCAGAGTCCCATGTGAATGGTATTCTTAAGGTATCGAAAGATCCGTTTAACCTCCTTGAGGTGCTTTTTAGTGGGTCGAGCTTGATATCGTGCACAATAGCATGTAGCATGATGAATATCAGGTCTGCTTGCTGTCAAGTACATGAGAGACCCGATCATGGAACGATATCTCATTTGATCTATGGGTAATCCCTCCAAATCAACATCTAGGGATGTGGTTGATAATGGTGTCCCAACGGGGTCACATGATGTCATACCATGCTTTTTGATTATCTCTTGACAATACTTAGCTTGGTTAATGAAGATACCACTTGGGGATTGGTGAACTTGAATTCCTAGAAAGAATTTTAGTTCGCCCATCATAGACATTTCAAATCTGCTGTGTATTACTTTTTCAAACCATTTTGAAAGTTTTGGGTTTGTAGACCCGAAAATAATGTCATCAACATAAATCTGCACAAGAAAAATGTTATCCCCATATTTATAAGTAAACAAAGTTAGATCAATGGAACCTTTTGAGAAACCTTTGGAGACTAGAAATTTCGAGAGCTCGTCGTACCACGCTCTTGGAGCTTTCTTGAGTCCATAAAGTGCTTTGTGGAGACGATACACCTTGTCAGGATAATGAGGATTGACGAATCCATCCGGTTGCGTGACATAAACTTCTTCCTTCAAAGGACCGTTAAGAAACGCCGTCTTTACGTCCATTTGATAAACGATGAATCCCTTATGTGCAGCATAAGCAAGGAAAATCCTGACTGCTTCCATTCGAGCTACTGGTGCAAATGATTCTTCAAAATCAATACCCTCTTTCTGTCCATACCCTTTAGCCACTAGCCTAGATTTATTCTTGATGATCGTGTTTTCTTCATCCATCTTGTTTTTCCAGATCCATCAAAGATTTAAGGGTATTACATCATATGGTCTGTCAACAAGTTCCCAGACTTTAAGTCTTTCAAATTGTTGAAGTTCATCCGTCATCGATTCAATCCAAGCATGATCAGTCATGGCTTCCTTGATGTTTTTCGGTTCAGCTGAACTCACGGCGAGTGCGAACATACAAACATCGCCATCGGTGTGAAGTTGTCGTCTTGTACGAACGGGCTGTGAAGGTTTTCCAATGACATGAACCAAAGGATGATCTCGGATCCAATGATGTGTTGAAGGATGTCGTTGGTAGAACGTATGCATATTTGACGGATCAACATGGAGAGTAGAAGACTCTCCAGTTTTGTGTACCGGTGTACCAAATGGGTTGAAAAATTCGTCTTCGTCAGATAATGCATTGTCTGCTTGATTTGTGTTCTCTGGAGCAATGACAGTAGTTGTGGATGTTGTAGGATCGATTGTTGAAGTGATATTCTGAGAAAGTAACTCTGCAGCAACCGGTGTTGAAGTAGATGAAGTTGTATCCTTTTGTTGACGATGATCGGTATCATCATTCATCATGAGTGACAGCGGAAGACTTCGATACAACTTGTTTCTCCCCCGTGAAATATTCATCATACATTGGTCCATATAACATTTCCAACTCTTGAATTGTCGTGTTGACTGTCATATCAGCTCTAGGAACATTTTTTAGAACCAGCGTTGAACTTGACGGTTCATTGCTGTGGTCTTGAGTTCCGAGTTCCGTGCGGTTATGAACGAAAGTCGTTTTGTCGTTTTGGATCGGGACTTAAACTGTTTTGTTCAAGTGCCATTTCTTGTAATTCATCAAATCAAATGTGAATGGTCTCGACTATCAATTTTGTTCTCTTGTTGTATACTCTATATCCCTTAGACTGAGTTGCATATCCCACAAGAATACATGCATCACCTTTCTCTTTCATCTTATCCAAATTTTCACCATCTCGTATTATGTAACAAGTACATCCAAAAACATGAAGGTGTTTGAGTGAAGGTTTTCGATCATGAATTATGTGATATGGTGTCTTTTCGTGTCTAGGAATAATTAAGGATCGGTTTTGTGTGTAGCATCCGGTTGACACGGCTTCGGCCCAAAAGTATAGTGGAAGTTTTGAAGCGGATAATAATGTTCGAGCAGCCTCAACTAAAGTACGGTTTCGTCTTTTAACAACGCCGTTTTGTTCGGGTGTTCGAGCAATAGATGTTTCATGTTCAATTCCTTCGACTTCAAAATAATTTCTCAGATTTGAATTCAAAAATTATGTACCTCTGTCAGTACGAACCACTTTAACTTGAGATTGAAGACCACGTTGTATCAGTTTAAGAAAGCTGATGAGAACTTCGGGTGTTTCATCCTTGGACCTCAAGAAGTGAGTCCATGTGTACCTTGAGTAATCATCGACAATTACCAGAATATATTTCTTCCCATTGATACTATGAACACGCATGGGACCACACAAATCCATATGGAGAAGATCTAACCGTCCTTTAGAGCTTGGTGTAGTTTTTGTCTTAAAACTACTTCGTTTAGCTTTACAAAGCTCACAAGAAGAACAAAGATGATCTTTGATGAATTTTAAAATTGGAAGGCCTCTCACAATATCTTTCTTGGAAAGCAAGTTGATGGTATCAAAATTAAGATGAGATAAACGTTGATGCTATAACCATGCCTGAGTCGATGAAGCTTTAGCCATGAAGTAAATTGGAGTTGATGAAGTTGTGTCTTGTAGTGAAATTGTGTAGAGATCAGTACCCCGTGTACCGGTAAGTAAGTCATTCCCATCATAATCACGAACAAAACATGTCTTCTTTCTGAAAGAAACCTCCAAATCCGCATCACAGAATTGACCAACCGAGAAAAGATTGTGATTGAGCCCTTCGACGTAGTATACCCTTTTGATCGTTAGGTTCCCGTGAACCAAATCTCCACATCCTAGGATCGGTGCAAATTGATCATTTCCGAATCGGACCGTACCAAGGAACTTCTCCACGAAGTTAATTAGAAGCTTGAGATTCCCCGTCATGTGCTTCGTGCATCCGGAGTCCAGTATGAAGAGAATTATTTGTATCACATGCAGAAGAGTTAGAACACGATGGAGCAATTGCTAAATTGGATACCGGAGTAGTTGTGATGGTAGAATTATTAGTGTCCTTAGCAACATTTAAAGGCATACTAACACTCGTTGTCACATTTTCTGTCCTATCTTTAGGCATCCATTTATATCCGGGAGGAAATTGATTAGCAAACCACCATTTCCAAGACTTGCTAGCAGACTCATATAATTCCTTAATTCTGCTTCTAGGGTTCTTAGTGGTGGAGTCTGATGCATTACTTTTCTTAGTGGGAGTAGCACCAGAATGGTTCACTTTGCGTTTGGGTTTACTAGCACTAATAGGCATCGCAACTTGCTACTTAGTTATAGTATCTACGCCTTTGACATTTTTCATAGCACACATTGAATGATTAGCATTAGCACTTTTTCCACATTTGACACAAACGAATTTGACATTCATAGTATTCAAATCATTCAAAACATTCAAATCGTCATTACACGCGATTACAGAGTTTTTATTCTTAAAAACATTCAAATTCCTAGGCTGTTATTCTACTTCCTTCATGTTCTCTTGACTCTTGTGTTTCCAGACCTTATCATTCACTTGAGTGCGCTTAAGCTGAGGCTGGCTAACACTTGTAGTGGAGACTATTCTTGTAGTAGAAGACACACGAAGATTAGTGTTTCTAGAAGTCTGAGGCGAGTGAGTAACTTTGTTTGTGGGCTTAGTGGTCATTCTATACATCCCTGGTTTAATCATATTAATGTGCTTAATTCTTGGTGTTATGACATTCCTTATGGGTTGATTATGTGGTACCCTTTCCTTTCCATCCATCTTGGGGGAAAACACAGGTTTTGAAAACGAGGAATTTGATAAAGCAGATGGTTTTCCCAAGATAGAGGAGCTATTCACCTTAGAAGCATTGGGTTGTATAACAACAGGTTTCTTAATGCTAGGTTCCACAACTTTGCTACCCATCTTAGCAACGAGTTTCTCCAACTCTGCTATCGCTCTTTCCCTGTCTTGTAACTGAGCTTTCAACCCTTTAATTTCCAAATTCTGTTCATTCATTTCTCAAAACGTTTTGGAAAGTTTTTCTTGCAAGTTATTATCATGTGGAAAACTACCAACGTATTTTTGCAAAGCAAGTTCAAGAGAATGACAATGTTTTTGAAGGAAATCAGTTTTATGTTGAAGTAACTCAAAATCCTTTTTATCAACATTTTCTTTACGTTTCGAAAGCTCAATTTCAAGGCGCTCACATTCTTAGATCTTATCAAGATATTTGCATGCAACATTAGAATATTCATCAATATCAGCACAAGATGTAAAATAAGCACACATAACATCTTTAGAAACGCATTCTTGCAAGAGTAAATCATATTCATCTGAAAAATCAGACTTCTCCATTTGAAGATCATCAATGTTTTTCTCAATAGACTCAACATATTTTAAATCATCAAACATTTCAGTCCGAATGTACTCCTCAAATTGAAGAACAGTTTCTTTAATCAACGCCGTATTTGGAATTAAGAGTTCTTTCACAAGCAAGGTAATATCTTGAGGAATCGGGCGTTGCCACTCAGCATTTTCACGTTTTGCCCAATCTCTTTCAACAACAGATTTAACATTATCTATGTGGTGTTTAAGAATACCAAATGTTTTCCTACTCTTGCTTTTGGACTCATCTAAAGGAAGGTAGTTCATATATTTGTAAACATTAGATTTCTTAGGGGCAAATGCTTTCTTCCATTGAATTCTCTTTTGTTTACATTCTAAAAACACTTCCTCACGAGTTTTCTGATTTTGTTTGTTGAAAAGACCATAAAGACTATTCTCATAAGCATAATTAAATGGTTTCACAAACTTTTTATTGACAAGAGGTCGACTATCATCATCCCAAAGGGCAGTCTCTTCACTATCGGCACTAACAGGCATGCAATCAAGATCGGTCCTTTCAGACTCATCAAGATAAAGACGCCGGTTTGCAGCCTGAGCTTTGGCAAGGTACTCAGGACTTGCAAAGCTAGCTTGACCCTTAAACATCGACGGAGGTGCTATCATTCTTACGGTTTGAATAGAATCATGCGTTTTATAAACAACTTTCTTCAAAAGTTCGACTTGTTCTTCTAGTTTCGTTACTTTTTTGGTTTCTTTATCATATCTATAGGGATGAGCATTTTGACCCGAATCCCGAATCCGAACCCGAACCGTTCCCGGAACCGTACCGATTCCCGATACCCGAATCCCGTTCGGTACGGGATCGGGACTACAAAATAAGGTAAAAAAAATCGGGACCACTAATTCGGTACGGGATCGGTACCAAATCGGAAAATTCCCGAAAAAATGGGAAAATCCCGATTTCCCGGTACCGGTACCAATACCCGTACCGGTACCGATACCTGAATCCCGTTCGGTACGGGATCGGTACATAACTTTTTAGATCGGGAAAAATCGGGAGCACTAAATCGGGACGGGATTGGGCCCGAGCTCATCCCTACATATCTACTTTTGAGGTCTTGTTTTAACGCATCTACCTCTTGTTTCTTAACCTCAAGAATTTTAGCAGAATCGTTAGTGGTCATAGAAAGATTTTGTTCAAGTTCATTAACTTTGGTATTGGCAAGGTACGTTTTTTGACGTTCATCCATTAAGAAAACATTATATTGACGCTTCTCTTTGGCTAATAACTCAAGAGTTGTATTATATTTGTTTTCAAAATCGTCCTTTTGACTTTTTAACGCACTACCCTTATACCCCTCAAGCTCTTTGGTTTTCTGAAGGAGCTCATCTCTATAGCTTCCAGTTGTCTCACTAGATTTGATAAGAGCAGCTTTGCATTCTTCAAAATTTTGAGTGAGCGTAGCATTAACCTTTTTTAATTGCTTGTGACTCTGCCTAGTTTCTTTAACATCTTGTTGTAAATTAGCAATTAAATTAGCAAGAGCAAAACGTTCCTCTTCATCATACTCATTTGCATGTTGATCATCCTCAGACTCATTATTGCACATGTCTGAGGAATCGGGTGTGGTATTGCTATCAACCGTTTCCATCATACACATGTCATTAATGGCATTGGGTAGATCACTATGCTCATGAATATCACCAAACACATTATATTCATCAGTAGTGTGTACCTTATCGATTGGCTCAGTGTCAAAGATAGGACCGTTGTCATCTTCAGTGACTTTGAGAACTTCTTCAACCTTTGCCATGTACGAGTAATGTGCATCGAGTTCTTGATCGGAGTCTTCATCATCAGTGTCATCAAGCATTGCTCCTTCCTCAGTCGACAGTTTAACCCCAGCTTCCATCTTCTTGCATAGCAGCATCTTTTCCTTATGATAACCAGAGTCTCTAACCCTTTTTGGCTTCTTGCATTCCTTTGCCATATGCCCATAACCTTGGCAGTTAAAACATTGAATCCCACTTTGTTGAACCACTTTACTTCCAACAGTTTCCCTATTCCCAGTAGCTGCAGCAATCCTCTGAGTATCATACTTGGCAGTTTGTCGATCATGCCTTGTAGAACCCTCAACATGCGTTGGATTATGTAGATCATACCTAGAAGGACTTTCACCACGTCGACGTGTGTCATACCTTGGAGGACTCTCAACATATTGGTTCTTTGTGTTAGATGATGTTCGAAGATTGTTGTTGGTGGGTTTGTAGATTTTCTTGTAAGTCTTCATTATGAAAGCAATTTGTTGTTTCATCTCTCGATTCTTTTGAGCTTGGTCTTCATCACTATCTTCTTCAGATGATGACTCAGATGGTGGTGATGGTGCTCTTAGCACTTTGCCTCGTGATCTTGTGGACGATGAAGACTTAGATGATGTGGAATATCGTGGTGAGGATGATGTAGTGGAGTATGGCTTAGGAGCACGAGAGTGATAGTCTTGAACATGTTGAGTGGTAGTCACCAAAGCAAGTGGATTAGCCGTCTTTGCAACACGTTCAGATCGAATATCATTTGCTTCATTCTGAAATTGCTTCAAGATATCAAAGAGTCGATGATATGAGACCTCGTCTAACTTTTCTTGTTGTTTCACTAAAGTGACGAACCGTGTCCACTCGGGTTGAAGTTGTTGAAGAAATTGAACATTGACTTGCATGGTGGAGACTTGTAGATTATTTCTTGTCATGTCATTCATCATTTTATAAAACCTAGAGTAGTATGAATCAATTGATTCTCCATCCTTTGAAGTAAACTTTCCAAAGTTCCAAAACAAATTTGTTTTGACATCTTGTTTGTTGAGTGATTCTCCTTGTTGCAAGCGTTCAATAGCAGTCCACATTTCATGTGCTGTAGGGCATGCATCAACCGTGGAGTAAATATCCTCTCCAATCCCACTTAGAACCATATAGATGGATTCCTTTTCTGCATCATGCTAGGCACAATTTTCAGGTGTGAGATCGGATCTTGTTTCATCACGTTCACTTGCGGGTATTGGATCAGTAGTATCTGTGGCTGGTCTTGGAGGAATTGAGATCTTCTTGAATACATATGGTCCATGAGTAATATATTTCCTCAAGGCATCACCATTGGGTCTTGTATCAAGGTATCATATGAAACATGATTGCCATTGAGCATACCGACCAGGCACAAGCATTGGTGGTCTCTCTTTGTTACATGTCACCATTATGTTGTTGTTCGTCACACGATATTCTGCAGTAGAATCCATCTCAATATTCTCTGAAATGATGAAGTGAATATGGATCTTTAAGTAGATGTGTTGTGATTGTTGTTGTAGTTCAAATTTCGAAAATTGTAATTTTTCTTCAGTTCGACAATAAATTCTCCAGTCCGACAAAACGGTAGACCAAAAAATTTTGTAATCGCCAAATTTTGAAATCGAGCTAGAAATGTCCTAAAACTAGTATGGAAAAAATTGAATTTACATAGCATCGGAATGTCCATCGGAATGTAGTATCGGAATACTGTCGGAATGTCTGTCGGAATGTAGTATCGGAATGCCTATCGGAATCACTGTCGGAATATGGCTGTCGGAATGTGGCTGCCGGAATCCCTGTCGGAATCAGTGTCGGAATAAGACCTGTCGGAATACAGGATCGGAATAACCGTCGGAATGTTAAAACCCCTTTCCGATGGAATTCCGTCAGAATAACTATCGGAATATGAAACCCTTTTCCGATGGAATTCCGTCGGAATAACTGTGCAGTTCCGAAACTTTAGGTAAAAAATGATATTTTTGACAAGAAATCCGCGATTTTAACCAACCAAAAGCAATCAAATCCCTACCACAACTATGTAGGAGATGTAAATCAAGAAGTAGAGCACGGAAAGCACAAGAAAAACATGAATCCGAGATGATTATAGGAGGAAATCACACGAACCAAGTATTATATCAACAACGAATCACAAAACTACCCCATGGTGATTGATACCAATTGTTTTCCCATATATTTGTGATGATTAAGCAAGGAAGAAAGAAAGAAAATAGATGAAGTAGATGATATTTAGAGAGAGAAAGTAGTGAGAGAAAATAGAGAGAAGATGGAGAACTAGGTGAGATTAGATTAGCATAATGAGAGTTACAAAATGATAATCCACCCTTCCTAACATGCAAGAAAGGGCCTTATATAGCCGGGCTTACATGTAACCATAATGGGCTATATTGTTTGGACTGGGCTTGTCTTTTGGGCTTTGAGTAGCTTAAATCCAAGCCCGTGAACCACGACTATTTAACTAACTATTACAACGTTCTAATAAATGTTACAATAATAAACTATGACCGAGCATTCTTGTTTGACTCAATATTTTGAGGCTAACATAACTTTATAAATAATAATTATTATTATTTTATAAATAATAATAATTATTATTTTGACAGTACGAATCCCCGACGACATAATGGAATCCTTGACGACATGTCGTCGGGGAAGGTGTAAGAAAAAACGACAAAAGTAGGTACACAAATATCCGTTGACAAGTCAACTGAATCCCTGATGACATGTCGTCGGGGAAACTTGGTCACATCCCTCCCAAATTTTTTCAATCACGCGCGTTTTAGGCTAGACGACAAAACCAAAAAGTATCCCCAGCGACATGTCGCCGGGGAAACGTCACCGGGGAAAAAATAATACTTTTTGACCAGATTTGCTATCTCCACACAAACTCATAACTTATCCTCATAAAAAAAACACCCCGGCGATCTGCTACTCACCACCACCATCATCTTTGACACCACTCACCATTGTTATCACCACCATCAACACCACTCACCACCACCACTACTCCATCTTCATTCCCCACCACCACCACCATCTCCATCTTGATTCGTCGCCGCCACCCCCACTCCAATCACCACCATATTCATTCGTCGCCGCCACCGTAGGCATCACCACCGCAGGCACCCTTCAATAAAGGTATTTTTTTTAGATTTTAGTTTTTTTATAATTGTTATAATAATTGATATTGTAATTGATTTTGTTTATATAAATGATATGATAATTGGTTTTGTTTTTATATTTCACGTCACCGCAGTCAAGCCCCGACCGCAGCCGAGCCCAACCACAACCGAGCCCGAGCACATCCGAGCCCCGACCGCAGTCGAGACCCGACCACAGCCGCAACCCGACCACTCCTTAACGGTATGGTTTTGTTTTTATGATACATTTGTTTTTATTTTAGATTCTCCAGCGACATGTCGTCGGGATCGCATAAACTTTTTGATTTTTGATAAACGTAAATATAAACACTCTTTAATAGTGTAAAACGCACATTCAAACACTCTTTATGCTGCCTATTTTATGAGAATAAGCTGTTTTCAAACAGCTTATCCTAAACTGCTTATCAGAATAAGCTGTTTGAAAACAACTTATCCTGATAAGCTTATCAGGATAAGTTGTTTGAAAACAGCTTATTCGGATAAGCTGATCAGGATAAGTTGTTTGAAAACAACTTATTCAGAATAAGCTGTTTTCAAACAGCTTATCCTGAACTGCTTATCAGAATAATCTGTTTGAAAATAGCTTATCTTGATAAGCTTATCAGCATAAGATGTTTGAAAACAACTTATTTGGATAAGCTGTTCAGGATAAGCTGTTTGAAAACAACTTATTTAGAATAAGTTGTTTTCAAACAACTTATCCTCAACTGCTTATCAGAATAATAATTATATATTTGGGGAGTTGAGGGGAAATGCTTTCGAAATTTTCTTAAATAGTAAATTGGTTATACGCATTCATATATGAGACAAAACATTCAAAGGGTGGGTTAGGATTGCCTTGCATAGTTGTATTAGGTGAATATACTATCTTCTATACTTGATAATTGATGGTTGACTTTTTGTATACCCTTTAGGAAAAGAGTACCAAAATAGGGTAAGCACGACGATTTAGGAAAATCGTGTGTAAATGACCCTAAAGTGAGTTCGTTCTCGAGGAGGCTAGTGCGTTGTGTAATGAAATGATTTTCTTTGTGATTTTATTGTTATGAGAAAAGAAATTAGAAATGGGGTAAGAAGAGAATGACGGATACGATGACGGATTACACTAAGACGAAAAGGTCGTTCACGTAAAACCGTAAAAAGCACCAAATTAAAAAATTAAACCTAAAAATTAATTAATAGTTAAAACTAAGTCTAAAATAGTTTAAATAAGAATAAAAATCCAACAAAAATATTTTAAAACCTTTTATTAATTAAATATTCAATTTTAAATGCTAATTAAAGCCCTAAAATCAAATATAATTAACAAAATGTCCAAAATATTATTTTATTGAACTAATAAGTTACTTATACTATTTAAAGACTAAAAAGTATTTTTCCTAAATTTTCAAAACTATTTTTCTATTTTTAAAACACTAAAAACTATTTTTAAACCAAAATAATCATAAAAATAATAAAATAATGCCAAAAATAATTTGACAATTTTAAAAATCCTAATTTATACTAAAGAACAGTAGAAAAATGAAAAAGTCTGAAAAATATAAAATTTTTCACTAAAAGACAAAAACAGTTTGAAATTAAACCCTAATTAAACTAAATTAATTCTAAAAATTAAATAAAAAGTGAACAGTGAAAAATTTTTGAACTAAAAATCTTAAAACAATTTTCTAAGTCTATGAAAATTTTTGAAACTGAAAAATAATAATTTTTACCACTAAAAGACAAAAAACAGAAATTTAAAAGTAATTAAAATTAGCTATTTAATCTAAAAAATGTAAAATGAACAGTAAATGAAAAACTAATTAAACTAAAAAATCAAAAATAAAATAAGAAAAATATTGAAACTAATTTCAAAGTCTAAAACCTATTTTACCCACTAAAGACAAAAAACCTAAGTTTCTGATAGTGACATGTTGACAGGTTTTGTTTTTTAGCTCAGCAGTGGTAATCAATGTATTAGCAGGGGGAACTTTGTTCCCACTGTTAGTGCAAAAACAAGGTCTGTTGACCTATAAGCTTAGGAAAGCTTATTTGAGGGCTTATCTTTGGGCAATAAGGCACCCCCACACTCATGGAAGTGTGGGGAGTCAGATTAAACAAGAAACTACACAGCTTATCACAAAAATCACACACAAATGCCAAAGAAAGTTGTTGTTTTAAGCTTATGTTCTATCTGATGAACAGTTAATGATTCAAATTGCACAATGATGATTTTTAAAGCTCAAAAACTTGCATACAACCTAATCAAAACACTTTAAACTGATTGCAAACCCTACTTGGACCTAATATCTAATAGCTCACAAAATTGAAGGCACAAATTTCACAAAAACAGGCATGAAATGAGGCTTACTGTTTTTTTGCTGTTTTTACCCAATTTATGACATGCAAACTTCTGATTAAACACAACAAACTAACAAGAACAATACACTTATACTAAATAAACCAAAGAGAGTGTGTGTGAGTGGTTTTTAACAGGTTTATAAACCTTTAAACCTCTTAAACCCCTAATCCCAAACAGGCCCTTAATTCATGAAATCAAAAATTGACACACCAAATCTTTCAAATCCTACTCAAACCTAATTGAAATAGCTTCTAGCATGCATACAACCCTAAGTGAGCATAATTAAACTGAAAATCCAACACACAAGCAATTTCACTCAAAATCATACAAGCTCACTTAAAAAGCTTTAAAAGGGAGGTTTAAGCCAGGTTTTACCTTGTGGGACCTACAATCCAGGTCCCACTATGGCTGATAAGTCATCTCCTTTCAGGCTCGGGTCTGAGCTGAACCTATTGAGCTGCTGGTGTAGAGAGTTAGGGAAGGTGAGACTACAGCAGTCAAAACAACCCCTTTATGTCTTGATATGAGATCAACCAATCCTTTGGTACCTGCTAAGAGATAACACACAAAAGAAAAGAGAAAAGATGCCTCAAAAGCTAACCATAAGCTGATGTCAGCAGCTTATGGTGAGCTTATGAAACAGTGAACTTAAATAAACAAAAAAAATTTGTAACTTTATGAAAATCCTTGAAATCCAACTTGGAAAACTTTGAACACGTTTTTTAAACAAGAACAACTTCAGATATCCAAGAATCCAAATCCACTTTCACTTCTTTGGAATCTTGGATTTCTGAAAATCTAAAAACCTTTTTGAAACCTTTTTGAAAACTGAAACTTCAAAATGTTATACCAAATAAGAATGGAACTCAGATTCTAGAAAACCTTAACACCAACTTTTATAAATCATAAGAGAAATTATATTTCATAAAAATACCAACTTTATATTTAATAAAAAAGGAATTACAAGAAAATTGCTAGAAACTGGAACAAAGGGCACCAACAGGTTTGGGCCTCTTTAAATACTACTCAAGAGGACATTCTAGTTACTTGAATAAAAAAATGCAAAGCTAAAACCCTAATACATAAAAATCCGATTTTGCCCCTTTGAAGAATCTTGAAATTCAGTCAAAATGTCTCCATGTGATTGCCAGCTTTTGTTGAGATGATCTTGGCCGTATATCATGCCTTTGGGTCAAAGGAATTCATGTGAGTCGTTTAATTGGTCGGGTTTAGGGTTTTGTGATGAAAGTGATAGGCAGGGGAGGGTCCCAGGGGTCACATGGGAATGTTGGGTTCACGTTTTGGGTGTGGGATGGGATGGGGATATGGTTAATTAGGTTTTTGGAAAGTAATAACAAAAAACCCTTTGTTTTTTAGCAATTAGAACCTAGGAAGAACTAGGGTTTATGGGGGATAATAGGGGGGGTTTGACCCAGTTTATTTAATACAATGGGTGAGTGGGGTGTGGGTCGGGTAATGATGGGTGACATAGTTGGGCTTGGGGTGTTGACTGGGCTACTAGGTGGTTTTGACCGGGTTTGAGTTGGGTTTGGGTTTGGTTTAATCAGCTTTGCCCCCTGAACTTCACAAAACATAGCAAATAAAGTATGACCAGATTTTGTGCCCATTTCCTTTGTTACAACTTTGAACCTCTTGTCATATTTGGCACAACATATTTTCAAACTTTAAACAAGGACTTCTTTTGTAATTTCTTCATTTTCCAAGGACTAAACTTGTACATACTTGATATTTTAGGGACCCACAAGTAATTTTGAGGATTTACAGGGGTATAAAATGACAAGTCTTCAAACATTGAGGGACCAATCTTGTATTTCTTCAATTCTTCAATTCTTCAAGGGTTGTTTTGGAAATTCTTGATTCGGGTCCGGTTCATTGTGCGGCTTCGTTTCCCGTGTTCGTTTTTGATTGATTCTTGTGATATTTTTGTCTTTTCCTCAATATCCGTACCTAAAATACACAAGCAACAAACACGAGCATATATTTGGCATTTTTAATGATATTTAATGCATTTTAAGCCCATTTTGGACGATGAGACTATGTATAAAAGCAGTCTCATCACTCCCACATACTAAACCATTGCCGTGCCCTCACGCAATGCTAGAATAAAGTATCGTAGCACCTCCAAAATTTATTTTTATTCACTTTATTGAATGATAAACTAGCTACACTACCACTATTACTACTACTTGTGTTTTAGACATAATGTATGATTTTCATCGCAAAATGGGACGTTTAGGTTCATAGAATAAGAACACGTGAATGCTTCGTTAGAAATAATTTCATCGTCCTTGATTTTCACCCCAATTCCATGCCAAGCGTGCAACGAGATCATTGTCATTATAAGTTAGTAATGCTAACACTACTCATATGCCCTAATCACGTACTTATCCTCCCATTATTCCTAAGTTGTATCTCTTATATTTTATTTTGTCTTGAATGTTTCACGAGGATACATTGTTTGACTTATGCGATGATAGAGATTTAGGTCTAAAAATAGAGTCCTAACGGTGTAACCAAGACCATCAAATTAATAACCCCTCCCAATAGACAACGATGTCAAAAAATTAAGTTGACAAGAAGAATCGATAAACACGGTTTTATAACGGTTTTAAACATGAGACTTATTACCAAGACTTTTATACGCCCCCTAACGGAAGGGCCTTATTATCTTTGGTTTACCTTCATCTTTTATTCAACTTCGCCATGAAGCTTTTATTATGACTTCGGTCTTGCCTTGCCTTTTATTATCCGCCTCATCGGTGGTTTTATTAGCCAAAGACGTACATCCTCACGCAAAGGCGAATTTTGGATCTTTAAAGCTTCGAAGATTAAGGCTTGACTCACTTTCAATTTTGCATAGATTTTTCGGCCTTGTGGGGCTTCAAATTGTTTGCTTGATTTAGGTGAGCACTTGAAATCTTATTATTGGGTGAAGCTTTTGATTATTCGGGTGCCAATACTTCAAAACCGTGACGCTGGCGATACCTTAATGTCTTCCCAATTTAATTACACGGAAGCTACTAGAAAAGACTAGAAACCCAACAATCCTAACTAAACCGCTAAGTCAATATTTATTAAAAAAAATATTTACATGCGAAGGGAGAATAAGCAAAGAACGAGAACACATGAGTTTTTGAAAGAATACGAGTACTCTACGTTTAGCATAGTAACTTATAATTAACCCTATCATTTCTCGTCCTCATTTAAGAGACTTAGCCTAATGTGTAGTTAAGGAATCGAAGCTAAGTGCTCAACACGCACGGTCGAGTCAAAAATTACTCTTATTCTCGCCATCGGAAAATCTACATTCGTGTCTTCAAACACTTATAAAACATGAGAAAATTTTTTAAAATTTGGCCATTTTTAGCCTTATTTTGCAACAAAACGATAAGCAAAAAGATAAACTTTGGAAAGCGTGAAGGTTTGGCAAGGCAAGTATCTATTCACCCCCCCCATACTAAAGTTAAACATTGTCCTCAATGTTTCGAGTCTAGGGGTGCAAACACCCCCATACTAGAGACGTAGTCGAATGCCTAATCTAGCATGGAAAGGGTGTAACCAATAAATTAATAGCCGTTTATGAAGTGTGCTATAAACCTAAGGTTAGAACATCAAAGGATATATCATTTGGATATTGAGAAAGTCTTCAAAGCAAACGATCGAGTGCTCCCATAAAATGAACACGAGAGGCTCCAATCGTGAAGATCATGATCTAAAAACCACAATTCACAAACACCACGGAACAAAGGTTGGAACGGCACAAATCCCCTCACATTAAACTAATTAGAAAGCAATAATATGTACATGGATAAGCATGGGTCTCCCCCACGAGGCACCTTGTTTTTTATAACCGAGTCAAAAGCTCGACTCGAATCCCCATAAATGTGATCATATAGGGATAATCATGGTATGGTCAATTTTTAGTGGGGCTTACATGATAAACAAGGCCCAAAAACAACCGGTATTAAGGACTAAGTCCTTTGATGGTGCAAAATATCGGGATCGAAGATGGCGTTCTCGTTTTCATTGGAAAAACAAATCAACGCCACTTCATCATGTGTCAACACAAACCCAAAGGGTTTCAAGAAAATAGATGAGAAGAAGTAGAAGGGTGGGACAATGAGTAAGTCATAAAAATTATGAGCTACTCGAGGTAGACTCGCACCAATCAAATAGAAAGATTTTCCATTTATTGCATCGGTGGAAGACCGAGATTTCCCTTTACAAGCAATTCCGGGATCAAATACCTCGTCCTCGGTTGAGAAAGGGGAGGGAACATAAGGGGCTTCCCCCACACTAAGTCCACACAAAGCATCGTCAAAAGCAGAAGACGAGCTTGTAGCACTCAAAACACGAGGTGATGACGGAGTTAGCATTGTAGAAAAATCTTTTAAATCCAATTTAAAATCTTTCCCTTTTTCATCTTTTAAACTCTCCTTATGAAAACCCGACTTAATTATGTCAAAAATATTTGGTGTTTCTAAAGCAATGTTAGTCACACTAAAAATTCTCACATTTGAAAACCGTTTTGGTTTAGGTGGTGGTAAGTTCTCAAAACGTTTGTCAACAAAGAAAACTTCTCCATCGGGGTCAACATATTCATCATCCGAAAAATCATTCGTGATTGGAATCGTAGGCCTAACACTCTTAACCTCCACCGGCGGAGGGGACGGAAAATCGTTTTTATCATCAACTTCTAAAACTCTTTTTGAAATCCTTTTACAAATGTTTTTTATGGGACTAACATTGTTCAAAGACGTGATAGAATACACATGAGAAAGTGTGGAGTTTTGAGTTGCATTTATGACGAGTTCTTCCTCATTGAAACGAAGAGTGATTTTCCTAGCATGCACATCGATAAGTGCTCTCGAGGTATCCAAAAATGATCGACCTAAAATTAGAGGAACTTTAGGATCGATGGGAATGTCAACAACAATAAAGTCCACGGGATAGTAGAATTTCCCAACTTTCACGAAGACGTCCTCGGCTACTCCACAAGCTAGAATCGTAGAATGATCGGCCATCTCGATTGACATTCTTGAAGGAGTGAGATTGGGAAGATTGAGTGACTTAAAAATCTCAACCGGCATCAAATTAATACTAGCACCAAGATCGGCCAAGGCGTAGCATTCTTCCATATCTTGTATTGCACATGGGATTAAAAATTTACCGGGATCACCGACTTTTTGAGGTATGCGGCTAAGAAAAACCGAAGAACAACTAGATGACTTTTGCAATTTCTCTTTGTTATTCAACATACTTTTAAAGTTCGTGGCAAATCGAGGCATCATGACCAAGGCGTCGGTAAAACTTATATTAAAATGCAAGTCACGAAACATTTTCATAAAAAGTTAAAATTGATAATTATTTCGTTCTTGTGCCTTTTCCTTGTTTCGTCTTGAAGGGTAAGGTAAGGGTGGTGTGGGTTGGGGCATAGGCAACGGCCTTGGAATCTCGGGTTCCACTATTGGTGTTGGTTCAACCGTAGGTGTGGTTTGAGCGGTACTTTGTGGGCTTGGAATTTGCTCCTTTTCTACCACCACCTCGGGTTCTTTCTCTTTTTCCTTCTCCATAGAAGTACTTGGACGAGAAATGGGTTCTTTGAAAGTTTTACCACTACGAGTAGTAATAACCTTCAATTCTCCTTTCGGGTTCACGATGGTATCACTAGGAAGACCACCCGAAGAAGAAGGTTTACACATGATAGCTTCAAACATTTTTCCCATTCGATCTTCAAACTTAGATTGCCTAGCATCCGCTTTTAACAATTCTTGCTTAATCTCATGTTGACCTTGCTCCATTTTTTGTTGATTTTGTTGGAGTCGTTGAACATTTCCTTCCATTTTATTAGCATGAGTCTTAAGTTCATTAGCAAGTTCGTTTTTAAGCTCGTTTTTCAACTCGGATCTTAAGCTAACCATTTCACGTTGCATATTATCAAACTTAGCATCGCTAGCTTTAGCATAATTCAAAAATTCTCCTTGAAGATTTTTGGTGTGATCATTTTGAAAACCTTGTGTGGTAGTTTGAAAATCACGGTTTTGGTTTTGGTTTGAAATTTGCCCATTTCCACTTTGATAATTACCCTTGTTGTAGTTACGTTGATTTCCTTGATAAGCACCACTTTGATTATTGTTTCGATAGTTGTTAGCATTTTGATTTTGTGGAGCTTGATTTTGGCGGGAACCTTAACTGTTTTGGTTATAAGTTCCCGTGGCTACATAAGCATTTGAAGTGTTACCATCCGCGGTAATGCACTCGGAAAAATCATGAGCTCCACCACACGAAATACAACTCTTGGCAACCGCCTTAACCGATGCGGAATTCAAAGCATCTTGTGCTTTCCAATGAGTCATAAGAGTCGAAAACCTATCGAAAAACCGATTCTCCTCATTTGCTTCATCTTGCAAGGCATTAATGCTACGAGACGATGACGAACCCAAATTGGCAACACTCGGTGTGTTACGAGGGCTATAAACCTTAGACCTATTTTCTATGATTTTCAAAGCCTCTTCGATCGTTTTGCACAAAAAATTACCACCCGCGGCGGCATTTAAGTAATCTCGTTCATGATCATTAAGCCCATTATAAAAAGTGTCAATTTGATGCAATTCGGAAAAATCATGGTGTGGACATTCATGTAACATTTCTTTAAACCTTTCCCAAGCCATTGAAAAACTTTCATTAGATCTTTGTGTAAATCGTGAAATCTCGTTTTTCAAATGTGTTGTTTTAGATGGTGGAAAAAATTGATTCACAAATTTTGAAACGAGATCACCCCACGTCAAAATCGAATTTAGGGGTTCTTTCTCGAGCCATATCTTGGCGGGTCCATCTAACGAGTATGGAAACAACATCATCTTAATGGCATCGTGTGGTACATCCTTAAACTTGCTTGTCGCGGTGAGACGATTAAATTGCCTAATGTGATAATGTGGGTTGTCTTTCTCGTGTCCGCGAAACTTGTTGGCTTGAAGCATAGACATTAAACCCGTCTTGATCTCGAAGTTCTCCGCAAGGATGGCGGGAATCACAATGGCCTCTCCAAAACCCTCGGTGGGTGCTTGAAGCAACTCCATCATAGTACGATTAGCCATGATAGCTTCTTGTTCTACAATAGGTTCCTCACTTGGAGTCTCTTCACTAGAAAGATTAGGAGTAGGTGTTGCCTCCTTTTTGTTTCTTCGTTTACGTCCACGCCTTGCTTGATTGCGAGTAAGCATAAACGTCACGTACAACGTGGGGATGAGCAAAGAAGATTCTTTTTGGTGTTTTTAACTTTTTCAATTTTTTTGGATTTTTGATTGTTTTTTACTTCTTTTTTTGGATTTTGGAATTGTATTAAGTAGACAATAATCTACAAATCTCCTCCTTAATCAAATCTCTTGATTAAAGAAGCCTCAAGGAATGAAAACGATCACGTGAAGTGAACGCCTTCGATGACTTTAGAACGTTGGTGGAACACCAAAACGTTCAAGAGGGTTTAATCAAATAAAACCAAGAAAATATATATGATACTTAGTAATACTTTGGGCGGCAAAACCCTCGATTAGCTCTCAAAATCAAATACTCACAAGCAAGCGGGGAAACGAGGCGACGCGAAGCACTTAAGAGCCTTTTTCCTTAGGATATATTTTATAATATCCGCCTTATACCCACCTTATAGTTTGTATTTTCAAAATCGAGCTTCTCGAAAGTATTTATCTATTTTTGCCTTTTTCTTTGGTTTGAGATTAGAATACAATGATTGGGTAATGACCTCCCAAGTCAAGGTTGTGATTTCTCACGTATTTGGAGTACTTGTGAATTTATTGTTCTACGTATACACTATAGTAATAGTATTCACACAAAAACCGAAAACCGATAATACATATTAGTAGAGTGCTACTAATACAAATACTATTTATGGTTAGTATATAAAAACAACAATTTCCAATCAAAACACAACACGCCTCCCCGGCAGCGGCGCCAAAAATGATGTAGTGTTTTTGCTACCCTTTAGGAAAAGAGAGCAAAAGTGGCAAGTATTAAGTGTCGGTTTAGGGAAACCAAGCACTAATGACTAAACAAGTTCAAGTTCGTTTCCCAAGGAGGCTAGTGCGTTGTGTAATGAAATGATTTTCTTTGTGATTTTATTGTTATGAGAAAAGAAAATAGAAATGGGGTAAGAAGAGAATGACGGATACGATGACGGATTACACTAAGACGAAAAAGGTCGTTCACGTAAAATCGTAAAAAGCACCAAATTAAAAAATTAAACCTAAAAATTAATTAATAGTTAAAACTAAGTCTAAAATAATATAAATAAGAATAAAAATCCAACAAAAATATTTTAAAACCTTTTATTAATTAAATATTCAATTTTAAATGCTAATTAAAGCCCTAAAATCAAATATAATTGACAAAATGTCCAAAATATTATTTTATTGAACTAATAAGTTACTTATATTATTTAAAGACTAAAAAGTATTTTTCCTAAATTTTCAAAACTATTTTTCTATTTTTAAAACACTAAAAACTTTTTTAAAACCAAAATAATCATAAAAATAATAAAATAATGCCAAAAATAATTTGACAATTTTAAAAATCCTAATTTATACTAAAGAACAGTAGAAAAATGAAAAAGTTTGAAAAATATAAAATTTTTCACTAAAAGACAAAAACAGTTTGAAATTAAACCCTAATTAAACTAAATTAATTCTAAAAACTATATAAAAAGTGAATAGTGAAAACTTTTTGAACTAAAAATCTTAAAACAATTTTCTAAGTCTATGAAAATTTTTGAAACTGAAAAATAATAATTTTACCACTAAAAGACAAAAAACAAAAATTTAAAAGTAATTAAAATTAGCTATTTAATCTAAAAAATGTAAAATGAATAGTAAATGAAAAACTAATTAAACTGAAAAATCACAAATAAAATAAGAAAAATATTGAAACTAATTTCAAAGTCTAAAACCTATATTACCCCACTAAAGACAAAAAACCTAAGTTTCTGATAGTGACATGTTGACTGGTTTTGTTTTTTAGCTCGGCAGTGGTAATCAATGTATTAGCAGGGGGAACTTTGTTCCCACTGTTAGTGCAAAAACAAGGTCTGTTGACCTATAAGCTTAGGAAAGCTTATATGAGGGCTTATCTTTGGACAATAAGGCACCCCCACACTCATGGAAGTGTGGGGAGTCAGATTAAACAAGAAACTACACAGCATATCACAAAAATCACACACAAATGCCAAAGAAAGTTGTTGTTTTAAGCTTATGTTCTATCTGATGAACAGTGAATGATTCAAATTGCACAATGATGATTTTTAATGCTCAAAAACTTGCATACAACCTAATCAAAACACTTTAAACTGATTGCAAACCCTACTTGGACCTAATATCTAATAGCTCACAAAATTGAAGGCACAAATTTCACAAAAACAGGCATGAAATAGGTCTTACTGTTTTTTGACTGTTTTTACCCAATTTATGACATGCAAACTTCTGATTAAACACACCAAACTAACAAGAACAATACACTTATACTAAATAAACAAAAGAGAGTGTGTGTGAGTGGTTTTTAACAGGTTTATAAACCTAACCTCTTAAATCCCTAATCCCAAACAGTCCCTTAATTCATGAAATCAAAAATTGACACACCAAATCTTTCAAATCCTACTCAAAACCTAATTGAAATAGCTTCTAGCATGCATACAACCCTAAGTGAGCATAATTAAACTGAAAATCCAACACACAAGCAATTTCACTCAAAATCATACAAGGTCACTTAAAAAGCATTAAAAGGGAGGTTTAAGCCAGGTTTTACCTTGTGGGACCTACAATCCAGGTCCCACTATGGCTGATAAGCCATCTCCTTTCAGGCTCGGGCCTGAGCTGAACCTATTGAGCTGCTAGTGTAGAGAGTTAGGGAAGGTGAGACTACAGCAGTAAAAACACCCCCTTTATGTCTTGATATGAGATCAACCAATCCTTTGGTACCTGCTAAGAGATAACACACAAAAGAAAAGAGAAAAGATGCCTCAAAAGCTAACCATAAGCTGATGTCAGCAGCTTATGGTGAGCTTATGAAACAGTGAACTTAAATAAACAAAAAAAAATTGGAACTTTATGAAAATCCTTGAAATCCAACTTGGAAAACTTTGAACACGTTTTTTAAACAAGAACAACTTCAGATATCCAAGAATCCAAATCCACTTTCACTTCTTTGGAATCTTGGATTTCTGAAAATCCAAAAACCTTTTTGAAACCTTTTTAAAAACTGAAACTTCAAAATGTTATACCAAATAAGAATGGAACTCAGATTCAAGACAACCTTAACACCGACTTTTATAAATCATAAAAGGAATTATATTTCATAAAAATACCAACTTTATATTTAATAAAAAAGGAATTACAAGAAAATTGCTAGAAACTGGAACAAAGGGCACCAACAGGTTTGGGCCTCTTTAAATACTACTCAAGAGGACATTCTAGTTACTTGAATAAAAAATGCAAAGCTAAAACCCTAATACATAAAAATCTGATTTTTCCCCTTTGAAGAATCTTGAAATTCAGTCAAAATGTCTCCATGTGATTGCCAGCTTTTGTTGAGATGATCTTGGTCGTATATCATGCCTTTGGGTCAAAGGAATTCATGTGAGTCGTTTAATTGGTCGGGTTTAGGGTTTTGTGATGAAAGTGATAGGCAGGGAGGGTCCTAGGGGTCACATGGGAATGTTGGGTTCACGTTTTGGGTGTGGGATGGGATGGGGATATAGTTAATTAGGTTTCTGGAAAGTAATAACAAAAACCCCTTTGTTTTTTAGCAATTAAAACCTGGGAAGAACTAGGGTTTATGGGGGATAATAGGGGGGGTTTTGATCTGGGTTTGGGGTTAATTAGTTTAAATTATGTGTTAAGTGGGAAAGTAGAAAGTTTGACTGGGTTTGACCCAGTTTATTTAATAAACTGGGTGAGTGGGGTGTGGGTTGGGTAATGATGGGTGACATAGTTGGGCTTGGGGTGTTGACTGGGCTACTAGGTGGTTTTGACCGGGTTTGAGTTGGGTTTGGGTTTGGTTTAATCAGCTTTGCCCCCTGAACTTCACAAAACATAGCAAATAAAGTATGACCAGATTTTGTGCCCATTTCCTTTGTTACAACTTTGAACCTCTTGTCATATTTGGCACAACATATTTTCAAACTTTAAACAAGGACTTCTTTTGTAATTTCTTCATTCTCCAAGGACTAAACTTGTACATACTTGATATTTTAGGGACCCATAAGTAATTTTGAGGATTTACAGGGGTATAAAATGACAAGTCTTCAAACATTGAGGGACCAATCTTGTATTTCTTCAATTCTTCAAGGGTTGTTTTGGAAATTCTTGATTCGGGTCCGGTTCATTGTGCGGCTTCGTTTCCCGTGTTCGTTTTTGATTGATTCTTGTGATCTTTTTGTCTTTTCCTCAATATCCATACCTAAAATACACAAGCAACAAACACGAGCATATATTTGGCATTTTTAATGATATTTAATGCATTTTAAGCCCATTTTGGACGATGAGACTATGTATAAAAGCAGTCTCATCAATAATTATATCTTTTATAAATAATATTATATAGTTATATACTTTATAAATAATAATTATATATTTTATAATTATTTTTTATAATTTGATATAATATATATTATTATTTATGAAATATATAATAAATATTTTTTTTTAAATTCATTGTTTTAATTAAGTTGCATATAATAACTAAATGTATCGTTAAAACCAGCGAGTTATTCGCTTTGGCTTGTGGACATCACCGCCTCCAATCTCACTAAACTCTTGCCTAGTCGACGGTGTAAGGTATGTCGTGCACAACCGCGATGAACGTCGTACAACTCAAAACAACTGCATTTGTGCGCCTGGCACTGAGAACACAATGTCTTATGGTCAGCTTCAACAAATGCTCGTGTTTAAGTATTTTTCGTTCAGTGTTGTGTTGTTCCAAGTTAAGCGGTTCGGCACTCGCAACGTATCATGTAAACAACGTTTTATCTATAGAAACAACATGACACAACTCACCGACACAAGAGGTGAGTGGTGGAAAGATGATCAATACATTCTCGTAACACAAGTCAAACAAGTCTTCTACATTGAAGATAAGAACAAACCGAACTGGAAGGTCGTTAAACATGTTAATCATAAAAAGTTTCCCAACAGAGGTGTCATCGTGTCAGATGTCGTTCCTGATATTATACATTTCGACAAATCATCTGATCTACCACTTTCCACTGCTTTGAATGACTTGGGTGATGTGACCTTGCATATAGATGGTCAATCAACGGAGGTTGATGCACCACCAAATATCATTCATGTTAATAACGAAAACGTTGGTATTAATGATGATGAAGACGTCCCTCATGATTTAAGTGATGAAGAACGTATCAATGATGATGATGGTGAAGACAAAGTTTATTCCAGTGAAGAAAAAGATTGACATTTAGTTGTAACTTGAAAAAGACACTTATTTGTTTGAATGAATGAATCTAATTGTTGTGGATTGTTTAACTGTCTATATTTAGTTGGATGTGTTGTATTTGGATTTTTGCATGCTTATATTATTTTGTTCATGAATTTGTCTATGTTATGCTAATTGTACTTGTACAAATGTCGTCAGTAGATGTTACACGATCACACAGTGGTGACAGTGGCGGTGAGGATGATCCTCCTACGCCAAACATCCGCAGCGGTTGCCTCGCTTTATTTAGAAACAAAGGTAAGAATATTTAGATTATTTTAACAAAATCATAAATTTGGTACATATATGTTGCTTGTTTTGAATTTTGTATGACTTTGTCACTCACATGATTTTTGAAGGTAAAGGCAAAAGGAAAGAAAATTTGGGGGGCAGAGCGGTCGGTAGGTTAAAAACTCGGTCCATTAGCATTATTCTCGAGTTGCAGAAAGTCGTTGTGACGGGTGGCCCTGCCCTGATACGCTTTGACTCGCGGGGACCTAGATTCCGGCCTCTCGGCGACCATGCTCAGCATTTTTCTAACTTCTTCGGGGAGTCTCACAGGAGGCTCGTGCCATTTTACTACCCAAGTTGGAAAGACGTCCCTAAAGAGCTCGAGGCGAACATTTGGTCTGAAATAGAGGTCAGTTATCATTTTTATCATTATTGTGTTTATTTATTTAATGCGTATATATTTATCTAAATTTATTTTTATTTATATCATATAAATAAATAACAAATTTAAATAAATATACAAATTATATCTTATTTATTTATATCATTTAAATAAATAAATAAATTTAAATAAATATATATTTGATAAGAATAAGCTAATAAGCTTTTTCGGATAAGTTGTTTTCAAACATCTTATCCTGATAAGCAGCTTATCCTGATAAGCTTATCAAAATAAGATGTTTAAAATCAGCTTATTCTGATAAGCTTATCAGGATAAGCTGTTTGAAAACAACATATCCTGATAAGCTTTCCATTAACAGAATTATCGAGTTGCCGAAAGTCGTTGTTACGGGCGGCCCTGTCCCGATACGCTTTGACTCGCGAGGACCTACATTCCGGCTTCTCGGCGACCATGCTCAACATTTTTCTAACTTCGTCGGGGAGTCTCTCAGGAGGCTCGTGCCATTTCACTACCCAAGTTGGAAAGACGTCCCTAAAGAGCTCGAGGCGAACATTTGGGCTTAAATAGAGGTCAATTATCATTTTTATGTTTATTACATTATTGTCTTTACTTATTTACTTACGTATATATTATCTAAATTTGTGTATTTATTTATATCATATAAATAAATAACAAATTTAAATAAATATACAAATTATATCTTATTTATTTATATCATATAAATAAATAAATAAATTTAAATAAATATATATTTGATGAGAATAAGCTAATAAGCTTTTTCGGATTAGCTGTTTTCAAACATCTTATCCTGATAAGATGCTTATCTTGATAAGATTATCAAAATAAGATGTTTGCAAACAGCTTATTTTGATAAGCTTATCAGGATAAGCTATTTGAAAACGGCTTATCCTGATAAGCTTATCAGGATAAGTTGTTTGAAAACAACTTATTCAAAAAAGCTTATTAGCTTATTCTCATCAAATATATATTTTATTTAAATTTTTTATTTATTTATATGATATAAATAAATAAGATATAATTTATATATTTATTTATATCATATTAAAATTAAAAAATTCAAATAAATATATATTTGATGAGAATAAGCTAATAAGGTTTTTCAGATAAGCTATTTTCAAATAGCTTATCCTGATAAGCTTATCAGAAAGATATTTAAAAATAGCTTAATCTGATAAGCTTATCAGGATAAGCTGTTTGAAAACAGCTTATCTTGATAAGCTTATCAGGATAAGCTGTTTGAAAACAGCTTATTCTGATAAGCTTATTAGAATAAGCTGTTTTTATTATTAAAATTTAAATAAATATATATGTCATTAAATAAATAAACACAATAATGTATAAATTATATCTATAACTCTAACTCTATGTTTGTTTTATTTGTTGTATATGAATGTAGTCTAATTTTGATTTAACACCCCATAAGTTGGATGAAAAATGGGAAACCATAAAGGGTGGCAACACTTCTTTGATTCAGAAATCATACAATACAAACAAATATACTTTCAAGACAAGTCATTGGCGTCGCGACCCCGAAACTGGTAGGGTTGACTTGGACAGGATCCGGAGGGCGCGTCCTGAGAAGATTAATGCTGAAGAGTGGTAAAAGCATATAAAATTCTGGAATGAACCGGACAACGAAAAAAGATCCCAGATAAATTCGTAAAATCGGGCTAAGATGAAGACCCCGTGTCGGCAGGGATCCCGATCATTAACCCTCCTTCGAGACAATTTGGTAAGAAATTATATAACTAATTTACATACATATATGTCTTTGATTATATGTTTTGGTGTGTTGTTATTTTTTGTTTTGAATTTGTTTCATTTTATATGCGTGTCTATGTATGTACAGACGCAAGATGCAGCCGATCATGAGCCCCCGTCTCTCATTGATAATTTCTTCTTGCCGCACACCAACAGCAATGGAGAGTTTTTTCGCGGCGAGGACCGCGCTAAGCATGTAAGTATTTTTTTAATTTTTTAAATTATTTATTTATTATTATTTTTGGATATTACCTTGGTTTCCTAGTATTCCATGTCGAGAAATAATGCAGCAACCCGACTAATACATGACTTTTGCTTAGTATTTGTGTACTCGATATCGTTCTCGGTATCAAATCGAATTGATCACATTTAATGGTGGAATAGTTGGTAAAGGTCACTAAAAAGGAGGAGTTGATTTTCTATTCTACTAGAAGGGTAAGTGCGAAACGTAATTAAAATAAGCTAAAAGCAAATCTAGAAAAACTGTCACTTTTTCTCTCTAAAATTAGAAAAACACTTGGTAAAAACAGAGATTTCGGGAAGCGTGCAATTATTTGGATAAGCACAAATAAGCAAGACGAATAAGCACTTATCCAAATCTTAACCAAATGAAAACAAGCATAAATTTAAAAACTTTTGAGACACGAAATATGCAAACTTTATAAAACAAACTTTAAAAACACTAAACTTTTAAGAAAACTTAAAAGACAATAAGCTAGATACTAAATAAGCCAAAAAGCATAACAAGCTTTAAGCTTAATCGTATAATGACTTATATAGGATTAAAAAGATAAACTTTTTAATCACATAAACATCAAATTTAAACAAGGTACATTAAAATTTCGAATCAAAGATAAATCAAAATCAAGAAAGGTAGAAGAAGATTAAAGATGAAAAGTTTAAACTTGAACTTGTAGATTAATGATTCCAAAATACAAGATTAAACTAAATCTTAAACATGAAAGAAAAGATGAAGTTCTAGTGAGAGAAAGTTAAACACTTTCTCTCTCTTAAAATAAAACTAAAGAAAGAAAAATAAACTAGCTAACTTAACTAACTAACACCCTCCTAATGTGTCATTAGGAGGGTATATATAGGAGGTGGGGAGTGCATGTGTTGCTTCCTTCTTTATTCTCGTCTCGACTCGATTTAAATTCTTTGTCTTTCTCGACGTCGTCTCGGGATTTGTCGATATAAATTGAACTTGTCTTATAATTTTCTTCTTCTATTAGACTTGAGTTCTTCGACTTCATTAAACTTCCGTCTTTAGACTTTTTCTTCGATAAATCTTCAGAATAGGCCTTGGACTTTCGTTCTTTTTACACTCTTGATCTTTTGACTTCGTCTTTTCTCATTTTCTTCGATAAAAGCCCGTGATAGCCCGTGTTTTCTCCCTTTTTCATATTTTTATCCTGAAACATAATAAAAACACAAACCACGCATAATTCCGACTTTTACGACATAAAATGCACGTTTTGGTCTTGTTGTTATTGGACATAAGTGGTAAAAGGATAAGTGTTTTCACACTTATTAAATCCCCTACACTTGACCATTGCAATGCCCTCATGCAATGTATTAATTTCAAAGCACAGATTACATTTCTCATCATAAATAACCCACCTTGGCCTTTATTAAATACTAAACTTTAAGGAACTTAAAAAGATAGAAATATGTACAAAACAAGTAAAAAAATCAAAGACTTACATTGGGGTTTTGGCCGTCATGAATGTTTATCATCCTCAAGTTTTACGTTCCCCATACCAAGCTTAAAAACGAGACCATTGTTATTATAAGTTAGCAAACTAACACGAACTCATGTGGCCCAATTATTTAATTAGACTCCCTTATTCCTAGGTGTATCTCTTATATTTTAAGATTGTCTTGAATGATCACGAAGATGCATTGTTTGACTAATTTCGATAGTTATTTAGGCCGAAAATAAAGTGGGACGATTTAATCAATAGTTAGCTAAAGGACAAAATCTTTTAAAACTGCTTCTCGGGACCTCTTAAAGTTCATATCTTGGCATAACTCGTTTCACGATTTGAGACCTTTCTCGGACCGATATTTGGCAGCGACTTCATTCTTCAAATCTTGAAAGACGTTCTTGAAATTATGGTCTTCTCTTCATAATAGGAATTTCTTCACTTGAAGTTTTTGAGAGATTCTTCATACTTGGACCACGACTTCATCATTTTTCTCCAATCTTTATTTTGGACTTTGATATACAACGATCCGCCTCCTTTTAGGACTTGGATCTATTTATCCTCATACCTTGTTAGGGCCTTTTTGGATAGACTTCTCCATGATCTTTAGGGGAGTATTTGCTTTTCGTCGTATGTCTCGATCCTTCATATTGATTTTCGATAAATGATTCTTCTCATCACTTTTGTATCTTTAGCAACAAAATGTAGCCCTCATGCCTTGTTAGGGCCTTTTCGGACTCGCCAATCTTCGCATCCCGCTTCAATAAGTTATGCCTTGGCTATGAACTCTAATTAATACCGAGCAACTTTTAAACGATCTTGGGCTAGAAGCTAAGTAACTTTTTAAATCGTACAACCTTATTTATTGCAAATATATTTATTAACAAGCGATGGGAGAAAAAGCTTATAATCAACTCACATAAATTCATGAAAGAATACCAAACTTATAATTGACTCTATCATCTCTCGTTCTCCACAATTTAAAACCTAAAGGAATGAGACTCGTGGATGTTTAGCCAATTAAATCACAGTTTTGGGTTTTCAAGTCATCTATAGGATCTTGCAACTTCTTAGACTTTTTCAATTTTAGAATTCACATTTTAAAGTTCCCTTGATAAACGACTTTCTAGGATCAATTATAGGAACTTGCGAAAAGTTCTTGTTTTAACCCGTAAGAGTTAAGACTTTCGCGTTTTAAAGTTCCCTATATAAAAGCCTAGCAAAACTTGACTTAAACACGTTAAGGATACTAGCTAGAGTAAACTTGGATAAGTAAACTCGGGTTGAGTCAAAAGATTCACAACGTTTGAAAATTAAAACCACTATATTAAAAATTTTATTTTAGCAAGGAAAGCAAATAACGATAACAGAGGAAAATACTACTATACTACTAGGCCAAAATAGATTAAAAATTTTGAAAAATGTCAAAAAATCAAATTTTCCGGTTAAAATGAGGACAAATTCATGGAAAATACCACTTAATTCGATAGAAGCCCCCCTACACTTGATATAAACATTGTCCTCAATGTTTAAGCATGTGGGAGTAAACTCCCCTACACTTAGGACATTGTGCACTTTGTTTAAATCTTGCTAAAGGAAGGACAACTATAGTGATTTCAATGTGAACATATAATATATGAAATATTGAATCACGGCAGTTTAGGATAGAACCGGGAAGACGGGTACAGGGGATCACGGTTCGTCAAAAGTCATCGAGAACGGATCTTTGAAACTTGAATCCCTGCACATCATAAGAAACAAGACAACAAACACATACGGGGCTCCCCTACACTTATTTATGAAAACGGTAAAGGATAGATCAACGGGTTGCCTCCCGAGAAGCGCTTATTTTTGTTAACCGAGTCACGAGCCTGACACAACCCAGAACTAATTCAAGGGAAACGTAGTGAGGGATGGAATCATCTCATGAGAGATGTCCTCACCAAAGTACAGCTTCACACGCTGGCCATTCACTTTAAAATTAGGCCCATTTGGCTGAGAAAGCTCAATGGTGCCATAAGGGAAGACTTTGGCGACGGTGAATGGACCAGACCAACGGCTTTTCAGCTTGCCCGAGAAGATCTTCAACCGAGAGTTAAAGAGTAAAACTTGATCACCAACGTGAAACTCTCGGTTCTTAATCCTTGAATCATGAATGACCTTGGTCTTCTCCTTGTAGATCAAAGAATTCTCATAAGCTTCATTCCTCAGTTCATTTAGCTCGTTGAGTTGAATCTTCCGAAGATCACCGGCTTTGTTGATGTCAAAATTTTCCCACTTCAAGGCCCAGTACGCCTTATGTTCCAGCTCAATAGGGAGGTGGCATGCCTTCCCGTACACAAGACGATATGGAGTACAACCAACGGGTGTCTTATATGCGGTACGAAAAGCCCACAAAGCATCATCTAACTTATCGGCCCACGAGGCACGATGCTCTCCCACAGTTCGCTCTAATATTCTCTTCAATCCACAGTTAGAAATCTCAGCTTGACCATTTGTTTGAGGATGATAAGCGGTGGAAAGACGATGATTGACACCGTACTTAGCCATGACTCGAGCAAATTGATCATTGCAAAAATGAGTCCCCCGGTCACTGATGATAGCACGAGGAAAACCGAATCGAGCAAAAAGTTGCTTTAGAAAGTTCACAACCACCCTCGCATCGTGAGTAGGGAGAGCCTTAACTTTAACCCATTTAGATACGTAGTCAACGGCTACGAGGATGTACTTGTTCCCTTTAGATGATGTAAATGGCCCCATAAAGTCGATACCCCATACATCAAAGATTTCACATTCTTGTATGAAATTTTGAGGCATATCATCTGTATGTGTGATCTTGCCTTGGCGTTGGCAAGTATCACAATTTTTAACCATCTCGTGAGCGTCACGATAAATGGTGGGCCAATAGAATCCAGAGTCGAATACTTTCTTCGCGGTGTAGTTGGGACCAAAATGACCACCGGTGGGTCCTTTATGGCAAGCTTCAAGAATGTCTAAAGTTGCGGGTCCATCAACACACCGACGAATAATCAGATCAGCACATTGTTTGAAGAGATAAGGGTCATCCCAAAAGTAAGTCTTAACATCTTTAGAGAACTTCTTCTTTTGTTGGGATGTTAACCCTTCGATGAGAATACCACCCGCTAAGTAGTTTGCAATGTTCGCAAACCACGGGGTGTCATCAAGATTGGAATTGATAGACATTAAGGCCTCAAGGGGAAAAGAGTCGTTGATCTCTTGATTCGGATGATCCCCTTGATAAGGATCCTCAAGTCTACTTAGATGATCCGTGGCTAGGTTTTCGGCTCCCTTCTTGTCACGAGTTTTGATTTTAAATTCTTGAAGGAGCAAAACCCAACGAAGAAGTCTTGTCTTAAAATCTTGCTTTGTCAACAAGTACTTCAACACGGAATGATCGGTGTACACGATTGTGGTGGAAAGACAAGATAGGGGCGGAATTTATCAAAAGCATACACTACAGCTAACAGCTCTTTTTCGGTAGTGGTATAATGCAATTGAGCCCCCGTCATTTTCTTGCTAGCATAATGGATTGGTTGGAAGTGTTTGTTAACTCTTTGGCCCAAAACCGCTCCAATAGCAAAATCGCTAGCATCACACATTAATTCAAAAGGTAGCTCCCAATTAGGGGTAACCAAGACCGGTGCCTTAGTTTGCTTGTCCTTAAGAAGATTGAATGATTCAATACACTCTTTAGAAAAAATAAAGGGAGTATCTTTTTCCAAGAGGTGGGTCATCGGGCGAGCGATTTTAGAAAAATCTTGAATGAATCGACGATAGAAGCCCGCATGACCAAGGAAACTTCTCACACCCTTCATGGTTGAAGGTGGAGGTAATTTGGCTATGACATCAACTTTAGCACGGTCCACTTCAAGACCGGATTTTGAGATTTTATGTCCAAGCACAATGCCTTCTTTTACTATGAAATGGCATTTTTCCCCATTAAGAACGAAACGAGTGTCTTCACACCGTTTGAGCATACGTTCTAAATTGGCAAGGCAAGATGAGAAATAATCACCATAGACCGAGAAATCATCCATGAAGACTTCCATAGTTTCTTCAACCATGTCATGGAATATAGCCATCATACACCTTTGGAAAGTCCCAGGATCATTGCATAAGCCGAAAGGCATTCTTTTGTAAGCAAATGTTCCATAAGGACAAGTGAATGTGGTTTTTTCTTGGTCTTTAGGATCGACGGGAATTTGAAAATACCCGAAGAAACCGTCTAAGAAGCAATAATAGTCATTACCCGCTAGACGTTCGAGCATTTGGTCCATAAAAGGAAGGGGGAAATGATCCTTTCTCGTAGCATCATTGAGTTTGCGATAGTCTATACAAACTCTCCACCCTGTAACGAGACGAGTAGGAATCAACTCGTTGTTTTCATTGGGCACAACGATGATTCCGCCTTTCTTAGGCACACAATGAACCGAACTAACCCATGGTGAATCCGAGATAGGGTAGATCATTCCCGCATCAAGAAGTTTGATAACCTCTTTTTTGATAACGTCATGGATCTTGGGATTCACCCTTCTTTGGTTTTGAATAGTGGGTTTAAAGTCGTTCTCCATGAGAATTTAATGTGTGCAAAAGTGAGGATCAATTCCACGAATATCAGAGATTTTCCAAGCAATTGCTTTCTTATGATTTTTCAGCACGTCGATAAGTCGAGATTTTTCGTGTTCTTTCAAATCCTTTGCGATGATGACAGGTAACTTCTTATTGTCTTCAAGGAACACATATTCGAGATGAGACGGTAGATCCTTAAGCTCTAAATCCGGAGGATTTTTGATGGAATGCGTAGTCAAATTCGGATCATCGATAGAGATTTCCTTAGGAGATGGTGGAGAAATATGGTCCTCATTGAGAAGTTTCTCAATGGTACGAATGTCTTCATCCCAATTGGAGGGAGAATCGTCATATTGTAAGTCCACATCTCCCAAAGTTGCTTCAAATTCTTTCAAAAGGAAATCACTTTCTCCAAATGGAGTTAGTGATGGAGCAACAGAGGCAACGGTCTCAACAATGGGTAGAGAAGAAGAACCACTTTTACAAGCGTCTTTGAAATGCTCTTCACAAGCCTCATCAAGAACGTCAATGAAATTAACACTCTCGTGTTCAGAAGGCTGCTTAGAAAGTTTACCCATGTTGAAGACGATTTTATCGTCACCAACTCTCATGATTAATTCGCCCGCGGCTACATCAATGAGAGTGTGACCAGTCCTCAAGAATGGACGTCCAACAATTAATGGAACACGGGGGTCCATCTCGTAGTCAACGATAACAAAATCCGCCAGAAAGGTGAATTTATCGACACCGACGAAGACATCTTCGGCTATCCCCACTGGATAAGCAACCGTACGGTTAGCTAATTCCAAGGTCATTCGTGTGGGGACTAGCTCGAGTAGAGATAATTGTTGCCAAACACTTAATGGCATTAAGTTTATACTAGCACCTAGATCGGCTAGGGCATGCACTTCTCTACCCCGGGGAAGTTGCAAGGAATGAGGAAACGACCCGGATCACCAAGTTTGGTTGGTAATTTTCTTAAGAGCACTGTGGAGCAATTCTCATTAAGTTAGATCTGGGCGATATCAAGAAGCTTTTCTTTGTCACTGAGAAGATCTTTAAACATTTTAGCATACTTCGGCATGTGAGCGAGAGCCTCGGCAAAGGAGATGTTGAAATTCAGTTGTTTAAACATTTTAAGAAAGTTAGAAACCTGAATATCATCCTTGTTCTTCAACTTCTCTTTCCTCAACCTTGAGGGATAAGGTATATTGGGTTGAGACGAAGGCTTAGGAATGGAATGCTCACTCACATCCTTGGGTGGTGGTGGGGTGGAAGTAGAAGGTGGAGGAATTGGAGAAGGGGATTCATTTTCCTTTGTCACAATCACCGGTGTAGGTGTAGGAATCTCGGGTTCCTTTAAACCTTTGCCACTTCGGGTGGTGATTGCTTTCATCTCCCCTCTTGGATTAGCAACGGTGTTACTCGGAAGAGAACCCAAACCAGAGGCTTTATTACTTGGGAAAAAACTAGCCATCATATCCCTTAAGTTATTCGTTTGACTGCTCATAGAGTTTCTCATATCGGCTCGAAGATCATTCCCTTGTTTCGCCATGTCATTCCTTAGCTCGACTCGAATATCGTTCCCTTCTTTCGCCATGTCACCCTTCAAGTTAATGAATTGGCTTTGATGATTCGTCACCATCTCTCTATTGGTTCTCATGTAAGTTTTGAGGTCTTGGTTCAATTCCGTGGGTTGATTGAGAGGTGGGGCTTGGTAAGCTTGATTATTTCCTTGAGGTGGATATGGGTTTCTTTGGGATTGATATTGATTAGTAGCTCAAGGTTGGCTTTGATTGTTGCGGTTGAAATTGTTTTGGTTTTGGTTTTGGTTTTGAGGAGAAAAACCGGGTGGAGATAGAAAGTTGTTGGAACGATAACTTAGCAAGTTACGGTCTCCTTGAGGACGTGCTTGATAGCCTCCCGTAGAAAAGTTACCGTTAGCAGTATACACATTTTCCGGATTGTCAAGAGTAGAAGGAAAATCGGTGTATGAATGAGAACCCCCGCAAATCTCACAAGAAGTTGCTACAGCTTTAGCTTGTTGAAATTGGTTTGTATCCATGGTTAAGAAGTTTTTGTTCATCTCAGCTACTTGGCTAGGGAGTTCGGTTATCTCTGAGTTAGATGATGTAGAAGAAACATTCGCCCTCTGGTTATTCCTTGAAGATGCAGATGAATCCCAATTTTTGTGGTGAGTGGTCATGTTCTCTATCAGCTCTCTACACTCCTCAGGTCTTCTCTTCATGAATGTACCACCGGCGACAGCATTAATCGTATCACGATCACGAAAAGTTAAACAATTATAGAAAGTATCAATCAAAGTAACGGGGAGCATGTTATAGTTTGGACAACGGTCGATCAAGACATTATATCGTTCCCAAGCATCAAAAAGCGACTCATCAGGTTCTTGAGTGAATCCACTGATTTGGTTGCGAAGACTAGTGACCATGGATGGTGGAAAGTAGCGCGACAAAAATTTTTGAGTCATATCATTCTATGTTTGAATTGAATTTTTGGGAAGATGATCAAACCATTTTTCGGCATGATGGGATAAAGTGTGTGGAAAGAGGTGAAGGCGAAGAAAATCCATGGAAACACCAGGCAATTTCATGCTTTGAGTGACGGTGATGAACTTGTCGAGATGTTTGTTGGCATCATCATCCGGTAATCCGCGAAAAGGACAAGCGTTTTGAACTTGCTGGATCATGTGATGCTACAACGAAAATTCAGGAGCCGTGATTTGCATCAGCGCAATCGGTTCTCCGCGTCCGTTCATGGTGGGTTGACAAAGCTCCTCCATTGTGTGTAGGTCGAGTGGGGGAATATTGTTGTTGTTGTTATTGTTATTCAAATTGGGTTGAGGTGGGTTGTTATTATTGTTATGCACACCGGCCATATCTAAGTCTCTAAGAGTCTCGGGCTCAGGATAAGACGTAGATCGAGTACGCATACACTAAAATGAAATAAAATATTTTTGATTTTTTATCTTTATCTTTGTTTTTGGATTTTTGAAAAATTTATATTTTTTAGGGTTTTTAAAAATTTTTGTGCTTGAAAATAACGTTCCTAAATGAACGAATCCCACAATCCAATCTTTCACACTAAAAACCGTTAATCTTTACGAAAAGATCCGGCAGCGGTGTCATTTAATACATAACTTTTGCTTAGCATTTGTGTACTCGATATCGTTCTCGGTATCTAATCGAATTGATCACAGTTAATGGTGGAATAGTTGGTAATGGTCACTAAAAGGGAGGAGTTGATTTTCTATTCTACTAGAAGGGTAAGTGCGAAACGTAATTAAAATAAGCTAAAAGCAAATCTAGAAAAACTGTCACTTTTTCTCTCTAAAATTAGAAAAACACTTGGTAAAAACAGAGATTTCGGGAAGCGTGCAATTATTTGGATAAGCACAAATAAGCAAGACGAATAAGCACTTATCCAAATCTTAACCAAATGAAAACAAGCATAAATTTAAAAACTTTTGAGACACGAAATATGCAAACTTTATAAAACAAACTTTAAAAACACTAAACTTTTAAGAAAACTTAAAAGACAATAAGCTAGATACTAAATAAGCCAAAAAGCATAACAAGCTTTAATCTTAATCGTATAATGACTTATATAGGATTAAAAAGATAAACTTTTTAATCACATAAACATCAAATTTAAACAAGGTACATTAAAATTTCGAATCAAAGATAAATCAAAATCAAGAAAGGTAGAAGAAGATTAAAGATGAAAAGCTTAAACTTGAACTTGTAGATTAATGATTCCAAAATACAAGATTAAACTAAATCTTAAACATGAAAGAAAAGATGAAGTTCTAGTGAGAGAAAGTTAAACATTTTCTCTCTAAAAATAAAACTAAAGAAAGAAAAATAAACTAGCTAACTTAACTAACTAACACCCTCCTAATGTGTCATTAGGAGGGTATATATAGGAGGTGGGGAGTGCATGTGTTGCTTCTTTCTTTCTTCTCGTCTCGACTCGATTTAAATTCTTTGTCTTTCTCGACGTCGTCTCAGGATTTGTCGATATAAATTGAACTTGTCTTATAATTTTCTTCTTCTATTAGACTTGTGTTCTTCGACTTCATTAAACTTCCGTCTTTAGACTTTTTCTTCGATAAATCTTCAGAATAGGCCTTGGACTTCCGTTCTTTTTACACTCTTGATCTTTTGACTTCGTCTTTTCTCGTTTTCTTCGATAAAAGCCCGTGATAGCCCGTGTTTTCTCCCTTTTTCATATTGATGAGACTGCTTTTATACATAGTCTCATCGTCCAAATTAGGCTTAAAATGTATAAAATATCATTAAAACTGTCAAATATATGCTCGTGTTTGTTGCTTGTGTATTTTAGGTACGGATGTTTAGGAAACGACAATAAGATCACAAGAATCAATAAAAAACGAACACGGGAAACGAAGCCGCACAATGAACCGGACCCGAATCAAGAATTTCCATTCAAGTCCTTGAAGTTTTGAAGATTGGCAAGATTGGTCCCTCAATAATTGAAGACTTGGTATTTTATACCCTTGCAAAACTCATAAATTGTATTTAGGTCCCTTAAATGTCAAGAAATCACATCAATGGTCCTTGAAGAATGGTCAAAATACAAGAAAAGCCCTTGGAATAAGTTTGTAAACTTTATTGTGGCCAAAATGGGAAAAACAAAACTTAGTTTATAAAGGAAACTTTGTTTTGAAGCTGGGAAACTTTATTTGGCAAAGATTGAGGAGTCTAGGGACTAAAAAGGGGAGACAACATAACTTTCATTAACCAACCCCTGGCTGACACGTCACATTGACTGGTCAAGCAGCCAATCACCACCCCCTAAACCCACACGTCATTTCCCACTTAAGTTTTAAAAATTAACTGATTATTTTTAATCAGTTTAATAAAGATTAGTGGGGGAAACACTAAATTTAAAAATTCACTCTCCCTAATCCTAATCAAAACCTGCCTTTTATCCACCTTTATCCCAAAAACCCTAAGCACACCCAGAATTAATTAAACTTATTTTTAACCTAAACCTAAATTAACATTAGGGGTTTTTCCCACAACCCCACTCCCAATACAAGACCCAACCCAGAAAACGACCTCCCCCTTTCTTGTCTCCTCTCCAGCTCACACCATATCACGAGAACCCACAAGGCTCCAAAAGCATTTGACCCATTGAACGCTTATGATGCAAATTCTTGTTCTCCACACAAAATGAACGCTCAAGATTACTTCACCAAAGGCTGTCAACATTCAGAGACCATGTGAAGACTTATGACCAATAATTTTTAACAAGATTCCAAGGGCACTTTGGGAAGATTACTTGTTAGGGTTTTAGTATTCTAGGACCTTCCTTTCACTTGTATAAATAGAGGTCGCATGTGACCTCTATCACTTGTTCCAGATTTTTACTCAAGCATTTGTAATCCTTTTTTAAATGTTATAAAGTTGGTATTTTTGGTTAAACTGTAATTCCTTTTATTATTTTTGAAATTTGGCGTATGCTTGAGAGTCTGAGTTCCATTTATAACTTGTTATCAATTTGAAGTTTCATTTTTGAAAAAAGGTTTCATAAGGTTCTTTTAGGATTTCAGAAATCTAAGATTCCTTGAAGTGAAAGTGGATAGGAAATCTTGAGTATTTGAAATTACTCTTGTTTTAAAACGTGTTCTAAGTTCTAGGTGTTGGTTTGTAAGTTTGAAAAAGATTTTTGAAGAAAATCAGTTTTCAAAAGTTTCTGTTTATTTCTTGGTACTAATCTTACTGTTTCATAAGCTCTTCCCCACAAGCTCTTGACACCAGCTTGTGGGTCTAGCTTATTGTAGCTTGGACTTGTTTTCCTTGTTTGGTGGTGAGTGTGCAGGTTCATAACAAGATCAACCATCATCATCATCATTATTTCCATCTTGCTTTCAAACAGCCAAAAGTCTGCACAAGCCCCAGCTTGTAGGAGAAGGCATAGCAGCCTTAGTGGGGCCTGGATGTGGGTCCCACAAGGTATAATCCCTTGTTCACTTGTTTCATTCTTCTAGTTCATGATTTGTGTGATTGATGTGAAAAATTGCATGAAATCTGTTCTTGTGTTCATTTCTTGAAGTTTTTTGCTTGATTGTACCCCAATAGATTGTTCTTACATATTTAGATAGTTTAGGAATCAGTTGGTTGAGTTTTGTTAGGACTTGCTTTGTTAAAAATCATTTTCAGAAACTAAAAGGGTGTTTGGATAAGGGTTTAAGTAGGGTTTATTGACTTCATACTTGGCTTGAATCTTGTTTAGAATCACTCTTAGGGTTGAAATAGGTTGTATGCTAGATTGGTTTTCAGTTTGGTAGGTTTTAAGTCACAATTGCATGCTTAAAATTTGGTCATTGTAGCTAAAAACAGTCAAGTCCTTTTCTGATTGTTTTTGTGATTTTTGTGCCATCAAGTTTTGTCATATGTTAGAGATTGGAATCATCTAGGGATTAGGATTGCTCATATGTGATTTGGGTAGCTTATGTTCAAGTATTTGGCCATTGAATCTCATTTTTATGCAAGTAAAATAGTCAACTGTTCACAGACACACCCTTTGGCTTAATCAGAAACCTTTTTGTGCTATTTATGTGAAACTTTGTGAAGTAACTTGCTAGTCTTTTTGCATAAACTGACTCCCCACAACCCAATTGGTGTGGGGGTGCCCAATTGTCCAAAGAGATCCAAGCATTGAGCTTTCCTAAGCTCATTAGGTCAACTGACCAAAATTTATAACTAGCAGTGGGAACAAACTTCCCACTGGTAGTTCACTAGTTGGTACTGCTTCACTAGTAGACAAACCCCAAACATGTCACTTTCAGTGATCTTTCTTTTTTGTCTTTAGTGACTAAATTTTAGAGTTAGGACTTCAAACTAGTTTTGTAATTTTTCTTTATAATTATTTTAGTTTTAAAATAGTTTTTAGTGATTTAAAAATAGAAAATTAGTTTTTAAAAATTAGGAAAAATACTTTTTAGTCTTTAGATAATATAAGTAAGTTATTTGTTCAAAAAAATAATATTTTGGACATTTTGATTAATTATATTTGATTTTAGGGCTTTAATTAGCATTTAAAATTGAATATTTAATTAATAAAAGGTTTTAAAATATTTTTATTGGATTTTTACTCTTATTTATATTATTTTCGACTTATTTTAGCTTTTAATTAATTTTTAGGTTTTAAAATTTTTAATTTTGTAGTTTTTACGGTTTTACGTGAACGCTTTTTCGTCTTAGCTCGATCCGTCTTCCTTTTCTAATCTCATTTCTTTCTTTTCTTTTTCAATCTTATAATCACAAACATAAATCAATTCTTAACACAACGCACTAGCCTCCTCGAGAACGAACTCACTCTTATTTTGGGTCATAACTCGTGGTTTTCCTAAAATCACTCGTTAATACTTACCCTAATTACCTTGTTTTCCTAAACAAGTGTGATTTTACAACTATCATTTTTGGCTTTATCTTGAAAACAATAAAAACACAAACCACGCATAATTCCGACTTTTACGACATAAAATACATGTTTTGATCTTGTTATTATTGGAAATAAGTGGTAAAAGGATAAGTGTTTTCACACTTATTACCGACTAATAAATAATATATTAACTATCGTCTGTTTTTGTCACTTCATTAGGAGGAGATGCTTGTTTTGAAGGCTACAAGAAAATATACGGAGGACGAGATCAACCGTAGAGTCAGAGGCGGTAAGCAGCGCGGTCACATGCCAGGTGTCGGGCAGATAGTGCCGGGAAGGCTCTGAAATATCCCATATACTCCCCCCAACTGCCATCGACCCGCGAACAGAGCAAATGTGGACTTTTTAAAAAGTGACCATAGGTTCTCCGATGCGTTCGCACAACACCTATCGGGTGGTGCTAGCAAGAGTAGCACGGGCGCCAGCGGGAGTGGAGCGGGTGGGAGTGGCGCGGGTAGGAGTGGCGCGAATGGGAGTGGCGGTAGTGGTAATGAGAATAATGACGAGTAGAATGGCACCAATGGTTAGTATTTCTTGTTTTTTATACCTTAGCATGCAAGTTTAATAATTGTAAACTCCGAATTGTAAACCCCGAATTGAAAGTTTAATAATTGTAACTAGGGAACCAATGTATTTGAACTCAAGTTGTGATGTATGTATTTGTATTGAGTTAATCGATCGAGAAGTTACATTTTATTGTGTTTTGGTACTAGTTTTGTGGATGTTTTATAGCAAATTGTATACCCAGGTTTTAGTAGATTTTTTCGGGAAAAAATCTGAAAATAGCCTGATGTGCAGGCTGTATTAAAAAAATACCGATGTTTCCCCGGCGACATACGGCGCGTTTGAATTTTTAAAAAGTCAACAAAACTTTCTTTGACTCTTAAAAAAGTCATCAAAGTATCCCTGACGACTTGTCGCTGGGGGAACTTGGTCAAGTAAATAACCTGCGACATGGCTAGTTGACTTGTCAACGTAATGGAAGGTTTTCCCGGCGACATGTGTCACCGGGGGAAATGGCTGACTAATTAACATTTTAGTTAAGTGTGATTAATCACTCTACTTTTTTCCTGGCGACGTGTGTCGCCGGGGATACCTTCCATTACAAGTGCCAGCGTGGCACTAACTCCATGACCAAAACGTAGTGGGGTCCACTTTGTCGCTGGGAAAAACTTTTTTTGTCGCGGGAGAAATATTAACTTACGCCTGATCCCTGGCTACTTTTCCCTGGCAACTTGTCGCCAGAGATGGTTTTCGCTGGCGACTTGTCGCCAGGGATGGTTTTCCCTAGCGACTTGTCGCCAAGGATGGTTTTCCCTGACGACCTGTCGCCAGGATGGTTTTTCATGGCGACATGTCGCTAGGAAAAAGTGCGGAAATTAAACGGGGAAGGCCTCGAACTTTGTAGTGTGCTTGAGCGATGCCACGTCTTTGCATAAACTTAATTTTCCATCTATGCTACCTCGCACGGAAGGACCTATCTCCTAGGTCCGTCCAAATAGCTGCATCTGATGCTGGCATGGCTATGGATGCAAAATATATTAATTCAAGAGAAATGAGACCGAATAATGAGAGGCGAGTATTTTGGTGGATGATTACCTTTACAATTAGCGGATATACATTCCCATATTATGTGCATCTTAGTACTCAATTACGGAAAAAAATTCAGTACACAATCTCGGAAATTTTTTCAGTTCACAATCTCGGAAATTTTCACTATTTTGGAAATTAGAGTTCCACTTATCTCGGATTTTTTTGAAAAAATCCGAGAAAACCATAATTTTTTTAATCTTCGAAAAGGCAACTATTTCAAGGTTTTTCAACAAAATGACTTGTACTTCTTCGGTTTATAGCATCATAAGGACCATAAAAATGCAACTTTTTTTATTTTTAAGGAGAAAAAGTTTTATAACTCAACTTTTTTTATTTTTAAGGAGAAAAAGTTTTTTTATTTTAAGGAAGTTCAAGTAAGGATTTTTCTTTTTTTAATCACACAACACCAAATATATGAAGATAATATTGATGTTTATGTATGAAAAACAAAGAAAAACAAAAAAAAACGTGTGGTTTTATAGATTAAAACTCACGAAAATAACTAGATAACCACAAACAAATCACAAATCCACCCCGTGGCGAATGATACCAATTGTTATCCCAAATATTATCACTTTACCATGATTAATTTGGAAGGAAATAGATACAAGATAAATAGAAATATAGATGGAAAATGAAAAGAACATAGACAATGAACAAATACAAGGGTTTTATAATGTATTTTAGGATATATGCATTTTAAGCCCGCTTTAGACGATGAGACTATGTATAATTGTAGTCTCATCAGTGGCACTCCTCTCCAGCCTCCGATCACTAAATATCCAAAATGCAAGATCGAGTCTAGAGCCATTCGAGATCACATCTTTAATCTCATTTAGACACCATTCCATATTTCATGGCTTACTCACACGTTGTGAAAAATAAGAACGATATTAAGAGTCATACGCAAAATCTTCATGGTCTTGCCAGAACATCTAAGTGATACGAAAGTATTCACAATAAAGATGGAAATCCTGCTTGACTCAACATCAACAAGCTCATGGTAGGTGATTTGTGCGATTCTATATGAATCAAACTTGTGATAACTAGAAAGAAATAATAGTTTAATTCTTAAATGAATTCAAACCTTTTTTAGGCCTCTACGTGATATCCTTGTGATCTTGCCATAACATTCAGAGTGGCACTCTTTAGTGTTCACAGGGATAAATGAAAATCCTTCTAGTGTAACTTACAAGATTCTACATGAATCAAGCTCATGACAACCGAAAAGAAACGATGGTGCGATTTTTAATTGAATCAAACTTGTTCAAGGTATTTGAATTTACGGCTTTATTCATGCCGATAAATTTATCCAAATGATTCACTCTTTACATTCGTAGTTTGTTTTGAGACAGTCGAGTAAATAGAACGGGAACACCAGCGAAATCCTGCAAGGAGGTTCTTAATTGAATCTACCCTTCACATGTACGACATCTAATACCGTCTAACGTTCTTCACCGACCGGAGGTAAAATGCTACCAAATTAGAGCGAAATGTTCAAATACATTTTGTTCATGTCTATATATGTTGCTGCATATGAAGACGGTGGCGTTGCGGTGTACCAGAAGAAGTCGTCTCCACATGCTTATACTTAATGCTATAAACATCAATAAATTCAAGAAATCCTAAAGTCAAGTCTTTCGTTCTGTCAAACTCTAAAGCTTTCAAGAATTCAACAAACTATGAGCATGTCGGTGAAGAAGTCACAACTTCATAAGGAGGTAAAAGTCACAAGTGATGAATGCGCAAGTTCAAGGCAAAGAACGTGTTAAAGCCTAAAGTCAAAGATCACGCCAACATATTCACTAGATAAAGAAAAAGAAAAGAAACGACTACGAGCTCAAGACAAGCATACTATGCTAGGTTTAAGACATTGTAACTTGGAGTGACCTCTCTTAGGGAAGATTGTTGGAAATACGTTTTACATATTTAGAAGGATCGGTCGCTTCAACGATAATATTTATGTAACGGGCTCATAGTTAGAATGTAATAGCTAGTAAACAAACCGGGCCTTAGTATTAACTAAGCCCAACCGATTGTAAGCCATGACCATAGGTCATGCGTATTTAAACCATCTCCGCATATAGAGAGGGTGTTGGTTGAATCATTTTCAAACATAGTTCTTTCACTTTCTCTCTCTAGTTTCTCTTTCTAAAAGTCTGTGTTCTTTAATCCTCTTTCTACTCTCTCTCTCTAGAACTAGTTAAGGATTTTCATAAATCTACAAATATACTTAACGTAAAAGATAAGATGAAGTTATTAACTTGAACTCAATCAAGGAGAAGATCACACCTAATCAATCGGGAACACCACCAAAACCATGTACCAACCACATGAATTAAACAAAACCCAACTACCAAGAGTAGGTATTCTCTACATGTCCACAGTAAACCTACACGATCAAACTCGATTGTTAGATCTCAACAACTTGAACATAAGAATACCAAAATCCTAAAGCTAGGGCGTAGTAAATTCGACCATTATTAAAGGGGTAGGAACTGAATTATTGAGGTGGTTTTAAGGTTTAAGAAGAGTTAGATTTTAAAGATTATGGGCCCCTCTATATATATAAGGTGTTAAGTCTAATAATATAATTTCTCAATAAAGTTGTTTCCTTTAACAAAAAAGACTATTCTTTTTTTCCTCCTCTTAGGTTAGCCACCTAAAAATCTCCTTAGGTTGACTTTATTACTTTATAGTAGGGGTGTCAAAAAAGTTGACCCGACCCGAACCCGAACCCGAAATAGTCTATTCGGGTCGGGTCACTCGGGTTCAAAAACATATTCGGGTCAATTCGGGTTGACCCGAATTGACCCAAGTTCTAATTAACCTCGGGTTCGGGTTTATATTTTTTAGCCTTGACCCGACCCGACTTGACTCGAACCCGACCAACCCGACTTGACCCGAGTTTTTTACCACATTTTACCTTGTAAATATCTTTAAATAAGTCAATTTTTAACTTTTTTACTTATACTCGGGTTAACCCGAACCCGAGTTGACCCGACCCGAATTAACCCGACCCGAATTGACCCAAACCCGACTGACCCGAGTTCTAATTAGGCTCGGGTTCGGGTTTGATTTTTTTAAGTTCTGACCCAACTTGACCCGACCCGACTTGACCCGAACCCGATTGATCCGACCCGATTCCCACCCCTACTTTATAGTATATTCTATGATAATTACATTAGTTACTTAATTTAGAAAGCTTTTTAATTAGTTAACCGTTAAATCTTTTAAATTATAAACTAATAACTATTAAATGTTCAAATTTTGGTAAATTAAATAAGTGTAATAAAGATATAATATATATTTATTAAATAGATTTACTAAAGCTTAATTTTAGTGTATCAGTGTGTGACAATGTAGATTCGCATAGTTCTAGCCGTATAACTATTACAATAACTTACACACAACAATATAATTGGCATAAGTATTTTATAAATCCAAAAGGTTCACCATTTATTCATAATACTTATGTTCACTTTATAAAACTTGTATGTTTAGTCTGGAATTTACCAGTTATTGTTATATCACATATCAATTATTGTTATATCAGGTAGGATATATGAAATGAGTTTGAATATAGAAAAAAGATTTATATATTTTCTCCAGCTTGTATGTATAAACAATAATGATTTAGATAATATAAATCTATGTGTGATATACACATGGTTGTAAAGTTAAAGAGTTTATATCTTTAAATGCAAAAATGGTAGAGTATTCGGAGTTTTACATAAATAGGTAATACCAATTTTACAACAGCATGTAGAGTGTTTGAATAAGTTAATGTTGCATCATATGTGATCTATCACAAAGCATTTTGTACAAAAACCTAGAAAGTTTATCGAAAATATATAAAATGATCTTTTATTGAAAGATTACTAAAATGGTTTTTGTAATTGTATAATTTGTTTTGCTAAAATAAAAGTAAATATGAATGTTTTATGCTAATTAAGCATTTTATTCACTCTCTTTTTTATAAATGCAAAAAAAATAAGTACTACAACTAAAATAGCTTATTATACATTATCTTAATGCACATAATAAAATCTGATTTAAGTAATACAATATATTAATGTATATGTACAATCATAACAAACATAAAAAATTTTACAACAACACATTACATTTAATACTATAATTAAAACCAAGGTTGTTAAGATCCCGATCTTGATCTTAGGATCTTACGATTTTACGATACTGTAAACCAAAAACGATTCGGATCTTACGTAGGATCTTTGCATGCTTAAGATCTTACAGGATCCCGATCTTGATCATAGGATCTTAGGATCTACTACGATCCGATCTTACTTTTTCTCGAACGACAAGCTAAAAAATTACAAATTTATAGGTTCTATTTTGTATAATATAAAAAACCACATGCAAATCTTCTTATAATTTAATAATCATAATTTACGACTACATTTATGAAATATTCGTATAATTTTCTGTTTACGATGCATATTAATTTATATATTTGTAAAATATTACAAAGACTACTAAGAAAATTACATTATAGTAGGATCTTACGATCTCGATCCTACTTTACGATCTCGATCTTGTAAAGACGAAAACGATCCTAGGTAAGATCCCGATCTCGACAACCTTGATTAAAACACTCATTTATCACATTCTACAAATAAAACAACGCATTGTACAAGTGTCACTTTAACCTATTTTTTTAAAAATTAATCAATATCAATTAATACTAATACATCTCATTACTTAAATATATAATTTTATATTCATATTATACAACAGGTTAAAGCATATATTAACAACAACATATATATGTTACTTATCTAAAATCATGGTGTATATAGTTTTGAATGCAGAATTAGACGACCAACGGGTTTAACCGGGAACCGGAGTCACCGGTGGGTCGGCTAGAGAATTGTATAAAGTTACCTAAACCTTCAATTGTCGTTTTTTTAGATGTCGTTGTAAAAAAACATAAAAATTAAAATAATATTGACCGAAAATTATGTTAAACTGATACCCGCAGCCGCAACGTACGAATATCCTTCTATTTAAAAATAAATGGTTTGAATTATTACATCAAATCTCATGAATTTTATATTCTAAAATAATTCACCTCTCTAGGTTTAAGGTTATTCGCAAATGAATATTTTTGCCTTTTTTTATTTGGAAAAAGTCTAAAACATACCACTGAAATGACTTTACTTAGACCATATTTATTCACAATTTGATCCAACCGGTCAAGATATAGAGGACAAAAAAATAATCACTATTATAATAAAATAGTACAGAAAGAAGAAAGATAAAGGCACGACCCGGTCGGTACGTGACTTCCAAACTTCTGAACCAACCTTGCCATATGTCTCTCTCTGAATCAGCCACATCATCACCATTGTGTTTCCATTGCTCCATGTCCAAATCGTCCTTCTTCCACGCTCTTATCATCACTGGTATGTTTATATATACATATATTTGCAAGTATAATTTCTATTTCATACGGCTTCCAGTTTCGTCCTTTGACACACTTGTCATCCCTGAAATTAGGGAGACTTTTCTCGTGTGAGTGTGGAGATGAAGGAGAAACAATGACGGCTGTTAGTGAAATTAGGTTATGTGTTCTTTGACTCTTTGGACTAGATATAATGTATAGTTGGTTGGGTTTATGGGCTTTTTCAATTGGTTTTATATTTTTGGGCTTAGTTGTGACGGTAACTTGTTGATGTATCAGTAGAATTTAGTACAGTAATATGTTTTGTAAGGTAATTTTTGTTTAATTATTAGTTAATGGTTTTATTTGGGATTAATTGGTTAAGTAGTTGAAATAAAAAAATATATTATATATTGGGTTGGGTTAGGTTGTTGATAAATGGTGAAAAGATTAAAATTGGTTGTATGTATAAGTTGTATAGGTGGATGAGTGAGAAAATAATATTTTAATGGTAGGTTGGGTTGGAAGAGGTTGTGAATAAAGATAGTCTTAACTATAAGCCTCATGTAAAATAGCAAATATAGGAAATAGTTGGCCGACATCATAACGCAATTGATAAATTTCGGTGGACATCGTTCACATTGCTATTCTAAATTTGACTGTTATTTATTTTCCAAATCTGTACTGTATTTATTAGTGAAACTGACTAAAGTTTGCTAGAGGGCTACATTTCACACTTGATGTTTTAGAACAAGAGTAACAATTATAATTTAAACATTAAAGTGTTCTTAACGTTTAAACTATAGATCGATTAAAGTAGGGATGTGTAGGGTTAATTTGATTTGGCAGGTTTATGCAATTAAGTTTTAAAATGACGAATAAGCTCCAAACCAATAAACAACCTAATATGCTGTGAGGCGATTTGCAATGATAGGGAACAAAAACTATAAGTTTGTTGGATCCAGACCCGGATCAGTCTGGTCGAAGGAGTTTAGTTTCATTCCTTTCGACATAGTACGTCGACTAGAAGAAGTCTAAACCACCTGTATCAGTCGAGCCAATAGATATACTCTCAGTTCTTTTGACCCACAAATACATTACAACAAGTTGATTATTGATGTTGATGCTTGGACCGTACCTTTTGAATCATTATGTCAAAATGTGACCAAGTCATTAGACACATGTTGTTGTGGTACCCATTTTTTCATACTTAATGACGCAACCAATGATGCACATTTGTGAAGATCACCTAGCACAAGTTGCAGTTATTTGGTGGACTTCCATAAATGATGATACTACACGTCTAGTTAATTTGAACACACCGTCACATAAAACGATATCTTATTACTTTTTGAATTGAGATTCTATTTATGGGTTTGACCATTGAATATTTTGACCTTACTTATCACGGTCAGAACCATTAAAACTTTTGACTTTGCTATTATTCAACCTATATAAACCATGCAAACACATACTTCATGCATCATTCAGTCATCCAATACTTTTTAAAAACCTACTAAAGCAAACATGAGTTCCAGTTCAGATGAAGTTGGTAGTAGCAACTCTACAAGCAGATCAGCCAATGGTGCAAGTCAAGAAAAGAAATATAAAGGTGTTCGATGCAGGCGATGGGGCAAATGGGTATCAGAGATTCGAGTTCCAGGAACCCGAGACAGGCTTTGGCTAGGGACGTATTCTACGCCAGAAGGTGCAGCTGTGGCTCATGACGTAGCTTCTTACTGCTTGAGTGGCGCCACGTCTTTGCATAAACTTAATTTTCCATCTATGCTACCTCACACTGCACGGATGGACCTGTCTCCTAGGTCCGTCCAAAAAGCTGCATCTGATGCTGGCATGGCTATGGATGCACAATATATTACTTCAAGAGAAATGACCCCGAATAATGAGAGGCTGAGCATTTCAGTGGATGATTACATTTTAAATTAGTGGATATAAATTCCCACATTATAAAGTTTGCATCGTTAAATATAGTATTGATGTATTGGACTATCGGGTTCGATTAATATAAATCACAGTGATCATAATTTTACTTAACGAATGAGGCTATCGATAAGATTTTAAATGGGGCTAAACACGTTTGCTTATGCATTTTAGTTTTTCTTTTATCCCGACTATCACTAGCTGTGTGTTCTATAATTCTAGGATGCATGATTCATCTTATTAAGGTTTAGCAGGTATTAAGTTTTCATTCGAGCTCATTCCTAAGTAAAGTTTTGTAAATATCATCAATTTCATCATGCATGGTCGACTAGGTTCACCAAGTGGACCAACATGGTTGAAGCGAGTCATTTGAAAATCCTAAATTTCTTCACAACAAGACATGATGATATCACTAACACCAGTCTAATCACATTATGAGAAATGGTCCCAAAACATGGACGGTGGACCATTCTATATCCAGTCCTGATTGAGCAAATTCTAACGTGCCGTCGCTACAACAATAATGAGTTTAAGGTCGTCTTTTTCTAGGGTCGACTTAATCGTCCCTATATTAAGGGGGTCCTACCAGTTTTACAAGAAAAACAAAGTTAAAATGGGTGTGGGATAAAGTGGGGTCCACCCAACCTATGACGAATAAGTCGTCCCTAGGTGGAGAAAGTATATCTTTTATCTCTTTTAATTGTTTAAAATTATTTAAAATTAATATAAATATTTTTTTTAAAAAAGTTTAAAATTAAAGTGAGACCCACATAACCTAGGGACGACTAAGTCGTCCCTAGGTTAAGAAATTTTATTTTTCGCAATTTTTTATCTATTTTAATTATTTAAAATTATTTAAAATTAATATAAATATTTTTTTTAAAAGTTTAAAACAAAGGTGGAGCCCTTGTAACCTAAGGACGACTAAGTCGTCCCTAGGTGAAGTCAACTTTGTTTTTCCCAATTTTTTATCTCTTTTAATTATTTAAAATTATTTAAAATTAATATAAATATTTTTTTTAACAAAATTTAAAATTAACGTGGGGCCCATGTAACCTAGGGACGACTAAGTCGTCCCTAGGTGAAGGCAAATTTATTTTTTCCTTTTTTATCACTTGTAAATATTTAAAATTATTTAATATTAATTTAATTATTTTATTTAAGAAAAAACTTTATTATATTTAAAAATAACTTTATACATATTAAAAAAACTTTATACATATTTAAAAAAACTTTATACATATTTAAAAATAACTTTATACATATTAAAAAAACTTTATACATATTTAAAAAAACTTTATACATATTTAGAAAAAAATTTATACATATTTAAAAATAACTTTATACATATTTAAAAAAAACTTTATACATATTTAAAAAAAACTTTATACATATTTAAAAAAAACTTTATATTTATTTAAAAAAACTTATACGTATTTAAAAAAAACTTTAGATATATATTTAACACTTAAACACGCACTTAATTAAACATATATATTACAACGATAATAGATTCATAAATAAGAAAAAAAACACATCACAAACTAGTTAAAACTAAACGTACAGATTAACATATAATAATAAAATATAAATTAACACATTAAAATAACAAATAGATTACTACTCAAAGCTAAGATTTTCCATTTCATTTAAAAGCTCATGAAGTATTGCAGCCGATTGACATGCGTGGTCTTCAGGATGCCTTTCCATTTCTAGTCTTGCCTCTAGCATCTTTATCTTTAGATCTTTGATCTTGCAATTAGAGCACTCAGTGGGTGCAGATTGAGAAGGACCTGTAGAAGAACTTGGATGTGAACCTTGAGGTGTTGAAGATCCAGGGGAAGATCTTATACGGAGTTCGAGATCAAAATCATCCTTCCATTTAAAATATTTACATCCATAATCATCTGTTTTTGGCTGTTACAAAGTAAACAAATAAAATGACATGTCATTTTAATAATCACACGTATTTCATAACTAAAACATTAGATTGTTTACCTTCGAAAGAGGACATGCATAGTAAAGTTTACCAAAGCTATGAGGTTGATGTGAATGTCTCAACACAATATATCCCTTTCTACATGTACACTTATAAGCTTCAAGCGGATCCATCTTATGCAAAATCAGGTGGTGGTGAGTTTGGTATGAGAGGATAAGAGTTTGTGAGGATACGAGCTACCATAAATAAAGATAAAAATTTAGGGTCGACACATTTAGGGACGACTTAGTCGACCCTAGCTTTCCCGCCAACATTTTCCCGCCAAGGTTTTCCCGCCAACATTTTCCCGCCAACATTTTCGAATCATCAGCTGAACCTCTAACGTATAACCCTAGCATATGGACTCATCGGTTGAACCTATAACGTATAACCCTAGCATATCGACTCATTGGTTTAACCTATAACGTATAACCATAACATATGGACTCATCGGTTGAACCTCTAACGTATAACCCTAGCATATCGACTCATCGGTTGAACCTATAACGTATAACCCTAGAATATCGACTCATCGGTTGAACCTATAACGTATAACTCTAGCATATCGACTCATCGGTTTAACCTATAACGTATAACCGTAACATATGGACTCAGCAGTTGAACCTATAACGTATAACCGTAACATATGGACTCATCGGTTTAACCTATAACGTATAACCGTAACATATGGACTCATCGGTTGAACCTATAACGTATAACCGTAACATATGGACTCATCGGTTTAACCTATAACGTATAACCGTAACATATGGACTCATCGGTTGAACCTATAACGTATAACCGTAACATATCGACTCATCGGTTGAACCTATAACGTATAACCGTAACATATCGACTCATCGGTTGAACCTATAACGTATAAACGTAACATATCAACTCATCGGTTGAACCTATAACGTATAACCCTAGCATATCGACTCATCGGTTGAACCTCTAACGTATAACCCTAGCATATCGACTCATCAGTTGAACCTATAACGTATAACCCTAGCATATCGACTCATCGGTTGAACCTATAACGTACAACCCTAGCATATCGACTCATCGGTTTAACCTATAACGTATAACCGTAACATATGGACTCATTGGTTGAACCTATAACGTATAACCGTAACATATGGACTCATCGGTTTAACCTATAACGTATAACCGTAACATATGAACTTATCGTTTTAACCTATAACGTATAACCGTAACATATGGACTCATCGGTTGAACCTATAACGTATAACCGTAACATCTGGACTCATCGGTTTAACCTATAACGTATAACCGTAACATATGGACTCATCGGTTGAACCTATAACGTATAACTGTAACATATGGACTCATCGGTTGAACCTATAACGTATAACCGTAACATATGGACTCATCGGTTGAACCTATAACGTATAACCGTAACATATCGACTCATCGGTTGAACCTATAACGTATAACCGTAACATATTGACTCATCGGTTGAACCTCTAACGTATAACCCTAGCATATCGACTCATCGGTTGAACCTATAACGTATAACCGTAACATATCGACTCATCGGTTGAACCTCTAACGTATAACCCTAGCATATCGACTCATCGGTTGAACCTATAACGTATAACCCTAGCATATCGACTCATCAGGTGAACCTATAACGTATAACCGTAACATATCGACTCATCGGTTGAACCTATAACGTATAACCGTAACATATCGACTCATCGGTTATTAATTATTACAAACTAAGTGTAACGTATATTTTAATATTAATTATAATAATTTATTTTGATTTTTATTATTAATTTATATTATCAATTTTATTACATAGAAGCTATAATGTAAAAATCCGTGAAAAATACTTAGGGACGACTTTGTCGTCCCTAAATATCAAAGAGAAGTCGTCCCTAAAAAACCCTCCAAAACACTTAGCAAAATTTGGGAAAAGTTGAAAATTTTGGCCAAAATTTAAATAACCCGCTTGGGTTTGAGATTTCTCGGTATACACCTAGGGACGACTTAGTCGTCACTAGGTGTCAAGGGTCGTCCCTACGTTTCAATAATAGACGAAAAAAAAACATTTATAATTAACCTAGGGACGACTTAGTCGTCCCTAAGATACAAAGGCAAAGTCATCCCTAGGCTTCAATTTCATCTCTCATTGTTCATTGTTAAAAAAAACCGGGGACGATATTGCAAACACCACCTTCATCTTCATCAATCCGACCAACCCACCACCATCATCTTCATCTTCACCAACCCACCACCATCATCTTCATCTTCATCAACCCACCCCCACCACCAATCCGACCAACCCACCCCCACCACCAATCCGACCAACCCACCACTACTTGCACACGAGCACACCAATTCGACCCACCACTTGATTTCGGAGAATATATTGTTTAATCACCATGAATTTATATATATTTCCCCGTTAAGGTATTTGATTTCGAATTATATATTTTTTAATTTTGATTAATTTTTGTAGTTTAATTGTTAGTATGATTAATTGATTAATTGGTATAATGCTTAATTAAAAATGATATTGTGTTTGTTTTTTCTAGTTTAACTCGACCAGTGAACCACCAGTCAACCACCGGACCACCACCAGTCACGGCAGCAGTCACGGCAGCAGCAACCACCGCACCACCACATTTTGTTTAATTTTGTTTTTTAAGTAAATATAAAGGTAAATGATTTTTTTTAATCTATTAATTTTGTTTAAATTTGTTTATGTTTAATTATTATTAATGTTTATTTTTTATTTCCTAGCACTGCCGTCACCACTACCACCACTGCCGTCGCGGCAGCAGTAGCAACCACCACCGCCGGCAACAGCAGCAGTAGCCACCACCACCGGCAGCAGCAGTAGCCACCACCACCACCAAAGGTGATTTTGGCTTATGATTTCGGATTATATTTAAGCTTAATTGATTTAGGCTTAGTTGATTTCGGCTTAATATATATATATATATAATTGATTTCGGCTTAATTAATTTAGCATTAGTTGATTTCCTTGTATATAGTGCTTAATATATATATATATATAGATGATTTCGACTTAATTGATTTAGGCTTAATAGAATTCGGGTTATATATGGCTTAATATTTATATAGGGATTTCGGGTTAATATTTTGGCTTAATATGAAATATGCATGAGTTTAATTTTTTTTTATATGTTTGTCGTAGCCGAGACCCGAGTCACAGTCGAAGGGAACCGAGTCACAGCCAAGAACTGAGACCCGTGTCTCATTTAGGATATGAATGCGTATAACTGGTTTATTATTTGAGATGATTTCGACAGTGTTTCTCCTTTACTCCTACGAATATGTCTTTAAACACATATTTGGGGAGTAGAGGGGAAATGCTGCCGAAATTTTCTCAAATAGTAAACCGGTTATACGCATTCATATATGGGACGAAACATTCAAAAGATGGGTTAGGATTGCCTTCCATAGTTGCACTAGGAAGAAAAAAAGAGTTCATATTCATTTTGTTAGTATGACATTTTACGTATAAAAAAATAATTTATCTAAGTATGTTTATTTGCAACGCAGTTATGACAATTGATAAGAGTTGGACCACTGTAAACAATCGTAATTCCAATAAGTTTTTAGATGGTCTTTTTGGATTCATCCAGGATTGTGAGAAATTTTTGCACCCCATCTCACAAAAGCTCCGTTGCCCATGTAGTCGTTGTTGTAACCGTGAAACGTTGGTTACCCTCGGCCAACTTGAGGCACACATATCCCAACTCGGGTTTGACAAACGTTACACCACTTGGATATATCACGGTGAACCAATTCTTTCGTTACCTCCACTATTACCACATTCGCCTGATCGAATTCACATGGATGCGTTCTTCGAAGATATTTCTGCAAATTTTATTCCAAATCCACCATCTGAAACTACACCCTCTCAAACTCCACCAACTCAAACAACCGGTCCTCAACCAACCCAAACATCGGGTCCTAGTAACGAGTTTGAAGAGTTACTCGCTAGGTCTATCAAAAAGTTGTACCCGGGTTGTGATATGACCACATTGGAATTTACATCAGAGATTTCGCACATCAAGGTTTTACACAAAATAACTGATGTCGGGTTTAACAAAATTCTAGCACTTCTCCAAAAGGCATGTTCCCCTAGTAAAGGATACAATTTCCCGTCTTCATACTATGAAATAAAAAAGACATACAAAAAGATCGGGTTAGGATACGAATCGATCCATGCTTGTATAAATGACTGTTTTTTTATATTGGGGATCACCGGAAAACAAGGCGAGGCACACTTGTCCAATCTGTAACGCGAGTAGATGGAAAAACACAAAGAAGAAAAAGGGGACGCAATTAGTTGCCAACAAGGTGGTGCATTACTTTCTGATAACACCTAGACTATAACGTATGTTCAAAATAGCAAAGTGGATGACTTGGCATGCGACCGGACAGTCTAAGGAAGACGGTAAAATGAATCACCCCTGTGACGGCAAAGCATGGAAATATTTTGACATGATGAAACCTGAGTTCTCTTGTGATCCTAGAAACGTTCGATTAGGGTTGGCTGCTGATGGTTTTAATCCTTATGGCATGATGAGCCAAACTTACAGCATGTGGCCGGTTATATTGACAACATACAACACACCACCATGGATGTGTTTGAAAGAAACTTCTTTAATGTTGACGATGTTAATTTCTGGCCCTAAATCAGCTGCAAAGGACATTGATGTTTACTTGCAGCCTCTAATTAAAGAACTCAAAGATTTATGGGAGGGATTCTGGACGAAAGACGCTGCTACGGGTACTCATTTCAAAATGAAAGCGGCGGTTTTATGGACCATCAATGATTTTCCAGCTCGAAGTATTTTGTCTGGGTGGAGTGGGCAAGGGTACCTCGCATGCCCTACTTGTAATGTTGACACTCCATCGATGCGTATCAACAGCAAAATCGTTTATGTTGGTTACAGAAGATGGTTAAGAACAAATCATCCAGAAAGGAAAAAATCCAAGGAATTCTACGGTTTTCCCGAAAATAAGCTTAAACCAAGAAAGTTTTCAGAACTTGATATCCAATTGCAGATTAGTAAAGTCTTTAAACATAAATCGGGGAAACATAAACCAATTCTCAAAGAGAACCGCCCCCATAATCGAGATGTTGAATTGAACTCGAATAAGCGTTCTATATTTTGGGATCTTGAGTATTGGCCCTTTCTTCTACTAAAACACTGTTACGATGTCATGCACATCGAAAATAATTTCCTTGAGGCTTTACTGAATACCCTGTTACAGAACGACAAATCCAAAGACACGCCAAAGGCAAGGCTAGACTCGGAAAAAATGGGAGTTCGAAAGGAGTTGTGGTTAGTTAAAAAAGATAACGGGAAGTTCGATAAGCCTCATCCAAAGTTCTCTTTCACTCCAGAAAAAAGAAAACTTTTTTGTAAATTCATTAAAGGAGTCAGACTACCTGATGGCTTTGGATCCAACTTCAAGAAAAAAGTGACCGCTGATGATGACAATATAACGAACTTAAAATCTCATGACTGTCATATAATGATGCATCGGTTACTTCCTTATGGAGTGCAACAATACTTGCCCAAAGACGTTGAAAAACCTATAATCGAGATTTGCTTATTCTTTAAGCAGCTTTGTGCTCGAAGTTTGACTGTACAGGACATGAAAGAAGCTAAAAACAAATTGATCATTATGATGGTTAATTTAGAGCAAATCTTTCCTCCTGCTTTTTTCGACATAATGACTCATTTGGTTATACATCTACCCGATGAGGCTATTCTAGGTTCCGTTACTCGCGGCAGGTGGATGTATCGATTTGAAAGATACATGAAAAAGCTAAAGAATTATGTACGAAATAAAGCAAAGCCTGAAGGTTCTATTGCTGAGGGTTATGTTGCAGAAGAGGCATTAACTTTTTGTTCGCGTTACCTTAAGGATGTCGAGACGAGATTTAACCGCCTTGGCAGAAATGAAGACGATTTGCCTGGACAACCAGATAAATTTGAGGTGTTCCGGACCGTATGCACACCGACGGGTGGAATCAAACCAACTCGTATGACTAATGACGACATGCAGCCAGTTACGTGGTTTATACTTAACAACAGTCCTGAAGTCGAAGCAGACATCTCGGCTTACATCGAGTATGTTTCTTCCTTTTTTTTATTTTATAATTTTGAAAATTCTTCTTTCTCGATGACTTCTGCTAATATCATAAACCTTTGCAGAGAGGCGCCTGATAATGTGGAAACGAGTTTTCCTGTGTGGTTTAATAACAAGGTAAATACATGAGATATATTACCTTGGAGTTATTCCTCATCTAATAAACCTTTTTGTATCTCTTTTTTGTAGACTCGTGAAAAAAAAGTGAGTGTGGGCTGTAGTGACGAGTTATTCTCTTTGGCATGTGGACCTATTAGTTCATGTACATACCCCTCTTGCATAGTGAACGGTGTGAAGTTTGTGGTACGTGAACGCGATATACTTCGTACCACTCAATGCAGCGGAGTTTCAACACCCGGGGTTGATGGAGAGATGTATTATGATCAACTCGAAGAAATTTTGGAGCTCACTTATATCGGCAACCGCAAGGTTTTGTTGTTTCGATGTAAATGGTTTGACACAATTAACCCTACCAATTGTACCAAACGCAATAGACGTTCTTACACTGAGCAAGGCATACATCATATTTTGACCGATAGGCTCTTTCACCAAAATAACCCATACATTTTCCCGACACAAGCAACACAAGTATTCTACCTTGAAGACCTTGCTAGACGACCGCTTCATTGGAAGGTCGTCGAACAGGTTTATCATCGAGATGTGGCAGAGTCCGATGAAGATGTTATACATGGTAGCAGTTCATCAGATGTTACACTGTCTGTTGCTTTGCCTAATTTGGGTATTACGGATTTGAGTGTAAATACTCAACCAACGGAAGTGGACGCCCCACCGGTTGATGATGATATTATTAATATTGAAGATGAGGTAGTTGCACACGTCATTGGTGATGTTGATGATGATGTTGATGATGGTGATGATGATTTAGTGTCGGATGATGATGAAGTGAACCCTACTAATGATGTTCAAGAAGTTTTATCTAGCGATGATTCTGAATATGACAATTGATATTAAGTTGTATTTTGAATGAAACAGTTGTTATATGCTTTAATGTGTAGTTTTTTTATTTATTAACGATTGTTATATGCTTAAGTTGTAGTTTGAATGAAACAATTGTTATACGCTTAAATGATGATGAGTTGTTTTTATTTGTTTAAGTGTGTGATTTTGTATTTTAATGAAAATGTTTTTATATGTTTAAATGTGTATATTGATATGAATTTGTGTATTAGTATTAATTGGTTAATTAAATTGTGTGTAATTTTGTTTTTTAATGAAAATGTTTTTATATGTTAAAATGTGTATATTGATAAAATGTGTATACTGATATGAACTTGTTATTTTACAGATGGCATGTGTAGCTCCTAGATCACACGGTGGGGATGCTGGTGGAAGTCCACCTAGACGGCCCACACGTCCTGTACCGGCCCAGTGTCAGTGTAAGAAATCGTTATATTTTTATAACACTGATATTTATAATTTATGTCACTTGAATTTTTACGAGTAAATAACATATCTTTTGTAGGTTCAAATCAACGCTTTGAGACCAACCTAGGAAAATTAAGGAGGGTGTACAGAGATAATCACGAAAAACCTTTAACAATTGGCTTTGAATTTAAAGATCTGCAAACCTTCCATTTTCTGGGCGATTATGCATCCCTGTTGTCTCATCTTATGGGGGAATTAGTCCGGACACTTCTCCTGAACTACGAATGGGACGAAATTCCAGAATCTGATAAAGCTCATATTTATCCTACACTTGTGGTAAAAATTGTTTATTTTACTTATATTGTTATTGTTATTGACATTTAGATACGTGTGTTATGTTTAATTTGTTTGTTTATTTAAATTCATATGTTTTTATGTAGACATATTTCGATCTCCAGCCATGGTACAATGATCGTACTGAGGTGGTGTGTGGCATTGGTGTGTATGAGGTGTCGACTCAGGTTAAGCTTGCGTTGGAACTCCAACTGAGGTTGTTGTATAGAAAATACAAGAACAGGATCAAGAAGATTATTATTCGAAATATGAGACGCCCGCACTGGCACAAGAACATGTACCGTCGGAGAGTGTGTGGGACAATAGAACCGAAGGTGAGTGGGCTGACTTGGTTGAGTGGTGGTCAGAGCCAAAGAGGGTGGCAAGAAGTCAGGTTAATATTGTTAATCGTTCCAAAAACACGGTACCGACCACTCAAGGCAAAAAACCATTCGTCCGAGGAAGGAATGAATACGTAAGACTCTTTATAATTTTTGTGATTTTATTTAAAAGTGTTTATATTGTTTATTTATTATAGCTCGTTATTAATTTATTTGATATTTTACAGAAAGTCAAGGAAGGGGTCTACGAGGACCTGGTTGAAACATGGAGGAAGGGGCACTCAAGTAATGGCACTTTTAAAAGTAAAGAAAACGAGGAAAGATATGTAAGTAATAATATATAACTCTATACATTGCTTAGTAACTACTTTCATTTGTTTTAAACAGTTTTTTTTTTCTTTCCCAGCTGAATATGAAAGCCCTCAGTGACCAAGTGAAAGCCAATATCGTCCCGCACATGTCTGATAAACAAATAGTGGCTGAAATCATGCCAAGTCAAAATAAGCAAAATGTGTCGGGACAAGGCAGGAAGTTACCGGGTGGTGCCAATAACACTTCTCGCTGGTTATATATCCTCAATAAAACAAAATGTAAATCAATTGTTCATATTTATGTCTTGTTGTATATAATGAAAAATTGTTGTTGTAACTTATCGCAGGCGCGGTGCTCCAGCTCGACCGGATTTTCCATCTCGTGGTGAATTTCAGGAAATGATGGAACGACATGAGCAACAGATGGAGCTGATGAGGAAAGAGAATCAGGAGGCGCAACAACGGGCTTACTTGGCAGCGTTAAAGGCAGATGCGGCGCAACAATATACTCAGACGTCGTACCAGCATATGGCGCAATATCAGAGTCAATTGGGTGAGTTTTTCCAGAACTACAACTCATCAAATACTGATCACCCAATTAACCCTCCTACTTTTGTACCCCCTCCCTGACCCTTTGTTATGCCCACCCTAGCTCCTGATTGGGCTCATTTAGTCCAACCCCCTATCCTTGGGCACAACCATTGCAACCTCCTTCCATTGACCCATACCGACCATCTTTGCCCGACCATCTCCAACCACTCCAACCTCCCTATACCGGCACTTATCCTATTGCTCCTGTCACCAACAACACATTTAACCATTGTTATCGTCCCACCACACACTCGACTCATGAGATCAGCTTTACTTCACAATCCATACCCGGAGGTTCTCGTGTAATCATAAATCCCCATCAGCACGATTACCGGTCCGTTGACGAGTTGGGTCGAGATAGGAATGTACAAAACAGTGGTGACGACTTATCAGGCGATGACGAGGGGGATGACGAGGGTTATCTCGAGGGGGATGATGAGGGGGGTGACGAGGAGGAAGGTGACTTTTCACCTAACGAGGATGCAGAGTAGAGGTTGTGGTAGTATTATTTCTTATTATGCATGTTTAATAAAGTTTGAGACTTGTAGCGTGTGAAACATTTGATTTAGGATGAATAAGTGTATTTGATGAATATTGTATCGTGATGTTGGATAATTTATCTTAATATGGTATTGTAACGTTTATTGATTTGTTATTATTCTGTATTTGTCGAATTCTGCCATTTTGAATTGTGGATCTTGTCCGGAAAAAGTTCCGGAAAAAATCTGGAAACTGCAAAACAGCCCAGTTTTTTTTTAGCCCCAGGTACACCTAGGGACGAGTTAGTCGTCCCTAGGTTAGCCAAATTCCACCAGATTTTAACCCTAGGGACGACTTAGTCGTCCCTAGGTTTCAAAATTGTCCAGGTGTCCCTAAGTTTTGATACCTGGACAATTTTGAAACTTAGGGACGACTAAGTCGTCCCTAAGATTATATTTAACTTTTTTTCTGAAAATGTTTTTATTAATTTGTATAAAAAAGATTTTATTAAAAATAATTAAAAAAAAGAATTTTATTAAAAATTTAAAAAAGGTTATTTTATTAAAAACCTAGGGACGACTTTGTCGACCCTAAGTTGCAAAGGCAAGTCGTCCCTAGGGTGGTCAATATATTCAACGTAGTGGGTAGTGGGACCCACGAAGTCGTCCATAGGTTTCAAAGGGAGGGTCATACCTAAAATTCTAGAGACGGTTTTTTAGGCACAAAATCCTCGCGTCGATTTAGTCGTCCCTAGGTGTTTAGGGTCGAAAAATGGCGTACCTAGGGACGAATAAGTCGTCCCTAAGCTTCAAAATTGTTGTAGTGCGTGTGTTATACCAAAATTCAAAGTGTTTTGTGTCGTTGTCACTAATCTAATGCATGCATCAATATTCGTCGACATACATATGATACTAGGTATCATAGTTCATAACAAGCAAAATTTATTTATTTGAATTTCATGAGGTGCCGCGTTATATAATATTTTCATTTAAAAATAAATTATTATAACAAATCTCACTTATTTATTTGGAACATAATCCACTATTATTCACCTTTTTTTTCATAATTTTTAGACAAGTTAAATTCACTGCATAGAAATAAAATATAAAATACAATACGATGATGACAACAAGAAAAACGTGTTAAGTTTAAAATAAAAAGAAATTAACGTTAAAAAAATATAAATAATTCTAAATAAACTAGTTATCTTCTTCATTAAGTAAGAGTTGTTGTCAAATATATTTAATGAGGCGGGCATACTCGTGCGTTGCACATGAGACTTTTTCAGTTGTTCAAATGCATGGTATTTCATTCACGGGATTTTTCCCGCTGTTCAAATGCACGGTATTTCATTCACGGGATTTTTCCCATTGTTCAAATGCATGATGTTTCATTATAATTTATGAAATGCATGATTTTTTGATTCTATTATATGATGTGATTTTTCATAAATGTAATATGTTTTTTTCAAATGCATGATTTTTCATTCTAAATTATGAAATGCGTGACTTTTTATTTTAATATATGACGTGATTTTTCATGAATGTACAACATTTTTTCGTGTTGTATTCACTTTGCGTACATTTTTTGTTAATTTACGTTTATCAAGTTAGGTTAAGAATTGTTATAGTTCGTTTAATTTATTCGGTAATTTATTTGTATTTTGCTTTTTTATTAACACCGGATAAATCTAATATAACTAATAAATAATATTTGAACAAAATTTCGTAACTTAATTTTGTTCTTTTGTTCAAGCTATTAATATTCATCAAGAGGAGGTTATATCCAAATATCACATGATGAACGGTAGCATTCGTGTTAAAAAAAAACTTTCAAATATTATATTTATATTTTGTCTTCAAGCAATAATAGACTTGGGGGAAAAAAAAGAATAACGAAGCTACATACTCCATTATATTATATACCACGGCAACATAAAAATAAATAAAAACTATTTTACGAATATTCAAATACAGTTTTGTTGGGTGTTAATAGAGTCGGCTTGATCCGATTCGTACCCGATAAAACTTATCAAGTCATATGTAATCGGGTTGGAAAAGATTTTTGGGTTAATTTGACCCGATCCCGATAGCTTAATAATTTTATCAGATCAGGTTAGGGTTGAGTTTTTTTTATATTATTGGGGTTATCGAATCAATTAATATTTGTGTTAACTTTAAATTTTATAGGGGTTTAAGGTGTTAATATTATATAATATAAGGGTTTTTAACAAAATTTCATTTAAGTTATACTTATTAAGTTTGTAAAATTTGTTAAAAAAAATTTGTTAAATTATTTATGCTAAAAAAACTTCATATACACATTACACACTCTCGCTCACATCCACCCTCTTCTAGAACTCTTCCGTTTCACGATGGAACAGTAAAGGGCAAGATCAAGATTAACGAAACGGCGATGTGCATTAATTTGGTATTCATTTTTAACCGCACATTTCTTTAATCTTTGCTCTATATAATGATTAGTTGTGTTTATCTAGTTTCATCATCCCATTTTAAATTAATATTAACTTTTCTGCTCATCTTGAACTTCTTTCATCAATGAAAAATTCAAACTCATCTGATGTAGTTTTGAAAGAAATTAAGCATGTTAGTGGTCTTATAGAAACTGGGAAATGTATGGCTTTTTATTTTAATCGAATGGCTATTAATGAGGAAAGCTTTGCTACTGTCTTAAGGGGTCAAGCTAAAAATGTGAAAACTAATTTGAATATGGTGGATTTATTAATTGTTGAGTTTGAGGAAAAATAAGAATTGGAAGTTAATATGGAAAGCTTGGAGTATTTAAGGAAGCTTCGTGATACTGAGAATCAAAAACTTGCTACTCTTTATGGAATGTTGGCTAATGCTAGGAAATGAATCAATGAGCTCCATTTTGAAGCTGATATGATGTACCTCTCTTATTAGGCTTGAATCTTTTGTGCTTATTTTTGGGTTGCTTAAATCATGAAGATGTAGTTTCTTTTGTTTTTAGTTAATGTTTTAATCTTTTGGGTATGGATTCCTAAGCCTTTAATGGTTATGGTTAATATTTTAATCTTTTGGTTATGAACTTGTAAGCTTTGAATGGTTATAAAATATAAAATCTAGTTGCTCCTTATGTTATATATACTGTGTTCTTGTGATTTTAATTTATGTGTTATGATTATTGAAAGCAATAGTTGTTATTCCAAACAGCCTGTACAATAGGTTATATGTCGTTTATATTCATCGAAACAAACACTCCAAGTTAAATGGCCACTGTGTTTACGTGGATGTGAGGGTTATTCTAGGAATAAGAACACTTTTCCCCACGTTTGATCCCGTTAGAATCTGGGCACGAATCACAAATTGACCTAAATCAGTTATGATCAGTCGTGTCCTATTGCATAATCCCATGCTTGGATTTACATTACGCAAGAGCATAATAGGCAATTCTTATTTTAAATTCAATTCATAAGGTGTCATGCCTGGGAATTTTAAAGAGTTCAGAAACTCAACAGGGTATTGTTGGTGTTGATCTAAGGTGTCTGTAGATCCCTTACACACTTAATCGTCAATATTGTAAGTAACATTTTCATCTGCCAGCTTTTTGAACATATAATTGTTTATCTCGTTGGCATCATCATTCGTAGGAGTTAGAATTGAACGCTTCCTTAGATAGCTTCCATCACTTTTCCTAGCTTGAAAATCAGGATATGATTGATTGACAATCTGTTCCAAAGGAGAACTACAAGCTTTGAGAATGAAATCCTTCGAAATTTCTATTCATGTTCCTTCGCCTTCCTTTTTTTTGCTGGCACAATCCCATCACCTACATCTAAAACCCATTTATTGACCTGTTGTTTGCTTCTATCTATCTCGCCTGATGCAGAATATTCATTTACTCGCATACTGCGTGTAAGAGTAAACACGTTGCAAGAATTACATGAAGCTGGCTGGTTTATGCATGCTTGCACTACTTCAGACCTAGTTGCTCCTATAGAATATGAACTCTAGTTACTCCTTATGTTATACAGTTGGGCATTGTATTGCCTTGTAGATTTACGCTCAGAAAGAAGGTGTAACTCAAAATTCACAGATCCATGAGAATGGCACCAATCGTGTGCCATCCGGAATGCTTTTGCAATAGAACTAAATCTGTCCAACATGGAGATTAAGTTTGCTACAATTTTTGCATTCAACTCATCACCTACCTTGTTATTTAGAAAAGAAGACATCCGGTTCTTTGCTTCATTTTGTGTATCAAAAAAATAAAGTTGTGCGTATCTCGGCTAGTGGCCTTCTTGCTAAAGAATAAAACCAATACGATGATAATTTTGCCCATTTATCCTAAATGTATACAACCCCCTTCCGTTATTTATTGCATAATCTAATCTAGCTCCAAATGATGTAAAGCAGAACATGCTGTTATATATCCTAATTTGTTCTCTAAATTTTGATGTAGCAGGATTAGCAAAGTCAAGGAGGCAGTCTAAAGGTGGTGGTGTTGCTTTGAATTTGGGTCAGAGAATTTTTCCCTATTGGCAACATAAAGAAAATGTTGGATTGACATCTCTATGACTTTTATTATTTCTTTCTTCATACCACATACTTGTGAGACCCCCAAAATCAGGTATGGAACAACTAGGCATCAAGGGGGCGCCACGTTATGGTATAAGAAACAATGAAATGTTGTTGACATAAAGTTGTCGTAATAAAAATTTATTAATCATAAAGAATCAGAGTTTTTTTAAACAAAGGTCCCAGAGTTTTATAAGCGGAAATCTAAAATTTAATTATTGTTTTGTGACTTATAGTTACCAAGAATACATGATAAACTTCTGACAGTTTTTAGATAAAACCAAAGTTTAAATATACACAGAAATCTCCAAGCTGCGATAATATCCTGCGGGCTCCCATCCAAGCAAAGCTAAGAAATAATACCTGAGATTAAACATGTAAATTCGTCAACATAAAGTTGAGTGATATTCATAGGTTTAGCAGTAAAGGTGTGGAACACACGCACTCTTTTGTAAAACAAGTAAATAGAGAAAATGGTTATGATCATTAACCATAGTCTGAAACCAATATTATTGCTGTTTAGTTCATGAACCGAAGCTTAACTCAAAGTAAGTTCCTCTAGGGAGTATTCATCCTAAATACTCAAGTATAAACAAATGTAAGTGCGTCAAGGTAATCGGGACGGGGATTGTCAATCCCGATGGATCCACCCACAACATTCGCGCTTAGCGCAAAGCATACAGGACAATTAACGGTTCATGATCAAGAGAGGAAACTTAAGGCTATTAACTATAAGCAATAATATCAATGAAAATTGTTGGAAAGCATACAAGTCTGAAGAGCATACAAGTTCTGAATAGCATACAATTTTTAAATGGATGTGTTCCACCATGTAAAATCTCACCCCGCGTTTAGAAACAATGTACAAGTAGTAAAAGGGACTATGAACTCACCTTAAGTAGTCGGGTTTGTAGAAGAAACAAGAAAACGTGAAACGGCACCAAAACTAACCCGAACCTAAGTAATGAAATATTTATGAGTATAATACTCTAACTATAGTAAAATGAAGATTCATTTTAAAAAGGAATGATCATGGATTAAAAGTTTTAGAAATCTTGAAAAATTTTAAGTTTATAAGAAAAAGTGAACCATGGTAGGTGTATGAGTTGTACATTGCACTACTAGCTAAACCACTTAGGTAAACTAAATTCTTCACTTGCCTACTGTATAAAATGTGATATAAGGTTATTCGTAAGATTTTATTACTCTTATTATGCTTAACATAAAAGTTTTGGACCAAAATCATGCTTAAAATATAAGACTAGAATGAAATTTAGTAATGTCCTGCACTAAACAATGCACTACTAAAACTCTATGATAGCTACAGACTTGAAACTTTTTGCATTAGAAAGATATTTTCTTTACCTTTTCAAAATAGGCAAATTTGACTTATAAGAGTTTACCAATCAATGGGAATTTCACTTTTAATGTCTGAGTAAGTTTTAGAAATGATCTGCACTAAACAGTGCATAACTGAAATTCTATAATAGCTACAGGTTTGAAACTTTTTGCATTAGAAAGATATTTTCTTTACCTTTTCAAAATGGGCAAATTTGACTTATAAGAGTTTACCAATCAATGAGAATTTCACTTTTAATGTCTGAGTAAGTTTTAGAAATGATCTGCACTAAACAGTGCATAACTGAAATTCTATAATAGCTACAGATTTGAAATTTTTTGCATTAGAAAGATATTTTCTTTACCTTTTCAAAATGGTCAAATTTGACTTATAATAGTTTACCAATCAATGGGAATTTCACTTTTAATGACTGACTAGGTTTTAGAAATGATCTGCACTAAACAGTGCATAACTGAAATTCTATAATAGCTACAGGTTTGCAACATTTTGAATCAGAAAGATATTTTCTTTACCTTTTCAAAATGGGCAAATTTGACTTATAAGCATTTACCAATCAATGGGAATTTTACTTTTAGTGACTGACTACAAATTTTAAAAATGGAAATTTACACGATACATTCAAACATGTCGTTTTAGTCAAAAATCACTAATCGAAAAAGCTTTTATGGAGATTCCAAGGACTAGAGGTTTAAAATATAGTGACCTACTGTAACTAAATATAAAATCACCAATAATAATATTTTAACTCAAGACCCACTACACATTTTTTACCCGTTACCCGGTTTTGACCAATTTTAATAAAACGAACGTAACTTTTGCATCTGGGCACCTCCATTGCCTACCCAACTCTCCAAAATCAGTATAAACCTAAGGAATATATTTTTGAACCCAAAATACAACTTAGAACTGTAGAAAATTTGCCATGGCTGCTTTACATCAGCCAACAATTTCCATCAATTCTAACACCTAAATTTGATCCAAATCACCCCAAAATCATTCTAAATCTATGACAAAGCCTACCACTTGATCATACACTCAAACCATGTTCATTTTAAGGAGAAAATCAGTAGGTAACTCGTATGTACCTAATTTCCTGATCAATCTATTTTAACTAATAAAAATCACAATTTAGTATATAATAGAAATACATAATCAAAGAGGGTTTTTTTTACATACCCTTATATAAGTAAATTTATGACTAGTAATTATGGGATTTGTAGCTTAATTCTTTCCCTCCAAGTAAAAGTATCAAAACAGCCCTAAGTTATGATCAAACCCTAAAGATTATCAAAAATTAACAATGTAAAATCATGTGGGTTACTCCAAAATACACTAATTCATACATAAACATAATCATTTCTTATAGTCAAATTATGAGATTTTAAAAATGATATTGCATGTCAAAATAAATGACGAGGATGTGTTTAGGAAGGATTAAACTTACTAAAAACCAAGATAATTTGGCTAGAACAAACTTTGATCATGGTGTTCTTGTGGTTAATAAAAATTCAGTCCAAAGAGAGAAAAAAATTGTGTTTGATCTTTTTTTTACAAATATATGTGTTTGTGGTTTTTATAGTGTAAAGTTTCAGCACTTAACCCTTTTGGCCCTTCCTTTATATAAATATTTTTAAAAATAGAATAAAACTAATAAACTTATTTACATTTTATAAAAACTTTACAAAATGGTTTATTAGATTGGACATAAACCCGAAAAATCAATTTTTGATATAATTTAAATTTACGAAAAAGTATTTAGGGCTAGTTTGGATCATAACTCGGCTAAAGGAGGTACTAGTATATATAAAAATGTATTACTTATATACAATGTATAATACATCGTGGGGAAACACGAAATTTAAAAATCTCTAGATTTACGTATTTTTTTTAAGTAACAAAAAAAAAACAAGTAACATATTGTAAAAAAATCGAGAAGGACGAATAAAATAATAAGTAAATTACCGGGAAAAATACGAGTTCTCACAGTCGACCCCCCCTAAAGGAACTCTGGTCCCTCAGAGTTCAACTGGAGACTAAAGCAAACGCGAACAAGTTGGGATACTTAGCTTTGAATTGGTCTTCTCTTTCTCATGTAAATTCTGCGCTTCGACGAGAATCCCAACGAACCTTAACAATTGGAATCCAGCTACGCTTCAGCTTCTTAACTCCTTTTCGATAATTATTTCAAGTTCAGAATAATATAATGACCCTTTAATACGAGGAAATATTAAGAGGTAGAATGAACACGAAAATTGCTTAAACGGACAAGATGCGCTAAAACGAATTAAGATTGATAATCGACAAGGAATCGCAAATCGCGCAAATTGTAAAACACGACAATCTACTTTACTAGAGAAATTAAGGAGAAATATGAATTACATATGGATGTTTAATATAAGAGTTGCCACAAATCTCCGTCTCGGATTTTGTATTACTTTAAAATTAAGCTTAGGTGCTTGCTTGATTTAAAAGTGCAAGGTTTTTTTTTGTGGCTTTAAAATGTTACGACACTTTCAAAATAGTGTCAATATAGCTACAGTTGCTTATCAAGGTGTTTGGTGATTTGAAATCAAAAACTATATATTTAGTGAGTAAACAGTCGTTAAATCTTTTTCTTGATAAGGACTTTATTGTACAAGTAAAATAGTTCAAAATAATTATTTTGATCGGCTTAGAAGCTTTTGAATGACTGCATGAATTTATTGTTATGATCAGAGAAAATTAAATTTCCAAATAATTTAGAAGCATTGATAGAAATATAAATTACATAGGTAATGTCATTAACTTGAAAGTAAAATATGATATAATCAAATAGTTTAAAAGATAAGGTTTGATGTCCTTTTAAACACTAGTTATAAGTATACAAAGGAGGATGTATAGATCCGACATTTAACTTGAAATGAGTATTTTGGCAAATTAAACACTTGGTAAAATGTGTAAAATTTTCTTAGAAATACATAATAATCTATAGAATTCCATAAAGGCGTTTAATGCATCAAATGGTAAATATGAGACATATCCGAGTTTTCAAAATGTGACAAGATAGCAACCAATATGAAGCAAATAATAGTCAACAACTAGTATACAAGCAATGGCCGGAGGGAATAAAACGTAATTCGTAAAAAAATTATTAACGAACATGATTGAATAGATGCATCCATGATAAGGACAATAAGAAACAAAGAATTAAGCATGATTAATTCACGAGTGTGGTTGGCGTCACCAACAATGGCTTGTTAAGTCCTCGGTGGTCGATACACGATCGAGAGAGAAAAGCCACACAATAAATTTTCGAATCACAGAAAAATCTTAAGAAGTTACTTGAGAGAAATTCCATTAAGATGAACAACATTAGCAATGAAAGGCGAAATCAACACATGATTTACCCGAATGATATTCAAGACGATAGATTCTAACACACAACATGACAAGTACACGAAATCATGGTTCACTCCCAATCATAAATCACTATTCGCGTCCGGAGATGTTTCGAAAGTCTACCAAAATAGATAGAGAAGGTCGATCGATGTAGAAGCATAACAACGTTGAAACTTTCAAGTCTGGTATCAATGGTAAGAAATTAGACGAGTGGTATCGAGAATTATATCACGAAGGAAGATGAGGTAACAAGTAAAACAAAGATCGTTGAGTAAGGAAATATGTGCTTGAAGGCATGTAATTCGTTCAAGAAGAGATAAAGAAACATATGCATATATCATGAACGGGTGCTACTCGTAAAAAATATAAAAGTTTTCAAAACTTCGTTTTATCTAGCTTTTTCCGAAACACAAGTAAAAAGTTGGTTCTTAGACAAAAAAAAATTTTAAGGTGACTACTATTCGGCCTCGCATGGCTCCTTCTAAATTACGCATAGGTGATCAAGCCATGCATAATTTAGGACTAGCAATGCGATGCAGAGTTTCGTCAAACCAGTATTACATGTCATATATTTAAAATATATATATGATACCAAAAATAGATATCATAATAAGTTATGAAACTTTTCGCAAGTAAGTAATTCGCTTGATACTTAAATCAACACCTTTAATGTTGCATGAATTCTTTTATAAGATCAAGGTAAAAGAATTTGTGAAAATACCTCGTAAAACAATATTACTTAACGTTATAAAGTAACATTCAAGTATTTTATAAAGTCAAAGTATAACAATTTGTAAAATGATTTGCAAACAATACGAGTTTGAGTTTATATGGTGACATTATAGCAATGCATAAATAGCAAGTGGGTTACACGAGGGTAGTAAGGAGTAGTTCATAAGACCATCGATGAAATGGTTACAAGGTGATAAGGTTTCAAAAGGTTTAGCCAGAATCGTCATGATACACGTGTCAAAAATTATAACGAAAGATGTGAAAATGAGAACTTCAAATCTCGACCCAAACTAGTGTTACGATGGAAGAAACGAAAGATGAAATATAATGAAAAATAAGTCATGTATAAAATAAAAGATAAAAGGAAATTCATATGCGTTCACATCGTAAACTAATTGGCATAAAAATGCACAAATTTTTCGACAAAACTGTAACTCACTATCGGTTTTATCCAAACATTCGGTTTCAAAAGTTCATGATATATGTATGTATAACTCGTACCCAAAGTTACTATTTTTAAACGTCTTCAAACGTAACTAATGTTTGTTAGTTGTAAACTATCATTTGGTAAATTTCTACAAGCGCAAACGAACTCAAAAACGCCTAAAACCCATATTTTAAAATTTCTATCAGCTTTGACTTTTTAGTCAACTTTGACTTTTAAGTCTGACCCGATCAATTAACCCGTTAAATGACATTTTCAAGATTCGGAGTCTAAAGTAATTTTGTGCAAAACAATGTTTCGAACAACTTTCTAGTTTTACTCAAGATCTGAAACCTAACATAAAATAACCAAAATGCCCCTGCATGTTCTGTGCAGGTTTATATTATCTTAAAACGCAGGTTTTTATTTTTTTTAGGTTTGACCCGTTTATACTAGTTTTCGGACTTGGTTACCTACGCATTATAGGTAAAACGGCATTTTAAACTACTTTTTAGTTTTACTCGAGACTTGAAACGGACCAGAAGTAGGCGAAAGCGCATTCGCATCGCATCTGTCAACAAAATGATATTTTTTAGAAAACGCAGACTTTATTAGATAAAAGACCCATAAATATTCTTCCGACACTAGTTCCCTTGCGGTAGACGTAAAACGACATTTTTGAGACAACTTTCGTGTTTAGGCTGAAGGTCGAAACGGACCAGAAATGACGATTTTACCCCCTGCAGTTCTACATCAACAGAAATTTTCCATATATGCAGAAAATAAGTTCTTAAAGTTTACAAATTTCAAATGAGCGTAACTCACTCGTTTTTTTAAGAGTTACGGGTCGAACTTTATATCTAAACGACCGTCTCAACATGTAGAAACATATTTTTAAGTCTAAAGTTTATAAAAATATTTTCTTGACACCGTTAAATTACCTGTAAAGTTTCTGCACAAAGTATATTTTTCGACACCTCGAAACTTAATTAAAATTCATAACAATCCGGAATTTATGTACATATATGACTTGTGGATTTCATGAAAACGAAGATAATAGATTGTATAATTAAGCATATAAAGAAAACATATTATAAAAATGGGTTAAGAATACCAACGGTAATCTAAGAAAACAAAAACGGCGTATGACATCCGTGTCTTAGATTTCAAGATGCAATGTAGGAAGGCCTCTTGGCAGTGTGATTTTCCAAAAGCACAAAACATACCGAGAAAGAAATGAAACATTAACGTGTTGCACTCTCGGAGAAAGGAGGTTTAATGAAAGGGGAGGATACAAGTTTATAGAAATAGAATCGTATTCTAAACAATCGCCACATATTAGAGGATATGAATTACAAGATGATGATGGTGTTTCAAAGGTACAAACGAACGTTGTAAATCGAAGTCGAAACGTAGAATGGTCATTGAAATATTTAAACAATATACGAGTGTCGTGTAAAACGATGACGTAAAGGTCAATCAATGTTACGAAAACCTACGATATTATTCAACACGGATTCAGGGAATGCTTCGTGATGTGTGACTCACACGATGTCCTTTAGTCTTTTTCGGAGACACATTGGGCTACACAATGGTCTATAGACTATTTTTCAAGACATCCAATCACAAATGGTTGGAAAGCAATTTGGATATTTAAATAGTTATCTTAAAGAGGTTTAACAATGGAAATATTGCACAAGGTAGTAGAATGAAAATCGGAAGTTTCATTGAAAGCAACACTTCTTAATCCCCAAACAATGGTATCACGAGAGTATGCACAACATATAAAAGAATGAGTCGAGAAAAATAGGCGGTTCAAAATGAACGAATATATGATTTCAGTTGTATCACGCGTAAATGAAATAACAATAGTACTCAGAAAAGTGATTATGAAAATTCAGAAGCATACTCGCTCCGAATTCAAGTATGTAACGTCATAACAAATTAAAATCATGGTAACAAGATCAAGTTTACATGAACAAGAATTCAAGAAATAACGTAAGGGCAGATGTAATCACAACAATATCCAATGATATGAAACACATGGGATTTGGAAAGATATAGTAATTATCGTCATTAGGGCAATGTAATATTTCAAAACGTAATCAAGAGATGAAATATTAAAACAATAATTAAAAGTAAATAATAAGGATTAGAGAGTTACCCGCGCAGATATCGAACAGCAATGGCAGATTCTGTGTTTGACACTTAGAAACATGAAATATTTAAGCTTTTCGGTTATAGACTAAGTTTTTAAAAAAACGACCCAGTTCCCTATAACCATCGCTCTGATACCAATCTGTGAGACCCCCAAAATCAGGTATGGAACAACTAGGCATCAAGGGGGCGCCACGTTATGGTACAAGAAACAATGAAATGTTGTTGACATAAAGTTGCCGTAATAAAAATTTATACATTAAATCATAAAGAATCAGAGTTTTTTTTAAACAAAGGTCCCAGAGTTTTATAAGCGGAAATCTATAATTTAATTATTGTTTTGTAACTTATAGTTACCAAGAATACATGATAAACTTCTGACAGTTTTTAGATAAAACCAAAGTTTAAATATACACAAAAATCTCCAAGCTGCGAAAATATCTTGCGGGCTCCCATCCAAGCAAAGCTAAGAAATAATACCTGAGATTAAACATGTAAATTCGTCAACATAAAGTTGAGTGATATTCATAGGTTTAGCAGTAAAGGTGTGGAACACACGCATTCTTTTGCAAAACAAGTAAATAGAGAAAATGGTTATGATCATTAACCATAGTCTGAAACCAATATTATTGCTGTTTAGTTCATGAACCGAAGCTTAACTCAAAGTAAGTTCCTCTAGGGAGTATTCAGCCTAAATACTCAAGTATAAACAAATGTAAGTGCGTCAAGGTAATCGGAACGGGGATTGTCAATCCCGATGGATCCACCCACAACATTCGCGCTTAGCGCAAAGCATACATGACAATTAACGGTTCATGATCAAGAGAGGAAACTTAAGGCTATTAACTATAAGCAATAATATCAATGAAAACTGTTGGAAAGCATACAAGTCTGAATAGCATACAAGTTCTGAGTAGCATACAGTTTTTAAATGGATGTGTTCCACCATGTAAAATCTCACCCCGCATTTAGAAACAATGTACAAGTAGTAAAAGGGACTATGAACTCACCTTAAGTAGTCGTGTTTGTAGAAGAAACAAGAAAACGCGAAACGGCACCAAAACTAACCCGAACCTAAGTAATGAAATATTTATGAGTATAATACTCTAACCATAGTAAAATGAAGATTCATTTTAAAAAGGAATGATCATGGATTAAAAGTTTTAGAAATCTTGTAAAATTTTAAGTTTATAAGAAAAAGTGAACCATGGTAGGTGTATGAGTTGTACATTGCACTACTAGCTAAACCACTTAGGTAAACTAAATTCTTCACTTGCCTAATGTATAAAATGTGATATAAGGTTATTCGTAAGATTTTAGTACTCTTATTATGCTAAACATAAAAGTTTTGGACCAAAATCATGCTTAAAATATAAGACTAGAATGAAATTTAGTAATGTCCTGCACTAAACAATGCACTACTGAAACTCTATGATAGCTACAGACTTGAAACTTTTTGAATTAGAAAGATATTTTCTTTACCTTTTCAAAATGGGCAAATTTGAATTATAAGAGTTTACCAATCAATGGGAATTTCACTTTTAATGTCTGAGTAAGTTTTAGAAATGATCTGCACTAAACAGTGCATAACTGAAATTCTATAATAGCTACAGGTTTGAAACTTTTTGCATTAGAAAGATATTTTCTTTACCATTTCAAAATGGGAAAATTTGACATATAAGAGTTTACCAATCAATGGGAATTTAACTTTTAATGTCTGAGTAAGTTTTAGAAATGATCTGCACTAAACAGTGCATAACTGAAATTCTATAATAGCTACAGGTTTGAAACTTTTTGCATTAGAAATATATTTTCTTTACCTTTTCAAAATGGGCAAATTTGACTTATAAGAGTTTACCAATCAATGGGAATTTCACTTTTAATGTTTGAGTAAGTTTTAGAAATGATCTGCACTAAACAGTGCACAACTGAAATTCTATAATAGCTACAGGTTTGAAACTTTTTGCATTAGAAAGATATTTTCTTTACCTTTTCAAAATGGGCAAATTTGACTTATACGAGTTTACCAATCAATGGGAATTTCACTTTTAATGTCTGAGTAAGTTTTAGAAATGATCTGCACTAAACAGTGCATAACTGAAATTCTATAATAGCTACAGGTTTGAAACTTTTTGCATTAGAAAGATATTTTCTTTACCTTTTCAAAATGGGAAAATTTGACTTATAAGAGTTTACCAGTCAATGGAAATTTCACTTTTAATGTCTGAGTAAATTTTAGAAATGATCTGCACTAAACAGTGCATAACTGAAATTCTATAATAGCTACAGGTTTGAAACTTTTTGCATCAGAAAGATATATTCTTTACCTTTTCAAAATGGGTAAATTTGACTTATAAGAGTTACCAATCAACGGGAATTTCACTTTTAATGACTGACTAGGTTTTAGAAATGATCTGCACTAAACAGTGCATAACTGAAATTCTATAATAGCTACAGGTTTGCAACATTTTGCATCAGAAAGATATTTTCTTTACCTTTTCAAAATGGGCGATTTGACTTATAAGCATTTACCAATCAACGGGAATTTTACTTTTAGTGACTGACTACAAATTTTAAAAATGGAAATTTACACGATACATTAAAACATGTCGTTTTAGTCAAAAATCACTAATCGAAAAAGCTTTTATGGAGATTCCAAGGACTAGAGGTTTAAAATATAGTGACCTACTGTAATTAAATATAAAATCACCAATAAAAATATTTTAACTCAAGACCCACTACACATTTTTTACCCGTTACCCGGTTTTGACCAATTTTAATAAAACGAACGTAACTTTTGCATCCGGGCACCTCCATTGCCTACCCAACTCTCCAAAATCAGTATAAACCTAAGGAATCTATTTTTGAACCCAAAATACAACTTAGAACTGTAGAAAATTTGCCATGACCTGCTTTACATCAGCCAACAATTTCCAACAATTCTAACACCTAAATTTGATCCAAATCATCCCAAAATCATAAATCTATGACAAAGCCTACCACTTGATCATACACTCAAACCATGTTCATTTTAAGGAGAAAATCAGTAGGTAACTAGTATGTACCTAATTTCATGATCAATCTATTTTAACTAATAAAAATCACATGTTAGTATATAATAGAAATACATAATCAAAGAGGGTTTTTTTTACATACCTTTACATAAGTAAATTTATGACTAGTAATTATGGGATTTATAGCTTAATCCTTTCCCTCCAAGTAAAAGTATCAAAACAGCCCCAAGTTATGATCAACCCCTAAAAATTATAAAAATTTAACAATGTAAAATCATGTGGGTTACTCCAAGATACACTAATTCATATATACACATAATCATTTCTTATAGTCAAATTATGAGATTTTAAAAATGATATTGCATGTCAAAATAAAAGATGAGGATGTGTTTAGGAAGGATTAAACTTACTAAAAACCAAGATAATTTGGCTAGAACAAACTTTGATCATGGTGTTCTTGTGGTTAATAAAAAATCAGCCCAAAGAGAGAAAAAAATTGTGTTTGATCTTTTTTTTTTACAAATGAATGTGTTTGTGGTTTTTATAGTATAAAGTTTCAGCACTTAACCCTTTTGGCCCTTCCTTTATATAAATGTTTTTAAAAATAGAATAAAACAAATAAACTTATATATATTTTATAAAAACTTTACAAAATGGTTTATTAGATTGGACATAAACCCGAAAAATCAATTTTTGATATAATTTAAATTTACGAAAAAGTATTTAGGGCTAGTTTGGATCATAACTCGGCTAAAGGAGGTACTAGTATATATAAAAATGTATTACTTATATACCATGTATAATACATCGTGCGGAAACACGAAATTTAAAAATCTATAGATTTACGTATTTTTAAAGTAACAAAAAAAACAAGTAACATATTGTAAAAAAATTGAGAAGGACGAATAAAATAATAAGTAAATTACCGGGAAAAATACGAGTTCTCACAATACTGGCATGGCAGTTTCGACATTGATAGGACGGAGATCCAAGGTTACTGTAGGAAACGGAAACTCGTGGTTGATGTATAGTGAAGGTTAGACTCTTATTTAAATTACAAATAGATATTCTATTTTAACTTATTCAACAACTCGAATAAATCTTATTTAAATTATAAATGGATATTCAGTGTGGCAAAGAATATGATGTTTGTAGTAATAGATTCAGTCATACATCTGACATATAGAGAGCATATTTTTAGATTATTACATCATATAGTTTGCTAGACTGAATTTTCGTAAAAAGTTCCAAGCCTTCCTGAGTTTCTTTTCGTTCTCTATATACCCTTGGTACGAAAAGACGCATTACTTTATAGCACTGAAGTACTTCAGTTATAGGTTTTCATACTTCTTAGTTACTTGGTCAGTTTAGAAATCATCGACTGGGTCAGTTTAGAAATCATCGACCGGGTCAGTTTGAAAACACATTTTTTTTACAAAGATAAAATAGATAAATAAAATGTAACTTATTTATATCAAAAATTCGTTATTGTCTATATAACTATTTCTATCTGAATTAACATAGTTTTCTTATAATTTGAATCAGGAAGAGCTGATAATTTACGAAGAACGGTTATAGATGGGAGAAAATACCAAGAAGCTGCTCTATGAGAAATATTGATTCGCGACATTATTAAATATACAAATGCGTCAACCTATGAAGGTGAGTTTTTACTATATTGAAACTCCTTCACATATGAGTCGATGATTTATACTGTATAGAAGTTCCTCCACATATGAGTCTTTTTAGGCAGAATGTTGTTTTAGCATTCTTTTAACTATTATATAGCTTAGATACTAAGTAGACAGTCAATATTATCCGTTTTATACTTGTTTGTTTTAAGCCAAACCTTAATGTATTATTATTTGTTTTAATTTTAGCTCCCATGCCTTTTTTGTGTTGATTTATCGGCGACTGGTTTTTCTAAATTGCATAACAGTAGTCAACAATAAAGCTAACTGAACATCGATAGGATTACTTCAAAAACTTCTATTAACATCCATGAGACTTCTATTACATTGTTCAACAAACTATACGGTCCATTAAAGATTTAGGGCTACATCTACTATTATCTACATAAAAAGTTCATTTCAAAAATTCAGCGTAGTATAGTCGAAGCTTTCATTCTTTTCCATCTACTTTGACTCAATCCCTGAGTGAACAAACCACATCTAATTATTGAATTTGCTTTGAGTGTCTTCTTATGTTCTTCTTGGCTTAAACATGATCATAGTAACCATGGTATGCCCCTTTGGTTGAGCCGCATATGTATCCTGCAGCTGTGAAAACAAAGTTAACTGAACATGGACAGGTTATTCCAAAATCTCTCATAACATCAATACCATGAACATCGTCAAAGATAATATAAGTCTATTACATATTTCATAAAAAACATGTCCTCCAAAACATTTAGGACAATATTTAGGATTATTCTCAATAAAAAGTTCATCTTAAAAACTAATTGCATCATGATTGGTTCTTCTAATCTTCTGCTGAGATTTATTCATCGGTGCTTGACTGAATAAGCCTAAAAAATACAATTAAACCATAAGATTATGTTTTGTTGTTATGCTGGTTAACAGAAAGATGCTAAGTAAATTTATCCAGACCTTCTTATTATTTTCTTTTTACCCGTAGAACAGCCATGGTCATCATTGTATGCATCTTCAATTGAGTTGCCAACATACTCTGCATCTGAGTCCTCAAGATCCATTCTTAGACAATGTGTTTGTAAACAGAAATTTAGTATTTAGAATTATAGGTTGCGCAGAAAGAGAATTATATTAAAATGAGATGTAAACCTTATTTTTAATTGGTTTCAACAAGCTTCAAAGGAGTTGAGACAGATGGCTCTTTGGAAAGCCACTTCAAGTGAGTAGGAATCTTCATAGGAGATTCATACTCAGCGATCTTTTGAGGGGATGTAATATCCACTGGCATTTCAGGAGATGCGTTTTCCGTTGAAATAGATTTGTTCTTGGACAAAACTTCCACACTATTCATGCTCCCATCAGTATCTTTCGTGCCTGATCCAGCACTTTCCACAGATGGCTCATTATAAATGAGCCTCCAACATGTAAAACTTTCAAAAGACCCATATTCATAATAAGTGTGGGTCTTGATTTAAAAAACATAAATATTTCCAATAAGATTCATTAGAGCTGGTGGCAAATCAACATTCCCATCATTTTCAACATCGGCAATGGCATCAGCTGCACAGCCAACTATTTCAGTCGCTACTTCATCATATAAAACAACCACAACATACCTAGTTTCATCCGCAAGGTAACCGTGAGGAAATAAGTTGTTTGTTTTTTAATTTAAATCATTTAAATTAAGAAGAACCAATAGACCCTAGCACTGGGTATTCAACTGCCTTATTACAGCCTTCGCAATAGAAATAGCCATCCTTCCTCGTTGCACCTTTCTTGCATGTAGCAGACCCACACGATGGATAATGCCAGCCTCGTCTTTTCCTTATGTTGTCGATGTTCAGCCTACAATGGAAGGTCACAGACTGCACACACAATAATGTAGATTAAATTGTAGCAAGATGACATTAGAAGAAGGAGTAATCAAAACGAAAAGAACATACATCATTTTTTCTGTTTCAAGCCCACATAAGGAGATTTTACAACGTTCCTTCCCTTGCTTCAGATGGATCAGCTGGCCCAACTCTTTTTCCGGATTGAACAGCACACCTGACATCGTGCAAGGTATATGTAAGAATACAGCTAACTTTTCAAACTTGATAGAAATACACATATACTTTCTAACCTGTTTGCCTTTTTCATGTACTGGATAATGGGTATTTCCATATCATCATAAATTTTAGTCGAGGTGGTGCTTGACAAATATATATTTGAAAGGTAATAAGACTACTTGATTTAACATGGGCACATACATTATTTGAATACACATAAAAGTTACTTGCACTTACTATTATAAATCTTGGCACACACGGATGACAAAACAATAAAAGGAACAAATTAGGATATAACACCAAAGAAAAAATAGTCATAAATAACAGTATCTACCTCTCATTTTCTAGATAGAAATCTAAATTCTTGAACCCTGTTTTCTTTATCTCATTTGTCCTACCAACATTTGTAACATACCAGCATCTGCAGGTTTTTTACATGAATGTTAGCAGCTATTTATCATGCACCAATTAAAATTATTTTATTACACATATCTTACCAATTAAATATTTTTCATCTGTAGCCACAATATGGTCCCAAGGGATAAAATTAAAGGGATATCTGATGAAGCCATCAGGGTTGACAGAAACTTTTCTGATTGTTGTCGCTCCATCAAACTCCAACATGTAGGTATCATCTTTCTTCACTCGATAATCTGCCTTATTCTGGTGCACAATAAAATGCTTGATTAAGTATATATCGCCCTCTATTACACGCATAAAATTGTGAGCCACACTCCCTTTTGCAGTGCAATGAATGGTATTACCCTGAGAATATGCAAGTATTAGCATAATCATAAAAAACCATATTATTTAAAACAGTATTTAATCTATTATGCAAATATACCTTCGCATCAGAGAGTACAAAATCAGTACTCAAATAAGTCCCTTTTTATAGCATTGACATCCCAAACTCTACTAACCATAACAATAATAGAGGCAGTAGTATTCATCTCCAATTGATCTAAATACAAAGGCTCATCTACATGTGTTTCATTAGTGGAAACCTCCTTACCAACATATTTTTTGTGATTGCTAGGGTATTGTCATAAAACTTTTTAGTCCTCTTGTTGGTTGAACATTTAGAGACAGGCTTTGCAACCCCACCATTTTTGGAGGCACTCACACCTTTGCTGGTACTCCCAGCAGCCTTGCTATTCACCACAGGTTGTACAGAATTAGGCTTAGACATCATAGCCAAATCTTTGTGTACAGAATTACTTGACATTTGGTATTTACTTTGTTGTGCAGTTACAATACTAAGGATATTGGACCATTGCACAGCCTCTTTATAGTGAGGCAGAGATTATAATTGCATAATGATTGAGATACCGGATCAGGAGGCTATTAACATGTCTGCAGCAAATTAATGGAGGATCTCATTAATTTGAAAATCAATTGCAGCAACCTTTGGATGAACTTGTCAATAGCTGTTTTTCCCCTGGCAACTCAATATTCTTCCAAACACATTTAGTGCCCTCTGCATTCAAGTAGAGGGCCTAAAATTATAGTATAATAGATGATATTTCGCTAAAATTTTGTGTGTATTTGTTAATCAATATTTGAAAACCGGTTTTTAAATTGACCTAGTTGAGTCACTAGGTCCGGGTCAATCGGGTCAACTCGGTTTTCTAAAAGAAAATCATATTTTTAATAATTAACAAAAATTATACATAAAAACTATGAAAACTTTCGTATATTGAACATATAAACTATTTACCAACCAATATAATATGTAAAATTAAAATATCATCGCAAATACGAAAAATTTACATATTTAAAAAAAAATCGAAATCCAGCCGGGTCTCAAGAACCGGGTTGACCTGAGTCACTTTAAACCTAACGAGTCTAATCAGATTTCGAAAATATAAAACCAAATTCAATATGACTCGTTCTTTTTATCATAACTGAGTCAACTCGTTGATCTTACCAAATTAACCCAGGTCTCAAAACATTGCTCTTAATGTCATGTGTCAAATAGGTATATCCGTATATGAACAGTATACGCTTTAAAACAAAAATACGTAGTAATCTTATGATATAACCTTTGATATTTGGGATTATTAATGACTTAGTTCATCTATAAACCGTTTTTATTTGATATTTGATATCTACTTAAGCTTTTTCTTTTTTTTTTTAAATCGAGTTAGTAGTTAATGATTCGAGATCACACTAATATCTAATTAAGTAATATGTAAACTTTAAACTTTTTTTTAGAGAGTAAACCTTATTTTTGCTTCTATTTAATTCAGGCCTTTGAAGATCTTCAGTGAGACTCGAACTTAAGACTTTTCTAAGAATATCTTCCTAAGGTTACTTTTGGTGGCCAACTAAGTTAACTCAGTTGGTTTAAGCTTTTTTACTATTTATTTTACAACCTTACTTGTGGTAAGAAACTCACCACCACGTTATACCCTAATTTATTTCTTAATTAATCTAATTCGTAAATTAAAAACATTAATAAAAACGTAAACATAAATTTTTTATTCGAAAATAAAAAACATGTATTAAATAATTAAAAATATTACATAGACAACTATGAATTAGCATTATCATATAAGTGCTCGACTAAATCAGCTCGATGATTTTGATGTGCTTATGCCGATCGGACGTGCCTCATAACTTCTCACCTTTGATCATTGTTTCGGACAATGTCTTCAGGTTGATATTCTTCCTCTGGGAATCATGTGGGAGTTTCGAACCATATTATTTAATATGATGCATGTGTACATCATATTCTGGATTCGTTCTTTTTCATTGCTCGAGTAGGATTGACTGTTATGACCCATTTTTTTTTAAAACACAAAACGCTCGTTCCACATCCTTCCTTGCCGATTTATATTTTTTCTTATAGAAAATTCATTCGTGGTCATCATCAGCCGGTTCTGGTATTGGCTTAACAAGTGGCGCCAACACCGAATGTGTCTCATCCACAAGATAATATCCCCAAGGGTAAGATACATCATTAGCCACAAACACAATCTCTAGTGCTCGTCCGCTCTTGAGATCGTGAAACAAAGGAGATTGGTATAAAACGTTGATGTCGTTGTTGGATCCATTAACAACAAAGAAAGCATTGTCGCAACAACTTCTAATCAAATAAACGGATTCGAACTGTGACAACGTCTAACATATTGGCCTTTAATGCGAACGGACAACCAAACCACTCTCAGTCTGTACAATCAATGCTTCCTAACATCCCTAGAAACTCATGTTTTTCTTCGTGGTGTCGATAAAATTTTTCAACATCAGTGACAGTGGGTTTCCTCAAATACTGAGGACCAGCAAAAATTATCAAGAGTTTCCCGTGAAGTTCTCTCACTTATTTGCAGATCATCTAGAAAATCGAGACCAACCCCATAAGGCAATTGACGAATTGCTAATGTGCACTTGACTAACGATAATATGCCTACTTTCCCAGTACAATCAATGTTCCTAGGAATGTAAGAATTATGAGCACTTACCTCACTAACTATCCAGTTAAAAAGGTGGCGAGCCATTCAAAACGTCTTCCGGAATTTATACTACTCGTACTGTGGGTTCTCGGAAAAAAAACGGCCATGAGCGTTATAACGATCTCGGTGCACATGGGCTCTCGGCACTCGAATTTTTTGTCGCCGACACCTAATTAAGGACATCGCTTTGGTAAGAAAATTCACCTTATTCTTAAGGATTTCTTCTCCGTCGTCTTGGGAATGTTAAGTTTGTAGATGTTGATTTAAAATAATAAATTTTAGATTGTAATTATATGAAAAAGTGGATAAAAAAATTCTAAATATTCAAACGGATAGAAAATTATTTGTATATATATGATGCTGTGACTCAAGTAAAGTGAAGATCCTATCGTTTTGCTTTGCACTCGCGCGTGAGTTAAAAAGTCGGGGTGAGACCTACTCACCCGTGAGAAACCCAACGACTCTGCTCAGCCTAAATTCCTAAATTTCTAGGTGCTCAGTTGCTAACTATTAGCTGATTTTTTCTTTTCCTTTTATTTTGAATGGCATTTTTTTGTCTCATTAGGTTCTAGTCATGGTTGATTTTTCGCATTTGCTATCGGGTACCCTTGAGTGGCTATGTTTGAATAATAGAGATTTCTCCCTTTGATATTGTCTTGGGTTGTTGTAGTTTTTGGTTCATGTGTGTTCTCGAATTTTTTATGAAAGGAAAAGAAAGGGTAAAAGTTATATAATATCTTATTTAGCAAAATGTATCGACTTTAAACACTTACAATTTAATCGTTAGACATTATCAATAAACTTTCAAATTGATTATACACTTTACCAATATGGTCCTAAAATGACAATATTACCTTTGTCTTCTTTTACATAATTACAAATAATGCCACATTCACTCTTTGTCACACCATAATCATTAAACGTAGTAGCTAAACGATGAGTAGCCAAACCCACAATCGTAAAAAAATCGATGAAAATTAACTGACGAAAACGTAAATTTATTACTTTTGTTTTACGTTTTTCATCGATTTTTTTAAGTTTTCATCAGTATTTTTATGTTTTTGTCAGTAAATTTACGTTTTTGACAGATAATATACGTTTTTGTCTGTAAATATACGTTTTAGTTAGAAAATTTACGTTTTCGTCAGTAAATTTACGTTTTCGTCAGTAAATTTACGTTTTCGCCAGAAAATTTACGTTTTCGTCAGAAAATTTACGTTTTCGTCAGTGAATTTACGTTTTCGTCAGTGAATTTACGTTTTCGTCAGTGAATTTACGTTTTCGTCAGTAAATTTACGTTTTCGTCAGTTAATTTACGTTTTCGTCAGTAAATTTATGTATTCATCAGAAATTTTCGTTTTCGTCAGTAAATTTACGTTTTCGTCAGTAAGTTTACGTTTTCGTCAGTAAATTTACGTTTTCGTCAGTAATTCACGTTTTCGTCAGAAAATTCACGTTTTCGTCAGTAAATTTAATTTTTCGTCAGTAACTTTACGTATTTGTCAGAAAATTTACGTTTTCGTCAGAAAATTTACGATTCGTCAGAAAATTTTCGTTTTCGTTAGTAAATTTACGTTTTCGTCAGTAAATTTTCGTTTTCGTCGGTAATTTTTCGTTTTCGTACGAAAACGTAAGTTTACTGACGAAAAATTCAATTTCTGACGAAAACATAAATTTACTGAATAAAACATAAATTTGCTGACGAAGTCGAAAATTTACTGATGAATACATAAATTTACTGACAAAAACGTAAATTTACTGACGAAAACGTAAATTAACTGACGAAAACGTAAATTTACTGACGAACACGTAAATTCACTGACGAAAACGTAAACTCACTGACGAAAACGTAAATTTACTGAAGAAAACGTAAATTTACTACGAAAACATAAATTTCTGACGAAAACATAAATTTCCTGATGAAAACGTAAATTTTCTGATGAAAAAGTGAATTTACTGACGAAAACATAAACTTACTGACGAAAACGTAAATTTACTGACGAATACGTAAATATACTGACGAAAACGTAAATTTACTGACGAAAACGTAAATTTACTGAAGAAAACGTAAATTTTCTGATGAAAACGTAAATTTACTGACGAAAACGTAAATTTACTGACGAAAACGAAAATTTACTGCCGAAAACGTAAATTTACTGACGAAAACGTAAATATACTGACGAAAACGTAAATTTACTAACGAAAACGTAAATTTTTTGACGAAAACGTAAATTTTTTGACGAATACGTAAATTTTCTGACGATTACGTAAATTTTCTGACGAAAACGTAAATTTACTGACGAAAACGTAAATTTTCTGACGAAAACGTAAATTTACTGACGAATACGTAAATATACTGATGAAAACGTAAATTTACTGACGAATACGTAAATTTACTGACGAAAACGTAAATTTACTGACGAAAACGTAAATTTACTGACGAAAATTTACGTAATTATGTAAAAAAAGAAACTAACCTTTTGGTGGAATGGATTGAAATTGCCACCTCTAGTAATTATGTAAAAAAAGAAAAAGGGTAATATCGTCATTTTAGGGTGATATTGGTAAAGTCAATAATCAATTTAAAAATTCTTTGGTAATGTCTAGCGATTAAATTGTAAGTGTTTAAAATTGGTACATTTTGATAAGTACGATGGTATTGTATTGTTTTTACCCGAAAAGAAAAGAAAAAGATTGTAATGAAAGGAAAAGGAATAGAAAAGAAGGGAAGTTAATTTCTTTTATTAGCATTCTCGAGTCAAGGGCGGATTTACTTTATAACCAGGGTATGCACGTGCATACCCTGTGTAAATCTATAGTAGTGTAATTTTTTTCTTTTTCCTCGAATGTGACTACAAAACACACTATAAATTTATGAGTGCACACCCTCTATATCGTTGGAAAATTATTAGTGCATACCTCAGTTTTCTTTACCTCTATTTAAAAGAAGAAGAAAAAAAAACTATACTTTTTGTAGCAGAACGTGACAGAGGTTGAAGATGAAGATCTAGATAAGAAGTTGAGGTATAAGTCAAATGGTCAATAGGCATTACTTTTTTATGGCCCAATTTTTAGTAAAATAATGCTAGGCCCATGCATGTTGGTTATAATTTTCATTTGCATAATAGGTTGTTCTTTTAAACATTAGATAGGAACAAAGCTTTGTGGTTTTAGTTATTCTCTTTTAGATTTGTAGTTTTTGGCTATTATGTAGTTAATATACTTGAATTTGACTAACCTATTCGCATAAGCCAAAGTTAGCAAATAAAATCAGCTTTGAATGCCTTCCAATCTATATAACAATAGCCCATAATCCAAATCCGCATAATCTAAATCCGCAAAAATTCGCTCTGAAAACCCAACCCGGAAAACCCGACCCAAAACCAAATTCATTGACAATAATTTTTTTAAAATCGTGCATACCCTACTCTAAAATCTTAGATCCGCCACTGTCTCGAGTCATCAAAATATTGAAAGAAGGAAAAGAAAAGATGAACTAGATATAACTTTGATTTTACTATCATGCCTTCAACTAACTCTGTGTCAAAACACCAATGCACACATTTGTTGAAATCGAATATAGACGCACTCATATATGCCACTGCTATTATTTACATCTTGGTGGCCTCACAAAATGAAATTAAAAAAACAATCGAATATGGTGTTGACGGGTAAAAAGAATAGGGCTAAGTACAAAAAGGCCCAAAAAGGACACCTTGTTATCCCAAGTAAGACAACTTTTATTTTTCTTCCAAAATGAGACATGTACTTTTGATCAACCGATCAACTAAGTTAGTTGTGTGACACGTGTCCATCTGATCAACCCACTTTCTTTTATTTTATTAATATCTTCTTTCAAGGTTTGACCTACACCTGTCCCCACCTACTGATCAACTGACGGCTGATCAACCACTTTTGATCAACCACAGTACTTTTTTATTAATATTTTTTCCCGAGGTTTGACCTACACCTGTCCCCACCTACTGATCAACTGACGGCTGATCAACCACTTTTGATCAACCAAAAGTACTTTTTTTCTAGGGAAGGAACATTAATTTTTTTTTCTTAAATCTTGTGATTGTACTTCTGTCCTTTTTTTTTTTAAATGTTTATATGTGAATTATACTTGAATTATACTTGATTATATTAGACCCAGATTATATGTTTTTGAATTCATTTTTCTATCATGATTCCTTTGGTATTTTTTTTTTTCATAATCTCATCCACTCGTTTCTTAACTAATTGATTCATGATTAATTGATTATTGATTAATTGATTATTGTTTTAATAGATTCATGATTAAGGTTTAATGACTAATTTACAATTTTATTTTTCTTTATACTTGATTGAATAGAGTGATTTTTCTTTATACTGTTTTTTCTTTATACTGATTAAGGTTTTTAATAGAATGAAGTTGTTAAATTTATTTTTTTAAATTTAATTGATTGGTAAATAACTTTTTTTAATTTAATTGATTGGTTAATAGAATGATTGGTAAATATTATTCTGTAAATAATTTTTTTTGAATTAGTGTAAGATTTGCCTTGGATAGTCAACGAAGTTTTTAGGGCTATCATCTCTCTAAGGTAAGATTGTTCGCGGTTTAGTAGTGAGTACTAATTCCCAGCTGGTCTCCATTTTTAGGGCTGCTTGTAGTGAGTACTTTTGTTATTTACTTTCAATGTGGTGTTAAAATCCCTGCTGGTCTCCATTTTTTAAGTCTAGAAATTGGCTTAACTTAATTCGTTTGTAAAGATCTCATCTTTAGAAGTTAAGTGTGACTGCATCATTTGTTTGAGGAATATTATAGCTCATTTGTATAACACTCTGTTTGGTCGATCTAAGTATGGTTTATTCTCAACATATATCTCTTTGAGACATCACTGATTCCTGGGGTTTGCAAACAGGGAAGAGCCGATATTTGAAGTAAGTGACAACCCAGCAGGTCATCCTAACCTACTTGAAACATTGGACAGAAATACGGGTGAGTTTGTAAACCACCTAGGTATTCAAGGAAGAGCTGGTACTTTCATCGTCGGGCCCTACCAGGAATCGCTCTTTCTTCTTAACAGTCCACCAAATGAATTTATGTAACTCCCTGATGTCTGTAGTATCAATGTTGTATTTGTATTTCATTTGCTTTTGTTTGTTTTATGTCTGTAACAGCATATGTAATTTCTCCCCAGATTATATAATTGCTTCAGGCTTATCAGATTATATAATTGCTTCAGGCTTATCAATTTCATTTGCTTTTGTTTTATGTCTGTAACAGCATATGTAATTTCTCCCCAGATTATATAATTGCTTCAGGCTTATCAATGTTGTAAGGTTATCAATTTCCCCATATTATATAATTTCTCCGCTAATTAAGTAACTGCATATGTTTAAACAACTTATGTAAATAAAGCACAAACGAAAAACTTTTTTTCTAACTGGAAAATAACATGCATATAAAATAAAATCTCCAACATAATACAACAATTTTTTTAGGAAAATTACATGTCAATACAAGTTTACTGTCACAACATACTAGTCAACAATATACTACTTATGCACTCGAATCTTGTACTTCCAAAGGAAGCCTGTCAATCGTTCACGGTAAGCCAAACCAGCTTGACTAGTATCACTAACCTCCAATGGAAGATCATTTGCCAGTCTAAACATGTTCCTCATCACCCAAACCCCGCAATCAGAGGTATTGGATTGCCTAGGGGTATTAATATCATTTCGAAAGGTGATTTTGTAGTTTGCTGGATCTATGTTTTTCTTCGTGAACACCTGACTTTCTTTAAGATACTTTGGAAGTATAGATGCATAAGTTTTACCCGTTTTCAGCCACCATTCTCGATCTTCAACCACACCACGTTGCTTTGGGAGCAAGCTGTTATAAACAGTTATGACACCTGAACGAATATGGAATTCAGCAAGCACCCAATGAATAGAATCATCATTTATTGGGAAGTAAACCTTTTCGACAGATTCAGAAAACCATGGCACACCATAAACAACACCATTGGCATAAGATGACATTACTCTGTTTTCCAAAATAAACGTGCTCAAATACGGCCCAGCCATTGCCCAGTCCGCATTTGCCGAACGGAAGTGCAAAAGGTAATAAACCCAAATTTCGATGTGCTGTGAATTAAGATAGTTCAAAAGTTAAATACATTATTGTTGGCTTATAATCTAATTAATTAACGTGATTAGTATAGACTTACATTATCGGACAACCAACCACGTCTGTTTTTGCCAAGGCCCAATAACTTTTCCCAGAATTCATGATAAACAATAATATTTTCTGCCCATGGAAAATAATATCCCTTACAATCCTTTTCCATAAATGCTTCCATTATCTCTTTAGGCATCATAGTTCTCCCGTTTGGTGCATTTGATGGACGAGTTAAATCCTGTCAATTTATATATAATTAAATAATTAGGTTAAGAACAAAAGGAACCTTTTGAGTTCATACTAAATGTGATTTACATACCTCAACCCAATTAGGAATCTCACAATTATCAAGTCCACGCAACGGAACTTGAAACTTGGCACATATCTTACTCTTAGCACGAACTGGTTGCGGGGACGTCCATGGCCATTGTTTGAACTTACTCAATTTTTTAAGTCGTTCACTTTTAACTGCTGGTATCTTTTCATCCACTTTTGGGTCGGATTCGTTAACCAATGAATCTGCACTTTCAACATCTCTTTCGCATGGGTCAACATCTTGATCATTCAAGGGTTCAGGGTTGACCGGATCATTGAATTCCTAAAGGTAATCAAATGATCATGAATATACTTTATCTATGTGTCACCAAACATAAGTTATATAGAAAAAAATATACCGGCGAATAGCTTATCCCTTTGAAGAAAACATCATCAGGCATAGGTACAGGGGACAACGGGTCATTGATTTCCTATACAGTGAGAAAAAAAAAGTGATTCACATGTTCTTTCAAATACATGTTTTTTTGTCATAATATCATACTGACCTCATACTGACACTTATATTTAAAATAACATGCAAATACCTTTGAATCGCTATTCTGTTCAACAACTACATCCTTCAATGAATCAGTGACAAACGGATCTTTCATTAGTTCGTTGGGAAACGCTTCATCCATAGCTTCATGAGTGACTAAAGCATCCACTTCCTATATAGTTTTCAATTAAACTTAATAATCGGATTCTGCTTATACTCTATGTATGTGTTGTCAAATATAAGTTATAAACATATAAATACCTTAGAATCGCTTTTCCCTTCAACAACTTCATTAATAACTGATTCCGTGGCAATAGGATCATCCATTACCTTAGAATCACTAACGCATTGAAACACTTTATCATTCTTCATAGGTACAGGGGACAACGGGTCATTGATTTCCTATACAGTGAGTAAAAAAAGGTGATTCACATGTTCTTTCATATACATGTTTTTTTGTAATAATATCATACTGACACTTATATTTAAAATAACATACAAATACCTTTGAATCGCTATTCTGTTCAACAAGAACATCCTTCAATGAATCAGTGACAAACGGATCTTTCATTAGCTCGTTGGGAAACGCTTCATCCATAGCTTCATTAGTGACTAAAGCATCCCCTTCCTATATAGTTTTCAATTAAACTTAATAATCGAATTCTGCTTATACTCTATGTATGTGTTGTCAAATATAAGTTATAAACATATAAATACCTTAGAATCGCTTTTCCCTTCAACAACTTCATTAATAATCGATTACGTGGCAATAGGATCATCCATTACCTTAGAATCACTAACGCATTGAAACACTTTATCATTCTTCATAGCTAAAAGGGTCAACGGATCATCCATCTCCTATACAAATTATATATGCGTTAGCAGCATAGTACATAATTTATGAACAAACAGGAGCTCGGAGTTTATGATTCTATACCTACCTTATTATGTGGTTGGGAATTAATGAGACTCATCATCGATTCTACTGCCATTATATTTTCCTCTTCCGATCTTATATCCAATAATTCATTATGCCATCCAGCAACCGCTTCCTGTAAATAAACCAATTAACATATGGTTTTCAAGTAAACTATTTTATGATACAGAATTAAAAGGAGTATTACCACTTGTGTTTGAGTACCAACATTTTCTACCGCTTCAAAAGACTTGTTACTTAAATTCAAATCCAGATCAACATCCATAGAGTTCTTCAAATAATCCTCTTCATTAGAATTCAAATCCTCGTTCAAATAAAAGGAATGATTATAATCATTCAAATCCAATGAAATCTGCGATTAAAAAATAAAAATTTCCTTGTGGTCATTTAGGTTAAATAATAAAAAGAATGGCGTTTAGTGAAATTCATTTAGGTTAAATTTAAAAATTACAACTTACCTCTTGGTCAACATTAACATTCGCATTGGTCTCGTGATTTAAATCAACCGTTGTTGAGGCCTGCAATTCAAAAAAGTACACGTGTCAAAGAAAAGAGTAAAATGAAAGACAAATATATATAAATAACTATAACATTCACAGCAAACAACTCACATCTAATGGATGATCAACCCCATCTAATGGTTGATCAGTGTCCAAATAATCCTCGATAGAAACGGCGTGCTAAAGAAATAAAGAGAGTAACTTAGGTAGGAATTGTAACTCATTGATAAAACGAAAGATAAATTTCTTGGACTATAACTTTAAATTTTAAAGAAAATATAACTTATAATGTATTTCAATTTTACCTTGTGTTCATCATTCAATTTTGTAACAGAAGCAGGATCAATGAAAATCTCTTGATTTAAATCAATGGAAGTTGAGGGCTGCAACACATCACGGGGATGATCACAAACATCCTCTTGTTTAGTAGGCCTCTTCAAATACTCCTCCATAGATGTTATTTTGCTGTAGAATTCATCTTTGATATGTGAAATCTTAGCAATGAGAGCATCACGGCCACTTGGAGTTTTTGAAGAACTACCAAAACCCTGGAAAAATAAGATGTTATATAGGTATAGAATTTTTAAAAGCCATCTAAGAAAACAAATATGAACACACAAACAACAAACCTTTGCATGATAATCAGCTTGCATATGAGGGGCACATGGTCTCTGCATAATAAATATACAACCATGATTAAATTTTTTTATATATAAACTGTATAAACTTAATAGTAAAAAAAAACATTTGTCATCACCTTATGATGTGGAAGATCTTGTTCAATTGCCTTGATTCTATTCATAACATCAACATACATATCATCAACCTTCTTTTCAAGAACCGTATAACTCATTCCTTCATCTTCAAACTCAACATAATGGGTATGTACGTGTACTTCACGGTGAACTTCTGTTCGCGTATGAGAAACAATTGACTTTCGCTTTAACCTTTTGTTTTTTTCTTCCGAAGTGCCATTGTTTTCAGGGGGAGGGGTTTGAGAAACAGCATCAATATACTCTACACTAGCTTTCCACCAATCCGTATTCAACTCATCAGCACTTGGCACAAGAGTATTAAGTCTAGTTGTAGACCCAAATAGCTTTGGATAATTTGACTTAGAAAATTTCTTGACATTACTCCATGCCACACAACGGGGAATGACATCAAATTGTTTCGACCACCATTCAGTAGAATGTGGGAACTTTTCCAATATCCATATCTGAAGAAATCAAAGATTCAAAATATAATAAGTTGATAAGCATAACATACAATAAGCAATAACCATATTAAAATAAATGACATAACTAACCTTCAAGGGAAAAACAAACCCTTGCAGTGTATATTGTGGAACATGTGAACCACCATTGGATGCAATACTTCTCAAATGATTTTCCCGATATTTGTGTGTGGAGTTATAAACCCTCCTGTGAAACTCTTCCCAAACATACTGACCCTAGGGAAAGTTATTCCACGAATCTAAATCGTCAACCAGATTTATCAACTCATCTAATATAACATGTCTAAGTTGCGGACCGATGAACACCTCTAACGCATACAACAAACAAACTCGTACAGCATCCACGTCGGCTAGAGTGTTAAAAGCATGATCGTTTTTAAACAGAGCCGCAACTAAATCTCCCTTTACTTTTTTGTCGTCTGGAAATACACGAGAATGAAATGAGTTTAACTTAGCTGTTTGATAAACCTTTATATCATAATCCCCGAAACGTAAACCAGTTAATATACAAAACTCCTTCCTTCCGAACTCCAATAACTGATCACCAACATCAAAGTAAAACGGCGTATTGACGGGTGCGTCCTTGACATGGCGTTGGTGTAGCAGCAAATAATGAATCATATGGTTATCAAGTTCAGTGGTTCTAATGTCTAACCACGGTCCAAAAACTGTTTTGTTAAAAATATTGTAACGGGAATTCTTCTCCGCCAACCTTTTTCTTATCGCAATTAAGATATCGACCCTAGATCTCGTACTAAGTTTTGCATCATATACCTATATTAAAAATTCAAAGTATAAGTATACTATAACATTTATTAATATGTATACAACATAATTTCGCATCCTACTTTCACGTTAAAAGGAAACAATATGTATAGATACCAAACAATATCGCATCCCACCTCCTTGTATAGTACTCACACTTACTGAAAATTACATACCAAACTCATTGTACATTCCTCACGCATACTGAAAATTATAGAACCACCCACGACCCTAGATTTGCTACCTAAACAAACTAGACCAAATCCCCACAAGCTAAATGATAAACTAAAAACACTAAGGCAAATGGACAGAAGCTAGCACTTTGCGGGATCCCTCAGCCATTGAAGCCAATCTAGCTCTTTATGTTTGTTAGCTCTTTAAAAAGCGAACTTTAAGCATAAGTACATACGAAGTTACAGATATATCATTTAACTTTTGCAACGTTGTCCACCGCATTCATCATCATAACTTTTTCCTAGCAGAAGCTTATGCATCACTAGACAATTTGACTGTCCACTATGATGATTTTTCCTAGCAGAAGCTTATGCATAACTATTACCTTTTATTCAACAATTTGCTTAAAAAGGGAAAGCTTTAGGCTGAAAAATTGAGCTGGTTGTGCCAACAAATCACGTTGGCAGATGTTGAGACCTATAAGGTTAGGTACTGACATAAAAAATGTAGAGATACCTACAAACAAATAAACCACAAGCACTCCTCATAAAAAATACTACTGTAATACCAAGCACGACAACACTAAAATCAGCAGAACACTTGAATGAGGCATACGAACGCTATAATCCGGTATGACAACACTAATATCAGGCACAACAACACTAATATCAGCAAGACAACACTAAAATCAAGCATAACAACACAAACATCAAATCAACAGAACACTTAAATCGAAGATAACAACGCACAAATGAGGCATGACAACAATAATACCAGCGTGATATATAACACTAATTTCAGCAAGATAAGACTAAAATTAGGTAGAACAACAATTTACCGGCATGGCAGCATGATAGAGTTAAACATAATACGAGTATATATAAGTTAAAGTTACAATCATACAAACAGATTAACACCTAATAATCATCTCGAAATGTAAACTATCTCATACTTCCACCGTAACTGAAAATCGTACAAACAGTCAAAATTTTATGTGAACATCTTTTTAAGTTGGGTGTTTGGTATCGCCCATGTATAATTTGCATATTTGTTGAATAAAAAGTACACATCAAGTGAAGGTCAATTCCAAATAAGACTAACCATAACAGTATCGCTACAATCGATCGCATTGAAAGCTTAAGATCAATTAATCAATAATCAATTAATCTCATTCATATGATAAGCAAAAAAATTATTAAAATTAAATTATATAAATTAACAAGCTTACTCTAATTAGGGAATCCATAGATTAAAACAGTGCGATTGATCAGCTTCGGAGATCAGTAAAACAACGCGATTGATTAGGTTGATTTGAATAGTACTGGAATTTGGGATTGATTAGATTGTGTGTTAGTGTGTGTCGTGTGTGTGTTTTAGTGTGTGTAGTGTGTGTGTTAGTGTGTTTTTGTGTGTGTTTATGTTTTTTTTAATTTTTTAATTATTTTGTTCTTTTCCAATAAAGATTTATAAAATCTAATAGTACAAAAAATATTTTTTTATTTGTTACTTTTTCAATTTCCTAGAAAAAAAGTACTTTTGGTTGATCAAAAGTGGTTGATCAGCCGTCAGTTGATCACTAGGTGGGGACAGGTGTAGGTCAAACCTCAGGAAAAAATATTAATAAAAAAGTACTGTGGTTGATCAAAAGTGGTTGATCAGCCGTCAGTTGATCAGTAGGTGGGGACAGGTGTAGGTCAAACCTTGAAAGAAGATATTAATAAAAGGGCTAAGTACTAAAAGAGACTCAAGTACACCTAATGGTCCCCTACCCAGACTTTTTTTTTCAAAATTCCAAAAAAAGACTTGTACTTTTGATCAACTGATCTACCTACTTAATATTTTGCCACGTGTCCAACTGATCAACTTTTTTTATTCACAAATATAACTTAAATTACAAATATACCCTCATCTTTATATTTTTATTCCCACCTACCACTCCATCACCACCACCACTACCAACCTACCACTTCATCACCATCACCACTACCAAGCTACTATTTCATCAAAGACTTTCTTAAACAGCTTCTCAGGGTTTCTAACAAAGTACTCAACCATAAAAAAAAACAAAGTACTCACTAGAAACAATTTTAATTGGATTCGAACAGTGAATAATAGATTACAAACAAGTAGAGTTTTAGAAGTACAAAGTACATTGGAAAAACAAGAGATTTTTTTGCTCATACCTAAGCTTTTATGACCATAATCCAAAAAAGATAGAATGTGATCAACGCTAATACTTCGAAGAAAATTATATATTAGTTCAATATACAGCTTTTACAGCTTGAAACCTTGGTTCTTTTAGGAGAAACTTCTGTTCCGTGTATATGGACATGTAGTCACCAAACACGAACTTGGGGTAGCCAAACTGGTTGACATCATGGTTTTCTTTTTCAACGAGTTGAGGCACAGGTTCTATGATAGCATAGTACGACGGATTATAGAAGGACGCTATTGATCTCCTGGTCCGATCAGGCATGGCCTGAACACTGTGCCAAACACTGTTGTATTTCCCATTGCTCAAGACTTCTATTTGATCGCCGGTATTAATGAAAGTCTTTGATGAAATTGTAGCTTGGTAGTGGTGGTGGTGATGAAGTGGTAGGTTGGTAATGGTAGTGGTGATGGAGTGGTAGGTGGGAATAAAAAAATAAAGATGAGGGTATATTTGTAATTTAAGTTATATTTGTGAAAAAAAAAAGTTGATAAGTTGGACACGTGGCAAAATATTAAGTAGGTAGATCAGTTGATCAAAAGTACAAGTCTCCTTTTGGAATTTTGAAAAAAAAAGTCTGAGTAGGGGACCATTAGGTGTACTTGAGTCTCTTTTAGTACTTAGCCCTTAATAAAATAAAAGAAAGTGGGTTGATCAGATGGACACGTGTCACACAACAAACTTAGTTGATCGGTTGATCAAAAGTACATGTCTCATTTTGGAAGAAAAATAAAAGTTGTCTTTGTTGGGATAACATGGTGTCCTTTTTGGGCCTTTTTGTACTTAGCCCAAAAGAATATTGTATATTTCAAGTTAATTGGGGGGGGCAAATTGGTAAATTTGCAATGTTTTCTTTCAATTCTGCCCATTTTTGGACGGAAAGTTTTGCTTAGAAAAAGCCCCAAATTTCCCTTCTATTTCTTCCCTTTTACTCTCTTCCTTCCTTACAAAATCTTAAGAACACAACTTATTTTTTGTTTTCTTTCTTTTATTTTCTTTTCACTCCAAAATACAACTTAAGAACACAGTAAGGTTACAAAAGATCAAAATATTTTAAGTACGAAAGTTTAAACAAGCCAAGTTGCTATTTTTTTTCCCCTCCAGTGCGTGACTTCAAAGTTCAAACTTTTAAAGGGAAACCAAAAAGCTAGTTGAACACTAATCATATCAGATGTAGTGGTATTTGTTTGTAACAAACGTTTGATATAATTGTTAAAATTAATCTTTTTGACAAAAACTGACCCTACAAGTCTTTGTGGTCATCTCTACTATCATAACAAAAAGCATATGTATAAGTAATAAAATCAAAATAAAGACATGCCCTCAAATCTGAATATTAAATAATAATGATATTATAACAAATTGTCTTTTAAATGTAGAATTATTGGATATTTTAAGTCGCTGCATCAACATAACTAGCTAATCTAATTCTAAAAGCGGAATGGCTTAGAATTTCCCTAACGTCTACAAAATGATCGACAGAAACCCGAGCTCCTAAATATAAGCCAAGTTTCCTCTAGGCCATGTACCCGTATGATAAACTCAAACTCATTAACAATGTAACCAAAATGCCAAGAACAAACGGTCTTGGAGCAATGCCAGCTGATATCGACCTGCAAAGTATAATATTCAACCGACAAGGGTCAAAGTCAGATCAGAAGATAAAATGTCACTTTTTATGTGGTAAGGTGTCTATTAGAAACAGAGCAAGATATAAAATGTCGTAATGAGATTTGCTCATCAGTTTTTTACCTTTCAATCGCTGATTTCGTCGTGAGGCCAAATCCAAAAGGGAAAAGTGGATTGTAATTTTGGTCGCCTATGTTCATCGGAAGCTGGTCAACCGTTCTAAACCATGTTCTTGAAAGTTTTCCCGAAAATTCATGGTCTCCAAAAAGGACATCAGCCACACCTTGGCCTTCAGTCCCAGGTAACCAGGCTGCAACCAGACCGTCAATCACCGACATATATGGTTCAATAACAACTGGGCGACCAGATATGATGACCACAACACACTTTAGTTGACCACAAACATTTGTGATGATACTTGGACCGGGATCTGAAATTGTGAGATTTGAACTATCACCAAACATCTCCGTGTAAGGATGCTCGCCAACCACAACTATCGCGTATGAGAAGTTATTTGACTTGATGGCTTCAACATTGGGATTTTCCATGTAAGTGATTTCAGTGCTTGGATCAACAGCAGATTTGATTCCGTTTAGAATAGTTGTTCCTGCAGGTAATGAAGAACTCTATTAATTCACTTGCTTAATGACTTTTTAATAAAAAGAAATTGTGATTTTGTATTTCAAATATTTATTTTGTACACTCGAACTGTTAATCTTGCCATGTAAATTTGTAATGTTTGTGTGAGACGTTTGTTGTTATTTGAAAAGAAGACTGGCAGTATTGACCCATTTTTTTATGAATAGGTTAATGGGTCAAAATTCATCCAAAGTGTTCTTGATGCATTTGCACTGTGCACATAACCTATCAAATCGCCCTATTTTGAAAATAACATAATGTCTTTTATCTAAACAACTCATTTATCAAAGTAGTTAGGCAAAAAGTGTAAAAAGTTAACCTAGCCCGACCCGACCAGTTTCCATTTGTATCTAACAGTAACCATTGCTTTGACTGGTTACCAACTTGCCCAACCCGCCCATTCCGCCTCTAGTGGTAGGAAATGAAATGGAAGCTTTGCCTCTCTAGTATTTACACCCGATATTTAATCCATAAGGTGAGCATACCTGTTGTGTTTCCATTCCCGCTAAACCCTTGCCACCCAATTGTCCACCCACCACATTGGTAGCCCAGATTATCAGCATGACTTCCAGCAACCAAAATCTTCGATCCCATCTTGGGTAGGGGCAGGATTGGGTCATTTACTTGTTTCCCATTCTTCAGCAGCACTAATGATTTCCTTACTGCCTCCCTTGCGATTTCTCTGTGTGCCTATATTTCCCGAAACAGAAATAACAAACAACTAAATTAGATAAAAATTGAGTGATCACTTAAACAAACCGAGGACATCACTGACGTTATCTTACATGAAAATTAAAAACAAAAGGAATTGGATAAATGACTGACCTGGCTTCCAACCTCATTGACTAGACTAAAATCAGCAAGAGGATTCTCGAACAGACCCATGGTAAATTTGACTCGTAAAATTCGGCTAACGGCATCATCAATACGTTCCATTGGGATGATTTTGTTCTTGACCAATGACGTAAGATCCTTAATAAACTCGATGTAATTGTTAGGGACCATTACCTATTAAGAATGTCAAGGTTAATGCTAATATCAGACTGCTTAATAATTAGGAAAACACATATATTTACACACGTGTAAACTTGCACATACACACATAGAGACAAACATATAGTAACTAACCATGTCGATGCCCGCTAAAATACTTGCTTGGACAGAGTAAGTGTAGTTGGAATGAGGAGGAGAAGTGATTCGGTCGATTCCCTCCCAATCTGAAATTACGAATCCCTGAAAATATTTAACGATCAGCAAACAAAAACACATACAAATTACCATTACCCACAATATCGCTTTTATATGAGTGGTAATTAAAATATACCTTGAAACCAAGCTTGTCCTTAAGGTATCCGGTAATAAGATCACCATTGGCATGCATCCTTTTCCCATTTAAGGCAGAATACGACACCATAACTGTTGATACACCTTTGATGATCGAGTCATAGTAAGGAGGCATGTGGATTTTTAGCATGTCTTGTTCGCTGACTACAGTGTTATTCTCATCAATTCCATGAGTTGTCCCACCATCTGCTACAAAGTGCTTTGCACAAGCGGCAACCTTGTCCCTACGAAACACAAAGAGAGTGATGATGATGGGCAAATGGGTCATTTTTACATGGAATGTTTTTGCAAAGAATATACATCTAAAGGGAACATACTTTCCAGAAACGTATGGGACACCTGGCCGTGATCCCTTTGGAATTTCACCTTGTAATCCTATTATAATTTCGGTCATGCTTTGAACAAGTTTGGTATCCTCACCATAACTCTCATAACACCGTCCCCACCTTGGATCTCTGCATACCTATTAAGAAATTTGCAATGGTCGAGACTCGAGACATTTAGAGACAATACAACAATGAAAACTGTCCTTTATTAAATAACTAATAATTACGTAGTAATAACTAATAATAATGCGTACTTACAGCAATACAAGGGGCAAAAGCATATGGAATTCCAGTGGCTCTAACTTCAGAAGCAGTGGCAGAACCGATTCTCTTCACAAGATCAGGATCCCTATTGTTCATTAAAATTTACAGCAAGTTCAATCTTTATGCTAAATCATGCTACACTATGCAAAAAATTGACTTGATCGATGTTGCAATTACATAATTGTATAAAAGCTTTGACTTACCTGGTAGCTCCAAGGCCAATATTATGTGGAAATATGGTAGCATTAATAACATTATTGTGCCCATGAACAGCATCAATTCCATAAATCATTGGGATCCCTAAACGGCTAGACAGTGCCCCCTTTTGTAACGCATTTACCATATTAATCCAATCAACGACAGTTGCGTGTGGATTTGGAACACTCCCTCCACCACTTAGTAAGCTTCCTGCATTTAACAACAACAAAAGATCATTCATTTAGTATGATATAAGCGTCCATTTAGTTATTACAAAATCTTATAAAACTGGAATCATATTCAGCATGCGAGCATGTTGTACGCATATAATCATGTTAATATGATATGATAAAATATTTCATTTACCAATGTAGTAGTGCGTCATAATATCAGGAGTAGCTACGAGCCTTTCAATTTGAACCATTTGACCAATTTTTTCTTCGACCGTCATTTGTCCCAAAAGATCTTGCAATCGAGCAGCAATCGGCTGTTTAGGGTCTTTGTATATAACATCATCAGCCACCGCGGCCACAGCCAAAATGGACAGTAATACGATGATCCCCAAGTATGACATTTTTGATCTAATCATATGCACTACAACACATCAAACATACAAACAACGTGTTAGGTTACCAACTCGCCTAAATGCATAAAGCATAACACATAAAGACAAACCATCGCGTATCTAAGTCTTTATATCTTCTTTAGTTGGTAATACAATAATAGTCAATGGAGTAAAATACAAACAAATTAGCTAGGTAGAAAACCGATAACACGGCTACAGTTTTCCACAACATATAATCAAATATATTAACGACTAATTATAAAAATATATAATCGCTTTGCTTGACTCCAGGGACGGATGCATGTATGAAGTATTGGGGGCATGTGCCCCCCATGACTAGCCCGACAAAAAAAGATTTTAGTGTAATTTTTCTTCGTTTTAGAGTTTTTTTCGAAAGTGCCCTCCACCAAAAACTCAAATTGCCCCACCCACATCCTAAATCTCAACATTCAACGCTCTAACCCATTATAAATCTTTCATCTTTAAGTAAAATACTCGATTTATCATTTTTATTGCTATTATTGGCAGAGAGAAAAAAAATTGCCCCACTATTTACTTTCCTGGTTCCGTCGACCCTTAACGCATTTTGACCCGTTAACGAAACATGTCATATTAGCTACCTACAGCTAAAACTAAGTAAAAGAAACCTGGAAATGAAGAACATTAACCTAAGATCAATCTCTGAACACTATTAAGATACTCATTCATTGCCATAAATAACAATAAGCAAAAAGACATTAAAACCTGGAGTTGATTTTATTCAAACTCTTTATGGTAAAAGTATCACCACCCAATTAGCCAATCACACTCCTTTTTCAGATGCTAACTTATTTCACATCTTTCAAAAAAGTAAATTATTTTTTTACCTTTAATAGAAACTTTAAAGTTGAAAGGTTATCAAAACCAAACTGTTTTCTTTCTTGCAAAGAATATATCAAGATTTGTAATGGGTATATCATATATGCAAAGACTAAAAAAATGTATTTAGCTTTCAGATATTATACTCTTTTTTTTTTAAATGATTTACCTTAGATATATAGTGTAGTAAACTAGTAGTAATGAAACAAGATCCAGTAAATAATGAAAAAAAGAACACATACCAGAAAACCAGTGTGATATTAGAGAGAGAGAAAGAGTGTGTGTGTTTTAAATGAAAGTGGAGAAGTGGGTACTACTAGATGCTGCTGCTTATATTGTACTGTTGTGTTAAATGCATAGGAGAGACATAAGTCATAGTCAGTCTCATGTGCGGTTTTTATTGATATTTGGGACTTTGGACCAGGATGCACGTTTCTTTCATCTTTATTTTCACTCCACTACCCTTGTTTCTTTTTCAGTTTACTATTTTTGCATGAGGTTTATGTTTCATAATAGAAACAAAAATATTTACTTTTTTTTTTCTAGAAATGGTAAATATATTAAAACCCCAAGCAAGGGGGCAAATATATTAAAACCCCAAACGGCAAATATATTAACAAAACTTGTTAATATTAGGACAAATTTTGCAATATCTTTTTAAATTATATTTATGGTTAATGATTTGTATATTTTTAAATTTTATTTGTCAGTCTTTTAAAAATAAACATATAAATGTCATATTTAAAAATAAACATATAAATATATTTATGGTTAATGATTTGTATATTTTTAAAATTTATTTGTCAGTCTTTTCTATATTATCTATATTTTCTTACACGCAGAATATTATTATAGTTTTTTTTTTACTTATTCTCTTTTCAAATCGTTAATTTTTATACTTGTTGGGATACTGTAAGTAGAAATATAAGTGTTGGGAATCTAAGTTTATTAGATTCCCTGTATCATAGATTTAAACACAAATCAAACTGTTTGATATTAACTTGCCTGTGCCTAAGAGACAGACAAGTATCGCAAGACTCACAGAGATCTAAGTCTCTGTGAGCAACCTCAGAGGAGTCCATGTCAGAGACATTGTCAAGGAAGTCGATGATTACTTGAAGACATACTCATTGGCTGTGATGGATAACAACCAAGATGTATCAGGGACTCTGAGGGGTTGAGGGTTAACAGGGGTGGCAATACCCTGTTAACACTCAGCACACTTTGGACATACCTTAGTGTGTACGAGACTATGAAGAAAAGGGAAACTGTGTCAGCTCTGTTTCCCTAAAGCATTGTGGCAGACTACCAATAATAGAAGAGCATCTTGTGACAGAGGTCTGACAAGTGTCTGTCTAGTGTAGTCACCATCAACCAGTACTTGGAGTCAACCTCGTACCACTATAAATAGGTTATGTAGCCTAGAGTTAATGTTTAACACTTTGACACATTTCACACATTAACTCTTAGAACTTGTTGAACCAAACAGCTGCGACTGTGTTCATAAGTTAGGTTTTAGTTTGTCCAAAGTGTGCACAACACATTGTCATCAAACGGTGTTATCCATAACACTTGTAATTCTTTATTATACAATAATAAGTATTACGTTTGAAAAGTAATTAAGTGTGTTGATTATTTAAGTTTATTGTTTCAAGATTGGTTTAGGGACTTTCAATTGGTATTAGAGCGATATTTGATATTAAAACACTCATAAACATCGTTCTAAGTTTTATAATTAAGATCCACCATGCCTGAAACAAGCAATACACCACCACCACCACCGTCTTTTGGGAACAATACTACTCCACCACCAACATCACCAAGACTTACTCCTCCACCTCAAAATGAAGATGATCTACCTCAACTTCTTGACTCAAGAGGCGGATCTCATGTCATCAATGTACCAGTCTTTGATGAAGATGATTTTGCTAGTTGGAAGAGTCAATTCCTCGTGTATCTCGACGGACTTGAACCATTTCTTCAAGAAATTCTAAATAATGGACCTTATGTTCCCATGGCGCTTACCTCTACTGATGAGAATCCTCTTCCCAAACCTCTCAAGCAGTGGACTCCAGCTGTTAGAAAATTGGCAAACCAAGACAAACGTCTCAAGAGCATCATTATATTCTGTCTTCCCAAACACATCATGAAGTCTGTGATTCGATGTCCTACAGCCAAACAAATGTGGACAGACCTTATCCTTGGTCATGAAGGACCCTCTGAAACCAAAGAAACCAAGATTCAGGCACTCGGACTTCAGTTCAATGCTTTCAAGGCACTTGAAGGTGAAAAGGTTCAACAAACATATACAAGGCTGAAGATTCTTCTCAATGACCTTCCTATGAATGACGCCACCATTACTCAAGCTGAAGTAAATGCCACATTTGTCAACAACCTTCTAAGAAAATGGCTGAGTATGAATCAGACTCAGAGAGCTAATAACTCCATCAAGAATGACACCTTGGCTCAGCTATATGGAAAGTATAATTATGAAGAAGGGCTGATTGATACCATATACAAATCAGAGACTATAAGATTTGTAGTTCAGGGAGCAACATCCAAAGCCTTTATTTCCACCCCACACCCTCATGACAGCGACTCTGATGTTGAAGAAGACACACGCAGCAGCCAAGAGTTCTTGACAGACCTTAATGCTGAGTTTCATGAAAGAGCCTTGCTAGCTAATCAAAGAGATTCTACAAAAGATCAGGGGGAGTAGGATCAGCTAGCAAACAAACCGACAAATCTAAAGAAACTTGCTTTGCCTGTGGAAAACTTGGACACTTTCAAAAAGATTTTCCTTCCACAAAGACATCCTCACCCTCTTATCCATCATCTTCTACCAAACCATACAAGTTCAAATCACAACATAACAACTCATCCCACCAATTCAACTCCTCTGACAATGAGAAGAAGGATTACAAGAACAAGTATAAGGCTCTTAAAGCTGAGTTAGAACAGATGAATTTGAAGCTTGAAGCTCTGTCTAAGAAGAAAAGGGGTAATAAGAAGACAGAGAAAGGGTTGGTAGCTGAAGCGTATGATTGGAATGATGAGCCGCTGACTTCAGATGAGGAAGATACTACTAGGGTCAGGGCTTTCATGGCAATAGCTGAGGATGAACCAGCTGTTGGGAAAGGAGATGCAAGATCAGGACAATGGGTTGACATCACAATGAAAAAGGTACACAGGCTTCTATCTATGTCTAAAAGTGATGAACGCAAACATGTCCTTGATTACACCATTGTTGATTTACGCTTTGTTGAGGAACAAAGAAAGAACTTGCTTGATAAGTTTCACTCTGTTAAACATGAACTGTTAACTGCTAAAGCTGAATGTGAAACTCTCAAACAGGTTAATTCTGAAAAGATATCTCTTCAAAACGAAGTTAATAGGTTAACCTTAAAGAATAGTGCCTTAAATGATCGTATCTGAATTAAATAAGGTTATAGAAAAATGGTTGTGCAGTAGGTTCACTATAGATGAATTGCTTAATGATGAACTGCATGCTGACATAAAAAGGGATATCTCTGCTAAGAAAAACAAATTGAAAATTCTCACAAAACCCAAAGAGATTGTTTTCAAATCTACAGAGACTATACATATGTCAGATCCTCTCTTGACTGATGTACCTGTCACTGAAGATGTGGTTGATTTACCACCCTTACCTAAACTCTCAGGAGTTGAACCCAACAGCTCTTCCAGAGGAGCTAAGGCTGAACCCAAAATAGATGTTGAGAAACCACCAGCTAAGATATTTGTTGTACCAACTAAACAATCTGTTAAGCAAGTTGCCTTTAAGCCTGTCTCAACAAAATCTGTAAACAAAGTTGACTCCTCAACTGAAGAACGCCTGTTGTCATTAATGAAAGAAGTAGAACTCTTGAAACTCCATATTAAGCCTTCCGCTGAATGCTCTACTTCCCATGAACCTAAGTCTATTCTAGGAGAACCCAAAGGTGAAAGGATAGTTAAACCTTACTGCAATATCTGTAAAAACTCTCATCACATGACCATAGATCATGATAGACATATGGCTGTTAAGAGATCTCAGACACCTTCTAGGGATAGACAACAGGCTTCTAGGAGACAATTAGGTAACTACAGACCTTATCCTCCTTGTAAATTTTGTGGATTCACAGACCATCGCTCAGATGAGTGCAGTGACTTTCCAGGATGTGATATCTGTGGAAGGTTCACACATGAGACAGCTAATTGTCCTTCCTATCGTCAAAAGTTCTACAGGAACTCAAGAGTTGCTAATCAGCAATTCAGGGAACCCACTGGAAAGTGGGTTCACCATAGGAACTAACTTGTTTCAATGTATCTGTGCAGAAACATCTTAAGGAATTGGTATGGTATTTAGACAGTGGTTGTTCTAGACACATGACAGGGATTCGACAATACCTACACAGATACTCAAAGGAGCCAGGTCCTAAAGTGGTGTTTGGGGATAATTCTTCAAGCGACACAGAGGGATAAGCTTAGTGAAGTGCAATGGGATAACTTTTACAAGGGTTACATATGTGAATGGTCTTAAGCACAATCTTAATAGCATCAGCCAATTGCGTGATGCTGACTACAAGGTTTTATTTACTAAGACTCAGGGAACCATATTCAACAAGAACAATGATGTGGTGCTTATTGCACCAAGAAGGAGAGATGTTTATGTCATCAACATGGCTACTTGCTCTGAAGACAGCTCCAACTGTTTTCTAGCCAAAGCCTCTGAAAGTGTCAATTGGTTGTGGCACAAAAGACTGGCTCATCTCAACTTTAAGAACATCAACAAGATAGCCACACTAAACCTGGTTGTTGGTCTACCTTTAGTGACTTTTTCTAAAGACAAGACTTGTTCAGCTTGTGTCAAGGGAAAGCATCATAGGTCTTCTTTTAAGACCAGGCAATCATTCTCTATTGACAAGTGCTTACATCTCCTTCACATGGATTTGTTTGGGCCTGTCAAACCTCAGACCATTAATCACAACAAATATACCTTGGTCATAGTTGATGAGTTTTCAAGGTATACATGGGTTTTCTTCCTCAGAAGGAAAAGTGATGCAGCTGATACCATCATGTCCTTCATCAGACAGGTTGAAAATATGAATGATGTTAGAGTGAAAGCTCTAAGAAGTGATAATGGTACTGAATTCAAGAATCAACAACTTGAATTCTTTTGTGATGAAAAGGGAATATCACAAAACTTCTCTTCAGCTGGCACCCCTGAACAAAATGGTGTGGCTGAAAGAAGAAACAAGACTCTGATTGAAGCAGCCAGAACTATGTTAAATGGTGCATCTTTTCCAAAGCAATTTTGGGGAGAAGCTGTTCACACTGCATGCTACACTCAAAATAAGTCAATCATTGTCAAGATACATGGCAAAACTTCCTATGAAGTTTTCAGAAATAGAGCTCCAGATGTCAGTTATTTCATGTTTTTGGATGTCATGTGTTTATTTATAACTACAGGGATAAACTTGGAAAATTTGATGAAAAGGCTGATGATGGTTTCTTCTTAGGATACTCTCCAACTGCCAAGTCCTTTAGAGTATTCAATACTAGAAGACAAGAAGTAGAAGAAACTTTTCATGTCAGATTCAATGAAGATGATGACGTAATACAGAGATCAGGAACAGAGGGTGATGAAATTGATTTTAATGAAAACGTGTCTTTCCCAAGTGATGAATTCTCATAACCAAGACCTCCTTGTCATCACCATCATCACACCAACACTCTCACTCCTTATGTTCCTGCATTTGACCCTCTGTCAACACACAACATTGAAGTTCCCTCTTCCCAGGGACTTGATGAAGAAGAACCACAACCTTCTTGTAGTCCTTGTTCCTCAGTTGATGAAGATGACTCACCAATTCTTCAAGTCCCTGAAGACTCTCCTGCTAACAATGAATCTGTGCCTCTTGATATAGCTGAAGTTAACACAGATACTGAGGTCATCTTTGAAGAAAGTCTTCCTATTCAGCAGGATGAAACTCAAATAGTGCTAGCTACCTCCACATATGTCCCTGTCCATGATTCCCCAGCTCCCCAAACAAAATGGTCAAGAGATCAACACATTCTTCTTGTCAACATTATTGGGGAACCTAATGCAGGGGTTACTACTAGACAACGAATTCATGACTCAGAGTCATCCTCAACCAACGAATGTCTCTTTGCTGAATTTCTCTCTCAAATTGAACCTAAGAGAGTATCTGAGGCTCTTATGGAAGATGGGTGTGTAGCTGCTATGGAGGAAGAAATTAATCAGTTCAAAAGGAACAAGGTATGGACTCTAGTGCCAGCTCCACCTAGTAAGAACATCACAGGCACTAGATGGATTTATAGAAACAAGATGGATGAAATTGGAAACATCATCAGAAACAAGGCTAGGTTGGTTGCTTAAAGGTATACACAAACTGAAGGGATTGATTATGATGAAACTTTTGCACCTGTGGCAAGACTTGAAGCTATTAGAATCTTCCTTGCTTATGCTGCATATATGAACTTCACTGTGTATCAGATGGATGTTAAGAGTGCCTTCCTCAATGGAGATTTGGCTGAGGAAGTATATGTTGAACAACTTGAAGGATTCGAGAACAGTGAGTTTCCTAATCATGTGTACAGGCTACACAAAGCCATGTATGGGCTGAAACAAGCTCCAAGAGCATGGTATGAAACTCTATCTAATTTTTTAACTAAAAATAAATTTGTCAGGGGTTCCATTGATAAAACACTTTTTACCTTCAAGGATAAGATTGATTTCATCATTGTACAGATATATGTGGATGATGTCATCTTTGTGTCAACTAATGTTAATCTTAGTAAACATTTTGCTAAATTAATGACCAAGAAATATGAGATGAGTATGATGGGTGAATTAACTTACTTTTTGGGTTTTCAAATTAAACAATGTCCTACGGGAATTTCAATTTGTCAAGAAAAGTATGTTATAGATTTACTTAAAAAATATGACTTAGCTGATTGTGCATCAGTGAAATGCCCCATGCTTCCACCCAACAACTTGGGTCCTGATGAGTCAGGGGTCTCTGTTAATGAGACTTTATACAGAGGCATGATTGGGTCACTCATGTATTTAACAGCCAGTCGTCCTGATATCCAATTCTCCACATGTCTATGTGCAAGGTACCAAGCTAACCTAAAAGAATCCCATCTAGTGGCTGTTAAGAAAATTTTTAGGTATCTCAAAAGCACAATCTCCCTAGGTCTATGGTATCCTAAGGAATCAGGCTTTGATCTCAAGGCCTATTCAGATTCAGACTATGTTGGATGCTATATTGATAGGAAAAGTACCTCAGGTAGCTGTCAAATCCTAGGAGGAAAATTGGTTGGATGGAGTGCTAAGAAGCAAAACTCTGTAGCCATGTCATCAGCTGAAGCTGAATATGTTGTTGCTGCCAGGTGTTGTGCTCCGGTGCTCTGGATGAAGAGTCAATTGGCTGACTATGAGATCCTATATGACAAAGTGTCAATCTTCTGTGACAACACCAGCGCTATTGCCATCTCCAACAACCCTGTTCTTCACTCTCGAACCAAACACATTGATATCAGGTATCATTTTATCAGGGGTCATATAATGAAGGGAGATATTGAGTTGCATTTCGTTCCCACTGAGCTGCAACTAGCTGACACCTTTACAAAGCCTTTGGCTGAATCTTCGTTCAACAGGCTAGTTGCTGAGCTAGGGATGCTTAATATCTCAAAGCATGTGACTTGATATTTGATGTGTTCATTAATGTCTGATTAAATATTAAATTTTTTTCACATAAAACTAGGTAGTTACTTTCCAAGTAAATGCTAAAAAACATTCTCTATATTTAATTATTTCTTTTCCGAATAATGAGGAGACAAATGGTTTTGAAAGGTCAAGGGACCCACTTGTGAAGTCTTTTCCCCACTACGCATTAAATGCGTTTGAATAACTGTTTCAAATTTTTGAATATAAATATTGTCTCACGTTTCTTCTCACCTGCCACTATTCTCATTTCTCACAATCTCGTCTCTCTCTATACTTTCTCTCTCTAAACCCTCTCACCATTTTCGTTATCATTAACCTTGAATCCATGGTGTTCCCAGTTCCTAAGGCTTCTAATGTCACCTTCGAACTCAATGAGGGCATCCTTGCTTCTAACAACTCGATTGGATGGCTCAAGGCTCCTAACGACTCCTACACAGATCTGGTGAACTTTTTGAAGAATTGTGATGTAAGTGAAGCACTCACAAAATCCCCATCCATTTTCTACCAAGAATACCTTAGAGAATTCTGGTATTCTATTGAAGTTATTGACGACACCATCACCTTTAGCCTCTCATGCAATAATGAACACCCCTTCGCCTCTCTCTCAAAGATTTTTCTAATGTGGTTGGGCTAAGACATGGAGATGAATGCCTGAAGGTTGTAGACAAAAAGGCTGTAAAGGACGCCCTTGCCACACTTAAACCCATACATGATGTGAACCCAACCCTTACTCCTTCTGAAGTCCTTGCCAAGTCTCCTCTGAAGATCAAATACTTTTCCCCTATGTGGCGTGTCCTCTTCACACACATAGTCAAATCCCTAGGTAGTATGCAGGGATCTCAAGACCAGATGTCATTTAATCACCAAACCATTGCCTTTGGGCTGATCTGGGGCACATACATAGATGTAGGAAGCATACTTTTCTCGAACCTTGTGGAAAAGCTTAAGGGAGCAAATCAAGTCAGGGAGAAAAATATTTGTTATGTTCACTTTCTTTATCTTCTCTTTGAAATCTTGGTGGGTGAGAACTACCACAACTCTGCACTCACAACCCTGAAGCTATATCGTATTACTGTAGCTATCTACAAGGAGATTGGATCTGAGGATGTGCCTGCTACTTCTCACGTGCTGAACATTGCCAATAAACAACCTTCTGTTGTGAAGCCTTTGCTCCCTTCCTCTGAGAAGGTGAATACATCTGGTGTGTCTGGCAAGTCAGCGTCTTTGACCTCTGGGCAGCACACCACTTCGTCCAAGGCAACAACTGGCCAACAACCAAAGAAGAAGAAAAACCCATCTTCTTCCCAAACCAAAACTGTTGCAAAGGCTAGGGTAAAGAAGAACGTAAACCTCTCATCCTCCTCTGTTCCAGAGATTTCTATGGACACAGAGACTTCAGCTGACCAACAATAGGAGTCTAGCGTCTCGATGTCAGCCGAGACAACAGGGAACCAGCCAAATTCTGTTGATATCACACAGGTAATCAGTCTTATAATTGTTTAGAGGTCCACAAGCAGCCACTCTCAAATGTCTGTAGGTGAGAGTGGTGAAGTTAGGGTTATCCTCGACCCATAGGAGTCTTTGTATGCACTTAGAAATCCTTTAAGACTTATGCACACCCTGTCTCTGCACCAGGGAGTGATTCATTTGTGTTTATAAAGCACCCCGATGACCCTGCACCCTCTAGACAGTATTTAGGCAAACAACACTTGAATACATATATGTCTCGACCTAGAGTAGCTGTACTTCACACAGCCTCTTGGTTCCTTCAGAAAAAGAATCCTAAAAGTTTTACTTTTAGGGGAGCTGAATCATCATCCTTAGCTCCCCTAGGGACAGCGTTACAAGACGACCTTACCCTACATCTTTTTCACACTTAAAAGAATCCCAAAGGATTTATCCTTTCAGGGGGAGCTAAATCATCACCCTCAGCTTTCCTAGGGGCAGCGTAACAGGCGATCATTAACTACATATGTTTCACATAAAGGAGTCCCAAATGTTTCTTAACCTTTTAGGGGGGCTGAATAATCACCCTCAGCCTTCCTAGGGGCAGCTAATGGCGATCCTTAACAACATATGTTTCACAAAAAAAAAGAGTCCCAAAGGTTTCAACCTTTTGGGGGGGCTGAATAATCACACTCAGCTTTCCTAGGGGCAGTGAATGGCGACCATTAACCTCATACTTTTCACTCTTAAAAGAATCCCAAGGATTTATCCTTTGGAGTGGCTAAATAATCATCCTCAGCCTCTCTGGGACAGCGAACTGGTGACCATTCCCTTCATTTATTTCATTGTTACTAACTTAATACAACTTGCAGGCTGATGTTGTACAGCCAAACATAGAATCTATGGAGCAGCCAGATAAAGGAGCTGATACATTGATTCAGGTTCAACCAAATGAGGAAGAACCCATGCCTGATGTTGAAGAGGATGTGCTCTCCTTAATAGACGACTTTTCTGAACCTGAATCCATGCCAGATGATGAGATTCTCCCTGAGGGGATGATTGAGGAGGAGGAGGATGAAGAAGATGATGGCCAGCAATCTCTGTCTCCTCCAAAGGATATCGCTATGTCCACACCAGTTGTTGACACCACTCCTCCTCCCAAGGAAGCTGTAGTAACTCCCACTTCTGCTACCTCTGTTACTACAGTGTTCCAAAGGCCTGCATATGATCCAACAGCTGAATTCTTATTGTTTGATCATCCTACACAAACCAACTTCGACATATTGCCCAGAGAGGATGATTATGCACGACAAAGTCTGAACATCCATGATCTTAAGCCTGAACATCATAAATCAAACATGGAACGCCTGTCAAGAAAGTTGGACATTATAAAATCTGAAATGCATTCTTTCACTGTCAACTTTCCTCGGATCATCACACAGGCGGTTAGGGATGTTGTCACTGAACCAATTAAGGATGGTATAAGAAAAGGAGTGTCCCAAGGACTTAGTCATTTGTCCACACGTATCAAAGATGCCATCATCACAGAGGTACCTGCACTCTTTGTTGCTCATGAGTTGACCATGCATAAAGAGTTTGAAGCCGTGCGAGACAGGTAAATTCGTCACACCAACTTCATAGTTAATCGTGTTCATCACAACATAAATGGTAAATGCAACCAACTCCTGAAAATTGCCAGAGCTTCAAGAACCAGGCAAAGAGAAATGGCTGCCTCTATTGAGCAGATTGCTAAACACTTTCAGGCACGTTCATCCAAACGTCTGAAGAGACACGCTGAACGTGAGTGGGAGAAGGAAAAAGTACTTAACCTTGAATCTGCTAAACAAGGCTCAGAATCAGCTGACAACACTATCCCTTCACCTATCCCTCTCCGAGTCATCACTCCAGTAATCATACCTGATGATGAGGATGAAATTAAGGGGGAGCAACAGACAAAGGATGGAGTTGATTCATAAAAATCCCTGACTCTGGTTAACACCAGCGAGGCTGTGGACGATGGTGAACCAACTGCCAAGAAACTTAAGTTCACCGTTAGCTCCCTACCCAAAGCTGTACAAAACCAAGCTCAGATGGATTTTCTCAAAAGAGAAGAAGAGCTGAAAAACGCAAGTGTGGTATCCTCTGTCTTGAAGAAAGGAAAGGAATTAGCTGTGGTAGACTCAAACGGCAAGCTAAAGAAAGTAGTTGCGATGCTAGAGACAGGAGGATCCACTACTGAACTATCCCAATTCACAACCTTCACAGCATTAAATAAGAACCCTCTAACAGCTGAAGAAATTGAGAAACAGGCTATTGATTTCAAGAGGTTGAATGAAATCAAGAAAGCCAAGGAGCTTAATGAGGCAACTCTAAGAAAAATGACTCCACTTCAAAGGGAGAAGCAAAGACAAAGGTTGAAAGAAATGGAAGTCAAACGCACAGAGGTACTAAAAAGGTAAAAGCTGATTATGATGCCTACGTCAACAACAGGTTTGCACCTGGAAAAATCACCAAGTTCAAGTATACTATTCACAAGTCTACTAATACACCACAAATGATTTTGTGGAGAGATAACCAACAGGCCAATATGGATCTCTTTGAAGACTTTAAGTTAAAGAAACTTGGCTTAACTGAATGGTTTGAACTTGAGGCTTTAGCTGCTAAAAGAACTGGACAAGCAAATTTTACTCTTCTTAAGACCCTCAAAGCTAAGTTTAATTGGGTTAAAGAAACTGTAGCCAAACTCAAGATAGATCCCCCACCACAACTGTTTGAACAAGAACTTCCAAAGTCTGGAAAGAAAAGAAGAAGGATGACTCAATTTATTAAGGAAACCTTCGCTACTGATGATGTTCAAGTGGATGGAATGCACAGGGATTTGGTATTACCAAATTGAATCATAGGCCCTATTGATGGTCAGACATATACTGAGCCTGAGAAAGATATGGCCTTCATGAACAGGGCGTGTCAATATGCATTCCAAAGGGAAGATGAGCTAGGATTAGCATCAACCATTCAGCTTATTTGTCTCAAAAACGCACTTAAAATCAACACAGAGTATTCCAAAGTATTTGCACAAGCTTTGTAGGCCGAATTGGATACTAGGACAGACTTAGCTGAAGCTGAAGAAAGAATCAAGAATGATGATTATTGAAGTGTTTCACAGCTGAACTTTACTTTCATATTTTGTTTCACTTATGTTTTGTACTTGTAATTTCTTTTAAGTCATAATAAAATCATGAGGTATGTTAGTTTAGATCTGTTTTGAGTAAGAAGAAGATGTTATCTCACTTACCTTAACTTATGTAGATCTAGCTGTATTTATGTTTAAATAGGGGGAGATTATTGGGAATCTAAGTTTATTAGATTCCCTGTATCATAGATTTAAACACAAATCAAGCTGTTTGATATTAACTTGCATGTGCCTAGGAGGCAGGCAAGTATCACAAGACTCACAGAGATCTAAGTCTTTGTGAGCAACCTTAGAGGAGTCCATGTCAAAGACATTGTCAAGGAAGTCGAAGATTACTTGAAGACATACTCATTGGCTGTGATAGATAACAGCCAAGATGTATCAGGGACTCTAGGGGTTGAGGGTTAACAAGGGTGGCAATACCCTTTTAACACTCAACACACTTTGGACATACCTTAGTGTGTACGAGACTATGAAGAAAAGGGAAATTATGTCAGCTCTGTTTCCCTAAAGCATTGTGGCAGACTACTAAGAATAGAAGAGCATCTTGTGACAGATGTCTGACAAGTGTCTGTCTAGTGTAGTCACCATCAACCAGTACTTGGAGTCAACTTCGTACCACTATAAATAGGTTATGTAGCCTAGAGTTAATGTTTAACACTTTGACACATTTCACACATTAACTCTTAGAACTTGTTGAACCAAACAGCTGCGACTGTGTTCATAAGTTAGGTTTTAGTTTGTCCAAAGTGTGCACAACACATTGTCATCAAACGGTGTTATCCATAACACTTGTAATTCTTTATTATACAATAATAAGTATTACGTTTGAAAAGTAATTAAGTGTGTTTATTGGTTAAGTTTATTGTTTCAAGCTTGGTTTAAGGACTTTCAATAAGTAAGAAAATGTAGTAGAAGGGTCTATCTATGTTTACCGACGATCTAATACAGCATTGTCAATTTTTTTTTTAATTTTTTTATTTGATTTATGTCTTGTATATATGAGTGTAAGTGAGAGTGGATAAGTTTTTTAATCGAATATAATTTAAATGTTAAATAATTAATAAAATATATTATTTTACATTAATAGAATCTTCGCGCGTTATAATAACGAGTATTCTAAAATTCATCAATAAATTTAACTAGCCAAACTAAAAAAGAAAAAGCAAAATAAAAATTTACTCTTTTTGACATGAGTTTTAAGATGGATTCTACTTCAAGTGGTTTGTGTTTAAATAAGATTATAATTCGTTGCATTAACATTGTATTTAGTAACTATTTATTATGTTATTTTATTAATTATATATAGATAAAAGTTGAGATTAATGTAAAACTTTAATTTTATCATTAACTTATTTAAAAAAAACTCATTTTTTATCTCTTAAAAAAATATCTCACAAACAGTAAATTGTCAAACGACAAATAATACATCATTACACGAGAATTAAATCATCTTTTTATAAAGGCGTACATGTATAAATTTTCGACGAATATTTTAAAATTATCAAAATCATGTTGTATACTAACAAAATACATGGTAGCCTGTTTGCAGTCTAAGTCTGATCTACACCATATCTTTGACACGATTAGTTTTTAGTCGATTTTTTTTGCTCCAAATTAGGTCGGCCCAAGATATTCTTTTTAATTTATATCTTTTCATCCCACACTCTTTGAAACCATCTTCAACATCCATTGTCCCAGTAAAAAAAAAATCAAAAACCAAAAAAAAAAAATCCATGACGGCCAAACCCTAATTTTTCAAAATTCAGATCTTGCTTCCTTTTGATTCTAACTGTCTCTTGTTATTTAACCTCTCTTTGAATAACGCCTCGTTTAATGTGATAGATTTACTGGGATTCGCCTTCAGATCTACCAGTAAGGTTGTTAATGGGTGTAGGCCTATGATTTCGATCTTCCCTACATTTTGTTGTGATCAACTTTATCCATAGGTTTGTAACATATTCCTTGTTTTTCATTCTTAAGCAATTCTTTATTTGACTAACGTGTTTTTTAAGATTCATATTTCGTGTTTTCGTTTGTTCTTCTTGCCTCTCAAAATGATGGCTATGGTTCGATCTAATGTCGATCATGTTCGTAATATTTCCAAATCCATTTTCATCACCAATTTTCCAGAAACTACAACCTCGAAATATATATGGGTTTTATGTTAAGTTTATGGGACGGTTGTGGACGTTTTTATTCCTTTTCGCAAATCTAAAGCTGGGAGAAGATTTGCTTTTGTTCGTTTTATCAAAGTGGAGAATGTAGAGATTGTAAGTTTATGGACTTATATTTAATAGTCGTGTGATAGGATCGAACTCGAGATTACGGGATTGCACACAATACGTAAAGAGTTAATATAATTAATAAATATATTTATTGTATTTATTAATTTATTTAATAAATATATTTATGTATTTATTAATTTAACCGAGCAAGTAAATATATAACCTTAATGATCATTAAATAATTAATAGTTAAGTTATAACGAACGTTAAATTAATATATAGTATATATAAACAAAAGGAAAGAAGTTTGGAAATTATCGGAACACCCTTAAGGGGTGTTAGTCGGTCGGTTATGGGCTCCAAGGGGGGAGGGGGGAGCATTTGTTGCCTTTTATTTATCTTGGGCTACAAGGGTTGGGGCCTATAAATACACCTCCTAATCCCCTCATAATCACACAACATAAATCTTTCTCCCTTCTTTCTTTTTTGGGTCGATCGCAAGATACACCACAAAGGGGTGTTTTGTTGGTTTTCTTGGTTGATCGATTGTATACTTAATATAGTCCTAGCCCCTCTCTAGGGTTGTTGGATAGATTAGTTACAAGCGTTGTAGCTCGGTTTTCACGTGCTAGAATCACGGTTAGCTCGTTGTATTACATGTGTACAAGAACGTAATATAGTCTTACTTTAGACTATATCTTGGTATATACGGTTTAAAACCGAATCGGTGATTTGTTCTTCGTCCTGTGGAATTGCTTTAGCGTAAAGGTATGTAACCCTAATTCGATTAATTATAATTGTGTTATTAATTATGATCTTGTTAAATCGCTTCCGCTATATGTGCTTTGATTTCGTTTAAGGTTTTTATAATTGTTATGATACTAATAAACCTTCAGTCGTATCAGAGCCTGGTTTAACATGTTATAATTATCGAAAATCTAAAGTTTTTAACTATAATTGTTTTGAGTTAAAACTACATGTTTTTTAGGTTTTTCATAAAATTAGAGTTTTGTTTTTTAAAAAATAGGGTTTTACTTTATTTTTTAATAAAAAAAAAGAATTGTTTTGAAACCCTAAATTACATGTGGGATAATTTTAGATTAAATTACATGATGAATGTATGGTTATGATCCGTAGAGATTTAATTGTTAAGATTTGTGGGGATTCAATGATTACATGCATGTTTTCATGGATTGTAAAATTATATGTTTATATGATGTTATGTGCTACGTGATTATTTGATTCAATAAATCTAGAATTAGGAAGACTTTTATATAGCGATATAAAGACCTAGATTTGATGATTATTGAATAAATCGTATGCATGTGGCTATTTGATTTATTTGTTGCACATATAAATTGTTATTATGTGTTTATGATTTAGTTTTTTTTACTTGTTAAAATATAAAAACTTTCTAATTATTTTAAACAACGATTTTTTTTGAAAAGAAATAATATGGACTAAATCATGTTAAAAATAATGATTTGTTAAGAGATTTTAAATTACATAAGATTACGTTGATTGGTAAATTGCTATAATAATCTAATGGCCTACTCAATTTAGACAAATTATAAAGTGGGTATAACGTACCGCTGGTCATGTACCCGGTTAAGGAAGGAGGTGTTATGCCATTAGTCGCTGGCCAAATTCCTGGCTCGTTGTGCGTCAAATTGAAATTACCTACAATTATTAATTGAATTATACCTTAAGGGTGATTTACCACAAATTCACATCCGAACCACAATGAATAAGGGTATTGCTTTGTGCGTAGCCGAGTTCTAGCAAAGTACGATGTGATGAGTTGTGGGTAAATTCTTTAATTGGTTTAACCAATACCGCAACATAATTTATGAAGAAATTTAATCTCATGGAAAAGTTTACTAAACGTTTTATTAAACTTATGCTATGGAGATTGTATGCATGCTTCTCCATACATTAATTTTGACATCAAAATTTATACCCTTAAAATTTAAGTCGAATGCTCCTAATTGACGAACACTTGAAATTACTTCGTCATCAAATGAGATTTTTGGATGATGTTGTGATGGAGAGAAAACCATTTGTAGAATGAGAATTCGTATGATGGTTTTACGTTACTCATATTAGATGACTTAATTAAGTTACTCAGTGAGATCTGGAAACTTAATGCATTCAGAAGGGATGAAACATGTTTACAATGCAAAACAGTTTTCGCAATGTAAATCCCTTAAATATCTAGAAATTGAAAATTGTTTGTCAATTGAATTGTTCGATAAGTCGTTGTGTTGAGTACATTCATTACTACCAGATCAACTAATGTAATGGATCTATGTCAATATAGTTCTAGAATTCAAGGAAAATAATATGGTTTTAATACCAGGGTAATCTTATTTTCTTGAAGGTATTTTGTTATCGAAAATACTAATATTTGAACTTATTTCTGTAGAAATGGCTCAACCCACCAATAACACGATAAGTTATGCGTTCAAAGCTTTCTTTGAACGACCTGAACTTACTGGCCCAAACTTTAATGATTGGTACCGCTCGCTAAGAATTGTCTTGAGAGCAGCAGGTACTATCGATATCTTGACTACTCCCTATCCGGAGGATCTTGCTGGAGGAGCATCTGATGCGCAAAGGCTTGAACACGCTGCTAATATTAAGAAGCACTCTGAGGTGGCTTGCTTAATGCTAGAAAAAATGGCTCATGCACTTCAACAGAAGTATGAGCTATTTTCTCCGAAGCGAATGCTTGATGAGCTCAAGGCTATGTTCGAAAAGCCGCAAGCTGTGGAGATCTACGATTTAGTAGATGCTTTGAAAAGCTTCAAGCAAGCTCCAGGAAAGTCTGTAAGTGTCCATTATTTGGATATGAGGGGTTATTTGGAATAGCTCATTGCACTAGGACAACCATATGATCATAATATGGCTATCAACTTGATCAATAGGTCCCTTAACAATGACTTCAATGATTTCGTTAGAAACTATAATATGCATTGCAAGGGGAAGACAGTAAATGATTTGCATGCAATGCTCATTGACTATGAAAAGGGGTTGAAAGACAAGGCATCTACCGCTACGCCTTTTGTACTAACCATACAAAAGGGTAGAGTGAGTAAGCCAAAACCGCAAGCGAACAAGAAGAAAGGCAAAGGCATGGGTAATAAGGGTAAACAAGTTGCGACTTATTCGAAACCCAAGCAGAACTTTGTTAAGAGGAGTCAGTCTCAAAAGGTTGAGACTTGTCACCATTACAAGGCAAGTGGTCACTGGAAGAGGAATTTCCCTCTTTACCTCGAAGAATTGTGAGAAATAAAGAAGAAGTATGAGCAGAGCGCTGCAACTTCAGGTACTTTATTTACGATTGAATTGTTCAATTTAACATACAAATTAAATTCCTGCGTATATGATACAGGATGCGGTATTAACATTTGTAATACGCTGCAGGGATTTAATCTGGAAAGGAAGGTTTCCTATGGGGAACAATATCTGCAAGTAGGCAATGGCGCACAAGCAGCGGTTGAAGCTACAGGAACTTTTGATCTAGTTTTACCTTTGGGTTTAGTACTGAGATTAAATGATTGTCATTATGCACCTACAATTGTTAAGGGTGTTATTTCCTTTTCTTGTTTGTTAAATAATGGATTCATTCACACGATTGATAATAATGGAATTTCTGTTTGGAAAAATGGTATTTTCTATTTTAATGCAATTTCTGTGAATGGTGTGTTTGAATTAGACATGCATGATAATGAATCCAAGAATGATAAATCTGTATTTGGCATGAGTAAGAAGAGAAAGTTTGACAAGAACCCTTCTTATCTTTGGCATTGTAAACTTGCCCATATTGGGAAGACTCGTATACAAAAGCTTCAACGTGAAGGTCTTTTGGAAAATATCAACGATGAATCATTTGATAAATCTGAGTCTTGTATCTTTCGAAAGATGACCAAGAAACTTTTTAATCGCAATATTGAAAGGGCTACTGATCTACTTGGACTTATACATACTGATGTATGTGGACCACTTAGACATACATCAAGGAAAGGTGCTAGCTACTTCTTAACATTTACGGATGATTATAGCCGTTATGGTTATGTTTATTTACTTAAGCATAAACATGAGGTATTTGAAACATTCAAAGTGTTTAAAGCAGAAGTAGAACTGCAATTAGGGAAGAAGATTAAAGCTCTTTGTTCTGATAGAGGTGGTGAATATTTAAGTCAAGAGTTTATAGATTATCTAGGTGAGAATGGAATTGTTCAGCATCTTACTTCTCCCTATACTCCACAACAAAATGGTGTATCTGAAAGGAGAAATCGTACATTATTGGATATGATACGATCTATGTTTAATCTTACAACTATGCCTTTATCCTTTTGGGATTATGCTCTAGAATCTGCTGTTCGCATATTAAATATGGTTCCCACAAAGAAGGTCAATAAGACACCATATGAACTATGGCATGGCAAGAAGCCATATTTGTCTTATTTAAAGGTCTGGGGTTGCGAGGTGTATGTGAAATGCAACTCAGGTGACAAACTCCAACAACGATCTGTAAAATGTATCTTTGTAGGATACCCTAAGGAAACTATGGGTTACTACTTTTATTATCCACCTGAGAACAAAGTTATTGTTGCTAGGTATGGAGACTTCCTTGAATCTGATCTTGTAAACCAAGAATTCAGTGGGAGAAATTATGATCTTGAGGAGAGTCATATAGATACATTACCTTCTAAAAACACTAGCGATGTAATTCCTGTAGAACCAGAAAGTCTGGCGGTTCCACCGGAATTAGTTCCTCTGCGTAGATCCACAAGGATTAAAAACGCAAATAGCAATATGTGTCTTAACATAGAGGATGATGATGAGTTAGGGTATCTTAGGGAACCCGCTAATTATAAATTCGCCATACTCGATCCTGAGAAGGATAAGTGGATGGTTGCTATGGATGTGGAAATGATATCCATAAAAGTAAATGATGTTTGGATTCTTGTAGAACCACCACCGAATGCTAAAGTAGTGAGATATAAGTGGATATACAAGAAGAAAACCGACATGGACGGAAAAGTACAATCTTATAAAGCTCGTTTAGTAGCTAAAGGTTTTACATAAAATTTTGGCATTAACTACGAGGAGGCATTTTCTCCTGTAGCAGACTTAAGAGCTATTAGGATTCTCATAGCTATAGCAGCATACTATGACTATGAGATATGGCAAATGAATGTTAAAATTGCCTTCTTGAATGGACGCTTAGATGAAGACATCTATATGCAGCAACCAGAAGGATATGTTGATCCTGAGAATCCAGGACATGTGTGCAAACTTCAAATGTCCATTTATGGTTTAAAGCATGCATCACATCAATGAAATAAAATATTTGACGAAGAAATCAAAAAGTTTGGATTTGTTCATAATCGTGATGAGCCATGTGTATATCGCAAAGCTAGTGGGAGTGATGTAGCATTCCTAGTCCTATATGTTGATGACATATTAATCATGGGAAGTAACATTCTAAGACTTAAAATTGTTAAGGATTATCTTGGTAAATGTTTTTCTATAAAGGATTTAGGAGAAGCTGCATACATTCTAGGAATCAAGATCTATCGGGATAGGAAAAGACGGTTAATTGGTCTATGTCAAGATGCTTATATAGATAAGATTTTGAAGAAGTATAATATGCATAATACCAAGAAAGGTTTTCAACCTATGGAAGTTAAGCATAATTTGAGTCATGAGATGGATGCATCAACTCTTGAAGAGGAGGCATACGTGCAGAAGGTGCCTTATGCTTCGGCTGTAGGATCTATAATGTATGTTGTTAGATGCACAAGGCATGATGTGGTGTTTGCTCAGAACTTGGTCAGTAGATACCAACATAATCCACGGAAGCTCCACTGGACTGCTGTTAAACATATTCTAAAGTCTTTGAGGAGTACGAAAGATATGTTTTTGGTATATGGTGGAAAACCAGACACAGAACTGAATTTTACAGGTTTCTGTGATGCGTCTTGGCAATGTGATAAAGACGGTACGAAGTCTCAGATGGGTTACGTTTTTGTTATCAATGGAGGAGCAGTTGACTGAAAGAGCAAGAAACAGACAACGATTGCAATGCATGCTACCCAATCTGAGTACATGGCTGCTTCAGAAGCTGCAATGGAAGCTGTTTGGATTAGGAAGTTGATTGAAGATCCTGGAGTGATTCCTTCAATTAAAGAACCTATTGATATGTATTCTGACAATTCTGCCGCAATAATATTTGCTAATGACCCTAGAGTCATGAAAGGCGCCAGACACTTTATGCGTAGACATCACTACGTCCGAGAACAAGTTGAAGCTCGGGAAATCAAATTGATTAAAGTTCACATAGATGATAACGTAGCAAATCCTTTGACTAAGGCATTGCCTAGACCAAAGGTAGTTAAGCATGCCAAGGCGATTGGGCTGCAACTAGCTAGCAAACTCATGCAATAAATCTGTCATTAGTATTTGGATAAAGGATGTTATGACATTATTATATAATGAAATAAAGATTGGGTTTCGTTTATTATTATTATTTAATAAGTGTATCATATTTTACATGTTTTAATCCATGAATAAAAGTTATGCTAAATGTCCGCTGTCGTTTAATAATATGGGAATATTATTAAAATAAGACAAATCAAAATAGTGATAGAGTATACTTGAAAGTATATTGATTGATTTTGGATGATATTTGATGAATCGAATATAAGACTTATCCCAACTATATGTTATTACTTTATGGATCTTTGTCATTAAGTAAACATAAATAGTTATCCTTAGACTTGAGATACCAGAAAACTGTTATGAATCTAGTGCATCTCTTTGGAATAATCTAACGCTAAACGTAATTGGTAGCTATATGTTGGGTCAAAAAGTTTATGTGGCAGAAACTCAAAAACGAAGAAAACATGAAGTTATTGTCCAAGCGTTGTCAAGACCAATTTAGGCGTTGACAAGAGTTAATCCAGCGTTGTTGGCTCAAGAGTTGTCGTGTGCAATTCAAGAATTGTTACATGCAATTCAAGAGTTGACAGTATTGTAGACAAGAAGCTTTTAGAAGATTCTATTTGAATATATATGCAGGATATATTCTGTATATAGTTATTTAAATATAAGATTCACATGTTTATTTATTCTTATCTCTTGTAAAACCCTAATCCTTACACTATAAAAGAAACCAAGGGTTATTAAGTTTTTTATATATAATTCATTCACAATGTAAACCTAAAGCGTGTGTCGACTAGACGTGGGATTCAATGTATACACGTCTAGTAGTTGTTGATTATTAATATAATTAACAATCCTTTTGTTTTAATTCATGTTATTCGTGCCTAAACACCTTGTTAATGTGTCGTGTTCTAATTCCGCTTTGATTGTATAATCATATGAACATGATGCATTCCTAGTAGCTTCAAAGATCCGGAAACCAAGGTTTCCACAATTGGTATCAGAGCCTCGTGGCTCGTGATGCTAGGACCAACAAGGTGTTCGTGTATGGTGAAAAGAAGAAAAATCCGTCTAGGGTTTTTCTAGACGTTTTTGTGTGCGCAGCAGTATTCAGAAGGCCATAACTTTCTATTGAACCGTTGGATCGCCACGAAATTTTATATGCGTGTTCTACATACATATATCTAGATATCCACCGGAGGGATTGTCGAGATCTATCCCCAAGAAAAAGTTACAGAGTGTCGAAGTCAGCAGGGGTCATATGCTGTTTTCTGTGAACAATAATAGTAAAAACGCGATTTCTCCTTCGTTAACCGTTGGATCGTCGTGAAATTCGATCTGTAGGTTCTTGACACTTATATCTAGGATCTCACCGAAGGGATCTTCGATCTGAGCATTTATGAAGAAGTTATTCGCTGTCGAAGTTCACTGCAGTTTATGGATTTTCACATGAAATAATGATTTACGGTTTATAAAACCCTAGATCAATTAGCCGCTGATGTTATTTAGACGCTCATAGATGTTGGTGTGACGCTGATAGATGTTGGTGTGACGCTGACAAGGCATGGATGAGACGCTGATGACGTCAGCGTTTGGGACAAGACGCTGACAAGGTTTAAGGTTTTGACGCTGACGTTTGTTATTTAGGCGCTGACAGGCTTAATTTTGACGCTGACAGAATAAGTCAACGCTGATAGGTTGACAGTGTTGTCCGATATATGGTATTTTAAGCGCTGATAAGTATTGTCCGATATTGGACAATACATCTGGTAAAGATATTGGACAGAAGAGGATGTTGGACAACACAAAGAAGGCTGCTGTTTGAGAAAATTGGTACGTTTTTAGCACACAAAAAGGTGGTATTTACACACGAAGGTACATGGAATCTCCGTTTTAATATAGAATATCATGTTGATATTTATGGCTCGGATATTTTTGAAAGGGATTAATGATCTTAAAGCGAGTTAGCAACTTTTTATGGGAATTTGATGGATATTTTAAACTATGTAATCGAGATAGCCTTGTGAAAGAGTTATCCATCCAAGTACTTTTACATATGGTATGAAGATGTTATTCCATTAAATTCGTCATGAAGAGGTGTTGGCTTAAGGGGAAGAATTCTTATGGTAAGTTTGATGATTGAAGAAGATTTTCGCGAGTTTGTGTTCTATCATATCTTAAAGTCGTGCACTCCCAGTCATAGACTTTAAAGGTAACTTGTTCGTGCTTTACATGGATGGTGATGAAGACTTGTCATAACACTTGAAGGAGTTACATTATCGTGCTCAGTGTCTCACAAAGGATGAGAATATTGACAAGAGATCGAGGTCTGCTTATAATGCTAAAGGTATAAGTTCTTTATCACGTGGATAGTATAAGACATGGAACACAAGGTTGGGTTATTCTACTTCTACATCAAAATTATTATATTAATTGTTCTTCAAGATCATTACATAGAGCTACATTTGGAGAATCTTCAAAGATTGCATACATTGTTTACTTCCTTGTTGATGTGACAAAAAGGGGAAGAAATACATGCTACACTTGAGGGGAAGCAATTTGAAGATCATGTACAACTTACAAGAGATACACATAGAGTTTTGCCACTATCAACTAGGGGAAGATTGTTGGGTCAAAAAGTTGATGTGGCAGAAACTCAAAAACGAAGAAAACATGAAGTTATTGTCCAAGCGTTGTCAAGACCAATTTAGGCGTTGACAAGAGTTAATCCAGCGTTGTTGGCTCAAGAGTTGTCGTATGCAATTCAAGAGTTGTTACATGCAATTCAAGAGTTGACAGAATTGTAGACAAGAAGCTTTTAGAAGATTCTATTTGAATATATATGCAGGATATATTCTGTATATAGTTATTTAAATAGAAGATTCACATGTTTATTTATTCTTATCTCTTGTAAAACCCTAATCCTTACACTATAAAAGAAACCAAGGGTTATTAGGTTTTTTATATATAATTCATTCACAATGTAAACCTAAAGCATGTGTCGACTAGACGTGGGATTCAATGTATACACGTCTAGTGGTTGTTGATTATTAATATAATTAACAATCCTTTTGTTTTAATTCATGTTATTCGTGCCTAAACACCTTGTTAATGTGTCGTGTTCTAATTCCGCTTTGATTGTATAATCATATGAACATGATGCATTTCTAGTAGCTTCAAAGATCCAGAAACCAAGGTTTCCACACTATAAGGATTATTTTCGGATGTGTTGCAAAATTCTTAAGTTTTGCTCGTAGTCAATATGGAATTTATTTCCTCCAATTTCGTTTTGGAGTTTAATACAGCTGGGCCCCTCGTGGGATTAGTAAGATCTTTGTGTGGCCACACCCAAATTTGTTTTGGTAATCTTGCTGAATCTGTAAACTAGAAACATAATGGTTAATGAAAGGAATGACTGAGATCCATATCCTTATTAACGTTGTATTAGAAATAAAAGGATAATAATAACGATGCAGAATCATTAAAAAGGTTTTATCCAGGAGACCTTACTCGAGTTGTACTAGAGACATTGCTAGTGTAACTAGACGCTAGTCAATGTGATCACGATATTCAAAATATGTCCAAGTAGGAGTTATAAGTTTATGGACTTATATTTAATAGTCGTGTAATAGGATTGAACTCGAGATTACGGGATTGCACAAAATACGTAAAGAGTTAATATAATTAATAAATATATTTATTGTATTTATTAATCTATTTAATAAATATATTTAGGTATTTATTAATTTAACCGAGCAAGTAAATATATAACCTTAACGATCGTTAAATAATTAATAGTTAAGTTATAACGAACGTTAAATTAATATATAGTATATATAAACAAAAGGAAAGAAGTTTGGAAATTACCGAAACACACCTACGGAGTGTTAGTCGGTCGGTTATGGGCTCCAAGGGGGGGGGGGGGGAATTTGTTGCCTTTTATTTATCTTGGGATACAAGGGTTGAGGCCTATAAACACACCTCCTAATCCCCTCATAATCACACAACATAAATCTTTCTCCCTTCTTTCTCTTTTGGGTCGATCACAAGATACACCACAAAGGGGTGTTTGGTTGGTTTTCTTGGTTGATCGATTGTATACTTTATCTAGTCCTAGCCCCTCTCTAGGGTTGTTGGATAGATTAATTACAAGCGTTGTAGCTCGGTTTCACGTGCTAGAATCACGGTTAACTCGTTGTATTACGTGTGTATAAGAACGTAATATAGTCTTACTTTAGACTATATCTTGGTATATACGGTTTAAACCCGAATCGGTGATTTGTTCTTCGTTATGTGGAATTGCTTTAGCGTAAAGGTATGTAACCCTAATTCGATGAATTATAATTGTGTTATTAATTATGATCTTGTTAAAATCGCTTCCGCTATATGTGCTTTGATCTCGTTTAAGGTTTTTATAATTGTTATGATACTAATAAACCTTCAGAGATTGGTGGGTAGCCTGTGTATTCTTTGGATTTGGTCATTATAATTTAATAGCTAATGTGGCTCGTTTTGAACGTAATTTGCCTCCTTCTAATACCGTTACTCGTAATTTTAATGATGTTCATCCGCCTCATAATTCCTTTGTATCGGTTGTGAAGGGTTCGTCTGCACCTTTACTATTTGATTCATTAACCGCTAACATCCTAGACGATGAGTGTTTGGTTACTAGAGATCTTGAGAATTCTGTTATGGGGTAGGTTCGTCATTTTTCCTCTATTTACAATATGCGTGTATTGTTGCATAATAAAGGTTTTACTGAGGTTGAGATCACTTACTTAGGTGGTCTTTGGGTGTTACTTAAGTTGGGTTCTGCCAAATCTAAACTTAAATTTATGAAGCACATGGGGGTTGCTTCTTGGTTCTCACAATTATGTAACGCCCATAATGATTTCATTGCTAATGAACGTTTAGTTTGGGTCGATATTGAGGGGTTACCATTACACGCGTGGTCCCGTAATTCTTTTCAGAAGATTGGTGCGTAGTGGGGGAGATTTTGGATGTAGAAGACGGTAATTATGACATGTTTGCCCGAAAAAGATTGTGTATTAAGACGAAATTAGCGCATAACATCCTTGAAAGTTTTAAAATTATTGTCAAAAGGAAAGTCTTCATGCTTCGTGCCAAGGAACTTTTTTGTTTGATCTCCGTCTTTTAAAGATGTGCCTGAAGTTATGCACTTTTCTAAAGACGAATCTTTTAAGAATGCTACGGACAACTTTGTAGAGGTTAATTTTGCCGTCAATGTTGAGGAAGAGAGCGATAGTAGAGTTGTATCCGAGACTTGTTTTGGGGACAGTGGAGAGGCTCAGGAGCATGAAAATGTTAAGGATAAGTCGATTAATGACGAGGAGGTCTCTAAGGATCCTCTCAACATTTATGAGTTACTTAATATGAGTGATAAGGAAGCTGTTAATACATAGTCTAGCGTCCCTTGTCCACTAGGATTCACACCAGAAAAAGGAAACGAACTAGTGATGGTTGAGAAGGTTTCACATGAGACTCGAGGAGAACAACACAATTATGTTAGCTCTAACTCGCGTGTTTTTAAGAAGTGGAGAAATCTGATATTAATGTTCAATCAGTTGGTAAAGGAGTTAAAGTTGCAAGGAAGGAGGACGGTTCTATTTTGGATGTTCTGGATGAAATGATTAAGGTAGGCCAAGCTATGGGTTTTACCATGGAAGGTTGTACAAATGATATGGATAAGATTATCAGTTCTAATGGAGATCATGATGGTATCTAATGAATTGCTTATCGTTAAACGTTTAAGGCCTTGGTTCCAAGGCCAAAAAGGATTGGATTGGGGAGTTAACTAATAAACATAAAATTACTTTTTTGTCACTTCAAGAAACTAAAAAAAGTGTTTTTTAGATTTGGAGATTAAATATATTTGGGGTAATTATCAGTTTGATCATGTTGAGAGTGGAGCTTTAGGTTTTTCTGGTGGTATTATATGTGTGTGGGATTCCAACATCTTTCATAAAAAGCATCATATAATTTTTGATAACTTCATTGCCTTTTATGGTATGTGGGTTCCTAAGAAGATTCAGGTCCTTATTATATCTATCTATGTTCCTCAATCATTTGCTGCTAAACAAAAACTATGGGATTATATAGAGTCGTTAATTGCTTAGTGGAGAGTGGAAAGTATTGTGCTTGGTGACTTTAATGAAGTTTGATGTAAAGAGGATAGATGGGATCTAATTTTCATGCTGAAGGTGCTGGTTTGTTTAATTCTTTCATTTCTAATGCATGTCTAAATGAAGTTCAGTTAGAGGGATTTTCTATCACTTGAGCACACCCTTCGACATCCAAAATGAGTAAACTTGATCGTATTTTTGTGACCGATGGTATTTTGTCTACTTTTCCTCAAATATGTGTTGTTTGTTTAGACCAACATTTGTCGGACCATCGGCCTATTATTCTTAGAGAGAAGATGGCAAAATTTGGGCCTACTCCTTTCCGTTTCTATCATTCTTGGCTTCTGATTCCAGGTTGATATGTGTGTAAACACCCATCCTTTTTACCACTTAATTACAATAATAACCGAGCCAAAACGTGTATTTTATATCATTTATGTCAGAATTATGCGTGGTTTGTGTTTTTGTTGTGATTTAGGACGAAAAGGTGAAAAGTGGAGAAAACACGGGCATTCACAGGCTTTTGTCAAAGAAAAAGACGAAAGACGAAGTCAAGGAAAGTCAAGAGTGCAAAAAGAACGGAAGTCCAAGACAAATTCTGAAGATTTATCGAAGAAAAAGTCAAAAGACGGAAGTTTACTAAAAGCCAATAACTCAAGTCTAATTTATTGAAGAATTACAAGACGAGTTTAAAAGAAATCCCAAGACAAAGTCCAAGTATTAAGAAGATTAACAAAAGATTAAAGGCTTAAGGACTTGATCATGCAATTAAGAAGAAATGAAAGAGGAGAGGAAGCTTCATAAGCACTCCCTAATCCTCCCCTATAAATAGATTAGGATGTTAATCATTTCATTTTGTTGGATAGCTTGACAAAGTATTTCTTCCATTTTACTTTCCTGCACATTTAATTTCATGTCCATTTAAATACCTTATCTTGCACCTTAAATACATTTAATTTCAAGTAAGTTTTTCTTTTAATTATTATCAATCTTTACTTTATTGTTTGATCTCCTATCTCCCTTTCTTTAATCTTTATGTTTATTTGTTCATGTTCATGTTCTTATTTTATTGATTTGATCAAAGTGGGCTTTGATTATTTTGATTAGTTTTGTTAGTTTGATTGTTTTCGATTGTTTGATTATCATAGTATATGTTTTGTGATTAGTTTGATTTAATATTTTGGTTGATTTTGATTAAGTTTGTTTAGATTCGTGCTATTTTGTGTTTCCTTGTTCTTCGGTTTGCTGTTACTGATCTTTTCCCAAGAAACATTCCGGATCAACTCGTTATTCCGAGTGAAGGATTTTGTGAAAGTATATTCCGGATTAGCAAGTTCATCCGGAATAATTTATTATTCCGGATCAAAGTGGTTCATTCGGAATATTAAAACATTCCGGATCAAGAATTTAGCAAAAGGTTCGTCCGGAATATCCAATATTCCGGATCAAGGAAGTTATTCCGGATCAACAGAATATTCCGAATCAAGGAGATATTCCGGATCAAAGAGTTTTATTCGGAATAATTATTTATTCCGAATCAAAGTCTTCATCCGGAATCTTCAACATTCCGGATCAAGCACCACATTCCGAACCAAGTCATTATTCCGAACCAAGGCATTATTCCGAATCAAGACTTTATTCCGGATAAGTGACATATTCAGAATAAAGGATTTATTCCGAATCAAGGATTTTGGTGAATATTCCGAGTGAAGAAGAACATTCCGAACGAAGGTGACATTCCGGATGAGTGTTTATTCCGAACGAAGGATTATTCCGGATGCGCTATTTTTCAGGTTCTTTTAATTTCAGTTTTTAATTTTCTGTTTTTACTTTTCAAGCTTTACTTTTCCCACCTTTTTACTTAGTCGCACTTTAAGATTACTTGCCTTAGATTTATTTTAGCCTTGCCTTAGTTTTAAGTTTTAGTTGCGTTTTAAATTTGACTTAGATAGATTTAAGGTTGCGTTATTTACTTTTAGTGCCTTTTAATTTTCGTCTCGCTTTTAAATTCTTGTCTTTATTTTAAATTAGACTTAGATTTATTTTACTTGCCTTTTACTTTAAAGTTTTGCACATTTTAATTACTACAACGACACAACTTTTGTTTCACCAAAGAACGACTGAGTCGCATAAGTTAACCAGTTTTCAATTCGAAGAGACACACGACAAAGAATCTTTTTACCTGGCCAAAAGCCAGTAATCAAATGGCGCCGCTGCCGACTCTTTTCGTAAAGATTAACGGTTTTCTGTGAGAGACGCGTTGCTTTTTGGGATCCGTTCACTTGTGAGCGTTATTTTTCTTGCCTACAAAATTAAAAAAAAAACCCATAAAAATTAAAAATTGTTAAAAATCCATAAAAATTAAAAATTTCAAAAATCCAAAAAGATTTTATTTTTATTGTGTATATATATTGTCTTTGTGTTTGGTTTCTTTTGCTTTTGCCTTTGTAGGTGTATGCGTACTAGATCTTCTAATTATCAAGAGCCCGAGACTCGAGAAGATTTAAGTATGGCAGGTGTTAACAACAACAATAATCCACCGCACCTTAATAATAACAACAATGTTCATCCACAGCCCGATCTTCGGACCATGGAGGAACTTTGTCAACCTACCATGTTTGGACGAGGAGGACCGATTGCGCCGATGCAAATCACGGCTCCGGAGTTTTCGTTGAAGCACCACATGATTCAGCAAGTACAAACTAATCCATTCGCCAGAATGCCTGATGATGATGCCAACAAACACCTCGACAAGTTCATTACAATCACTCAAAGCATGAAGTTGCCTGGTGCCACAATGGATGTTCTACGCCTTCAACTCTTTCCACATACTTTATCACATCACGCCGCGAAATGGTTTGATCGTCTCCCGAAGAATTCAATTCATACTTGGGATGACATGACTCAACGCTTTTTGTCGCGCTACTTTCCACCATCCATGGTCACGAGCCTTCGCAATCAAATCAGCGGTTTCATGCAAGACCCCGATGAATCTCTCTTTGATGCTTGGGAAAGATATAATGTCTTGATCGATCGTTGTCCAAACCACAACATGCTTCCAGTCACATTGATTGATACTTTCTACAACGGATTGACTTTTCGAGATCGTGATACGATTAATGCAGCCGCCGGTGACACATTTATGAAAAGGAGACCCGAGGAGTGTAGAGAGCTTATTGAGAACATGACTACTCACCACAAAAACTGGGATTCCTCCGCTTCTTCAAGGAACAACCCGAGAGTCAATGTTTCTTCTACAACAACAAACCCCGACATGACCGAATTCACCCGCATGATGACTGAAATGAACAAAAATATCTTGCTTCTCGCTACAAACCAACAACAACAAGTCAAAGCGGTAGCACCTTCTTGTGAAACATGCGGTGGTCCACACTCATACACCGATTGTCCTTCTACTCAAGGAAATCCTAAAAATATGTATGCAGCTTATGGTAATTATTCACCGGAAAATTACCAAGCTCGACCTCAAGGGGATAGAAATTTGATGAGTTACCGATCCAACAACTACCTTTCCCCCGCTTTTTCTCCTCAAAACCAAAACCTCAACTACAATAGAAGCAACCAAATCCCATCAAGAGCTTCTAATCCTTATCAACCACCCGCCCAACAAGCCCCACCCATTAACCCCGATGTTGAAGCTTTGATGAGAACCCAAGGTGAGCAAATCAAGAATCTGCAGAGCCAAATTATCAATTTGAAAGGAGATATTACCAAGCAAGGGAATTACATTAGATCCGAGCTTCGAGATAATATCCAATCCTCCTTCAGCAGTCAAACGAATGATATAAAGAATATGATGGCTAGTTTCTTGCCCACAACTCAACCTTCTTCTTTAAGTTCTCTACCTTCAAACACCGTCACCAATCCGCGAGCGAATGTGAGTGCTATTACTACCCGTAGTGGAGTTACCATAGTAGGACCACCTATCCCGCCCCCATCATCTACACCACCTCCACCACCATTTATCCCTACTCCTCCTACACCTAGTATTAGTACACCATTACCGTCTCCGCCTCGTCATGACGATGTCACCAAGAAGAACCCTTCAACATCTCAACCTTTACCTACACCTACACCTTCACCACCCAACCCCAATATTCCATATCCTTCTCGCTTAGGCAAGACCAAAATGCACACAAAGGATGACATTCAAGTGTCGAATTATTTGAAGATGATCTCTCAAATGACTTTCAACATTAGCCTTGTTGAAGCATTTGTCCACATGCCGAAATTTGTCAAAGCATTCAAGGAATTGCTTAACAAGAAGGAGAAGTTGATTGAGCTCGCCAACACACGCTTAAATGAAAATTGTTCTGCAGTTATTTTTAAAGAACTTCTGAAAAAACTTGGAGATCCCGATCGTTTTGTGTTGCCTTGCATTTTCAACAAAACCGAAGAATTTACTGCCCTAGCTGATCTCGGGGCTAGTATTAATCTTATGCCTTTGAGTGTTTGGAAAACACTATCATTACCCGACCTTACTCCAACAAAGATGACTCTTGAACTTGCAAATCGCACTCTCACTTACCCCGTTGGTATTGCCGAAGATGTGTTCATTACAGTTGGCACATTCACTTTCCCGGTCGACTTTGTCGTTGTTGATTATGAAATGGACCCTCGTATTCCTTTAATATTTGGTCGGCCATTCTTGAGAACCGGACGAGCTTTAGTTGATGTTGCCGAAGGCGAGTTAATCTTAAGAGTCGGGGTTGATGCACAAGTTTTTAAAATGGGGAAGCTTACAAGCAAATCCTTTGGACGAGAATCTACGAATATGATCAATGTGCTCGATGATTTTGTCATCTACAACAATCCTCTATTCGAGTCTTGCATTGATAATCCACTTTTTGAAGATGATGTGGATGATTCTCTCTCCAATTTGGAACCTTCGCCCATTTATGACTCTCCACTGATCTTTGATGCTTATGATGATGATTCTAGCTCAGATTCGGATGATTATGATGACCTTACTTCTGAGTATCCCGATCTGCCCACTTATGATGATTTTGATGAGGCCGATACTCTTTCGAGTGATTCTTCTCATGATGAAGATCCTCCGTCATCCATGCTTAATCCTACTTTGGATGATTACTCTTTTGATGAAGACTTCTCTACATTTCTCAATACATACTTCCCTCATGAGAGTGATACTCCTCCTTTAGACTTTGAAGATTATCGTCTTGATCCTACTTTGGATTTGAAGAAAATTCTTTCAAAGGAGAAGCAACCGGTCGACACCGACATCCGCAGCACGTATGAGTTAACACCTCTTTCTCCACCTTCTGAGGACGAGGTTGTGCATCTTCTTCGCGGATCTTCTTCAAACTCTGCTGAGCCTGAGTGCTATTTTCCCCTAAAGGAAAAGGTGTTCGACCCCGGTATCGATATTCTTCAGCCATCTCAGTATCCACCTGATGAAATAAAAGGAAAAATCTTTGGAACTATTGAAGACATGCTTGCACCACCTCACCCTTGCTTCCACCGTGCTCCATCTTTGCTTAAGGGAACCTTGCCTATTATTCTTTGGCTTGCCTTGTTCGCCTTAAGCTTGTGCTACTTGATGGACGAAAACTATGTCTTTGATCCTGGTGGATATGTTTCATGCTTCGTCCTATGATAATCAAGGTCGAGTCAGGCTCACGAATCGGTTAACAAAAATCAAGCGCTTCTTAGGAGGCAACCCATGCATCTATCTTTTAGCTTTCTTTATCCTAAGTGTAGGGGAGACCCGTTGGTGTTTGCTATTTCCTTTCTTCTTGTAATCAAGGATTCGAGTGCTCAATGATCCACTCTTGATGATTTTTGACGACCCGTGATTCCGTGTTCCCTTCTTCCCGGTTCTATCCTAAACTCTTTTCGATTCACTATTTTATATTTTCCAATATTAAAATAGGAATCACTTTAGTTGTCCCTTCCTTAGCGAGATTTAAACAACATGCACAATGTACTAAGTGTAGGGGAGTTTACTCCCACATGCTTAAACATTGAGGACAATGTTTATATTAAGTGTAGGGGGACTTCTATCGAAGTTAAGTGACCTTTTCCTTGTATTTGTCCTTATTTTAACCGGAAAATCAATTTTTCGACATTTTTCAAAATTTTTGATCTATTTTGGCCTATTAGTTTTTACCTTTGTATAGTTATTTTCTTTCCTTATTAGAATAAATGTTTAATAAAGTGGTTTTAATTTTCAAACGTTGTGAATCTTTTGACTCAACCCGAGTTTACTTATCTAAGTTTACTCTAGCTAGTATCCTTAACGTGTTTAAGTCAAGTTTTGCTAGGCTTTTATATAGGGAGCTATAAAACACGAAAGTCTTAACTCTCACAGGTTAAGAACAAGAACTTTTCGCAAGTTCCTATAAATGATCCTAGAGAGTCGTTTATCAAGGGAATTTTGAAATGCGATTTCTAAACTTGAAAAAGTCTAAGAGTTTACAAGATCCTATAGGCGACTCCAAAACCCAAAACTTTGATTTAATAGGCTAAGCATCCACGAGTCTCATTCCTTGAGATTTTAAACTGTGGAGAACGAGAGATGATAGAGTCAATTATAAGTTTGGTATTCTTTCGTGAATTTATGTGAGTTAATTATGAGCCTATTCTCCCATCGCCTGCTAATAAATTTATCTGCAATAAATAAGGTTGTACGATTTGAAAAGTTACTTAGCTTCTAGCCCAAGATCGTTTAAAAGTTGCTCGGTATGGATTAGAGTTCATAACCAAGGCATAACTTATTGAAGCGGGATGCGAAGATTGGCGAGTCCAAAAAGGTCATAACAAGGCATGAGGGCTACATTTTGTTGCTAAAGATCCCAAGTGATGTGAAGAATCATTTATCGAAAATCAATATGAAGGATCGAGACACACGACGAAAAGCAAAAACTCCCCAAAAGTCATGGAGAAGTCTATCCGAAAAGACCCTAGCAAGGTATGAGGATAAATAGATCCAAGTCCAAAAAGGAGTCGGATCGTTGTATATCAAAGTCCAAAATAAAGATTGGAGAAAAATGAAGAAGTCGTGGTCCAAGTATGAATCTCTCAAAACTTCAAGTGAAGAAATTCCTATATGAAGAGAAGACCATTATTTCATGAACGTCTCTCAAGGTTGAAGTATGAAGTCGCTGCCAAATATCGGTCCGAGAAAGGTCTCAAATCGCGAAGCGAGTTATGCCAAGATATGAACTTTATGAGGTCCCGAGAAGCAGTTTTTAAAAGATTTTTGTCCTTTAGCTAACTATTGATTAAATCGTTCACTTTATTTTCGGCCTAAATAACTATTGAAATAAGTCAATAATGCATCCTCGTGATCATTCAAGACAATAATAAAATATAAGAGATACACCTAGGAATAAGGGAGTCTAAGTGAATAATTGGCCCACATGAGTTCGTGTTAGTTTGCTAACTTATAATAACAATGATCTCATTTTTAAGCTTGGTTTGGAGAAAGTGAAAACTTGAGGATGATGATCATTCTTGACATTTCCAAAACCCAAGGTATGTTTTTGATTTCTTTACTTTGAATGTTTATAGTTTTCTATCTCTTTAATAAAGGCCAAGGTGGATTGATTATGATGAAAAATGTAAACGTGCTTTGTAACTAATGCATTGCATGAGGACATTGCAATGGTCAAGTGTAGGGGATTTGATATGTGTGTAAACACCCATCCTTTTTACCACTTAATTACAATAATAACCGAGCCAAAACGTGTATTTTATGTCATTTATGTCGGAATTATGCGTGGTTTTTGTTTTTGTTGTGATTTAGGACGAAAATGTGAAAAGTGGAGAAAACACGGGCATTCACAGGCTTTTATCGAAGAAAAAGACGAAAGACGAAGTCAAGAAGTCAAGAGTGCAAAAAGAACGGAAGTCCAAGACCAATTCTGAAGATTTATCGAAGAAAAAGTCAAAAGACGGAAGTTTACTAAAAGCCAATAACTCAAGTCTAATTTATTGAAGAATTACAAGACGAGTTTAAAAGAAATCCCAAAACAAAGTCCAAGTATTAAGAAGATTAACAAAAGATTAAAGGCTTAAGGACTTGATCATGCAATTAAGAAGAAATGAAAGAGGGGAGGAAGCTTCCTAAGCACTCCCTAATCCTCCCCTATAAATAGATTAGGATGTTAATCATTTCATTTTGTTAGATAGCTTGACAAACTATTTCTTCCATTTTACTTTCCTGCACATTTAATTTCATGTCCATTTAAATACCTTGTCTTGCACCTTAAATACATTTAGTTTCAAGTAAGTTTTCCTTTTAATTATTGTCAATCTTTACTTTATTGCTTGATCTCCTATCTCCCTTTCTTTAATCTTTATGTTTATTTGTTCATGTTCATGTTCTTATTTTTATTGATTTGATCAAAGTGGGCTTTGATTATTTTGATTAGTTTTGTTAGTTTGATTGTTTTGGATTGTTTGATTATCATTAGTATACGTTTTGTGATTAGTTTGATTTAATCTTTTGGTTGATTTTGATTAAGTTTGTTTAGATTCCTGCTATTTTGTGTTTCCTTGTTCTTCGGTTTGCTGTTACTGATCTTTTCCCAGGAAACATTCCGGATCAACTCGTTATTCCAAGTGAAGGATTTTGTGCAAGTATATTTCAGATCAGCAAGTTCATCCGGAATAATTTATTATTCCGGATCAAAGTGGTTCATTTGGAATATTAAAACATTCCGGATCAAGGATTTAGCAAAAGGTTCATCCGGAATATCCAATATTCCGGATCAAGGAAGTTATTCCGGATCAACAGAATATTCCGAATCAAGGAGATATTCCGGATCAAAGAGTTTTATTCGGAATAATAATTTATTCCGAATCAAAGTCTTCATCCGGAATCTTCAACATTCCGGATCAAGCACCACATTCCGAACCAAGGCATTATTCCGAACCAAGGCATTATTCCGAATCAAGACTTTATTCCGGATAAGTGACATATTCCGGATAAAGGATTTATTCCGAATCAAGGATTTTGGTGAATATTCCGAGTGAAGAAGAACATTCCGAACGAAGGTGACATTCCGGATGAGTGTTTATTCCGAACGAAGGATTATTCTGGATGAGCTATTTTTCAGGTTCTTTTAATTTCAGTTTTTAATTTTCTGTTTTTACTTTTCAAGCTTTACTTTTCCCGCCTTTTTAGTTAGTCGCACTTTAATATTACTTGCCTTAGATTTATTTTAGCCTTGCCTTAGTTTTAAGTTTTAGTTGCGTTTTAAATTTGACTTAGATAGATTTAAGTTTGCGTTATTTACTTTTAGTGCCTTTTAATTTTCGTCTCGCTTTTAAATTCTTGTCTTTTATTTTAAATTAGACTTAGATTTATTTTACTTGCCTTTTACTTTAAAGTTTTGCACATTTTAATTACTACAACGACACAACTTTTGTTTCACCAAAGAACGACTGAGTCGCATAAGTTAACCAGTTTTCAATTCGAAAAGACACACGACAAAGAATCTTTTTACCTGGCCAAAAGCCAGTAATCACAGGTTTTGATCAATTGGTTAGTTCCACGTGGAACTCTCTTAATTTTGGCGATACTAAAGGGATGATTAGATTCAAGAAAAAACTTCAATTTTTAAAGAAGGAGATTCGTAAATGGGTGGCTGATTTTAAAAGTTCACAGTTGAGTATTATTAAGGATGTCAAGAATAAGCTCTGCGATATTGACAAAATGTTGGACCAAGGTGGTGTTTCATACGACATTTTGTTATCCTTGATGGATGCTATGAAACAGTTACATGACTTAAATGTTTCGAACGATAGTGATTTTGTTCAAAAGGCAAAAATTCGTTGGGTTATAGAAGGAGACGAGAATACTAAGTTTTTTCATGGGATTATCAACAGGAAACGTACTAATATTTCTGTAAAAGGGATCATGATTGATGGTGATTGGGTGGATGATCCTTCTTGCGTTAAAGAGGAATTTCGTAACCACTTTGCAGATAGATTTAGTGACACTGGTAAGTGTATGGGCAGGATTAACTTTAATTTTCCCAATCAGTTATCGCTTGATCAGGCTGCAGATTTGGAAGCTTCAGTTTCGGATTATGAAATTCGTAAAGCAGTCTGGGGATGTGGAGAGAACAAATCGCCATGTCTGGATGGATATACTTTTTAATTCTTTCGTAAATAATGTGGAGTTCTAGGGTTGGATTTTTGCATTGCAGTTAAGTGGTTCTTTGATCACGGAATATTTGCAACTGGATGCAATTCTTCATTGTTACTCTCATTCCTAAATCCTTAGACCCAAAATTGGTCAGCGAGTTTAGGACCATTAGTCTTATTAGGAGCCTATATAAAGTTATTACGAAATCCTCGCTACTAGATTGTCTTTAGTTATTTTTGATCTCATTTCTAATGTGCAATCTTCTTTCCTCCCGAACCGTCAAATTCTCGATGGTCCTTTTATGATTAATGAGATCTGTGCTCGATGCAAATATAAACAACAACAGGCTATGTTTTTTAAGGTGGATTTTCTAAAGCTTGTGATTCAATTAGATGGGATTACCTTGATGATGTTCTTAACGATTTTGGGTTTGGGACTCGATGGTATTCTTGGATTCAAAATAGTCTTAATTCAGGCAAAACTTCGATCCTTGTGAATGGTAGTCCTACTTCGGAGTTTTAGTTTTATCAAGAGCTGAAACAGGGTGATCCACTAGCTCCGTTTTTGTTCATTTTGATTATGGAGTCTTTACATCTTTCTTTTAACCGTGTTATTGAAGCGAGTGTTTTTCTGGATTACGTATTGATGATACTCTCACGATTTCACATCTCTTCTACGCTGATGACACAATTTTTATTGGAGATTGGTCTAAATAGAATTTAAAAGGTATTTTGAATATTCTCAATTGCTTCTCTTTACTTTCAGGGATGTCAATTAATCTCAAGAAAAGCCAAATTCTTGGGTTGGGGGTGCATGAATCCACTGTTTTTGAAGTGGCCACGAGACTAGGATGTTCGGTCCTAAGAACTCCATTTAATTATTTGGGTATCGTGGTAGGAGGGAACATGTACTTGGTTAAATCCTGGGATGAGACGACGCATAAGCTCAAGAATCGGTTCTCCACTTGGAAACTTAAAAATCTCTCGATGGGGGGACATCTAACTCTCCTGAGATCTGTACTTGGTTCTACTCTGATTTTTAACATGTCATTGTTTAAGGTCACAAAGTCTGTTCTCAATATGATTGAAAACCTTCGAAGGAATTTTTTTAATGGTATTCAAGAAGGAGATCGTAAGATTGTTTGGATCAAGTGGCAGAAAGTTCTTGCTGCTAAGAAGTTTGGTGGTATCGAGGTATCGAGTTTTTTTTCTCTCAATATAAGTCTTCTTGCAAAATGGGTATGACGTTTTCTTTCTTTTGATAATTCTTTATGGTGTAAACTTATTTCAGCCATACATGGTTCATGTACTTCTTTGTCTGCTGTTTCTTAACCTTCGATATAGAAGACTATTCTCAAAGAGTTTAAGTCTCTCAAGATTCAAGGTATTGATGTTTTTTCTCACTGTAAAATTATGATTGGTAATGGATTACTCACTCGGTTTTGGAAGGATCATGGGATTGGTGAAGTTTTCTAGCTGATTTATTTCCACGTTTATTCGCGTTAGAAACTGTTATTGATATCCTAGTGGCTGAAAAACTTCATTCTCTTATGGATTCGTTTCGTCGCCTTGTTAGTGGAGGTGTCGAAGAACATCAGTTCCAGCAACTTGTTTCTTTGCTTGATCCAGTTATCTTGTCTACCTCCAACGATAGATGGATTTGTGATTTGAGTGGAGACAGGTCTTTTCGTGTTAAAGACGTGAGGAATCTGTTGGATGAGTTCTTTCTTCCAAGAGTGGATGTTCCTACGAGGTGGGTTAAGCTATTTCCAATTAAAGTTAATGTTTTCACTTGGAAACTTGCTTTAGAACGTCTGCCTACTTGTGCAAACCTGGCTCTTAGAGGTGTTATTCCTGATTCGACTTACTGTCATGTATGTGTGTTGCAAGATGAAGACTCTTCCTATTTATTCTTCAGTTGTCCCTTGGCTAGAGATGTGACAAGACTTGTTTGTCATTAGTGGGATTTGGAAACGTAAAACTTTTCTTCATATGTTGAATAGCTTGTTTGGTTCGACACAATTCGTTTTAGTTCCAAATATTATTCTAGAGGGGATTTTTTACGCTACGTGGTGGAGTTTATGAACCTTTCGGAATCAATCTCTCTTCAAGAGTAAAAATCCTTGTAAAGACTCCATCTTCGACGACATCACTTTACGTTCATTTTATTGGTGTAATGCTAGAGGTAGCGTTAAGTTTAGTTGGGATAGTTGGTTGCAACACCCTTTTTTTATTTATTTTTAATTATTCTAGCTCTTGCTAGTTTTTCTAATAAAGTTGCCGTTAAAAAACATCCATTGTCCCAGAACTTTCAGTAAACTCGCATATGCCAAAAACGGTAAAGATAAAAACAGTATGATTTAATTTCGGATGTGGCTAGCGGGTGTGGTGGTGAAAGTGGAGAAGTTTAGCCGTGGTTCCTTACAAGCTGTTGAATAGGAAGTTATCAAAACAAGACAAAAGACACGTGGTTTATGGCTTGTTGCAATGGAGCAATGGAACAAGTGAGGACGCAACTTGAGAGTTGCTCTCGAACATTGAAAAAAGGTTTCCTTGACTTTGACATTGACCTTTGAAGTCAAGGGTCTTTGTGAAGGAGGGTCAAATTATATGGGCTGGAAATGTTAAACACACGAGGTGTATGTGCACAGTTTGAATATGGGTCACGTGAGATGCACGTGACAATACTCCAACCAATTCCCTAACTAACTTTGACGCTTAAAGTGTGATAGTATAAATAGATGCTTAAGCTGTCATTTTCATTTCATCAATTGATTTGTAAACTCATTCTTTCTGTTTCTTGTGTTTATAAACAATCGTTCAACTAATGAAACTTGAGTTTATAACATAGTTTCAATCTAACTATCATTTTCATATAAACTTTAGTTGGATATTACACTTTTGTGACATTCAATGTACGTTAACACAAAAATTTTAATCACGTTTTTTATGCATCTAATACAAGGAATTTCCAAGTATAAAAAGTTATCGTCCGATCTTTTCGAATTGATTACCGTTAATTAGTGCGACTCAGTCGTTCTCTGTGGAAAAACAAATGATTTGGTTGATTATCTATTTTAAACTAAAAACAAATATAAAAATGTCGTTGAGTAAAAATAAAGCTTTAAAAATTAAACTAAAAATTACTAGAAAAACACTTGGTAAAAACAGAGATTTCGGAAAGCGTGCAATTTTTAGAAATTAAACGTAATGAATTTAATACTTAAAAACTTTAAAACTTAAACCATCGGAATGTAAAAATGGATTCTATCGGAATGTACTGAAATCAAAACCATCGGAATAATAGAAAATGAAAGCTATCGGAATAATGTTGTCTGAATAACCATCAGAATAAATGTAAATTAATTCTATCGGAATAATCTATCTGAATGTCTAGTATCGGAATCCAAGGTATCGGAATACAAGAAATTAACTCTGTCGGAATGTTCTAAGTATCGGAATAACAAACAACTACCCCCGTCGGAATGTTGATCGGAATAATTGTGAACCTGTCGAAATATGATTAATAAAAATTGGGCAGCGTTTCGTCTTAAAATAGCCTTAAGACCCGTCGCAATATACGATCGCAATGAGCGATCGCAATCACGATCGGAATAAGGGGGAAAACACTCTTGATCGCAAAGTAGAACCTTCAAGGTTATTGTGATCACACTGAAACCGTCGGAATGTAGCGTCGCAATGAGTAACCCCTAACTTTGCGATGGAAATGATAATATTCGGATGAAATGTTATAAGCTAAGACTTGAATAAGCACTAATAACAAAGATGAATAAGCACCTATTTGTATCCCAATCAAACGAAAACAAGCATAAAATTTAAGACTTTTAAAACACGAAATAAACAAACCTTATAAATCAAACTTTAAAAAGATTAAATTTTTTAAGAAAATTTAAAAGGCAATAAGCTATATACGAAATAAGCCAATAAGCACAACAAACTTAAAGCTTAAACCGTATAAAAACTTAGTAGGGAATAAAAAGATAAAATTTTATTCACAAAAACATCAAAATCAAACACGAATCAAGAACATTTCGGATCAAAGATAAATCAAAATCAAGAAAGGTAGAAGAAGATTAAAGATTAAAAGCTTAAACTTGGACTTTTGATTAATGAATTCCAAATACAAGGATGAAATAAAGCTTAAACTTGAATGAAAAGATGAAGAAAAGATGAAAACTTAGTGAGAGAAAGTTAAACACTTTCTCTCTCTAAAATGAAAAACTAAAGAAAGAAAAATAACTAGCTAACACCCTCCTAATGTGTCATTAGGAGGGTATTTATTGGAGATGGGGAGGTGCATGTGCTTCCTTGTTTCTTTCTTTCTTCTCGACTCGATTTAAATTCTTTGTCTCTCTCGACGTCATCTCGGGATTTGTCGATGTAAATTGAACTTGTCTTGTAATTTTCTTTTTCTATTAGACTTGAGTTCTTCGAATTCATTAAACTTCCATCTTTACACTTTTTCTTCGATAAATCTTCATAATAGGCCTTGGACTTCCGTTCTTTTTGCACTCTTGATCTTTTGACTTCGTCTTTTCTCGTTTTCTTCGATAAAAGCCCGTGATAGCCCATGTTTTCTTCCTTTTTCATCTTTTGGTCCTTAAACACAATAAAAACACAAACCACGCATAATTCCGACTTTTACAACATAAAATATACGTTTTGGTCTTGTTATTTTTGGAAATAAGTGGTAAAAGGATAAGTGTTTTCACACTTATTAAATCCCCCACACTTGACCATTGCAATGCCCCCATGCAATGCATTAATTTTAAAGCACAAATTACATTTCTCATCATAGATAACCCACCTTGGCATTTATTAAAAAGATAGAAATATATACAAAGCAAGTAAAGAAATCAAAGACTTACATTGGGGTTTTGGCTGTCATGAATGTTCATCATCCTCAAGTTTCACGTTCCCCATACCAAGCTTAAAAACGAGATCATTGTTATTATAAGTTAGCAGACTAACACAAATTCATGTGGCCCAATTATTTACTTAGACTCCCTTATTCCTAGGTGTATCTCTTATATTTTAATATTGTCTTGAATGATCACGAGGATGCATTGTTTGACTTATTTTAATAGTTATTTAGGCCGAAAATAAAGTGGGACGATTTGATCAATAGTTAGCTAAAGGCCAAAATCTTTTAAAACTGCTTCTCGGGACCTCATAAAGTTCATATCTTGGCATAACTCGCTTCACGATTTGAGACCTTTCTCGGACCGATATTTGGCAGCGACTTCATACTTTGAATCTTGAGAGACGTTCTTGAAATTATGGTCTTCTCTTCATAATAGGAATTTCTTCACTTGAAGTGTTTGAGAGATTCTTCAATTTTGGACCACGACTTCTTCATTTTTCTCCAATCTTTATTTTGGACGTTGATATACAACGATCCGCCTCCTTTTAGGACTTGGATCTATTTATCCTCATACCTTGCTAGGGTCTTTTCGGATAGACTTCTCCATGATCTTTAGGGGAGTTTTTGCTTTTCGTCGTGTGTCTCGATCCTTTATATTGATTTTTGATAAATGATTCTTCACATCACTTGGGATATTTAGCAACAAAATGTATCCCTCATGCCTTGTTAGGGCCTTTTCGGAATGCTGATCGACGAGATTAAGACAAAGGTTGACGAAGATGAAGATGGGTGGGTCGATTGTTTGAAGGAAATGTGTGATAATGACACCCAAAAATTGGCTGATGTGACCAAACTGATTGAGAAATCTAGGGATGCGATCAGCAAGAAGCAAGTTTATGTGGATCTTATGGAAGATAGTGATTAGGATGGTCGACCATGTTTTTACTATTTTTCTTGTTCTTGTTTTAATTGCCATGTTTTGATCGGGGTGTGTTTTGTACCAACTTTTGTTTATCGACGGAAATAGTGTCAGTGTCCCCCCTTTCTTTTAAGGACCTAAATTGCACAATGTTTCAACTTTCACGTCTATATATATCCATGAATCTATGCACAAAGTTTTATATACCAAACATACATTCTTCTAGCATACAATGGCAAACATTCAATATCATTCTACTTCAAAGTCCACTGACTTGGCCGTATGCCTAATTGGGGTCATGGAGAAGGAGCTGCAACTGGAGGAGAAATTCAAAACTCTATGTTCTGAGGTGGAGGAGACTGTCAAAAAGAGATCAAGGTTCATTGAGGAGATGGAAAGTTTTCTATGGGTTGAGGATAATGATGACGCATACCAAACTGCAAGAGTCTTGAAGCATGCTGAAAAGAGGGATAGGGGGAAGGCAGTGGATCTCCAGATTATGAAGGACCAATCCCATCTTGGTGCGCGCGAGATGTTCAACCTTGTGAAGAAATTAAAGGACGAAATGATATGACAGTGTTTAGTTGCAACTAGTTTCTTTATGTTTATGTGGATGTACCTTGTGTTTCTAAGGTTTAATGGAAATAAATAATTTTTGTTTATGGTTTTTTGACATGGAATTGGTGCTTCCATGGATGTTTGACACTATAATGTCAAACATCCAAACAGATACATGTTGAGTTGAGTGTATAATGTGAAAACATAAAACTCACTGATTCTTGACCAACATTAGGATTTGATATTACATAATGAAACTATTACATAACCTTAGATTAGAACCTAGCAACATATTATTCTACCACTTAGCCACGACAAAACGTTGAGGGTGTTTGAAACCATTCATTTTGGTGTGTTCTCATCTTGTTTGTTATTCATCAATGCCATTACTCTTTTCCTCTTGAGGTCTTCCACCAGCTCTTGTGCATCTGCATCATCACCATCATTTGCCTCTTTCTTCACCTTAACAGCCTCTTGTTTAACCTCATCATTCTCAGATTTAACCTCAACAGCCTCTTGTTTAACCTCAGCAGTCTCTGCTTCATCCAATTGTTGTTGATAAGCATGAATGTCATCCATATCTTCACATTTATATCTTGAAGCTCATCTAGTGCTTCATCAATGTCAGCACACATTTGAGCAATCTCTTCAGGCTCATCATTAAGATGGTAATGGTCATCATTCCAGTCAATATTCATGGCTTCCTTTAGGGTATATTCATCGCTGTCCCATGTAGGCAATTCCCCTGATTTTCTATTGATGCTATCACTAGTGTCACTCTGGTATTGATGAACCTCCATGTCCTCACCAAAATCAGCATAACCAACAAAAGCGTCAATATCAACATCCTAAAAATCATAACTATCAAAATCAACCTCACCAAAAGATACATCATCATGAGTGTCATCATTTAAGACATGTTCTTCTTCCTGGCTTGATTCATGATACCCAAACACGTTGTCAAGCTCTTCCAATACAACCCTGAACTCATACTCAGCACCCGCCCTTCTACTTCTATTTGCAAACAATGTTTCTGTTGGCCATGCTGGTGGGAATTCAATGACATCATCAAATAAACGAAGATCATTAGCCACCACATTCCCGTCCCTCCCAACAAATCTAGATTGACAAAATGTCACAATGTTGTCACTGTTGACACTTTCTGGAACTAATTCTCTCACAACATCATCAGCATCATTTTCTTGTACCACCACAGCCTTACCCTTACTTGCCTTTTGTTCCAACAGGTGCTGCTGTACTAACGAAATACCTGATTCAATATACACCTCCATTTTCTTAAACCTAGGAACATACTCCAAAAATTTGTCAACGTCTTCTTCACAAGATAGTGGTAGCAAACCAGCGTCCAATGACTGGCCAGGAATCCTAAAATGCGGGAACAAAACCATACCTTCTATGTACCCTAGATCCTTAAACATTTCTGCGAGTGTGTACATACCAAACTTGTCACGGTGAACTAAGTCAAACCAACTTATAGTACCAAACCAATAGCTTCTTTCTGGTGGTGAGGTAAACTCACCATTGTGATGGATTTGCATAGTAAACAAGTTTTTATTCGATTATGTGAAGAAAAAAAGAAGATAAAACACATGTCAATTCTGAACTTGTAACAATTAAAAAAACAACATATCCAAGCTTAGCTTACCATATAGAAGACCTAAAGGAGACCTAAGCTTACCACAAAGGAGACCCAAATTAGGAATGGTAATACCGCGAGAGCGATTTTGCCAATACTTATCCATATTGATTGGTGTTTTTGTGGTGAGATACATAATGAATAGAGATATGATGTATTTATAACAAAAATGATAGATACTATTCAGACCTCCAACTATATTTTTTAACTGGGAAAGCTATCGTGTCGTGTTGGGGAAAACGGTTTCAGAGACAAAATATGCATAAATGAAAGGTGATTTGCATCGTGGCGGGTAGTAAATGCTTTCGGGGACGTTATTTGCAGCTTATGAAAGGTGGGGAGATAGGATAGCACGGGAAATGACAAAAAAAACCCTCACGTCAAGACACGTGAGGGAGTTAACGGCCAAACGTTAGGAAAGGTAAAAAAAGACGACTCGGGGCATATTTGCATGGGAAATGCAAGTTTGGGGTAAGAACGCTCATAGTTCTCATTCATGGACATATCTGCATTTTCGAGAAAGTACATGGACGTTTTTTGCGATTTACCCTTTACTCATACAATTTTGCATGAGATCGTTATAGAGATTAGAGTATATAGCCGTTGATGTCATTTTAAGTTGTAAGGAAAAATTTCATATATATCCCTCTTTTGATAAATTTCATATATATCCAACCTTACTTAAAAATTTCATATATATCCCTCCCTTTGTTGCAAAATTTTATATATATCCAATTTTACTTAAAAATTTCATATATATCCGATTTAAAACTTGAAATTTCATATATGTCCAAATACCTAATTTATATATAACTAAAAACTTAAAATACATATTAATTATCATTTAAACTTAAAATAACAATTATATCTATGTTTTCCTACCTAATAATATGCACATCTAATCACCAAAACAATAAAAAATCATAAAAAATCCATAAAAAATAAATCTAACTAACCTTGAAATAAGATAATAAAGCAACAATCAGTATTCTTATCAAGTTGTAACACCACTTTATTTTTTATTCTTAAATACTTTGATAAAATATGTTTTGCATTAATGTGTGTGCATATAATAATTTGAGACATTGTTTATATAAAAATATATGAATATATACGTAAGTATAAGAAAAAGAAATAAATGTATAATAGTTATTTTAGATTTAAATAATATTCAATATGTGTTTTATGTTTTTAAGTATATATAAATTAAGTATTTGGATATATATGAAATTTCAAGTAAAAAATTGGACATATATAAAATTCTATGTTTAAAATTGGATATATATGAAATTTTTAAGTGAGGTTGGATATATATGAAATTTTGTGTCAAAAGAAGGGATATATGTCACGCGCGGAGTTGGACACTTTTTTTGAAGCGTGACGCTGATAAGTCCACTCGATAAGATCAAACTTCCGACTCAATCTAATAGCCTACCTATCGGGCGCCAATACAATAAAAGAGAAAGTTTGCGCATGGGCCTATTATCTGATGGATCCTTCGATCAAGTCCTAACTAGAAATCTCTTAAGAAAAGACGAGGCTTCTAGAAGCTTCGCCAGAAGCGACTAGTCGCTTCCCGAATGCCCCTTTCCTTCGCTACTAGGAGAGACTGTAATCGCTGCCGAGAGCGCTGATTCAGGAGCCTTCTTCTTTAGTCTAGGATTCTAAAAAAAAAAGAGAATATGGGTAATATGTTCTCATACAATGTTGCTCCAATCTGACCTAGCTGGAATAATCTTTTTAGGAGGGACAATTTTACATATTTCTGCCAAATCCTTCTATTATTAAGTACGGCTGGTACCATTTCGATGTGTTTCGATTCTTTTATGAAATTTTTAAGTGAGGTTGGATATATATGAAATTTTGTGTCAAAAGAATGACATATATGAAATTCTCCCAAGTTGTAAAAGAACTCGAAGTTACAAATATATAAAGAAATGTGTTTTTTTATTTGAAATTTAAAAGCAATATGAAACTATTCTTTTTTATTTGAATAAGAAATATAAAACTAATTGGAAATATAGATTTCTCTCATTTGAGGTTTTTTATTCAAAATATGGCAAAGTTAACATCACATGGCATGTTTTACACTATAATAGAAGCCTATATTGGTAATCTCTTGGAAATGGACAAGTACTAAAAATCAAAGAAGATAAAACACAATATACAAAAGTAATTTTGCTTTACGTAACAAAACCATTTCACGTAGAAGCACGTGCGGGAACTTTTTGGGCTTACATGCACCAACTGGTATCAAACTGAGATATTCAAAATTTAAAACTAAAATATCAGTTGGACTAAAAAAATTTCTTTCAAAGAAAAAGAAAGAAATGCATGCATTTGTGATAGAAGTACATGATTGTGCGATTTGAGAACGTGTAGATGGGGGAATCCTGAATGGTTCTCACGTGTGTTCGTCTAGATTATTACGCTTGCTTCTCTAAACATGTTTATCTTATGAAACCTAAAGCTAAAGCTATCTAAGAATCTTACTATTAATAAACCTCTAATGAAACATGAATCTATAAAGTACTGTAGTAAGTAATTCTTTGTGTATCATCATACTTTAACTAGGACAATTATACTTTTTTTTAAGATGTACAATCGAGTTTTCAATGTTTCATGTGCCTTTAAAGAAAAACAAAGTTAAAATACGACAAAGATAGCATGCTAGTCCACACGTCTTGATGACTTTTATAAAACCTCTTGTGTTCAAGCTTTACTTGAGGAAATCATCGCATTACATGCTGTTTAGATCATACGTAAAATCATAATTAAAGACACGTTAGTTTTCAAATACAACGAACAAAAAATCTCAACCAGTTAGTTAGAGGCGTGCTAAATAGACACATTTATTTTACTAAATAGACGTTAATTGTCATGTTTATCTAGTAAATATGTCATGTTAATCTATTGCTAGAGAAGCAGAAGCCTCGACACAATCAAATGTAGTAGCATAAACTAGTGCAATTCCTGTTTTCAAATAAGAAGTCTTACCGTTTAGTTCGCCGAATGTTTTTGATGTAATTGTAATTTATGAAAGGAATTGTAATGTGGATGAATTGTAATTTGAATTGTTAAAATATGTTAATGTGTTTGGTTGGTAAGATGTAATGTAATTAATATTTATTAAAGGACAAAAATATATATTATTAAATTAAAAAGTTGATAAAAGGATATATAAATAGCAAGGTTATTTTATAAATATGTATAGATTACATTATAATTGAAACTTTACATCACAATCCAATGTAATTTGAATAATTACAGTTATATCTATTAATCAAACAAACAAACTATGTAATTGTAATTCAAATTACAATTATATCAAAATATATTGTATTCGATGAACCAAACACCCAAGTTTCGAATTTAACGAAAACAAACCGGCCAGCTATTGGATCCAAGACATTATTAATGTACTGTAGTAGTATTATTTTCGCCCAATCAAAACAAACATGTCAGATAAAGATGTAGTAGCATTTCTTGGTAGAATCAATTTCCAGAAATTTAAAATGAAACATTTATCAAAAAATAACTATAAAAAAATGCTGAAAAAATAAATCTACATGCTAAGTAAAATTGTTGTTATCTAGCTACTAATAGTGAGTTTGGATTCGGTCTTGTGCCCGTTATGTAAGTCTTCTGAAGAAACTATTCATCATACATTATTTTGTTGTGATTTGGTGGTAATTTCAGACCTGACACGAAATCCGACCTAAAACCGACACGAAAATTAACAGGTTCGGGTTGAATATATTTAATCTTAGGTTAGGTTTGAATCGGACTATCTGACCCATTTCTTAAACAGGTTAGGTTTGGGTTGGAAAAAAAATAAGCAGGTCGACCCGACAACCCGTTTAAGATTTGTTTCCTTATATTAAAAATGATTAATATTTTACCATACGTGTTTACAAGGTTAAACATACCGAACATAAACACATTTAACATGTTTAACACGTCTAATGTGCCTACTTTTATATATAAAACTTGTTAAATGGATCAATATATAAACCCGTTTAACCTATTCAACCTATGTAACATATTTAACGTCAACCCAAATATATATATGGGTTAAATGGGTTAGGTTCGGGTTATGTGTAAACAGGTTAGGGGGGACATAACTGACCCGATTATTTAAATGAGTTAGGTTTGGGTTGGGATTTTTTGACTCGCCAACCTGACAACCCGAACCCGCTAACCCGAACCCAACACGAATTGCCACCCCTACTTATAAGACTTGTCTTGCCAAAAGTTGTTGTCGGTATCGGATTGGGTTTCTTGATTTACCTCTATTCGTCTTCTTAAAAAACTTAAGGCTATGTTGGAAGGCGTTTTTATATTGCCTGGTCGTTTATTTTGGTGTTCTGTAATCGCTTTATTTTTGATGACTCGCCTCCAAGACGATCGTTGATTTTTAATAATATTGTATATCTCTCTTATAATTGGTGTTCTAGTCGATGTAATAGGATTTTTTTATGAGAGTCTTGGTTAAAAACCATTATTTGATTTATTTGTAATGTTTTTATTAACAACTTGTTAGTTTTAATAAAATTTGTCGTTAAAAAAAATAGTGGTTAATTGTAGTTGTGAGCATTAGGTGTAATTTCTTTACATAATGTGTAGTAGTAGCAGCATGAGGTGTTACTTATATGCTTTGGGGTATTGATAGTTATGTCTTTTTTATAAAGAAGTTTTTTTATGTCTGTTATTAATCACTTTTGATTAGGTGTTTGGCGCTATATTTGTTGTAGTGACAGTTTCTCAAGTGAATTTATATGGGCAGTGCACATATGTATGTTATATTGATGTTTGCAATTAAGGTTTTAAGGGGTGTTTGGTTAAGCTTATAAGAGCCTGTTTCTTTTTAAGTGTTGAGTCAATATAGAATCCGGTTGGATAAAAGTGTCTTTTGTGGAACAAATGTTGATGTTTCTTTTTTCAACTATATGCAAGTCACCAACAACATTAAATGATGATTTTACCCCTTGATAGAACATCAATACAGCATAACATTCGTATATCTGCTCTTCAATTTCGGATGTATGGACCAAAGTGTTTGATCCCTATGCATCCGTATATTTATCCACACATAGTTCATAAATCAAGATTCCTAACACTATGAAACTAGTTCCGTGTACTAGGTAAACTTGGAACCAACATATAACACCTTTTTGTTGAATTTAAACCTACCTTTAAGTTCTTGACTTTTATATATGAGATCCACATATCACTGATATCAAGTTATCAAATAAAAATGTTGGGTAGTGCACATGGATCGAGTGATGAAAGACTAGATCGGTTGATGAAGATAGTTGATAAGGTTAGGGGTTGAAGATGAAAGATTCTGTGAGCAGATGTGTAGCCAAGGTTGAAGATAAAGTTGGGTCAATCATTTATGTTGACGAGGATAAAAGAGGAAAGTGAAAATATGAGATTGATGTTTGTGGGTGTGTATGGGCAGAGTGGGGTTATGCTCATCTAGGATATAGAAAAAAAGAAACATCTATTTTTAATTGTGGGGACAAAATCCTTCCCCATATACCCCATTAAGTTAAAAGTAAACGCCCCCTAAGTCTGGTTTGAGCTTATATTATATAAGTCATTTATAACTTATATCATAAGCTTATAAACACATGTTTAGTGTTTGTTTTAGCTTATCAAAATTAATAAGGTAAAATAACAAAAAGTACATGAATATTAAATGATTTGGTTATTAGATGTGGGTAGGGGTGTCATTTTTTCTGACCCGACCCGAGCCTATTCGGGTCGGGTTTAGGGGTGTCAATATTTCCGATCCGACCCGAACCCGACCCGACCCGAACCCGACCCGAGCATATTCGGGTCCGGTTACTCGGGTTGAAATTTCAATTCGGGTTAGTCGGGTCAACCCGACTAACCCGAATTCGAAATCGGGTCGGACATCGGGTAAAATATTTATGCTTAATTCGGGTTCGGGTCAACCCGATTGACCCGAATAATAAACTTTTTTATTTTTTTTATTTTTAAAATTAAAATTAAATATAATTTCTATTAAAAAAATTAAAAAAAAAGTTTTTTTTTTATATTTTACCCGTAGTCGGGTTGACCCGAACCCGAATAGACCCGACCCGAGTAGACCCGACCCGAATAGACCCGAACCCGACTAACCCGAGTTCAACTCGGGTCGGGTTCGGGTAAAATATTTTTACCCTCAACCCGAATTCAACCCGACCCGAATAACCCGAACCCGACCAACCCGACCCGATTCCCACCCCTAGTCGGGTTAGTCCGGTTAAAATTTCAATTCGGGTTAGTCGGGTCAACCCGACTAACCCGAATTCAAAATCGGGTCGGGTATCGGGTATAATATTTATGTCTAATTCGGGTTCGGGTCAACCTGACTAACCCAAATTCGATTTTTTTTTATTTTTTTAATTTTTAAAATTTAAATTTAATATAAATTGTATTAAAAAAAGTAAAAAAAAATGTTTCAATAATTTACTCGAATTCGGGTTGACCCGAACCCGAATAGACCCGAACCCGACTAACCCGAGTTCAAATCGGGTCGGGTTCGGGTAAACTATTTTTAGCCTTGAGCCGACTTCGACCCGACCCGAATAAACCGACCCCGACCCGATTACCACCCCTAAATGTGGGTATTAATGTCTTTTTATATATTATTGTTATATAAGCCCATCATTTGTTATAAAAGTCATAAATTTTAGGCTGACCAAAATCCCATATATAAGCTTATAAGCCTACTTACTTATATAAGCTTAAACAAACACTTAATTGCGGCTTATAAACTTATATAAGTTAATAAGCCCACTATATAAGCTAAAACAAACACCCCTTTAGCCTTTTTATTAAGTCTATTACATCAAGATGACCATGCACCTTGACTCTATTCTTCGAAGTTGGTTCTGTGCAAGGTTGTCTATTTTGAAGTGGCCTTGGGAAGAATCTTATACTGATACCTTGTCATAATTTCTATTTGGATAACAGGGTCATAAGGATGGTTTCCTTGATGTGAAGGGTAAATGAATTTAGGCGTGCCAGTGTAAGTTAGAAGGAATAGAGAAGTGCAAGATGATGCATCTTAGTCTTTTCATTGCATTGCTAGGACGTTAGGATGAAAAACTTGCTTTAAGGTGTGTGTTCCCTAGTAGGTGATGTCTGTTTTTTATGGTTGATTTATCAATATTGGTTACTAGGGGTGTAAAAAATGTAGCCTAGTAGGTATAACTTTTAATATTTAAGTGTTTGGGTGCTATAGATTGCATAATGAGGTCTGGTAAATGTTGTTTTTAGTCAATGTGGATGATGGGTGAGTGATTCTAAGGAAAATTTATTTAGGAAATATAGTTATGAATCTATGGTATTTGGTGAATGGTGAACATTGGAAGAGCTAATGGAGATGTGCTTTGCTTTTTAGCTATCATATATCAGATGGAATGGATATCTGTATAGAGTTATCTGATACATATTGTATCATAGTACTGTCTATATTTTCCTGTCTAATATTTCTAGTTTAAATACTACTATATAGTTGTATTAAAGAATTTTTGGATTGTCCAAAATTTTATGATAACTTTTGACTTATGTTTTGGTTATTAATATATGTTCATCAATTCATAAAAAAAATGTGTAAAACAACTCCTGAATCTTTAAATCTCTTAAATTTTACTTTATGAAGCATTCAAAAAGAAGCATTTCAAAAGAAATAGACACCGTTCTTAAATACTTGCTAAACATATATTAAAATTCACAACGTTAAATGCTTACCAATTATCAATCTTAAATGCTTCTAAAAGCTGTAAAAGATCATGTAAAACCCGCATGCTTTTACCATTAAAAATACCCTTTAGATCGTACGTACTAGATTAAAACTTTCCTATTATAGCATGATTACGATTACGTGTTAGGATTTTACGTATTACGTACGTGTTAGAACACGATAAGTATTTACTACACACGAACACGCAATAATTATTTGACAATAATTAATCACGAACATGCGATCATGAAATCATGGACGTAATTAATCACGAGCTAATATTAATTACGTATATATATTTATTACGAACACGAATAAATATATTGAGTCACAATTGAAAACGAATTAAATTACGTATACTATATAACACGTAATCGCGGACATTTAAACGATTATTATTATTACTACGTATATTAAATTACACGACAAGTAGTTACGTACGTAATATTTACTTTTGTCACGTATATAAATAAACTATTAATACTCATTTACGCGTACTATTTTAACGAGATGCGATTTAATCAAAGTAAAATGTTTTCGGGCTGTTTTAGACAAAGAAGAAAAAGGAAGGACTTGGGCTCAAAGCCCAAGTGTATTGTTTGAGGCGTGTATAACCAAAACAGACCGGGGGGGGGGGGGGGGGGGGGTATTTTCTTTTAGGACAAAACACAAAACATTCTAAAACCCTAAAACTAAATACAGCCGTATGTTTTCTTCTTTGCCTCCTTTGTTGTCGACGGGTAAACATCAAGAAACAAGGGCAGACGCGTTTTTGGATTCAAGTAATCAAGATGTGATTCCTGTTTTGTCATCCCCAAACCCTAAACGAAACAAGGTAAAACCTAAATCTCATTTTATTATTTTCTCTTTTGGTTAATTGTTCAAGAATCCGAATATATGAATTTTTAAACATGTTAAACGAGTTTAATAAGGGGGGATGTCGTGGGTTTGTGGCTGTGTTCGTGGGGCACATAAACCGAGACTCATAAGAGTCTCGGTGATAAAACAGTCACCAAGCCGCAAACCCTAGATTGGGTGTCGGCCGGGTTTTTGGTCAGACGAGAGAAACACAAACCCCAACAAGGGTGTGCTCGTGCTAGCAGTGGGAACCCACAGGGGTGTTTGTACAGGCAGTGGGAACCGAGAGCTTGTGCTCTCGGTGGGACCTTTAAACAAGCAGGGGAAACGCACGACTGCCAGGGGTAACTGGCAGTTAAGGGGGCGTTTGGCTTTTGGGTTAATAAACAGAATTATGGATTGTTTGGTTGGCAGTTCAGTAAACCAAGTTAAGGGGCTGTTTGGTTCGGCTTATTTATAATACATAACACGAGTTTCACGTTTAAATTAATAAGACACGAGTTCGGTTTTCGACGCATTTTAATTAAATAATACAAGAGTACGTGTTACTATTTTTACAAGTTAATTAGCTTTACATGTTTATTTATTTTACAAGGTAAATTAAATTAATACAATACGACTTGTAATTACAAGATTATTTATTTACATGTTAATTAAATTAATTTAACATGCTAGATAATTCATTTAATTAAAACATGGACTTAGATTTATTATTATTAATTAATAATACATGATTTAACCTAAGTATTTTTATTTATTTAGTTTAGACTATATTAATTTAATTAATTAATTATTAAACAATGACTTATAATCAATTAATTATCATGCCTTAGGTTAATTATTTTACTATTAATACATAGTTCAACCTAAGTATTTTTAATCATGAAAATTTGACTAAGTAATTAATTAATTATTAAAAACCATGACCCATAATTAATTAATTCTCATGACTTAGGTTATATTAATATAATTAGTAATACATGTTTAACCTAAGTATTTTATACGCTTTAATTTAATTAAAACATGATATATTTTAATTAAATACTTTTAACCTATAGTTTATTTAAATTACATGAAATAATTAATAAACTATACATTATAACCTCATGACTTAGAATATTAATCAGAAAACACTTTAGCTTATATTATTAGCTTAACAATCCAGCTTATTTCTATTTATAGAAACTTTCTATTTTTAGAAACTTATTTAATTAAGGCAACTAATCTATTTATGGAAACTTTCTATTTTTAGAAACTTGTCTATTTTAAGCAGTAATTCTATTTTTGGAAACTTTCTATTTTTGGTAATTTTTCTATTTTAGGAAACCTGCTATTTTTAGAAAGTTACTTATTATTACACAGCGAGTATAATAATACAAGAAATACAAGTAATACTTAAATAGAATATACAGAATACACGATAAATACAATATAACGTTAAAATCAGTAAAACATGACATGAACTTATAAAATAAGCTAAGACATAACATTAAACCAGTTACGTACTCAGTGATCAGATACTTATACACGTATGTATTTATGTAGCGTTAGTGATACCGAAGTAGGACTCCATTTCGTTCGTCTTCTTCGTTCACTGGACATAAGGTACGGATTCCCATCCTTTCAGTATGGACATTCTTTTCTTATTAGGATTCCCCGTATGCAGCCAAATGTTTTCCCGTAGTATAAGTATGTGTTTGAATTGCTTATGTTTAATTTAGAATACCTATAGCCATATACATGCATGACCAGTTTCACCTAGTTATGGAGGTACCATAACCATAACATTAGAGGCACTGATGTTATGACTTCACCACAGCGGAGTGATTGCTCGTGGCGTCCCTTCATCTTTTGGCCATTTATATTATATTTATCATGTGGGGCGTATGGGTGCATCCTAGTTACATGTTTTCAGTCAGGATTTCATGGTGAATGTGGTGTGTGCCTTGCCTCCTTCACAAGGAGCTGATCCCTCATACCCAAAACCAGTATATTAAATTAGAGGCAGCCCCTCTAATTTGCATGATGAGGTCACCCCTCCAAGTATTCATGCATGGTGGATTTTCATGACCTATATTGGCTAATGGTAAAATATGTTAAACAGTTTTCATAAGATAAACATAAGACTTTTCAAACTATAAAACCAGTTTTATGAACATGTTCCAGGTTTTCCAGGACTTATACATTTCTGCTGCTATTAAGTCTTATTATGTTTAGTCATTCATACTATATCTATATCCGTGCACTGAGCGTTTTGCTTAGCCGTTACTTTCCTTTCCATGTCCCAAAACGGCAGGTACTCAAGGACTGACTGGAGCATTTGGAGGACACGCATAGGTTGGGAGCTACCTTAGATTCCTTCTCCTCTTGCCTTCATATTTATGCTTGTTTAGTCTTCCTTTTTGTTCATTTACTTTATTTATGTTTTGGGCTTATGTTTGGGAATCGATGTTTGATTCCGGTTTTCCCTATGGTCATGTATGATTTATTACATATTACCTTGCATGCTTTGATGACACGCCATAATTACGTGTGACATTCCATTTATCAAAATGGGGTGTTACAATTATGGTATCAGAGCCAAGGCTTCGACCTGTAGGCTCTAAAACTTGACCTGTGACTAGTGGGTAGTCACCAGGAGCTTCCTAAGCCAACGTTTGTTATTCTACGTATTGATGTTTTCAGCGCATTGTTGTTTTAACCATGATGTTTTCAGCACCTTGAGGTTTTAACCTTGATGTTTTCATCGATTATGTTGTACTAATATGGATGGACAACCGTCATTCATATTTAGTTATGTGTCATTGTTTCATGCATGACGTTCCTCGTGAACCATGACTATGTGGACTGAACCTCAATAGTTCATAATTAGTCACATAAATTTTTTTCTGATAAGTTTTGACAGATGAGTTTCATTTATTTATGTTTCATGTATCATTGTTGCAGGGATTATGACTAAGTAATGGTTGGTACAGGACTGGCCCTATTTAGTCGCATGTGATTTTATCGAAACTTTTAACTTTGGGACCGACCCATAGGCGTCCCCTCGCCGTGTCTTTTGTTTTGGGACCGACCCATAGGCGTCCCCTCGCACATATAAAGGTTTTATAAACTACATTATACATTCATGCACTGTTTTTCATGCATAAAATTTTTCTCATGATTTATTGGCATAAATTTTTTTTATGTCCTCTCATATGTTATTATGTTTTTATGTCAAGTATGTTGTAATACTGTCATGGTTAACTTCGGTTTCATGCTTATTATGTTATACACTCCTTCACATTGAGTGGTTCCATGTTTCTTTATAATAACTTGGTCTTCACGTGATTATGTCTTACGTCTCTTTTGTTGTCTTTGCTTCCATGCAAGACACTAATGAAATTCATGTAAATTATGTTTTCATGATAGTCATGGTTGGTTTTCATTGATCATGCTTTCAGGCAAATCACCTTGAGTTTTGTGTAACCACACTTTAACGTTTCTCTATGCAACCAGAATGAGGTATATATTGGCATTGCCAGGTTATCATGATGGTTTTCCTAACCGTTTAACCGGTATACTTTCCTTAAATCACGACAAATGATCGACCCCATACCGATCATTTCATGAACATTCCATGTGTACTCCATGTACCTTATCCCATGTGCGTATTTCCACTTGTTGATACTCTACAAATTGTTGATGCCGCTCATAGCTTGGAGATGTTACTAAAGGTTGATGTTGCTGATGTTTGGAGACGCTACGAGATGTTGATGCTGTTCACAACCTGGAGATCCTACAAGACGAAGACAAAGGCGTCAGAGCAAAGCTTTTGGACGAGAAGATTCTTCACCATCAGACGATTTTCATCAATCATTGTCCCTAATTCTTAGTTACATGTCACACGTAATTCAGCTGTCAATTCAACCATATGAGTGCAAACCGGTACCAGCCGGCCACTCAGCTGAATAGTTACATGAATCACGGTCATGAGAACGACCATCATGGAACTAACAGACAGGACGATAGTAACCACTACTCTGACAGCAACTATCCTAGAAATCGTAACCGAGGCTCCGGCCGCGGACGTGATCAGACATACAAAGGATCAGTAGTCCAACCGACCCGCCAAGTCTGGCATAAAAACCTAATATTGTAGTTCTATTGTTTTATGTCTCGTGACACATGTCAAGACATCAGTCAAGACACATGTCTCACGTATACTTCCTGAAGACACATGTCAAGACACCAGTCAAGACATATGTCATGCTTATAGTTCCAAGACACGAGTCAAGACACATGACTCACGTCCAACTATGGGACATTTCTAAGAAATTCAGAGTACCCTCCAAGGGTATATCCATTTTGTTGTACCATGTATTAATCAGGCCACAAGAATTTCAATACCATTTTCGGCGCATCAGTGAGAACTGCCACGTTGCTGATGTCACTTTTATTTCTTTCACCATATTTCTTATGATTCATGACCATGAAGGACGCCTTTCGTATTCCCACGTATACGAAGGTTTTCCTTCAGCTTAAGGATGAGATCCAAGCTGCTAACGCATTTCCTTGGACAGACACGAGATGAAATTTATCCTAATTATGGACTATGAACAGCACACCATGCTACGATTCATAATTATGTACAGTAATGTTCAGGCTCCTGAATACATTCAGCTTGATTTTCCATCAGGAAAATCTGTACGAATTATCTATGCTTTCCAAGCACGTGCTTTGGTAGCCATGATTGCTAAAATTTTCTAGCTGTCAGTAAGACACGACTACTGAGGTCCTTTTTACGCATAACCAATGGATTATTCCAAAATTGTCCCTTACACTCCAAAAGAACCTTCAAGGAGAAGGACGGTAACATAAGATTATGTGTCGACTACCGTCAATTTTAAACAAATCACCATTCATGACCGTTATTCTCCTCCACGTATTAACAACATGTCCAATCGACCTTATAGTGTTAATCACTTGTCCAAGATCGAACTCATGATCATGCTGCCAACAGTGACGAGTGAAAGAGTAGGACATGTCCATGACTGCTATTCGTACACGACTCGGTCATGCTAGGTTTATGATTTTAAATTAGTCTCATCAATGCTCAGCGGTATTATAAGAATGAGTTTCCATGAACTCATAGCAAATTAATCAGTGTTTTCATTAAGGATAACCTGATTTCCTTTAATCCTAGAGAAGAACAGGAAGACCATATCTGCACTATGTTGCAAATTCTATGACAAGCGAAATTTTACCTTGGAAATTTTTTTTCCAATATCAATTCTGTTTGATTACAGTGACACACTGAATCACATGGGTTTCTACGGTTAATCACATGACTCATCTTATGCGTAAAGGAGAGAACCCTACACTACATTAGGTGTTCTAGAAAATCCTACGCTAGGAGAAGTCTAGATTCAGAGACTCAGAGTTTCACAAACTTCTATGTATCAAGTTCTACGTAGCAAGATACAGTTACATCCATATCTAGGTACCTGACATACCAACAGGTTAAGATAAGACACCAACAAACTGGGATGTTTTCATCATCTGAAATTGTGAATTGAAATGGGACAAGATCTCCACGGATTTTGGTTACCAGATTAACGCAAAATCCTTACATCCGCAAGGATTTCGGAACCAACAGATTGATCGGACATGTTCCAACCAAGGCTCATCCGATCACTTGGCAATCTCTCAGTTATCGGGTCAGACAAAGATTCGCAATTGTACTCCTTAATTACTTGACGTCTTCATTCTAATTTCACGACTTGCTTTCACGCTCGCGTTCATGACACTATTCACGTTCATGAGGGCATCTCGGCTTACGATTTTATGTTCATTTTCCTCATTCTGGGAAGTTTTGCAAGAACTTGAGAGACCAGACCCAAGTTTAGTATAACTCCCTATCCTCAGATAGACGTTTCTCGTCATATTCTATGTCTCACCTTGTAGCGTTTGGCGTTACCGCCATTATATTCTATGTTCACGATATGTGTCACATGTCATGTTCATTCCACGTTCCTCATATCATGATCAAGATATGTTACACGCACCATATCTCCACGTAGCACGTTCAAAATTTTTCACGTATCACGTTCAAAATTTTTCACGTCCTACGTTTCCTCATGTCTCGCGCATCGTTGCTAATCATCAATTAAGTTAGAAATGTTTTGCACGATAACGTTTCAGTTGCCTTACACGTTGATTCTTTTTCCCTTGATCAAATTTAGGGGTTTTACCTTACGTTGATAACCAAGAACTTCTTCGTAATTCAAGTCAAGGTCAGGAGGACCAAGATTTATGATTTGTGTCAAGATCTGTGAAGGAACCGTTCCAAGAGGGAAGCCACTTGGAAACGGACAAGTTCATCCGAACTTTTATCCATTTTCTCTTATCAATTAGATATGTCCTTTCAGTGACGTCAAGTTTCATGTCCTTTCAAGACATGTCACGTTCCACGTCATCTTCACTTTTCGTTATCTTACATACCCTTCCAGTTTGAGTCGGGTATGTTACGCTTCCAGTTATGTTACCTATAATTCGGGGACGAATTATTCTTTTTAGGGGGGAAGAGTTGTAAAACCCGCATGTTTTTACCATTAATAGTACCCTTTAGATCGTACGTACTAAATTAAAACTTTCCTATTATAGCATGATTACGATTACGTGTTAGGATTTTACGTATTACGTACGTGTTAGAACACGATAAGTATTTACTACACACGAACACGCAATAATTATTTGACAATAATTAATCACGAACATGCGATCATGAAATCATGGACGTAATTAATCACGAGCTAATATTAATTACGTATATATATTTATTACGAACACGAATAAATATATTGAGTCACGATTGAAAACGAATTAAATTACGTAAACTATATAACACGTAATCGCGGACATTTAAACGAGTATTATTATTACTACGTATATTAAATTACACGACAAGTAATTACGTACGTAATATTTACTTTTGTCACGTATATAAATAAACTATGAAAGTCGCGACATTTAATACTCATTTACGCGTACTATTTTAACGAGATGCGATTTAATCAAAGTAAAATGTTTTCGGGCTGTTTTAGACAAAGAAGAAAAAGGAAGGACTTGGGCTCAAAGCCCAAGTGTATTGTTTGAGGCGTGTATAACCAAAGCAGACCGGGGGGGGGGGGGGGGTATTTTCTTTTAGGACAAAACACAAAACATTCTAAAACCCTAAAACTAAATACAGTTGTATGTTTTCTTCTCTGCCTCCTTTGTTGCCGACGGGTAAACATCAAGAAACAAGGGCAGACGTGTTTTTGGATTCAAGTAATCAAGATGTGATTCATGTTTTGTCATCCCCAAACCCTAAACGAAACAAGGTAAACCCTAAATCCCGTTTTATTATTTTCTCTTTTGGTTAATTGTTCAAGAATCCGAATATATGAATTTTTAAACATGTTAAACGAGTTTAATAAATGGGGATGTCGTGGGTTTGTGGCTGTGTTCGTTGGGCACACAAACCGAGACTCATAAGAGTCTCGGTGGTAAAACAATCACCAAGCCGTAAACCCTAGATTGGGTGTCGGCCGGGTTTTGGTTCAGACGAGATAAACACAAACCCCAATAGGGGTGTGCTCGTGCTAGTAGTGGGAACCCACAGGGGTGTTTGTACATGCAGTGGGAACCGAGAGCTTGGGCTCTCGATGGGACCTTTAAACAAGCAGGGGAAACGCACGACTGCCAGGGGTAACTGGCAGTTAAGGGGGCGTTTGGCTTTTGGGTTAATAAACAGAATTAGGGACTGTTTGGTTGGCAGTTTAGTAAACCAAGTTAAGGGGCTGTTTGGTTCGGCTTATTTATAATACATAACACGAGTTTCACGTTTAAATTAATAAGACACGGGTTCGGTTTTCGACGCATTTTTAATTAAATAATACAAGAGTACGTGTTATTATTTTTACAAGTTAATTAGCTTTACATGTTTATTTATTTTACAAGGTAAATTAAATTAATACAATACGACTTGTAATTACAAGATTATTTATTTACAAGTTAATTAAATTAATTTAACATGCTAGATAATTAATTTAATTAAAACATGGACTTAGGTTTATTATTATTAATTAATAATACATGATTTAACCTAAGTATTTTTATTTATTTAGTTTAGACTATATTAATTTAATTAATTAATTATTAAACCATGACTTATAATTAATTAATTATCATGCCTTAGGTTAATTATTTTACTATTAATACATAGTTCAACCTAAGTATTTTTAATCATGAAAATTAGACTAAGTAATTAATTAATTATTAAAAACCATGACCTATAATTAATTAGATCTCATGACTTAGGTTATATTAATATAATTAGTAATACATGTGTAACCTAAGTATTTTATACGCTTTAATTTAATTAAAACATGATATATTTTAATTAAATACTTTTAACCTATAGTTTATTCAAATTACATGAAATAATTAATAAACTATACATTATAACCTCATGACTTAGAATATTAATCAGAAAACACTTTAGCTTATATTATTAGCTTAATAATCCAGCTTATTTCTATTTATGGAAACTTTTTATTTTTAGAAACTTATTTAATTAAGGCAGCTAATTTATTTATGGAAACTTTCTATTTTTAGAAAATTATATATTTTAAGCAATAATTCTATTTTTGGAAACTTTCTATTTTTGGTAATTTTTCTATTTTAGGAAACCTGCTATTTTTAGAAAGCTACTTGTTATTACACAGCGAGTATAATAATACAAGAAATACAAGTAATACCTAAACAGAATATACAGAATACACGATAAATACAGTATAACGTTAAAATCAGTAAAACATGACATGAACTTATAAAATAAGCTAAGACATAACATTAAACCAGTTACGTACTTAGTGATCAGATACTTATACACGTATGTATTTATGTAGCGTTAGTGATACCGAAGTAGGACTCTCTTTCGTTCGTCTTCTTCGTTCACTGGACATAAGGTACGGATTCCCGTCCTTTCAGTATGGACATTCTTTCCTTATTAGGATTCTCCGTATGCAGCCAAATGTTTTCCCGTAGTAATAGTATGTGTTTGAATTGCTTATGTTTAATTTAGAATACCTATAGCCATATACATGCATGACCAGTTTCACCTAGTTATGGAGGTACCATAACCATAACAATAGAGGCACTGATGTTATGACTTCACCACGACGGAGTGATTGCTCGTGGCGTCCCTTCAGCTTTTGGCCATTTATATTATATTTATCATGTGGGGCGTATTGGTGCATCCTAGTTACATGTTTTCAGTCAGGATTTCATGGTGAATGTGGTGTGTGCCTTGCATCCTTCACAAGGAGCTGATCCCTCATACCCAAAACCAGTATATTAAATTAGAGGCAGCCCCTCTAATTTGCATTATGAGGTCACCCCTCCAAGTATTCATGCACGGTGGATTTTCATGACTTATATTGGCTAATGGTAAAATATGTTAAACAGTTTTCATAAGATAAACATAAGACTTTTCAAACTATAAAACCAGTTTTATGAACATGTTCCAGGTTTTCCAGGACTTATACATTTCCGCTGCTATTAAGTCTTATTATGTTTAGTCATTCATACTATGTCTATATCCGTGCACTGAGCGTTTTGCTCAGCCGTTACTTTCCTTTCCATGTCCCAAAATGGCAGGTACTCAAGGACTGACTGGAGCATTTGGAGGACACACATAGGATGGGAGCTACCTTAGATTCCTTCTCCTTTTGCCTTCATATTTATGCTTGTTTAGTCTTCCTTTTTGTTCATTACTTTATTTATGTTTTGGGCTTATGTTTGGGAACCGATGTTTGATTCCGGTTTTCCCTATGGTCATGTATGATTTAGTACATATTACCTTGCATGCTTTGATGACACGTCATAATTACGCGTGACATTCCATTTATCAAAATGGGGTGTTACAGATCATGTACAACTAACCAATCATCGTTTTTAAATGTTTTTCTAAGAGCTATAAAAGATCATATATATTTAAAAGAGTTTGTATTCACGGTAATACTAAATTATTGTACGAGGTACGATTAGATCATAAAAGACATTAATTTTTCTTTCATTTTGTTTATAAAAATAGGATATTAAAACTATTGCATTTTCAATCATTAAACTAAACAACGGAACTTTATATACCTCAAACACCGCCATATTTTAATTGATATTATTGAAAGTAGCTTTATATTATGTTAAAGTGTTTAGACAACATTAATTTAACTTATAAGTTACGATTACTCAAATTCAATTTAAATGCATTCAAAACTTTTCATTTTGTACACTTTACAAGGTGACCAGTCGGCACCTAACCTGCTAGCTATTTTTTTATAAAAAAAAGTAAACCCGGTGTTTTTCTTATAAACATAGGTTTTATTGTACAATTGTTTCAGTTTCCATTATATAGTTTATAGTCTTGCAGTTTTATTTAAATCTAAAGCTAGTGGTGTTCAAAAATTGGGAAATGCTTGCGGGAACTAAAAACCGAAACAAAACCAAAATAGTAACCAAACTGAAATGGTCAAAACCAAACTATGCCAGAAAATTTAGTTTTCGCTTTGGATATAATTTTGAACAAATGAAAATCAAACCGAATTAAAAACACATATGAATATATATTATAGTTTGAATATAAGAAAGTATAATTAATGTAATTTAGGTTATTAAGGCGAATTCAAAAACAAAACTGAATTTAAAATTAATTTTTAATTCAATTCAATCCTGAATCTTCACTTTAAATTTTGATTTTACCCCCAAACTTTTTTTTTAATCAAACTAACTAAATCGCATAAACTAAATAACTCGACCTATTAAACAGCCAAAATAAGGTGTAGACAATGTTCTAAAAGGCTCACAAAGGCTTCGTAAAAACGCAAGATTTTACCTTTACGCGACGCAATATAACAAGGCGTCTATTTAAATCTTGACGTGATATAAAAAAAAAGTGAAAAAATGTGATAAATAATGATGAAAAGAGACTTTTTTTCATTTCAAATATGGAAAGAAGTAGATTTTTTTTATATAGAAATTCCAGGTAAATATAATTTTTTAACTTTATTTTGTATTGCATAACATTTTTCGTAAACGAGCATTTGAGACATTTCTATTTTTAGAAAGTCTAAAAATTAATTTTTATAAAAACATTCATTTTATAATTGATAATCCATCTCATTTTGTAACAATCTATTAAAAGAAATTTTTTCTTTAAAATTAAAATACCTTTTTATCTAATTATCTTTTCATAATTAAATTTCATCATATTTTCTAAACTTTTATACTCGTTAATTCAATATCTATTTTGACATATTTTAATTAATTTTGAATTTTTCTCATTTTTAGAGTTTATTCTATTTTGATTTAATTCTTTTATAACTTAAATGTTTGAATACAAACTGAACGCGCAAAAGTAAGTTACATTTGTCACCTAAAAAAACGTCACTGAAACTTTTCGTCACATTGTGCGGATACTATGTTAGTATATTTTTATATGATATAAATATAATAATTTATAAGCATTATTATAGTTTGTGTCGCTTATTACATGCTTTAAAAACATAAAAGTTTCGCTTAACCGCTAAAGATTGATCATCACGCTATCAATAACCGTGTAGACAACAAGAAATAGATAAATGGGCTAAGTACAAAAAGGCCCCAAAAGGACACCATGTTATCCCAACAAAGACAACTTTTATTTTTCTTCCAAAATGAGACATGTACTTTTGATCAACCGATCAACTAAGTTTGTTGTGTGACACGTGTCCATCTGATCAACCCACTTTCTTTTATTTTATTAATATCTTCTTTCAAGGTTTGACCTACACCTGTCCCCACCTACTGATCAACTGACGGCTGATCAACCACTTTTGATCAACCACAATACTTTTTTATTAATATTTTTTCCCGAGGTTTGACCTACACCTGTCCCCACCTACTGATCAACTGACGGCTGATCAACCACTTTTGATCAACCAAAAGTATTTTTTTTCTAGGAAATTGAAAAAGTAACAAATAAAAAAATATTTTTTGTACTATTAGATTTTATAAATCTTTATTGGAAAAGAAAAAAATAATTAAAAAATTAAAAAAACATAAACACACACAAAAACACACTAACACACACACTACACACACTAAAACACACACACGACACACACTAACACACAATCTAATCAATCTCAAATTCCAGTACTATTCAAATCAACCTAATCAATCGCATTGTTTTACTGATCTCCGAAGCTGATCAATCGCACTGTTTTAATCTATGGATTCCCTAATTAGAGTAAGCTTGTTAATTTATATAATTTAATTTTAATAATTTTTTTGCTTATCATATGAATGAGATTAATTGATTATTGATTAATTGATCTTAAGCTTTCAATGCGATCGATTGTAGCGATACTGTTATGGTTAGTCTTATTTGGAATTGACCTTCACTTGATGTGTACTTTTTATTCAACAAATATGCAAATTATACATGGGCGATACCAAACACCCAACTTAAAAAGATGTTCACATAAAATTTTGACTGTTTGTACGATTTTCAGTTACGGTGGAAGTATGAGATAGTTTACATTTCGAGATGATTATTAGGTGTTAATCTGTTTGTATGATTGTAACTTTAACTTATATATACTCGTATTATGTTTAACTCTATCATGCTGCCATGCCGGTAAATTGTTGTTCTACCTAATTTTAGTCTTATCTTGCTGAAATTAGTGTTATATATCACGCTGGTATTATTGTTGTCATGCCTCATTTGTGCGTTGTTATCTTCGATTTAAGTGTTCTGCTGATTTGATGTTTGTGTTGTTATGCTTGATTTTAGTGTTGTCTTGCTGATATTAGTGTTGTTGTGCCTGATATTAGTGTTGTCATACCGGATTATAGCGTTCGTATGCCTTATTCAAGTGTTCTGCTGATTTTAGTGTTGTCGTGCTTGGTATTATAGTAGTATTTTTTATGAGGAGTGCTTGTGGTTTATTTGTTTGTAGGTATCTCTACATTTTTTTATGTCAGTACCTAACCTTATAGGTCTCAACATCTGCCAACGTGATTTGTTGGCACAACCAGCTCAATTTTTCAGCCTAAAGCTTTCCCTTTTTAAGCAAATTGTTGAATAAAAGGTAATAGTTATGCATAAGCTTCTGCTAGGAAAAATCATCATAGTGGACAGTCAAATTGTCTAGTGATGCATAAGCTTCTGCTAGGAAAAAGTTATGATGATGAATGCGGTGGACAACGTTGCAAAAGTTAAATGATATATCTGTAACTTCGTATGTACTTATGCTTAAAGTTCGCTTTTTAAAGAGCTAACAAACATAAAGAGCTAGATTGGCTTCAATGGCTGAGGGATCCCGCAAAGTGCTAGCTTCTGTCCATTTGCCTTAGTGTTTTTAGTTTATCATTTAGCTTGTGGGGATTTGGTCTAGTTTGTTTAGGTAGCAAATCTAGGGTCGTGGGTGGTTCTATAATTTTCAGTATGCGTGAGGAATGTACAATGAGTTTGCTATGTAATTTTCAGTAAGTGTGAGTACTATACAAGGAGGTGGGATGCGATATTGTTTGGTATCTATACATATTGTTTCCTTTTAACGTGAAAGTAGGATGCGAAATTATGTTGTATACATATTAATAAATGTTATAGTATACTTATACTTTGAATTTTTAATATAGGTATATGATGCGAAACTTAGTACGAGATCTAGGGTCGATATCTTAATTGCGATAAGAAAAAGGTTGGCGGAGAAGAATTCCCGTTACAATATTTTTAACAAAACAGTTTTTGGACCGTGGTTAGACATTAGAACCACTGAACTTGATAACCATATGATTCATTATTTGCTGCTACACCAACGCCATGTCAAGGACGCACCCGTGAATACGCCGTTTTACTTTGATGTTGGTGATCAGTTATTGGAGTTCGGAAGGAAGGAGTTTTGTATATTAACTGGTTTACGTTTCGGGGATTATGATATAAAGGATTATCAAACAGCTAAGTTAAACTCATTTCATTCTCGTGTATTTCCAGACGACAAAAAAGTAAAGGGAGATTTAGTTGCGGCTCTGTTTAAAAACGATCATGCTTTTAACACTCTAGCCGACGTGGATGCTGTACGAGTTTGTTTGTTGTATGCGTTAGAGGTGTTCATCGGTCCGCAACTTAGACATGTTATATTAGATGAGTTGATAAATCTGGTTGACGATTTAGATTCGTGGAATAACTTTCTTTGGGTTCAGTATGTTTGGGAAGAGTTTCACAGGAGGGTTTATAACTCCACACACAAATATCGGGAAAATCATTTGAGAAGTATTGCATCCAATGGTGGTTCACATGTTCCACAATATATACTGCAAGGGTTTGTTTTTCCCTTGAAGGTTAGTTATGTCATTTATTTTAATATGGTTATTGCTTATTGTATGTTATGCTTATCAACTTATTATATTTTGAATCTTTGATTTCTTCAGATATGGATATTGGAAAAGTTCCCACATTCTACTGAATGGTGGTCGAAACAATTTGATGTCATTCCCCGTTGTGTGGCATGGAGTAATGTCAAGAAATTTTCTAAGTCAAATTATCCAAAGCTATTTGGGTCTACAACTAGACTTAATACTCTTGTGCCAAGTGCTGATGAGTTGAATACGGATTGGTGGAAAGCTAGTGTAGAGTATATTGATGCTGTTTCTCAAACCCCTCCCCCTGAAAACAATGGCACTTTGGAAGAAAAAAACAAAAGGTTAAAGCGAAAGTCAATTGTTTCTCACACGCGAACAGAAGTTCACCGTGAAGTACACGTACATACCCATTATGTTGAGTTTGAAGATGAAGGAATGAGTTATACGGTTCTTGAAAAGAAGGTTGATGATATGTATGTTGATGTTATGAATAGAATCAAGGCAATTGAACAAGATCTTCCACATCATAAGGTGATGACAAATGTTTTTTTTTACTTTTAAGTTTATACAGTTTATATATAAAAAAATTTAATCATGGTTGTATATTTATTATGCAGAGACCATGTGCCCCTCATATGCAAGCTGATTATCATGCAAAGGTTTGTTGTTTGTGTGTTCATATTTGTTTTCATAGATGGCTTTTAAAAATTCTATACCTATATAACATCTTATTTTTCCAGGGTTTTGGTAGTTCTTCAAAAACTCCAAGTGGCCGTGATGCTCTCATTGCTAAGATTTCACATATCAAAGATGAATTCTACAGCAAAATAACATCTATGGAGGAGTATTTGAAGAGGCCTACTAAACAAGAGGATGTTTGTGATCATCCCCGTGATGTGTTGCAGCCCTCAACTTCCATTGATTTAAATCAAGAGATTTTCATTGATCCTGCTTCTGTTACAAAATTGAATGATGAACACAAGGTAAAATTGAAATACATTATAAGTTATATTTTCTTTAAAATTTAAAGTTATAGTCCAAGAAATTTATCTTTCGTTTTATCAATGAGTTACAATTCCTACCTAAGTTACTCTCTTTATTTCTTTAGCACGCCGTTTCTATCGAGGATTATTTGGACACTGATCAACCATTAGATGGGGTTGATCATCCATTAGATGTGAGTTGTTTGCTGTGAATGTTATAGTTATTTATATATATTTGTCTTTCATTTTACTCTTTTCTTTAACACGTGTACTTTTTTGAATTGCAGGCCTCAACAACGGTTGATTTAAATCACGAGACCAATGCAAATGTTAATGTTGACCAAGAGGTAAGTTGTAATTTTTAAATTTAACCTAAATGAATTTCACTAAACGCCATTCTTTTTATTATTTAACCTAAATGACCACAAGGAAATTTTTTTTTAATCGCAGATTTCATTGGATTTGAATGATTATAATCATTCCTTTTATTTGAACGAGGATTTGAATTCTAATGAAGAGGATTATTTGAAGAACTCTATGGATGTTGATCTGGATTTGAATTTAAGTAACAAGTCTTTTGAAGCGGTAGAAAATGTTGGTACTCAAACACAAGTGGTAATACTCCTTTTAATTCTGTATCATAAAATAGTTTACTTGAAAACCATATGTTAATTGGTTTATTTACAGGAAGCGGTTGCTGGATGGCATAATGAATTATTGGATATAAGATCGGAAGAGGAAAATATAATGGCAGTAGAATCGATGATGAGTCTCATTAATTCCCAACCACATAATAAGGTAGGTATAGAATCATAAACTCCGAGATCCTGTTTGTTCATAAATTATGTACTATGCTGCTAACGCATATATAATTTGTATAGGAGATGGATGATCCGTTGACCCTTTTAGCTATGAAGAATGATAAAGTGTTTCAATGCGTTAGTGATTCTAAGGTAATGGATGATCCTATTGCCACGGAATCGGTTATTAACGAAGTTGTTGAAGGGAAAAGCGATTCTAAGGTATTTATATGTTTATAACTTATATTTGACAACACATACATAGAGTATAAGCAGAATTCGATTATTAAGTTTAATTGAAAACTATATAGGAAGCGGATGCTTTAGTCACTAATGAAGCTATAGATGAAGCGTTTCCCAACGAGCTAATGAAAGATCCGTTTGTCACTGATTCATTGAAGGATGTACTTGTTGAACAGAATAGCGATTCAAAGGTATTTGTATGTTATTTTAAATATAAGTGTCAGTATGATATTATTACAAAAAACATGTATATGAAAGAACATGTGAATCACCTTTTTTTACTCACTGTATAGGAAATCAATGACCCGTTGTCCCCTGTACCTATGAAGAATGATAAAGTGTTTCAATGCGTTAGTGATTCTAAGGTAATGGATGATCCTATTGCCACGGAATCAGTTATTAATGAAGTTGTTGAAGGGAAAAGCGATTCTAAGGTATTTATATGTTTATAAATTATATTTGACAACACATACATAGAGTATAAGCAGAATCCGATTATTAAGTTTAATTGAAAACTATATAGGAAGTGGATGCTTTAGTCACTCATGAAGCTATGGATGAAGCGTTTCCCAACGAACTAATGAAAGATCCGTTTGTCACTGATTCATTGAAGGATGTAGTTGTTGAACAGAATAGCGATTCAAAGGTATTTGTATGTTATTTTAAATATAAGTGTCAGTATGAGGTCAGTATGATATTATGACAAAAAAACATGTATTTGAAAGAACATGTGAATCACTTTTTTTTTCTCACTGTATAGGAAATCAATGACCCGTTGTCCCCTGTACCTATGCCTGATGATGTTTTCTTCAAAGGGATAAGCTATTCGCCGGTATATTTTTTTCTATATAACTTATGTTTGGTGACACATAGATAAAGTATATTCATGATCATTTGATTACCTTTAGGAATTCAATGATCCGGTCAACCCTGAACCCTTGAATGATCAAGATGTTGACCCATGCGAAAGAGATGTTGAAAGTGCAGATTCATTGGTTAACAAATCCGACCCAAAAGTGGATGAAAAGATACCAGCAGTTAAAAGTGAACGACTTAAAAAATTGAGTAAGTTCAAACAATGGCCATGGACGTCCCCGCAACCAGTTCGTGCTAAGAGTAAGATATGTGCCAAGTTTCAAGTTCCGTTGCGTGGACTTGATAATTGTGAGATTCCTAATTGGGTTGAGGTATGTAAATCACATTTAGTATGAACTCAAAAGGTTCCTTTTGTTCTTAACCTAATTATTTAATTATATATAAATTGATAGGATTTAACTCGTCCATCAAATGCACCAAACGGGAGAACTATGATGCCTAAAGAGATAATGGAAGCATTTATGGAAAAGGATTGTAAGGGATATTATTTTCCATGGGCAGAAAATATTATTGTTTATCATGAATTCTGGGAAAAGTTATTGGGCCTTGGCAAAAACAGACGTGGTTGGTTGTCCGATAATGTAAGTCTATACTAATCACGTTAATTAATTAGATTATAAGCCAACAATAATGTATTTAACTTTTGAACTATCTTAATTCACAGCACATCGAAATTTGGGTTTATTACCTTTTGCACTTCCGTTCGGCAAATGCGGACTGGGCAATGGCTGGGCCGTATTTGAGCACGTTTATTTTGGAAAACAGAGTAATGTCATCTTATGCCAATGGTGTTGTTTATGGTGTGCCATGGTTTTCTGAATCTGTCAAAAAGGTTTACTTCCCAATAAATGATGATTCTATTCATTAGGTGCTTGCTGAATTCCATATTCGTTCAGGTGTCATAACTGTTTATGACAGCTTGCTCCCAAAGCAACGTGGTGTGGTTGAAGATCGAGAATGGTGGCTGAAAACGGGTAAAACTTATGCATCTATACTTCCAAAGTATCTTAAAGAAAGTCAGGTGTTCACGAAGAAAAACATAGATCCAACAAACTACAAAATCACCTTTCAAAATGATATTAATACCCCTAGGCAATCCAATACCTCTGATTGCGGGGTTTGGGTGATGAGGAACATGTTTAGACTGGCAAATGATCTTCCATTGGAGGTTAGTGATACTAGTCAAGCTGGTTTGGCTTACCGTGAACGATTGACAGGCTTCCTTTGGAAGTACAAGATTCGGGTGCATAAGTAGTATATTGTTGACTAGTATGTTGTGACAGTAAACTTGTATTGACATGTAATTTTCCTAAAAAAATTGTTGTATTATTTTGGAGATTTTATTTTATATGCATGTTATTTTCCAGTTAGAAAAAAAGTTTTTCGTTTGTGCTTTATTTACATAAGTTGTTTAAACATATGCAGTTACTTAATTAGCGGAGAAATTATATAATCTGGGGAAATTGATAACCTTACAACATTGATAAGCCTGAAGCAATTATATAATCTGGGGAGAAATTACATATGCTGTTACAGACATAAAACAAAAGCAAATGAAATTGATAAGCCTGAAGCAATTATATAATCTGATAAGCCTGAAGCAATTATATAATCTGGGGAGAAATTACATATGCTGTTACAGACATAAAACAAACAAAAGCAAATGAAATACAAATACAACATTGATACTACAGACATCAGGGAGTTACATAAATTCATTTGGTGGACTGTTAAGAAGAAAGAGCGATTCCTGGTAGGGCCCGACGATGAAAGTACCAGCTCTTCCTTGAATACCTAGGTGGTTTACAAACTCACCCGTATTTCTATCCAATGTTTCAAGTAGGTTAGGATGACCTGCTGGGTTGTCACTTACTTCAAATATCGGCTCTTCCCTGTTTGCAAACCCCAATAACTTTGGCACTTGTTCAACTGCCCTTTGGTGAAAGTATTGCATACGCATCAAAGATAGAAACCCATTCACCACCTCTAATTCCCAACCACAACAAACTCTGTCCCCTAGAAAAATAACATTTCCTGAAACTATGAGATGATTATTGAGTTGTGAAACTGTGTATGGAGGTCGAATGGCATCTGTTATCTCTTCAGGGATATTTTCTAGTATAAACTGGTGAGTATCCAGTCCAAAGGACAAAATCATGTACCTTCTGTGCTCTCGACCAAGGTTACAAAGATACTTTTCAGAACAAACCCAATAAATTCTTCCTGCCACCACCGCCTGGCTGCCCCTTTTGATACGAATAGAACCCCTGGGCGATTGTTGAGGTTCCAAATCAATCCACACACGTGATGACATTGGAAATACCGAGACTAAGCATGAACCTTGAACATCGACCGGATAATTTATTTTCACAACAGTAGGTTCTTGTGTTACTTGAGAAACACCAAACCCAAAGATTTTTTTGGAAAATGGAGGCTCTAGCCATGGTGTCAAGATTGTGACATTCTTGTCTATTGTTGGGTTCCAGAGGACCACCCCAATGTTGTTGGCAATAACAAAACACCATATACCTTCAGAAGTGGCAAGAGCATTCAACTGAACAGATGCGAATCCTGGATTCATGTATAAGGTGAATGCTAAGTCATCATCCACCTTATACATGATACCCACATCTTCTACCTTATATTGTAAAATGAAGCTGCAAGTAGAAACCTTAGGAGATCCGTAATCACGAATGAAATCGAATGCGTCAATGATAGCTTTCATTGACTTAGATACCTGACGACATCTACATACATCGAACACAGGCAGCCTAAGTAATATTTCTCTTTGGATTTCTGTTGGTATGTAATCTGACATGTTTGAAAAGAGTATGTAAATTTTTAGAAAGTATAATAAGCAAGAATTGGTATTTTTTAAGTGTGTGTCAACATAAACATATATAAGCTAGATAAGCTATTCAATGCTGAAACATAGTACCATTTCATAAGTTGACTTTGTATCATGATAAGACAAGTCACAATAAATAAATAAAAGTTGATCAGATGAGTACCGTCAGTTGATCAAATAATTATTTTTAAAAGTATAATTGTAAAATAGAAAGCAAAAATTTGTTTCTTATAAAGTTGAAACCTATTTTTCTAAACCCTTAAAATTAAAACATATTTTTTGTATCTTTTAATGATTTTCTAAACTCTGAAAAAATAAAAAAAAAATAAAAAAAGGGGAATCACGGGCCAAGAGGAACCACAAGGATTCGAACCCTCGACCTCATGATCAACCCCTTTTATGAACACCTCAACACGCCACACACAAACCAACTGCCCTAGGGTCTTTTTCGTTTATGACTTTGCAATATTTGATATTTAATATCAAATAGGCTGGGTGTTTCAAAATAGAAGCTGTGACTTAATAAGCCCAGAACAGCTTATTCAGTGCTTGTTTTTTGGCTTATTCCTTTATGTTGAGACGAGTTTCATATAAACATGCTTAAGCGCTCTTAAAAAAATGTATTAATGGTAAGAATGTAGTATTAAAATACAGTGTTTCTAGTATCTTGTCTTATCATGTTTCTTATCTTTCCCTAATAAGTAGTTTCACCGTATATTGTCATTAAACCTTTTGCTTCTTTTAAAACTTTTACGTTGATACGAGTTAGATTTCAAAGTTCCTAAAACCTTTTTATTAATTTTATATTAAATTTCAAAGTTGATAAAAAACCCTAAAATCAAAAAAAATTCGACATGAAAGTTTTTGAAAACCTTTTGGGCTGTAAACCTCAAATATATAAATTAAAACCTAAAAACTATTTTTCTAAAAATTAAAACCTATTTTAACTATTTTAAATCTAATTAACAAAATACGGCTAAAGAAAAAATGATAAAAAATAAATGAAGAAAGGGAAAAATGCAAACTTGGTTCAGAAAAATGCTAAACCCTATAACTTTCCTAGGAAAAGTAAGCTAGTGCTAAAAAGCTTAACTAATAAGCTCAAATAGCCAAAATAAGCTACGGATTTAATATAATAAGCCCACTCAAAATCTCCTTAAGTACAATTGTTTGGAGAGGTATAACGTAAAAAACCATCCGGATCACTGGTAAACACGTTACTCCTCCGAAAGGGAGGTCGCGTGTTCGAGCCCAGGCCAGGTGAGTTTTTGCTATTTATTTTTTTTGGGTATTTAACTCACGGCTTCTATTTTGAAACGCCCAGCCAAATTGATATTAAATATCAGATATTGCAAAGTCATAAACGAAAAAGACCCTAGGGCAGTTGGTTTGTGTGTGGGGTGTTGAGGTGTTGATAAAAGGGGTTGACCAAGAAGTCTAATGTTCGAACCCTTGTGGTTCCTTTTTTTCTTTCTTGTAACACTTAAAAAAGGTTAGCAAAAAACTCCCCTAGCCCGACTTCGAAACCTTGACCTCTCGTTGGAGGAGTGGGGTATCTTACCGGTGTGCAAGGATCTTGGTCTTGTGATTGAGGAGCACCACTTGTTTCTTATACATTACGATTATTCAACCCGTCCAAGTGCCCTACATTATACCCGTTAAACCAAACCCATATCACAATTTTTTTAACTGTTTATACGGTTTAATTAAGAACTTACCGCAATACAATTATTTTCTTCACCAAACACACACTAAAACTTCCAGACTCAAAACCTAACAGATCTTTGATACAGGAATCAATCATTAAGGATGAACAAGGGTAAAGGTAAGTCGATTTGATCTTTAATATTTATTGATGCATGTTATCTATTAATAAGGATGAACAATTGTTTGTTGATGCATGTTATGATCATTGTTGATGATCATTAATATTGTTATGATCATTAATATTGAATAAGGATGAACAATTGTTTAGTGGGATTGAATAATGATGAAAAATGTTAGGGATATATTTCACAAAATATGTAATTTTTCATGAAGCCGATTGTTAAATGGGATTTAATGTGTTCACGGGTTCAAGATGAAGAGATGAGTGTTTAGGGATTAAAAACTTCATGTTTTGTGATATAGGTTTAAGTCTGTTTGTCCTTAACGTGTGGGTTCGCGTTTTGTGATGACGGGTTTGAAAAAAAAGTATAGAGTTCTTTTTAGATTTAGGGCATTGTAAAAAAAAATTATTTTTATCCTGGGATAGCAACAAATAACAGTAAAACTTTGAAAGTGCACACCCTTTAAAATACATGAAAATTTTCATTACTGTATTAGGCAAGTAGCGGCTCTTCATTACTGTATTAGGCAAGTATCCTGGGATAGCAACAAATATCTAATTTTGGGATATACCGTAACATATAGGATATCTTTTTGTGATCTAGAAACTTTAGCGTAAATTTTACTTAGAGATGCACAGTCATCTTGTTATTGTATGTATACACATGAACGTATCTAATAGTTATAAATAATATTTGGCCAGTTGGGGGGACCTTAACAAAAGGTAATAATGGAATTTTCGATATGACTTTCTTAAAAGCTAACTGATTGAAACAAATAAAAGGCTTTATGTTAACGATATAAACCCATAGCAAATATTACAAGAAATGACTCAAGTGTTACAGTGGGTGACGGAACAGGTACGTACATTATTGTTTCATGAGCTACGATTATTGATCCGTTATGCTAAATGTATACCTGTGCCACCAAAGTGTTATTCTAACATACCTGCACCAGATTAGTTTCGTTGTCTATTGTGATTTACTGGCAATATTTCAACATGTGCTACAAAAAGGAGTCATGACCAATGAGTATAGTTGGATTCGTCATTGATGTAGTAATTATAGAAACTGGCCCAACCGCTGATATGCTTTAGCTCAAGTTTTCACTTTGAAAACAGATGTTGAATTCCTAGATCCGAATTTTTTTTACTAAATAAATGTGCATACACTATGTTGAATTCCTGAATACCTAATGGTTAAAAATATTGTTTTTGCAGAGATAATTATAATTGATTCGGACAGTGATCCGAATGAGATGCATGACAGTAATTCGTTGAATACGAGTTCAAGCAGCGACGAGTCTGATACAAGTTCCAGTGATGATCAGAAACCTCCGGTTGAGTATAAAACAGTATCAAACAAAGGGCCATATAGGTGGTGGCTAAACTATTTTGATGAACATGAAACAAAATACCCAAACGAACCTGAATTTTGGTTTAAAGTCCCGGTAGACACCAAACCAAGGTACAGTAATGAGATGGAGGAAGATGACATTCCAGTCCCTTCAAAACCAAAAACAAAAAAATGGAAAAGTCCTTTTCTTTCAAGTTCTGAGGAAGACGAGGAAGACAATGAGGAAATTCCAGGGCCTTCAAAGTGTAAAGACAAGGAAGACATTCCAGGGTCTTCAAAGTTTCAAGACAAGAAAGATCACATTCCAGATGCTTCAAGCTCAACATCTAAACCAATGTGACAATATATCTTTCCATCTATGGCTGCTTTTGTGGTATTATCATTCCAACTCTTTTGCTCTATATATATTTTGGACAATGTAATAGTTAGTCCAATTAGTTGGTGATGATAATCATGATATATTATGTAATTTTATGTTCCAAGAACTTTTATGACGAATTAGTTGGTGATGATATGTGTAATATTATGTAGAATTTGGACGTTGATCAACATATAAACTGTGCATCAAATCTTGTGCATAAAATCTTGTTTTATGTTAGTCATTAGGACTTTTTAGGATTGTGCAGTGATTATATGCTATTTGGAGCCTTTGTGTGCAAGATTTTGAGGATTGAATCTCACTTATGTGCTAGTTGCATCAGAAAATACCACCAGACCACCATAAGCTAAATCAGCAACTTCAATTTGCTATTTTGTGCTCATTGGTGCTTATTTAATTGTGTGCAACTGATCAAGTAATGTGTCATTGACTAAATATGACCATGCATATGTAACACAGCATGAACTAATGTCCATGCATGAACTAAGTACCATAAGAGACTATCATGAACTAATGTCCATGCATGATCAGATATAGGGCATATATTCGCATACCATTTCATTCACTGAATATGTCCATGCATATCTTACTACACAAACAGTCTGCAACTCTACATGATGTATATGTAACACAGCAGAATTACTGAAAAGCTTAGTTGAATATTGCCCTATTAATCATGACTAATGTGTGGCTGTGACTCGCTGATTTGACACAGCATATGGGCAGGTTACAGGATGTAGGGTGCAACTTGCATTGTTTGTTGCATAGCCAGTTAGAAAAAGAATCCAATGTCACATGGCAACAGTGGCTAGGTGAGGTCTTATTTAAGGGCATCATTACATTGGGTTTCAACACATTGAAAAGCCATAGTTAAAGGAATAAGCTTAAGAAAAAATGACCTGGCGGTTGATGCTTCAGTCTTTGCAGTTGCTTTGCTGCTCAGATGACCTTGGCAATTTTTCTACTTCTATCTGAGGAAGAAGGTTGAAGAAGAGAGGGAATGGAGGGGTAAGATTAAACTTCTGCATACGCAAAAGAACATCTCTATTGATCAGAGTACTGCTTTCATAATGGAGCTTTCTAGCCTTAGCCCAGATCGGCGTGTGAGTCGAATGATTGATCTTTTGAATGACATGCAAGCCCGTGATGTCTCAGAGCTTAGGAGGCTTGGGGCATTGATGGATGAATCCGATGCTCGGATTCATGACTTGGAGCTTTTCATGCAGTCATTGTGAACAATATAATGGTAACCAATGTGATGCATGCCGAGTTAGTGTCTGTATCGTTGTGTTTTAAATAAACGACACCAGTTGTTTGTGTCGTAATCTACTACTATGTATCGTGTAGACTGTTTGTGTAGTTTTTTCTTTATTTTATGTGTCGTACTCTACTACTATTTATGTATTTGAAGTTTTACTTTGTTTGTTAGCTTAAGTTTTCAGATTGGTGTTGATTTAAACAAGTTTGCAAGTTAAAAATTTGTACAAAAGGTTAAAAATCAGTGACTGCCTTGTGTTTGCATGTTTTTATGAAAATTGTGCATCAAATCTTGTTTTTACTTTGCACAAGTGAAGTTTCCATCTTTCTGCTTGTGTTCATAAGAAGTGAACTGGGCACGATTTTAATTAATTAGGATTTGATCTTGTTATAAAGTAAATTGTGTTTGTGTTTTTGTGAGTAAAGAAGTATAAAGTTTGGATTGAAAAAGTTAAAAAAGAAAAAAAAAATAAATAGCAAAAACTCACCTGGCCTGGGCTCGAACACGCGACTTCCCTTTCGGAGGAGTAACGTGTTTACCATTGATCCGGATGGTTTTTTACGTTATACCTCTCCAAACAGTTGTACATAAGGAGATTTTGAGTGGGCTTATTATATTAAAGCCGTAGCTTATTTTGGCTATTTGAGCTTATTAATTTGGATTTGATCTTGTTATAAAGTGAATTGTGTTTGTGTTTTTGTGAGTAATGAAGTATAAAGTTTGGATTGAAAAAGTTAAAAAAGAAAAAAAAATAAATAGCAAAAACTCACCTGGCCTGGGCTCGAACACGCGACCTCTCTTTCGGAGGAGTAACGTGTTTACCAGTGATCCGGATGGTTTTTTACGTTATACCTCTCCAAACAATTGTACATAAGGAGATTTTGAGTGGGCTTATTATATTAAAGCCGTAGCTTATTTTGGCTATTTGAGCTTATTAATTTGGATTTGATCTTGTTATAAAGTGAATTGTGTTTGTGTTTTTGTGAGTAAAGAAGTATAAAGTTTGGATTGAAAAAGTTAAAAAAGAAAAAAAAATAAATAGCAAAAACTCACCTGGCCTGGGCTCGAACACGCGACCTCCCTTTCGGAGGAGTAACGTGTTTACCAGTGATCCGGATGGTTTTTTACGTTATACCTCTCCAAACAATTGTACTTAAGGAGATTTTGAGTGGGCTTATTATATTAAAGCCGTAGCTTATTTTGGCTATTTGAGCTTATTAATTTGGATTTGATCTTGTTATAAAGTGAATTGTGTTTGTGTTTTTGTGAGTAAAGAAGTATAAAGTTTGGATTGAAAAAGTTAAAAAAGAAAAAAAAATAAATAGCAAAAACTCACCTGGCCTGGGCTCGAACACGCGACCTCCCTTTCGGATGAGTAACGTGTTTACCAGTGATCCGGATGGTTTTTTACGTTATACCTCTCCAAACAATTGTACATAAGGAGATTTTGAGTGGGCTTATTATATTAAAGCCGTAGCTTATTTTGGCTATTTGAGCTTATTAATTTGGATTTGATCTTGTTATAAAGTGAATTGTGTTTGTGTTTTTGTGAGTAAAGAAGTATAAAGTTTGGATTGAAAAAGTTAAAAAAGAAAAAAAATAAATAGCAAAAACTCACCTGGCCTGGGCTCGAACACGCGACCTCCCTTTCGGAGGAGTAACGTGTTTACCAGTGATCCAGATGGTTTTTTACGTTATACCTCTCCAAACAATTGTACTTAAGGAGATTTTGAGTGGGCTTGTTATATTAAAGCCGTAGCTTATTTTGGCTATTTGAGCTTATTAATTTGGATTTGATCTTGTTATAAAGTGAATTGTGTTTGTGTTTTTGTGAGTAAAGAAGTATAAAGTTTGGATTGAAAAAGTTAAAAAAGAAAAAAAAATAAATAGCAAAAACTCACCTGGCCTGTGCTCGAACACGCGACATCCCTTTCGGAGGAGTAACGTGTTTACCAGTGATCCGGATGGTTTTTTACGTTATACCTCTCCAAACAATTGTACTTAAGGAGATTTTGAGTGGGCTTATTATATTAAAGCCGTAGCTTATTTTGGCTATTTGAGCTTATTAGTTAAGCTTTTTAGCACTAGCTTATTTTTCCTAGGAAAGTTCTACGGTTTAGCATTTTTCTGAACCAAGTTTGCATTTTTCCCTTTCTTCATTTATTTTTTATCATTTTTTCTTTAGCCGTATTTTGTTAATTAGATTAAAAATAGTTAAAATAGGTTTTAATTTTTAGAAAAATAGTTTTTAGGTTTTAATTTATATATTTGAGGTTTACAGCCCAAAAGGTTTTCAAAAACTTTCATTTTTAATTTTATTTGATTTTAGGGATTTTTATCAACTTTGTAATTTAATATAAAATTAATAAAAAGGTTTTCGGAACTTTTAATTACATTTTTGTCTTGGTTATATACATTTTTGTGTTTTTGTGAGTAAAGAAGTATAAAGTTGGATTGAAAAAGTTAAAAAAGAAAAAAAAATAAATAGCTCACGGCTTCTATTTTGAACCGAAAAACTGAAAAACGTGTTGAAAAATTAAAAGAAAAAGTTAAACCGAAAAACTGAAAAACGTGTTGAAAAATGAAAATGACGTTTTTCATTTTTCGGTTTTAATTAAAAATGTGTATTTCAACTGAATAATTTATTCGAAAAATGAGTTTATGTATTTATTTCTCAATCTAACAATCTAACAAACCTTAAATTGCATTTAAGTTTCATCAAAAGAATAGAAAGTTGATCAGTCGATTTATATAAGTTGATCACTTTAAGTATTTATTCATGTTAGGTGTTTATGTATTGAATTTTCAACCTAACCATATTGACTTGAAAATATATATATGGTTTATGAAATATCCATAATTTCATTAGAAAAGAAAATGGGTGATTCAAAAAATGAGTTTTTGGTGTATTTGGTTTACATAGACAAAGCATACGGTGTATCTCTTAATAAAAACATAACATACGATGAGCTAGTTGCGGTTGTGAAGAATAGATTCAAGTTTAACGAATTCTCCGTAGTGTTGTTTACTTACGAAGTAGGTTCAAAGTGTGTGTACGTTGAAAACGATGCCGATTTGAATTTTTTCGTCCGATCATCATGCAAGTCACAAGGTACAACAAATACTCTTAATATAAAAAAAATAGATCAGTGGTTAGATTCTAAACCTACTTCATCTAAGCATCAAGATTCAAAATTATTTAGTTGTAAACCGAATTGTTCTAAGAAATTAGATTTTGATCTTAACTTTTCTTTGCATCCTAACGGTATTTTGCCACCACTAGAAGATACATACAAAAAAAAAAGTGCAAAACAAGAGTATGAAGATAATTGGGAAACAAACACGTTAAAAAACATTTTCCAAACACCACCCGAAAAACCAGTTTTTAAAACACCAAAAAATAATAACGTATATGTTGCAAGGGTTGTGAAACCAGGTGATAAATTTGATAGTAAAAAATTATGTAAGTATGAACTAGGTTATAAAGCGATTATAGAAGGTTATGAGTTTAAGCCTATGAAAACAGATAAATATAGGTACGAGGTAGTATGTGTGGATAAAGAATGTAATTGGAAAATAAAATCAGCTAAGAGTGATTATAGTGATGAATGGGTAATAAAAAATGTAAACGACCACCACACTTGTGAAAAAAGACAAATAGGTATGCATCACCGTAATGCTAAATCCGAGTTGTTGGGTCATTTAATTGCACCTAAGTTCAAAGACCACCATCGCGTTTACAAGGGAAAAGAAATACAACATGACATAAACCTACAGTACAACCTAAACATTACATACAAACAAGCATGGAGAACAAAGAATGTTGCGTTGGTTGAGACATCCGGTTGCCCAATAAAATCATTTGCGCAATTGCCTTTTTATTGTCATAATTTGGAATTGACAAATGATGGGACTATTACATATATTGACACGGATGATGAAGGTCGATTTAAGATGGTTTTTGTAGCTTTTGGTGTTGCGGTAAGTATTTGTATAATAATTAATAACATATATTTAAATCTGTAGTACGCTTTACCTAATTAAATGTTTTATTGCCCGTTAGGTCGAAAGCTTTAGGTACCATATGCGACCATTGATAATAATAGATGCGGCGCATCTAAAAGGCACTTACCTAGGTACAAATTTGGTGGCAGTTGGAATGGATGGAAATAATCAAATCGTTACGATAGCAACCGGTATAACTCAGGGTGAGACACTCGCTTCATGGTCATGGTTTTTGTCAAAGTTGAAAGATTGCATAGGGGAAAACCCTGAATTGGCTATCATATCTGATAGACACGTAGCAATATTATCAGCTGTACAAGCTGTTTTCCCAAATGCATTCCATGGCTATTGTTGCAGACACATGATGATGAATTGTAAAATCAAGGCTGAAAAGCTAAAGGTAATATATTGGAAGATGTGCAAAGCCTACACCGTAGAAGTTTTTGATGAAGCAATAGGGGAACTTATAGCAAAAGCAGCAAATGCACACAAGAAGCTGATAGAGGCGGGTGTTGAGAAGTGGTCTCGAGCTCATTGCCCAAGTAATCGTTACAATTACATGACGTCTAATAGCGTTGAGTCAATCAATTCATTAACAAAAGATGTGCGCAAACTACCTGTAACTAGCCTACTGGATTGGTTTAGAGGTCTTGTACAGGAAAGGTATTGCGAGCGACGGGAAATTTATGCAGGTTAGTTATGGTCATCCAGATATATTCCATGGATGTTAAATAATAAACTTAAATAACTTTCAATAATTTTGTAGATGCAAAAGCAGATGAATTAAGTCCGTGGGCAACCAGGAAAATTAGAATGCGGATGAACAAGAGTTTAAACTGGCATGTGGCAGGAATTGAGATGTACATAATTTATCAAGTAGATGATGGACGCAAAACCCATATAGTGGAGTTGTGTAATTATAAATGTACATGCCGCGTATGGCAAATTTCAGGTCTGCCTTGTGCTCATGCACTAGCGGTTTGTAGGTGTCTTGGAATGACCGATTTCAGTCAATTGGCACAAGGGTGGTTCAGGACAACGACTCTTAAAGCAACGTACCAAGGATTGGTATATCCTGTGGGAGAGATTTCGGGTTGGCAGCGTCCTAATTACTTACAACGAGTAAAGCCACCAATAATCATAAGGCCATCTGGACGACCAAAGGGGACTAATCGTCATTTATCCCAAAATGAAGACCCTGTACAAGTAAGTTGTGGCAGGTGTGGAAGTCGTGGCCACATTCGGAATGCTTGCAGACAAGCAATACCAACTCCACCCAAAAAAGTAAGTAAGAGTTTGCCTAATTTTCTAAACATACACATCTATAGATCAACTGTTGAATTCTATGACACATTGTATAGGCAAGAAGACGGGCAACACAAGAAGATGGGATGGACACACAACCAACGCATGGATATTCACAGCCATTCCATTGGGATGCTGTAAACTTGAACGACCCTTAGAATTCAAACACGTAAGAAGAATATTTAACTATTTGTTTTGTAAAACTATTTTCCTTCCAAACACTCGCCTACTTGGTTATGCTATTAAGTATTTTCCTTCCTATGAATCTGTCTACTTGGTGATACTAGCATACAATAATTCAAAAGCTTATTCAATCTTACAACTAACTTAAAATTATAATTAATTCAAAAGCTTACTAATTATAAAATGAAACTGAAAAGGATAAAGAATGTACTCTGAATCCAGGCCCTTAGCTATGAACTTGGTTGTGATGAATTCATCTCTTGATCAAACAATCCTTATTAGTAGCCAGCCTCCAAAAAATGCTTATCAATTGCGGGTCATACAAATAAAAAAGGTTTATAAACACATCACAATCATAATTTCATAGAAATGTCATAGAAATGTCATAGAAATGCAATTGAAAATTAATACATTGTTCAACCAAGAATTGTAGGCATATTTCAAGAAGTGTCAGACCCATAACATCAGGTCATAATTGTTTACAAAAGATATGCCTACAATTCATATAATGTTAACAAAAGATATGACAGACATACAAACTAAACAATGATCTTGTGCTGGAAGTAGAATCGGATCATTTTCTCTCGGTATGCCAACGCGGTTTGTATTGGGTCTTCAACATCCAATGGGATCCCGTGTGTCAACCTATATACATAATAAGACATGAGAACAAGACATATAAAAAATATTTAGTTAAATAGTTAATTAATTTAAAACTTATTACCTGTATAGAAATAAGCAGACAAATACACCACAATCGCCAAATACACCTCCCTGCTGGGGGACGTTGACAGCATGTCTAAACTTAATACTATACTCAGTTGGATCAATTCCTTTGCTAGCAAACACACCGGCATCTTGTAGAACCACAGGCAGCTTAGTCTCTAGACACTTCCTCATGTTAACATACCATGGACGGATTTCTTCTCCATATGTCTCTAGACTTTCTGGCACTAGACTATCATAGAATGTCACATTACCGGTTCTGATTTCAAACTGTGCAAGACACCAGTGTGTCTTTGGTTCATTTATCGGAATGAAGACCTACAAAGTTTTATACATTTATAATTAACCTATTTCATTAACAAAAAAAATTTACAAAATTGTGCATCCAAAATTTACCTGCTCAACATCAGTCCATGCCATAGGGTATATTTCGTTGGTTGCATAAAACAAAGGAATCGAGTCACCTAAGAGAAGCGTAAGAAAGTAACAACTAACAATTGACCAGTCATGAGAAGATTTCCTAAACCGCCAGATGTACCACGACCATAAATCAATGTGCTGTATGCCAATCAAAAACACTTTGTCAATAAAACATACCTACATAATACTAATGGCAATAAACTGTGTACAATTTTTGAGAATGTGGATTACCTCGTCAAGAAACCAACCTACACGATTTTCATCCTCTCCAATAAAACTGTCCCAGAAACTACGGTTGACCACAATGTCATTGGACCAAGGGAACTTGCAATTCTTCCAGCCATTGGTAATCAAAAACTTCTCGACATAGTAATCACAATAAACTTTGTCAATAGATTTGTATGGTCGCTTGAGATTCTGAACAACATAAATAAAACCAATTATTATAAGTAAATGGTAACAAAAACAAATACAAATAAAGTAAGTCCTAAACTCATACCTCTATCCAAGGTTCAAGTGCTTGACATCTGTCAAGCATTTCTGTATCAAGCATATTCTTTTGATTTTTCAGTGTATCAAAGCTTGGGACTTTGTGGACTGAATCATCTACAAACAGTGGCCTGCGGACATTAACATACCGCCTCTTGTTTGTTCCACATTTCTGTAAGGCAAGTTTAATGTGATTGCGTGTATCTGAATAGATACTTTTCATGCATTTTTGTTCTTCCAACAAACTTTTGTTCCTCACTCTCTTAACCTCAGCAAGCCTGTTATGTTCAGCAACTAGCTTCTCAGCTTTCAAACATTCATCCGTTGATTGTGACCGTTCAACATCACCTTTCTGTGTGTAAAAATTTCACTTACAAATATAAGTGGTCAATAAAAATTACAATTTTGGAAATTCACAAGGTAGTCGTTCACTAACCGTGCCAACAAAATCATCCAAATGATCAACCAAATCATTAAAGACACTGTCTTCGTCACTCAAATACTTAGCAGCCAGATCACATTCCTTATCATTGCTTTCAGCTGTCTCCTGTAAAAAAAGTAAATTAAAAATGAAAACTGGTTTTAGGTCTCTCATACTAAGTTTTGCTTTCGTACTATAGAAGGGTGTTGATAAAATAATACGGGAATTACCTTGGCCTTCTGAACAACGGGGTTCTGTTTACGTTTCATGATTAAATTAAGGATAGTCTCAAGCTTGTAAATCCGGGCCTTCAAACTTTTTATCTCTTTGGGTAGAATCATTAGACTCTCACATAAACTCTCCAACGCAATAACTCGGTTAACTAGTGGCCCATCTTTACTAAAACTCTGGCTGGCTTGATACTCTTCACTAGCCAAGCGAGATGCTTTCAATTGTTTCAGATACTCACCAAAAAGACCTCCAAATTCAACAGGCGGCGCTCTAGGTGTATACCACTTGAAAAAATGATTGCTGCCTGTATACCACTCTGACTGGGCCTCTGCTCTTGTAGGGTATAGGTCACTGTTGGGTTTTTGGGCCTAACAAAAATACCATTATTAAACGGGCCCTTACAGTAAACATGATACTAGAATATGGTTGTTGGTTAAACGGTGGGTTATAGACCATATAAGTTAGAAATACCTACTGTGTGGACGTAATATATCTTACACATTTGCTGGTTTAGTAAGATGATACGGTGAGTTTGAGTATCTACTATAACTACAAAAAGTAACCTAAAATCTAATACCAGATAATCTACGCCTACCCTATCCTATATTCTAACAGGCACAAATCCAACCCCACTTTATACTAACTGTTATGAAGCTCAAATCCGATCCGATAAAGCTCAAATCCAACCCGATAACCCGAATAAGACCCCTGCCTGCGACCTTCTACTTCTTATCTAACCAAATGTTAATGACAAATAAATACAAAAGTTTAAGATGGACTTGTACAGAAAGCAAAAAATCACATGGGGTGAGAGAGGCTTGAACTCTCGACCTCAGGATTACTCTAATTGCTATGAGACCTACGCGCTAGCCAACTACGCCACAACCCCTTATTATTTTCTCTTATGAGTTATGACTTAAGGTTTTATAATATGCTTTGAGGTTACAGAAACTCTAACCAGTTGACTGTTTTGTTTGGGGTTCACAACCTCAGGGAAAATGACAATAAACGTACAAATCATTTCACATGTGCAGATTGTATGAGACTACATAGAGTTGTCCGGATAAAAGAAACTGTGCTGATTTTATAGACACCGTCAGAATGACTAATCCTCTAGAACAACTTATGATAAATCACTATATCTCGTTTTAAGTGTCTTACTCGGAAGATAGTTCCATAATCACATGAACGTCTCTAACTTGTGGCATTAGCATTATTATCACAACACTTTAACGGGTCGTGGTAAGAAACGTTTTGTGACATTAGCATTACTAGCACAAGTTCCTTTGTATTTTTCGGTTTAAAATAGATTAAAAGAAAATATATAGCAACAAAGTCTGCTTTAGCACTATCGACGGCCAAAGTAAAAAAAGTGGATGTTCACTGGATTCGGACTAGCTGACAAGCGAGACTGAAGTGCCCAAAATAGTGGATAATCTACGCCTACCCTATCCTACGCCTAAAACCAAACACCACTTTATACTAACCGTTATGAATTTTAACACAAACACTTGCTATGAAACAATACCCAAAAGAAAATGCTTATACCTGTGGAAAAAGTTCCCCAAAAGACTCCCAGTGTTGAAAACTTGAGTGCTTTGACCAGAAACGGCCTCTCGGGATCTCTTGAGAAGTTTTCTTAAACCAGCGATCACACACACTTGAAGACTCTAGAATCCAGATCTAAAAAGTATAAAAATTATATATCAACATAAAAGAAACAATAATTCTTTAAATATCAATATAACTGTTTATGTAAAAATACTAACCTTGAAACACAAAAGAAATCCAGATAAAGTATATGACGGAATAAAGTTTGGATTTTTTTGCAAGGCTTTCATGTGCGAATCTTGATTATTTGAGTGCAAATTTCTGATGGAAGCATATAACTCACGCCAGATGTATTCACCCCAATTAAAAGCGTTCCACTCATCCAGATTCTCAACCATTCTAAGGAAAACATCGTCAACAGCTGATTTTAGCTCATGACCCATAAATATCACTTCCAAAGATAAAAGTAGACAAACTCGTATAGAGTCTTCATCAGACAACTTGGAAAAAAGCTCTTCATCCTCAATCAGTCCTAAAAGGTCTATGATCTTAACATACTCCCCTATCTTTTCAGGGAATACTCGATCACGGAAACTTATGTCACCCTCCCTAAACTTACGGAAGCTAAATGTCCCAAATTTAAAGCCGGTAATGAGACAAAATTCACGACGACCAAAATGTAGGGTATGTCCGTTCACATTATAAATGAGTGGCAAATCATAGTGATGACTATCAGAGAACTTTTGCTTCTGTATCATATAATGTATGATACCTTCCTCGTTGTCAACATAAGTTAAATCCAACCAACGACCAAAGCATGTGGAACGAAATAATTCACTACGATCAATTCCTAGCCTATCCTTAATCAGAGGGAAATAATGGAGCTTGCTCCTAGCGTGCACCGTAGCGTGATACTCCTAAATCACATAAGAATTAGAAAAACGGTCAAAAGTTTGTCATATAAAATCGATGGAACAACAAACTCTATTCATTTACCCTTTTTTATGTAAAGAGTTCTTGACACACTTAGCTATAAAACAAGAGAAACAACCTAATCAATAATTGTAATCCTACTTAGCTGAAATGACAGTATCAGTGATGTCTCAAAGAGATATATGTTGAGAATAAACCATACTTAGATCGACCAAACAGAGTGTTATACAAATGAGCTATAATATTCCTCAAACAAATGATGCAGTCACACTTAACTTCTAAAGATGAGATCTTTACAAACGAATTAAGTTAAGCCAATTTCTAGACTTAAAAAATGGAGACCAGCAGGGATTTTAACACCACATTGAAAGTAAATAACAAAAGTACTCACTACAAGCAGCCCTAAAAATGGAGACCAGCTGGGAATTAGTACTCACTACTAAACCGCGAACAATCTTACCTTAGAGAGATGATAGCCCTAAAAACTTCGTTGACTATCCAAGGCAAATCTTACACTAATTCAAAAAAAATTATTTACAGAATAATATTTACCAATCATTCTATTAACCAATCAATTAAATTAAAAAAAATTATTTACCAATCAATTAAATTTAAAATAATAAATTTAACAACTTCATTCTATTAAAAACCTTAATCAGTATAAAGAAAAAATAGTATAAAGAAAAATCACTCTATTCAATCAAGTATAAAGAAAAATAAAATTGTAAATTAGTCATTAAACCTTAATCATGAATCTATTAAAACAATAATCAATTAATCAATAATCAATTAATCATGAATCAATTAGTTAAGAAACGAGTGGATGAGATTATGAAAAAAAAATACCAAAGGAATCATGATAGAAAAATGAATTCAAAAACGTATAATCTGGGTCTAATATAATCAAGTATAATTCAAGTATAATTCACATATAAACATTTAAAAAAAAAAAGGACAGAAGTACGATCACAAGATTTAAGAAAAAAAATTAATGTTCCTTCCCTAGAAAAAAAGTACTTTTGGTTGATCAAAAGTGGTTGATCAGCCGTCAGTTGATCAGTAGGTGGGGACAGGTGTAGGTCAAACCTCGGGAAAAAATATTAATAAAAAAGTACTGTGGTTGATCAAAAGTGGTTGATCAGCCGTCAGTTGATCAGTAGGTGGGGGCAGGTGTAGGTCAAACCTTGAAAGAAGATATTAATAAAATAAAAGAAAGTGGGTTGATCAGATGGACACGTGTCATACAACAAACTTAGTTGATCGGTTGATCAAAAGTACATGTCTCTTTTTAGAAGAAAAAAAAAAGTTGTCTTTGTTGGGATAACATGGTGTCATTTTTGGGCCTTTTTGTACTTAGCCCTAGATAAATACTGGGTGCCTGTGTTTGACTACTTAGTAGGCTTGGGCAGTATGCGCTTCGGTACTAAAGGTAGGATATTAATTTATTGGTTTTTTTTTGAAAGGCAATTTTTACAACTCACACAACTATCTTACAATTTCTCTCACATGTCTCCACCGAGACTTGAACCCACAACCTTTAGATTAGAGGGCAACTCACATACCACTAGACCAAGAGGCCTTTAAAAGAAAATAATTTTTTTTAATAAAAACTAATCTTTTAAGTTAACTTTTTTATTTTTATGTTTCTTTAAATTGTAAAAAAAATAATTTGATAAATGTTTTTTAAAGAATTGATTGAGAAAAAAGGCATAAAGCTTATGTGTCAAAGTAAAAAAAAAAGCTTTAAAAACAAAAACAGTTAAATAAAACTTTATTGATTAAATTTTCAATAAACTAAATGATTTATGTGACAATTATAAGGTTTTTTATTTTTCGGTAACTTAAAAAAAATAACAAATGCTCCTTACACTTTATAACCTAATTAAATTACAATTACAAAATATTAGGAACGAACTTTTTTTTATACATATGTATATTAAACTAAAATGTTAAATTAAATTAAATTTATCTGTAAACTCGTATGTGCACGAGTTTATAACTAGTATCATGATAAAATATATATCTTAATCTTACAAACTCAAACTATTTAAGAAAGATCTTACAAAAATTACTTAATGTTTAAAAAAAAAAACGTTCCAAAAATGAATTATGTAACTCAATCTAATGATTTTCTTTTTCTTACAAATTCCATTCCTTCATAGGCAATGATCCTATGGACAAACAAATTATTTGGATCAAGTGAACATTAGGAAAGGTAAACCAACAATCATTCATAATACATGCCCCATACACCAAGCAAACTTTTTGGGATAGCTTCATTCACATCCAAACATAAACCCTCATATTCAAATATCCATGCACTACCAACATGTATATAAACCAGTTTCCCTTGTTTGATCAAACACAAGTTATCTGTCTCTTTCAACAACACATCAGATTCATATTAAATATTTTACACGTCTAGAGAAATGGCAATGAGAGGACGAGGTGGTCGGGGTAATCCTAACCGTCCTCCACGATTGGTCGTAGGGCGTGTGTACGAACAATTCAAGCCCATTTCTGAATGGAGGCAAGAAGATGATTATGTCACTATTCTTGTTTATCTACCTGGTAATTTAACTAACTTAAAAGCTATTTTTTGTGTTGTTACATTTCTATAGTGTATTTTTTTTTGGACAGCAAACATGAATATATGTATATTTATACACGTAGTAAAAAAAAGTAGCAAAAATGCTAGAAGACTATAAAGGAGTTTTTAACGAATCTTGCCAATTTAACAATTTGGCTCCTCTACTTTTTAACCAAGAAAAAGAATATAAACGGATAAAATAAAATATATCACTTTTTCCTCATAAAATGAGGATAAAAAATAACACTATTTTGAAGCTTCCAAATATACCAACACGAACTCACAAATATCACGTACATCCTCTCTTGTTTAACCGAAACACTTGACAAACCATCAATCCAAGTTAGCCAAGACGCGATGGAATTTAAACGAGAGTCAGAAATTATCATTCGTATAAACTAGTTATGTTTTTCATATCTGGAGGTTTTCAAAAGGAGTACATTAAGGTAAAAATAGAAGACTTAAACCTTGTTAGAGTTCGTGGTGTATATTTGATTGCTGAAAACAAATGGAGTCGGTTTCAGGAAGATTATAAAGTTCCTGAAAACTGTGAAATGAGAGGTATTCGTGCAAGATTTAATGACGGGATCTTGACAATTACAATTCCTAGGAAGATCGTTGTTCCACCACCCATCACCACGACTCAAGTTACTACTCCTAAAACCGAAGAGCAACCGTTTAGAAGAGATCAAGAAGAAGCTTTACCGAAGCCTAAAGTAGAACCGAAGGACAACACTTTGGCACCTTCTACATCTAAGCCAACCAAACAAGAACCAATGCCAACTTCTATAAACAAGCCAACCAAACACGAACCAGTGCCAGCTTCTACATCTAAGCCAACTAAACAAGAACAAATGCCACTTTCTACATCTAAGCCTAAACAAGATAAGCGTAAGATTAATACTCCTTTAAAGGACAACACTTTGCCACCTTCTACATCTAAGCCAACTAAACCGGAACTAGCGCCACCTTCTACATCTAAGCCTAAACAAGATAAGCCGAAGATTACTACTCCTTTAAAGGACAACATTTTGCTACCTTTTACATCTAAGCCAATCAAACAAAAACCAATGCCAACTTTTACAAATAATCCAACCAAACACGAACCAATGCCACATTCTACATCTAAGCCTAAACAAGATAAGCCTAAGATTAGTACTCATTTAAAGGACAACACTTTGCCACCTTCTACATCTAAGCCAACCAAACAAGAACAAATGACAGCTTCTACATATAAGCCAACCAAACACGAACGAGTTCCACCTTCTACATCTAAGCCAACTAAACAGGAACCAATCCCAACTTCTACATCTAAACCTAAACAAGATAAGCCTAAGATTAGTACTCCTTTAAAGGACAACACTTTGCCACCTTCTACGTCTAAGCCAACTAAACAGAAACGAGTGCCACCTTCTACATCTAAGCCTAAGATTAGTACTCCTTTAAAGGACAACACTTTGCCACCTTCTATATCTAAGCCAACCAAACAAGAACCAATGCCAGCTTCTACAAATAAACCAACCAAAAAGGAACAATTGCCACCTTTAAGATTTAAGCCAACTAAACAGGAACGAGTGCCACATTATACATCTAAGCCAAAACAAGATAAGCCTAAGATCAGTACTCCTTTAAAGGACAACACTTTTCCACCTTCTGCATCTAAGCCAACTAAACAGGAACCAGTGCTACCTTCTACATCAAAGCCTAAACAAGATAAGCCTAAGATTAGTACTCCTTTAAAGGACAACACCTTGCTACCTTCTACATCTAAGCCAACCAAACAAAAACCAATGCCAAATTCTACAAATAAGCAAACCAAACACGAACCAACGCCACCTTCTACATCTAAGCCAACTAGACAAGACCCAAAGCCACCTTCTACATCTAAGCGTACGCAAGATAAGCCTAAGATTAGTACTCCTTTTTTAGACAACACTTTGCCACCTTCTACATCTAAGCCACCCAAACAAGAACGAATGGCAGCTTTTACAAATAAGCCACCCAAACATAAACCAATGCCACCTTCTACATCTAAGCCAACTAAACAGGGACGAGTGCCAACTTCTACATCTGAGCCTAAACAAGATAAACCTAATATTAGTACTCCTTTAAAGGACAACACTTTGTCACCTTCTACATCTAAGCCAAACAAACAAGAACCAATGCCAGCTTCTATAAATAAGCCAACCAAACACGGACCAGTGCCAACTTCTACATCTAAGCCAACTAAACAGGAACCAATGCCACCTTCTACATCTAAGCCAACTAAACAGGAACCAACGCCACCTTCTACATCTAAGCCTAAACAAGATAAGCCTAATATTCGTACTCCTTTAAAGGACAACACTTTGCTACCTTCTACATCTAAGCCAACCAAACAAGAACCAATGCCAGCTTCTACAAATAAGCCAACCAAACAGGAACTAGTGCCACCTTCTACATCTAAGCCAACTAAATAGGAACCAGTGCCACCTTCTACATCTAAGCCTAAAAAAGATAAGCCTAAGATTATTACTCCTTTTAAGGACAACACTTTTCCACCTTCTACATCTAAGCCAACTAAACATGAACCAATGCGACCTTCTACGTCAAAGCCTAAACAAGATAAGCCTAACATCAGTACTTCTTTAAAGGACAACACTTTGCCACCTTCTACATCTAAGCCAACCAAACAAGAACCAATGCCATCTTCTACAAATAAGCCAACCAAACACGAACTAATGCCAACTTCTACATCTAAGCCAACTAAACAGGAACCAGAGCCACCTTTTAAGCCGAAACAAGATAATCCTAAGATTAGTACTCCTTTAAAGGACAACACTTTGCCGCCGCCACCACAACCAATGGTACCTTCTACTTTTAAGCCCCCAAAACAAGAACATTTGAAACCCGGTTTGCAAACAAAGGAAGCTAAGGAGGAATTTAAGTTTGGATCACTACCAACGCATGTTCCTAATAAAGACAAGAAAGATATAGTTGAGAAGAAAAATGTTGGTGAAAAGATGGATTTGAAAGAAGGAAAAGGAAAAGAAGCACTGCTCGAAAAGGAGACTAAGGGAAATTTTGAGGGTAAAATGGGACAACTAGACAATGCTCATCTTGGTTTTTTCAGGGCGATAAAGTGGAAGAGAATAAGAAGGTGCTTGCAAGGAAAGGGGTGTCGAACGAAGATAGGAAGGTGTTGGTGAATGTTGGTGTGGGTGTACTAGAGATTGTGGCACTTGGCGTTCATGTGTTCTACTCCATGGGGATCATTGGAAAGGGGAAATAAGAATCACAATCTCATCGCGTAATTTGGGCATGTATAAAATGCTTGTCGTATTAATAATGTATATTTGAGTTGTTATAATAACTTGAACCGTTTCATGCGCTATAACCTGGGTTGTTGTACTTAAGACACACATCAACACCTCTTATACTAGCTATATTTGTACGAGTTAAACTAAATTTATTAAGTTCGATTACGAGCAAACTATTTTCCTACAGAAGAAAATTACCAATCATTTGTTGTTTATATTGGTTTTGACATTTGAAAGCGCTAAGTTGCTTCAAAAACAAAGACGACAATAGATAGACGTAATTACTAACCGGAACAATGCATAATGCACCTGTTACCCAAAATACTCTTGTCAAAATGTTCTAGTTATAATCACACGTTATTTCTAATAAACATCAAAAAAGCAACAGGATTGTTCTTAAAGATATACCAACCCAGCCTAAAAAACTCCCTATAGATACTACGTTTTCCCACTCATGGATCTCCATGCTTTTCTTCTTCTTCTCCCAATTAAGGTTTCGTCGTTTGAGTAATCCATTCTCTCGGCATTTATCCCTATTCTTCAACCAAGGGGCGTAATCCTTATTCTTTTTGCATTCCACAAAGTCAGCTAATTCATCAAAATTGATAACTGTACCAAGCCCTTTGAATCTATTATTGAGTAACACTTCTCCACTGCAAGTTTCTTCTCTAACAACAATACTCTCCTTCCTTCTAATTGAAATCGGTGTGCTTGGTAAAGTTTCCACCCCCGGGAGTTCTGTTAATGTTGAATCATTTGTAGCAGAAGCATTGTTGAATAACAAGAGTGAGCAACAGTGAGTATTAGGGCATTCTTCTTGTTCATACATTTTTATAGATTAAAGTAGTAAGAACTAAGCAGGAAATCTTTTAAAGATAATAGCTCAACCAGACGAAGAATGATCATGTTGGGCAACTCACACTATTTTTTTTCATTACTTTCTAAAATTTGTAAAGAATTAATGTGTAAAATATGATTACGAAACATGTAGCCCAGATTGATACAACATAAATTCACGAGAGTAAAAGTTCACATGTATATGATTGCATGATTAAACTATATATGTTAGCCGTATTTAAAGTGATGATCATATAATATATCGTTGCGAAGCTCGTGGAAGATGCTATTCAACGGTGTCGAGAGTTCTATGTCAATGTTATGTATGTAACAGGAATTAGTCCCGAACACACAAATGAGGAAGACCTCCTATTCATGTACGCCTTAGTATAAAAGGAAAATCCAACCTCTTTGTGTGTGTGTTTTTCTATTCATTGTTTTAGAGAGATAAAGTTGTTTGTTTCTCCCACTAGGAGAACACCATCTTTGCTTTCATTCTTTTCATCTCTCTTAATCTAATCTTTCCTTTTTGTTTTAATCTTTTTTTGATCTTCATCTTCTTTTCATATCTTTAGTTTTCGTATCATCTTTATATCATGTCCTACATCTTGATCTACTCGCGTCATATTCAGATCAGTATATATTTCTTGTTTGGTTCGTGTGTATTGATCTAACAAGTGGTATCATTCACCAAGGGATTCGTGGTTAGCGTGGTTTTTGTGATAAAAAAACAAAATTTTGGGGCGTTTGGCTTGTTTTTAGGAAAAAATCACGTTTTTTTTTACGTTTTTCGAGATTATTATCGTCGATATTCCGAAATTTAACCTTTTTCCAAAATCTTCAATGGAAAATTTAGTTTTCACTTTGGATATGGTTTTGAACAAATGAAAATCAAACCTAATTAAAAACACATATAAATATATATTATAGTTTGTATATAAGAAAAGTATAATTAATGTAATTTAAATTGGAAAAAATTTCACGTTTGGTCCCTATCGTTTACCCCAAACATCAAGTTTGGTCCCTATCTCAAACTAAGTGCACAGATCGTCCCTATCGTTTACACTTTGGATCAAAATTGGTCCCTATCATGGATGGGCGTTAGTTTTGGCCGTTAAGTGATATGAGAGGAGGGGTATTTTGGACTTTTCCATATTATACATATTAATAAATCATATTATTTCTTTTTTTTTCTTTTTAATTTTTTTTTTCTTTCTTATATCTATCTCTCTTTCTCTCTCACTCATCTCCCCCCTCTCTCTCAAATCCATAAAAACTCAAATCTCTCTCACTTTCAAATCAAAACTCAGATCTAGTTATAACAAACCCAGATCAGCCGACACCCAAATCTCTCTCATTTCCGCCACCATCTTCACTCGCCTGATTCCTCCTTCGCTGACTTCGGTCAACCCTCTCTCAACCTACTTTCCCTTCATTTATCCCCTACACATGACAACATATGGGGGGGTTCTATTTCATTTGCTATCAGACCAAAATGTAATAATTTACTACCTTGTAATTAACAAAGAATAGTATGAAGATGGGTTGATTGTATAAGACGAGTGGATGCAAATGATGAAAATGAAAGTTACCAATACCTGGTGAAGAAATCGAGTAAGATTGGGTTTTAGGGCATTACAAAATGATGACATAGATGTTTGTTTATAGACCTGGGTGGGTAAAAGGGAGGTTCACAACGGTTGGAAAAATTGGAAATGGAGATCTTCAAAAGATTTTTTTCTACATGGAGCATACTTCATTCCATATGGATACGGAAGTTGTACTCCGGGTTACACTAGACATCAATCTTTCCCAGTTGCCAATGGGAATTAAGTGCCTACTTTGACGGCCAATGCAGGTCCACACTTCACAAGTTGGGAATGATGGCGTGGTTGATGTTGATGAGGTATAGGAACCTGTCGTTGCTGGGTATATCCTGTCTATGTTGCTGATGGCATTTAAGATTTGATTAGGAAATGTTTTTGTATGTGAGATTCGCACGACCCACATGTCTTTAAGATGTTTTACGCAACCAAACAAATCTTTCCTAATTTCATTCACCAAAGTCAAGTTGATGTGGAGGAGGACTGACGAGAGTGATGCGGATGAGGAGAGAGGGGGAGATGAGTGAGAGAAAGAGAGATAGATATAGGAGAAAAAAAAATTAAAAAGAAAAAAAGAAAAAATATGATTTATTAATGTATAATATGGAAAAGTCCAAAATACCTCTCCTCTCATATCACTTAACGGCCAAAACTAACGCCCATTCAAGATAGGGACCAATTTTGATCTAACGTGTAAACGATAGGAACGATCTGTGCACTTAGTTTGAGATAGGGACCAAACTTGATGTTTGGGGTAAACGATAGGGACCAAACGTGAAATTATTTCTTTAAATTGTTCAGGCCAATTCAAAAATCAAACCAAATATAAAATTAATTTTCAGTTCAATTCAATATTGAATCTGATTTACTTTAAATTTTGATTTTACCGTCAAACTTTTTTTAATCAAACTAAATAAATCGCATAAACCAAATGACTCGAACCATTAAACACCCCGCGTAAGGTGTAGATAATGTTCAAAAAGGCTCACAAAGGCTTCGTAAAAGCGCAAGATTTGACCTTTACGCGACACAGTACAACAAGATGTCTATTTAAAACTTGGCGTGATATAAAAAATAAAAAACGTGAAAAGATGTGATAAATCATGATGAAAGGAGACTTTTTTCATTTCAAATTTGGGAAAAATAGATTTTTTATAGAAATTAGAGGCCAATGTAATTTTTTAACTTTATTTTTTTGTATAACATTTTTTGTAAACTTAATTTTACTAGTACTTACTATTATATTATAAAACATTTGAAACATTTCTTTTTTTAGAAAGTGTAAAAATTAAGACTTTAAAATTGACTTTTATAGAAACATGCATTTTGTAATTGACAATCCATCTTATTTTGTAACAATATATTAAAAGAAATTTTATCTTTAAAATTGAAATATCCTTTATCTAATTATTTTTTCATAATCAAATTTCATCATATTTTCTAAAATTTTATACTTTTTAATTCAATATCTATTTTGACATATTTTAATTATTTTTTGATTTTTCTCATTTTTTAAAGTTTATTTTATTTTGATTTAATTATTTTACAACTTAAATGTTTGAATACAAATTTAATAAGGAAAAGTAGTTACATTTGTCATTTAAAAAAATGTCAGTCATACTCGTCGTCATATTGCGCGGATACTATTCTACTATATTTTTATATGATATAAATATAATAATTTATAAACATTATTATAGTTTGTGTCGCTTATTACATGTTTTAAAAACATAAAAGTTTCGCTTAACCGTTAAAGTTTGATCCTCACGCTATCAATAACCGTGACAACTAGAAATAGATAAATGCTACTTAGTGGGCTTGGGCCGTATGCGCTTTGGTACTAGAGGTAGGATATTATCTTATTGGTTTTAATATAATCCACTGTTTATATGTGTGGTACAATGATCATGAGTAGCAAAACGATTACTAGAAATAAAATATTTTAAAAGAAACTAATATTTTTTAATAAAAAATAATCTTTCAATTTAAATTTTTTATTTTTATGTATTTTTAAATTGTAAAAAAAATTATTTGATAAAAGTTTTTTAAAGAATTGATTGAGAAAAAAGACATAAAGTTTATGTGTCAAATTAAAAAAAAGAACTTCAAAAACATAAGCAATTAAATAAAATATTAATGATTAAATTTATAATAAATTAAATAATGTTATGTGAAAATTATAATTTTTATATTTTTCAGTAACTTTAAGAAATTAACAAATGTTCCTTATACTTTATAACTTAATAATATCTAAATTACAAAATATTAAGAACGAATTTTTTTTATACATATGTATATTAAATTAAAATGTTAAATTAAATTAAATTTATTTGTAAACTCGTACGTGCACGAGTTTTGTAACTAATATCATGATAAAAATACATATCCTAATCTTACAAACTCAAACTATTTAAGAAATATATTACAAAAATTACTCAATTTTTTCAAGAAAAGAAAAAGTTCCAAAAATGAATTATATAACTCAATCTAATGATTTTCTTTTTCTTACAAATTCCATTGCTTCATAGGCAATGATTCTATGGACAAACAGATTATATGGATCAAGTGAACCCTAGGAAATAGGAAAGGTAAACCAACAAGCATTCATAATACATGCCCCATACACCAAGCAAACTTTTTGGGATAGCTTCATTCACATCCAAACATAAACCCTCATATTCAAATATCCATGCACTACCAACATGTATATAAACCAGTTTCCCTTGTTTGATCAAACACAAGTTATCTGTCTCTTTCAACAACACATCAGATTCATATTAAATATTTTACACGTCTAGAGAAATGGCAATGAGAGGACGAGGTGGTCGGGGTAATCCTAACCGTCCTCCACGATTGGTCGTAGGGCGTGTGTACGAACAATTCAAGCCCATTTCTGAATGGAGGCAAGAAGATGATTATGTCACTATTCTTGTTTATCTGCCTGGTAATTTAACTAACTTAAAAGCTATTTTTTGTGTTGTTACATTTCTATAGTGTATTTTTTTTTGGACAGCAAACATGAAGGAAAAAATCTCTATAGAACCTTAGTTTAGTATAGACCCAATCAACCAATTACAACCATTCATTTTTATCATGTAACAAAAAAATTTATTTTTAAAAAATTAAATATCTCACAAACCGTTCATAGTTACGTAAAACAAAACATAATATCGCGACGAGAATTAAATCATCTATCTATCGAGGGGCACATATATATACTTTCGACGAACTTTTTTTCGACTTTTTTTCTTAAATCACGTTTGAGAGGAATCATGTATGATTTGTCACGAAACATATATGATTTTCAGAAAATCATATATGATTCATATCACGAATCATATATGATTTTCTGAAAATTATATATGATTCATATCACGAATCATATATGATTTACTGAAAATCATATATGATTCGTGACGAATCATACATGATTCGTGACGAATCATACATGATTTTCTGAAAATCATATATGATTCGTCACGAATCATACATGATTCCTCTCAGAAGTGACTTAAGAAAAAAAGTCGAAAAAAGTTCGTCGAAAGTATATACATGTGCCCCTCGACAGATAGATGATTTAATTCTCGTTGCAATGGTGTATTTTTTTTCGTTTGACGATTTACCGTTTGGGAGATATTTAATTTTAAGAAAAATGGTGGGAAATGGGTTTTTTTTTTAAAAATGAGTGATTATAATTGGTTGAATATGTTTATTTTAATTTAATAGTCTAGATAGATCTTAAATCCAAACATGAATATATATATTTATACACGTAGTAAAAAAACTAGCAAAAATGCTAGAAGATTATAAAGGAGTTTTTAGCCAATCTTGCCAATTTAACACATTGGCTCCTCTACTTTTTAACCAAGAAAAATAATATAAATGGATAAAATAAAAAATATCACTTTTTCCTCATAAAATGAGGATATAAAATGACAGTATTTCGAAGCTTCCAAATATACCAACACGAAGTCACAAATATCACGTACATCCTCTCTTGTTTAACCGAAACACTTGACAAACCATCAATCCAAGTTAGCCAAGACGCGATGAAATTTAAACGAGAGTAAAAAAATATCATTCGTATAGTCTAATTATGTTTTTCATATCTGAAGGTTTTCAAAAGGAGTACATTAAGGTAACAACAGAAGACTTAAACATTGTTAGAGTTCGTGGTGTGCGTTTGATTGCTGAAAACAAATGAAGTCGGTTTAAGGAAGATTACAAAGTTCCTGAAATGTGTGAAATGAGAGGTATTCATGCAAGATTTAATGGCGGGATCTTGACAATTAAAATGCCTAAGAAGATCGTTGTTCCACCACCTATCACCACGACTCAAGTTACTACTCCTAAAATCGAAGAGCAACCGTTTAGAAGAGATCAAGAAGAAGCTTTACCGAAGCCTAAAGTAGAACCGAATGACAACACTTTGCCACATTCTACATCTAAGCCAACCAAACAAATGCTACCTTCTACAAATAAGCCAACCAAACACGAACCAGTGCCACCTTCTACATCTAAGCCAACTAAACAAGAACCAGTACCACCTTCTACATCTAAGCCTAAACAAGATAAGCCTAAGATTAGTACTCCTTTAAAGGACAACACTTTGCCACCTTCTACATCTAAGCCAACCAAACAAGAACCAATGTCATCTTCTACAAATAAGCCAACCAAATACGAACCAGTGCCACCTTCTACATCTAAGCCAACAAAACAGGAACCAGTGCCACCTTCTACATCTAAGCCTAAACAAGATAAGCCTAAGATTAGCACTCCTTTAAAGGACAACACTTTGCCACCTTCTATATCTACGCCAACCAAACAAGAACCAATGCCTTCTTCTACAAATAAGCCAACCAAACATGAATCAATGCCACCTTCTACATCTAAACCAACTAAACAGGAACCAGCGTCACCTTCGACATCTAAGCCTAAACAAGATAAGCCTAAGACTGGTTCTCCTTTTAAGGATAACACTTTTCCACCTTCTACATCTAAGCCAACTAAACAAGAATCAGTGCCACCTTCTACATCTAAGCCTAAACAAGATAAGCCTAATATTAGTACTCCTTTAAAGGACAACACTTTGCCACCTTCTACATCTAAGCCAACTAAACAAGAACCAATGCCAACTTCTACAAATAAGCCAACCAAACAGGAACCCACACCACTTTCAACATCTAATCCAACTAAGCAGGAACCAGTGCCACCTTCTACATCTAAGCCTAAACAAGATAAGCCTAAGATTAGTACTCCTTTAAATGACAACACTTTGCTACCTTCTACATCTAAGCCAACCAAACAAGAACAAATGCCAGCTTCTATAAATAAGCCAACCAAACAAGAACCAATGCCACCTTCTACATCTAAGCCAACTAAACAAGAACCAGAGCTATCTTCTACATATAAGCCTACACAAGATAACCCTAAGATTAGTACTCCTTTAAAGGATAACACTTTGCCACTTTCTACATATAAGCCAACAAAACAAGAACTAATGCCAGCTTCTACAAATAAGCCAACCAAACAGGAACCAATGCCACCTTTTACATCTAAGCCAATTAAATAGGAACCAATGCTACCTTCTACATCTAAGCCTAAACAAGATAAACCTAATATTAGTACTCCTTTAAAGGACAACACTTTGCCACCTGCTACATCTAAGCCAAACAAACAAGAACCAATGCCAGCTTCTATAAATAAGCCAACCATACACGAACCAATGCCACCTTCTACATCTAAGCCAACTAAACAGGAACTAGAGCCACCCTCTACATCTAAGCCTAAACAAGATAATCCTAAAATTAGTACTCCTTTAAAAGACAACACTTTGCTGTCGCCACTACAACCAATGAAACCTTCTACTTTTGAGCCCCCAAAACAAGAACCTTTGAAACCCGCTTTACAAACAAAGGAAGCTAAGGATGAATTTATGTTTGGATCAGTACCAATGCATGTTCCTAATAAAGACAAGCAAGATATAGTTGAGAAGCCTAATGTTGGTGAAAAGACGGTTTTGAAAGAAGGAAAAGGAAATGAAGCATTGCTCGAAAAGGAGACTAAGAGAAATTTTGAGGATAAAATAAGACATCTAGACAATGCTCATCTTGGTTTTCAGGGCGATAAAGTGGATGAGAATAAGAAGGTACTTTCATGGAGAGGGGTGTTGAACGAAGATAGGAAGGTGTTGGTGAACGTCGGTGTGGGTGTACTAGTGATAGTCGCACTTGGCCTTCATGTGTCCTACTCGATGGGGCTCTTTGGCAAGGGGAAATAAGGATCACAATGTTAATATATGCATCGCGTAATTCACGGATGTATAAAATGATTGTCGTATTGATATTGTAGATTTGGGTTGTTATAATAACTTGAACGGTTTCATGCGCTATATCCTAGGTTGTTGTACACAAGACACACATAAACACCTCTTATAATAGCTATATTTGTATGAGTTAAACTAAATTTATTAAGTTCGGATACGGGCAAACTAATTTCCTACAGAAGAAAATTACCAACATTTCTTGTTCATATTGGTTTTGACATTTGAAAGCGCTAACTTTGCTTCAAAAACAAAGACGGCAATACACGTTTCACCTAGTTGCTAAACATGAAGACTTATTTTTTTCTTGTTTCACTTATTTTATTTACTTATTTATCAAAGATAATTTTGATTAGCAAAGTATACTCCTAGTCAATCTGCAAAATAAGAATAAGAAAGTGGGTCTACTCTTTATTTGGGTTCATTTCTTTTCCTATAAGTATTCATTGTTATTTGCTTTTGAGTTTTATAATAAGAATCCTACGGGAAGCTTTTCTTTGAATTCATATATTCGTGTGTGTGACCATTTGATTAACGATCCGCATCATTTGGTATCGGAGCTCTTGGTGCTCAAATGGTCGGACGTGGGAGACAAACTCGTAATTCCAATCGTAGAGACCCCGACCAAGGCAACGATGGCAGTCTACGAGACCCACGTGATGTCGAAATCGAACGCCTTCAACAACGAATCAGAGACCTTGAGATCCAGCAGGAGGAGTTGCAGGATGAAGAAACTGAATCCGAACCGCATGGTTGGGATGCAGGGGACGAGGAGGAACAAAATCCTTTTGGTAGTTTCTGACAAAACTTACGAGGACCAAACCGGGAAGATCCATTCCGCAACATGGGGATGAAAATAGAGATCCCTGAATTTGAAGGCAAGGTACACCCCGATGACTTTATTGATTGGTTGAGTACTGTTTAAAGAATCTTTGATTTGCGAGACATACCTGATCATTTAAAGGTAAAGCTCGTGGCCATTAAGATTCGAAAGTATGTGTCCCTTTGGTGGCAATGTAAAAAAACAACGTTCAAAATAAAGGAAATCACGAGTAGAAACATGGTCAAAGATGAAGAAAGTATTACAAGAAAAATTTCTTCCGGTTAATCACCGTCAAGAAGCCTTCCTAGACTACCACAATTTAACCCATCGAAACACATCAATTCATTTTATTGCCGAGTTTGATCGACACAGACTGAGATGCGGCGTTGTTGAAGAAGAACAACAAGTTATTGCTTGTTTTTTTAGGTTGTTTACGACCTGATATTTCTGATACTATACAACTGCAACCATATTGGTCTTTTGCGGATGTATGTCGACTAGCACTTAAAGTGGAAAAACAGTTAAAGAACAAGGGGCGTCCACGGGTCATTTGACAATAACACCCATGAAGTCCTCTACAACAAAAACCGACATTCCAAGTACCTCAACAACCCAACGTGCCGTAAGATGTTTCAAATGCTAAGAAATAGGTCATATCGCGAGGGATTGCCTAAACAAACAATTGGTGACGTTGGTTGACGAAACACCACCTGTTTACGGCACCAATAATGGGGAAGAAGACGACGACAAATATGAGGTTGTATATGCTTATCATGGAGAAGCCTTGGTAACACAATGTGTTCTAAATGTAGTGGTGTCGTAAACTGTTGATGATGCATCATGGTTGTGAAATAATATATTTCGAACCAAATGCACAACTAAAGGTAAAGTATGTGGTGTAATCATCAATGGGGGCAGCTGTGAAAACATGGTGGCAACAACCCTGGTTGAGAAACTAGGTCTCAATGTTCAAGACCATCCAGAACCGTACCAACTTACATGGCTAAAAAAGGGAAACGTCGTCAAGGTTAGTAAACATTATCTAGTTCATTTATCGATTGGAAAAAATATAATGATGAAGTATGGTGCAAGGTAATTCCCATGGATTCATGTCACATTCTATTAGGAAGACCTTGGCAATACGATCGAAGAACCAAACACGACGGGTTTTGGAATACATATAGTTTCAAGAAAGATTGAATTAATATTATGCTAGCACCACTTGACACTAGAGAAGAGCCTTCTGATGCACTCATACTTACAAAATCTCAATTCGTGGGGTTAACAAAACTCAACCCACATTTTGTTGCTTTTGATTTAGTAGTTGTAGAAGCAAATGCTATTGCACCATCCATTCCAAGTGTTATCCAACCCTTGATATCTGAATTTTAGGATGTATTCCCTGAAAATATTCCACCCGGGTTGCCACTCATGAGGGACGTACAACATTGCATCGATTCTGTACCAGGTTCAGTTATTCCTAACAAACCAGCGTATCGCATGAACCCAAAAGAATTTGAAGAATTCCATAGATAAGTTAACGACTTACTCGAGAAAGGACTCATACGAGAGAGAATGAGCCCATGTGTCGTACCAACCTTGTTAGTTTTGAAACATTACGGTGATTTTCGTATGTGCATCGATAGTAGAGTAGTCAACAAAATAACAGTGAAGTACCGATTTCCCATTCCGCGATTCGATGACTTGGTTGATCAATTACATGGGTCAACGATTTTTTCGAAGATCGATTTGCGAAGTGGGTACTAACAAATCCTCATACGACCTAGGGATAAATGGAAAACCGCTTTTAAAATACGCGATGGCTTATACGAATGGATGATGATGCCCTTTGGGTTGTCCAATGCACCGAGCACTTTTATGCGTCTTATGAACCAAGTTTTTCAACCTTTTATTGGTCGTTTTTTTTAGTTTACTTTGATGACATTCTTGTTTTTAGCAAGGACACCGAGCAACATTTGTTACACCTTCGACAAATTTTTTCAGTGTTGCGAAAACATAAGTTATATGCAAATGGGAAAAAGTGTTACTTTCTAACTCCTGAAGTTATCTTTCTTAGCTACTTAGTTTCAGGGGAAGGGATACAGATGGATAATGCAAAGGTTGAAGTGATTACGAGTTGCCTACCCACACTTCGATTCATGATATTCGTACTTTTCATGGGCTGGCATCTTTTTACTGTCGTTTTATTCGAAACTTTAGTAGTATTATTGCCCCTTTGACAAAATGCATGAAAGGTGGGAAATTTCATTGGACTAAAGAAGCAGGAGACACATTTGAAGAGTTGAGACAAAGGGTTACCAAAGCACCGGTCTTAGCACTTCCAAATTTTGATGACGTGTTTCAAGTTGAATGTGATGCTTCTAGACTCGGTATAGATGATGTGCTAAGCCAAAATCAGCTACCAATAGCCTTTTTTAGCGAGAAGTTTAATGAAACACGTCGTAAATATTCTACATACGACAAGGAATTTGATGCCATTGTACGAAGTTTAGAATATTGGAGTCATTACTTGTTGTCTAATGAGTTTATTCTCTTTTCTGATCACGAAGCTCTCAAATATATGAATGGACAACATAAGCTCAAGCCTCGTCATACCAAATGGGTTGAATTCCTACAAGCATATTCATTCGTTATTAGGCATAAAGCAGACAAGTCAAATACCGTTGCTGATGCTCTAAGTCGACGACACGTTCTCACTTATGCACTAAAGGTTCAGGTACGTGGTTTTGATACTTTTCGCGAATTATACCAAGATGATCCAGACTTTAGGAATGTTTGGAGCCGCTGTCAAAATGAGCCTTTTCAAGATTTTTCAAAACATGATGGATACCTCTTTAAGGGTGCTCATTTATGTGTACCTTTGAGTTCATTACGAGATTCAATTATTTAAGAGAGTCTTGCGCGGGGGAGGGGGGGCTTGCGGGTCACTTTGGGAGAGACAAGACATTGGACTTCATCAGTGGTCAATTTTATTGGTCCAAAATAGAGCGAGATGTTTCACGAATCATTGCACGATGTCGGGTTTGTCATGTTGCCAAAACCCACCATACGAACGCAGGTTTGTACACTCTGTTACCCGTACCCGAGGTTCCGTGGGAATATGTTAGTTTGGATTTTGTCATGGACTTACCTCGAACCCAACGACAAAAAGATTTTGTTAATGCAATGATGCCTAAAAATGTTACTTGCATTTTTCGGTCTCGCTTTGTTTTGATTACGACAATATATAAAAACAAGCATTTACAAAAACAACGAAAAACGAATTCTCGAGTTCAAGTATTTTTTCATTTCAACCATTATCAGTTAAGGTATGAACAATCAAGTTTTCATCTTAATTAAGTGATCAAGGATTTAAGTTTTCTTAAAACTCACCTTTTATTAGATGACAAAGTTTTTATTAAACTTTATTTTTAAGAAAATGTTTATTAAATTATGTTAGTGCAAACATTATGATGCTTTGTCGATATAATCTCTTTGTGTTTTGTTGATGACAAACGTATAATTCGCAATACATTATGTAAAATGTTAAGGTACTCGTAATCACTCAAGAATACATTTGTATACTTCTCTCGACACCTCCAAGACCGCATTCGGCATGAATCACTCAAGGTATGTACAAACATGTCATTAACCTAACTAAGTGATCAAGGATTAATATTTTCTTAAAACTCACATTTTAATCAAATGTGACAAAAGATTTTAATTAACTTTATTTTTAAGAAAATGTTTTATTAAAAAGAAAATGGAAATTTGAATTTGGCATATTCTATATGCCAAAGGAATATCCTTTGAGGGTATAAACTACCCCAGATGGCATATCCCCACTAAAGGACAAATTTGCACGGACTCCGACGCGGAGGTTCCTTAAAGGAACCCCCGGTTCCTTATTGATAAGGTACCGCGGGTAGAGATAAGGAACCGCGGGTCTTTTTGACCGTTGCAATGTTGTTCTATAAATAGTGGATCATTTCCAGGTTTTCTTTCAACCCTTTTTGCACAGTTTCTTTCAAAAACCATCTTAGATCCTTGATTAGTTAGTTTTGATTAATCTTGTTTAAGATGTGATTCAATCTTCAATCTCCTCATCCTCTCAAGTGCAAAGAGAAGAACACTATCATTACCATGATGTGTTGGGTTCACTACATGATGAAGATCTTTCCTTCTATAGATCTAAGTTATGTTTTTAGTCTTCCTACTATGTATATGTAGAAGATCCAAGTGTTGGGTACACTTGGATGTGTTTGTAAGGGTAGAATATCCAAGTGATGGGTATCATTGGATTAGGTGTTAGTTGTGTAGATCCAAGTCTTGTTAGTACTTGGATATAGTGTTAGAATTATAGATCTAAGTGTTGTGTGCTTAGATCTATATGGTTTATGTGTTTAGGCCATAGAACACAAGGTTTGTTATGTTGGGCCATAAAACATAACTAGTAGGTAGATTAGGTTGTGTCTTGGTAGTTCTCACTAAACTCTAAAATGATGTGGTTGTGTCTAGGGAGTTCTCACTAAACTATAAAGTGATGTGGTTGTGTCTTGTGAGTTCTCACTAAACTTTAAAGTGATTAGTAGTTGTGTTGTGTGAAGTTCTCACTTAGCTTCAAAGTGAAGAGTCGTGAAGATTGGTTCTAGCTTTCGATTAGAACTCGACATCTAGCCTTGTGTCGTTAAATGGTGAAGTGGGCGACGTTGTGTAGATTGGTCCTACCTAAGATTAGGACTCGACTTTTAGCTTAGAGTCGAAAATTGGATAAGCGACGTTGTGTATGGTTTCTCCACCTTAAGGAGTTTGTTGACTAGTGAAGTAACTCTCGAGTAAGGTGTACTCGAGGAGTGGAGTAGGGCGAAGAGGAGCTTCGTGACCGAACCACTATAAATCATCGTGTCGGTACTTTCATTTACATTTATGTCTTTACCTTTGTAGATGTATTTATAATTGCATACTTGTGTTGTGTATCTTTGTGTGCATCACATAATCTAAACATCTAAGTTGCGGAAAAGCTATGGCTAAGTACGTGTGTGCTTCATGTTTAGATTATGGTCAAGTGTACATCACTTATTCTAAACATCCTAGTTGCGGAAAAGCTTGTGCTTAGTACGTGTGTGCTTAGTGTTTAGACTATTGCTTGATGTACTCTTGATTTGATGTGCTTGTGTGTTTTCTTACTTGTAGTATTTATCTCTCAATCAAACACATCTCACATCTAGTCAAGATTGATAAGGAATTTGATACAAAGGATTGTTATGGTTTCAAATTAACAATGTTGCTACGTCCACTGTCGGCGGTTCGTTATTGGACCGGCGGTTCCTTATCAATAAGGAACCGCGGGCAGAGATAAGGAACCGCAGGCAGTAGATTGAGCCGAAATGTTTTGAAAATGAACTAGAAACTATTCAACCCCCCCCTTCTAGTTTCTACAATTGGTATCAGAGCGAGGTTACTCAAGATCTTTGAAGTATATTGTACTTTAAAGCTTGGATCGATCTTTGCTCTCTTTTTCAAAACAAATGGTTTTTAAAATGAAAACTGTTTTCAAAAATAGAGACGATCTTTGTATCAAATTGTTCATGAAGAATGATTACTTATGAAATGTGTTTCGTTGTTTTATTCGTACAAGTTTTGGTGTTAAATAAACTTTGTATAATAGCTTGAATTAAATCTATTCATGTTTGGAAGTATAAAAATCTTTTGTTTCATAATTAACTCTAAAATACGAGTTTTATGTGTCTAAAATGATTTTTTAGAGTCCTAAGTCCTTCCAAAAAGTTACCAAATGATTTTGGCCAAAAACTCATTTTTTGTACTCTGACCGCGGTTCTTTATTGTTCCCCGCGGATCCTTATCAATAAGGAACCGCAGTCAGTCTGACTCAGATTTTTGAAAACTTTGAAAAATCATATAAAATCAACCGTAAGTCCGTAGAAGTCGTGCCACCCGTCATTTCGAACGTAATTGAATTTTCTTTAAATTAAAAATGCTTCCAAACCTTTATTCAAACTTTAAAATTTGGATGGTTTCTAAGTTCCATACTTTGTCCAAAGTATTGAGCGTCGGTTTGTCGTAAAACTTGTGTTTTACTCTTTTCTATTAAGTTGGACATCTCTTGGTGATATATCTTTGAAAATTGATATATTTACAAAGTGTTAAACTTAATTAAATTTTAAATGGGTCAAAGACTATTTTTAAATAAAATCAAGCTATGAATACTTTGTTGTATCTAACACTCAAAACATGGACGAATGGTTTTATGTGTTAAACTAATTGTTTGTGTATGTTTCCTTGTGTGTTATTATTATATGTAGACATTATTAAGTGTTCTTTGCTATTTGTAGTAGTATTGCTTATATGTCTAGTCTCTTGTACCTTGCTTGGTATTTGTTAGTATCTAGTTTTTCCTAATTAGGATGTATGCTAGATTTCTTGCATTTTGGTTGCAACATTATTTGTGCATTGCATATAGGATCAACATCTCTAGGTTTATATATGTTATATAAACATCATGTACACCTCGTTATGTTTATTAACACTCTTAGGTTTGAAAGCTTTGGGAGCTTATCAAATCTATTGATTTGGGTCGTCTTACTCGATCATTGTGTTATTAGTTCAAGTAGATAAATGTCTTACTATAAAACATGAAACACCCTTTGAAAATCTTAGCTATTTTCTCTTAAAAGAGTGTTTGTGGGAATCAAGAAAGATTTCGATTAAATATCAATGCATTATTCAAACTATGATTGGTATCATTATCGAATCTAATTGACATGTTTTTTAGTGTAGACATGAATGTGGTTTATTAATAATATACATCGGATCATAACTCACACTTGTGTTGATGGTGTTATATTGAATCTACTTGTTCAAATTGTTAGACATATTTTGTTTAATAATTACTTATAATGCACAATAGAGTCGGTTTGATAACTTGGATGTTTCATCCGGAATACTCAAGTAATTTACATTGCTATGCAATTTATAAATGTGTCATTTCCGAAAGACCAATCAAGAGTGTTCTAACAAATTTTATAAACTTGGTTTGTACAATTCAATGTTATTGGCCTCAAGATCTATTAAGGTAATTAACCTTAACTAGACTCTTTTGTCAAGATATGCAATGGTGCATTCTTAACCCTCATTAGGTCATGCATTGTGTCGCCATGCAAGTTTCATCCTTGCTAAACTTTATTAGGCAAATGTTGGAATTACATTTTGTCTAACTTGAGAATGACTACTAGAGAATTTATGCATTAGGATCTTAATTTGACCTAACGGTTGAATTACTTCCATGTGGGAAGTTGAGTTGGTGTATAACTCGTAAAAATGGTCGTGTTTAGCCTTAATTGAGCACCTCTAGTGATAGTCTCATACTCATTCTCTAAATCGGCTAAATGGCTCTTCCTATATATGACTAATGATAGTTTACTTTGATGAACTTTGTATGTCATTAGGAGTCTTTTTCTTTTGTAGCCATTAGGTTTTTCTTAGCTTTCTTCTTACGTGCTAATTGAACCTATGTGTCTTTCCTTTGTGTGTGTTCTAGTTTTTATTGCTCTTAAGCATGACTTTATGATAAGTTAGACTAGAATATTAGGATTTGCTTAATTGGAAAATCCTCCTTCACCACCTAAACCAAGCCTCACCACCTTAACCAAGCCTCTGTAGGCGGTTCTTTAAATAGACCGCGGCTCCATATCAATATGGAACCGCCGGTGGAGATAAAGAACCGTCGGCGGAAGCTCTCAAATTCGGGTTTTCTGAAACTTCCCAATTGTTCCAACACCCTTTGGAATCTTTGTTTCAAACCTTTGATCACTCCCAAAATATCTTGGGCTTTCCTTTTTTAACCCTTTACTAGTTTGGATCATCCCCTCACCCTTTTAAACCCTCCTTGTTAGCCTTGTTCTTCACACCTCAAACCATTCATCCTTACCCCTTAAACCACCCATTACTACCATGGTTTCTACAAGAACCTTCAATTCATCCAAAACCTCCTCTTCAAAGAGGCACCTCAAAATTAATATTAAGTTACCCAAACTTAACTCTTCACCCTTTCACACACCCAAGAATGAGATTGTTCCAATTCTCATCTCTTCATCACCCTCACCACCTCTTGCTCCATGCAAGACTACCTCAACCCATGGTACCAACCATTCACATGGTTCTACCTCCTCTTCATTCCAATCTAGAATGAATGAGCTAACCTCACCCTTCACTCCAAGTACTCTCTTGGATGTGACTACCCAACCTCAACCCATCCAAAGCATTCCCATTGTAAATGACTTTGTTGATACCTTGGTGACTTTACCTTTTACCCCTTCAAACTCACCCACATCACCCATCCAAAGCATTTCCATTGTGAATGACTTTGTTGAACCCTTGGTGACTTCACCTTTCACCCCACCTAATTCCGCCACCACCCTTGTCTTTCATTTAAGCATGTGGATTGCTTATTGCTAAGACATCTAATTTAAGCAAATCTTAGGATTCTAGTGTAACTAAGATTAAAATTATGCTTAAGTTTTAGGCTTGTTTTTTTTATATACATCTTTGTATGATCTTTATTCTCTTGTATTCCCTTTCATGTTTTTCAACATGATTCTTCTTTGAGTCTTAGATCTTGTTGTTATTTTGTCTCTTTCTTTTCTCTTATTTTGAGTCTTTTTCTTAAACTAATAAGAAGTAGGAATCTTCTTGGAGATTTACATTACATGTAGCTTGATTTGTGATATCTAGATTGATGACTTGCTTGTATGCTACTTGCTTATATATCTTCTTGCTTATCCGTATGTTATATGCTTAATTGATTAGTTAATGAATGCATGCTTATTATAAAGGTTTTGTCTTTGTCAAGCAATTCCGACATAATATCTCTTAGATGTGTCTAACTCATGCATGTCCTTAAATGCTACGTGCTAACATGTTTTACTTAGTCTTCTCTTTTTAAGTAATCTTATTTCTTGCATGCCATATGTGTTAATTGCGCACCTTCTCTACATTGGTTTATTGTAGACTTCATAAGGCATTGCATGAATTATCCTATGTGCTTACTTGATTTTATGTTAGATTTTGTACTAACTCTTCATGTCTTCTTGAGCTTCTTTTGAGTTTCTTCTCTTATTTTCTTTCGAGATTTCACTATCACCTTCTAAGGTATAGTATTCATGAATTAATTTGTGAAGTTATCCTTAACTTCTTTGTTGAGTCTCTCTCAATTCATTTTAATCATGCTCTTCTAAGTCGAGTCTCTTTCTTCTAGTCTTTCTAAACTAAGTTGAGTCGAGCCTTACCCTTTCCTCATCATGTAATTGTTCTTTGAACATCCATAATGATTGAGAAGAGCTACGAAACTTTGAGCATGTAGTTTATCGTATGCTAAACACCATTTGGTGTCGACATTCATACGCATTGTTGCCTATAATGTCCTATATCCCGTTTTTTTTCTCAAAGCGTCGATTTATCCGCTTTTGGTTTTCCCTTATTTTTTTTTGTCAAAAATGTCTCTAGGTTGAGATATCTTTGTTCCTCTTTCTGAGAGTTGATTGCGGTTAAAATTTACAATTGGTATGGGTGATTCCATCAATTCTAAGTTTTTAACACCTTGAGATGATATCTTCAAATTCTTGGATGTTTTCTACCTCTACTCCAACAATTTTGAATTGATTTCCTCAAAATCCTCTCCTTGTTTTTTTTGAGAGTTGATGGTTAAATCTTGAATTTTCTTGGGTGATTCCAAAAAATCTAAGCTTTTTACCATTTGACATATTATCATTACAATTGGTATGGATGTTTCTTTTCTATCTCTATTCCAACAATTGTGAATTGATCTTGTCAAGATCCTCTCCTTTGATTTTTTTTGGATTGATAGCATCGCATGCACACTTCTTTGCTTGTCATTGTTTGTGCAAACGACTTGTTTATCATCCCCGTTTGGGTGACATCTCCTTTTATATATGCTCTTGTATACTAACCTTGTTTTGTAGGACACTTCTAACCCATTTTTGTAGCTCGTCACTATTCTTGCTTTGTTGGTGCCTCGAGCAAGGGGGAGCTCATATCAAGGGGGAGCATTTGCAAGAGTTCAAGTCATTACATTTGCGATCGTTGACTCACTCAAATTGCATTCATCGAACATCTTGCAAGTAATGCATTTTGGACACTCGTAGATAAGCATATTATTATGCTTGGAGTTGGTTAACCTATGGTGATTGAAGACTTCACTAGGATGACGCAAGCTCAATATTTTTGTATGATGGGTTTATGGTTTGGATTCTCGCCTCTCAACCGTCGACCACTAGTGATGATCTACCTTTTGGATGCAAGCTCGTGTGACGTTAATTCTTCTCCTCTTCAAAGGACGTGCTATCGATGACTACCACTTTGGATGTGTGCTCTCTCGACGTTGATTCTTCTCTTCTTCAAGACGTTGACTACCTTTTTGATTCGACAAAAGGGGGAGAAGTAAGTGTAAACGAGTAACTTATGCATTTTAATATGTGTTGCGGTTTACTTGTTTGTCATCATCAAAAAAGGGGAGATTGTTAGTGCAAACATTATGATGCTTTGTCGATATAATCTCTTTGTGTTTTGTTGATGATAAACGTATAATTCGCAATACATTATGTAAAATGTTAAGGTACTCGTAATCACTCAAGAATACATTTGTATACTTCTCTCGACACCTCCAAGACCACATTCGGCATGAATCACTCAAGGTATGTACAAACATGTCATTAACCTAACTAAGTGATCAAGGATTAATATTTTCTTAAAACTCACATTTTAATCAAATGTGACAAAAGATTTTAATTAACTTTATTTTTAAGAAAATGTTTTATTAAAAAGAAAATGGAAATTTGAATTTGGCATATTCCATATGCCAAAGGAATATCCTTTGAGGGTATAAACTACCCCAGATGGCATATCCCCACTAAAGGACAAATTTGCACGGACTCCGACGCAGAGGTTCCTTAAAGGAACCCGCGGTTCCTTATTGATAAGGTACCGCGGGTAGAGATAAGGAACCGCGGGTCTTTTTGACCGTTGCAATGTTGTCCTATAAATAGTGGATCATTTCCAGGTTTTCTTTCAACCCTTTTTGCACAATTTCTTTCAAAAACCATCTTAGATCCTTGATTAGTTAGTTTTGATTAATCTTGTTTAAGATGTGATTCAATCTTCAATCTCCTCATCCTCTCAAGTGCAAAGAGAAGAACACTATCATTACCATGATGTGTTGGGTTCACTACATGATGAAGATCTTTCCTTCTATAGATCTAAGTTATGTTTTTAGTCTTCCTACTATGTATATGTAGAAGATCCAAGTGTTGGGTACACTTGGATGTGTTTGTAAGGGTAGAATATCCAAGTGATGGGTATCCTTGGATTAGGTGTTAGTTGTGTAGATCCAAGTCTTGTTAGTACTTGGATATAGTGTTAGAATTATAGATCTAAGTGTTGTGTGCTTAGATCTATATGGTTTATGTGTTTAGGCCATAAAACACAAGGTTTGTTATGTTGGGCCATAAAACATAACTAGTAGGTAGATTAGGTTGTGTCTTGGTAGTTCTCACTAAACTCTAAAGTGATGTGGTTGTGTCTAGGGAGTTCTCACTAAACTATAAAGTGATGTGGTTGTGTCTTGTGAGTTCTCACTAAACTTTAAAGTGTTTAGTAGTTGTGTTGTGTGAAGTTCTCACTTAGCTTCAAAGTGAAGAGTCGTGAAGATTGGTTCTAGCTTTCGATTATAACTCGACATCTAGCCTTGTGTCGTTAAATGGTGAAGTGGGCGACGTTGTGTAGATTGGTCCTACCTAAGATTAGGACTCGACTTTTAGCTTAGAGTCAAAAATTGGATAAGCGACGTTGTGTATGGTTTCTCCACCTTAAGGAGTTTGTTGACTAGTGAAGTAACTCTCGAGTAAGGTGTACTCGAGGAGTGGAGTAGGGCGAAGAGGAGCTTCGTGACCGAACCACTATAAATCATCGTGTCGGTACTTTCATTTATATTTATCTCTTTACCTTTGTAGATGTATTTATAATTGCATACTTGTGTTGTGTATCTTTGTGTGCATCACATAATCTAAACATCTAAGTTGCGGAAAAGCTATGGCTAAGTACGTGTGTGCTTCATGTTTAGATTATGGTCAAGTGTACATCACTTAGTCTAAACATCCTAGTTGCGGAAAAGCTTGTGCTTAGTACGTGTGTGCTTAGTGTTTAGACTATTGCTTGATGTACTCTTGATTTGATGTGCTTGTGTGTTTTCTTATTTGTAGTATTTATCTCTCAATCAAACACATCTCACATCTAGTCAAGATTGATAAGGAATTTGATACAAAGGATTGTTAAGGTTTCAAATTAACAATGTTGCTACGTCCACTGTCGGCGGTTCGTTATTGGATCGACGGTTCCTTACCAATAAGGAACCGCGGGCAGAGATAAGGAACCGCAGGCAGTAGATTGAGCCGAAATGTTTCGAAAATGAACTAGAAACTATTCAACCCCCCCTTCTAGTTTCTACAAATTAAATATTTGAAAATTTGAAAATGGCATATTCCATATGGTTAAGAATATCCTTTGAGAATAAATATTCCACCAGATGTGACTACCCTACTAAAAGACAAAAGGGCACGGAGTCTACCTCCATGGTTCCTTAAATGCCTATGCAGTTCCTTATCGATATGGAACCGCACGCATAAATAAGGAACCGCGTCCAGAAAGAGCCGTTGGGCTTTTGTCTTATAAATAGTGGACCATTCTCAGATTTTCTCTTCACCTCTTTTGCACAAAAATTTCCAGATTCAAACATACTTCTTAAATCATTCAAATCCTTGGTTATTTGGTAGATTACTACTTGTTTAGAAGTAAATCTTTCTCCTCCCATCTCTTCCTGTTCAAGTGCAAAAAGAAGAACACTTTCATCCTTGAAGTGTCGAGCCTACCTCAAGATCTATTGAAGATCAAGTTTTATTTATTCATTTTAGTTGTGTTGTGAAGATCTAAGTAGTTATGTTATTTGGAGTTGTGTTGTGAAGATACAAAAAGTTGTGTTTATTTAGAAGTTGTGTATGTAGTGAGGTTAATAATTAGTTCTTAAAGTATATTTGTGTAGATTGGTCCTAGCTAAAACTAGGGCTCGACTTTTAGCTTAGAGTCGGAAATTGGTTAAGCGACATGTATGGTTTCTCTACCTTAAGGAGTTTGTTGATTAGTAAATTCTCGAGTAAGGAGTACTCGAGGAGTGGAGTAGGGACGAGGAGTGAGCTTCGTTGTCGAACCACTATAAATCCTTGGTGTTTAGTTTGATAGTTCTTTTCCTTTTCTCTTTACATTCATTATTCTTTACTTGCTTATACTTGTGATTATTAGCTTAGTTGCACTATCCCTTGTCCATATTGTGTATAAGAAGATTTCACATATTTGCTCAAGCCTAAGTTTTTGAAAAGGATTTTTGAAAACCCATATTTAACAAGTAAATTTAAGATACTATTCAACCCCCCTTATAGTTTCTACAGATTCAGTTATGGTTGTTGTCGACAGGTTTTTTGAAATGGCTCATTTTGTACCTTGTTCGAAAACATACGCCGCGAGCCAAATTGCAAGGTTGTATTTATCTGAAATTATTAAGCTCCACGGGGTTCCAAAGACACTAACTTCAGATCGCGATGTCAAATTTGTGAGTCATTTTTGGCGCACACTTTGGAAACGTATGGGTTCGAAGGTGCAATTTAGTAGCTCTCACCACCCACAAACTGATGGTCAAACCGAGGTTACTAACTACAGCTTGGGAAATCTTTTGTGTAGTCTCATTGGTGATAATCCTAAGCAATGGGATCTTACACTTGCTCAAGCCGAATTCGTATATAATTGTTCAACTAATCGCACAACAGGAACGAGCCCATTCATGATAGTTTATGGACGCAACCCCTTCACTCCACTTGCCTTGACACCAATTCCGCTTATCGAGCATGTGAGCATTAAAGGGAAAGAACATTCCAACCAAATTAAATAACTCCACAAAAAAGTGTGGGAGCAGATTATTCGACATAATGCGCAATATCAGATTCGAGCCAACAAACATCGAAAACGGGTTGTATAAAAAGAAGGTGATCTTGTTTGGATTAAATTACTCAAAGAGCATTTCCCAACTGGCCGTTTTGGGTAATTGAAACCGCGAGCTGATGGACCATTTCGGGTTCTCAAATGAATTAATGACAATGCCTATAAGATCAAGCTTCCTGGTCATTACAATGTTTCATCCATTTTCAATGTAACAGATTTGTCACCATTTGATGGCTCTAATGATGAAGAAACAGACTCGAGGGGGAGTGATTTTCAAGATGGGGAGGATGATGCAGGAGCAGTCTCAGGAGGGAGTGTTTTTCAAGGTGAGGAGGATGATGCAGGAGCATGAACATGAGAATACAGGTTTCACCTAATTGCTAAACATAAAGACTTATTTGTTTTCTTGTTTCACTTATTTAGTTTACTTATTTACCCAAGACAATTTTTATTAGGAAAGTATACTCCTAATCAATCTACAAAATAAGAATAGGAAAGTGGGTCTAATCTTTATTTGGGTTCGTTTCTTTTCCTATAAGTATTCCTTGTTATTTGCATTGGAAAGACAGTTTTTTTTAGTTTTATAATAAGAATCACACGGGAAGCTTTACTTTGAGCTCTTATATTTGTGTGTGTGATCATTTGATTAACAATCCGCATCATGGACATAATTACTAACCGAAACAATGCAGAATACATCTATTACCCAAAATACTTCTGTCAAAATATTCATGTTATAATCACATGTTCTTTATGATAAACATCAAGAAGGCAATAGGATTGTTCTTAAAGATATACCAACCCAACCAAAAAAAACTATCCCTACAGAATCTACGTTTTCCCACTCATGGATCTCCATGCTTTCTTCTTCTTCTCCCAGTTAAGGTTTGCTCGTTTGAGTAGTCCCTTCTCTCGGAATTTATCCCTATTCTTCAACCAAGCAGCGTAATCCTTATCCTTCTTGCATTCTACAAAGTCAGCTAATTCATCAAAATCGGTAACTATACCAAGCCATTTGAATCTATTCTTGAGGAACACCTCTCCACTGCAAGTTTCTTCTCTCACATTAACACTCTCCTCGCATCTAATTGGAACCGGTGTGCTTGGTAAATTTTCCACCCCCGGGATTTCTGTTAATGTTGAATCATTTGTAGCAGAAGCATTGTTGAATAACAAGAGTGAGCAACAGTGAGTATTGAGACATTCCTCTTCTTCATACGTGTTTTATAGATTAAAGTAGTAAGAACTAAGCAGGATATGTTTTAAAGCTAATAGCTCAACTAGAAGAAGAATGATCATGTTGGCCAACTCACACTATTTTTTCATTACTTTCTGAAATTTGTAAAGAATTAATGTGTAAAATATGATTACGAAACATGTAGCCCAGATTGATATAACTTAAATTCACCAGAGTAAAAGTTCACATGTATATGCTTGCATGATTATACTATATCCTTTAAACCAATAGCTTAAATAATATTGTACTTATTACTATCTTTTAGCATACCTTGCATACAGTGACCTCATATTCTGAAAATTTGCAGCTACCCCTCGTGTCGATTATTGGCATACCGAAACCTACACCATTTATTAAGGCTCAATTCCTGAACATCATTTAGATGTAAAGAATAATCGAAATCAAAAACATACAAAGCAGAAGATTTACCTCCTTTTAAACTATAAGAGATTTATCGAATTATAATGATTTAGGATCAGCTAATGAACTTAAAGCATCGATATTACCCTCTTGAAAAGCAAACAAATCATTCAAAGCCATAAATACTGAGATACAACTGTTAACTAAAAATTCAAGCCCACTATCAGAACTCAACGTTAACAACCCTAAGAAATGTATAAGCATAAGATTCAACTCCTTATGCCTGTTTAAATCCATTGCATTGTAGGAGAATATTGGAATCGGAAGACGGATACTGAAATCTTTAAGAGAATTAATAGTTCCAACAATAAAAGCATACTCCTTAAATCTACGATCTATGACACCTAACAGCTTTATTAGTGTAAACATTATGATGTTTTGTCTATATAATCTTTTTGTGTTTTGTTGATGACAAACGTATAATTCGCAATACATTATATAAAATGTTAAGGTACTCTTAATCACTCAAGAATACATTTGTATACTTCTCTCGACATCTCCAAGATCGCATTCGGCATGAATCACTCAAGGTATGAATAAACATGTCATTAACATAACTAAGTGATCAAAGATTAATATTTTCTTAAAACTCACATTTAATCAAATGTGACAAAAGATTTTAATAAACTTTATTTTTAAGAAAATGTTTTAATAAAAAGAAAATGGAAATTTGAATTTGGAATATTCTAAAGAATATTCCCTAAGGCATATTCCAAAGAATATTCTTTAATTTGAATTTGGCATATTACATATGCCAAAGGAATATCCTTTGAGGGTATAAACTACCCCAGATGACATATCCCCACTAAAGGACAAAAATGCACGGTTTCTAAGTCAGAGGTTCCTTATTGATAAGGAACCACGGGAGGCAGTTCCTTATTAATAAGGAACCGCGGGTGTTTTTGACCGTTGCACTCTTACCCTATAAATAGTGGATCATTTCCAGCTTTTCTTTCAACCCTTTTTGCACAGTTTCTTCAAAAACATCTTTAAACTCCTTGATTAGTTAGCTTAGATTAATCTTGTTTAAGATGTGATTCTCTCCTTTAATCCTCTCATCCTCTCGAGTGCAAAGAGAAGAACACTTTCATTACCATGAAGTGTTGGGTTCACAACATGATGAAGATCTCTCCTTCTAGATCAAGTCATTGTGTTCCTACTATGTATATGTAGAAGATCCAAGTGTTGGGTTCACTTGGATGTGTTTGTAAGGGTAGTAGATCCAAGAGATGGGTATCCTTGGATTAGGTGTTAGTTATGTAGATCTAAGTTTGTTAATACTTGGTTATAGTGTTAGAGTCATAGATCTAAGTGTTGTGTGCTTAGATCTATATGGTTTATGTGCTTAGGCTATAAAACACAAGGTTTGTTATGTTGGGCCATAAAACATAACTAGGGTGAAGAGTTGTGTAGTTGTGAAGAGTAATGTAGTTGTGTAGTTGTGAAGAGTTGTGTAGTTGTGAAGAGTGGTGTAGTTGTGTAGGTGTGAAGAGTTGTGTAGATCCAAATTGGTGAGTCAATTTGGAAGTTGTGTAGATGGGTGTAGATTGGTCATACCTAAGATTAGGACTCGACATCTAGCCTTGTGTCGTAAAATGGTGAAGTGGGTGACGTTGTGTAGATTGGTCCTACCTAAGATTAGGAATCGACTTTTAGCTTAGAGTCGGAAATTAGATAAGCGACGTTGTGTATGGTTTCTCCACCTTAAGGAGTTTGTTGACTAGTAAAGTAACTATCGAGTATGGTGTACTCGACGAGTGGAGTAGGGCGAAGAGGAGCTTCGTGACCGAACCACTATAAATCATCGTGTCGGTACTTTCCTTTACGTTTATGTCTTTAATTTCATAGTTGCATAATATACTTGTGTTGTGTGTCTTTGTGTGCATCACATAATCTAAACATATAAGTTGAGGAAAAGCTAAGGCTTAGTACGTGTGTGCTTTATTCTTAGATTATGGTCAAGTGTGCATCCTTTAGTCTAAACATCATAAGTTGCGGAAAAGCTAAGGCTTAGTACGTGTGTGCTTAGTGTTTGTACTATTGCTTGATGTACTCTCGATTTGATGTGTTTATGTGTTTACTTACTTGTAGTATTTATCTTTCAATCAAACACATCTCATATCTAGTCAAGCTTAATAAGGAAATTGATACAAAGTATTGTTTAAGTTTAACATGTATCAATCCGTTGCATTCACTGTCGGCGGTTCCTTAAATGGACCGGCGGTTCTTTAGTGATAAAGAACCGCGGGTATGTTTATAGAACCGCACACAGTGAGTTTAACGAAATGTTTTGAAAATGAACTAGAAACTATTCAACCCCCCTTCTAGTTTCTACAATTGGTATCAGAGCGTGGTTATTCAAGATCTTTGAAGTATATTATACTTTAAAGCTTGGATCGATCTTTGCTCTCTTTTTCAAAACAAATGTTTTTTTTAAAATGAAAACGGTTTTTTAAAATAGAGACGATCTTTGTATCATATTGTTCATGAAGAGTGCTTACTTATGAAATGTGTTTTGTAGTTTCATTCATACAAGTTTTGGTGTTAAATAAACGTTGTATAATAGCTTGAATTAAATCTTTTCATGTTTGGAAGTATAAAAATCTTTTGTGTCATAATTAACTCTAAAATACGAGTTTTATGTGTCAAAAATGATTTTCTAGAGTCCTAAGTCCTTCAAAAATGTTACCAAATGATTTGGCCAAAAACTCAATTTTTGCCTACTGACCGCGGTTCTTTATCTGTTCCCAGCGGTTCCTTATCAATAAGGAACCGCAGTCAATCCGACTTAGATTTTTACAAACTTTGAAAAATCAAATAAAATCAACCGTAAGTCCGTAGAATTCGCGCCACCCGTCATTTCGAGTGTAATTGAATTTCCTTTCTATTAAAAATGCTTCCAAACCTTTATTCAAAATTTAAAATTTGGATGTTTTATAAGTTCCATACTTTGTCCAAAGTATTGAGCGTCGGTTTGTCTTCAAACTTGTGATTTACTCTTTTCTATTAAGTTGGACATCCTTGTTGATATATCTTTAAAAATTGATATATTTATAAAGTGTTGAACTTAATTAAATTTTGAAATGGGTCGAAAACTATTTTCAAATAAAATCAAGCTATGCATACTTTGGTGTATCTAACACTCAAAACAAAGACGAATGCTTTTGTGCTTTTTCTTTTGTCTTTGGACATTCTTAAGTGCTCATTACTATTGGTATTAGTGTTACTTAGTTTTCTATTTATGTGTGAATTGCATATAGGATTAACATCTCTTGGTTTACAAATGTTATATAAACATCTTGTACACCTCGACTTGTTCTTTAACACTATTAGGTTTGAAAGCTTTGTGAGCTTGTCAAATCTATTGATGTGGGTCGTCTTACTCGATCATTGTGTTATTAGTTCAAGTAGATTAATGTCTCACTATAAAACATGAAACACCCTTTGAAAATGATTGCTATTTTCTCTTAAAGGAGTGTTTATGGGAATCAAGAAAGATTTCAATTAAATATCAATTCATTATTCAAACTATGATTGGTATCATTATCGAATCTAATTGACATGTTTTTAAGTGTAGACATAAATGTGGTTTATTAATAATATACATCGGATCATAACCAACACTTGTGTTGATGATGATATATTGAATCTACTTGTTCAAATTATTAGACATATTTGTTTAATAATTGCTTTTAATGCACAATGGAGTCGGTTTGACAACTTGGATGTTTCATCCGAAATACTCAAGTAATTTACACTGGAATGCAATTTGTATGTGTTATTTCCGAAAGACCAATCAAGAGTGTTCCTTTGTTTTGTGTAAACGTTGTTTATACACTTCAAAGTTATTGGCCTAAAGTTCTATTAAGGTAAATAACCTTAGCTATACTTATTTGACAAGAGATGAAATGGTGAATTCTTTACCCTCATTAGGTTGTGCATTGTGTTGTCATACACTTTTCATCCTTGCTACACTTTATTAGACAAATGTAGGAATTACATTTTGTCTAACTTGAGAATGACTACTAGAGAATTTATGCACTAGAATCTTAATTTGACCTAACAGTTGAGTTACTTCCTTGTGGGAAGTTGGTTTATTATATAACTCATAAAAACGGTCGTGCTTAGCCTTAATTGAGCACCTCTAGTGATAGTCTCATACTCATTCTCTAAATTAATTAAATGGCTCTTCTTAAATATGACTAATAATAGTTTACTTTGATGAACTTTGTATGTCATTAGGAGTCTTTTTTCTTTTGTAGCCATTACGTTTTTCTTAGCTTTCATCCTACGTGCTAAGTTAACCTATGTGTTTTTATTTTGTGTGTGTTTTAGTTTTTATTGCTCTTAAGCATGGCTTTATGATAAGTTAGACTATAACATTAGGATTTTCCGAATTGGAAAAATTCCCTTATCCTCCAAAACACACCCTCTGTGGGCAGTTCTTTATGGAGACCGCGACTCCCGATATAGAACCGCTGGTGGAGAAAAAGAACCGCGGGCAGACACCTTTAAAAGCGGGTTTTCTAAAATTTCCCAATTGTTTCATCCCTTTGGAATCCTTGTTTCAAACCTTTGGTCACTCCCAAAATATCTTTTACTTTCTTTTCTTAACCCAAAGCATTTTGAAGTCTCTTTCACACCAAAGCAAAATGTATTTTTCACAAATGAAAGCCTTGATTATCCATTATTTTCTAAAATCTCTTTCAATCCAAATTCACCAAAGAACACACCAAATTAAATCTTTTCTCCTTCTAAGGATATTGATTTTGGAAACTGTCTATTTCCACCACTTCCCTTTTGTGTTCTTACTCCATCACATGATTATGTCATGCATCATGGAAAATATTTTCATTGTTTTCAATATCAACATCTTGTCATGTCTTATATCTATGATGAGTTGAATTACGAGATTATCACCAAGCCTTATCCACAAAATTCCGCCACCACCTTGTCTTTCATTTAAGCATGTGGATGCTTATTGCTAAGACATCTAATTTAAGAAAATCTTAGAATTCTAGTGTAACTAAGATTAAAATTATGCTTAAGTTTTAGGCTTGTGTATCATACATCTTTGTATGTTCTTTATTCTCTTGTATTCCTTTTCATGTTTTTCAACATGATTTGTCTTTGGGTCTTGGATCTCGTTGTCCTTGTGATCTTTATTTTCTTCTTTATTTCTCACTCGGTTGTCAAGGAATGTTAGATTTAAATCTAGATCCTCTCCTAGTAAGATTGACAACTTAAACATTTCTTTTAAAATATTCAAGTAATTTTAACTTGCAATTGCAATTGTTAAAAGTCATATCTGAAGCATTGACTTTCAATCCATTTAGCAACTTGTGTTAAATTGTTTGACCTAGTGATTTTATTTTGAGTTGATAATCGTTTTTGGACACCCATTGTTCACGGTTCCTCAAATAACCTAGCAGCTCATTATTTATAATGAACCGCGGACCTATTTAACGAATCACGACCAGTGAGTCCCTTTATTTGTTTTTGGTCTATCTCTATCTTTGACGAGTTTTCTTGAAGATTCCTTCTTTTATTTTCTTTTGGGTTTCTTCTCTCGTTTTTCTTTAAGACTTCACTATCACCTAATAAGGTATAGTATTCTTGAATTATTTTGTGAAGTTATCCTTAACTTCTTTGTTGAGTCTCTTTCGATTTATTTTAATCATGCCTCTCTAAGTTGAGTCTCTCTCTTTTATCCTTTCTAAACTAAGTCAAGTCGAGCCTCACCCTTTCCTCGTCATGTAATTGTTCTTTGAACATTCACAATGATTGAGAAGAGCTACGAAATATTGAGCATGTAGTTTATAGTATGCTAAACACCATCTATCTTGGTTTTTCCATTCTTTGACTTATTTGATCTCTTTCTCTATATCATTAAGTCATCTTTTTGGTGTCGACATTCATAAGCATCCTTGCCTATAATGTCTTATATCTAGTATTTTTCTTTAGCGTCGATTTATCCTCGCTTTTGATTTTTCTTTATTTTTGTACCTTGATTCCCGACTTAAAGCTTTTGGAGCTTTCTAAAGGAATTATTTTTAAGGTCAAAAATGTCTTCGAGTTGATATTTTTTTGTCTTTCTCGTTGTTGAGAGTTGATTGTGGTTAAAATTTACTATTGGATTGGGTGATTCCAACAATTCTAAGTTTTTAACCTTTTGAGAGGATTTTGGTTAAATCTTGAATTTTCTTGGGTGATTCCAAAAATTCTAAGCTTTTTACCCTTTGACTTATTATCATTGCAATTGGTATGGATGCTTCTTCTCTACCTCTATTCCAACAATTGTGAATTGATCTTGTCAGGATCCTATCATTCGACTTGTCTTTGGATTGATAGCATCGTGTTCACACTTCTTTCTCCAATGATTGTCATTGTTTGTGCAAACGACTTATTTATAGTCTTCGTTTTCGCATTTCCTCATAGTCATTCTTCCTCTCATTTCGACTATGCGGAATTGTTTTTATTGTCCGTGTCATACTCTCTTTAGTTTGGTATTTTTGCCATAATATTAAAGTGGAGTATGTCCTCTCGACAATTTTCTTTCTTTTATAAATTGGACATCTCTTTTCTTTCTTAGTCCTCTTTATATTTTTTTGGTGTCACCAAAATAAGTTGGGTTCTCTTTTCTATCTAAAAGCCTACTTATTTTTCTTAACTTTTCAACCTTTTGACACTTCTAAAAGTTAAGATTGTTTTAGCTTTCTCTTGAGTCCCTCTCTTTGTACTCGATATGTTTAAAGCTAATTCTGCTTGGGTGACATTGCTATACATATATGCTCTTGTCTACTAACTTTGTTTTGTAGGACTTTTCTAACCCTTCTTGTAGCTTGTTACTATCCTTGCATTATTGGTGCCTCAAGCAAGGGGGAGCTCATATCAAGGGGAGCATTTGCAAGATTTCTAGTCATTACATTTGCGATCGTTGACTCACTTAAATAACATTCATCAAACTTCTTGCAAGTAATGAATTTTGGAATATCGAAGATAAGCATTTTATTATGCATGGAGTTGGTTAACCTATGTTGATTAAAGATTTCACTAGGATGACGCAAGCTCAATATCTTTAGATGATGGGTCTACGGTTTGGATTCTCGCTTCTCAACCGACAACCACAATGGATGATTAGCTTTTTGGATGCATGTTCTATCGAAGTCGATCCTCTTCTTCTACAAATAATACCTTTCGGATGCAAGGTTTCGTGACGTCAATTCTTCTCTTCTTCAAATGACGTGTTATCGATGATTACCTCTTTGGATGTGTGATCTCTCGACGTTGATTCTTCTCTTCTTCAAAGACGTTGACTACCTTTTTGATTCGAAAAAAGGGGGAGAAATAAGTGTAAACGAGTAACTTATACATTTTAATATGCGTTGCGGTTTACTTGTTTGTCATCATAAAAAAGGGGGAGATTGTTAGTGCAAAAATTACGATGTTTTGTCGATATAATCTCTTTGTGTTTTGTTGATGACAAACGTATAATTCGCAATACATTATATAAAATGTTTAGGTACTCGTAATCACTCAAGAATACATTTGTATACTTCTCTCGACATCTCCAAGATCGCATTCGGCATGAATCACTCAAGGTATGAATAAACATGTCATTAACCTAACTAAATGATCAAGGATTAATATTTTCTTAAAAATCACATTTAATCAAATGTGACAAAATATTTTAAGAAACTTTATTTTTAAGAAAATCTTTTAATAAAAAGAAAATGGAAATTTAAATTTGGAATATTCGAAAGAATAATCCCTAAGGCATATTCGAAAGAATATTCTTTAATTTGAATTTGGCATATTCCATATGCCAAAGGAATATCCTTTGAGGGTATAAACTACCCCAGATGGCATATCCCCATTAAAGGACAAAAATGTATCTACGTCGGAGGTTCCTTATTGATAAGGAACCGCGGGAGGCGGTTCCTTATTGATAATGAACCGCGGATGTTTTTGACCGTTGCACTCTTTCCCTATAAATAGTGGATCATTTCTAGCTTTTCTTTCAACCCTTTTTGTACAGTTTCTTCAAAAACATCTTCAAACTCCTTGATTAGTTAACTTAGATTAATCTTGTTTAAGATGTGATTCTCTCCTTTAATCCTCTCATCCTCTCGAGTGCAAAGAGAAGAACACTTTCATTACCATGAAGTGTTGGGTTCACAACATGATGAAGATCTCTCCTTCTAGATCAAGTCATTGTTTTCCTACTATGTATATGTAGAAGATCCAAGTGTTGGGTTCACTTGGATGTGTTTGTAAGGGTAGTAGATCCAAGAGATGGGTATCCTTGGATTAGGTGTTAGTTTTGTAGATCCAAGTTTGTTAATACTTGGATATAGTGTTAGAGACATAGATCTAAGTGTTGTGTGCTTAGATCTATATGGTTTATGTGTTTAGGCCATAAAACACAAGGTTTGTTATGTTGGGCCATAAAACATAACTAGGGTGAAGAGTTGTGTAGTTGTGAAGAGTGGTGTAGTTGTGTAGGTGTGAAGAGTTGTGTAGTTGTGAAGAGTGGTGTAGTTGTGTAGGTGTGTAGAGTTGTGTTAATCCAAATTGGTGTATCAATTTGGAAGTTGTGTAGATGGGTGTAGATTGGTTCTACCTAAGATTAGGACTCGACATCTAGCCTTGTGTCGTAAAATGGTGAAGTGGGCGACGTTGTGTAGATTGGTCCTACCTAAGATTAGGACTCGACTTTTAGCTTAGAGTCGGAAACTGGATAAGCGACGTTGTGTATGGTTTCTCCACCTTAAGGAGTTTGTTGACTAGTGAAGTAACTCTCGAGTATGGTATACTCGTGGAGTGGAGTAGGGCGAAGAGGAGCTTCGTGACTGAACCACTATAAATCATCGTGTCGGTACTTTCCTTTACATTTATGTCTTTACTTTCATAGTTGCATAATATACTTGTGTTGTGTGTCTTTGTGTGCATCACATAATCTAAACATCTAAGTTGTGGAAAAGCTAAGGCTTAGTACATGTGTGCTTTATGCTTAGATTATGGTCAAGTGTGCATCCTTTAGTCTAAACATCTTAAGTTGCAGAAAAACTAAGGCTTAATACGTGTGTGCTTAGTGTTTGTACTATTGTTTGATGTACTCTCGATTTGATGTGTTTATGTGTTTACTTACTTGTAGTATTTATCTTTCAATCAAACACGTCTCATATCTAATCAAGCTTGACAAGGAATTTGATACAAAGGATTGTTTAAGTTTGAAATGTATCAATCCGTTACATTCACTGTCGGTGGTTCCTTAAATGGACCGTCGGTTCTTTAGTGATAAAGAACCGCAAGTATGTTTATAGAACCGCGCACAGTGAGTTTAACGAAATGTTTTGAAAATGAACTAGAAACTATTCAAACCCCCTTCTAGTTTCTAAAAGCTTGAATCAACGGATTACTCATTTGAATTAACAGAGATGCTAGATAACAAATATCTTGTAAACTAGCATCACCATTAAGAGGCAGTTCTATATCATAAACATCGTTTGCATCCCTCGTTAATATGCATCTTAAAAGAGATTGAATCTCATCTCTGCATGATGTGTCTAATACGCACAGGCTCTGCTGTATATACTCAATAGAGGAAACTCGAAGGTCAGACTTTATCATAAAAAGTTTTTTCTGAGATTTACATTCCATGAGCTGATTAATCTATTTATCATTTCATCTAGTTTCTACATCTTAGCGGGCTTAATACAAGACTAAAAAAAGGCATGTTGACCGATAAACCTCTGGCATCTGCTGAATGGTTCTCAGTTCTCAAAATGGACATATGTTGTGGATACAACAAAACTGAGCTTTCAAATGCTGAAAGGTAGATGTTAGCCTCAAAATATTGAGTCAAACAAGAATGCTCGGTCATAGGTTATTATTGTAACATTAGTTAGAATGTTGTAATAGGTAGTTAATTAGTCGTGGTTTACGGGCTTGGATTTAAACTAATTAAAGTCCAAAAGACAAGCCTGGCCCAATATATAGCCCATCAAAACCCGCATGTGGGTGGACTATATATACTACCCTCCTAGCATGTTAGGAGGGTTGGTTTTTCATAATTCTCACTTCTAATCTAATAGTCAAAAAGTTAATCCTCTCTCTCTCTCTACTTTCTCTCACTACTTTCTCTCTCTAGGAATCCATCTCTTCTTCATCTATTTTCTTTCTTTCTTTCTTGCTTAATCATCACAAAAAATAAGGGACAACAATTGGTATCAATCGCCATGGGGTAGTTTTGTGATTCGTTGTTGATTTTACTTGGTTCGTGTGATTTTCTCCTATAATCATCTCGAATTCAAGACTTTTTTTTGTGTTTTCCAAGCTCTAAATCTTGATATAAATCTTCTACATAGTTGTGGTAGGGATTTGGTCGCATTTGGTTGGTTCAAATCACGGATTTCTTGTCGAAAATCTCATCTTTTTACCTAAAAATCTCGAAACAGTACTATTATTCCGATCAGTGTCATCGGAAAAGGGATTAATGGTTCCGATCAGTCGCATCAGAAAAGGGTTTAAACATTCCGACCAGCTTTTCCGATCACATTCCGACTGGACTTAAAAAATTCCGATTGCATTCCGATTTGGTATTCCGACAAGTTCTTTCCGACATCATTCCGACAAGGGATTCCGATTGCATTCCGATTAGGACATTCCGACATCATTCCCACAAGGGATTCCGATTGCATTCCGCCAAGGACATTCCGACATCATTCCGACAAGGGATTCCGATTGCATTCCGATTAAGACATTCCGACATCATTCCGACGAAGGGATTCCGATTATATTCCGATAAGTGATTCCGACGACATTCCGATGATGTGTTTTGCTAAATTTTGTTTGAGTATTTTTTAGACTTAGCCACCATCTAGACTAGTTTCGAAATATCGTTTACACGAAGAATTAAAAATTTTCCGTCAAGTAAATTCAAATTTTTTCCATACTAGTTTTAGGACATTTCTAGCTCGATTTCAAAATTTGCCAATTACAAAATTTTTTGTTCTACCGTTTTGTCGGACTGGAGAATTTATTGTCAGATTGGAGAAAAAATGCAATTTTTGGAATTTAAACCACAACAACAATCACAACAAATCTACTTAAGATCCATATTCGCTTCATCATTTCAGAGAATATTGAGATGGATTCTACTGCTGAATATCGTGTGACGAACAACAACATAATGGTGGCGGGTAACAAAGAGAGACCACCAATGCTTGTATCTGGTCGGTATGCTCAATGGCAATCACGTTTCATACGATACCTTGACACAAGACCTAATGGTGATGCCTTGAGGAAATGTATTACTCATGGACCATATATATTCAAGAAGATCTCAATTCCTCCTAGAGCAGCCACAGATACTACTGATCCAATACCTGCAAGTGAACGTGATGAAACAAGAGCTGATCTCACACCTGAAAATTATGCTTGGCATGATGCGGAGAAGGAAGCCATCTATATGGTTTTAAGTGGGATTGGAGATGATATTTACTCCACGGTTGATGCATGCCCGACAGCACATGAAATGTGGACTGCTATTGAACGCTTGCAACAAGGAGAATCACTCAACAAACAAGATGTCAAAACAAACTTGTTTTGGAATTTTGGCAAGTTTACTTCAAGGGATGGAGAATCAATTGATTCATACTACTCCAGGTTTTATAAAATGATGAATGACATGACAAGAAATAACCTGCAAGTCTCCACCATGCAAGTCAATGTTCAATTTCTTCAACAACTTCAACCCGAGTGGACACGATTCGTCACTTTAGCGAAACAACAAGAAAAGTTAGACGAGGTCTCATATCATCGACTCTTTGATATCTTGAAGCAATTTCAGAATGAAGCAAATGAGATTCGTGCTGAACGTGTTGCCAAGACGGCTAATCCACTTGCTTTAGTGACTACAACTCAACATGTTCAAGGTCATAACTCTCGTGCTCCTAAGTCATATTCCACTACATCATCTTCACCATGATCTTCCACATCATCTAAGTCTTCATCATCCACAAGATCTCGAGGTAAAGTGCCAAGAGCACCATCACCACCATCTGAGTCATCATCTGAAGAAGATAGTGATGAAGACCAGGCTCAAAAGAATCAAGAGATGAAACAACAAATTGCTTTCATAATGAAGACTTACAAGAAAATATACAAACCCACCAACAACAATCTTCGCACATCATCTAACACCAAGAACCGATATGTTGAGAGTCCTCCAAGGTATGACACACGTCGACGTGGTGAAAGTCCTTCTAGGTATGATCGACATAATCCAACGCATGTTGAGGGTTCTGCAAGGTATGATCGACAAACTGCCAAGTATGATACTCAGAGGATTGCTGCTGCTACTGGGAATAGGGAAACGGTTGAAAGTCAAGTGGTTCAGCAGAGTGGGATTCAATGTTTTAATTGCCAAGGTTATGGGCATATGGCAAAGGAATGCAGGAAGCCGAAAAGGGTTAGAGACTCCAGCTATCACAAGGAAAAGATGCTGCTATGTAAGAAGATGGAAGCAGGGGTTAAATTGTCAGCTTAGGAAGGAGCAATGCTTGATGATACTGATGATGAAGATTCTAATCAAGAGCTTGATGCACATTACTCGTACATGGCAAAGGTTGAAGAAGTTCTCAAAGTCACTGAAGATGAAAGTGGCCCTATCTTTGACACTGAGCCAATCGATAAGGTACACACTACTGATGAATATAATGTGTTTGGTGATAATCCTGAGCATAGTGATCTACCCAATGCCATTAATGACACGTGTATGATGGAAGCTGTTGATAGCAATACCACACCCGATTCATCAGACATGTGCAATAATGAGTCTGAGGATGATCAACATGCAAATGAATATGATGAAGAGGAACGTATTGCGCTTGCTAATTTAATTGCTACTTTACAAAAACATGTCACTGAAAATAAAAAGAGTCAAAAGCAATTAAAGAAGGCAAACGCTACGCTCACTCAAAGTTTTGAAGAATGCAAAGCTGCTCTTATCAAATCTACTGAGATGACTGAAAGCTATAGAGATGAGCTCCTTCAGAAAACCAAAGAGCTTGAGGGGTACAAGGGAAGTGCGTTAAAAAGTCAAAAGGACGATTTTGAAAACAAATATAATACAACTCTTGAGTTATTAGCTAAAGAGAAGCGTCAATATAATGTTTTCTTAATGGATGAACGCCAAAAAACGTACCTTGCCAACACCAAAGTTAAGGAACTTGAACAAAAGCTCTCTATCACCACTACTGATTCTGCTAAAATTCTTGAGGATAAGAAACAAGAGGTAGATGCGTTAAAACAAGACTTCAAAAGTAGATATGATAAAGAAACTGAAAATGTAACGAAACTAGAAGCACAAGTCGAATTTTTGAAGAAAGTTGTTTATAAAACGCATGATTCTATTCAATCCGTAAGAATGCTGGCACCCCCTTCCATGTTTAAGGGTCAAGCTAGCTTTGCAAGTCCTGAGTACCTTGCCAAAGCTCAAGCTGCGAACCCGAGTCTTTATCTTGATGAGACTGAAAGGACCAATCTTGATTGCATGCCTGTTAGTGCCGATAGTGAAGAGACTGCCCTTTGGGATGATGATAGTCAACCTCTTGTCAATAAGGAGTTTTTAAAACCATATAATTATTCTTATGAGAATAGTATCTGTGGACTTAGCTATTACTGTTTGTTTGGAAGACTTCCAAGATATAGCATCCCCTCCCGGTGTAAACACATATCCACTGGTCGATCTAAAATCTTTTATGTCAGATATCCAATTTGCATCACTGTATCCTTCAATAACCGCTGGATATCTAGCATAATTCAGTCCATAATCACGATTGTATCTCAAATAATGAAGTAGTGCTTCACTTGGATTACTAGTATACCTACTCAGCCTGCTAACAGCATATGCTAAGTCAGGTCGGGTACATGTCATCAAATACATTAACATGCCAATAATTCTTGAATACTCTAATTGGGCAACACCTGCGCCTCTATTTTTAGATAGATGCAAACTGATGTCAATTGGAGTTCTAGCTAGGTCGGAATCCATTAAGAATTTTGTCCACGTAATGTGCTTGACTTAATGCAAGTCCACTATGAGTTCGTGTGATCTTTATTCCAAGGATCACATCAGCCAAACACATATCTTTCATGTCAAACTTTGATTTCAACATGTCTTTAGTAGACTTGATCATCTTGTCGTTACTGCCAACGATAAGCATATCATCGACATAAAGACACAAGATTACATATCCACTATTTGTGTCTTTGACATAAACACACTTGTCGCATTCATTAATTTTGAATCCACACTCTAACATGGCTTGATCAAACTTTTGATGCCATTGTTTGGGAGCTTGCTTTAAGCCATACAATGACTTAACAAGCCTACAAACTTAGCTCTCTTCCAGGAGGCATGAAACCCTCAGGTTGGTTCATGTATATTTCTTCTTCTAAATCTCCGTTTAGAAAATCCGTTTTCACATCTATTTGATGAACTTCTAAATTTCTTAATGCGGCAATAGCAAGAATCATTCTAATAGAAGTTATTCGCGTAACAGGTGAATAAGTATCAAAGTAATATACACCTTTGCTTTTTCTGAATCTTTGATTACCAATCTTGCTTTGTACTTGTCAATGGCGCCATCAGCTTTCATCTTCTTCTTGAAGATCCATTTATAGGCTAGTGGTTTACAACCAGAAGGTAAATCCACGAGCTCCCAAGTATGATTTTGTAAAATAGAATCTATTTCATTGTTAATCGATCCTTTCCATTGAGGCCCTTCCGGGGAATTTACAGCTTTTTGATAAGAAGTGGGTTCATTTTCTACCATAAAAGAGACAAAATCGGGTCCAAATAATTTCTCGGTTCTTGCCCGTTTGCTTCTTCTACGTTCAACCTCTTCTTCCTCAGGTTGATCTTGTATCTCATCTTGGAGATCATTACCATCTCATTGTCTTTTATCTTGGACAAGTGCATCATCTATTCTAGATGTGCCTCCATTTTCCTTCTTTAATCAAGGAAATATGTTTTCAGAAAAGGACGCATTCCTTGATTCCATAATTGTGTTCTTGTGTATATGTGGATTTTTCGAATCATGTACAATGAAATGATATGCACTGCTATTCTTAGCATGTCCAATAAATATATAATCCACAGATTTAGGTCCAATCGTTTGGTCCTTAGGTGTCGGCACAGCTACCTTGGCTAGACACCCCCACACTCGTAAGTACTGGTATGATGGTTTTCTTCCCATCCATAGTTTATATGGGGTTTCCTCTTTATCCTTACGAGGTATCTTGTTTAAAAGATAAGTAGCCGTTAAAATTTCTTCCCCCCACATGTCCCGGCTCAAAGCAGAACTTAACAACATGGCATTAACCATTTCTTTCAAGGTACGGTTCTTCCTTTCGGCAATACCGTTTTGTTGAGGTGAATAAGGAGCAGTAAACTCGTGTCTAATTTCATGTTTCGCACATAGATCAGCAAAAGGAGACATATATTGACCTCCTCTATCACTTCGTACAACCTTGATTTTCCTACCAAGTTGATTCTCAACTTCGGTTTTGTATAGAACAAACTTGTCTATAGCCTCATCATTACTTTCAACATGTAAATGTAGCAGTACTTTGTGCAATCATCAATAAATGTGATGAAGTACGTATTGCAACCTTTTGCGGGTAGTGATTTTAAATCACATATGTCTGTGTATCATATCAAGTGGCTCGGTTTTTCGTTCAACCGATTTGAAAGATGATCTTGTAAGTTTGGCTTCGACACAAGTTTCACACTTATAATTTGAATCAATATGAAAATTTGGTATGCCTTTAAATTTAATCAAACGACGCGTTGAATTAAAATTAACATGTCCAAGACGGCCATGCCACACATTATAAGACTCAATCAAGTAAGCAGAAGAATTCATTTTATTGATAGCATTCTTAACAACTATTACATTGAGTTTAAACATACCATTCAGGGCAACCCTTTACCAACATACATTTGATTCTTAGAAAGAACAACTTTATCAGACTCAAAAACAAGACGAAAACCAAACTTATTCAAAATCCATCCGGACACAAGATTCTTGCGAATCTCCAGAAAATACAAGACTTTAGTCAACTTGAGCTCTTTCTTGGATGTCATCTTCAAAATAATATCTCCTTCTCCCTTGATATCAGCAGTTGTAGAGTTACACATGTACAACTTATCTCCATTGTCAACCACTCTGAAAGAGTGAAACATACTCTTGTCAGCACACACATGACGGGTTGCCCCAGTATCAACCCACCAATCACTATTATTAGAACCTACCAGGTTAACTTCAGAGATCATGGCAACAACATCAGACACCATAGAAATCATGTCCACATTATCATTCACCATATTAGACTCGCGTGGAGTCACCCGCTTTGGCGCTTTGTAAATAGCAGCACGATGACCTGGCTTGTCACAGTTGAAGCAATTTCCTTGGAACTTATGCTTCACAATTCCAGCTTTAGGAGAAAGGTACTCAGACTTCCCTTTGCTCTTCTTGTCATTCTTCCCTTTGCCAAAGCTCTTGCATTTAGACTTTGAAGAAGACGAACCATGCTCAACCATATTTGCCTTGGCGGAATCAGGTGTATAAGTGTTTTTTGAGCCAGCTTGTTGTCCACTTCAATACGATGACGAACAACCAAGTCTTCAACAGTCATCTCCTTTCGCTTATGCTTCAAGTAGTTTTTAAATTCTACCCAGCTTGGAGGTAACTTTTCATTGAATAGCAGCAACTTGAAAAGTTTCACTCAAAGTCATACCCTCAGCATGAATGTCGTGTAGCAAAACCTGCAGATCTTGAACCTGAGTTATCACACTCTTCGAATCAACCATCTTGTAATCCAAAAAATGAGCTACCTCGAACTTCTTTGTACCAGCATCCTCAATTTTGTACTTGCGTTCCAACGACTCCCATAATTCTTTGGCATTCGTAGTCTTGTAGTACACATTGTACAAAGAGTCCACCAAACCATTCAGAATATAGTTGTGACACAAGAAGTCTGAAAGTTTCCATGCTTCAACAGCTTGCACGGCTTGTTGATTAGCGGGTACACCTTCTTTAGGAGGTTGCACCTGAGGTACAGTCTCCTTTAAGAACTTCGCAAGGTTCAAAGTAGTGAGATAGAAGAACATCTTATGCTGTCACCTCTTAAAATTCTGTCCATTGAATTTTTCTGGTTTTTCAACATGATTAGCAACTGTGTGGGTAACTGGAGCACCAGTTACATTCATAGTAGTAGTTGCAGGAGTTTCAGGAGTGATGGTAGACATTCTGAAAGATCAAACAAGATCAAAACACAAACAGTTAGATAACTGTTATAAATCTGTATATAAGAAATTCAATCGTGATCTATATATACTTATAGTGGATCTAATTCAAAGAAACTCAATCTTTATTTCAATGAATCAGATGCAATTAAATATATCAGTTTAACAGAAACATAATCTTGGTTTCAGTAAACTGATTAGAACAACTGCTAAATAAACGTTAACTGTTAATTAAAATATGTAAGTTTAAAACTTATTTTTAATGAAACTCAATCTTGGTTTCGACGAAAAACAGTTTATAAAAATTTGTTAAAGATGTTAATCCGATTTAATAAAAGGTTTTAATTTTGTTAAACAGATTCTGTTTTAAGATTGTATGAAACGGTGTACACTTTTATTATATAAAATCGAATTTACAATAAAATAACAGAAATTAAATTGACAGAATGTAAATGTCATAAAGTAATTAACAATAAAGAAAGCAGTAAATGATAAGACGAGACACGTGTTTAACACTCTTCCCTTAAAATAGATTCGCCGTCTGTTTCCCAGGGTACAACGTCCAAAGCTGTTGTACAGCCGGACTAAACAAACTTGCCTGAAAGATCACTGAAGCCTTGCGTGTTTCTGATCGACGAGCTGCTGGAAAACTGTCTGGTAATGGAGTTAGAAAAAGCTGCATTTTTTGATGATAAAAACTGAATGAGAATGGTTTATTTTATAGCCAATTCATGTCTTGGTCACCAAGACAGAATATATGCTCCTAAAATAATCTGACATACAAATCTGTTAAATATAAACACGATTTGCATATATTTTACATACACAAGAATATTCTGTCATGACCTTAATAAGAAAGACTAAATCTATTCCTTAAATAGATGTACAGAATTTTCTGGAAAAATCCGAATTCGCAACAAAAAAGATACCTAAATCTGCCCGCACCCAGGCGAATTTTGGAGCTGCATTCGTGTTTGCAGGTCACGCGCTCATGCACAAGTTCAGTAGCTTCGAACCCGTTTTTGCATAGAAATCTCACTTTCTGCACACCCCCCCCTACCCCTACGCGCGCGTAGGCGTGGGAGTAAAAACCCACAAATGAATATTGATGGGTAGAAACAAGATTTCTTTACAAACATGATTTCACTTCATGTTTTTGGCGATGCGGGACAAACATTTTTTCAAAGTTTGTGTTTCATGTGACTCACTTTGAGACACGATATCTCATTCATATTAACTCCATATTGGACATACTTTAGCTCGTTACGAAGCTCTCTTCGAGGAGAACGCAAAGATACTAAGTACTAAGAATATATATAACATACACATATATAAAATTATGTCCAAAGTATTACAAAAAATATATTTTGCAAAATATTTTCCAACAGTATCTAGTATGTGTTTTCATATATGTGAATGTTTTGCTAGTGCGTTTTAATAAAAAAAAGTACTTGGTTTTTATGATTATGTGTATCGAAAGAACAGTTACAGATTATCTGGGTTTTTTGGTTTTATGACTTTTTTTGTTTGGAAGAGGTAAAAGAATTAAGAGCCATGATGGAATAATTAAAGTAGAATTTAATATAAGTTTATAAAGTTGAAGAAGATAAGAGAAAAGGTTTAAAATACCTCATGTGACGTGCACGTGGGGTGAGATAATAGTCAAACTTAACTCAATTTGGTCATAGAGACTAATGGTGTGCAATAATTTTAAATTAGGGATCAACGAAGCAAAAAAAAAATTAAAAACCAAATTAATTCTTTTTAAAAAAAAGGGCAAGCCCGATATATTGTAAACTTATATAAAAAAGGAAAACACTGTTGAAACAAACAGTCCATTTTGTCTCTCAAATGCTACTGTACCAATCTACAGTCACTACCTCACCCACAAAAGAATTCACCAAAAAAACAAACAATCCATTTTGTCTCTCAAGTGCTACTGTAGCACTCTACAGTCACTACCTCACCCACAAAATAATTCACCAAAAAATCTTATGCATATTAAAAACCCACCAAAAAATTAATTCACTACCTCACCCACAAAATAATTCACCAAAAAATCTTATGCATATTAAAAACCCACCAAAAAATTAATCGTATTAAAAAAATACCCCTTCACCCCTTTATCCCTTTACCCCTTCCCAAGTATTGCGTATTAAAAAAAATAACCATTATTGGTGGTTGTTGAGTTTACTCATCCACAGCCGTAGATGATATTGGTAAAAATCGACGCGTGGATCTCTCCCCCTGCATGCATATATATTGGACACTCTCCAATAATTTTCATCTATACTTCCAACAGTGTCTTCCCGTTGCTACAGTAAGCTCTCCCCTCTTTTGTCATCCTCCATCATCTTTGATTTAGAATACCCTTTGTCAGCTTAAGTTTTTGTTACCCTTTACAGTAATCCTACTATCTATCTTACATCATTGCCATGATTAGTTGTTTGTTGTTTATTAGTCGTCTGTTACTTGAATGCCACATGTTTGTTAAAGCCGACGCGATGTAAATTTTATGTGAAAATAATTGGTTCTTTGAAAGTGCTGTACATAATTTGCATAAGTGCACAAAGATGAACAAGAAAAGAGAAAAAACCGTCTAAATTTATAGTTACGATTATTAATCTGTCGGGAAAAATCAAGAACTGAAGAACATCAAATGAAGAAGATAAACAGTAAATAATATAGTAGTAAAATATAGTTTCTTTTGTCCATTAACTATTCTTTTGTTCTTACATGCAGTGTACTGTTTAGCCTTTTAGTTTTCTAACAAATGCACAAAAAGGTAACTTTATTTTGACTTAGTTAGAAATTTTAGTTTATGAATCTTCACATCATAGTACCTTTTAAAAACAGGTTACTACGTAGTACTGCACTTTTTTTCAGAATTAATTACTATATGAAATTTTAGTAGATATCAAATTCTTTTGTTTTACTTTTATATTTATATTGTGCTTGAATAATCCGGTTTCGAGAACTAAAGAAAACAAAAAGACCATTTAATCGTGAATCAGCTGGCAACTGTATTTTAAAACTACCTGCAAAGCAAATGAAGCTAAAAATTGTGACATACATTGTTCGAAAGCCTAGATCCGCCACTGTGTTTGTTCACACTATTTACTTGCGTTACGTGTGTTAGACATGTTTAGATATACCCGTTGGTCTGTTTTCTTTAATTTTGTGTTTTTTTTTACCTGCTACTTTCTCTTGCATCGTTCATATGTGGTTTTGCTACGCCTAGGTTGATGGAATTCGTGTCTTCATTAATGTGCGGTATGGGTATTGTTTTATCACCCATGTTTATTTAAGTAGTCTTGCAACGTGTTTTACCCTTTGTTAATCGCTGTATGTCTTATGAGAACTTCGCCTGCCAAGGGTTCCGTGTTAGTTAACGTAAGCTTTTGCCTGCCGCCAGCCATTGAGTCCCATTAGTTTCATTGACTCATTGGCCCACTTGAATAGACACCACATATACACATTCTGCCCACCCTCCTGCGTCACGCGGTTCCCATACTCATATGTGTCATCTTCGATTTTCCCGTTTACTTTGCATTCTTATGGGACATGTACGTTGGTGCTAAAGACGTCTTACGCCTGCTACTGCTTCCTCTGCTATCACAAATGGCAACTTCTTCAGACAACCCACCTCCCGGTCTTAGTTTATGCTTCGTTTGCAACTGTGTCGAGACTGCACCTATTTGTCAGTCTTGCGAAGCCATCCGAGGTAGGCTGTAGAAGAGAAAGTCCATTCTATTCTGTTGGTTTCCATACTACCTTTTTTATCAAATGTTCTCCCAATTGTTTTTCACAGGTTTGCCGGACGAATCCTTCGGTACCCATTCATTGCACTTTGGTGACCAAACGAGGGTTTGCCCTGACATCCTTGAAACCTATGCATCCTCGAATGCGGGTCCAACGCTCCCGTGTAAGTCTTCTTGCATTTGCATTAGATGTACTTGGTTAAGACTTTCTTACATTCGTTGTTCTGCTTTCCAGCAACAGACACGCAACGACCGTCAGCCCATGCAGTACCATCAGAACAAGACACCCCGCCACATGTCGAGCCACACCGACCTATCCGCAGTCGGTCACGTACACGCCGACAACTTTAACTTCCCTACGATCGCCGGCGCAGGCCTATTTTCACATCAGGTAGCATTGCCATCTTCTTTATTGGTGACTAAAGTGTTTTATTTACACTTTGTTCAAACGTTCCTGACTTTTTCCCATGGTGGTTGCCATTGTTCCTCCACAGGGCCTGTAGCTGTAGGCGTATCTGCATCAGCACCGGTTGTTACACCATCTACTTCTACACCGTTGCCTGTCCAGACTAACCATTCAGTTGTTGGACTCGATGCATCAGTGTCTGCTGGTATGCAACCTCCTTCGGCAGCAATGTGTACAGAACATGGACAATCAGGCGGCCCTCGGAGACGTTACGCGAATAGACGTCGTCGGACTCATCAGCCATACGCACGGGCAGCCGCTGTTGGGACCATAGGTCAACCATACGAGATACCATTGCTACTTCAAACCACAATTCCTGCATCAGCACCGGTTGTTACACCATCTACTTCTACACCGTTGCATGTCCAGACTAACCATTCAGTTGTTGGACTCGATGCATCAGTGTCTGCTGCTGGTATGCAACCTCCTTCGGCAGCAATGTGTACAGAACATGGACAATCAGGCGGCCCTCAGAGACGTTATGCGAATAGACGTCGTCGGACTCATCAGCCATACGCGCGGGCAGCCGCTGTTGGGACCATAGGTCAACCATACGAGATACCACTGCTACTTCAAACCACAATTGTCCCTCTTCCCGTGACAGACAGTCGGCTTGAACATCTGGGACTACCAACTGTATCAACTTCCAATGATATAGCCAGACCTTCTACCACCTCTGCCATTAGATCTGGTAACACATCACTGCCTCCCATATTTGTTATTTGGTACGGACTAGGTTATCTTAACAACATAACGATTTTGTGCCGGTAACAGACAACCCGGTGTATCATGATCTCTCTGACATGCTCACATACAGTGACCAGTCAGTAGGTCCTCTGAGACGTTACACGAATCGACGTCGTCGAAATCGCCAGCCATATGCTCGGCCATCACCTGTTGGGACCATAGGTCAACAAACAGAGGGACCACCTGGCCTTCAAACAAAAATTGACCCTCTTCTTCTGCCAAACAATGGTGTGGAACATTCGGGCCAACCAACTGTAGGAAATCCCACCGGTACGAACAACCCTTCTACAAGCTCTGCCCCTCCATCTGGTAACTGATGACTGCCTATCTTTTTTGTTATTTCTTATACGTTACGTTATCATAACAATGTACCAATGGTCTCTATGTAACATATGACCCAGTGTATCATGATCTTGGAGATTGCACATACCGATGTCTGCATTGTGATGCATTATTCTGGGTAGGTGAGCGTTTGAAAGCGCCCGCCTACAACCAAGTGCCTGAGTTTCACGCTTGCTGTGGTGGTGGTAAATTTTTCATTCCACAAGCGCCAGATCCACCAGCCATAATACAGGAACTTTTTTCCGATGCCCACTTTATGGAAAACATACGCGCGTATAATCAGATGTTTGCGATGACTTCCTTTGGCGCAACTATTGATCACTCAGTAAATCAAGGAGCTGGGCCATATGTTTTCAAGGTGGCTGGGCAAATATATCATCGAATGGGCTCCCTTTGCCCCGAGCCTGGGGATCCACCAAGGTTTTTGCAATTGTACATCTACGACACACAGAATGAAGTTGCTAACCGGCTAGCTCCCTTTGGTGGACAAGCGGACGATTCTTTGGACGCTTCCATTGTACAACATTTAATCCAGGTCCTTGATGAAAACAACGCGCTGGTGCAACTTTTTAGAACTGCCCGAGATAAGTGCGAGGATGGAAACATTAGTGGCTTCAAAATACGCCTTTACAACATGGGTTCCGCCCGGGGGTACGAGCTACCAATATCAAATGATGTGGGAGCCATTGTATTTGAAACAAATCAGCGGAGTAGAACTGACTACGATGTGATAATCGAACATAGAGGTGGTCCGGTTCAACGCATAAGCAAACTACATAAATCATACATGTCTCTCCAATTTCCACTGTTATTCATCTATGGCCAACCAGGATTTTATCCAAAGCTGGTTTTAAGGCCCCGTGATGGTCACGGGGAAGGGTCAACGGTTACTATGAACAAGTATTACAAATACCAGCTTCACCCACGTGCGTGTGACTACGGTCTCATCTTTAGGGGTGGGCGCCTCTTCCAACAGTACGTCGTGGTTGTGTATTGTGCCATAGAACAGTCCCGACTAGACTATATTAGAAAGCATCAAAACGATATCCGGTCAGATTACCTTGCAGGTCTGTACGATTCGTTGAATCGAGGTGAAAATGAGGGTATACAATGTGGGAAACAGATTATCCTCCCAATGTCCTTTACCGGTGGTCCTCGATACATGTACAGTCACTATCTTGATGCGCTCGCCCTCTGTCGAGCTTTGGGGAACCCACAGTTCTTCATCACATTCACATGTAACGTCAAATGGCCGGAGATAGAAAGATACATGGAACAATATCTGTGGCTAACTCCAGCAGATAGACCTGATGTCGGCTCCCGGGTCTTTCAACAGAAGGTGAAAGATTTTGTTCAGTTCTTAAAAGAGACACAACTGTTTGGGACAGTAACCGGAGGTACGAAAAGTTAACTTTATCGTTGTTTTTTTTAAAACAAAAATACAAATTATTTACGCTTTTTTTTTCTTTCCAGTTTTATATACTATCGAGTTCCAGAAAAGAGGCATGCCGCATTGTCACACACTATTGTGGCTTGCTGAGAAAGACAAGATACGTGACGCAGCACAGCTAGACGCATTCATTTCCGCCGAACTTCCCGATCCTGAAACTGACCCCGCTGCATTTGCTATTGTCTCTGGGCTCATGCTTCACGGACCGTGTGGGGCACCAAATATGACTGCACCGTGCATGAGAGATGGCAGTTGCAGCAAATTCTTTCCCAAAAAATATAATGAACACACATTTTTTGATGATGCAGGCCATGTTCACTACCGCCGACGAGACACAGGGATATATGTAACCAAAAAAGAAGCGCACCTTGACAACTGTCATGTGGTGCCTTACAATCGGACTTTGTCCATGGTTTTCAACGCGCACATAAACGTAGAGTACTGCGGATGGAGCATGTTGATCAAGTATCTTTTCAAATACATTTCTAAAGGTCCTGACCGGATTTTCGGAAAAGTGGAGAATCCTGATGGTGAGGCTTCAACATCAGCGTCTGAACAAGAATCACCAAGAGATGAAATACAAAGTTATGTCGACGGTCGATATATATGTCCTCACGAAGCGTGTTGGAGGATATTTGATTTCCCCATACACAGCCGAGAACCAGCTGTTCAGATCCTTGCCGTGCACTTAGAGAACATGCAACAAATTAATTTTCGCGAACGTGACAATATTCAAGTCGTTGTCAATCTTCCTGAAAAGAAAAAGACAACCCTAACTGAGTGGTACACGTACAATGCACGCTATTCAGACGGCCGTCACTTAACCTACTTGAAGTTTCCTACAGAATTTGTCTGGTACGCAGATGCAAAGGCATGGAGACCGAGAATAATCCGAACCAAACATTCCTTTGGAAGGCTTGCTTATGTTCACCCAAGTGCCGGCGAGTTATTCTATTTTAGAATGCTCCTTTCTCACCAAAAAGGTTGTGCATCTCCCGTGGAAGTGAGAACTGTTAACCAAAGAATCCTTCCAACATACCGTGCAGCCTGTGAAGCGCTTGGTCTTCTTGGCGATGATCGGGAATGGGACATCGCTCTTGAAGAAGCGGCTGGCCGCGCATCTTCTTCAGAAATAAGAACAATATTTTCCCAAATGGTAATCCACTGCGAGGTTGCAGATCCAGTTAAACTCTGGGAAAAACATTGGTCCATAATGTCTGACGATATTCCCGCGCGAATCTCAGCGGCTACGGGCATACCGAGGTATTTTGTAAACGATGAAGAAAAGAAAGATTACATATTGTTTGACATACTCGGCATCATAAGCGGTTATGGGAAATCACTCACAGAATTTGGCCTCCGAAACCCTCCACAAAAACTTCTTGATGAACTTAAGAACAGGCTTCTCATGGAAGAAAAGGGTTACAACCGGGCTTTGCTAATGGAAGAAACTGCTCAGGCCCTACCAAAGCTTAACAATGGGCAGCGTAAAATTTTTGACTTAGTTACACAAGCTTCAGCACAGAATCGCCAGGAATTGATTTTCGTGTACGGCCATGGTGGAACCGGTAAAACATTCCTGTGGAAAACAATTACTGGTGCGTTGAGATCTCAAGGGAAGATTGTTCTTACCGTAGCTTCTTCGGGTATTGCGTCACTGCTGTTACCCGCGGGTCGGACAGCCCACTCAAGATTTAAAATTCCCCTCGAATTAACAGATGAATCGCTCTGCCACATAAAAAAAAACACACAACTAGGTATCCTTCTCAGAGACACGGATGTAGTTATATGGGACGAGGCACCGATGAATAACAGACGTTGTTTTGAGGCATTGGATAGAAGCCTACGAGACTTAATGACAAGGCCCGATTCTGTCTTTGGCGGGAAGACAATAATATTGGGTGGAGATTTCAGGCAAACACTTCCCGTTAAAAAAAGGAGCTACTAGGATCGAGTTAATGACATTGTCCATCGCACAGTCCTACCTATGGCAATCGTTCAAGGTTCACGCTCTTACCGAAAACATGAGGCTAATGCGTGATGGCCTATATGGTGCAGAAAAAGAAAACGCACAATCATTTGCACAATGGCTAATCGAAGTTGGAAACGGTGAAATTGGTCAGCCGGACACTGAAGAGCCTGAAAGTGTTAAATGGGTTACCATACCTGAGCACTTCTGTGTCTCGGGGGATGACACGGGCCTTGCAGAACTTATTGACTTTATCTATAATAAAGCAACGCTAACAAAACCCACGGCATCAGGTCTGCAAGAAAAAGCAATAGTGTGCCCGAAAAATGAAACAGCGGATACCATAAACCAACGGATTCTATCAGAAATCCCAGGCGAAGGAAGAACGTATTTAAGAAATGACGAGGCAATTCCAAAGGGGGGGATACGTCTGAAACAGACATGTTGTACCCACCGGAGTTTTTAAACACTTTGCATTTCCCTGGGTTCCCACCACACGAGCTACACTTAAAGGTTGGGTGTCCAATCATGCTATTACGCAACACTAATTTGGCTGGCGGTCTATGCAATGGAACGAGAATGATTGTCAGAAACCTCATGTCAAAACTGATTGAGGCACAAATAATTACCGGCACCCGGGTAGGAGAAAAAGTTTACATTCATAGGATCCCACTGACACACGATGACCCAAATTTGTCCTTCACATTCAAACGTAAACAGTTCCCTATTAAGGTTTGTTATGCAATGACTATAAATAAAAGTCAAGGTCAGTCTCTTTCAAAAATAGGGGTCTATTTACCTGAACCTGTTTTTAGCCACGGCCAGTTGTATGTTGCTTTGTCAAGAGCAACTTCCCTGCGTGGTCTAAAAGTCCTCATCAAAAAACAGGAAAACAGACCGGATAACACAACAAAAAACATTGTCTACACAGATTTTCTTGAAAACATATAGCCAACGGTGTTGGCCCACAGATAACCATATACGTAGACAAATAAATATAACCTATACTATATCATATAATTACATATCTGTTCATATGTAACATACATGTATATTACCCTGCTATACATTACATTCATACTACTATGTAAGCCATACATATATATTGTCGTGTGGTACATAATAAGGTACGTTAAGTGATTACGAAGTTTGCTATATAGGATCATTCTTGCCTATATTTTCTATGAATCTTATATGAATGGATGTGCTTATATGATGTGCATTATATGCATGTTTGTAAAATAAGTATAGCCTTTCATATTACCAACCGTGTATGACATTGGCGTATTTCTTATGCAGGCTGACAACCGAGTATGACAGAAGCAAGTGCCACTGCATTGGTGCCAGCGGTGACACCGATATCTGATATCAAACCTGGCCAGCGAGGATGTGTCATTGAGGCATTCGTATACCGTAAATGGATAGCCAAGAGTATGCCGACAAAATACTCACCACAGATAAGAGAACTTCACTTTTGCTGCATGCTGATCGACAGAAAGGTAATGTGTCTTACCTAATCAAATACACAAGCACGATAACTGGGCCCACAATTTAACTCCCTCTCATTGCAGGGCGATGCCATCCAAGCAAATATGGATCTGAATAACACCACCTACTTTGATTCGTTGCTGGAATATAAGAAAGTTTATCGGATCACCGACTTCTTTTGCGAGGAAACAAGCCGTTACCAACAGCTGCTGCGCCACCAAACAACCCTAAGATTTGGAAAGATCACAAAGTTTCAGCTTCTGGAAGGTGACGAAAAAGATTACCCACAACATTATTTCGAGTTTCTATCATACAACCAGCTGTCATCACGCGTCCCATACCGTGATAGTCAACAAAAAATGATCTATCCACCACTGGCAGGTAATGCACTTTGGTTTTCTTCTTATTCTTATACAATCACAAACACTCACATGATATCATTCCCGCCTAACAGACTACATGGGGTGCGTGCGAGCTATCGGCGATGTGCCTCCAGGGGAGAGTGTCAGGCGCAAAATCGATATTGAGGATATACAGTAAGTAATACCACATGGCTTCCGTTACTCTAACATAATACACTGCTAAATATAACGGGTTTTTTTTTCCTTTTTTTGATTCACCCTCAGTGGGACCGTCATCGAAATGACGCTTTGGGACACTCTTGCAACCCATTTTCCAAAAGAAGAAATTGAAAAAAGACCTCCCCCAGTAATGATTGTTGTCACAGCATGCAGGGTGTCGAGCTACAAAGGTTAGCCTAAAACTAAACACTCTTATACCATCCCTTCATTACAAATGTGTGTATGTAACCCTCTTGCACAGGACGACTGGAGCTCTCTGCAACACCAGGCACACACTATTACATCAACCCACCGGCGCCTGAGGTTAAGCAGGCATACGAAACGTACGTCTTTTCATCTTTTAATCAACTCTTCCTCTGCATGACATTCTATAAAATTATGTTCTCTTTAAGGTCTAACTACCTTATGTACTGCAGACTGGTCGAAAAGTTCAAAACTGCACCCATGTTGCAAATTACAAAATATCACTACCGTGCCCCTAGAGAGACGAAAAAAGCCAACAACCAAACAATCTCTGCTTTATTACTGCAACACCCAGACAGCTACAAGGTATAAACGCCTCTTAATCAAAGACTTTGTCACATACCATTTTTCTATATCTATAACACACGACCTAATGCAGAATGTGGAGTTCACATGTACTGCAACAATAACAGACGTGGTGCAAAACAGACATTGGTACTATGTCACCTGTGCAATGTGTAGAAAAAAACCAACCGACTATGGAGAAGTGTACGTTTGTGAAGATCACGGCGAAATGGAACCAGACTTCAAGTAATGACACCAAATCCAATATAGCTACACCCATACAACAATATAGACTAATATATCTTCTACGATATACATTTTAACAAACATAATCTATTTAACAGGTACAGCTTTAAAACAACTGTCCATGATGGAAGTGCGGCAGCAAGTTTCACATTCTTTTCAGAGGCTGGCACTGCAATAACTGGCCACGAATGTTCAGATCTCGCACGCAAATACATGGCAGTGGATAGGCGGACAGTGCCTAAGGAAATCATTGATATTGTTGGGCAGAAGAGGAAATTTGTCATACACTTTTCACCGTTCTCAAAAAAAGGATCAGGAGAGTTTTGTGTTGACGATGTCATTAACACCCCACCACAAGTTGAGATGGAAACAAAATTTGCACTTACAGACAAGGCAGAAGGTTCCGGGACATCAGAACCAGTTAAAGACATATCCGCTCTTAGCCCAACACCGGATTGCAACAACATCAAACCCAAGACCGACATAGACGCAGTAGAACCAGGTAACACTCTTTCACATTTACACTTTGTTTACTACGTTTTTAAATATGCCACCCAAACCATACGGTTTACGACTTGCAAAACATTAACGACAAGCAAAAAACGTGCCGCAAACTTACATATCTCAAACAACCACAGATGCCCCACACAGCACACAAAGGCGCATGCACGTACTTAAAACGGAAAACTATAGACAAAACAATGCACACATATGCCCTTTTACTTTACAAATAAGTAGCTACATAATTATGACCAAACCTGGGCAGTTAATTGATTATTATGTTTTTCCTACACAGGAACCCCTCCAGCACATGTGCTTCCCGAAGCGGCTGAAACACTTGTAGCGGCATCCCAAAAAGCAGAAGACGTCAGCAAAACAAGCCGTTCTAAAAGGGTCCTGTTGCCTCAGTTAGAGAAACCAACGAAAAAAGAAAAGAAACCATAGGTTCGGAAACAACGGTAGAACAAACTCTTTTGGAAAACCAGTGGTTATGTAAACTTTTGTAATGTCTAAAACGCAAAAACTATGGATGCGCCTGTTATTCAACTATAACGAAGGCTAACAACAATGGGTGTACAGATTTTGGTCTTCATATGACAACTATGTATGTATAACAACGCGTGTACACTTTATGTCTTGAGTACAACAATTATGTTTCGAAAATTTCATTGGCGGCCGCTATAACCGTTACCAAAAAAACCCGCCTTTCGCCGCAGCGAAGCGCGGGTACAAGTCCTAGTTGCTTATAAACAGAGGTTTTTATTATACAGATGTTTTAGTTTACATTATATAGTTTATAGTCTTTTGGTTTCATTTAAATCTGAAGCTACTGATGTTCAGAAATCTAAATATACTTGGCATGAATCAGAAACCAAAACAAATCCGAAACAGTAACCTAACCAAAATGGTCAAAGGCAAACTAAATCGAATTAAAAATCAATTTTCTATTTGAATATGGTTTTAAACAAATGAAATCAAACTGAATTAAAAACCAAATTCATATAATCAAATAAATATATTATTATAAAAGGGGAGAAGACGTTAAACTGTCAATATTATTTCCCGACAAAAGTTCTCTAATGAACATGCATCTAAAAAAGAAAAAAGGAAGCAACCTCCACTATCCATTTAAATCACATCTAATGGTGTATATTAATCTTTTTAAATTTAATTAGAAAAACACACTTTCACCATATTTCTTAAAAATTAAATATCTCTCAAACCGTTAATCGTTATTAAAAAATAACTATACCGTCACGAGGGGAATTAAATTATCTTTATATAGATATGCACTTCTATATATTTTCGGCGAACTTTTTTAAAAATTTTCCTAAAAAAAATCACATGTGATTCTCGAAAACTCATGTTTGATTTATTATTCTAAAAATCACATTTGAATTTGCAGTGTCACATGCGATTTGTGAAAATCATGCGTATTTTTTTACTAGAATTTTAACATTGTAAAATCGTTAAAAGTATATGAAAATAACCGTATATTATATGACAAAATATTTTTGTTATTACTTTAAAATCACATGTGATTTACGTGAATTACATTAAAATGTTTGAATCACATGTAATTCTGTCAATATATTAAAATGTTTGTTGCCATTAATATAAAATATGTTCATTTTACGGGGTGGAGTCCCCTATACCAAAAAAAAATATATATGTAAAACAAATTGGCTTCTGAATTACATGTCATTCGGTGATAATTACATGTGATTTTGCTTGCATTACATGTGACTCAAGCATTCCGAAACCGTAACTTTTTCTAACAAACCTACATTAGATGAATCACATGTGATTCTTTTAATTATGTATTATCTGTTTTCATTTATGTAAAATATATAAAACAAATTGCCTTCTAAATTACATGTGATTTTGTTTGAATCACATGTAATTCTGCTTGAATTGCATGTGATTTTGTGATAATTACATATGATTTTGCTTGCATTACATGTGATTCAAGCATTCTGAAACCTTAACTTCTTCTAACAAACCCACTTTAAATGAACCACATGTGATTCTTTTAATCACATATAATCTTGTTAATATATTAAATTGTCTGCTTGAATTACATGTAATTTGATAATAATTACATGTGATTTTGCTTGCATTAAATCACATGTAATTCGATGATAATTACATGTTATTTTGCTTGCATTACATGTGATTCAAACATTTCGAAACCTTAACTTCTTCTAACAAACCCACTTTAGATGAATCACATGTGATTTTGTTTGAATCACATGTAATTATGTCAATATATAAAAATGTTTTGTTGTTATTCATATAAAATATACAAAGTAAACTGGCTTCTGAATTACATGTGATTTTGTTTTAATCACATGTAATTTTACTTGAATTACATGTGATTCTCTATGTGTTTTTACATGTGATTCATGTAAAATATATAAAACAAATTTGCTTTTGAATTAGTTACGAGTTTATTTTAATCACATGTAATTCTGCTTAAATTACATGTGACTTAATCATAATTACATGTGATTGATCCGAATAACAAGTTACTTATACTAAATCCAAAATCATAATTTTCGCCAAACCGTAAGTAATTTTTTCAAACACTTGTGATTTGTGTCAAATGACATGATTTTTACCAAAACACATGTGATTTGTGATAAATTTTCTTTTAATGATGCGTACTTCTATGTACTTTCGACGATTTTTTTTAATTTTCGCACTCACGATCACATGTGATTTATTACTTTATAAAGCACACATGAATTTGTAAAATCATTTAAAATTTAAGGATTTCTGAAATCACACGTGATTTATATATTTTACATAAATGGAAACAGATAATACATGATTAAAAAAATCACATGTGATTCATCTAATGTGGGTTTGTTAGAAAAAGTTATAGTTTCGGAATGCTTGAATCACATATAAATTTATGAAATCACATGCGATATATGGAATCACACATGCATTTTAGAAATACAAATCACAATTGATTTTACAAATTACTAGTGATTTTATAAATTATGTGTAATTTTTTTGACGAAAATTTCAACAAAAAATCATCGAAACTATATGAAAATGCTAGTGGTGTAACTTGTTACGTGTTTACATTCGACTATGTAAATAATTACACTAATAAATAATAATAAAAGTTATTTATTTATTCTGTAAAAAAAATCAATTTTTTTTATAAAAAAAATCACAACTAATTTTTCCAAATCACATGTGATTTGTATAGTCGAAAATCGCAATAATAAAAAATCGTCAAAAATATATCAAAGTGCCTATCTACTGAAAGATAAGAATTGTTTCGTAGCAATGGTGTATTTTCCGTAATCTGACGATTTATCGTTTGAAAGATATGGTGTTTTTAAGAAAAAGGTGAAAGGTGAGTTTTTATTTTTTAATAAAAAAATGAATGGTTAAGATTGATTCATTTCTTTTTTTATTGGTTCATGTTTTATGTACAACTCACCTCATTGTTTCCCTTTTACCCCAAGCACTTAACATATGTAAAAGAATTTAAATTGCAAAAATCGTCTTTGCGATTTAGTCAAAGTGTAGGTTTTGTCCGTCAAGTTTCAAAATTGCAAAAATTGGCCGTATGGTTTCGTCAAATTGCACGTTTGGTCCTTTTAAGACAAAAATGACTAAAATACCCTCGTCTTCATATTTTAGTTTTTTGTATGAGCAAAGATATTTTAGTAATTTCAAGTCATAAAATGACCGAAAGTGCAACCCAAAGTTTGCTACACGGACGATTTTTGTAATTTCGAAACGAGTCAAACATACAATTTAAACAAACCATAAAAACTATTTTTGCAATTCTCTCTATTTTCAAAACAACCCTCATTGGTTAAATTTTGAGTTAAAATATTTAAAAAGGTTTCTTTCTAAACCCCCACCAGCAAACACGGTTATATTAACCAATATTTTCAAACCTGGTTTTTAAATCGATCTGGTTGACCCGGATTAACCTATTCTCTTAAAAAAAATCATATTTTAAATAATTAATAAAAGTTATATATAAAAATCATAAAAACTCCGTATATTTCAAATATAAATTGTTTACCAACCAATATAACATGTAAAATAAAATTCATTCGCAAATACGTAAAATTCATATGTATTTAAAAAAACCAGAAAAATCAAAACCCGTCCGGGTCTCGAGATCCGGGTTGACCCGGATCACCTCAAACCCAGCGGGAATATAAAACCCTAGTCAATATGACCCGTTTTTTTGCCGGAATCGAAACGACCGATTGAACCAATCAAATCAACCTTATTGATATTAACTTGTCAAACCATTCGGAAATGTCAACAGAATTTTGACTAAAACGGGAGGCCGTCAAAGAAAATACAAGCCACATGAAGAAAGAATGCACCGCAATGCGTTTGAAAAAGATTAAATTTCTCGCAATTAGAACAAAAATTTTGTCAAAGACATATACGTTTTCTTGTCGAAATGAAAAAATCTGAGCTAAATATAATTTGAATAGTGGCTATATATTAATGTGTATGTTTTTCATGTTTGTATGTTATTTTTTCGTATGCTTTTTATTTTGAAATATCTTTTTAGTTCGGTTGTTTGTTTTTTTGTAATTTATATTTTTAAGTTATGAATGAATTAGTAGTTTATTAAATAAATGAAATATTTGTTTATGAGGTTTTATGATAAATAAAAGGGTGGACGAAAAAAAATGATTTTATTAAATGTTGTTTTTATTTTAGTTTTTTTATGATGTGACGTTGATAGAACAGACATTTTTCAGTGTTACCAAGTTATGATATATTGCCCTTTAACATTTTTCAAGCTTGAACATGAAAAATGTGTAACTACTAATTTGGGTCATTCGGATCTAACTCAAAAAACTGAATCAAATTCGAAATCAATATTTGGCTTAGTTTAATCTAATTTGAGTTTGATTCAATTCAATTTTTGATTTTGCCCCTAAATTTTTTTTTAGTAAAAACTAAACTGCATAAATCAAATCTTTTTCTTTGTAAAGTAAAACCCAAATTATACACTTTTTTTAAAGAATGTTTCTTTAATAAGAAATAATCTTTTGATTTATTCTTTTTTTTATGTTTTTTTTAAATTTAAAAGTTTCTTTATTTGATAAAAGTTTTGAAAAAATTGATAAAGAAAAAAAAAGACATAAAATTATAGGTGTCAAATTTATGAAACAAAAAATTTAAAAAAAAAGAAAGTAATAAATAATAATTTAGTGGTTAAATTTTAAATAAATAAGACGGTGTTAAGTGAAAATTACAAATTTTCATTTTTTTCAATAGATTTAAAAAATTAACAAATATCCCTTATACTTTATAACATAATAATATCACATTACAAAAATATTAAACACAAACTTTTTATATATATCACTATATTAAACTAAAATTAAATATATCTTCGTAATTTAACGAACTCGAACTAGTATTTAAGAAAGATTTTACAAAAATTACTCAATTTTTTCAAAAAATAAATGTTAAAAAAATGAATTATCTTCATTCTAATGATTTTCTTTTTCTTACAAATTCCATTGCTTCATAGGCAACGATCCTATCTATGGAGAAACAGATTATTTGGGTCAAGTGAACCCTAGGAAAGGTCAACCAACAAGCATTCATATGAACAGCCAAACAAGAATACATTATACATGCCCCATACACCAAGCAAACTTTTTGGGATAGCTTCATTCACATCCAAACATAAACCCTCATATTCAAATATCCATGCACTACCAACATGTATATAAACCAGTTTCCCTTGTTTGATCAAACACAAGTTATCTGTCTCTTTCAACAACACATCGAATTCGATATTAAATATTTTACACGTTTAGAGAAATGGCAATGAGAGGACGAGGTGGTCGGGGTAATCCTAACCGTCCTCCACGATTGGTCGTAGGGCGTGTGTATGAACAATTCAAGCCAATGTCTGAATGGAGACAAGAAGATGATTATGACACTCTTCTTGTTTATCTACCTGGTAAACTAACTTAAAAGTTATATTTTGTCCTGTTAATTACATTTGTATAATCTAATTATATTTGTCATATTTGAAGGTTTTCAAAAGGAGTACATTAAGGTAACAACGGAAGACCTGAACATTGTTAGAGTTCGTGGTGAGCGTTTGATTGCTGAAAACAAATGGAGTCGGTTTCAGGAAGATTATAAAGTTCCTGAAAACTGTGAAATGAGAGGTATTCGTGCAAGATTTGATGGCGGGATCTTGACAATTACAATGCCTAGGAAGATCGTTGTTCCACCACCCATCACCACGACTCAAGTTACTCCTAAAACTGAAGAGCAACCGTTTAGAAGAGATCAAGAAGAAGCTTTACCGAAGCCTAAAGCAGAACCAAAGGACAACGCTTTGCCACCTTCTACATCTAAGCCAACCAAACACGAACCAGTGCCACCTTCTACATCTAAGCCAACTAAACAGGAAACAGTGCCACCTACTACATCTAAGCCTAAACAAGATAAGCCTAAGATTAGTACTCCTTTAACGGACAACACTTTGCCACCACCACAAGCAATGGCACCTTCTACTTTTGAGCCCCCAAAACAAGAACCTTTGAAACCCGCTTTACAAACAAAGGAAGCTAAGGAGGAATTTATGTTTGGATCACTACCATCGCATGTTCCTAATACAGACAAGCATGATACTGTTCAGAAGCCATATATTGGCGAAAAGAAGGATTTGAAAGAAGGAAAAGGAAAAGAAGCATTGCTCAAAAAGGAGACTAAGAGAAATTTTGAGGGTAAAACAGGGCAGCTAGACAATGCTCATGCTGGTTTTCAGGGTGCTAAAGTGGAAGAGAATAAAAAGGTGCTTGCAAGGAGAGGGGTGTTGAACGAAGATAGGAAGGTGTTGGTGAATGTCGGTGTGGGTGTGCTAGTGATTGTGGCACTTGGCGTTCATGTGTCCTACTCCATGGGGCTCATTGGCAAGGGAAAATAAGAATCACAATGTTATGAATTATGATATATGCATCGCGTAATTTGGGCATGTATAAAATGCTTGTCGTACTGATATTGTAAATTTGGGTTGTTATAATAACTTGAACTGTTTCATGCGCTATAACCTGGGTTGTTGACTTGTTGTACACAAGACACGCATAAACACCTCTTATACTAGCTATATTCCTATGAGTTAAACTAAATTTATTCAGATATGGGCAAATTAATTTCCTACAGATGAAAATTAAAGATTGACCAATCATTTGTTGTTCATATTGGTTTTGACATTTGAAAGTGCTAACTTGCTTCGAAAATAAAGACGGCAATATATAGACGTAATTACTAACCTGAACAATGCAGAATGCACCTGTTACCCAAAATTCTTCTATCAAAATATTCTTGTTATAATCACATGTTCTTTCCAATAAACATCTAAAAGGCAATAGGATTGCTCTTAAAGATATACCAACCCAGCCTAAAAAACTATTCCTACAGAATCTACGTTTTCCCACTCATGGATCTCCATGCTTTCTTCTTCTTCTCCCAAGTAAGCTTTGCTCGTTTGAGTAATCCCTTCTCTCGGCATTTATCCCTATTCTTCAACCAAGCAGCGTAATCCTTATCCTTCTTGCATTCCACAAAGTCAGCTAATTCATCAAAATCAGCAACTGTACCAAGCCCTTTGAATCTATTCTTGAGGAACACCTCTCCACTGCAAGTTTCTTCTCTAACAACAACACTCTCTTCCCTTCTAATTGGAACCGGTGTGCTTGGTAAATTTTCCACCCCCGGGAGTTCTGTTGATGTGGAATCATTTGTAGCAGAAGCATTGCTAAATAACAGAAGAAGTGAGCAAGAGTGAATATTGGGGGCATTCTTAATACGGTTTTGATATACTAAAGCAAGAACTAAGCAGGAAATCTTTTAAAGATAATAGCTTAACTAGATGAAGAGTGATAATGTTGGCCAACCGACACTTTTTTTTTCTGACTGTCTTTCTGGAATTTACAAAGAATTAATGTGTAAAATGTGATTACGAAAAGGATGTGATCTGAAACCACCAGAATTAATTTGCGCACCGCCAGCAAATTATTATTAAAATGTGAACTTACATAAATTCATCAGAATAAATACAAAGGAAAGAGAGGGTTGTAAATTAAAAGGTTTTGGTGGGCATATAAATCATTTTTATGGTGTAAATTTTTTATCTTACATCACAATAAACGTAAGTAAATACTTCTCTATATATTTCAAATAAAGCGATTTGGGAAATTTTAGCATTTGACTACACTTTGGCAAATTTTGACTTATTTGACCTATTCATTTATTTGGCTACTTTTTAAAACTTTTTTCCCATTTCAAGCATGACAGATAAAATGTAGCCAGATTGATACAGCCTGAATTCACCCGATGACCAGAGTGAAACTTCACGTGTAGGCTTGCACGATAAAACTATATCCTTTAATCAAATAGCTTAAATGATACGTATTACTGTCTTATATCATACCTTACATACAGTGTCCGCATCTTCTGAAACTTTGCAGCTACCCCTCGTGTAGAATATTGGCATACCAAATCCTGCACCATTTATTAAGGCTCAATTTGTGAACATCTAGATGGAATTGAAATTGAAAACATACAAAGCAGAAAATTTACCTCTTTGTAAACCGTAAGAGACTTATCGGATGATAATGATCTAGGATCAGCTAACGAACTTAGGGCATCAATATGACCCTCTTGAAGTACAAATAAATTAGCCAAAGCCATTATTACTGAAATACAGCTGTTAACTAACAAGTCAAGCCCACTATCAAAACTCAACGATAACAACCCTAAGAAATGTATAAACATAAGCTTCGACTCCTTATGCCTGTTTAAATCCATTCTAGTGTGGGAGAATTTTTGGATTGGAAGTCGAATACTGAATTCTTCAAAAGAATTAATAGTTCCAGCAATAAAATCATATTCCTTTAATCCAACACATCTAATAACTCGAATCAACGAATTACTCATTAGCATTAACAAAGATGCTAGGTAACAAATATCTTGTAAACTAGCATCACCATTGAGAGGCAGTTCTATATCATAAACATCGTTAGCAGCCCTCGTTAATATGCATCTTAAAAGAGATAGAATCTCATCTCTGCATGCTGTGTCTAATAGGCACAGGCTCTGCTGTATATACTCAATAGAGGAAGCTAGGAGGTCGGACTTTCTCTTAAAAAGTTTTTTTCTGAGATTTAAATTCCATGAGCCGTTTAATTTATTTATCATTTCATCTAGTTTCTGCATCTTAGCGGGCTCAATACAAGATTCAAAAGAAGGCATGTTGACCGACAAACCTCTTAAATGGTTCTCAGTTTTCAAAATGGACATATGTTGTGTATACAACATAACTGAGCTTTCAAATGCTGAAAGGTAGAAATTGGTTAGTGTATGATCTGGTTTGAGGGTTTCATTATCTATGCCAACAGCGACAACACCAGAAACCAATGAAATGATATGAGCCTGCAATAATTTGGGTGAAGAAAGCACAATGGGGTTTTGCAGCAATGCTCTGGCTGCATCAGTGCTGATTTCAGCAGACTTGGCCTTATTAAAATGAACACACGTTATTTTATTAAGAAATTCCTGGAGAGCCCCCTCATCAGAGATTGACAGTGAAAAATGAGAACACGTTATCTCCATTATCACGCCAAAGTAACCACCATGAATGCCATGCTTAAATAAACGCTCATTTGTAGGAGAAAGAGAATCAATAATCTGCAGATACCTTCTTAGCTGACCATTCACCAAAAGCTCGTCTATGAGCACCTGTTCAGTTGCCCATGAGATATCACTATAAATCATACTTCTTTATACAAATATTACTTCTATGTGGATTGACTACCATTGATGGTTAAGTGAAACTTTTAACATTAGAAAGTTATACACTAGTTGACTTTTCAATATAAACTATGTTTAGCCAAGTAAAACCATAGGAAAGTTTGCATTGGAAAGTACCTCATGGATTGTTGTGCTAGAAGATATGCAGGGATCAAAGAGCTCTAAGGACGATACAGATGCAACTTCAGCAAATGAGTCTTCAGGATTTTCACCACTATACATGCATTGACAAGATAAGAACTGATTTGTACGATTGTTGTGTTCTGCTACTTCAAGTAAACTCAGCTTTTTATATAGTAAGATAAGAAGTCGTCCACTTTCCAAAAGATGTTCTTGGGGCACATGAAAGGTCAAGATTACCATGCAACATCTTATCAATAAACTTAGTTCTTCCAGTTCAAGTAATCGGCTGGCAGATACGGCATGCTTAGAACAGTGCAACTGCGTCAACCTGTTTTGAAGATCTTTGAACAGAATACTGGAGAGTGTAAATACATCTTGTAAACAAAACAAAACTTCTCCGTCATTAGTTTTGATGAACAATTCATTCAAATCAGTTCCAGTGCCTATACAAAACTGCTGCTTTAAAGATGACTGAATGAGCAAATTATATGTACTTTTCAAGAGTTGTGACTTGTTACCCTGATTAGACAAAGAACAGAACTTTAGTTTGCAGCTCGTATGGGTTATTTTAGCAATTCTAAACAAAAGTTCAAACAAACAAGAAAATGGAAAGAAGAAACAGATAGAAAGCTCGTTTATATGGCTATGTACGTCATTTCCCTGTTCGAGAAAAACTATAGGTTGCGTTTAATTGGAGAAAAAAAGAGGTCTTCTTTAGAAAATTTTCCAAGAAAAACCGAGAAAATGGAAAACATGTTTAGATAAAATATTTACCAGAAAAATGGTTTTTCTATGTTGTAACTAATCATTAGAGATGTGAGATCTATACTTTTCTAAATGTTTCCTTGCATTTTCCTTATACTTTCCATTTTCCTAAGAGATTTCATCTAAACACGTTTTCTAAGTTTCTAAACTTTACTTTTTTATTTTTATTTTTCTTCTAGAAAGCCGAGTTGATAATTAAACTTAATCTTCTACAACTAAACGCACCATACGATTTCTCAAAATTTGATGTAGGATTGAAACTTTATGCAGAGCTTAACAAACATGACCAAATCCCTTGGAGAAGGAGGGAACAGAAACTCCATATCATGAAGAAAAAAAACAAATAACAACTAGACGTACCTGAGAAGATTCAAAGGCCGTGATTAACTTTTGAAAAACTTTTCTAGTCATTGGAGTGTGTGCATGTGGTTTTTCGACGTTGAGTTTTCTCTTTTTAGAAACCATCTCTCCCTGCATATAAACACAGTAAAAAGACCAATAAAAAACTATAAAAAAAAATCCAATTCGCGCTAAGGGTAATTAAATTGCCGACTCAACTTTGCCAAGCCTGCTACTTATCACACCTAGAATACAAAAAGTAAAAAAATGTGAGAAATTACAATACCACATGTAAGAAACTTGGTGTTGAGTTCCCTTCTTCAAATGAAAACAGTGATACGTAACCTGACAATAACGGTCAATTCATCAATTAGAATTAGCCAAATACGAATCAATTCGCAAACGTCATGGAGGACTTTTGGAGAAATAGGTCTCGGGTTCAATCCCAAGTGAAGAGATTTTCATTGTACGAGGCTTGGTCTCCTGACGAAGGGAGTGCGCACGGGTGAGGGTTTCCCTGTCGATAAAATAAAACCTTTGGAAAAATCCATATAACAACACGAAGTGTCTTAAATGTAGCTGGTATGTTCAAACGTGACTGTTACACTAGGCGTCAAATTATAACAACCTTAGCAAACAAGATAAGACGTATTTTTGTCAGGCATTTCATCAAACAGTTGGGGGTGGGGGTGCAAATCTTGCTTTCGTAACACTTAATTTATTACGAGTGGGCGATTCGTGATAAAATTAAGCAAATAGATTGATAATACTATAAGCTTAGCAAATAAAATATCTAGAGAATCACAATACATCGAATTGAAATTACTTAGGGCACTGATTATAACCAAATGGTAAGATTTAATACAGTAAATAAATAAATAAGCGAAAATACGGAGAAAAAAAAAGAATTACCGGATTAAATATGTTGGTTGATAATGTGAGTTGTGTGGATCTTGAGTATAAAAAAAAATGATGACTTTGAGGAGCTTTTTTGTTTTGGCGCCTTGTTGCTGATTTCAAAATTTAAACAACTACTGTACTGTGTCGGGTTCTGTGGGACTGAATACTGATTGTCTTCCATAAAGATGCGTTTGGTACTTTGGTCAAGGTTTACATAGGGGGGTTTTGGGTTAAGTCTAAAAAAATTGAGTTGCTAAATTGACATTTTATTTTTACTATTTAGAGTTTTAGACTTTCTCTTATATTAATTTACAAAAATAATATGATTAGCAATAAATGAGATCAATGATTATAATGATTTAATATTAAACTAATATATATTAAGGCTATCAATAAATGATATATGAATAATTTGTTTTTTTCTATTTTGTTAGTCTTTTTAATTTTTTGTTATGTTGCTTCCGTTGCATTACCTGAACACATAAATTTAAAAATACTTTGAAACTAATTATTTTAGAATTATAAAATGCGTTTTATATATTTGTGCAAATGAAACCGTTTATTTATTTGTTTATTTTGTGCTTTTGTATATATACGAATGTCTACAATTAACTCAGCTATTTTGAATCACATATAAAAACGTTATTGCATCTTAATCTTAATCTTAATCTCGACATTTTATTTTCACTATTTTAACACTAATCATTATCATATTTTAACTTTTATTTCTTACTTATACTTTTGTTGTAGATTTAATTTTTTTATAAGAAAAAAGGCACTTGCAATAAATGACACGTAACAACATAAAGGGTAACTTAAAATGTTTTGTCGGCTTTTTTAAATGAGGATGGTAATTATTTTATACAACTAGTTGACGATGTTTTGGGTTTATGTATTAAAATATAAAAGAAATACAAAGCAACCAAAATCTGACTAAACAAAAATAATAAACCATGACTAATGACGTATTTGATAGACCGACTTTGAAAAATTTATAACAAAAGGTAAATTAACATTCAAAGAAATTAAACGATAAATGTTTAAACGCACAAGAAAAATATCAATTATTTTTAAGTTAATACATATAATTTTTTGGAAACGGCAAATAATTAAACGGAAGCTTACTCGCACTATTTCAACGAGCACTTCGAGTTCAAGCTCCGCATAGCGGACAAACCCAGCCCCCAAAGGGGTTTCCAGGGAAAATTCCCCACGTGTGCCCGTGTGAGGTATGAGTTAAATTTATGCATAATGCGACGATCACAAGGATCGAACCCATAACCTACAGCCCACAGTGGATGTAAACCCAGTGCATCACGCCAGCTGGGCTGGAGGTCATTTGCAATACATATAATTAGCTACAAATTAATGATGAGAAAGTAATTATGATGATAATTAATGAGGCATATTAAACTTTAATGTTTTGAATGCACAACTGCACAAGTTCAAATGTGAATGAAATGTTGACTAGTGTCTAGCTATTGAATATGGTGTCAATTTAATAGGACAAAAAAAATATGTTTTTGAAAATAATAATGTAATGACTATTTTGTTGAATTTAATGTTGTTTGGTAATGTTGAGAAATAAAAATGATTTTTTTGATGCATTATTTAATTTGATATAGTTTTTAGGGTTCGTTTGATTTGTAAGTAGAGACGATTCTTTTTTTGTTTTTATTGTTTTTAAAAAAAATTTGATATAAATAAAAAAAAGAATATTAATTATTAACTTTTATATATAAATATTTTTTATAAACTAATTTAGATGAAGCATATTAAATTTAAATAAAATAAAACAGAGAATGATTCTTACTGTATAGATGGAGTTAAGATATACGTAAATTAGTAAACCTATTCAACCAATCATAATTACTAATTTTTTTAAAAACCTATTTTTCACCACTTTTTTAATAATTAAATATCTTACAAACGGTAAATCGTCAAACGAAAAAACATACACCATTGCAACGAGAATTAAAGCATCTTTCTATCGAGGGGCACATGTATATACTTTCGACGAACTTTTTTCGACTTTTTTCTTAAGTCACGTCTGAGAGAATCATATATGATTCGTCACGAATCATATATGATTTTCAGAAAATCATATATGATTCGTGATATGAATCATATATGATTTTCTGAAAATCATATATGTTTCGTGACGAACCATATATGATTCTCTCAGACGTGACTTAAGAAAAAAATTCGAAAAAAAAGTTCGTCGAAAGTATATACATGTGCCCCTCGATAGGTAGATGATTTAATTCTCGTCGCGATAATATGTTTTGTTTTACGTAACGATTAACGGTTTGTGAGATATTTAATTTTTAAAAAATGAGTTTTTTTATTAAATGATAAAAATGAATGGTTGTAATTGGTTGATTAAGTATATGTTAAACTAAGGGTGTATGTTGAAGTTTTTTCGTATAGATGATTTTTTTTTTCAAACTTAAAAGATATTTCGTTACCATTTTAATAAAAGAGGGGAATGCTTAGCTACAGTAGCTCTCTCACATCTCCTTATTATATACTATTTTCCCCCTCACATCCCATCTCATTTTTACAGTGCAAACACGCACTTCTTTCCACTCACACATACAGTAGCTCTCTCACATCTCCTTATTATATACTTTTTTCCCCCTCACATCCCATCTCATTTTTACAGTGCAAACACGCACTTCTTTCCACTCACACATACACGTTCCGTGACCCTTATTACCCCGTTCTTGCCTTCTTAATTGGGTTTGTCCAGTTGTGGTGGTGGCATGGACTCTTTGACCCTTGGTGGTTGCCCTTTGCTGCATTAATTGGAGATTGTCCTTTGCTCTAATTAATTGATTATGATATAATTGATAAGTTGCCCTTTCAATTATAATTATTGCCCTTTGATTAATTTTAATTGGCTTTTGGTGTATTTTACCATTGCAGCCATATATATATCACCAAAACCAAGAAGGGTTTGCATTATTTGTGGGTTGTCTACAGTGTGTTATTGGTTTTTCATCTTCTTCATTGTTCTCTCCTGATTTGGTGTAAGTTGCTTATTCAGAGGTTTGTTTGACCTTATTAAGGTCAAAATAAACAAGGTATTGGATTCTTGGGTTTACTTTGTTTGTACACTATTTTTTTGTTGTTTTTTAGACACCTATGATTCTCGCAAGTTTTGTTGTTCTTGAGCCTCTCTATAATATAAAGACTAATGGGTGGTTTATGATTCTTGATATGTCATATAAACTAGATTGCGAGTATATACATTTGGAATATGCAATTGTTAAGGCTGATCTTAGGGGGTTTTGATTGTTTGACAAGATTGGGATACCCATTGCTTGGCGTGGCGTGTCTTTGGATTTGCAGCCGCGATGGGTAGACCATTTGTTTGTGTTGCGACTGTGAACTTATTCTAGCTTTCCGACTTTTAAGAATGTCCGTGAGCCTCATGAACTCATAAAATGATAAACATGAGATGTTCATTGGCCTGATATACGCTTTTGTGGTGATTTAGTTGTTGGAATGTGCAATTGATAAGGCTGTGATGACCTTGAAACGGCCCGTGTTAATCTTGAGATTGCACGTATCTTGGCGGGGCAGCCTCTCGAGGTTGCAGCCATGGCGTATTTATCCGATTTTCCCTAAAGGGTGCCATGTCTGAGCCAAAAAATCATAATTGGCCATCTCAGTAATTGTTAAGGCTGTTCTTAGGGGGTTTTGATTGTTTGACAACATTGGTATACCCATTTCTTGGCGTGACGTGTCTTTGGATTTGCAGCCGCGATGGGTAGACCATTTGTTTGTGTTACGACTATGAACTCATATACGCTTTTGTGGTGATTTGGTTGTTGGAATGTGCAATTGATAAGGCTGTGATGACCTTGAAACGGCCCGGGTTAATCTTGAGATTGCACGTATCTTGGCGGGGCAACCTCTCGAGGTTGCAGCCATGGCGTATTTATCCGGTATTCCCTAAAGGGTGCCATGTCTGAGCCAAAAAATCATAATTGGCCTAAAGGGTGCGATGGGTAGACCATATGTTTGTGTTGCGACTGTGAACTCATATACATTTTTGTGGTGATTTGGTTGTTGGAATGTGCAATTGATAAGCCTGTGATGACCTTGAAACGACTCAGGTTAATCTTGAGATTGCACGTATCTTGGCGGGGCAACCTCTCGAGGTTGCAGCCATGGCGTTGTCTATCCGGTTTTCTCTAAAGGGTGCCATGTCTGAGCCAAAAAATCATAATTGGCCATCTCAATTGGTAATTACCCTTTTAATAAAAAGAGGAGAATGCTTAGCTACAGTAGTTCTCTCACACCCCTTATCATATAATATGTTCCCCCTCTCACACATACACGTTTCGTAACCCGTTCTTGCCCCGGTTCTTGCCTCCTTAATTGGGTTTGTCTAGTTGTAGTGGTGGCATGGCCTCTTTGACCCTTGGTTGTTTCAATTAATGGAGTAAATAGCCCTTCATCTGGTTTCCTTTTGCTGCATTAATTGGAGATTGTCCTTTGCTCCAATTAATTGATTATATTTGATTAAGGTTTACATTGGGATTTTGGGTTAAGTCTAAAAGGAACTACTCCCTCCATCCTCGAAAAAAAATACAATTTTACTTTTAACTAATTAATTAAATCTTTTTTAAAGTTTGTAATAAAATATTCAAGTAAAGATAGTATGGTAAATTTTATCAAACATCCATATCTATTTTTAATAGTGGATAATTAAATTGAGACAGACTAAAAAGGAAAGAATGACTATTATTTATTTTGGGATGGAATGAGTATGTTTATTTTTTTATGGCGAGTGTTTTAGAAATAAGAATGTAATGACTATTTCGTTGATTTAATGTTATTTGGTAATGTTGAGATATAAAAATGATTTTTTATGCATTATTTAATTTGATGTAGTTTTTAGGGTTCGTTTGATTTGTAAATAGGGATGAACTATCTTTTGTTTTTCTTGTTTTTTTTAAGATTTGATAATAAAAAAATATTAATTATTGTTGTTTATATATAAATATTTTTTTATAAACTAACATAGATGATTATATTAAATTTGAATAAAAAAATAAAATAAAACAAAAAATGATTATTATTGTGTAGATGATTTTTTTTTATTCTTTTTTGCAAACTTTTCATGAATATAGAAGATCAAAATCTAAAGAAAGTTTCTAGAATTTAATTTGGTAACCACAATGCCTTGTCAGTCTAACCGGATTTACTTAACAAATTATTTTGAGTCTGAAGAGGCTAAGGCCATCTACAATGCATGCTTTAATAGAATAGTTCAAATGTCATATCATCACTTAATACCATTGTGAGACTCGTTGGTATAATATAAGTTCCTCTTTGCATACACCGTGTATTAACTGTACTTGTAGGGCCCTTTATCTCATAGTTGTGTTGTTGGATAGAAGAATACATATTAAAAAGGAATGTTAACCTGGGTATGTAAAACAAAAAATATTTGTGTTGCTTTCAATCCATTGCAGAGGTTTTATTTTAAGGTTGATGTGGCGATGACGTAGAGATGTATTAAACCTGTTATCGAACTATGCATTGGAGATGTCCTAAGCGTACGTACCAAACGCAGCTTTATTACAAATATTGACGACACAAACATGATACTCCGTAATTAACATTGTGCCATGTTGTATAAAACACCATTCGCTACAAGTCAAAATTTTCAAATCACGGACGTAACAAATCTATGATATAACCAAAGAGAAAAAAATAAATTTCACAAAAAGTGTAAATTGACGAGAACACATAGACTCTGCATACTTTCTGGCACCAGCCATTATCCACCCATAAAAACTAACTTCGGCAACTATGTCAAGCGTTGATTGACTCACACACAAAAACTTTACCTATTAAACTAATGCTTCAATAATGAGAAAAAAATAAATTTAAAAATAATAAAAATAAAAATAAAAATTTATTTAAACGCCTATAAACCTATGGCAATTGAGATTATTAAAAAATTCATAAACGTGCATTGCTTATTAAAAAGAATAAAACACAAAAGATAATTTGACAACACAACATCGTAATTAGAAAAAGTTTGGTAATAATGAGAGAATTGAAGACAAGAAAAAGGTTACGATATCAAGTCTCTTTCAGACCCAAAAGCCTCATGCCAATTTCATACGACCAAATACTCCTCAAATTGTTGAGAAATAGTCGGTCTATTACCTATTATGGGTAATTGGTGATTTCATTATGTCTAATCAAATATAACTTTTGCTACCTTTTTTTTGTTTTTTAGTACATATTAGGGGTGAGCAGAAACCGCACCGTAAACCGCAAAACCGCAAAAAACCACACCGCAGAAACCGCACCATTACAAAAACCGGTGGAGCGGTTTTAAGAAAAAAGAAAAACCGCAAATGCGGTGCGGTTACGGATTTACCCATAAAACCGAACCACAAAATCCGCACCGCACACTAATTATATAAAGCTGAAAACGAAATATCAAATACATAACGTGTGTTATAACAGTTTTAGTGCATATTATCATTAACATTCTAAGTAATGTGTGTGTTTATATTAGATACTAGCTACAAGGCCCGCCCGTTGAGCGGCGAGCTTCAAATATGTATTGATAAACTTAGAAGATGTGAAGAATTTGTTAGTAAAAACATTAGCGATGCCGAAATAAAAGAGCTCCGATCCAAACGGCATGAATAGATGTCCAAAAGAAAATGGTTTAGTTATGAAAAATTCATTATTCAATGTCCAGGAGTAATATATTTTCAAAGATAGAATCTACTGATAAATATGTTGCAGCTTCAAAGCTCGCGCGTTGAGCAGCGAGCTATGACCTATCAGGAGTCCTTTAATTGTAGCAAAAATCCATACACAAAATACAAACGCTATAAGCTGCATGATGCATTACCAACTATAAGCTAAATGAAACTTGTGAATCAAGTGCTAAAATACTTAAATATTTTCTCTCACCTTACCATAAGAAAGAAGCTGCTTCATATAATCCCAATCTTTATCAATTTTGTATATTTCGTCTATGGGGTTTTCAATAATCGTGTTATCGGGTCGGGTTAAAGTAAAAAAAAAATTATCGGGTTATCGGGTCAACCCGATAAGACCCGATAATTACAAAATATTTCTTTTTATTAATTAAACTTTGTAAGCATAGTCGTCTATAGCTTACTACCATGAGAACACGTTATAGACTGATTAACATTTTAAGTATGCTCTCACTGACTTTACCAAAAAAGAGTATGCTCTCACTGTGATACTCTAAGTATGCTCACACTATGACTCAAGGACTTGTGATGTTAACTGTCACCACTCTAAGTATGCTCATAGTAATTATCACGTTCTATCTTTCTACAACACACAATAGATCAATAACAAAAGATTTGTCATATTCTTCTAAGTTTAGATTGATGAGCAAATGATAATTATTTAGTAATACATTTGTCAAGTTTTATCACGTGATATGGCATACATTTGATAACAAATTTGTCAAATTATTTCAAGTTACTCTATTGAACAAATTAAAAAAAAAATTGCAACAAAGAATTACATTTGTTTGAAAACTATATAACTTGTCTATCTACTAATTTATTTACGCAAAGTTGGATTTATGTTGTAACCGATACCCCGATTTCTTATCGGATCAGGTTGCGGTCATATTTTCAAAACTCGAAACCCGACTCAACCCGACCCGATAAACCGACTCGATAACACCCTAATCGTGTATAGATATGAAACGTGAGTATAAAAAAACAGGTTTGGTGATCTTATCTATAAAGGTGTTCATGTAGTTAAGCGGAACATGTGTTTAGCCAAAAAGATGAAAACATACCCGGAAACAAATGCACTAAATACAGATACATAACAAATATTGTTATGAAACTGAAATGATATTAAGAGAATCATGCTTTATAGCAAAAATATCCATCATGCTTAACAGATCTTTAAGAATGTAGGATGTAATATTACATTGAGACACAAATATCTCAATAATTGATAATATCATATTCAATATAATAAGACAGAGTAATTTTGAATGAAATTCCTTTCGTATGAATTCCATCCATTCTGCAACTACAGCCACAACATTCTTTTTCAAGCAACGCGACCTGAGCAACTACGTTTAGAGCCAGAAGTATCTTAAATTGAACATCAAAGTAAGATGTGATCTCTTGAATATATAGTAAATGTTAGATCATACAGGTTTGATGAACGATTTAACAAAATTATGTAAAATATACATGCCAAATATTTATGATTTGGTCTGGGTTTCTTTTTCATTGTAAGTCGGTTACTGTTACGCATTAGAGTAATTAAAGTTTTAAGGAAACTAAATCAGCTAGCAAGAAGTCCAAGTCTTAAACATTTCAGATTTTACTTTTACATGTTCTCAATTAAAAGTGATAATATCACTTGTACGTACCACCAATTGTTTTTGATATGTCAAACTTAAATAAGTTTTACTGCAAAAGGGGGGATGGCAATATGTCAAAGAACGCCATATACAATCTGAATCTATGAATGGTTTTAAACAAAAGGTCATTACCCATTACAAATCTACTGATTCACTATGGCCGGACGTGTTTTGTTGTCAGTTATTAAATCCTTTCGAGCAAGTTTCTTGGAATAAATGGAAGCCTTAACCTATCAGGAGTCCCTTAATTGTAGCAAAAATCCGTAGACAAAATACATACGCTATAAGCTTCAATTATGCATTACTAACTATAAGCTAAACGAAACGTTGTGAATCAGGTGCTAAATAACTTAAATATGTTCTCTCACCTTAACATAAGAAAGAAGCTGCTTCATATGATCCCAATCCTTATCAATTTCGTCTGAGGAATATTTTTATATTTTTGTCAACCTGTAATTCCAATAAAGAACATGTTAAACAAAAAGGTCATAAACTCTTAAATGGTTCAAGAATAAAGGAGGCGGTAATGTATATTTGTTGTACTTTGAATAATTGGAAGGATAAGTATTCCACTATTCCATCAAGCTTATATATGATTTAACTTTCTAAATATTAGTGTTCGAGATACTTATTTACTTTTCAGCCTCAAATCATCTGATTCAAGATCCTCATATGATGCCACAATATTTGGAACGAAAGTGGTATCTTTTTGCACACAAAATATAATGAACCTCTTATTCTCTTAATCAGTTTGACAAACAACTAAAAAAATATACGTTTGTCATGTTTTCTTTTTTATAAATATGAACTTAATATACAGCTTCAAAACGATATATGCTAGCATAAACCATATGGTATAAAACACTTTTTTTATAACAAACTAAGAATATATAAAGTTAGTACCTTTAAGTGCAAACTTGCTGCTTCAATTAACTGAAGTTTGATAAATATATTTGCAGTTTTTACTACTACTTTTTAAAGAAACCGTCTTTTATATAACGTGCTTTTTCTTAATCTTCTTTTCTTCCATGTCAAAGCTGTAATCTGTAAATATACATTATAAATAGTTGTCACGGATAAAAGAGAGACGTTTTCTGTAGGATGTAAGATTAAATGGTAGAAGTTAAGTTAACAATCGACTGCGTCTGAAATGCTTTGCATACATTTCAAAATTCACAGCAATGACAATTTCACATGCCAAAATATGTTTATGTATATTCATTTTATGCAAGGATATTATTACCCGACCTAATTTTTAAACCGTCTAAACTATTACCACAATCTCACTCAAGTGTTGTTTTGTTCACTTAAAAACCATCAATTAAAACTTAGAACAGGAATTTGAGATGCAAATACCGATTTGAAACACGACCAAAATCATATTATATTTATACTTAGAAACACCACTAATCTGTTCTAATTTAGGATCATTAACTTCAAAGTATGCTTACTACCGCTTTTGTGTGTGGATTTACTTCACTCAAGATTAAACTTCTTGGCACCTAAAAGAAAAAAGTTAAAACTGTATCCTAACAAAACATCTAACTGTATGAGGAAATGCCTTAAAAATATTCCCATGGAAGTTCTACATTGCAGAACATTAAGAATCCGCTTAACGGTGTTAATAAGAGTAACCAACTACACAAGACGAAACATCAAGTTATCTTTATTGGTATCATATGTAAATTTATGTATCACAATTTAAAGTAAGTATATCTCCCAAACAACCAGATTTAAATTATCGGCAGTTCTTAATTTCTCTAATTATAAAAGTTATGACACTAATCACACCAACTGATTTTTCTAAAATTAACACCTACACGAATAGACCATAAAAAAGAACTCTTAACTCCAAAAATAAATCATCCTATTTACAATCATCAAAGGTAACATAAGCAACCGAATGGTCACAATTAGAATGGCTTAGTACTATGAATCTACCATAAGCAATCATGGAAAACCAAAAAAAAGGTAATAAAGAACATAAAGTAAAACTAACCCATTATACCTTTAACTCTTTCTTTTCTTTTGCACCAGTTTTCTTTTGGTTGCTGCACATCTTTCGATTTTCTATTATCTTTCACAACCGTGACTTTATGTACGGATTCCAAAATCATTTTACTCTGAAGCACCAGGAGAAGTAAAACAAAGAAATGAATAGCTTGTTCATCACACATTACTGATTGAGAATTGTTGAAATAATGATAAACACAATGATCACAAATAATGATGAACACAATGATCACAAATTATCAACTTCGTAAGTTATACTACCTATTAAGACCCAAGTTGTTTGGTGCTCCTATATTATATGCCACCATTTATGCTCCTAAGATTGATTCTTAGGCCTAAGAACGTAGATGATATGACATATATGGGATAAGAAGATGGTTAGAAACCATTAAAATCACGTTAGAATAACAACGTCAAAAACCACATTAAGTACATCCAACTCCTTTTATCATTAGTCATATATGTTATGATTTCTAAGATGTTGTATTTGCAACTCAATCCTTCATCAAAGTTCAACACTCTAAGGTTGCATTCTTGATATTAGTTATAAAACCCAAATAACCCCAAATATGGAGAAATTGATAATACCCACAATTGATAATACCCAAAAGTTATATAATTAAAAATAACCTGATAATGAAATTAGTAGTATGTATCTCAAACATCTTAAATCTTTTAATCCATATTCATAATCGTGGATTCCGAGCTTGATTCCCCAAATGAATTCTTCAATCGTAATACTAATTGGTGACTGGATTTAGGGTTCATGGCGAGCAGATTAATTCTTCAATCGTAATACTAAATGGATCGGTTTGATTGTTATGTGTTCTTGCTTCTTAATTGGGTTTGTCCAGTTGTGGTGGTGGCATGGACTCTTTGACCCTTGGTGGTTGCCCTTTGCTGCATTAATTGGAGATTGTCCTTTGCTCTAATTAATTGATTATGATATAATTGATAAGTTGCCCTTTCAATTATAATTATTGCCCTTTGATTAATTTTAATTGGCTTTTGGTGTATTTTACCATTGCAGCCATATATATATCACCAAAACCAAGAAGGGTTTGCATTATTTGTGGGTTGTCTACAGTGTGTTATTGGTTTTTCATCTTCTTCATTGTTCTCTCCTGATTTGGTGTAAGTTGCTTATTCATAGGTTTGTTTGACCTTATTAAGGTCAAAATAAACAAGGTATTGGATTCTTGGGTTTACTTTGTTTGTACACTATTTTTTTGTTGTTTTTTAGACACCTATGATTCTCGCAAGTTTTGTTGTTCTTGAGCCTCTCTATAATATAAAGACTAATGGGTGGTTTATGATTCTTGATATGTCATATAAACTAGATTGCGAGTATATACATTTGGAATATGCAATTGTTAAGGCTGATCTTAGGGGGTTTTGATTGTTTGACAAGATTGGGATACCCATTGCTTGGCGTGGCGTGTCTTTGGATTTGCAGCCGCGATGGGTAGACCATTTGTTTGTGTTGCGACTGTGAACTTATTCTAGCTTTCCGACTTTTAAGAATGTCCGTGAGCCTCATGAACTCATAAAATGATAAACATGAGATGTTCATTGGCCTGATATACGCTTTTGTGGTGATTTAGTTGTTGGAATGTGCAATTGATAAGGCTGTGATGACCTTGAAACGGCCCGTGTTAATCTTGAGATTGCACGTATCTTGGCGGGGCAGCCTCTCGAGGTTGCAGCCATGGCGTATTTATCCGATTTTCCCTAAAGGGTGCCATGTCTGAGCCAAAAAATCATAATTGGCCATCTCAGTAATTGTTAAGGCTGTTCTTAGGGGGTTTTGATTGTTGACAACATTGGTATACCCATTTCTTGGCGTGACGTGTCTTTGGATTTGCAGCCGCGATGGGTAGACCATTTGTTTGTGTTGCGACTATGAACTCATATACGCTTTTGTGGTGATTTGGTTGTTGGAATGTGCAATTGATAAGGCTGTGATGACCTTGAAACGGCCCGGGTTAATCTTGAGATTGCACGTATCTTGGCGGGGCAACCTCTCGAGGTTGCAGCCATGGCGTATTTATCCGGTATTCCCTAAAGGGTGCCATGTCTGAGCCAAAAAATCATAATTGGCCTAAAGGGTGCGATGGGTAGACCATATGTTTGTGTTGCGACTGTGAACTCATATACATTTTTGTAGTGATTTGGTTGTTGGAATGTGCAATTGATAAGCCTGTGATGACCTTGAAACGACTCAGGTTAATCTTGAGATTGCACGTATCTTGGCGGGGCAACCTCTCGAGGTTGCAGCCATGGCGTTGTCTATCCGGTTTTCTCTAAAGGGTGCCATGTCTGAGCCAAAAAATCATAATTGGCCATCTCAATTGGTAATTACCCTTTTAATAAAAAGAGGAGAATGCTTAGCTACAGTAGTTCTCTCACATCCCTTATCATATAATATGTTCCCCCTCTCACACATACACGTTTCGTAACCCGTTCTTGCCCCGGTTCTTGCCTCCTTAATTGGGTTTGTCTAGTTGTAGTGGTGGCATGGCCTCTTTGACCCTTGGTTGCTTCAATTAATGGAGTAAATAGCCCTTCATCTGGTTTCCTTTTGCTGCATTAATTGGAGATTGTCCTTTGCTCCAATTAATTGATTATATTTGATTAAGGTTTACATTGGGATTTTGGGTTAAGTCTAAAAGGAACTACTCCCTCCATCCTCGAAAAAAAATACAATTTTACTTTTAACTAATTAATTAAATCTTTTTTAAAGTTTGTAATAAAATATTCAAGTAAAGATAGTATGGTAAATTTTATCAAACATCCATATCTATTTTTAATAGTGGATAATTAAATTGAGACAGACTAAAAAGGAAAGAATGACTATTATTTATTTTGGGATGGAATGAGTATGTTTATTTTTTTATGGCGAGTGTTTTGGAAATAAGAATGTAATGACTATTTCGTTGAATTTAATGTTATTTGGTAATCTTGAGATATAAAAATGATTTTTTATGCATTATTTAATTTGATGTAGTTTTTAGGGTTCGTTTGATTTGTAAATAGGGATGAACTATCTTTTGTTTTTCTTGTTTTTTTTAAGATTTGATAATAAAAAAATATTAATTATTGTTGTTTATATATAAATATTTTTTTATAAACTAACATAGATGATTATATTAAATTTGAATAAAAAAATAAAATAAAACAAAAAATGATTATTATTGTGTAGATGATTTTTTTTTATTCTTTTTTGCAAACTTGTCATGAATATAGAAGATCAAAATCTAAAGAAAGTTTCTAGAATTTAATTTGGTAACCACAATGCCTTGTCAGTCTAACCGGATTTACTTAACAAATTATTTTGAGTCTGAAGAGGCTAAGGCCATCTACAATGCATGCTTTAATAGAATAGTTCAAATGTCATATCATCACTTAATACCATTGTGAGACTCGTTGGTATAATATAAGTTCCTCTTTGCATACACCGTGTATTAACTGTACTTGTAGGGCCCTTTATCTCATAGTTGTGTTGTTGGATAGAAGAATACATATTAAAAAGGAATGTTAACGTGGGTATGTAAAACAAAAAATATTTGTGTTGCTTTCAATCCATTGCAGAGGTTTTATTTTAAGGTTGATGTGGTGGTGACGTAGAGATGTATTAAACCTGTTATCGAACTATGCATTGGAGATGTCCTAAGCGTACGTACCAAACGCAGCTTTATTACAAATATTGACGACACAAACATGATACTCCGTAATTAACATTGTGCCATGTTGTATAAAACACCATTCGCTACAAGTCAAAATTTTCAGATCACGGACGTAACAAATCTATGATATAACCAAAGAGAAAAAAATAAATTTCACAAAAAGTGTAAATTGACGAGAACACATAGACTCTGCATACTTTCTGGCACCAGCCATTATCCACCCATAAAAACTAACTTCGGCAACTATGTCAAGCGTTGATTGACTCACACACAAAAACTTTACCTATTAAACTAATGCTTCAATAATGAGAAAAAAATAAATTTAAAAATAATAAAAATAAAAATAAAAATTTATTTAAACGCCTATAAACCTATGACAATTGAGATTATTAAAAAATTCATAAACGTGCATTGCTTATTAAAAAGAATAAAACACAAAAGATAATTTGACAACACAACATCGTAATTAGAAAAAGTTTGGTAATAATGAGAGAATTGAAGACAAGAAAAAGGTTACGATATCAAGTCTCTTTCAGACCCAAAAGCCTCATGCCAATTTCATACGACCAAATACTCCTCAAATTGTTGAGAAATAGTCGGTCTATTACCTATTATGGGTAATTGGTGATTTCATTATGTCTAATCAAATATAACTTTTGCTACCTTTTTTTTGTTTTTTAGTACATATTAGGGGTGAGCAGAAACCGCACCGTAAACCGCAAAACCGCAAAAAACCACACCGCAGAAACCACACCATTACAAAAACCGGTGGAGCGGTTTTAAGAAAAAAGAAAAACCGCAAATGCGGTGCGGTTACGGATTTACCCATAAAACCGAACCACAAAATCCGCACCGCACACTAATTATATAAAGCTGAAAACGAAATATCAAATACATAACGTGTGTTATAACAGTTTTAGTGCATATTATCATTAACATTCTAAGTAATGTGTGTGTTTATATTAGATACTAGCTACAAGGCCCGCCCGTTGAGCGGCGAGCTTCAAATATGTATTGATAAACTTAGAAGATGTGAAGAATTTGTTAGTAAAAACATTAGCGATGCCGAAATAAAAGAGCTCCGATCCAAACGGCATGAATAGATGTCCAAAAGAAAATGGTTTAGTTATGAAAAATTCATTATTCAAAGTCCAGGAGTAATATATTTTCAAAGATAGAATCTACTGATAAATATGTTGCAGCTTCAAAGCTCGCGCGTTGAGCAGCGAGCTATGACCTATCAGGAGTCCTTTAATTGTAGCAAAAATCCATACACAAAATACAAACGCTATAAGCTGCATGATGCATTACCAACTATAAGCTAAATGAAACTTGTGAATCAAGTGCTAAAATACTTAAATATTTTCTCTCACCTTACCATAAGAAAGAAGCTGCTTCATATGATCCCAATCTTTATCAATTTCGTATATTTCGTCTATGGGGTTTTCAATAATCGTGTTATCGGGTCGGGTTAAAGTCAAAAAAAAAATTTATCGGGTTATCGGGTCAACCCGATAATTACAAAATATTTCTTTTTATTAATTAAACTTTGTAAGCATATTCGTCTATAGCTTACTACCATGAGAACACGTTATAGACTGATTAACATTTTAAGTATGCTCTCACTGACTTTACCAAAAAAGAGTATGCTCTCACTGTGATACTCTAAGTATGCTCACACTATGACTCAAGGACTTGTGATGTTAACTGTCACCACTCTAAGTATGCTCATAGTAATTATCACGTTCTATCTTTCCACAACACACAATAGATCAATAACAAAAAGACACGATTAAAAGATTTGTCATATTCTTCTAAGTTTAGATTGATGAGCAAATGATAATTATTTAGTAATACATTTGTCAAGTTTTATCACGTGATATGGCATACATTTGATAACAAATTTGTCAAATTATTTCAAGTTACTCTATTGAACAAATTAAAAAAAAATTGCAACAAAGAATTACATTTGTTTGAAAACTATATAACTTGTCTATCTACTAATTTATTTACGCAAAGTTGGATTTATGTTGTAACCGATACCCCGATTTCTTATCGGATCAGGTTGCGGTCATATTTTCAAAACTCGAAACTCGACTCAACCCGACCCGATAAACCGACTCGATAACACCCTAATCGTGTATAGATATGAAACGTGAGTATAAAAAAACAGGTTTGGTGATCTTATCTATAAAGGTGTTCATGCAGTTAAGCGGAACATGTGTTTAGCCAAAAAGATGAAAACATACCCGGAAACAAATGCACTAAATACAGATACATAACAAATATTGTTATGAAACTGAAATGATATTAAGAGAATCATGCTTTATAGCAAAAATATCCATCATGCTTAACAGATCTTTAAGAATGTAGGATGTAATATTACATTGAGACACAAATATCTCAATAATTGATAATATCATATTCAATATAATAAGACAGAGTAATTTTGAATGAAATTCCTTTCGTATGAATTCCATCCATTCTGCAACTACAGCCACAACATTCTTTTTTCAAGCAACGCGACCTGAGCAACTACGTTTAGAGCCAGAAGTATCTTAAATTGAACATCAAAGTAAGATGTGATCTCTTGAATATATAGTAAATGTTAGATCATACAGGGTTGATGAACGATTTAACAAAATTATGTAAAATATACATGCCAAATATTTATGATTTGGTCTGGGTTTCTTTTTCATTGTAAGTCGGTTACTGTTACGCATTAGAGTAATTAAAGTTTTAAGGAAACTAAATCAGCTAGCAAGAAGTCCAAGTCTTAAACATTTCAGATTTTACTTTTACATGTTCTCAATTAAAAGTGATAATATCACTTGTACGTACCACCAATTGTTTTTGATATGTCAAACTTAAATAAGTTTTACTGCAAAAGGGGGGATGGCAATATGTCAAAGAACGCCATATATAATCTGAATCTATGAATGGTTTTAAACAAAAGGTCATTACCCATTACAACTCTACTGATTCACTATGGCCGGACGTGTTTTGTTGTCAGTTATTAAATCCTTTCGAGCAAGTTTCTTGGAATAAATGGAAGCCTTAACCTATCAGGAGTCCCTTAATTGTAGCAAAAATCCGTACACAAAATACATACGCTATAAGCTTCAATTATGCATTACTAACTATAAGCTAAATGAAACGTTTTGAATCAGGTGCTAAATAACTTAAATATGTTCTCTCACCTTAACATAAGAAAGAAGCTGCTTCATATGATCCCAATCCTTATCAATTTCGTCTGAGGAATATTTTTATATTTTTGTCAACCTGTAATTCCAATAAAGAACATGTTAAACAAAAAGGTCATAAACTCTTAAATGGTTCAAGAATAAAGGAGGCGGTAATGTATATTTGTTGTACTTCGAATAATTGGAAGGATAAGTATTCCACTATTCCATCAAGCTTATATATGATTTAACTTTCTAAATATTAGTGTTCGAGATACTTATTTACTTTTCAGCCTCAAATCATCTGATTCAAGATCCTCATATGATGCCACAATATTTGGAACGAAAGTGGTATCTTTTTGCACACAAAATATAATGAACCTCTTATTCTCTTAATCAGTTTGACAAACAACTAAAAAAATATACGTTTGTCATGTTTTCTTTTTTATAAATATGAACTTAATATACAGCTTCAAAACGATATATGCTAGCATAAACCATATGGTATAAAACACTTTTTTTATAACAAACTAAGAATATATAAAGTTAGTACCTTTAAGTGCAAACTTGCTGCTTCAATTAACTGAAGTTTGATAAATATATTTGCAGTTTTTACTACTACTTTTTAAAGAAACCGTCTTTTATATAACGTGCTTTTTCTTAATCTTCTTTTCTTCCATGTCAAAGCTGTAATCTGTAAATATACATTATAAATAGTTGTCACGGATAAAAGAGAGACGTTTTCTGTAGGATGTAAGATTAAATGGTAGAAGTTAAGTTAACAATCGACTGCGTCTGAAATGCTTTGCATACATTTCAAAATTCACAGCAATGACAATTTCACATGCCAAAATATGTTTATGTATATTCATTTTATGCAAGGATATTATTACCCGACCTAATTTTTAAACCGTCTAAACTATTACCACAATCTCACTCAAGTGTTGTTTTGGTCACTTAAAAACCATCAATTAAAACTTAGAACAAGAATTTGAGATGCAAATACCGATTTGAAACACGACCAAAATCATATTATATTTATACTTAGAAACACCACTAATTTGTTCTAATTTAGGATCATTAACTTCAAAGTATGCTTACTACCGCTTTTGTGTGTGGATTTACTTCACTCAAGATTAAACTTCTTGGCACCTAAAAGAAAAAAGTTAAAACTGTATCCTAACAAAACATCTAACTGTATGAGGAAATGCCTTAAAAATATTCCCATGGAAGTTCTACATTGCAGAACATTAAGAATTCGCTTAACGGTGTTAAAAAGAGTAACCAACTACACAAGACGAAACATCAAGTTATCTTTATTGGTATCATATGTAAATTTATGTATCACAATTTAAAGTAAGTATATCTCCCAAACAACCAGATTTAAATTATCGGCAGTTCTTAATTTCTCTAATTATAAAAGTTATGACACTAATCACACCAACTGATTTTTCTAAAATTAACGCCTACACGAATAGACCATAAAAAAGAACTCTTAACTCCAAAAATAAATCATCCTATTTACAATCATCAAAGGTAACATAAGCAACCGAATGGTCACAATTGGAATGGCTTAGTACTATGAATCTACCATAAGCAATCATGGAAAACCAAAAAAAAGGTAATAAAGAACATAAAGTAAAACTAACCCATTATACCTTTAACTCTTTCTTTTCTTTTGCACCAGTTTTCTTTTGGTTGCTGCACATCTTTCGATTTTCTATTATCTTTCACAACCGTGACTTTATGTACGGATTCCAAAATCATTTTACTCTGAAGCACCTGGAGAAGTAAAACAAACAAATGAATAGCTTGTTCATCACACATTACTGATTGAGAATTGTTGAAATAATGATAAACACAATGATCACAAATAATGATGAACACAATGATCACAAATTATCAACTTCGTAAGTTATACTACCTATTAAGACCCAAGTTGTTTGGTGCTCCTATATTATATGCCACCATTTATGCTCCTAAGATTGATTCTTAGGCCTAAGAACGTAGATGATATGACATATATGGGATAAGAAGATGGTTAGAAACCATTAAAATCACGTTAGAATAACAACGTCAAAAACCACATTAAGTACATCCAACTCCTTTTATCATTAGTCATATATGTTATGATTTCTAAGATGTTGTATTTGCAACTCAATCCTTCATCAAAGTTCAACACTCTAAGGTTGCATTCTTGATATTAGTTATAAAACCCAAATAACCCCAAATATGGAGAAATTGATAATACCCACAATTGATAATACCCAAAATTTATATAATTAAAAATAACCTGATAATGAAATTAGTAGTATGTATCTCAAACATCTTGAATCTTTTAATCCATATTCATAATCGTGGATTCCGAGCTTGATTCCCCAAATGAATTCTTCAATCGTAATACTAATTGGTGACTGGATTTAGGGTTCATGGCGAGCAGATTAATTCTTCAATCGTAATACTAAATGGATCGGTTTGATTGTTATGTGTTCTTGCTTCAATACATTTGGGAAAAAATAGCTATAGGGTTTGAGGTTGGTGTTATGTTATTTGGGGATTTTATGATTTTGAGGGTTTCGTGATTTAGTATTAAGAATGACTGTTGTGTTTTTGATTTATGGATGTCGATGATTTGATGAAAACACGACAAAAGTTCCGGAGGGAACGTGCTTCCAAAAAAGTAAGAAAGAACTAATCTCAGCCGTTCATTCTTAAAAACTTTGGATGGCTGAGATCATATCTTGGAGGGCATTTTCGTAATTTCAACCTTATTAAATTTATCAAACCGCTTCCCCCAAATCCTTTCCTCCGTCATTTCATTTCACATCTTCTATATCCTTTCTCTTTCAAACCGTAACCCTAACCACCAAATCTTATGATCTAACCATTCGATTATGGATATTCGAGATGAAATCAGTGCTTCTAAAGGCGATCCAGTGCCTGAATCGTCTTTGTTTGGTGTTTCCGATGCAATCACCTATCCGAATCAACAGATTGGTATGTTTTTTAGGGCTTTTTGCTTATTCTTTCTTTTTCTTATTTTTATGTTGCTTATTTGACTTATTAGCTGCTTATTTAGTTTTTAGATGTGGCTGTTGTATTTTTGATTTATTTGATTGAATGATTTTTTTGTTTTTGAATATGTTTTTGATGTGTTATAATTACGTGTAATTATGTATAATCTCATGGTATGTAGTTGGTGTTAAACCAAATGGTTAAACCAAATGGTTCTATGATTTGAGTGTCAATTTTACGATTGTTGGTGCATTCTGTTTGTACCTTTTTCCTATAAAACTGGTGGAGATTAGGCTAGCAGAGTGTGAATTTGTGACTCCTGGAGTTAAGGATAGGTTAAGAGCGATAAGGCAGTCATTGGTTGTCAAACTTGATGCGGTTTAATCCAAATATGTGAATATAATTATTTGTGATAATGGAGTGCAAGAGCATGTAGCCGAGGTTCCCCCGCCAGCGTAACATGTGGCTGTCACCGAACCTTAGCACACATCTACCAATTCCAGCTTGTTAGAAAATGGTGGCAGAATGCATTGATAATACATTATTGTCTTTGTATTCTAAATGAGTAGCCAAAAATGTGAAAAATGGGAGGGAGAGGCGCTTTTGTTATTATGTTCATACTATTTGTCAATGTTTATAAACATTGTATAGTTAACTTTGTATTTAGTATTGGAATTTAAGTTGTTAGTTGTATGATGTCATTCTAATGACCACTTCTATACTTGTAATGTAGAACTAACCGATACAAATTAATATTTTATGATAGCTGTATGTTGTTGACGGGTGTGTTTGTTTTTGTGTGGAATTACATGTGATTCACACATAATTACATGTAATTATACCAGAATTACATGTAATTATGTGTGAATCACATGTAATTCTAATGTGTTTTATGGATTTTGTTAAATGTTGTTTTTTATAAGTTTACTGATGCTATTTTTTTTTTGGGTTCAGGTGCTTTTAGCTCTATTGATTTTGGTACCGTGAGACAAGGTATAACTACAAGTACTAGGGTTCGAGGTTCTCCTAGGGGTAGAGGCTCTCGAGGTAGTCGTGGAGGTATAGGTAATGATAGTGGTTCTCCTAGTATTTTTTATTCGAGGGGTAGGGGTTTGAGTCCGAAAAATGTATTTGATGGTGTTTGTAGTCTTGATAAGTTAGCTACTGTGTCAGAGGCTGTAGGGGATGATGATATGATTGATAAGGATTTGGTTGATGAGAATACGGGTGGTCGTGTGAGTTTGAATGCTGCTGGGGGGTGTCGGTGATTTCTGCTTCGAATTTGCTTGAGTTAAGTACGGAGAATACTAGGGATGTTATAGATAATGCGGTTGTTGGTCAGAATGTTCAAGTTCCCACGGAGATTCCAGTTCTACGGAGTGATCCTAAGTTGGCTTCCAAGACGCGTTTGCTAGGTGGGAAGAAAAAATCTAGTCCTGTTCTTAGGTCTTCAACCAAGTCTGCTAACAAACCGGTTTTTGAAGCTTCCAATGTTTCTACTGAGCCGCCTCCTAAGGCTGCTAAAAAGCCGGCTTCTAAGTCTTCAAAGATTTCTGTTGAGTCGCCTTCCAAGGTTGTTGGTAAGAAGGCCTCCAAGCCAGCTCTTGAGGCTTCAAAGGTTGCTACTGAGCCGGCTCCCAAGGCTGCTAAAAAGCCGGCTTCTAAGGCTTCAAAGGTTGCTGTTGAGTCGCCTTCCAAGGTTGTTGGCAAGAAGGCCTCCAAGCCCGTTCCAAAGCCTGCTGCCAAGAAGTCCTCGAAGCCTGCTACAAATCCTGCTTCCAAGGCGCCGGTTAAGCGCAAACGTGATGTTGACTCTGTTGTTCACACAGAAGATGATAGGCTTGGTAAGCGAACAGCTAATGTTAAGCTTCATGATGCGAAATGTAAAAGGGAAGTTGAGTTGGATGATGAAGCAATTCTGGATGTAAAGGATATCCCTTCTTTATTGAAAATTGGAAGTTGGCTAAAACTGAAGAAATAGGAGAAGGCAGTGGTGTCAACAAAAGAATAAAAAAGGAAAAAGAGTTGTTGCCGAAAGAAGTTGCTCACAAAAAGTATCTTGACTCTTATCCGTCAATTCATCCAAAGGCGGCTGCTTCTTCACTTTTTTCTGCTATTCATGGATGCCATGGAGTTAATATGAAGCGTTTTTTAGCACATATGGGTTTTATCTCACTCTATGATGTTCAAATTGATAAGTTACCAGGAAGGATGGGAAGGTATTGTATTCAACGCTTTGATGCAGAAACATCTACTTTCAATTTGGAAATGGGTGCCTCAATTAAGGTAAATGAAGAGAAAGTCCATGAAATGTTAGGTGTTCCTTTGAACGGACAATCTTTATTTTCTTTAGAAGAGAGACCTTTGGATGATAAGTTTGTTAAGCTTTGGTTAGGACAGTTTTCCCCAAAAAATAGGAAGGATATAAGAGTTCCTGATATAGCTGCCAAGTTGGTTTTGTCTAAGAAAGATGACTTTTTTTAGAGTCAACTTTCTTACTCTGTTTACCAATACAATGGGCAAAGTTGATGCTTTGAATGGTCAAGTATGCTTGGATGTTGTTAGACGTATTCGAGAAGATACAGATGCTTCTAAGATAAACTGGTGTGAGTATGTATACAAATGCTTACTAGACTGTAAACTTCCCGATAAACCAACAAATCCTTACCTTGGCCCGTTCACCTTCTTAATTGTAAGTTTGTACCTTTCTTTGATTTTATGTTGAATTACATGTAATTTCATGATGAATTACATGTAATTTTCTTTGAATGTTTTTGTTTAATTTTTTAAATTAAATAAAGTCTTGTTATTTACATGTCTTTTTTTTCCAGCTTTTGTATTTAGATTCCACGAAGTTTGATAAGTTCCATGTTCTTCGAGATCGCCCGGCTATCAAAAGCTGGAGCTCAATTTTAATGAGAAAAAGAGAGCAACTAGAGCTAGATGGACAAGTTTTGGGTCTTTTAGAACTGAATGAAGAATGGACTAAAGATGAAAATCAAAGAACAGAAGGTTTTGTTACTCGCAATCATTCTTCTAAAGAGGTACTTATACCAGAAGGTTTATTTTTTCTTTTTACATAATTACATGTAATCCACACAGAATTACATGTAATTCTGATATAATTACATGTAATTATACCAGAATTACATGTAATTCTGAAATCAGTAGCAACCTATTTTACATTCAATCCAAACTAACTATCTGCTGAAAATAGTAGCAAACGATCTCTTCATTCGAACCCAAACTGATATCTTTACCAAACTTCCTCGATGATTCGCAGAACCGAATAACTCCTACTTGAACCAAAACCCAATTCTACATTCACAAACACCTCTACCAGCTAATCTGTACCCTTCAAATTAGTAAGTGTAAACGAACATGAACGCATTTGGAAAATGAACAACCTGCACTAATTATTCATCTTACTTCACCAAATGTTACTGATTCTAAAATCTCAACAACTAAACTCCATATCTTGAACAGTTCACAATTGAATTTCTATCTTCTGCATTAAACAGCAAAACCAAACTCTCCTACTGAATTGCTTCTTCTGACATTGATCATCGTCTACTGAAACTCTCTACCACATTAACTTGAATTTACAGAACCAAACTAAATGAAGAGCTTCAACTCGTATCAACACCACTTCGAAATGAATTCATGATCAGATCGAATAACTAACACTTCTGATCTCTGAACTTGAATGACAACAGAATGAATAGAACGTAACAGAATTCAGGGAATATTACACCTACAATCTAACTAACTGTTAATAAATCATAAACTTGTATAGGATTTGTATCTCCAAGCTGAAGAAAGTTTTAAAGTAATTTGTCTAGAGAGATGTGCTTTGGAAGAGTACTTGTTGGTAGGTGCTAGAGAATATCCGGATGATCCTAAGTTTCGTGAGCTTCATAAAAAGTATTACGCATTTTTTCAAAATCCGAATGAATATGAATATCCAGAGGATGATGATGATGAGAGCGATGATGAGAGCGATGATGAGAGTGATGATCCTAAAGATGATAATGATGATCCGAATGATGATGATGGTAGTACGGGTAGTGACGGGGACGATGAAAATGATAAGACTGGTAGTGGTGCTGTTGATGAGCATAAGGATGGAAATGGTGGTAGTGGTGACGATAATGTGCAGAATGACAATGAGAAGCTTGCCAATGATGATGAGAAGATTCCAAGTGATGACGAGAAGATTCGTACTAACGATGAGAAGATTCCTAGTGAAGGTGAAAAGATTATTAGTGAAGATGATCCAATTATTTCGGAAATTCCTCCTTTGTTTGGGAATGTTTTCGATAAGGTGCCTACTATTGAAGAGACCATTGTTCAAAAAGAAACAGATGTTGAAAAAGAATCCGCTGAAGTTCAAGTTGATGAAGATTCTGAGATAATGAGTACACCGGACTCTTTTTCACAGTGGTTAGATGAAAACATAGAAGAGGTTGGAAATGAGATTGATCGCCTTGCCGACGAGTATTTTTCTGTAAGTTTCAAACTTTTATTAGTTTGTTGTTCCAAAGTTTATTATTTTTTAATGTATATTAAGTATGTTTTTTATTATTTATTCAGGCTCAACATGGTCGACATGTTGATCCAGCAGAGAATGCTCTGGATGATGCCCTTGTTGATGATGAAGCACCTTCTACTCCTGAAAAACTATCGGTTCGTGTTTTAAGCCAAAGTCCTAGTCCTAGTCCTGGAAAGCGAGTTGGGAAACCTTCGGTATTCTTGATATCTCCGTATGTGAATAAAAAGACAAAAGTTCTCCCCAAACTTACTAAAAATGAGTTTCTTCTAGGCTCTAGTGTGTTCGCAATGCAGGGTGATAAGGAGTGAGTTATTTTCATTTTCGTTAAATATAAATTAATATTTATTCAATTTAGAGTTGCATGTAATTCTGCTATAATTACATGTAATTATACCAGAATTACATGTAATTCTGGTATAATTACATGTAATTATACCAGAATTACATGCAACTCTGGTATAATTACATGTAATTATAGCAGAATTACATGTAATTATAGCAGAATTACATGTAATTCTGGTATAATTACATGTAATTACATGTAAACTACAAGACAATGTTTTTTATGTATTTTATTTTTTTATTTAACAGAGAATATGTTTTTGAAACATTTTCTGGCCACAAAGTTTATGGAGTTCGTTTGAATCTGGAAACACTATCTCCTGGCCTTTGGGTTGATGCAAACGTGCTAGATTGCTTTTCTTCTATTCTGAATTACGAAGAGCGTTTCCGAGATCCTCGAATGCCAATAAGGCACTTCTTTCCAACATGATGTGTTGTAAGTTAATTTTTCTACACCCAAAGTAAATTTATTATTTCTGTCATAAATTAATGTTTTTTTTATATTCAGACTCGAGAAATGATTAATGGAGCCTTGAAAACGGATGCTGATATATGGGACCGATTTTCAAAGGAAATTTCTGCTCAATTCGAAAACAATGTTGGTGGTCTGGCCTTGGAAGGCGTTGAATTGGTAAATAGAAATCTATTTTCTTTTTGTTTGGTTATTATTTTTTTTTCATTCTAATTTTTGGTTTATTAAAAACAGGCTTTCTTCCCGATCTGCATGTCTGGGCATTTTTATGTGGTTGTCTTCAACCTAAATGTAGCATCAATGACTGTTCTAGATAACAGTGGGTCGGGAGCACCTTATGATGGAAAGTACAAGGATGTCTGTGATCTTCTTGTAAGTTTCTGTTAATTACTTGTGATTTTTATGTTAATTACATGTGATTCACACAGAATTACATGTGATTCGTGTTAATTACATGTGATTCATGTTGGATTACAAAATATTTATTTGTCTTTTTTTGTAGAGAGATTTGTTTGCGAGACACTTAAAGTTGTATAATCACAAGAAGAATAATTCCATCAGAAAGTTGAAGAGAGCAAAAACGCCAAAATTAAAGTGGATGACAAAAGAGAATTCTCGGGATTGTGGAGTCTTCGCAATGCTTCACATGGAGACATATGTTGGCGGAGCAGTTGCGGATTGGGATTGTGGGCTTGTCCCGGAGTCCAGAATGCAACGTGACATGTTGAGACTTTTACGTTTCAAATTTCTTTCTAAGATGCTTCTATATGAGCAAAATTGTCATGCTGATAAGATGCGTCAACTAGCCATGGAGTTTGATAAGAATGAGATTAATCATAAGCTCGAGATACTCTGTCATGCACTAAAGAATAGGCAGGAGCGAGAAAGATATTAGGTCATCAAAAGTTCTGTGAAGTGTGCTGTATGGATATATTATGTTATTATGTAATGGCTTTGTCTGGATATTTTTAGGTTATGTGTTTTGTGACATGCTTAATCGAACATAACTTGGTGTGTCATGGCTATGTTAAGTTGTTTCAGACAGTTGTTCCAGGTTGTTATATTTCAGATTACCTGTATGTTATAATTCAGTGTCTTTGTGTTATGCATTATTGAACACTTCAATTACATGTAATTGAACACTTCAATTACATGTAATTCACACAGAATTACTTGTAATTCACACAGGATTTCAATTGAGTATAACTTGGTGTCATGGCTACGTTTAATGAAGTTAGATCAGATTATGGTTAAGTGTTTTGTGACATTGGATTTACTTAAAATTATATTAAATTCATACAGAATCACTCACTGAAATCCCTTGCCACTTACCTTATTCACATAGAATTACATGTAATTCATACAGAATTACATGTAATTCACACAGAATTACATGTAATTCACACAGAATTACATGTAATTCACACAGAATTACATGTAATTCACACAAAATTACATGTAATTCATTTTTATCTTCCCCAAAAAACATAAGTACCTCAACTCTGTCACATGTAAATCAATGGAAATCATATTGATGTTGACCTAAAACATAAATTACATGTAATTTTCCAATGAATAGATTTTGGAAACTTAAAAATAGGTTCTGGAATCTTAAACAAATGTTTTGGGAAATGAAAAAAAATGAAGTAAATGAAATCTTATCAAAGCAGAAAATCAAAAGTGTTCAAACATCAATAATTGGTGAGGCCTTCTTTTTCTTTACGTTTGGGTTCTTTGGGCAAGTTCTTTTTGTATGCTCACGCGTCTTCACATTACAATATCCACAAACCTTCAATGGTTTCTTTCGAACTTTAAGCGCCTTTTCTCTTCCACTTTTCAATCGTTCTCCTTTTTTTAGTTTTTTTCCATCATTTGGATGGTCTCCTTTGTTTCTAGCCTTCGTTGGATTGTTCACATCTAGATGATCAGGCTCTGAAATAGTAGCAAACAAAGCACCAATAACATCTGCCGTTTTTCTTGAAGGAGGATTAGGCATATCAGCTTTTATTTCTTCATATATCACTTTCAACTTTTCAAGATAAGCTGCCAACCTCTCTAATCATCCACAACAAAATTCACCTCGTTTGAAAGCCTTTCAACGGTTACATTCTTTTCCCCATATCTGTTTATTTGTCTTCGAAGCTCAGGTGGTATTATCTCTCTTGTCCATCTCCTCAAAATGTATTCCTTGGGAATAACATTAACATCACGGTTCTTGAACACACAAAATATGTGTCGACATAGAAAACCATATCGTAGAAAATGTCTACAAGAACAAACCACTGACCCGTCTTCTATAACTCTTAGTACCTTTTTCCAAAACACAAGGAATTTACATTAGAATCACATGTAATTTCATTATTTATTATTCTGTTTAGAATTACATGTAATTATTTAATAATTACATGTAATTCTCAGCATAATTACATGTAATTCTGTGTGAATTACATGTAATTCCTTTAAGAGCCTATTTATTTATTTTTAAAACCTCATGTAAATTATACCTTGTAGTCTATTTCTGTCGCTTTCTCTGCTGCGATTTCCTTGTCTTTTTCTTTTCTACTTTTGGTGTAAATAGTTCTGTAAGAATTTGCCGCTTTGTCTCTAATTATGAAAGTCTCACATCCTTCACTATTTTGTAAACCTTGTATCGTACAATTCCAGCAAGCAGCATCAATTTCATGTTGAACAAATTCAAATATTGTCTTTGTATATATTCTTGCAGCATGACGTTCAATGTCCAACATTGTTTTATATGTTGGAGCCGCATCAAGCGTTTGGAAGTCCAAATTCTCTTGCCTATGTCTATGCCTTTCCATTGCTAATTCGTATGACATCATGAAACCAACAAGTGTTGACCCTTGGCTTGTGAAACTTTTAAAGAAAGAATTTTCACTTTCGGACCTGGAAGTCTTCCTCATCAAGCCAAACAAAGGAGAGTCGATAAAATAAGCGGGAATCCACATTTTTCTAAGATCATACATTTTTTTCATCCACTTGTTTTCTTTCAACTCAAATTCATCTATCAATAACCCCCATCTCTCTTCAAACTGCTTTGGTTCTATGAACATATTCCAAATGAGCCTATCAAATCGTTCTTTGAAAGCCCCTTTGTATATTTCTTCACAAATCTGTTTTGAAGATATAAAGTAATTAGCACTAAAAAAAAATATTTTTTTTCCAAAAATCACATGTAATTCCCACAGAATTACATGTGATTAGCATACATTCACTAACAAGGTATTTTTATTCAAAAAATCACATGTAATTTACGCAGAATTACATGTGATTTGCATTCAAAATGTAAAACCCCGGTTTTTACCACTTTGACCTTGTCACCTTATGTATACGTGAACATGAATGAATGCAATCTCACTTTATATATTTTATGAAGTCTCAGACTCTCGATCATATTTTTCTGTCAAACCATGCTTTATTATATAAACATGAGTTTTTATCACCTCTAACTTCGTTAACATTCACTGAGTCACGCTAGTTCGTCATTTTTATCCGTAATTCACTATGATAAAGTTTATACTCCTTACATTATATCAAGACTTGAAAATATAACAACATGCTATGTTGTTTCTCTTTAGAGTTCATATCACACGGTTTGGACATTTACCCGCAAAGTGCCTTCGATAAATCCTTACTACACCTTAAACCCTACCTAACTATTAACATTACACAAGATTTCACTTACTCTTGTTGCTAGATATTTTGCAAACTCAAAACCCCCACATGTGTTATAAACACACGGTTAGGAGGGCTCCAACCAAACCTTTGCATCACACTTTTCAATCAAATCTAGTACTAGGATATTGTAATTAAGGATGGTACCTTGATGTCTCCTAAACTACCCCTCCCTAGCCGAATAAAGGACCAAGGAAGCAAGTGTACATCACTTGCATTTAAGGGAATGTACTAGGACTCCTTATACATATCTCAATACCACTAACACAAACCAACCACCCCATCCTCTTGTTTTGAAACTCTCGGCTAGAAAAGGAAAGGCAAAAGAGATCAAGCTTAGACCATTTACTCCCACCTCATTTACTCTCCCAATCATTAACAAAATCACACATTTACTCCTCATAGCATTCAATTTAGTCAAGTCCATGATGAAGAGCTTTGGTGGCCGCGGCATGTAAGTATAGGCTAGGGAAAACTATACTTGGTTCACTCCTAATCAATCTCTAGTTCTTGTACTTCTACCACTTCACTCATCCTAGATCTAAAACAAGTAAGTTGTTATTTCCCTCATCATCCTTTCCATTCTTTCGTTTCTCATGCATGACATTCACGTACATCCATAATAACCAAGATGAGAATGCATGCACACGTAAGAAACATCCTAACATTTAACTAGAAGCTTATTTGTTTCGGCTTAAAATCATAACCAAGGAAGGAATGCCATGTTTCTTTATTTGAGTTAGCTTGTGATATAATGGGAGGATTAGATGTTATAAGCCTAGGAATATAAGCTTAAAACAATCCATTGTTAAGCTACCCTATAAGCCATAAGCCCTCCACCAATCGGCTTATTTATCAAATGTGGGCCGAGACACATATAAGCCCATGTTGGGTAAGACTAAACTTAGTGTCATGGATAAATTAGCAAAGGTTGTTAAGTTAGTAGCCCATTAGGCCCACTAAGCACTAAATTATCATTATGGAGACTTTTTAGGCCATATTTGATAATATAGTGGAATTACTAGCCGATTATGGCATAGTGTACAAGTTATATGGTACTTTCGTGGCATATATTAAGTATAAGGACCAATAATGCCAAACTAGATAGTTGAGGGGTGCGGCATGTATAAGCCGAGCCATAACTCAAACCCCGAGGACTAAACATGGCTTTTGACAAACTTATTCCAAGCCCTAATACCCTTTTTTAAACATAGCCGAGACATGGGGGACTTATATTGTCACTTTGGAAAACTTATTAAAACCTAAAATGATTAATCTTGCCCCTTTTATAGTTCTTAAAACCACAAGGACCCACCTTGCCGTTTTTGAAACATAAACCGAGCCCTAAGGGGGGGCTGTTTTGTAAATATGGGAATATGCAACCCTAATTAAGAACCATGAGGACTTAACTTGTCATATTGCAAACATATTTGGTGCCCTAATTATTAAATGGGACGAAAATATTAATTTCGGGACTAAAGGGGCTAGTTTTGCCATTTTTCCAAACTTAATTAAACTTAATATATGTATATACTTCTTAAATATATAAAAGGTGTGATTTGAATAAATTTATTAATACAAAATCTAATTTTGTCACTTGATCTAGAAATTATAAAAACTTTGGAAACAACTACGAAATAAATAGTAAATATCGTTGGTAAACTTGATTTATATAAACTCGTTATACGGAGACGAATTAAAATATAAATACTATTACGTTGATTTTATCTACTTAAAACCTTTACGTCCAAATATAAATTATTATATTTGACACAACTCAAAACCTTATCTGTACGAACAAGTAATCAATAAGGAATAATCAGCTTATTTATGTAATTCACTACGTCCTTGGGACGATTACATTATTATGATCAAGAACGATTAAACTAGTACGAACATTGAAATAAAATGCTTAAAACTTGTAGAAGCATATACGAATACTTCAGTAACTTTGGTGCAACCTATTATACTTTTACTGAGACTGTATAACTATCTAGGTTGTTGACTGAGTGTTGAGCACTACTCCAGATTTTTGTGACTATCACCATACTGATAAGGTGAGTTCATGGCCCCACTTTCATATATTGACAAACTTTTAAAAATCCTTTTGGGGGAGAAAACATGCAACTGATTTATGGATATAAATTAAACTGTACCAACTTTAATTATATGTGCCTATTGTAGAGACACTCATGACCCGTGAGCTGAAACTGTTAAAATCGTTGGATTACCTGAATGTTATAAATAGATCTATTTGGGATTGACCATCCCCACCTGGGTGAGTCATGCTCATTGTGCCCTGGATGGGACAACAGGTGTTTACCATGTCAGCATTTTACTATTGATGGGTGCCTGAATCAGAAATGGCGATGGTCCTCATTTGTTGAGGGCCCAACTTTGTTATAGTGTCAGTTTCGGGCAATAGACAGTATAATTACCTTTTTCGGTAATGCTTGGTGCTTTACTGATACAGTGACTATTTATATCCAAACTATATAACTAAACCTATGAATTCACCAACTTTTTGTTGACTCTCCAAAGCATGTTTTTCTCAGGTGTTTGAAGCAGGTAGACCCTATGTACATGAACTGTTACATTTGAATAGACAACATCTTAGCTAGCATGGGGAATTTTCATAAGGGATTCATGAACAATCTTTTTATTACGTCAGAACTATTTGAATTAATGATTTACACTTTTGGTCATGTAATAAATGTTTGATAAACTTATATCTAATGCTCTATGTACTATTGCTATCGATCCACCCACGTGACACCCAAATACTATATCCGCTGCATTGTGACTAATTTGGGGGTGTCACAGAATGGTATCAGAGCATTAGTTATAGAGAACCAGACTCAGAAAAATTTATAAAAATAAAATAAAAATTTTATAAATAAATTGGACTATAACTACATTAAAAATCTTTGGGATTTTTATTTATGGGACTAGAATAGTAAGCATATAGGATATAGAGCATGCATCTATTATGTGATCTATTGTGTAAAGTGATTTTAACATTGGTTAAATGATCTGATAAGTATTAGCTAAATCCTAACCTGTTATAGGGAATACCCACTATCATTATTATAATACCAGTATATTATCTTTTGACTTACACTCACGTCAGCAAAACGATGATTTATTTACAGAGATACTATGACATCACCATCATCCGTCTTAGCAGGATGGCTGTCCGCCTCAGATTCCGAGGGCAGTCAGTCTGATGGAGTAGTTCCAGTTATTTCCTCACCACCTACCGCGTTGACCCCTCCAGCTGAGGAGGTGGACCCAGTGACCCACGCTCTGCCACCCTTACCACCCTCTTCATCACTCCATGGTTATGCTCGTGGATCACTACCCCCTCGTAAGAGGAGGTATGAGACGGCCCCGACCTCTACCTTCGAGGTCGGAGAGGGATCTGGGACTGGACAGGTGGACCCTGTTCAGGCACAAATAGCGGCTTTGACAGCCCAGCATGCCCAGGACATGGCCGATGTTCACAGCCTACTAGCAGCTAGTCAGGCCGAGAGATCGATATTGAGGGAGCGCCTAGATTCCCTGACTTGGACTACGTGGGCAGAAGCCCAGGTTGCCAGAGGGGCTTGGACCACAGTTTATGATGCTCTCCAGTGGCTCATGACGGAGTACGACCACGCCATCCACCGCATCTACACTATGGAGGGCCGACAGCAGCAGACTCATAACGCCCTCACAGCTCAGGAGCAGTCCCTCTCTATGTTCTTTGACCTGGCGATTGTTCGTCACGATGGGGTCACGGCAGAGACAGCTCACCTCAGGGGAGCTTTAGACACCCTCAGGGCCCAGTTGGTCCAGACTCTTCGCCACGTCAAGAAGACGAGGCTTGCTATGATCGCTCTCCAGGACGCTATGCCCAGACCAGCAGCTCCACCAGCACCCACTGTACCAGACATCTCCATCGGATCCGTTAGACCAGCATAGATTAGATGTACTAGATCTCATGTACATCGTGATAAGCTTTGGGTTGCATCCCAGCTATCACGATATAGGATTTCATGTACTTTTATTTTCATGCAGCTTTTGTAGCCTATCAGTACTGTACTCTCATAGATAGGTGTTTGTATATATATCACTTTAGACTGTGCGTACCACTACCCCAGACAGACGTACTATACTTCTGTCTTGGATCAGTTGTACTTGATGTTATTGTACTTTCTCACAAGAAATATCATATGCGACTCTCTTTGTTATATCATGTGTTGTATTACTAAAATGTGACAGGTTATTCAAAGTGTTGTAATTATTGTATACAGGTTTGCTCATGCAAATAATATATGATCATATGAACTTTGAAGCTAACAATTTCATTTTTGGGTATAAAACTACAGATAAATGGCAATCACTAGGCAAAACCCTACTGCTAATCCCGCCATTAACCCGGCCGATAATCCTGCAGACAACCCTCCTAATGACGATGCCACTCATAATGTCACCCCCGCCCAGCTTAGGGAAATGATTGACCAAGGCATCGCCACCGCTATGGCAGCTAGCCGAAACATGGACGATAGTGAAAATTCCAACAACCGAAGGAATAATAATACCAGCAGGGGTTGTTCTTACCCTGATTTTCTCAAATGCAAACCGTCTTACTATCGGGGCAACGAAGGCGTAGTAGAGTTGATGCAATGGTTTGAAAGACTAGAGACCGTATTCCGCATCAGCGACTGCGCCGATGAGAAAAAGGTTAAGTTCGCCACCTGCACGCTACTTGAAAGTGCCCTCACCTGGTGGAATTCTGTGGCCATTACTCTAGGACATGACGCTGCTTATGCTCTGAACTGGACAAGTCTGAAGGAGAGAATGACGGAAAAGTACTGTCCTCGGGGCGAAATGAAAAAGCTGGAAGTCGAACTATGGGATCTTAGGTGTAAGAACAATGACATCCTGTTATACAACCGGAGGTTCCAAGAATTGACTCTCATGTGTACCAGGATGTTTCCCGATAAGGAGGAGAAGATTGAAAAGTACGTTGGAGGACTCCCCGACGCCATTCATGATAGCGTTCTCGCCTCGCGGCCTACCACCGTCGAGAAAGCCATGGAGTTTGCCGCCGAATTGATCAATAAGAGGAACCGTACTATCTCTGAGAGAAACACTGAGAACAAGAGAAAGTTGGACGACCATGTTCGTGCTCCCTATCACCCAACTCCAAAAAGGCAAAACGCCGGATAGATTTACAGTGCAATCGCCCCCACAGGGCCAAGGATTTATGAAGGCACCAGACCTTTGTGCCCGACTTGCCATTTTCACCATCAGATGGGTGAACCATGCAAGACTTGCTACAAATGTGGAACAGTGGGCCACCCTGCTCGCAATTGCCAGGCAAATGCTGCTACCCAGGTTCAGCCCAACAATATTGCAAGGAACAATAGTCGAGGTGGAACCAATGGTCGTGGATTTGGGAATAGACAGCCAGGAAACCGTGGTGTTATAGGAGGAAGCAACAGTGGCCCAAGGAAGGGAGTCACGTGCTATGAGTGCGGAGCACCCGGTCACGTGAGATCAAGCTGCCCCAAATTAGCCCATCAGAACAAAAGCAATGGAGGATCCACATCCAGGATTTACGTGGTGGGCAGTGCAAAGCCCAACCCAGACTCCAACGTAGTTACGGGTACGTTTTTACTAAATAATCGTTACGCATCTATTCTATTTGACACTGGGGCCGACAGGAGCTTTATTTCCACTGAATTTAGTAGAATATTAGAAGTTGTCCCTTCCGTATTAGACCACCGATTCGCAGTGGAATTAGCAGACGGTAAGATCATAGAAGCCGATACCATCGTTAGGGGTTGCATACTGAACTTTTCCAACCACCCGTTCAATATTGACCTAATCCCAGTGGATCTAGGCAGTTTTGATATCATCATTGGCATGGATTGGTTATCTAAGTACCACGCAGTGATCGTATGCGACGAGAAACTAGTCTGATTGCCATGGGGAAATGAGACATTGATCGTTCGAGGTAATGGCAATACTGACCTTGCAGACACTAAGCTCAGTGTCATATCCTGTACCAAGATTCAGAGATACCTATCAAGAGGATGTCCCATCTTCTTGGCTCATATCTCCCAGGCAGATAAATAAGATGACACCGAAAGGAAGCAAATAAAGGACGTGCCCGTCGTCCGGGAATTTCCCGAAGTCTTCCCCGAAGAATTACCAGGCCTACCACCAGCCCGGCAAGTGGAATTTCAGATTGACCTGATCCCAGGAGCTGCACCCGTGGCAAAAGCTCCTTATCGACTAGCACCATCAGAAATGAAGGAACTAGCAGAACAACTTCAAGAGTTGTCCGACAAAGGGTTCATCCGACCCAGTTCCTCGCCATGGGGAGCTCCGGTATTATTTGCCAAAAAGAAAGATGGTTCGTTTCGAATGTGTATCGATTACAGAGAACTGAATAAGTTGACTGTCAAGAACCGTTATCCACTCCCCCGTATTGACGACTTATTCGACCAATTGCAAGGGTCAAGTGTGTACTCCAAGATAGATCTGCGATCTGGGTACCATCAACTAAGGGTCAAGGAGGAGGATATCCCAAAAACCGCTTTCAGGACTCGTTACGGCCATTTTGAATTTCAGGTCATGCCTTTTGGGTTGACCAACGCTCCTGCCATCTTTATGGACCTAATGAATCGAGTGTGTAGGCCGTACCTGGATAAATTTGTGATAGTCTTCATAGACGATATACTTATCTATTCCAAGAATGAACACGAACACGAGGAACATCTTACCCAAGTTCTGAAGGTACTTAAGGAAGAACAGTTGTACGCCAAGTTCTCCAAATGTGAATTCTGGATCTCGAAGGTCCAATTCCTCGGTCATGTTATTGATAGAGACGGCATTCACGTAGACCCAGCAAAGGTTGAATCCGTCAAGGATTGGGCATCCCCAAAATCACCAACAGAAATCCGTTAATTCCTAGGCCTTGCCGGATACTACCGTCGATTCATCGAAGGTTTCTCCAAAATAGCAAAACCAATGACCAAACTCACACAAAAGGGAATAAAATTTGATTGGGGAGAGAAAGAAGAGTTGGCTTTCCAACTAATCAAGGAAAAGCTGTGTAGTGCACCTATCCTGGCCTTACCCGAAGGCAACGACGACTTCGTGGTATATTGTGATGCGTCACATAAGGGCTTGGGTGCAGTATTGATGCAGAGGAAGAAAGTAATCGCGTACGCCTCCAGACAGCTAAAGAAACATGAGGAGAATTACACTACTCATGATTTAGAGCTTGGATCTGTGGTATTTACGCTAAAGATCTGGAGACACTATCTGTACGAAACCAAGTGCACGGTGCATACGGACCACAAGAGCTTACAACACATACTAGATCAAAAGGAGCTAAATATGAGACAACGTCGTTGGATTGAATTGCTAAGCGATTACGACTGCGAGATCAAATACCATCCCGGTAAAGCAAATGTGGTTGCAGACGCACTAAGCCGTAAGGAGACCGATCCTCCTATGAGAGTCCGGGCACTGGTCGTAACAATTAGCCTGGATTTACCCAAACAAGTCCTAGAAGCACAAACACAAGCTCAGAAGTCCGAAAACCTCGTAAATGAAGATGTTGGGGGTATGCTCAGGACTGACCTCACCAAGGAGAAGTTGGAACCAAGAGCAGATGGAACCCTGTGTTTGCATGGGAGGAGTTGGTTACCTTGCTATGGAGGTTTAAGGGACGTAATCATGCACGAGTCCCATAAATCCAAGTATTCCATACACCCCGGGTCGGAGAAGATGTATCAGGACGTGAGGAAATTGTACTGGTGGCCAAATATGAAGGCAAACATCGCCACCTACGTCCAGAAATGTCTTACATGTTCTCGCGTCAAGGCCGAACACCAAAGGCCCTCCGGGTTACTAGTTCAACCAGAGATACCCAAGTGGAAATGGGAGAATATCACTATGGACTTCATCACCAAGCTTCCAAGATCATCTCACGGTTACGACACCATTTGGGTGATCGTTGACCGACTCACCAAATCCGCTCACTTCCTGCCCATCAAGGAGAATGACTCCCTGTCTAAGTTAGCCAAGACGTATCTGAAGGAGGTGGTGACTAAACACGGAATACCCGTTTCAATAATCTGCGACCGAGACGGTAGGTTCACATCTAATTTCTGGAAGGCATTCCAACGAGCTTTGGGAACCCGCCTCGATATGAGCACGGCATACCACCCACAGACTGACGGTCAAAGCGAAAGGACAATTCAGACCCTTGAAGACATGTTGCGAGCATGCGTGATTGACTCTGGGAATAGTTGGGTCGATCACATCCCGTTGGTGGAATTCTCCTACAACAATAGTTACCATGCTAGTATTAAAGCTGCCCCTTTCGAAGCGCTATATGGTAGGAAATGTCGCTCACCAGTGTGTTGGGCGGAAGTCGGTGAATTTCAACTCACCGGACCTGAACTGATCCAAGAAACAACTGACAAGATAACACTGATAAAGCAAAGAATCCAAGCTGCCCGTGACTGACAAAAGAACTATGCAGATCATAGACGAAAGCCTATGCAGTATGAAGTGGGTGACCGTGTAATGCTCAAGGTATCGCCCTGGAAGGGAGTTGTACGTTTCGGTAAACGGGGAAAACTGAACCCTCGTTACGTAGGCCCTTTCAAAGTAATAGCCAGAGTCGGAGAAGCCGCATATCGCTTAGAGTTACCCCAACAATTAAGTCGAGTGCACCCCACTTTTCATGTATCTAACCTGAAAAAGTGCTACGCTGATGAGCCCCTAGCTATGCCATTAGAGGGAGTCCGCTTTGATGACAAGCTCCAGTTCACTGAAGAACCAGTGGAGATCATGGAAAGATCAGTGAAAAAGTTGAAGACTCGTCGCATTCTGTTGATCAAGGTACGATGGAACTCAACGCGAGGACCTGAGTTCACTTGGGAACGAGAAGAATCATTCAAGGTTAAATATCCTCAGTTGTTCACATAACTAGTGGCATTGATCTAAGCTTTGAGGACAAAGCTAAAATAACGGGAATGTGCTGTAAAACCCCGGTTTTTACCACTTTGACCTTGTCACCTTATGTATACGTGAACATGAATGAATGCAATCTCACTTCATATATTTTATGAAGTCTCAGACTCTCGATCATATTTTTCTGTCAAACCATGCTTTATTATATAAACAGGAGTTTTTATCACCTCTAACTTCGTTAACATTCACTGAGTCACGCTAGTTCGTCATTTTTATCCGTAATTCACTATGATAAAGTTTATACTCCTTACATTATATCAAGACTTGAAAATATAACAACATGCTATGTTGTTTCTCTTTAGAGTTCATATCACACGGTTTGGACATTTACCCGCAAAGTGCCTTCGATAAATCCTTACTACACCTTAAACCCTACCTAACTATTAACATTACACAAGATTTTACTTACTCTTGTTGCTAGATATTTTGCAAACTCAAAACCCCCACATGTGTTATAAACACACGGTTAGGAGGGCTCCAACCAAACCTTTGCATCACACTTTTCAATCAAATCTAGTACTAGGATATTGTAATTAAGGATGGTACCTTGATGTCTCCTAAACTACCCCTCCCTAGCCGAATAAAGGACCAAGGAAGCAAGTGTACATCACTTGCATTTAAGGGAATGTACTAGGACTCCTTATACATATCTCAATACCACTAACACAAACCAACCACCCCATCCTCTTGTTTTGAAACTCTCGGCTAGAAAAGGAAAGGCAAAAGAGATCAAGCTTAGACCATTTACTCCCACCTCATTTACTCCCACCTCATTTACTCCCACCTCATTTACTCTCCCAATCATTAACAAAATCACACATTTACTCCTCATAGCATTCAATTTAGTCAAGTCCATGATGAAGAGCTTTGGTGGCCGCGACATGTAAGTATAGGCTAGGGAAAACTATACTTGGTTCACTCCTAATCAATCTCTAGTTCTTGTACTTCTACCACTTCACTCATCCTAGATCTAAAACAAGTAAGTTGTTATTTCCCTCATCATCCTTTCCATTCTTTCGTTTCTCATGCATGACATTCACGTACATCCATAATAACCAAGATGAGAATGCATGCACACGTAAGAAACATCCTAACATTTAACTAGAAGCTTATTTGTTTCGGCTTAAAATCATAACCAAGGAAAGAATGCCATGTTTCTTTATTTGAGTTAGCTTGTGATATAATGGGAGGATTAGATGTTATAAGCCTAGGAATATAAGCTTAAAACAATCCATTGTTAAGCTACCCTATAAGCCATAAGCCCTCCACCAATCGGCTTCTTTATCAATGTGGGCCGAGACACATATAAGCCCATGTTGGGTAATACTAAACTTAGTGTCATGGATAAATTAGCAAAGGTTGTTAAGTTAGTAGCCCATTAGGCCCACTAAGCACTAAATTATCATTATGGAGACTTTTTGGGCCATATTTGATAATATAGTGGAATTACTAGCCGATTATGGCATAGTGTACAAGTTATATGGTACTTTCGTGGCATATATTAAGTATAAGGACCAATAATGCCAAACTAGATAGTTGAGGGATGCGGCATGTATAAGCCGAGCCATAACTCAAACCCCAAGGACTAAACATGGCTTTTGACAAACTTATTCCAAGCCCTAATACCCTTTTTTAAACATAGCCGAGACATGGGGGACTTATATTGTCACTTTGGAAAACTTATTAAAACCTAAAATGATTAATCTTGCCCCTTTTATAGTTCTTAAAACCACAAGGACCCACCTTGCCGTTTTTGAAACATAAACCGAGCCCTAAGGGGGGGCTGTTTTGTAAATATGGGAATATGCAACCCCAATTAAGAACCATGAGGACTTAACTTGTCATATTGCAAACATATTTGGTGCCCTAATTATTAAATGGGACGAAAATATTAATTTCAGGACTAAAGGGGCTAGTTTTGCCATTTTTCCAAACTTAATTAAACTTAATATATGTATATACTTCTTAAATATATAAAAGGTGTGATTTGAATAAATTTATTAATACAAAATCTAACTTTGTCACTTGATCTAGAAATTATAAAAACTTTGGAAACAACTACGAAATAAATAGTAAATATCGTTGGTAAACTTGATTTATATAAACTCGTTATACGGAGACGAATTAAAATATAAATACTATTACGTTGATTTTATCTACTTAAAACCTTTACGTCCAAATATAAATTATTATATTTGACACAACTCAAAACCTTATCTGTACGAACAAGTAATCAATAAGGAATAATCAGCTTATTTATGTAATTCACTACGTCCTTGGGACGATTACATTATTATGATCAAGAACGATTAAACTAGTACGAACATTGAAATAAAATGCTTAAAACTTGTAGAAGCATATATGAATACTTCAGTAACTTTGGTGCAACCTATTATACTTTTACTGAGACTGTATAACTATCTAGGTTGTTGACTGAGTGTTGAGCACTACTCCAGATTTTTGTGACTATCACCATACTGATAAGGTGAGTTCATGGTCCCACTTTCATATATTGACAAACTTTTAAAAATCCTTTTGGGGGAGAAAACATGCAACTGATTTATGGATATAAATTAAACTGTACCAACTTTAATTATATGTGCCTATTGTAGAGACACTCATGACCCGTGAGCTGAAACTGTTAAAATTGTTGGATTACCTGAATGTTATAAATAGATCTATTTGGGATTGACCATCCCCACCTGGGTGAGTCATGCTCACTGTGCCCTGGATGGGACAACAGGTGTTTACCATGTCAGCATTTTACTATTGATGGGTGCCTGAATCAGAAATGGCGATGGTCCTCATTTGTTGAGGGCCCAACTTTGTTATAGTGTCAGTTTCGGGCAATAGACAGTATAATTACCTTTTTCGGTAATGCTTGGTGCTTTACTGATACAGTGACAATTTATATCCAAACTATATAACTAAACCTATGAATTCACCAACTTTTTGTTGACTCTCCAAAGCATGTTTTTCTCAGGTGTTTGAAGCAGGTAGACCCTATGTGCATGGACTGTTACATTTGAGTAGACAGCATCTTAGCTAGCATGGGGAATTTTCATAAGGGATTCATGAACAATCTTTTTATTACGTCAGAACTATTTGAATTAATGATTTACACTTTTGGTCATGTGATAAATGTTTGATAAACTTATATCTGATGCTCTATGTACTATTGCTATCGATCCATCCACGTGACACCCAAATACTATATCCGCTGCATTGTGACTAATCTGGGGGTGTCACACAAAACTAACAAATCATTCACACAGAAATAAAGTAGAATCACATGTGATTCTATTATGAATCACATGTAATTCACACAGAATTACATGTAATTCACACAGAATTACATGTAATTCACACAGAATTACATGTAATTCACACAGAATTACATGTGATTCTATCATGAAAAACAGTTTCTAACTTGAACAAAAATACCTTAGATGGGATCTTTTGGGAAATGTGCCACATGCATAGTCTGTGTTTTGTTGTTTTAAAAACGGCTTCAATAGCTCTCTTCATGGCTCCATCCTGATCGGTTACAATCATTGTCGGCTTTTTTCCAACGGCGGACAAAAATGTTGTTAGCAACCACGTATATGATTTGGTATCTTCATGTAAAATCATTCTCGAACCAAGTGTCACACACTTTCTGTGATTGTCGATGCCAGTGAATGGTACAAACTTCATGTTGTACCTATATAACATAGCAATGTATTAAAATCTACATTCCTGAATCACATGTAATTCTACCAAGAATTACATGTAATTCTGTGTGAATTACATGTAATTTAAATATTGTCTTTGTAATTCTAATAGAAATACATCTGATTAGTATTACATGTAATTCACACAGAATTACATGTAATTCACACAGAATTACATGTAATTCACACAGAATTACATGTAATTCACACAGAATTACATGTAATTCACTAATAAAAAGTATAAACATACAAGAATTACAAACAATTAACTTACCTGTTGCTATTGAAGGTTGCATCAAAAGATACTATGTCTCCAAACTCTTTGTAATAGCACTTTGCAACTTCATCCGCCCAAAACATCGCAACGAGTTCATCATTTTCTACCTTATATTCAAATGTAAAGTTCGGCACATACAACTTTCTGTATTCCATTTTGTTTATTAGCATTTGTGCATCATTTTCCCCAATAAATTCAGTAACATCCCTCTGAGCATTCTTAAAATCAGCGGTCGTCCCATGAACATATTCATCACCACCTTTGATACTACTTAAGAAGTTGTGAGCACGCGTTGCACCAAGTTTATTTGCTGCAGCTTTTACAACAAACATCTTTTCGGCTTGAGGCATTTTTCGTTGTTTCTTTGTATAGTGTTGGTACACCTCTGGTAGAAGATGGTGGTTGTGTTTTGCTATAAATTGGACCAACTTGTATTTTCCGGTAACAATATTCAACTGTAACTTTATCTGAGCTTTACAACCAGTCACGTGGTGTGTTGTGTTTCTGATTTGTTTACCTTTATTTTTTGGATCCAATGTGTCAAAATCAACACGTATTGGTTTTCCTCCTTTGTTACAAGTAATGTACTTGTGTTTTACCATTCCTGATTTTGTTTTACTTTGTCCCGATTTTTTAACTTCAAAGCCTCCCTTTTCAGCATAATTTGAATACATATCAAAAGCTTCTTCCAATGTATCATAAGTATCTCCCACTTCTGGTATACGAATTCCATGTACACGAGGCTCCCAATTTACTGATCCACCGGGTGTTTCATCTTGCGCAAAAACTGTTGCTCTTGGGGTTTTCATACCTGTATTTAAAAAACAGAATTACATGTAATTTCCATTCAACACTAACAAACCATTTTAATACAAAAATTACATGTAATTCACACAGAATTACATGTAATTTTCATTCAACACTAACAAACCATTTTAATACAAAAATTACATGTAATTCACACAGAACTACATGTAATTTCCATTCAACGCTAACAAACCATTTTAATACAAAAATTACATGTAATTCACACAGAACTACATGTAATTTCTATTCAGCACTAACAAACCATTTTAATACAAAAATTACATGTAATTCACACAAAATTACATGTAATTTCCATTTAACAATAACAAACCATTTTAATACAAAAATTACATGTAATTCACAAAGAATTACATGTAATTTCTATTCAGCACTAACAAACCATTTTAATACAAAAATTACATGCAATTCACACAGAATTACATGTAATTTCCATTTAGGACTAACAAACCATTTTAATACAAAAATTACATGTAATTCACACAGAATTACATGTAATTTCCATTCAGCACTAACAAACCACCTTTTTTTCAAAAATTACATGTAATTCACCCAGAATTACATGTAATTTTCATTTAACACTAACAAAACAACCTCAGAACGATAATTTACCTGGAAAACCATCTTTTACTTTTTCTGAAGAAGAACACTGTTCTGATGCATCACTTTTATTCAAATCAAGCTGAGAAACCACTACCATAACGTCATCTAAATCAGGTTCATCCATTTTTCTGATTGATTCGGGTTCCGGCGAGTTTTTTTATTTTCCGGCGAGGGTTATGGTTTCCGGCGAGGGTTACAATCTTTTATGAATAAGGTTTTATGAATATATAGGTTATAGATTTGTGATAGTAATGGTTTCCGGCGAGGGTTTTGTTATTTACATATCATTCCGGCGAGTTTTCAATTATTCCGGCGAGATGGATTTTGGATCTGAGTGTCTGTTATATCGGGAGGTGAGATCGGGGGTTGTTAGAGAGAGAAAGTGGGTGGGTTGTGTGTTTTTTTTTTATTATTGTTTATATATGATTTGTGTTTTTAATATGGATGGTTGGATAATAGAAAAATGGAGGGCCCAGATTCGTTCCTTCCTTCTTTTTTGGATACCTCTTTTATGAGGATCTCACCTCATGAAAACACAGGTTTTTGGTGAGTGATTTTCGCTTCTTTTGAATATGGTGTTGTCACATTCAATGCGTTCAATATCAGCCGTCGATTATTATGGAATATACAGGTGTCATTGTTTTAAAATTTAGAACCAAGATGCTGAGCAAAACCATCGTTTATACATATTAAAGATATGTGTTGTTATAACTGAAACAACTTATATTGTGAACAAAAAAACGCCAAAACCCACATTAATAATAAAAATCATAAGTAGTGGTGCGGTGCGGTTAAAATCCGCAAAACCTGCAAAAACCACAATAACCCGCAAAACCGAAACCGCATAAAACCGCGCGGTGCGGATCCACATTTTTCTAAAACCTGCAGTCGCGGATGCGGATTGATTTTTGCTAGAATCCGCACCGTCCCGCACCATGCTCACCCCTAGTACATATATAGTGGAGGACGAAGAAAGAAATTGTACTTTTCTTTTTATTTGAAATTTTATCTTGTTATAAAATTTTACATAATTAATTTTTGTGTTTTTCTTACACAATTAGTCCTTATTTACACCATTAGTCTTGAATTTAGATAAATATCAAAACAAAAAAAAAATGACAACGTTTTGTGGTGCGAACGAGAGAGGCTTATGGTGTGTTGCTAAAGGAAATGTGATGCCATACCACTTTTTGCTGCCATGACATTACTTTTTGGCCATTTAAACTCACCCACGCCCATCAAACAAACACACCCTTAAACTTTTAACAAATAGAGTACTACGCTAATAACGAGATTTAAATCCAACATTTGAAAGTCATACACCTCAACCAAACATCTACAATCACAATCATTGTCATTCCTCCATTTCCATAACCCCATACCAAACACACCCTTACCTTAGAGTTAAAGTTATACGAAAGCTCAAATTCTTTTGGTGGCGGACTAGGAATTTATGCACTCTAAAATAGAGTTCTAACTGGTAAGCACTTGGTTAAACTCTAAATATGTAGATCACCACCTGTCCACCTCGGCGGTCTAATGGTATGTAATTGTCCAACAAAAAAAACACAAAATTACCCTTTCAACTATTCCAAAAAGGGGCAATTCAGATGTAGTGTTTTGTATAGTTTTTTTCAGTTGCCAGTGCCTATAGCAAAGGTCTTTCATGTCTACATCAGAAGAAACCTAGTTGCATTGTATATGAGTATCTGCAGGTTAAACAAACCATGCCGTAAAAATTTGTGCACTGTCACTTAAAATTAAAAAGGAAAACCATGTAAGTGTGTAACATCCAATAATAAGACAATGACATGTTATGCTATATGTAACTTTGAAAACTGTGGGCACTATAATCCTTGATCTCCAATTTAGCTGCCAAGTTGATTGCAATAGTACAAGAAAAAAGCCGAGTTGTAACCTCAGAATTGCAGAGTATGCACACAATAGCGAGAAGCTGCAGGAGAACATGACATAGCTAGAACTTGAATGGAAAAACCAAGTTTCTTGAATTCACACGCCTTGAAATGAGAACGATAAAATCTTGAAGAGCCCGTCTGGATTATCAGCATGTACCTGAACAAAAAATCATATGATCGGTATCATTTATTTGCCAGAGAATCTGCAGCATCAAGAATCTGCAGCTCTCCAAAATCAACTACTCGTTGTTTAAGATTGTTATTGCAATAATAGCAATATTATTTATAAAGCAATAAGTATTTAAAATAAATACAAGATTGGACAACAAAAAGAAGTAGATGCAGACAATTTCAACCCGTATTTTAAAAAATGGACCTATTCCGGCTCAAACTTAGTTGATACCTTACCCAATCTACCTGGCCTGCCCATCTTGCCAATAGCAATAATTCTATTGCATTTTGCATAAGAAAATGTTACCGTGCTATCTCTGACATAGGTTAAAAGTAACCTTATCTCGTGTTGCAAGGTTTGCCTCTTTTGGTTTTCAGTGTTTGTTGCAGCTGATATATTCATGTTTGTGATTTGTGATAATGTGCATTGGGTTGCCACTTTTTAGCAGATATCAGAGGATTTGTTTGTGACAATATCTTTATAGCTTTTTTTTTTTGGTAACCATGATTTCCGCTCTTTAGGCTGACTAATACACGAGGTTTGAACCCACCACCAGACAGACTCTAACCAGGTAAAGCCCTTCCTTTTCAGGAGGTTGGCGTCCATATTTTTCTTGTTATTCTACATGTTTTAACCAATACGGCAATACCTCTATTGATTAAATTAGTGTTAAAATATATGTATCACAAATATAATAAGGTTGTAATTCACACTGTTATAGGCTGTAATTAGGTGTACATTGTCTTGATTCTTTTCTAGTTTACGTTATCTAGTTTCCTGTTTTCCTAGTCTTCTAACCTAGATCTTCGCCCCTCAATGAAATAACACGAAATTCCTGTAAATCTGTTTACATGTAGATTCTTCAGTTTGTCTAGAGTTACAAAGGATTTCCAATTTGGGGGGCTCGTCAGTTAGGGTATTACTCGGAGAATCTGTTTCAACTTTAACATTTCTTCTCATTTCCGGGAAAAAAATAACTACAGTTAGGGTAGAATGGTCATATAAAATTTAAAAAACTGGGAAGTCAAACTATAGCTATATGGTTATCACCAATCTCAAAATTAAATATAGAAGCATTTACTGTATATTTTTTTTATATAGGGGCATGTATTGTTATGATGCGGAAAGAGGAACATACCCAGTGGCCCGCATCTTCAAGAACATGCATTTCGACACCACCACCCTCTTGAGAAGCTTGCTCTTCAGCTGCGTGAATCCTCTGCAGATCTCCAAGTGCCCATCTGTGCAAGCTTCTTTCTGCTTTTAAAAAATTTACATGTACACCTCGTGGTACATCTTCCACCACGTCCCTGCATAAAATCAAACTCTAATCAGCAATAAAGTCAACAGCTGGAAAGAGCCTTCCAGTCCATTGCTTCATGGAACTACAATTTGAGCAATTTTCAACAGATATAAATTGTAAGTCTAAATTTGCATTTTTGTCCAACAAGATACTCTAAAACATGGATCCCAAAGGGGCTTCTTGCATAAGTTACTGTTCCCTAGATCTGATTTTGATTTTAGCCATATGCCTGTATGTTTTCTATATAGTAGCTGCGGCAATAGGAGCTACTTTCTTAGGCAATGATATAGTAGTATGAGAAAAATTACCATAGATTTGTGTCTTCATATGATTGATACATTTCAGCAATTCCATCAAGGTCAAATATCCAAGAAAACCCAGAAGATGAATTGGAAGGGTTAGTCTGCCGAAGATTAGTAACTACCCACTGCAATGACAAAAAGTTAAAAGATGCATTAATTACACAGTTTGACATCTCAACGATTATCAACCAGAGAAAAGTACCAAGGCTCTACCCTAGTTATTGCCGACAAGAAAGCTTTTAATATTTACAATTGAAAATAAACTGTCCAATGACATAACACACAAATCTCAGCTTTAAATATGAAAATAAACTGTCCATGTATGCATCAACAACTAAGCCTATCAAGTAGAAAACACCCCCATCATTAGAAAGCACAAGTTTTAGTAGCTGTCTTAAAAAGTTTACCTGTGCCACATCGTTAGAAAACCCCTCACGTACAAGAGCCTGTATGACTTCCCTTTTTGATACAATCTTCCTTGAAAAAAGATATTAAAAAAGTTAAATCACAGGAGTTAACACATAAAAGTATTGCATAATTACAATGTCCCAAGATGCTAAAAGCATTCACATCACTTCACAAAATTTATATATCGGCCAAAAATAAACATTAAGGGTATGTGAACATGGAGAAGAAGATTATAAAAAGAGATTATTTTTATAAGCTACATGAAGTAGCATTTGATTTTCAGAGATTCTGGAAGATTTTTTTTATAACCTCTTATAAGTTTTGTCCATCAAACAAAACCTATATTTTAAGTAGTTTATCTTTTCAAAAAATAAGCACAATCTCTCAAAAATCTTGTGTGCTAAACATACCCTTCGAGTAAGAGATAATACTGCTTGTTATGAGATTAATCAAGATAACAAGATCCCAATGCGACTAAAAGTCTTAATAGGAATGTGATCATGGAACTAAATAGAGTAATAAACTGCACATAACAAGAAAAGGCCTGCATTTTACACACCTTGTTTGGAAATGCACTTAAAAACGTGATCAGTTCTGCAGGATGATCATCTCCATCTCTACCTGCTCTAACCTTTCCAGGTGTAGCATCTAGAACCCAAACCTTGAAAAAAACATATAAAACTAGTAAGTACAGAAACATCGACCAGAGTGATAAAAAGTTGCTTAAACATAATTAGATGGTTTTGCACTATCTAGACATGTGGACTTACTCTGACAGGACGTGGAAGTGGCTTTGCAGCTTGTTCAACCATGCTCAGTGCAACTGAATCACATAATAGAGTTATAAATTATACTAGTAAATAATACAGTACTGCGATAGCATAGGAGTATAGTAATGTGAATTACTTTTGAATTTGTAACTATGTTTGCATTACCTTTTCCTCCAAAGCTGTGACCAATTATGACTCTCGGAGTGACTCTAAGATGACCAAGCTACTCCACATGAAAGAGGGAAAATTGTCAATCCAAGTTTTGGTTAAATAAATAAGTAGGGAAGTCGACTGACGCATATGTCTTTAACTAACTTTAGCAGCATAAAGATAACTTAACGCCTATTGATTCATTATGAGAATAAACTGGGACGGATTTAGAATAAAATGTTTAATTATTTATGCTTATATATGCTCTCAAAACTACAAAAGAGTGCTCACCAACTTTAGAACATCAAGGGCGGTTGATGAAACATTATGAGGTCCTTTCTTCAAGATAGATGCTGAGTCACCATGACACCGCAGGTCAACCAAGAGGAACTGTGAAAACAAAACTACATGTGAAAACTGAAAAGTGATAAAAAAATCGCATATTTGTACTGTGAGATTGATTTAAAGATAAAAACAAGTATCACTGAATTACAAATTCAAACAACGTAAGGCCGAACTAACTTTATTGCAAGTCAGTTTTTTTTCTTTTCGAAAGGCTTGTTAGTCTCTACATTTTAGTCAGCACAAAATAAATGTTAAAGTACTTAAAAAGCATCTCGTCTTTAGTCTGCAAAAGAGCTCAGGCAAACGATAAAAAGAACATGAACCCATGAGCAACTGTAGTATTCCGTAAGATACTGTCATGGACTCATGGGGTTGATAATATAGGTACTAGGCCATGTAGCCATAATAACAACTACGTGACACAAACATTTTATTAATCCTCTTTATAGCCCATATCTTAACCAATCACACACTTCTTCCCTCCTATATATAACCAATCACACACTTTCTCACTCCTTTAATATCTGTGTGACAAAGTAGGGAAGATTTCCCATTGTCATATTAGAAACAGTATACTTGTTAGACCACACATTAATAATACAATGAAAACAATGGTAATGGACAATACTCTTTAGTCTTTTTAATAATTAAACATGGATCTCGGCAGATGGATTATGGATCGACCAAGTATTGACACACTTAAATAGGACAACATATGGGATAAGTGGATCTGCCTTTTTGATGCACACCCAGTGATATAAATGGGGATCCACGGCAAGAGACCCATTGCAGACTTAATTACTGTGAAGGAGGGGAACTGGTTTTACATATCTTGCATGCAAAGCATGTAACCTATTATGTGTGTGCATATTTCTCTCTCCAACTTGTATACTCGTCCATGTGCATAAACTATTAGAACTACTGCCAGCAATTCTATCTCGACTTATCATCACTTTTATAACCAGTTCCTCGGGCAAGATACTGGGCCTTTCAGACTTACCAGTCCCAATAACGGACTTATTATGACCACATCTGGACAAGGTTTCTATCAGACTTAAAGTTGATAACATACATTTGATTGTATTAAAGTGGTTGACAACTACATTGAAGTGGAATAGTGTCTGTGTGCCATATGAAAGATTGGAGCAGATAGCGACAGCGAAAAATGACTGTCGCTTACCACATTGATCATTACTAAGTAAAAGATTTTTCAAATTCGTAATTACGTAACACATATTGACTTACCTGCCAGTTTGGGAATTCCTGTGCTAATCTCCGAGCAAAGGTTCCTAATACACACAGCATGCAATTTGATTAAATCACAAGCATGACTGACTACTTTACAGCATAAAAGTTTAGTACATCACATACCCCAGTTCTTCCTGCTACCTAAAATACCATGCAAAAGAACAGCTGTTGGTGGACAAGGTACTCTTCTATCTGCTATGTAACTCCATCGAACCTGCGGATAGAATGTGGAAAGCAAAATAAATAAAAAAAACTGACACCGCAGCGTGCTTTAATGTGTTCTTGCACCTAATCTACGCCAAAGAGAAAATATGTATCAGTGTCACATACGTGAAGTGCTTAACCTACCTTCTCCTCCATTATTCATAAGTTGGAAAGCAATAGTTAGTTACAAAACGGCTTGGTATTTATGCTCCTAATATATTCTTTCACTAGCAAAGAAAAAAAAATGGTGCTCTAAAGTGTTACATGGTTGTAAGAGAGTACTAGAACATAGAGAAGTATACACTAGCACTAAAAAAAAGAAGCATGAAGTTTAAGAGGCCAGACATGAAAACTTGTAAGAGGACGGAAGTGATATGCATGTTCAATAAGACGAGAAAGTAAACTAGGGATGTAAAAGCGGCACCATATGAATTAAGAACGAGAATAATCTCTTTAGTCAAACATACGAGATTAAAAAATGAAGCACTGATCATTTTGACAGTTTTCATATGAAAATAGTGAAGCAGGTACAAAGCTAACACAAATGTTATTCCTATTTTATTGCGGTTAGCTCAAGAGCCATCCTTGAGGGTGGGCGACTGCTCAGGGCCTCCACAAGTTTAGGGACCTCAAAATTTGCCCCGTTAACAATTATATATTTATATACATGTGTACACATATTCTTCTCGAAGAAAAAAGCAATTAGTAGAGAAAATATCTTTGATAGCTCTTATGTTGAACGTTTAAATAAGTTAGTTTGTATTATACCGTATAAAACGGGGACACTTTTTATATTACATCAGTTCCGAAAGTCTCATTATCGATTTTCCCCAAGGCCCCAAAAAACACGAGTACAGTTCTGTGTAACTCCAAGGTTCAGCATTGAGACCCTATATTTTTCGTCTAGGCATAGATGAGTTCACAAAATACAAAATAACAGAACCCGCTATGAGTTACTAGGAAAAAAATCCTGTCAAAACTTCAAAAGTCTTATGCGCTTGGCAGAACATAAAACTTAAGTTTAACTAAAGAATGGTATGACCCGCTACGAGTTACTAGACAAAACTGCTGGCAACCTAAAGTTAAGAATCACACAGCACAAAAACAAGAAAACTCGATAAGCCTATGGTAACAATATCATAATTGTAATGATGAGGGGATGTAAAAGTAGATAGGACTTACAAGGGGTCCTTGAACAAGATCATACGCCTGCAAACCAATTAATCAATAGCATCAGTCTACGCGCAGTAGAAACACTGAAACACTGACTCAATTTAAATACGCACACATCTTTTTTACCAGTATTTCGGATGGGCTTATAACAGTTTTGGCTCTACCAAAAGTGTCGTCAACTAAAGTCATCTGTATATTCGACTTGGCGCACGACCTCCTTGATGGACGCTTGGCTGACAGCTGAATGCATAATGTTCCACTCTACAGCTAGGAACAAAAAAGTTATATATTCGAATAGCACTAGTATTATCAAATTCAACAGTATTTACATAAATCATACACTGCTTCACTTAACTACTACTCCGTACTACGTACAAGTTATATACATACATCTCATCTGTAGACATACACACATCTAAGCAAACTGCACAATACTTGTCAACACTTATAAACTACATTCACTTCTTCACTGCCACAAATGATCATTCGCATTGCACAATTTCTAGTCAATTTGTTGGCACGTTTAGATATGCTTAGATTTATAAGCTTGCGGATACATAAAAAAGTACATTCAGACGAGACGTAATGGCATGTAATGCACTCGGTCACCTACTATCTCACTCGATTATATACTCGACCAAGCCCTCCCCTTTGTTGTGTGTGAGAGTGTGTTTATTAATTAAATTTTTTTTTTGTGGGGGTATGTTTTTGGTGGTGATTGTGGTCGCCTTATTATGGCTCTATCGAAATCTCCAATCGGATAAAACTCAGAATTCGAACTGAAAATGTGCTTTTGTTGTTATGAACAGAACCAAACAGAAAAATGTATATATGACCAACAGTTTTCTAACAAAAGGTTGTAACTGCCTAGCAGTTATTACACAACCGAAAAGTTTGAAAAACGGGCGGAAAAAAACGATTCCAAAATTTCAGGAATTTTATTTTCAAGTGCGTTTTCAACATAGCCCTTTATACCAAATAAAATTTTTCCAAGCTGACCTGGCAGCTCGACCCCAGGCAGGGGCTGCAGAGCCCCTTGGACCCTGCCATGGGCTGCCTCCCCTTAGACCCTGCTACCAGGGGCGCTCCCCTCGGACCCCTGTTGTACGGGGGATTCAAGTGTGCACTCCGCACAACCCCGACTTGATGAACATTTATCACGATTACACATTGGTCAACTAAGTCAATCCATTACACTTAAATCATATTGGTAACACAAAATCACCAACATAACGTGAGAGCTAACTTATTATGGTGAGAGAAAGCTAACTTATTATGGTGATCTTTCACCACACGTGAAAGCCATGGTTGGCGTGTGAAGACCTGACTAATGGGGTTGGTTGGCGCGCGAAGGGAGGAAAGTGAGGTTGGTGAACCTAACATAAACGAAGGAAAAGGGGTATGTTTGCATAAAGTAGGGTATTTTTTATATGCTTGGTCCTCTAAAATTGATGGTAAAGTGGTGCGTTAAAAACTGATTGGTCAGGTATTATACAAACAGTTACAAAACGTAGAACCTAAAGTTGAGTAGTAAGTATAATTTATAAAAAAAAAAGTAAAGTATATAAATAGTGATGGTTAAATTGGTAGATTGGAGAGTACCTGTAACTGATGATGAAGGCGTGGTAGCGAGTAATGATTGAGGAGGAGGTTTGGCCTACTAAATTTGACTAGTGGTTGTTGATTGTAGACTGAGAAATTGAGAGAGGACATCTGGAAATGCTGTTGATCATATGCTGCTGATTAAAGATATATCAATCACTGATTGATTGATTGATAGGAAATAATAAGTAATAATAATGTGAATGAATGAAATTGGTGATGACAGAAAGAAAGAAAGAAAGAATTTGATTATTCAAGCAAGCGGACGGAGGTGACGAAGTGAGAACTCCACTCTGTCTTCCAAGTCACACTTTGTGGAGTGCGTGCATATGACGTACCAGTCAACTACCACTAACAGTTTAAAGTAGGGTTTTACTCATGGTTATAAATAGCGTAAAGCGTGGCGTGTCGGCATGTCCAAGCTACATGCTTTAGCGGCTAAGGCGAAGTTATAGCGTTTTTAAAGCGTGACTTATAGCGGCGCAACATATAAATTTATTTACGTGTTTTATCGTATTTCAATATTATATTTATATTTAGTTCAAAATAAGTATTGTACGTAATAAATAAACCTAGAAAACTCTCGTTACATGTAATAATAATCATTTTTTGGAGTTGAATTCAAAAAATTACCGCACCTCATGTCGTAGCGCGCCTTGACCTATTGCGTAACGTGAAGGTCACGCCTCAAGCTTTAGCGCGCCTTAAGGCGAGTCGTAGCGGGCTATTTAGAACCATGGTTTTACTTTTAGGATTGATTTGGTGTTCGGTTAGGAGAGAGAAATTATATTATTTTAATAAATATTAAATTAAAAATAAAAGTTAATATATTATTAAAAAATTCAGTATTATCATTTTTATACTATATAAAAATAGAGAGAGAGAGTGAAAATAAACCTGGGCACACCTGGCAACCAAACACACCCTAAGTTTTAATTTTGAGCCCCACAAACAAATATCCATAAAATGTTTTATAAAATGACATGTCATGTAAGTGGATTTTCAAAATTATTTTTAAATTTTCTTTCTTACAATTATTCACTAATTATATGACATGTCACTTTGAAACATTATTTGTATATTTGTGTAGAAAAACTAGATATTATGAATCAAAAACACTTTTATTAATTTAGAAAGATCGCAACAGAAAGAGAGAGTTCATAAAACAAAATCCACCACCGTTGAACTGGTGTGGATCTATTATCTAACTTGATAATAGTCTTACAAATATTAATAATAAAAAACAACAAGATGAAATAACCCATAAACGAAGAGAGAGGTGTTAGGTGGCCATGAACGGCTGAACAAAACACACATACAATCTTAACCCTAACTCTAAATGAGTTAGGGTGTTTATACAACTTTTCACCCAACGGTCACAAACCCTAAAGAGCCTTGGGCCTTCATATAACCAAGCCCACACACAAAGTCCAGCCACCAAGTTTCCATAGCTCCAACTAATATCCCTACACATATAAAAAATACACAATAAGTCCCTCAAACTTTTGGTTATCAGATTACAATGGTATTTTAACATCCCCCTTAATCTGATAGCCTAAACAGGTCAGTCATTCCTAGTTTTTCAACCAGGTTCTCATGTTGAGGTGGATCCAATCCTTTGGTAAGGATGTCTGCAATTTGATTTGCAGACTCCACCGTTTGAGTTCTAACAACACCACTTAAGATTTTTCCCCTCACAAAATGAAGGTCAGTCTCAAGATGTTTAATCCTTTCATAGAATACAGGATTGGCAACAATCTTAATTGTTGAATTACTGTCACAAAGAAGGTCCATAGGCAAAAGATTATCACAACCAAATCTTTTAGAATTTTTAGGATCCAAATGACTTCACTGAAGCAAGAGCCCTGTACTCAGTCAGCAGATGACTTAGAGAGAGTATTTTGTTTCTTACTTTTCCAAGAAACAAGATTATCATTCAAAAAAACACAATAACCAGTAACAGACTTTCTAGTTACAACACACTTAGCCCAATCAGCATCAGAAAAAGCTTTAAGGGACATACCAGAGTTTCTTTTAACATGAATACCAAGTCTTGGAGAACTCTTTAAATATCTGAGAATCTTAAAAGCAATTTTGAGATGAGATCTCAAAGGTGAGTGCATAAATTGGCTAAGGCAGTGAACAGCATATGAAATGTCAGGTATGGTATTGGTCAGGTAAATGAGCTTACCCATAAGCTTCTGATAATCAACAACATTTTCCAACAAAGGGTCATTTTCAAAAGGTTCATTGGATATTGACAGCTTAGAAATTAAAGGTGTCTTGGAAGGTTTGCATGCAAGCATTCCATACTCAGACAAAAGATCAAGAACATAATTTCTTTGATTCAAACACACACGAGATGGTGTGTCAACAACTTCTATTCCCAAAAAGTATTGCAATTTTCCCAAATCTTTAATTTTAAAATTCCCTTTCAAATTTTTTTTGAAGTTGTCAATATCTTTCTCATTATTTCCAGTCACAATAATGTCATCCACATAAACAAGCACAACAATAAAGGACTTATCACAACTTTTTGTATAAAGAGAATAGTCGGATTTACTTTGCACAAAACCATTATCAACCAAAACAGAGGTGAGTTTGGCATTCCACTGTCTAGGGGACTGCTTAAGACCATAAATAGACTTTTTTAGCCTACAAACAAGCTTAGGGTTGTCAGAGTAGAACCCTTGGGGGGAGGGGGTTTCATGTAGATAGTTGCATCTAACTCACCATATAGAAAATCATTGTTAATGTCAAGTTGGTATATAGGCCAAGATTGATTAACAGCTAAGTTTATAAGACACCTAACAGTAACCATTTTCACAACAGGGGAGAAAGTTTCCTCATAGTCAATACCTTCCTTTTGACCACAACCCATGGCAACAAGTCTAGCCTTATACCTTTCTATTTCACCACTAGATTTGAACTTAAGTTTCCAAACCCACTTAGAATTTAAAGCATTTCTACCAACAGGCAATTCAACTAAGTCCCAAGTATCATTTTCAAGTAAATCAGCAAATTCAACATTCATAGCATCAATCCATTGAGGACTTTGACAAGCCTCAAAAAAACCTTTTGGTTCACAACTCTTATTCAATTGAGTCACAAAACATAAAACATCCCCTTTTATCTTGGAATATCCAACAAACTTTTCAATCCCATATTTGACTTTTGAATCAACAACAAAATCATTGTAGTTTTTTGGAAAAATAGAAGTTCTAGAAGATCTTCTCAAGACTTGGTTATCCTGAGCATTGGTATTAGATATGTCACCCAAGTTCTTTTCATGTAAGGGAAGACTTGGGTGATGCTCTAAAGTTCCTTCAGATATTTGATTTTCATCAAGTGTGGTTGCCTCAAAACCACTTGGACTGGCATCTGTGGTATCATTGTTGGATGTAATGTGTCCACTGTCACCTAGATTCAAGTGTGGGCTACTAGCACTTGGTGACATACTGTCACCATTATGAGTGTCTAAAACTCTCTCATCATCATTAAGAAGCTCAGGATTTTCCAAATCAAAAAAGGTTAAAACTTTATTGTTTTGAAAGACATCAACATCTTCATTACTATTCTTTTTATTCAAAACAATATCTTTAAAAAGGAAAATAGATTCAAAAAACTTAACATCTCTAGAAACAAAGAACTGATGTCTGTCAAGACTATACAATTTATAACCCTTTTGAGAATTAGAAAAACCCATCATAACACATTTTTCGGACCTACTCGTGAGTTTATCATGACTATTTAAAATAGTAGCAAAACAAAGACATCCAAAAGTCCTAATATGAGAGATATTAGAGGATGAATTATACATCATCTCATAAGGAGATCTATCATTTAGCACAAAAGAATGTAATCTGTTGATAAGATAAGTAGCAGTTAGAATGCATTCAGTCCAAAACCTTAATGGTATTCCCCCTGAAACATAAGGCATCTGGTCACATTAAGAAGATGCCTATGTTTCCTTTCAACCTCCCCATTTTGTTGTGGAGTATAAGCACAAGAGGTTTGATGTATAATTCCCTTAATGTGACAAAAATTTTGAAAATTCTGATTAACAAATTCAGTCCCATTGTCACTTCTAAAAACTTTTACATCTCTTTTGAATTGGGATTTTTAAAGATTATAAAAAATTTCAATTGAGATACCAACTTCATCTTTGGTTTTGATCAAATAAACCCATACAACTCTTGTGTAATCATCCACAATGGTTAAGAAATATCTATGACCAGTGTGACTGGTCACCCTATAAGGTCCCCATAGATCTAAATGAACCAGTTCTCCAAGATATTTAGTTTTGTGTTCACTTAATGGAAAAGGTTCTCTAGTCGGTTTAGCTCTTTGACAGATTTCACAAAACTCATTTTGATCAGCAGAACTAATGTTCAAAGAATTTTTAAGCACATTTAGAGCTGGGTCAGCAATGTGACCTAATCTACAGTGCCAGTCATGTTTGGACAAGGAACAAGCAATCACATAAGGGTCATTAACACAATTAGTACCTTCTACATCTAAATAGTATAAACCACCACATTGTCTACCAGTCCCCAAGATTTTTTTGAAATCCTGATTCAAAAAGAAACATTTATTCTCATCAAAAGCAACCAAAATTTTGTTATCCTTAGCTAACTTATGAACAGAAACCAAGGTAACACAATAATCAGGTATAACAAGAACATCAAACAAAACAAGACCATTTGAAAGCTTAATATTGCCAATTTTAGAAATGATGGCTTAATAACAGAGTTTTTACTAGTTGAAAGTTCGTTTTCTCGGAATCTCTTCGAATTGATCTCGGGTTAATTGTGCGACTCAGTTGTTCTTGGTGAATCAAGTAAAAGGGTGTCGTTGTCTAAAACTAATTAAAAATAAAGACTTGGAACAATTAAAAATAAAGTAAGGAAACAATAATAAAAGATTAAACTTAACGGGAAATAAATGACAAGAAATAAAGGGCAATAAAAGTAAATAACTCAAATTAAAACTTAAATCGAAAGGAAAGCGAGTAAAAGTGCAAGTAAAGAAAAGGCGGGGAAAAATAAATCTTAAAACTGAAACTAAAGCTCTATTCGGAATAAAGTAAATATTCCGAATAAGGATGTCTACGCGGAATAAAATGTGCCATACGGAATAAAAACACTACTCGGAAAAAGTCCCCTACTCGGAATAAATAAATAAATAAATGCTTATGCGGAAAAGAAGGGCTATTCGGAATATTTAAACATTCCGAATAGAAGACACTATTCGGAATAATCTAATATTCCGAATAGAAAACTCTATTCGGAATAATCAGACATTCCGAGTAAGGGTCTCTATTCGGAATATCCAGATATTCCGAATAGGGATTCTATACGGAATATCTAATATTCCGCATAGAAGAATACAAAGACAGTCTATTCGGAATATCCAAAATATTCCGCATAGAAGGAAAATTTAGCAGCCTATTCGGAAAGTTCTGGGCAAGTACAGTAAACATAGAACACGAAGAACAGTTAAAAGCAATAGGACACGAATTTAATCAAAACTAATCGAAACAAACCGAAAGATTAAACCAAAACAACCAATGAACATTAACCAACAATAATCAATCAAAACAAATCATAAAAACTAACAAACAAAGCCAAATCAATCAAAACCCACTTGATTAAAATCATAAAAACTCAAGAACATGAACTCAAATATCTAGAACAAATCAACAAGAAAGGATGAAGATGATGATATAAAAGCTTAATTAAAAAGTAAAGATTCAATAACAAAAGCTTAAACACAAATCAATCTAGAGAGAGAAAGCATAAGTTTAGAGGGAGAAACTACCTACTCCTAATCTAATCCTAAAACTAAACTAAGACTAACCAACCATCTCACATGTTGTGAGGGTGGTATTTATAGGAGAGGGGAGTGGTTGGTGGCTTCCTCTTTCTTTCTATCTTGGTCCTCAGTCTTTCAGTCTTCTCAAATTCTTCGACTTCTAAGACCTCGTCTCGGGATTTCTTTGAACTCGTCTTGTAATTTCTTCATAATTTAAACCTGAGTTCTTCGGCTTTTTAGTAAACTTCCGTCTTTTGACTTTTTCTTCGATAAATCTTCAGAATTGGTCTCGGACTTCCGTTCTTTTTCCACTCTTGATCTTTCAACTTCGTGTTTTGTCTTTTTCTTCAATAAAAGCCCGTGAAAGCCGTGTTTTCTCCACTTTTCACCTTCTCGACCCTGAAACACAATAAAAACACAAACCACGCATAATTCCGCCATTTACGACATAAAATATACGTTTAGGTCCCGTTTTAATGTAATTAAGTGGTAGAAAAGATGGGTGTTTTCACACCTATCATGGCTTCAGCCCCATTGGGGTGAGCCACCTTAATGTTAATATGAGAAATATCAAAAACATTTTCCAATTCAGTATCATCATTGGTCATATGTTGATTTGCCCATGAATCAACAACCTTCCCATTGTTCACAAGTTTTGATTTGATGTTGGTGTTAGAACAAAAAGACCTCTCAAAGTTATCATTAAAAATCTTACTATTGTTTAAATAACTACCTGCTATATTGGCATGAACACTTTTTCCAGAATCACTTGTGCTTCCTTTGTTTTCTTTAAACATAGAGATCAAGGTAGCAAGTTGCTCATCACTGAAACTAGATGATGAGGATGTCCCAACAGAATTGTTCGAGACATTTTTACCCTTGTTACCTTGACCCCTTTTTTCTTTCCAAAGTCACTTGGGTAACCAATAATCTTGAAACATCTATCAATGGTGTGCCCATTGTAACCACAATTCTCACACACAATCTCAGAATTACCATAAGTAGGAGCATTAGGTCTAAACACAGAATTAGTAGGAGCATTAGGTCTAAATCCAGTGGTGAGAGAGTTAGGTCTAAAACTGCCATTGTTACCAAAATTAGGTCTGAAATTGCCATTGTTAGTGGTCTGGTTCCTTTGAAAATTGTTTCTAACAGGCCCATTAGACAAAAAGGCTGATGTCTGAGTCCTCTGAGAGGATCCAGCAAGAGTACCAGATGCTAACCTGTGAGATTCCTCACTGGAAATTATAGCATAGGCACCCTTAACACCAGGCAAAGTTTCTCTAGAAATAATAGAACTCCTAATGCTCATGTAAGAGTCATCCAAACTCATCAAGAATTGCATAAGTTTTAACAACTGATTATGCTTTTTAAATTCACCAGAAGCAGAACACACACAATTAGGCAACTCAATCATAGCATCATATTGTTTCCAATAAGCATTCAATTTATGGTAATAATCAGACAAATTAGACCCATTTTGCTTAAGAGTGTTGATCTTGTGATGAAGATTGAAAATAACAGACCCATCAACTTTATGGTAAGTTTCTTTAAGTTCATTCCAAACATGCTTAGCTCTTTTAGAAAAGATTTGCCCAAGAAATAATTCCTCAGATATAGAGTTCAAAATCCACCCAAGAACCACAACATTGACTCTATCCCATTGTTTTCCCAATACTTCATCAGTTAAATACCTTTTACAAGACCCATCAATAAAACCAATTTTGTTTTTTCCTTCCAAAGCTAACAACATAGCATTGGCCCAAACTTGATAATTTTCAGTACCCTTAAGTTTAACACTTACAACAGTCAACACAGCAGTATCATTGGGGTACAAATGTAAAGGGTCACTCAAGTCCAATTTACTGATGAGTGTAAGTGGATCAATCACACTCAAATTCTCATCATCACCATGAACAGACTCATCAACATGGTCAGACATGGTGAAGGGTCAAAAGAGGTATTAAAACAACTCACAACACTGCCAACTAAGTTCCCAGGCTTCCAAACCACTCAAGGGTGGCAGGTCAAGGGCAAGCAATGAGTGAGGATCCAGAAATAAGACGTCAGAAAAATAAATGCAACCAACCCAATAAATAACACAAATAAGCAGATAAATCAAATAGCAAACAAAGGAGAGAGTATGAGAGGTGTTACAGTGAAACCCAAATATAAGCATGATCGATCTGATATTTCTAGATTCACTTAGTCTAGAAGATATCAGAACCTCCAAATGACAAACCCTAATTTTTTTCCTTCAAGGGAAAGAAATTAGGGAAAATCAAAAAAGCCAGCGAATCTGTCACAAACGTAGCCAAAAAAATCACCAGGAAACGATACAATCACAAACAGTAAACCCTAATTTCTTTGAAAAATTAGGGATTTACCACTTATGAGAAGGAAAATATCACAAGAGTCCCAAAAGTACCACCAACAAGTCACCGGAACCTTTAAATCAAAAGATCCCCAAAAAAAAGTCAAACCCTAAATTTTTTTCAAAAATTGGGGGTTTGTAAATCGAGAGAGATAAAGCTATTTCAATAGCAGAATCAAAGGAAAAACAATTTTTGAAAGCCAGTATAAAAAAACTCAAAAGAAAAGATTTTATCAAAAAACTTTTCACAATAACAGAGTCAGATTCGTAAACCTGGCTCTGATACCATATAGAAAAACTAGATATTATGAATCAAAAACACTTTTATTAATTTAGAAAGATCGCAACAGAAAGAGAGAGTTCATAAAACAAAATCCACCACAGTTGAACTGGTGTGGATCTATTATCTAAGTTGATAATAGTCTTACAAATATTAATAATAAAAAAACAACAAGATGAAATAACCCAGAAACGAAGAGAGAGGTGTTAGGTCACCATGAACGGCTGAACAAAACACACATACAATCTTAACCCTAACTCTAAATGAGTTAGGGTGTTTATACAACTTTTCACCCAACGGTCACAAACCCTAAAGGGCCTTGGGCCTTCATATAACAAAGCCCAACACACAAGCCCACACACAAAGTCCAGCCACCAAGTTTCCATAGCTCCAACTAATATCCCTGCACATAAAAAATACATAATAAGTCCCTCCTCAAACTTTTGGTTATCAAATTACAAGGGTATTTTAACAATTTGTTTGTGAGTCTAGCATTTCTCTTTAATTTTATGCAAGAATTTCGGTAAATTTATTTATGGTTAAGTCATTCATTATGGTTAAGTCATTCAAGTTTGAGAAACATGTGAACTTTGAATTTTTTTTATTTTTTTTTTTGTCTAAATTACAACTTTCTTGAATTTAAAATTATTATTTTTCGATAAAAACAGATAGATTAAACAAGCACTTTTACTATTATTATTTTTTATCTTTTTACAGAATAACAGTTTTATCTTTAACGAATTAATTAAATTATTTCTTAAATTTTGTAATAATAAATTCAAGTAAATGTAATACAGTAATTTAATCAAAAATTTCTATCTATTTTTAGAGGACACGATGTGATAACGTGAAGTTCCATGTTTTTACGCAAGCGTTAGAGAGATAATTCGTATTTTTTTCTGTATGTGTAAATAAAAGTGAAAGTTATAAGAATCAAAACTCTAAATTTTGTTACTGGTAACCGGTTAAACAAGTCATATACTCCGTTACGTTAGATACATCGAACAAAATTTGAAAGTATTTTGAAAATAGTAATAATATAATTAGTTAATTACGTATATTTTTTTAAATATAATTACGTATTTATAGCTTTCATCTGTATAAATAGGGTATAAAATACTTTTGTAGTGTGGGGGCAGTGAGGGTGTTTGGATTTGCATTTTCAGGATTTGTTTTTTTTCTGTCTTCCTCTTTATTTAAAAGTATTATAACCTGAATTTGCATAGTGTGAAGTAGAACCTGAACATGACGTTTTTTCTATATGTGTGGTGGGTGGATGCGCTAACTACTCAAGCCTGCCTGGACTCGTTTATGTTTGTAGGGGTTCATGTCGCTTGTTGAACTACTGTATTTAATCTTAAAGGTGCAATTGGTCAATTTATTTAAAACTTATTCTCAACTTACTTTGTATCTATGTTCCATTTTTTGATTAGGCTAGTTGCCATTGCTATTGATAAGGATGAGGCTGTTATATAACTTGGTTAGTATGGTTGCTAGAATAGATGAGTGTTGATGATTTTTAACAGGTCAACTTACATTCTCAGAATCACTCTGCTTGCTCAGATTGTGTAATAGCGCGTTAGTTATATTAGTAATTTCTTTGTTGCATGCTCTCTTATAACCTAAGAACGAGACTGCTCTTTGATGATACGTAGATCCACAGGCTTGACTAGATGGTCTTGGTCTTCATAATATTCAACCCTGTTCACCTGTATCACTCAACAATAAAAAACGTGTAAGAGGGTATGCGGGACTTTCTCCCCGTATTACACTCCGACGCTCAAGTCAATAATAGATATTTGGATAATAAGAGTTTATAGTAAGAGAAGGATAGTATAATGAATGCCAAATGATATTTTTCAAACCTATTTATAGAGCATCAGACGTATCATGTTCATAATCTTTACAAGATTTAATGTATCTTGTGAAAATATGGTGGATCAGATATATTCTGAAGATATATGGGCAATCTAAAATATATTCGTAAATCTTTTGTAGATTATGTCTAGATATCAAAAATCTATTATATCTTTCTATATCTTTCAAATATTGGATTGATTTGTCAAATCTTGTGTGGCAGTACACTTGCATATGCATATATTTTGCTAATACTAGATAGTGTAGATTTCTTACGTGTTATGCATGCATGTTAAAACCATGCATATACTTTGTCATGTCTAGATAACGTATAGTACATGTATATCATCATCCCCCTAGGCAAAGTAGGCAAGTCATACCACTTGCATGCTTAGCCTACCATTTTGAGTCTATCAGCCCCCTACTTTATAGGCCCTGATGATTATGTTTGCAAGTTGCCTTTTCCTGACTGTGGTGCTCTCATTCTACTGGCTTCTTTGGGCGGTGGATAAAGATTGAGTTATTATCTCTCTCAAATTTTGCTATAAAAAGGTGGTGGGGGAGTTATTTGTGGTCACACTTTAACTTTCTGAGAAAGCCTCTCTTTTTCAATCATGAGTAATGAAGATATCAATAGTAAAGGTACTTTTGTTTTAGTTCTTTTTGTTCATATTTGTACTTTATGAATCATTTTAATTTATATAAATTTGTACTATATAGGTAAGCATGTGTTGTGCTTGGGAAGCCAATGTATCCCAGAGTCTTCTAATACTGGGAATGTTGTTCTTGATGCACCTGATGCTCCTCCAACCATTCTTCCTAATCTTGGGCCCTTTGAGAATGTGTTTGAACTTAGCAATGGTGGAATCATTGGTGGTAACAGCGTGGTTAGTGACCCTCCCAAGCAAAGTTGGACAAGTAGTTTTGGTCATGATTACCGAGGGCAAGTTAAGGTGGAGGAGGGTGCTAATGTGATGCATGGTGTTGAGCCAAGTTTTGTGTCCAACTCCAGTGGTCAGCACTATGCATTTGGTAGTTCAGAGATGAACCATGGAGGCATTAGTCAAGCTTATGGGGCGACGTACCAAACCCAAGACTATGCGGGGTACCTTAACAATGTGTCGGGGCTTGACTATGTGAATCCTATGTCTAATGAAGGTGTTGCTGAAGCTTTTACAGCTTATCAAAAAAGGGTTGAGGAGCTCACCAACTCGCTCAGACAAGCCGAGGGTATGTTATCGATGGCTCAAGGTATGAATGGATCCATGCAGAATGCTATCAACGGCTTGCGTACTGAGAATGATAGTGTTAGAAATACGTTTTAACGTATATTAGAAGTATCGGTCACTCCACAATATTATTAATGTTGTAATAGCTCGTAGTTAGTGTGTGCTTATTAAGTTAAGTAAGAAACCGACCCATGGGCTTGTCATGGGTCGGCCCAAGCCCAATAGTGGCTTGGATATAAATACCCCTTTCCACCATGGAAAGGGGTTGGTTGTTGATCATTCCATTTTATCATTTAATGAAAAACACATAGTTCTCTCTCACTTTCTCCCACTAGTTTCTCTCTCTAGAAATCTTCAACCCACTTCATAGATTAACAAGATTATCAATATTCTACATTTGGTATCAAGAGCTATGGGGTGATTTAAGGTAATGATTTGTGTTGTTATTTAGTTTTTGATTGTATTAGTGTTCTTTAAGAAGATCTATCTTGATTCTTGGAGTTTTTGGTGATTTTATTGATTGGGATTAGTAGATAAGTATTGGGTTTTACTTATTTTAGTAGAAATCACAAAACTTTTTGGGTAATTTGGTAAAAATCTGGGTTTGTTTATTCATTCATTTGATCGACTGTTACACGAACCAACTTCTGTTTCCCAGTAAAGTTCCGAACCAAAAAGTCCCGGATCAAAAAGTTCCGGATCAAAAAGTTCCGGATCAAGGAAAGTTCCGAACCAAAAGTTCCGGATCAAAAAGTTCCGGATCAAGGAAAGTTCCGGATCAAAAAGTTCCGAACCAAAAGTTCCGGATCAAAAAAGTTCCGGATAAAGGAAAGTTCCGAATCAAATCTTCCGAACCAAAATTTTTGGATCAAGGAAAGTTCCGGATCAAATCTTCCGAACCAAAAGTTCCAGATCAAGGAAAGTTCCGAATCAGTTCTTCCGAATCAAAAGTTCCGGATCAAGGAAAGTTCCGGATCAAATCTTCCGAACCAAAAGTTCCGGATCAAGGAGTTCCGAGCCAAAATCTTCCGAATCAACACTTCCGAATCAACAATTGTTCCGAACCAAGGAATATTTTACTTGTTTTTTCGACGATTTGTTTAGAGGATTTAATCTTGGTTTCTTACACAAAAACTCAACACAACTCACAAACTTTACTTCACTGCTCGATCAACCGATAATCTTTGTCTCTTTGAAGTGATCAAAATGAATCCGAATTCATTAATGCCTCAGATGACATCACTTACGGATATTTCCGTCATTACGGGAACGGATAATCGCCCTCCAATGCTCATTAAAGAAGTCTTTGAAGCATGGCAAGGCCGTATGATGTCATACATTAAGGGAAAACCGACATATGGGAGGCTTATGGTCAAGTCAATTCTAAATGGTCCACTTGATTATGGTACCATCGTGGTTAACAATGTGACTCAACCACGGGAGTTTGAAGAACTTACACCAGCTCAACAACTTGTTGCCGATGCAGACGAAAAGGCTCTTCAAACCATTCTCCAAGCTCTTCCACATGACATCTATCGAATGGTCAGTCAATATATGGTTGCAAAGGATTTATGGGAACGTCTAAAGGTGTTGCTATAAGGTACATCTCTTACCAAACAGGAAAGGGAATGTCAGTTATATGATCTGTTTGATAGATTCACGTACAACCCAGGGAAAACGCTTCACGACTACTACTTCAGATTCACTACTCTCATGAATGATCTGAATGTATACAATCTCGTGATTGCTCCATTCCAGGTTAACACCAAGTTTTTGAATACTTTACCTCAAGCTGAATGGGGTGAGTATATTACCGATGTTAAGTTAACCAGGGATTTGCATAAGTGCAATTTGGATCAACTCTATGCTTTTCTTCAGCAGCATGAGAAACATGTGATCATGCACCGTTCGCCTCGAGGTATGTACCCTGATTCTTTAGCTTTGATGGCGAATCAACCAAGCTTGTCATACAACAACACTCCTTATATCATGGGACACCAAGCCTATCATCCATCACCGTACCTGACTCCAAGCTTCCCCCAATATTCGATTCTACCGCAACCACCCACCTCACATCAGCAACAATATCGGTTTAATGCACCTTCATCACAATATGCTTCACAACCTCACCCAGCAAGCATTGCACCTTATGCTCAGTCTTCATATTCTTCTTATCAAGAGAATGCAGCATATCCATCAAGCTACTCTGACCACATGAGTATTCCTTCTAGTGCTTATGCAGCTCAACAAGACCAAGCACTGTATTGTGATAATGATGAAGTCCCCATTCCTGAATTCAAACAAGGAACTGACCCAGTTGAAGTGTTAGCCACTATGTCTGCTTATCTCACAAGGACTTTAAGCAAACGAGGATTTAGAGGACCAACTCCTACTAACAATCAGCTGAGGAATTCATCCAATTCTCGCCAACAAGCTACTATTGAGAATGACAGGGTAATGGTTCAACCTATTCAACCTTATCAGGGGAGACCTACTACATCAACCACCAATGCACGTACGGTCAATCCTGCTCCAATGGTCAACACTCCTCCACGGGCTAATTCCACAAGCAAGTTGAGAATGATTACATGCTACAACTGTAAGGAAGAAGGTCACATGTACAGGGATTGCAAAAAACCCAAGAGGAGAAGGGATGGTCAATGGTTTGTAGAGAAGATTTATCTGGTGAACGCTCAGGCACAAGGAAGGGAACTTGATGAAGAGGAGCTTGCATTTCTTGCTGATCCAGGGATTGCTGAACAAGACGTTGTCACCACACAGAATGCAGCATACCAAGCAGATGATCTTGATGCTTATGATTCAGACTGTGATGAACTTCAATCTGCACAGGCAGCTCTTATGGCAACTATCTCTAGCTTAGGGCCAGAAAAAATATCTGAGGTACTTACTAATACCACTGATAATACCACTGATACTAGTATTCAACCACATCAAGTTAGGCAAGAGGGTGCTGATCTGAATGAGTCTTCGATGGTGAGTCTTTCAAATGAGGAGACAATCAATGATAGCAATATCAATGTGAGTCCCCAGACTTTGAGTGATTCACAACCGGGAGCCATTTCGCATACGCATATTCCTGATCAACAAGATTTGGTCATGGTTCCTGCTACATTACTTAGCCAAATGAATACTGCACTCTTAGAAACCCTAGCTAAGAATAAGAATTTGTCTGCTGAGCTTGCTTTGAGCAACGAAAAGGTTCAAACTTTGGAATTAGTTCCTTCGTCCACTGTTCTAACAAATCCCGAATATGATCATTTTCGAAACAAACAAATGAGTCATTTGCAAGAAATTAAAACCTTAAGAGCAGATCTTTCTAACGAACTTAAAGAAAAAGAGTTAGTGGTCACTAATTTTCACAAACTTCAAACGGATTTTGAGTTACTCGAGTCTAAAAAGAATGAAATGGAAATTAATGCGGCTAATAAGATTAGAAGTTTAGATTATTTGCTTTTAAGACAATACGCTGCCTCTCAACTAGTGCATTTATTTGATGCTTCGTTTAGAGAATTTAACTTATCACGTCAAAAAGGCCTTCCCCCTAACCCACGGTATGCAAAACAAGCTTTTATCCATAGTCCAAGACTTTATAATGCAACCCAATTAGGATTGGTCTTAGACCCGATTGTTATTTTCGATGATCGCACAAATAAGGATCTAGTTGATGAGAATCGGTCATACAACTTTGCAAAATATCCCGAGTGTGATTATTTTAAAATGAATCAGGAGCTTGCAAAAACCGATTTTAGAATTCGCTTCCATATGGATAAAGATCTCATCACAGCACCAACCTACATGTTAAATGAAGAAAACCCTAGTACACTTCCTACACTTGTCAAAATGGACGGACCTAAGAAAATTCCAAAGGATCTTCCACCTGTTAGCACTGTATGGTTAAACTTGCAAGAGATTAATCAATACTTTGCTAGTTTTGACAAGGTCATTTTGGAATGTACGACTTCAAATGGCCTAAACGCCGGAGAATGGGCTTTCGAACACACGAACGAGGTGTTTAAGAATGAGATCAATCCGTTTGTCGAAAGTCTAAAAGGAAGTTTTGCATCTCTTTCGGAAAATCTTGAGTTTGAAATTGCAGAAGTTCAAAAAGTGTTTTATGAAATGGACACCGCTTACGAACTACAATTAAATGAAAAGGAAAAGATTTTATCCGAATATGACCGATTCTTGTCCCAAGTAATTTCGTGTGATGTGCTTACTACTGTGAATGTTAATTATTCGAATGAGCTTACATCCGCTATGATTAAATGTGATGCTGTGAATATATGTGATGATGTGTGTGATCTCTCTGTAAATGTTGCTGATACTGTAAATGAGGTAGATAATCATTCTTGTCACGAATCTAACGCTGAATTTTTAAAGCTTCAAGATTCTTACAATTTACTTTCAAAACGCTTTAATCAACTTGAACAACATTATATATCTTTAGAATTAAAACAACAAACTCAAAATGAGGATCTTTTGATAACAAATGGTTGTGAAAACAGTGTTGAGACGAGTGACAAGATGATTGCAATAGTTAAGGCATTAGAGGAAGAGATTATGAGATTAAAGAGAGATGTGTCATCAAATGAAACACTAAAATTAGAACTAGAGGCTGCAGAGTCTAAAAACCAGGACTTAGAAATTAGACTTTCGTCTATTCTAGGGGAGATGGATCGTGCAAGACAGGGAATGTCCAAACTTTATGGTTCACTAGAAGAACGCTTCGCTTTTAATGCGGCACAACAACAATCTTATGTTGAACAATTGAACCAAAAATGTGAGGAAATCTCTGACTAAAATATCCAGCTCATTGACAAAAACATGGTTTTGGCCGAGTTAAAGGAGACACTTCTTCTCACCCGACAAGAAGCTGTTAATAACTTAGCTACCAACTCTGCACCGTCCTCTAGTGCTCCAACAACCAAGTCAGTAGTGCTTTATAAGAACCCGCTCCATAAGAAAAACCCGGTTACCTACGATGATTATATGAGGAATGCAATTAAGCATGTAGATCTTGTTAGGGATATTTTAGATGATTTATATGCGTTAGATCCCTCAAGTAGTTACTTTTATTCAGCTCATGAATATATCAAGCGAGTTTAATATTGCTTAGCATATTTGCAATACATAGGTAAACCGGGTTCTGCACTACTCACTAATCGACCCATTGCTGTAACTCCATTCAATAAGACCCCAGGAGCAAAACCGTCATTGGCACCATCAAGTAAGGCACCTTTAAAATCTGTTGCTAATGTTCCCACTTTGCCTTCTATAGGAGTAAAAGAGTCTACTAAGGCTAAAGGATCGCCACTCAAGAAAGATAAGATCAAGCCCTCCACTAGTAGTACCATCAAGAAGAAAGTAGAAGTTCACACTAGGAATATCAGTTCAGATTTAAATAAAAAGAATCATGTTAAGACTAAAAGCTCTGCGCCTGTGCAGAAGCCTAAACCATTTGTGAATTCTAATTTGAAATGTTGGAATTGTAATGAATGCATGTTTTCCCAACGTCATGATTTGTGTCTTATTGATCATGTGAATGAAATGAATGCTATTAGGAATGATCTTGAATGGAAGCCAACTGGGCGAACTCGTACCCAAGTTGGATGGCAATGGCGTCCCACTGGTAGGACCTTTACATTAGATGGAAAAATGTGCCCTTTAACTAGGAATGCATCTATTAAGGTTAGGTCTCAGCGTCCTTTAGTTAGGAACACTAGCACTACAGTATGGAAACCGCGCCCTTTAATTAGGTCAACCCCCACTATAGTGCCTATCAGTGAAGAAATACCTCAGGATTTAAGCCAACTAGAATCTACACCACCAACTAGGAAGAAGGCTAGGAAATCTAAGAAACCTAAAGTTAGCAAATCTAAGATTATTAAATCTGTACCTGCTAATAACAAGGAAAATTCAGATTCCGAAACCTATACATTGTCCTCGTCTGGTGATATTTTCAGGTGGTCCAAATCATCCTCTGGTATTTGGACTCCGGTTGTTCAAAGCATATGACCGGAGATCGCTCGATGCTTCGAAATTTCGTCAGCAAGTTTCTTGGAACGGTTAAATTCGGTAATGATCATATTGCAAAGATAATGGGGTATGGTGAATATCAGATTGGAAACGTTACGATTTCAAGGGTATACTATGTAGAAGGTCTTGGTCATAATTTATTTTCAGTAGGACAGTTTTGTGATTCCAACCTAGAGGTTGCTTTTCGACAACATACTTGTTTCATCCGCAACTTGGAAGGAAAAGACTTGTTGAATGGATCTCGTGGTGCAAATCTTTATACGTTGTCCCTACAAGACATGATGGCCGCCTCTCCAGTATGTCTTCTCTCCAAAGCATCTAAGACCAAGTCATGGTTATGGCATCGCAGATTATCTCATCTCAACTTTGATGCTATTAATCATTTGGCGAAAAACGAATTAGTTCGTGGTCTTCCAAAGCTCAAATTTCACAAGGACCATTTATGTTCTGCGTGTTCAAGGGGGAAAAGCACCAAGAAATCATACAAGTCCAAAGCTGAAGACACCAATCAAGAAAAACTTCATCTTTTGCATATGGATCTGTGTGGGCCAATGCGTACCGAAAGTGTGAGCGGTAAGAAATTCATTCTTGTTATTGTGGATGATTTCTCCAGGTTTACATGGGTAAGATTTCTACGTACAAAGGATGAAGCACCGAAGGCTATCATCACTTTTCTGAAATTCATTCAGGTACGTTTAAATACTACTGTCCGCCGTATTCGTACAGATAATGGAACAGAGTTCGTCAACCAGACTCTTCGTGATTACTATGAAGAAGTTGGTATCTCACATGAAACATCCGCTGCACGTACTCCACAACAAAACGGTGTCGTTGAAAGACGGAATCGTACGCTTATGGAAGCTGCTAGGACTATGCTGATTTATGCGAACGCTTTATTGTTCTTGTGGGCAGAAGCTGTATCTACTGCATGTTTCACCCAAAACCGCTCTATCATTCGGAAACGCCATGGAAAAACACCTTACGAGCTTCTACATGATCGTAAACCCGATGTTTCATTCTTTCATGTGTTTGGTGCTCTTTGTTATCCAAACATTAACAGTGAGAACTTGGGCAAACTTCAACCGAAAGCCGATATAGGTATTTTCATTGGTTACTCACCCTCCAAGAAAGCATACCGAATTTACAACCGTCGTCTTGGTAAGATTGTAGAAACTATGGACGCAGATTTTGATGAGCTGACAGCGATGGCTTCTGAGCAACGCTGCTCTGAACCCGCGCTTCACGAGATGGGAACCGGTGCTATTAGTTCCGGATTAGTTCCCAATAATCCTACTTCTACATCATTTTTACCACCTACAAGGCCCGAGTGGGATAAACTGTTTCAACCGTTGTTTGATGAATTCTTTGATCCCCCAAATGATGAAGTTCCAGCACCTGTAGTGATAGCTCCAATCCCTGAAGTTGTTGCTCAAGCTAATGAAGCTTTATCAAATGCATCTTCAATTAACATTGAACCGGATGCACCTCTACCAAGTGATTCTCAAACTACACCTGAATCGTCACCCTTACTTGTGCCAAATGATGTTGAAGAGGATTCTATTGATCACGATTTGGAATATGCTCACCTACAAGAGCTTCCTTTCTTTGGTGTACCGATACCTGAAAACCCTTCAGCCGCGTCTACCTCAGAAGAAGCTCCTTCAAGTGTTCACTCCAGACCACCACGGATTGAAAAACATAGCACCAAATGGACAAAAGATCACCCAATTAGGAATGTCATTGGAAGTCTCGATCGACCAGTCTCTACACGCCATCAATTACAAGAGAGTGCACTCTATTGCTATTTTGATGCATTTCTCTCCGAAGTTGAACCTAAAAATTGGCAACAGGCTATGACTCAATCATCATGGATTGAAGCCATGCAGGAGGAACTAAATGAATTCCAAAGACTTGAAGTATGGGAATTAGTTCCTCTCCCTGACAAGGTTAACATCCTTACTTTGTTATGGGTTTATAAGGTTAAACTCGATGAGATGGGTGGAGTATTGAAGAATAAGGCTAGATTGGTTGCTAGAGGATACAAACAAGCCTTGGGTATCGACTTTGAAGAATCTTTTGCTCCTGTTGCAAGATTGGAGGCTATTAGACTATTCCTTGCGTATGCTGCTCATATGAACATGATCGTCTATCAAATGGATGTGAAGACGGCATTTTTGAATGGTGAACTAAGGGAAGAAGTCTATGTTAGTCAGCCGAATGGGTTCGTTCGCACGGAGTTTCCTAATCATGTGTACAAGCTTAAGAAGGCTCTCTATGGGTTGAAACAAGCTCCACGCGCGTGGTATGATCTCCTTTCAACATATCTCATCTCGGAAGGCTTCTCCAAAGGCAAGGTGGACCCCACTCTATTCACTCTCAAGGAGGACAACGACATGATACTGGTACAAATTTATGTTGATGATATAATATTTGCTGCCTCTAACATAGAATTGTCAAAACGCTTTGAGAAGATAATGTCCACACGCTTTCAGATGTCAATGATGGGAAAAATTTCATTTTTCTTAGGATTACAAATTTCTCAGAATCCAAGAGGCATCTTTATTAATCAATCCAAATATGCTCTAGAATCTTTAAAGAAATATAACTTTGAAAATTGTGACCCCGTGGACACTCCAATGGTGGAGAAATCCAAGTTAGATGAAGATAGGAATGGGACTATTGTCGATCCAAAACTTTACCGTGTGATGATCGGCACCCTTCTCTATCTGACTGCTAGCAGGCCTGATTTGCAATTTGCCGTATGCATGTGTGCCCGGTATCAGGCTCGGCCTACCGAAAAGCACCTACATGTTGTTAAAAGGATCTTTCGGTATCTCAAAGGAACACTTCATCGTGGTCTATGGTATCCGAAAGATTCCTCTATTGCTTTAATATCATACGCAGATGCCGATCATGCTGGGTGTCAAGACACGAGGCGTAGCACTTCTGGCTCTGTGCAACTCCTTGGAGACAGATTGATTAGTTGGTCTTCAAAAAGGCGGAAAAGCGCTGCAATTTCTAGCACGGAGGCTGAATACATCGCCATGTCCGGTTGTTGTGCTCAAGTCCTTTGGATGAGATCACAATTAACTGACTACGGTTTGGGATTCAACAAAATCCCGATGTATTGTGACAACAAGAGCGCCATTGCCCTTTGCTGCAACTACGTTCAACACTCCCGGGCCAAGCACATAGACATTCGCTACCATTTCATTAAAGAGCAGGTGGAGAACGGAGTGATCGAGCTGTATTTTGTCACCACTGAGTATCAGCTGGCAGATATGTTCACCAAAGCCTTAGATCGAGGACGAATCGAGTTTTTGATCGACAAGCTTGGCATGAAATCATTCTCTCCAGCGACTCTCAAAGAATTGGCAGAAGAATCAGCTGAATAGTGGTGGTAAACTATTCAGGCGTATCCTTTGTTCGTGATCATGTATATTATCGTATATATATAAACCACAAAAAGAAAAATACAAAAATATAAAACCAAGAAAAACCATAAAAAATATATAACCTAGAAAAACCATAAAAATTATAAAATCAAGAAAAACCAAAAATATTTTTCGTTTTTTAAATCGGGCATGTCTTTTAGTACGGTAATATTTACGGCTTTAGAAATGTCGATCAATATTGACACGGCGCCATAAATAGAGTCCGTATAAAAGTTGTACATTTTTAAAACATGCCCATTATGGCTTGTAGTTATTTCAGACTGCAACCCGTTTTTCGCATTAAAGTCACGTATTTCCTTGGAAAACGTTGGCTCACAACGGGAATTAATTTTCTCGGGCATGATTTAAAAGCCAAATCATGCAAAGGGATCAAGTTTACTTTACAACTTGGTCTAACACGAGTTAGTGTACGTCTCAGTGCATTAATTTGTCTAAATAAGAGAAATCTTATTGCCACCACGAATCAATCTTTTCAAGACATTAATTGGAAATGTTTTCATTAATATTTCACTCTTTAAACAATGACTACAGCTCTTTAAATAGAAAACGGGTCATCGTTTAAGGGGGAGAAAATATTAAATCATCTTCGTCATCAAAACGATTTTCAAAAGTGTTTGAGGAAAATTAATTGGCTAAATGGTTAATGAGTGGTCTTGCTTTAGATCTCGGTGATTTGCTAATAGGATGTGATGCTTAAGTTGTGTGAGGGTTAGAATAGTTATTACAATGAGATAGACTAACGATTGTTAAGTACTTTAACGGATGTTAGCCTAAAAGGAGTTATTAACTAAAAAGGAAAAGAAAAGTAAAGTATAGGGGCTTATATGATTAAGTGTGAAATTTGTTAAAATTTGACCTAAGTCAAAACCAAACCCCCCATGCTTTTTGTCTTTCTTCTTCACTGTTTCTATACCCGCCATTGTTACACACACTCAAGCTTTCACAAACTCTCGTCTAAATCACTCAACCCGTTTCATTCGATCAAAAAAGGTACAAACATCGATTCTTTAAATTCTAATTCGCCTAATTCACTATTTATTCCAGTTAATTGATTCGGTTAATCAAACTTATCAAGTTTAGGGTTTGTGTTTAATTAAGGGTTAATTGATTAGGGGTTTTTGCTGGGTTTTGGATCGGATTAGGATTAGAACACTATGGTTGCTTTAGAATGCCTTAAAACTCACAATTGCGCTTAGCATAATCATTAATAGGGTGCGTTTGTGAACTTCCGAGTGAACATGGCTAGTGAACTTCCGAACGAAGTTCCGAACAAACTTCCGAATGAAGTTCCGAACGAACTTCCGAATGAAGGAGTTTCGAACGAACTTCCGAATGAAGGAGTTCCGAATGAACTTCCGAATGAAGGAGTTCCGGATGAACTTCCGAATGAAGGAGTTCCGGATGAACTTCCGAATGAAGGAGTTCCGGATGAACTTCCGAATGAAGGAGTTCCGGATGAACTTCCGAATGAAGGAGTTCCGGATGAACTTCCGAATGAAGGAGTTCCGGATGAACTTCCGAATTAAGGAGTTCCGATGAACTTCCGAATGAAGGAGTTCCGGATGAACTTCCGAATGAAGAGTTCCGGATGAACTTCCGAATGAAGAGTTCCAAACGAACTTCCGAATGAAAAGTTCCGAACGAACTTCCGAATGAAGAGTTCCGAATGAAGGAGTTCCGGATGAAGAGTTCCGAATGAAGAACTTCCGAATGAAGAGTTCCGAATGAAGGAGTTCCGGATGAAGAGTTCCGAATGAAGAACTTCCGAATGAAAAGTTCCGAATGAAGGAGTTCCGGATGAAGAGTTCCGAATGAAGAGTTCCGGATGAAGAGTTCCGAATGAAGAGTTCCGGATGAAGAGTTCCGAATGAAGGGTTGTTGGATTGATAGTTGTTTGCTTGTTATAATTACTTGTTGAAATGTGTTATGCTTAGAAGTCATAATGATATATATCTATATATTTTGTGTGTATCAACCTTTTATGTCTTATCTTAAGCAGATACGATGACTAATCCAACAGTACAAGAACTCCAAGATGCTAGAGCAGCCGCAATTGCCGAAGCAAGAGCCCTCAAGTTTATACCAAACAATTACCGGCTGAAGCAAGTCTCAAAATCCACTCACCATGGATTCAAAGTCGCCATAGCAATCCTTGATCACTCTCACTTCAAGAATGCGTTAAGGAGTACTGCTTCAGTGCCATATGATTACATGTATGAATTCTGGGCCACCAAGGAAAGTACTTCAAACAAGATCACCTTCTCTCTCGACAACAAGCAACAGACACTTACTGTTTCAGACTTCCGCAAGATATTTGGAATTCGGGATACACCCAAAGGTATGTCATTTTCCAGGGATCCTACTAAAGACGAACTCATGGAGATGTTCCATGCTCTTGGATGTCCTGACCTACGAGTTGTGTCTGATTTTACCACCGCTAAAGTAGGTCAACCTTGGAGAGCAATCTTGGGTATTCTCAGTAGATGTCTTACACCTAAAACAAGTGGGCATGATGCTGTGCGTGGTCCTATTATGAACATCTTCTATGGAATGTACAAAGGCTAAATGCAGATTATGCATTATTGATGTGGGAAGAATTTAACTTTCAACTCTTCCAAAACAAGAAGCTGAAGGCAAATTTCTTTCCTTACCCTCGGTTTATCAAGCTTATAATTCATTATTTTATGAAGAATGATGTCTCTATTGATAAGCGTACAGCAAGTCGTCATCACACTGAAGAGGCTGATCACATTGTGGACCTAAGGCATGAAGGACCATTTAGTGCTGTTATTCCAGGTCCTATTCCCGATTATCTTCTGACGGATAAAATTAAAGCTTCTGCTGATTACAAACTACTGCTACTAGAAATCAAGAAGCAAAAAGCAAGCCTTCATACAGGAGAAGACTCGTCTACTACGGTCAAGAGTAAAGGTAAACGCAAGCAACCAGCTGCTTTATCTGAACCCGAAACCAAGAAGAAGAAGACTGAGGCTAAGAAGGGAAAGAGCACTGCTGATAAGTTCGTTCTTCACGACGAAGAAGATGTTGATGTCGATCCTACACTTGACAAGACTGAGAAAAAATTAATGAAGATGGCTATTGAAAAGAGTAGGAGAGACACGGGTGGTAGTGGTTCGGGTGCACAAATAGACGTTGAAGAAGAGTACGAGGAACCAGATGATATTGATGAGTTTGGATCACCCGAACGGTATTCTACTTCGAAGGAGACATCCATTGCTATTTCAACAAGTGTTGAAAAGGAGTCCGGTGCTCCTACAATCATGGTACCTACCCAGCCTCTAGTAACTCAACCTCCACCAATCCAACCCTTGCCAACCCGACCGGTGTCAACACCATTCCTTCCACCTCCAATAACTTCCATCCTCAGTATTGTAGTCACAACCGAGCCTCTTCAACCAACCCAGAGTAGCTCTGCATCATCTTCAATGGCTGCATTTGTAATGGCAGAACTGTTAGATAAACACACGGATAGTCAAAGACAAGAGATGAATAAACTTCGAGAAGAATTACTTCGACGAGTACAAAGTGAAGAGGCATCCAAGAAAGCCCAAGAAGAGATGATGGCTAAGTTTACTGCAGAGATGGAATTGACACATAAAGCTCATGCAGAAGAACTTGCTCGGGTCAAACAGGCTGAAGTTGATAAGTATGAAGCACGACTTACGAGACTTCGAACTATTAAAGATAAATATAAGGAGCAGAAAGAAACACTTGAAGTTTCTATTTCAGAGAGGGTGAAAGAATCTGTTGAGTCCCTTATGCCAAAGCTGCATGAAGAAATGAGGAAACTTGCGGCTGATAACTTGATGATCAAGTCGTCCAACCCTTCCGAATCCGCATACAAAATGGCATATGACTTAACGGATTTTGAATTGAAGAAGATCCTCAAGGCTCGCATGAGGGAAGTTGGATCTTTTGATAAGTCGAAAGTTCAGCGGACACTCTACAAAGCACTTAATGAAGCCATCTTGGAGGATGATCGGTTGTTTAAGATGTTTGGAAGTGTGGTACCTTACCACATTCTGCCTGAGGAGGAAAAGGATGATAGTGAACAAGAAGAGGGTGACGGTGAAGAAGAAGAAGAAGAAGAAGAAGGAGATGATGATGATGGTGACGATGATGGTGATGATGATGAGGATGATGATGATGATGATGATGGTGGTGATGGTGGTGATCGAAATGAGGAAAGTGCTAAGGGAAGCAACGAGGATGACGATGAGGATGATGATGGTAAACAGCCTGAAACGGGGGACAAGGTTGCCAGCACAAAGAAACCATCTAAGTCTGGTACCAAGTCTCAGAAAGATGCTGCGCAAAAGGAAAAATCCACCTCTACGGAATCAAGACGAACCAAGTGGCGCCATGATGTGAATGCTACTACGGCGTTATCGATTCCCGGTACATCTGTCTCTATTTCTATACCTGTTACCACTAATCCTGTTAGTTCTGTTGTTGCTCCTGTGATTGCAGAATCAGTTACTGAACCTGAGTTTGCACAACACTCGCCTGTTCATGACACCGCCGAGATGCCTGAATCAGAACCAGCAGATGTTCATGTTTCTACTCCTCTGCCACAAGAACCACAATCTATTGTTCCCGAGTCAAGCACACGGGACTGGGCGGACACATTGGAGATTGATGAAACTGCACCGCCACAAGCTTGGATCACGGCAGCTGCTAAATATGATCCAATCACAGACACTGACAGAGATGTTCTATATCTCCGTATCCGTAGTCCGATAGATTTGTGTGCATTTCTGGCTCATGAGTATAAATCTTCGGCCACTCCGTCTTTGGTGAAGAGAGCGTTAAAGGATAAGAGAATTCACGCCAAAACCAGGTTAAGCCGCATGGAGTACGAGTATTATGCTGATGAGGTTCTGAAAGCTCTGAATACCGTTCAAAGGCCAGGCCTTCATGAGTCAGAAAGAGCTCCACCTCCACTTAATCCTTCTCAAGATAATCAAATTGCTCTCGACTTATTTGTCACCTATGATCTTGATTATCTTCTCAAGGGATCATCCAAGTACGCAACCTCCCTGACCTTGCTGAAAGCTGCTAATTGGGGGACAATACCCTGGATCGAGGAAAACGTAAACCGACTCTGGGTCCCAAAGGTAACTCGTAATTATGATATGTATGCTGTTATAGGTGCATCACATTGGGACGAACGAGTCTGAAGGGCGTACAGAGGTTGTTGCTTAGCCAATTCAGGAAGTAACGTTAGATCTGATATTCGCATCTCCAGCATTTTGGGACTGAAAACTGAAGCCAAGAATGGCTATTATCATGTGACGGAGATTCGTCTAAAAATGGAGGATGACAGAGAATACACAATACATCAGGGAGATTTTTCTATCATTCGCCTTGAATATATCGAAGACATGTTGCTTATGATGACCCGTGATCAACTCACCCATCTTTCTCGTGAAGACATCATTGCCTTGAATACAGCACTTCGTATGTTCACACGAAGCGTTGTTATCAAGAAACGAGTTGAAGATCTTCAATTGGGAGTTGAAAGCTACCAAAGGAAGCTTAACCTGACCCGTCCAATGAACCAAGTTCTACCTCAACATGTCACAAGATGTCCCTATACCGGCATTACTGTTCCGAGTTACGGGATTTTCTATTTGAACAGTCGTGGGATAATGAAGTTTATGAGGGTAGGTGAGCTTTATGAGTACAGTGATGGGACTCTCATTTACGTCAGAGGAAAATTGGAGCATCTTAATTCTGGTGGGTCTTTACCAGAGATGACTGAGGACTGGCAACCGGGTTATCGGCAAATGGCGAAGTATGTGATCAAGAAGATTGATCAAAAGCTCCGTGAACGTAGATTGATGAGGAGCTTAGAAAGATTCTTTGGTGGTAGACCATATTTAGTGCACCACAAGTTACTGCAACGATCCATCTAATGGGTCGTACATTTCAGGTCCACTTTATATTGGTTTTTAATTGTGAATATGTAAATTTGTGAATATTGTGCTTTTACGGCTTGATGTAGTGTTAAGGTATGATAATTTTTCAAGAATTTCTCACGAGATTCTAAATCTTTTAAAATATATCATACTAAAGCACTACAACTATACCTTATTAATTTAAGGGGGAGCATTAACATGTTCTATGGCCAAACATCGATTTCATTTTTACCCAAAGACCGGTTAATCCATTCAATATCCCAAATATTAATGGTTAACATTTTGGATAAGGGGAGAAAATGGGATTAAGGAGACTTAAATGATAGTTGGCTAAAAGATGAAAAAGACTTAACGATAATCCAACTTAATATGTGTAAAGAACGTGTTAAGGGGGAGCGTTTTTGATGAACAAAACACCTAAGGTACAAAACTTTTGATTTCAATATCACAAGTACCTTAAGTGATTTTCAAGGATTTTTCATGGTGGCTATACCTTCCCAAAACACGCTTAATTCACGACGAATGTGGTGACAAAAGGGTGGTAGGAATAGGTTTAGTCCAATGATTCATCAGAGCCGATGGAATCTTCCCAAGGACAATTCCCTAGATAGAATTAGAAGTCCTAGGAAAGTTGGAGAAAGATTGTGAATGTAGCTGAATGCCGACCAAGTACTTAAGCTAGCACTGGAACAATCACAACAAGGTGCTAGTTATGACGTATTGGTAAGCATTGAAGGGGTTGAAGAATGAAAAAGAATTGAAAAGATAAAGGGTGTAAAGAAAGAAGCCCTCCTTACAACTTTAGGCAGAAACCGGGTCAATACATATGCTATTGAGATCATTGATTAATGATTCTCGATATTGAAGAAAGACATCATGGACCCAATGATGCAATGCACAACCCTTCCCAGCTAACTCAAATATCTCTCAAAAGGTATTTGTTTTAATCACACGGAGATCAACACGTTATCTATTGGTTTATTCACTCCGAATAGACTGATATTGAAAAGGTGGCACTCCTCTCCAGCCATCGCTCACTAAATCAAAACGCACTATCGAGTCTAGAGCCACGAGATCATCAAAAGTCTCATTAGGACACTTTCCATTTATTCCTTGCTTTCTCACACACTGTGAAAAGTAAGAGATTTTTATGAGTCCTACGCAGTATTCCTGTAATATTGCCAGAACATCCGAGTAATACGAAAGTATTACAATGAAGATGGAAATCCTGCTTGAGCCAACATCAAACAAGCTCATGGTAGGTTACACGTGCGGTTCTTTAAGAACCAATCTTGTGAAAAACTGGAAAGAAACAGTAGTTTAACTCTTAATTGAACTCAAACTCGTTCCAGGCCTCTACGCATTATCATATGATTTTGCCAGAACACTCAGAGTGACTCTTTATAGATCACAGTGACGAGTGGAAATCCTTCTAGTGTTAACATCAAACAGCACTTGGTAGGTGACGTGCAAGATTCTTTATGAATTAAGCTCGTGATAACTGGAAAGCAACGATGGTGAAAATATTAACTGAAATTCACTTGTTCCAGGTTTCATGAATTGACGGCTTCAATCACAAGGATAATTTATCCAAGTGATTCACTCTTTATGTTCGCAGTCAAGCTTAGTGATCGTCGAATAAAGAGAACGGGTTTACCCGCGAAATCCTGTCAGGAAGTACTTAATTGAAACTATCCGTCACAGGTACGATATCTAATATCGTCCAACGGTCTTCACCGACCGGAGGTAAAACGCTACCGATTTAGAATGAAATGTTCTAAGCCATTTCATTCGTGTCTTATCATGTTGCTGCGAAGACGGTGGCGTTGCGGTGTACCAGCTGAAGTCGTTCCCACATGCTTATGTTTTTCTGCATCAAAGTTCAGCAAAATTCAAGAAAGTGCAAAATGAAGTCTTCCGCTGTACCAAACTCTGAAGCTTTCGAGAATTCAACAAAAAGACATAAGTGTGTGGAACATGGAGTCACGAGGAGGAAAGATTCACAAGAAGGCAAAGATCGCACGTGATTGGTCAAAAGAACAATGCTCTCAAGCCAAAGCCTAAAAGATCAAATCAACATATTCACAACAAAAAGAAAGAAGAAAAGAATACGAGCTGAAGAACGAAGACTTAGTATAGTATGCTAGGTTTAGAAATTTGTAACGTGGAGTGACCTCCCTTAGGGGGAGATTGTTAGAAATACGTTTTAACGTATATTAGAAGTATCGGTCACTCCACAATATTATTAATGTTCTAATAGCTCGTAGTTAGTGTGTGCTTATTAAGTTAAGTAAGAAACCGACCCATGGGCTTGTCATGGGTCGGCCCAAGCCCAATAGTGGCTTGGATATAAATACCCCTTTCCACCATGGAAAGGGGTTGGTTGTTGATCATTCTATTTTATCATTTAATGAAAAACACATAGTTCTCTCTCACTTTCTCTCACTAGTTTCTCTCTCTAGAAATCTTCAACCCACTTCATAGATTAACAAGATTATCAATATTCTACAGATAGTTTGAAATCCCACTACTCTATGTCATGTGCTAGCTACAATGGTATCTATGGTGATCTCACTAAAGCGAAGGGGCTGGAGGCTAATTTATCAAAGAAGGTTTCTGCGTTGGAACGAGAAAAGTTGGCTTTGAGGCGTGATCTTGAATGGGTGATGAAGAAAGGTATCCCGAGGATGGTTTCCAGGGTATTCCGAAGTGACCAATTCGATCGCGAGTTAGTTAAAGTGCAGAAGGTGTTTGTTGAACGTGGGCGAGAATTGGGGCGCCAGGAAGGTCGTGAACACATGAATCCTAGCCAACGTTTTCCTTCTAATTCTACTCTCCATCGCATGGCTAAGGACATTGTGAGAGGGTTTAAGAAGACTAAATGGCAGTGTGTGGAGAGTCTAACCTCATCTCCTGATTTGTCTCCCGGATTGCTTCGCCGTATGTTGGATGGTGGGTCTGAGGAAGGACCCAACGAGCCTGACCCGAAGGGACCACCTGTAAGTGTACATGTCTCTGATCCAACCACTGAAAATCACACACCCGACTGTGGCCTAGAAAACATCTCCAGAGACCCCGTCATGCAATTTGTAGTGCAAAATTTCGAGCAGATCAATGCCATGTACTCAGCATTTTCTACAAAGAGAAAAGAGGTAAACATTGACGATCATCCTGTCATAGAGCCGTGGCGATCTGATTCAGAAGGTTCACCTGAAGAGGCGGCACGAGGAACACCAGAGGAAACCACTCTTCAAGCCAAGCCCAACAAAAAGATCCGATCTACAACAGAAAACATTGGTGGTCTCCCAAGACAAAGACTCTCAAGCGATCCTGATTTTTATGATAAGCCTTTCACATTCATAGAAACGCAAAGGAATGTACGCAGCCTGGTAGCATCACCCTTCACCACGCGAATCAGGGATTATGATATGCCAGATGGACTTAAGGTTCCAACAAATCTAAAAACCTACGATGGTATGTCGGATCCTGACGACCACCTTACTGTATTCATGGGGACTATGGACGTGCATAAGCTACCAGAACCGGCCTAGTGTCGTTTCTTTCACATTACCCTGAGTGGGGCCGCTCGATTCTGGTACGACAACCTGCTACCAGGAAGCATAAACAGTTTTCACGAGCTAAGAGACAAGTTTAGAACAAACTTTCTGCAACAAAGAAGGTTCCAAAAAACACAAGTCAAAATGCTTGGGATCCGACAACGTTCAGACGAGTCGCTAAGGGATTACTTGGAAAGATTTGGAAAGGAAACATTACACATGACTGATCGTTCCGATGGAATGATGACAGGGGCCTTCATTAGCGGACTCCGACCTGGAAGGTTCTTCAAAGATCTCATAGCCCGACCACCCGGATCAATGGAAGACTTGTTCATGCAAGCACACAACTTCATAAGGGCTGATGAAGCGAACACAGAGAATCGATTGCGCGATGGAAGAGGGGGTGTCACCGAGAGCAGGCACATTCAGGGTCAGCGCGAAGCTCAGAAAAGGCATAAAGAAAGATACACCGCTCGCCCTACCGCGAGACATAACGAACGTCCAAGTACACATCGGCCTACTTTCATCCCTCTTATTAAATCTCCAGCTGAAATATATGCCACGACTGAAGCAAAATCCATCTTACGACCTCCATCACGAATGTTCACGCCTGCCAATCGAAGGGACCGGACCCGTTATTGTGAGTTTCACAGCGACCATGGGCATGACACAATCGATTACGTTGATCTGCGAAAAGAAATCGAATTATGTGTTAGAAATGGTCGCCTAAGCCATCTTGCAAAAGGCGCAAAGACACAAAATGCTAACCAAAATCTGGGAAGTTCCAAAGCTGCAGAAAAGGAGAACACTCAAATTGATTGGAAGCAAAAAATGCCTGAACCTAAAGCACGAAACGAAGTTTTAATGATTAACGAACGATGGCTCCCACAACTCCGCCAAGAGGAAGATTCGCAACAATACGCTAAAGTCTCATTCACAAGTAGCGATCCAATCCCGGAGCATTGTAGCGGAGATGATCCGCTAGTAATCAAAGCCGAAATTGGAGGTTGCATCGTACACCGCGTGTACGTAGACGGAGGAAGTTCGGCAGAGATAATGTATGAGCATTGTTTCCAATGATGATATACATGTACTATACATTATCTAGACATGACAAAGTATATGCATGGTTTTAACATGCATGCATAACACGTAAGAAATCTACACTATCTAGTACTAGCAAAATATATGCATATGCAAGTGTACTGCCACACAAGATTTGACAAATCAATCCAAGATTTGAAAGATATAGAAAGATATAATGGATTTTGATATCTAGACATAATCTACAAAAGATTTACGAATATATTTTAGATTGCCCATATATCTTCAGAATATATTTGATCCACCATATTTTCACAAGATACATTAAATCTTGTAAAGATTACGAACATGATACGTCTGATGCTCTATAAATAGGTTTGAAAAATATCATTTGGCATTCATTCTACTATCCTTCTCTTACTATAAAACTCTTATTATCCAAATATCTATTATTGACTTGAGCGTCGGAGTGTAATACGGGGAGAAAGTCCCGCATACCCTCTTACACGTTTTTTATTGTTGAGTGATACAGGTGAACAAGGTTGAATATTATGAAGACCAAGACCATCTAATCAAGCCTGTGGATCTACGTATCATCAATTGGCGCCATCCGTGGGACCCGATTTGTTATCCACCAACTCTCAAACCAGAAGCCCATGGCAGGGGAAACTCCGTCCATCATACCACCAAATACTTCTGAGAAAGCCTCCCTGATGTGTACTTGGACGTTCGTTATGTCTCGCGGTAGGGCGAGCGGTGTATCTTTCTTTATGCCTTTTCTGAGCTTCGCGCTGACCCTGAATGTGCCTGCTCTCGGTGACACCCCCTCTTCCATCGCGCAATCGATTCTCTGTGTTCGCTTCATCAGCCCTTATGAAGTTGTGTGCTTGCATGAACAAGTCTTCCATTGATCCGGGTGGTCGGGCTATGAGATCTTTGAAGAACCTTCCAGGTCGGAGTCCGCTAATGAAGGCCCCTGTCATCATTCCATCGGAACGATCAGTCATGTGTAATGTTTCCTTTCCAAATCTTTCCAAGTAATCCCTTAGCGACTCGTCTGAACGTTGTCGGATCCCAAGGATTTTGGCTTGTGTTTTTTGGAACCTTCTTTGTTGCAGAAAGTTTGTTCTAAACTTGTCTCTTAGCTCGTGAAAACTGTTTATGCTTCCTGGTAGCAGGTTGTCGTACCAGAATCGAGCGGCCCCACTCAGGGTAATGTGAAAGAAACGACACCAGGCCGGTTCTGGTAGCTTATGCACGTCCATAGTCCCCATGAATACAGTAAGGTGGTCGTCAGGGTCCGACATACCATCGTAGGTTTTTAGATTTGTTGGCACCTTAAGTCCATCTGGCATATCATAATCCCTGATTCGCGCGGTGAAGGGTGATGCTACCAGGCTGCGTACATTCCTTTGCGTTTCTATGAATGTGAAAGGCTTATCATAAAAATCAGGATCGCTTGAGAGTCTTTGTCTTGGGAGACCACCAATGTTTTCTGTTGTAGATCGGATCTTTTTGTTGGGCTTGGCTTGAAGAGTGGTTTCCTCTGGTGTTCCTCGTGCCGCCTCTTCAGCTGAACCTTCTGAATCAGATCGCCACGGCTCTATGACAGGATGATCGTCAATGTTTACCTCTTTTCTCTGTAGAAAATGCTGAGTACATGGCATTGATCTGCTCGAAATTTTGCACTACAAATTGCATGACGGGGTCTCTGGAGATGTTTTCTAGGCCAGTGTCGGGTGTGCGATTTTCAGTGGTTGGATCAGAGACATGTACACTTACAGGTGGTCCCTTCGGGTCAGGCTCGTTGGGTCCTTCCTCAGAAGTATTTGGTGGTATGATGGACGGAGTTTCCCCTGCCATGGGCTTCTGGTTTGAGAGTTGGTGGATAACAAATCGGGTCCCACGGATGGCGCCAATTGATGATACGTAGATCCACATGCTTGACTAGATGGTCTTGGTCTTCATAATATTCAACCCTGTTCACCTGTATCACTCAACAATAAAAAACGTGTAAGAGGGTATGCGGGACTTTCTCCCCGTATTACACTCCGACGCTCAAGTCAATAATAGATATTTGGATAATAAGAGTTTTATAGTAAGAGAAGGATAGTAGAATGAATGCCAAATGATATTTTTCAAACCTATTTATAGAGCATTAGACGTATCATGTTCGTAATCTTTACAAGATTTAATGTATCTTGTGAAAATATGGTGGATCAAATATATTCTGTAGATATATGGGCAATCTAAAATATATTCGTAAATCTTTTGTAGATTGTCTAGATATCAAAAATCCATTATATCTTTCTATATCTTTCAAATCTTGGATTGATTTGTCAAATCTTGTGTGGCAGTACACTTGCATATGCATATATTTTGCTAATACTAGATAGTGTAGATTTCTTACGTGTTATGCATGCATGTTAAAACCATGTATATACTTTGTCATGTCTAGATAACTTATAGTACATGTATATCATCACTCTTCATCTGCTAAGCTGCAATTAAAGAAGTGAAAAGAATGAAAATACACACGAAAGATATAATTCATTACTTATAATTTGATCTTCCATATTTTGAAAGGAAGAATTCAAGTTTAGGCGCTGACACAATAAACAAAGTCCAACTCCTTACATATTTGGTACAAATTCCTGAACAAGACGGCCAACAGATGCATAAGAAGAACCTAGCTCAACCACTGTTGCTATACTCTTCTCACTCGTCTCTTTAACTTTGGTTCTCACCTCATTATCGTCCATCAGTCGCCTTATCCCATGTTCAATCTCGTTAGCCCTAGCTATGACCGTATCGTTCTTACGATTAGAGAAACTCTCCCTGTTATCCACTTAAATTTCACACTCAATCCCATCTCCATCACCATTTCAAATGCATTAATCTGCTGTTCAGCGTAGATAGCCCATGTTGCTGATGGTATACTAAACCACAAATTTTTCCATAACGAGTTCCACCCGTAATGGGACTCACACCCTCCAACTGCAGGGTGTGCTAGTACTGTCACCTGTGGAACCCACCTGATCACTTTCCCTATTTCAAACGTGCGCTCCAATACCACGCCCAGAACCTCATTAGTCGCCAGGGAATTTTGGTGTTTGGTCTGATGAGGGTCGACGTAGGGACCATAAGAATGAATAACCACTCTGCTCTAAAGCAAGTCCCATCCCCCCCGAAACATAAAAACACAACCAAGGCAAGCGGTTGATTATCCAACCACCCAATGACGCCACAGTCAAGGGTTTTCCTGGATTCAGCTTCTAGCTTGTGCAAGGTTCCCGCTAGATACCCTTGTGGGACAGTAGATGGGAACACCTTAGTTGATTAGGACTGGTTTGACTAAGCTCGGAACTAGTATCTCTGTATCTGAGTTGGTCAACTTGATAAGGTCTTGGTTCTGATCACCACAGAGTGTTACGAGAAACCCCACAACACGTCCATGCCTGTGTAAAATACGTTGATGAGAAGCCCCACAATAATCATACCTGCTCAACTTGATAACGTCTTGGTTCTGATCATCATGTAAGTTGGAATAATGCCTGTGCAAAAACACGTTGATCCCACAAAACTTCCAACACATACGCAATGATTGTTAATGAATTTGTGTAAGTAAGTCATAGGAGACTTAAATTCGCTCACTGGTGGGTTCTATTTTCCAGGGAGTTCAATGAAGTATCTGCCGTCCATACCCTAAAAAGCTAATGATTCGATATACATAGTAATAGCTGAGCCAGAACCTGTGCTAGGTGGATTAATAACAGGCACGGTTATCGAGAGGTGTTGATCATGGTTTGCAAGTAATTTAGCCATCACGATGGTTGCCATGGTACGGCCAAGCCTCGGGGCATGGATGAATACCAGGTTTGCAACTTCATATACCATTTTTTTGGGAACTTAGTTAAGTTACGTTTATGCATAACATACTGTATATATGATTGAGATGATGTCATTTCATTGTTGTTAACATCCTGATCAATTACACATAGAAGGCCAAACTGGCTTCACCACCCGACTATTCGAAAAATGGTCACCCCAGCAACTGTTGTTTGTAATGCAACCTTCGTTAGATTATAAAAGGCTTATTAAAACAATAGCTCCGATCCCTACTAACTTTCATATAATATGGCAGTTTTTCTTATCACACAAATATTACAGGTTCCTAATCATAATAAACAACAGTCTGATTCATGACAAGTTTCTTATAAAGTCCTGAATCAAACACCCAACAGATGCATACGAAGAACCACCTTCCGCCACAGCCATTCTACTCTTCGTACTCATCTCTTTTACTCTGGTTCTTAAATCATTATCCTTCATCAATCGCCTTATACCACTTTCTATCTCGTTGGCAGTTACTATCACCGTATGTGCCTTAGGATTATTTGAATTTTTCCTATAAACCAACTTAATCTCTACACTCAGTCCCAACTCCACCACCATTTCAAACGCATTAATCTGCTGCTCAGCAAATATTGGCCATGTTGCCAATGGTACACCAAACCACAAACTCTCCAATAACGAGTTCCATCCGCAGTGTGACACAAACCCTCCAACTGCATGATGGGCTAGTATTTTCACCTGTGGGGCCCACCCAATAACTTTCCCTATTAAAGCTGTCCGTTCTAAAAATCCTTCTGGCAATACTACTCCCGCATCCTCGTAATCACTAGGGACTCTTGATGTTTGGTCTGATGGAGGTCGACGCAATGACCACAAGAAATGATGCCCACTCTGCTCTAAAGCATGTGCTATTTCTTTCACTTGGATTGCGTCAAAACTTCCCATACTCCCAAAACATAAAAATACAACTGAGGAAGGTGGTTGACTATCTAACCACACGATGATGCCATCATCAGATGGTTTTCCAGCACCAGCATTTAGGTTAAGTATGGGTCCAACCGGGTACACTCGAGGGATGCTAACATCTGCTGACAATGACTCAATTGAGTGTGTTTCCAGTTCCACGTATGTGTTAACCATAATTGCTTTGGCCCCTCTCAGTATCTTAGCAGACCACAAAAAAAGGTCCAAATCTTCTTTAGATCGGGCTAGGGACGGAAAGACCTTTGTGGGGACTGTTTTAACAAAACTTGGGATGGTTATCATGGTATCTGAGTTGCTCAACTCGATAACGTCTTGGTTCTGATCATCACAGAGTGTCTTGAGATGCAATATAAATCCAAGAAAAGCCGCACTAGAAGTGAAGAACACATAGATTGGAACATTAAACTCGTTGGCCACATTGATCATGCCGGTGCAGAACACGTCAATGACAAACCCCACAACCTGACCGGAGCCAGGTTGACCTATCATTTCAGCCACAAAACTCCTAACATATTTGTAATGGCTGTTGATGAATTTGTGGAAGTAATTCATGGGAGACTTAAATTCGCTCATCGGTGGGTTTTCTTGTTGAGGGAGTTCAATGAAGGTTATTCGGTCCAAAGAGTTTTTAGCTAATGACTCGATGTAGGTTGTGATACCTGAGACAGAACCCATTCTAGGTGGCTTTATAACAAGCACAGTTACGAAGAGGTGCTGATCTCGATTCACAAGTAATTTTGCGATCTCGATGGTTGACATGATATGACCAAGCCCCGGGGCAGGAATAAATACAAGATTTGCAACTGGATTAGCCATTTCTTTTGGTTCATGAATGTTTATGTGATATTTTGTAGATGATATTCATATAATTAATCACCATTTTATTATAATTAAGTCTTATCTCTTATGCCCCATATAAATATCTTATGAAAGAGACTTGTTTAATAAACAACTCATCACATGAAAAATGACATGATTTCTTTTTCTTGAGGCAATTCAAAATATATTGATAGATACATATGTTCTGTTTGAAAGTTTATGGACTTAAAATTAATAGTCGTGAGATAGGATCGAACTCGGGATCACGGGATTGCACACATAACGTAAAGGGTTAATTTATTCTTTAAATATATTTTATATATATATTTATTAAATCAAACCAAAGCTTAACTAACGATCGTTGATAAATAAAAGTTAAGTTATGACGACCGTTATGGAATTAAATAGAAGTTAAAAGAAGAAGAAAAAATACACATACACCCCTGTAGGAGGGTGTTAACCGCCGGCTTGTAGAGGGGGCAAAGGGAAACTTTTGTTTCCTATTTTGTTTATGACTTGGAGCCCAAGGTTTGCTAAGCCTATATAAACAAACACCTAGCCTCATAATTTTTCAATCCCTCTTTCTCTTTTTCTTCTTTGATCGCCGGCCACTCACAACCCACCTTAGGGTTTCGTTTGGTTTTCGATCAAGTCTATTTTTATCTAGTCCTAGCCCCTCTCTAGGGTTGTTGGGTAGATATTCCATAAGCGTTGAAGCTCGGTTTGTTCGTGCTAGACTCACGGTTAACTCGCCGTATTACGTGTGTACAAGAGCGTGATATAATCTTCCTTTAGATTATATTCTTGGTGGTGTTCGTGATCAACCCTAGTTGCCGTTCGTTCCGTCGTCTTGTGGATCTTGCTAGGATAAAGGTATGTAACCCTAATCTTGATTAATATAATTGTGTTAAATTAATGATCTTGTTAATCGCTTCCGCTATGCGTTCTTTGATCCATATTAGGGTTTTAAATAATTGTTATGAATTATATAAACCATCAGTGGCATCGAGAGCCGTTTTAACATGATTATAATTATCAAGATCTAAAGTTTTTTTAACTAATATTGATTTGTGTTAAAAATTACATGTTGTTTTTTTAGGTTTTATAAAAATTAGGGTTTTTGTTTTTATTATTTTTAAAATCGGCTATGCCGAATTTTTTATTAAAAAAAAAGTTTTTTTGTAAACCCTAAAATTACATGGTAATTAACTTTAGATGTATGCATGAATTAATTGTTATGTCATGTATGGTTACGATCCGTAGTGATTTCATTAATTGTTAAGTGATTTGGATGAAATTTTGATGAATTGCATGATTAATTGTTATGTTGTGTAAATTCATGTTTCGATCCGTAGAGATTTAATTGTTAAGATATGTGAGAGATCCGTGATGAACATGCATGTTTTTCATGGATGATATGATTTTATGTGGTAATTGTTACGTGTTATGCTACATGCTTTATTTGATTCAATAAATTTAAAATTAGGGAAGACTTTTATATGAATATATAAAAACCTAGATTTGATATTATTTATTGAATAAATCGTATGCATATGGTTATTTGATTTATTTATTGCACATATAAATTGTTATTATGTGTTTATGATTTAGTTTTTTTTACCTACTTGTTTTCATACGTTTTTGTTGTATGTTGTAAACAAGGGTAATTTTTTACAAGAAAAATTAATGTGGACTAAATCATATTAAATAAATGAATTGTTTTGAGATCTAAATTACATATGATTTGCGTTGATTAGAATTGCAATAGCAACTTAACGGCCTACTCAATTTTGACAAACTATAAAGTGGGTATAACGCACCGCTGGTCATGTACCCGGTTAAGGAAGGAGGTGTTATGCTTCAGCGCTGACCAAATTCCCGGCTCGCCTATGCGTCAAAATTGGAATTACCTACGGTTGTTATTGGTATAATTCTTTAAGGTTGATTTAACTACATTAATTCACATCCGAAACACAATGAATAAGGTTATTGCTTTGTGCTTTAGCTAAGTTCTAGAAAAAGTACGGTGTGAATTTAGTTGTGTGTAAAATCTTTAATTGGTTTAACCAATACCTCAACTTGCAAGTATATGATGAACTTTTAGTCTCAACAAAAAGTTTACTAAACGTTTTATTAAACTTATGTTATGGAGATGTATGCATGCTTCTCCATACATGATTTTGACACCAAAATCTATACCCTAAAATTTAAGTCATATGCCCTCTAATTGACGAACACTTGAAGTTACAATTGTCGTCATATAAGATATCGGACGATGTTTTAATGGAGAGAAAACTTCATGACTGAATAAGATTGCACATGAAGGTTTTATGTTCTTTAGATTAGTCGACTTAATTGAGTTACTCAGTGAGATCTGGAAACTTAAGGCATAAAGAAGGGATGAAACATGTTTACAATGCAAAATGACTTTTGGCAATGTAAATCCCTTAAAAATCTAGAAATTGCAAATTTGTTTGTCAATCATTGTTCGACAAGTTACCATCTTGAATACTTTCATTGCTAGCAGATCAACTGATGTGATGAAATTATGTCGATTTGGATTCTAGTTTTCAAGGAAAATACTATGGTTATTATTACCGGGGTAATTTTATTTTCTTGAATGGTATTATCGAAAATACTAAAATTGAATTTTGTAAATTCTTTTGCAAATGTATTAATGCAACGTTACACCGTAAACATGGTTTATTCATTTATTGATCTACAAACCGTATGGTTGAGGATAGAGTCAATTTACAAATGAAAGATAAACCTAAAACTCTTTTTCATGAGTAAAGAAGGAGTAATAAGGATTTTAGAAATGTCAAATTTAAATCCATAACTCATAGCAAACTTTAAAAGTTAAGAAAAATGCATATTTTGAGTTATTTAAAGTTACCGCAAATTGGTTATAAGGCAAACTAGCATATTTGTCTAGTAGTTGTGCTTTGACCATTTATAGGCACTACATACCATTGTAGGGTTGGTAGACCTATTAAGGAAGAAATTGCATGTCAAGTCTTTCAAGTTAAAAAGCATTTGATGGATATCATTTACGAAGTAGAGTACACTCTTAAACACTATAAGTAATTGTTACGAATGTGTTTTTCAAAAGTGTAAGAAAGTAAACACAACACTAATTATTTTCACCGATTATGAAACATTTTCAATGTTGTCAAGTTCAGTGGGAGAATTGTGTTGTATTACTGATTTTGAGTCTATTAAAACATTCTCTAAGTCAGTGGGAGTTACAAGCTTTGTTGTCTTGGTAATAAACCATGTTATCTTTAGTATGTCCTAAGATAATTACTTTCGAATTGTTGACACTAATATCTTCAAAGATAGTTATGTACTGATTCTTGTTGATTAAGTGGTTCTACATCTACTTGTAAAAGCTAATATATGTGGCACAATCAAATATTGTATAGACGAACGTTAGACGTGATGTTTATCTTATATATGAGGTTGTTCCATGCACAAGTGGGAGAAATGAACATTGTGTGCAAGAAACAACTCATAAAGATATGATTCTCTTGTCTTTAGGATAAGAGACTAACAATCTAATTAATATTTAGATCATGTGTCAATATGATTAAAAGACTACTTAAAAGTATATATATCATTCACTTTAAGAAACACTTGTTGTTTTGATTTAGTCATGTAAGAGCTTGGACTAAATTGTAAACACAAGGGTAAAATATCCACATGTCGTAAGATCGGGCGTGGAATGTTTTGTAGTTTCTTAAAATGGACAAATTCCTAGAATGACATAAGATACATAGAGTAATCTTATACTACTAATGAAACCTAGTGGTGTTCATATAATAGTATAGTAGTGAATTAACTTGAAAAGATTAATGAAACCTAGTGGTGTTCATGATTACTTTAGTTATACATGTTTATGATTTATTGAATAAAGTCACAAACATAAAGTCTTGAAAGACGTATAATATAAAGTATGACGTTAATGTATTGTCTTTAAAGACATATACATGAAGTCATGGTCAAAAGACTTAAAACGTATGATAGAATTATAAACTCTATGTTTTTAAAACATGGAAATGAAGTGACTTTGTATTAGAAGTACTTGAGTTATAAAGCATGCAAAATGGTTAGGAAATCTATTATACCATTAAGATGATTTAGTTGGTATATAGGTAAGCCTAAAGATATATATTTATCTTAAATATTGTTAAAATTGACTTACAATATTTCCCTAAATGGAATACATCATTGATATGGTATGATCATTAGGCGAATAAAAATTCTCAATTTGATGGTGATGATTGATTCAAGATAACTATATCTTCCTTTTCTTCCAAAAGATATCAAGGTTAGAAAGTTGAGTATGACTTGAGCTAAGAAGATTAATAAGATACCATTATATATGGAATGTGATGAATCACGTTGTATCTTAAATGGAGTTCGGATTTTGCTAAACTACTTATGAAGTGGATTGTTTAGAAAATAAAGGGTATGGAACGGCCATTGTGTTTTGTAATGTCCCATATAGATAACGTTGGAGTGTTGATCTATTTGCTATGTATTTAAAGAGTAACTTTAAGTTACTAAAAGCAAGTGGGAGTTTTGATCTTGAAAGATAAAATTACAAGATACATGATCTTCTAAAATACACTAGTAATTATCATGAGGTAGGCGTGTAAATGCTAAACCTCAAGATAAAGGAATTTATGTCATAGGTCCGTAAGGATATCTCGGATATGCGATTTATATGCTGGGAATTATGAGTTACAAATAATTGTTGTGATTTGTTACCAAATATTGACTTGGGTAAATTACTCATACTATGATTGTTATAGATATTGTCCAACAAGATAATCAAATTCCGGTTTTGGTTTATCTTAAATAGTTTGACTAGAAATTGGAGATAAGTTTCGTCAAAGGAAGAAAAACGCCAATTGTAGTGGTTTAATCTTTGTGTCGAAATTATATGGACAAAATTGTACACATATTTAATGTATGTATTGTGAATAGATTATTAATCACATTTAAGTAATTAATTGTGATTGAGTATTCTTTCCTAAATACATTAAATATATAAAGATTTTGATGGTCATATTTTAATTGACAAATTTGGATATGAATGAACTATTTCTTGAATGACTACTTGAGAAAGGACTTAAGTAATCGAAATGAGTTTATTACTTCAAAATATAAATCTTTGGAAAAGTACAAAATGCAATTATTCGTGAATGGATAAAAACATGCATCTAGGAGATTATTCTTATGTTTAATTTGAAATCCAAGATTGGATTTAAATTTGAATAAGATGGTTTCTGAGTATTCCTAAAAGCTAGTGGGAGTATTATGGTTATTTTCTTAAATTATATGTGTCAAATAGACATGTAAGAAAGTGAGATTTCATTCAAATTAAATGTTGATTTGGTTTAGATTTGAGATGAAACTTTACTTTGGAGATTTAGAAAAAATAAGATATACATAACCTTGGGACAAATAAATTTATTTATTTATGCGGTGGAAATACAACGTAATATGCCATGTAGTAAGTTTACATGGATATTTAGGACATGAAGAAACTAAATCTAGTTTGAGAAATTTTCATGTGTGTCATGTTGTATTTATATCATGCTTAAAATACATGATGATTTGAATATATTAATCTATTTAAGAAGTTATTAAATAACTTGTGTAATGAATATTCTGAAAGAATATGTTTGGAAATAGAATAACATCCTAAATCTTGGATCAGCTTCCATATTCTATAGATGAATAATTTGTCAATCGTTGTGCAAATTATCATAGCCAACAAACTTGAAGGTTTTGGTTGGAATCAAACATTACATAATAGATATTAATGGTAACGTATTTGTATCTTTTATGACAAGTTGTAAAACTTGAAAAGATATAATTGAGGTAACACTCAATATTAGTCATGGGATCTTTTGGAGATGACATGTTGATTAAAGTTGTATTATACATTAAAGAATTAGAATACTTTGAACTTCAAATGTGTTTTGGAAGTTTAGGAAATTGGTGATCAAGGATGTTTCACAATTTTGATACTATGTTGCAATATCAAATTGTTTGGATGCACATGTACAAGAGTTTCAATGAATTGAATTCTTGAAGAAAGTATTCTCAAAATTCCAATAGGTCAAGATTGGTTATTTTATGCTTCGCCAAACAAGTATGAATGTCATTACTAGAGGCATGACGCATGTACCAATTTTATACATTGATCTATTTTTAGTATTTGGATAAAGGATGTAAGACATTATTGAATTGATGAAATAAAGATTGGATTTCGTTTATTTTTCTGTTATTTGATTTTGTATCCTATTTTACATGTTTTAAATCCATGAGCATTATGATGTTTCTAAATGTCCGTTGTCGATTAATAATATGGGAGTATTATTAAACTAAGACAATTCAAAATAGTGACAGAGTATACTTGAAAGTATATTGGTCAATTTTGGATGATATTTGATGGATCAAATATTGGACTTATCCCAACTATATGATTTTACTTTATGGATCTTTGTCATCAAGTAAATCATAAATAGTTATCCTTAGACCTGAGATACCAGGAAACTGTCGTGGATCTAGTGCATTTCTGTGGAATAATCTAACGCTAAACGTAACTGGTAGCTACAAGGATTATTTTCGGAAGTGTTGCAAAGTTCATAAGTTTTGCTTGTAGTCAAAATGGGATTCGTTTCCTTCAAAATTTATTTTGAAGTATAATACAGCTGGGCCCCTCGGGGGAGTAGTAAGATATTTGTGCGGCCGCACCCAAATTTGTTTTGGTGATCTTGCTATATCCATAAACGAGAAACAGAATGGTTAATGAAAGGAGTGACTGAGATCCATATCCTTATTAACGTTGTATTTGAATTGAAAGGATAATAATAATAATGATTATATATCGTTAAAAGGTTTTGTCCAAGAAACCTTACTCGAGTTGTACTAGTGACATTGCTAGTGTAACTAGACGCTAGTAAATGTGATCACGATATTAGAATTTTGTCCAAGTGGGAGCTGAAAGTTTATGGACTTAAAATTAATAGTCGTGAGATAGGATCGAACTCGGGATCACGGGATTGCACACATAACGTAAAGGGTTAATTTATTCTTTAAATATATTTTATATATATATTTATTAAATCAAACCAAAGCTTAACTAACGATCGTTGATAAATAAAAGTTAAGTTATGACGACCGTTATGGAATTAAATAGAAGCTAAAAGAAGAAGAAAAAATTACACATACACCCCTGTAGGAGGGTGTTAACCGCCGGCTTGTAGAGGGGGCAAAGGGAAACTTTTGTTTCCTATTTTGTTTATGACTTGGAGCCCAAGGTTTGCTAAGCCTATATAAACAAACACCTAGCCTCATAATTTTTCAATCCCTCTTTCTCTTTTTCTTCTTTGATCGCCGGCCACTCACAACCCACCTTAGGGTTTCGTTTGGTTTTCGATCAAGTCTATTTTTATCTAGTCCTAGCCCCTCTCTAGGGTTGTTGGGTAGATATTCCATAAGCGTTGAAGCTCGGTTTGTTCGTGCTAGACTCACGGTTAACTCGCCGTATTACGTGTGTACAAGAGCGTGATATAATCTTCCTTTAGATTATATTCTTGGTGGTGTTCGTGATCAACCCTAGTTGCCGTTCGTTCCGTCGTCTTGTGGATCTTGCTAGGATAAAGGTATGTAACCCTAATCTTGATTAATATAATTGTGTTAAATTAATGATCTTGTTAATCGCTTCCGCTATGCGTTCTTTGATCCATATTAGGGTTTTAAATAATTGTTATGAACTATATAAACCATCACTGTTTTGTTCTGTATCTGCTCCAACTTTCAAACAACCAAGTGTCCAGAAACATGTCTTAAACAAACCGAAAAAACATACATTAATTACTTGATATGGAGTTTTTTTCTATAGCAACACAAAACAAGTTTTTTTACCTGATATTGAATATTTTATCTGTGATGCTTTTATTTGCAAGTTCATTGCACCCATCATTTAATCTTTTACTGCATTTGTAAATCACAAGGTGAAAGGATATGTGATGGTGCAATGGGTCACGAACAGTTTGCTAACCGTAGTAAAGACTATAAAACACATACGAGGTCACAGCATAGAATTTTACAGCAGTACATAAAACTATAGATTGGGTCAAACCACACATGTATTAATGAAAATGAAGATAATCATTTACTTTACTGTTGATTCTAGTTAACCATTTATCCTGGAAGCACGAATCCTTTTTTTTTTCTTCCTTTAAGGTACAAAGCTGGCATAACCATTCTGATCCATTTTGAAATCCATCATGACCCTTTTATGTTTGTACTTTATTCCTATCCTTCAACTTACAGAACCGGCGTTCGAACAAATTAAATAAGCATGTCTGCGATAACCACATACCAAGACACGATTTGATATTATATACTTGTAATTTGTTATCTGGAAAAAAAAGCAAAATTTATTACTCCGTATCTCACTGTTACAAAATAAAACTAACAGAAGTCAAAGAAAAACATAGGCATGCGTCATATCAATGAATATAGTGCCCGTCTATTTTGACGTTTGGGATATGGGAGATGAGTGGCGAATAACAGCCTCTTCTACTGCAACGTTCCTTCAAATTTGGGCATCCACGTATTATCAAACTTGAAAGTGAAGGAAACAGCATTTCTTGTATATCTTTCATGTTTGGGACATTGTCAATAGAGAGATGTCTTAGGGAGGTGAGTTGTTGGAGTCCCATTGAGAGTGATTCTAATTTCTCAAAGTTTTGTACATGAAGAGAGGTAAGAGATGAAGGAAGAAGATGAGACAATTGAGTACAACTACTCAAATCATCGTCTTTTGGTCCACCATGTAAGGAGAGGTGGACAAGTGAGGTTGGAAAATTCTGCAGTTCCCATTGCGAGATTGGCTTCTTCAACTGTCCTATAACAAGGGAATGCAAGTTGACAGGCCATAGCCCACGAGGAAAGGAAGAATCCAGACTTGGACAATTTAGTATTGTCATATGTTTTAACAAGGTGAGACTTGGAAACTCGTGGTCAGGAATTGACTCCATACTTGGACAATCTTCTATTTGTATCTCTCTAAGGTGAATGAAGTAACTCAGTTCAGCGATAGATCTGAGATTGGGCCAACCCCTTATACTTACATTTTCAAGCTGCGGCATGTTTTTGTTTTTGATCAGCAGGTTACTCTTCTCTCCGACCAACTCCTCTTCTAGAAGCTCCTTGCAGTTATAAATGAGTACTGACATGAGCTTTTGTGTTGGTAACGAGACAGATGTAATTGAGCTACAGCTATCTATCTTCAACTTCTGAATGTTATTTGGACAAATGCAACGCGTCATACTGTTACAAAACCATATCTCCAGCATCTTAAGTGATGTTAGAAAGTTGCTCCCACAATTATCCTCTTTGTCTGCTAGACTCAGCAAATCATTGCAACTCCATAGTTCCAACTCTCTTAAATTCATTAAACTCTTACCTGCATGTTCTTCTGATATCCAAAAGTATCGTATTTCCTTGCACCTGTCCAGTCTTACTTCTTCAACTTCTCCAAGATACAATATAACATCTCTCCATACTTCATCAGTTAGACCGGAAATAGATTCCAGTTCCAACTTGGCAATCGATGAAGTGGCGTGAACCACACTCTGCAACACACCATGTCCACATCTCTTTATTTCAAGAACCCTTAGCGAAGGTAATGCTTCAGTTGAGATTTCAACCAAACTAGGACAATTTATTATAAGAAGCTCTTGAAGGGATGGAAACACAACATGGTCACTATTGGTTGACCATACTTTCCACCCCTGCATATCATTGAAACTTAGAAATTCAAGTGAAGGGAATGCAAGACCAGTTCCAAGTAATTCAGAATCCACAAATTTCACCTCATGCATGCCTTGAATAAACAACTGTTTAAGTGACGGTAGCTGCCCAAGTGACGGTAGAGATGTACATTTTTTACACCCACGTATTGACACATGAGTTAGTCGAAGAAATGAGGGATCCCCAACCCAATTCGGAAACTCTACACCTCCATATGAAACAACTCTAAGGCTTTTCAGATTATTTGTATGAGGCTTAAGCACATTGAGGACCTCTTTTTCAAGTGTTTCCTTCCGAGAACCGTCAAATACATTACTCCATTCCACCTCTAACTCGCTAAGCCTCTTTTGAGACATCTGCGCTTCCCGTGCGTGCATTGCATTTTGCACTTTTTCTAGACCCTTGATGGAAACATCCCCACGGAGATTCTTTAGTTCCTTAAGCCCGGTTATTTCAAAGCCATTATCTCCTCCGATAATGATCTTAGAGAGAGTTTGCAGGCTTTTCAACTCACCAATCCCTAACGGCATCTTCTTCAAAAGGGGAGTATCTCTTATGTCAAAATGCCGCAAATTTTTAAGCTTTAAGAAACTGTTGGGCAATTTGGTTAATCTACGGCAACCATAAATGATCAGTGTTTGCAAATTGTAAAGATTGCATACATTTTCCGGTAACTGCGTGATTCTAGTTCGAGATAAATTAAGATAACGTAGGTGCTTCAAACTACCAATGGGCTCTGGCACCTCACTTATCTCATAATCACTCAAACAAAGAACCCTTAACAATGGCAACGAGGGTAGTAACTCAACAAGAATCTTATTTGGTAAGCAGAACTTTTGCCAAATTTCTTTCGCACCAACTGATAATGCTAAGAATGTTCTTAAACTTGTATAACTCTCAAATACCTTGAACTTGTTATAGGCTTCATATTGATCACGAACAAATGAAATATGGCGGTATTTTTCAAAAGCCATTTTTCTAAAACGAATCTCCGTTTGATTGTCGAACCTTGAAAATATTTCTCCAGCAACAGAGGTGGCCAAGTCATTCATGAGGTCATGCATCACAAACAGTGATTCGTGGTTAGGAGCGTGCTGAAAGAAGGACCGTGACAATAACTCTTCAAAATGTGCATGACCCAGCCGTTCTTCGGTTGACTTGGTTGGAGTTGATTCATGCAAAAACCCTTCTGCCATCCACAATAGAACCAAATCCTCCTTGTCGAACATGTAGTCCTTAGGGAACAGCGAGCAATATGCAAACAACTGCCTCAAACATGAAGAAAGATCCCAGTAGCTTAGTCTTAAAGCCGGAACAATCGCATCTTCTAACATCCATATCTCACTATTCAACACCTCCTTCCATTCTTCTACATCTGTCTTTACCCTCATTAGCCTCCCAAGTGCTACCAAGGCTAAAGGCAACCCATTGCATTTTTCCACTATACCATCACCAACTGCTCTGAGTGTTGGATACGTATCAAAGTTATTTACACCAAATGCATGTTGAGAAAATAAACAAAGAGCGTCGTCATGTGACAGAATCTGCAAATGGTGTGGATGATCGTAGCCTAACTGCCTCAGTAATTGATGCTTTCGAGTTGTCATGATAATTTTACTATTCGGAGCTGCTACATGAAATGGACACACTAAGGTTACCCAATCATCATACGAGTCGGTCCATACATCATCTAGAACTAGTAAAAATCTTTTTTCAGAAAGTTTCTCTTTTAGAGCTAGTTGAAGAAGATTTAAATCCGCAAATTCATTGTTTTTCCCTGTCAAAGACTGATAAATAATGTTGCTTATGCTGAAAATATCAAACTTATCAGAGACACACACCCACATCTTGAGTTCAAAGTGTTCCTTCACTTGTGTTTCATTGTACAAACTTCGAGCAAGAGTGGTTTTACCTACGCCGCCCATACCAACAACGGGTACGAGACTAAAGTTTTGATTACAAGGTTCGTCTCTAAGCAACATTCCAAGCAAATTCTTTTGATCATACTGTCTTCCAACTATGCCCGATTCGAATTCTGGCAAGCTCGTCTCATATTTTCTTTTCATACTTTTTGGCTTTCCATCTTTCACAACTATATCGAAAGTAACTTTTTCTTTTTCTAGATCTTGCAACTTGGTAGTAATACTATTTAACTTGTCATGCAGACTAGTACTTGACGAGAAACTTGTGCAACAAGATGGTATCAACTTTCTAACCTTGTTAGTAATGGTACGAGACTCATCGGTCAACTCATGATGCATTGCTTCAGTTGCCAACTCGTCAAGTATGTCGTCAATGTCATAAGCCAAATGTTGGAGACTATTCAACCACCGTTTTACAGCTTGATTAGTTATTTCTGTATCAGAAGCATCACCAAGAAGATCTTGGATTTGAGATAATGAACGTTCCCATTTCATCAGCTCTGATTGAATTCCCTTTGAACAAGCAAGTTTTTTAAAAGCTGTAGAAGCCAGCTTCTCAAAAACCGCAGTGAGGAAAGCAGAAAGAACGATTTCCGCCATCGTTAATGAACAAATGTGGATGGAAAATGGAACTGGTAGACAGAATGAATAATGTTAGTAACTTTTGCTTATGTTGGTTTCAGCCATTGTTTTGGTCAACCTTTCTATATTTAATTGTTTTGCATGTTCCAGGCACTTCACCTCATGAAATAAAAGAAAAGAAAATATACATGAACCAATGAACATGAACCCAAGAGTTGTATTAGATTGACTTTTATATTGATTACGCATTACGTTGGTCAAGATTTTGAGTTGTATTCTATTGATTCTTGTTTTCATTACACATCATGGAGGTCAACATAGTGAACCTGTATATTTTTTAAAGACTTTGGCTGGTGAGTGTAGAATGGTAAATAAACTAATATGATTACATTGAAACTAGGTGATATTGTATTATTCATTATAATTTACTATACGAGTACCCGCGCATAGCGGCGGAAATTGTCTAGCAACAGATAATTAACACGATGCGATATTGTGGTAAGTGTTTCGGTGACGTTCAAAATATAACGTCAAAAGATTAAACTTTTATTACAGAGCGTTGTAACATTTTATAATTCAAAATATCTTATAAGTATGTTTCAATTGGATGAAAGGGTGCCAATTATTTAATTAACCAAAGTTTATATATTTTTTAATGAATAAGATTTGCATGTAGTAGTTTTTAGTGAGACCCACATTTTTCAAGCATTCAACATTTTCAACTTTCAACCAAAGGGATACACCCTTTATAATGTAATATAAATATACATTAGTGGGACCCATATTTTTCAAGCATTCAACATTTTCAACTTTCAACCAAAGGGATACACCCTTTATAATGTAGTATAGATATAGATATAGATTAGTGGGACCCACATTTTTCAATCATTCAACATTTTCAACTTTAAACCAAAGTGATACACTATTTATAATGTAGTATAGATATAGATTAATGGGACCCACATTTTTCAACCATTCAACATTTTCAACTTTCAACCAAAGTGATACACCCTTTATAATGTAGTATAATTATAGATTAGTGGGACCCACATTTTTCAACCATTCAATATTTTCAACTTTCAACCAAAGGGATACACCTTTTATAATGTAGTATAAATATAGATTAGTGGGACCCATATTTTTCAACCATTCAACATTTTTAACTTTCAACCATAGGGATACACCCTTTATAATGTAGTATAGATATAGATTAGTGGGACCCACATTTTTCAACCATTCAACATTTTCAACTTTCAACCAAAGGGATACACCCTTTATAATGTAAAATAAATATACATTAGTGGGACCTATATTTTTCAAGCATTCAACATTTTCAACTTTCAACCAAAGGGATACACCCTTTATAATGTAGTATAGATATAGATTAGTGGGACCCACATTTTTCAATCATTCAACATTTTCAACTTTCAACCATAGTGATACACCCTTTATAATGTAGTATAGATATAGATTAGTGGGACCCACATTTTTCAACCATTCAACATTTTTAACTTTCAACCAAAGGGATACACCCTTTATAATGTAGTATAGATATAGATTAGTGGTACCCACATTTTTCAACCATTCAACATTTTCAACTTTCAACCAACGGGATACACCCTTTATAATGTAATATAGATATACATTAGTGGGACCCATACTTTTCAAGCATTCAACATTTTCAACTTTCAACCATAGGGATACACCCTTTATAATGTAGTATAGATATAAATTAGTGGGACCCACATTTTTCAATCATTCAACATTTTCAACTTTCAACCAAAGTGATACACCCTTTATAATGTAGTATAGATATAGATTAGTGGGACCCACATTTTTCAACCATTCAACATTTTCAACTTTCAACCAAAGGGATACACCCTTTATAATGTAGTATAGATATAGATTAGTGGGACCCACATTTTTTAATCATTAAACATTTTCAACTATCAACCAAAGTAATACACCCTTTATAATGTAAATATAGATATAGATTAGTGGGACCCACATTTTTCAACCATTCAACATTTTCAACTTTCAACCAAAGGGATACACCCTTTATAATGTAGTATAGATATTGATTAGTGGGACCCATATTTTTCAACCATTCAACATTTTTAACTTTCAACCAAAGGGATACACCATTTATAATGTAGTATAGATATAGATTAGTGGGACCCACATTTTTCAACCATTCAACATTTTCAACTTTCAACCAAAGGGATACACCCTTTATAATATAGTATAGATATAGATTAGTGGGACCCATATTTTTCAATCATTCAACATTTTCAACTTTCAACCAAAGTGATACACCCTTTATAATGTAGTATAGATATATTACAAAACTTTAATAGACCATAAACTCACAAACCGAGCTTGGGCTTATATTTATCCTCTAACAGTGAGAACGGCTGGCGGAACAATCTTAAGTCCGTGTATCTTTTTGGTATCGAGCCCCTCACCCAACAAAGAAAACATATTTCGGTAAATTACCTAAGAACACTGGCTGATCAAGCCAAAGCTCGGATTCAAACCCCCGCCTTTTCGTTTGACTTGATCAACTACGTGTTTTTGTGATAGTTGATGGCCAACTGCCTTAAAACAGTTGGTTATCCAACGACATATGCATGATGCATCGAAAGTTTTGTTTAAAACATGTTTTAAAACACCATGTTTGAAAGTTATAACGAAACAGAAAAAAAACCGAGAACATACAAGTTTGGTACAACATTTCTCTTCTTATTCAAATTCTTATGGCTAGAAATTGTTGTTTTGTTAGATCTAACATAACATTTATTCGATAAACAAAACAAATAAACATCACAGCACATGCGGAAGCGATTAGCATCAATTAACATAACATGCATATAACTAATTGAACATTAAAGTTAAAAGGGTATTTTACCTTGCAAAGCTTCCTAGCAAAAGAACACCTCAAACCAATCCAAGATTAACCAAATGAGGTTAAATCTATGCTCTTGTACACACGCCTCAAACAAGCTATCCGACAAGCTAGGTCACGCGAGCAGAACCGTGTCGTAGTGGTGGAAAAAACGAACCGAGTATGCACAAGGCTATAGTCGGCCGAAAATGGTGTTTGACAAGGTTTCATAGATTATTTTCTTTCACTATGAATGAGCAAAGAAAACAAATGAAAGCCTTTGTATTTAGTGTGTCATAAGCTAGGGGTTGGATACAAACTATATATAGAGAATATATTGTTTGCTTTAAAACCAAAACTAAAAAAACACAAACACACACCCCATAGGGGCCGGCTAAACTTCCCCTTAAAATAGAGGGAACCAAAAAATATTTTTTTTCATTTTTACAGTTAACGCCCGTTAGTCATTTTCCATTAAATACTTAACGGTCGTTAGTCACGGGCTTTAACACTCGTTAATAAATTACATTTTAATAAATAAAATACAATTATTTAAATTAAATAGCTCTAAACGTTTGTGTGCAATCCCATAGTCTCGAGTTCGATCCCAACACACGACTATTTAAATACGTCCATAAACTAACAGCTCCCACTTGGACTATTTTATAAATATCGTGATCACATCGATTAGCGTCTAGCTACACGTCGATGCCTCTAGTACGATCTCGAGTAAGGTCTCCTAGACAAAACCTTTTAATGATTAAACATCATTATTATTATCCTTTTGTTTCTTAATACACATTAATAAGGATATAGATCTCAGTCATTCCTTAATTAACAAAATGCTTTCTCGTTCGTTGATTATTAAAGATTACCAAATATCAATTTGGGTGTGGCCACACATACATCTTTAATTAATCCCACGAGGGGCCCAACTGTATTAAAACTCCAACAAAATATTAAAAGGAACAAAATCCCATTTTGACTACAAGCAAAACTCATGAATTTTGCAACACCCCTGAAATCAAATCCGTATAGCCACCAGTTACGTATAGCGTTAGATTGATTCACAGAATTGCACTAGATCCACAACGTTTCCTGGTATCTGATTTAATGATTTTTGTGTGTGTCTTTATGTGTTGTTCGTACTCGATTCAATCCGAATTGATCACGGTTAAAAGTGGAATTATTGGTGTTGGTAACTAAAAGGGGGAGCTTTTGGTTATCTATCTCTACTTGTAAACATAAAAGCTAAACAGATAAAAATAAACGAGAAATCTAACCTTGATTTTCTGAATTTTCTGAATAAACTGATCTCTGAAAAACACAATCAACAAGTTCGGAATAAACTTTTTCTTCGGATAATCTTACCTTTTTCGGAATATCACAAGATTTTCCGATAAAAAGGCTTTCTTCGGATAAATGGTTCTTTCTCGGAATAACTGGGAAATTCGGAAAAACAGCTTGATTCGGATAAACAAAAAAAACTTCGGAATAAAGTAGTAATTTCGGAATAAGGACCTATATTCGGAATAATGAAAATCTTCGGAAAAACCTACTAATTTCGGAAAAACTCAAAAGTTCGGATAAAGCTAATATATTCGGAATAGCATGACATTTTCGGAATAATTGGGATATTCGGATTAAAAAGGATCTTCGGAAAAAGGGTCTAAATTCGGAATAACAAAGAATTTCGGAAAATTGGCAATCTTCGGATAAACTATTGTTTTCGCAAAAAAGGGTTATTTTCGGAATAATCCTAATCTTCGGATAAAGGTATGTTTTTCGGATAAACAAAAGTTTTTCGGAATAACAGATTTTCTCGGATAAATTAAATTCGGAATAAGGGGGTAAGTTTGGATTAATAAACCCTTTTCCGAAGATAGGAAACAGGGCAGATAACAGTACATACACGAACCAAAATAAGCCAAAAATAAGCACAACCAATTAAGCAATTAACCAAAACTAAAACCAAATTAATTTTAAGAAGAACTAAATAAGCCACAAATTAAAAACTATAAAAACTCCAAATAATCTAAATCTTTAAATCAACTTTTAATTGAAAATATTAATCTATCAAATCAACCTAATTAAAAATAAGCCAAACACTAATAAATCAACAATCACAATAAGCTAAACATCCACCACATTAAAACTATAAGATCAATCACTAATACTAGGTTCTTCCAAGTATCAAAATTCGTAGTCCCAAATCTCTTCGAATTGATTTCCAGTCTAGAGTGCGACTCAATTACCTTTTGGTGAACAAGAGAATGGTTTGGTTTGGTTATCTAACTTTTAAAATTGTCGTTGAGTAAAATAGAAGTCTTAAAATTAAACTACAAATAAAAGCTTGTACCCTTAGAAACTAAAATGTAAGTGATCAAAAACTAGGAAAGATGTTTAAAATATACTAAGACAAAAGGCGGGAAAGAGTAAATTTGAAAACTTAGGAAAATAAAACAAAGACTAAAATAAATGTGCACTGCGATCGTACTCCATCGTAACCATTCCATCGCATTGCTCCATCGCAACATTACATCGCAACTTACCATCGCAATGTTCCATCGTATCCTGATCGCAAAGTGGATCGTACCCACCAATCGCACTCAATGCGATTACAACAAAAGAGATTCGATCGTACTCACTAGTACGATGGGAGGGGCGATCGTACTACCAGATCGCAACCATGATCGCAATGAAGTGATCGTGGTCTTTGATCGTGGTTCCGGATCGTAACAAACCGATCGCAATCAATGCGATCAAAGCAGGTAAGAGAGACCCGATCGCACCCCAGATCGCAATAAGTGATCGTGGGCGTGGATCGTACCAGGGAAGGGACACAGATCGCAGCTATGCAATCGTAACAAGATCGGTACAAAGTAAACCCTCCTAAGATGGAAAAGGCGTCCAAAAGGGAAATAAGCTCAAGCAAATAAGCAGTAACTAATAAGCATTTTCAAACTTTTAAAAGAGTAAATAAGCACAAATTCCAAAACTTTTGAAATCTAAAACATTCGAACTTCAATAAAACGGATTTAATAACAATAAATCTTTTAGGAAAACTTAAAAGTAAATAAGCCAAAACAATCGAATAAGCCAATAAGCATGAAGAGCTTATAGCTTATACGTTCAAGAGCTTATGTAGAACAAGAAAGATTAACCTTTTAATCACGAAACACCAAAATCAACACGAATTGAGAACCATTCGGATCAAACATGGACTTTCGGATTAAGAACAAAGTAAAATAAAGAAAGGTAGAAAGAGATTAAAGAACAAAAAGCTTAACTTGAATTAGATTAATGAAATCCAAATACAAGAATGATTCAAACCTTAAACTTGAAAGAAAAAGATGAAACTTAGTGAGAGAAAGTTGGGAACTTTCTCTCTCTAAAAACTAGAAAGAAAAAAAATGAAAACTAAAACTAGCTAACTACCCTCCTAATGTGATTAGGAGGGTATTTATAGGGAAATGGGAAGTGCATGTGTGGTGCTTTAATAACTGATTTTTGGTTAGTTAATAAAAAGGTTTGCTTTTGCAAGATCTTTCTTCGCGTTGCTCGTACCCAATTGTATATGTCGTTGTTTCGTTCTCGGTATCTTCTTGAATCGATCACGGTAAAAAGTGGAATTGTTGTACTTGGTGACTAAAAAGGGGGAGCTTTGGTCTAAATCTACTAAAACGATAAATGCGAGAAGTAATAAAATTAAACTAATAGCAATTGCTGAAAATAAAACTAAGATGAAAATCAAACAGTAAATACCTAAACTTGGAAAACAGTTGATGCGGAATACTAGCTTGATCCGGAATATTAGGGAATTTTGGCTCATGCGGAATAAATCAACTCATGCGGAATAAAACTGGAAAACTGCTCCATTCGGAATAATGGCTTGATCCGGAATATAGGTGTTGATCCGGAATGTTTGCTTCATGCGGAATAATAGTCTATCCGGAATAAATGTCCTTCATGCGGAATAATGATTCATGCGGAATAATAGTCTATCCGGAATAAATGTCCTTCATGCGGAATAATGATTCATGCGGAATATGACCTTCGTTCGGAATAAATTTTGATCCGGAATAATGTGGTTGATGCGGAATGTTAACTGATCCGGAATAAATTCTATCCGGAATATTTGCTTTACTCGGAATAAATGGATTGATCCGTAATAATGAGCTTATGCGGAATAATTGAGTTGATTCGGAATCTTTGCTTGACCCGGAATAAATTTCTATTCGGAATAAAATAGCTGATCCGGAATATTAGTTATTCCGAACCAAATAGCTTGATCCGGAATAAAATCACAAAACCTTGATCCGGAATAATGGATATTCCGAATAAACAATAAAATCTCAAAACCTTGATCCGGAATCTTATGTTGATTAGGAATCTGGGCAAGAAGCAGAAAATGCGAAGAACAGGAGAAGTTTAATATCACGATTTTAACACAAAATCCACCAAGTTTTTAATCAAAACTTAAACCAATTTAACCACTAATCATTTACCTATGATAAACATCAATCCAAAACAACAAAAACATAAAACCCACTTACTTTTGAAGATCAAAACCAATAAAATAAAACTTAAGAACTTTGAATCAACAAGAGATTAAGGAAAGATTAAATGTAAACTTGTATTGATGATTAAGATTCAACAAACAAAATAGAAAGATTAAACTTACAAGATTGGAAGAATCAAAGGAAATGAAAAACCACCAATCTCCTTAAGGGAGATGGTTCCTACGAACTAGGAAAAGTATAACAGAAAGAAAAACTTAGTGGAAAATATGAATGGGAAGAGTATATATAGTGCTTGGCTTGGTTTGGTTTGGTGAGTGGGCTTTCTCTCTTTCTTATTGTCTTCTCGTCTTTTCAGAAAAGTCGACGTTTTCGATTTCGATTCGGGATTTGTCGACGAATAAATTCAACTCGTCTTTTAATTTCTTCTTTTAATAGACTTGAGTTTCTTCGACATATGTAAATCTTCTATCTTTGGTAATTTTCTTCGATAAATCTTCAAATAGGCCCATTGACTTCAAATCTTTTGCATCTCTTGGACTATAGACTTTGTCTTTTCGTCTTTTTCTTCGATAAAACCCGTGCAATCCCATGTTTTCTTCAATATTTATCCGGTTGGCTCTATAAACACAACAAACACACAAACCACACATAATTCCAAACAAATGACATTAAATACGCGTTTTGGTCTCGTTTTAGCAAGAAATAAGTGGTAAAAGGATGGGTGTTTACACACCTATCAAATCTCCTACACTTAACCATTGCCATGCCCTCATGCAATGCTTAGTGATAAAGCAGATTTACACTTTTCTCATAATCAATCAACCTTGGCCTTATTAACATACTACTAAAACAAAAATTAGAGTACCAAGAGAAATTAAAACTTTAAAGGAAACAAAAGGATAGAAACCATTTTCACTTGAAAATAGCTATATGGAAATAACTTGTAAAGAGATCAAGGACTTACATTAGGGCTTTGGTGCTGCGAAGATTTATCACCCTCAAGTTTCACGTTCCCCAAACTAAGCTTAAAAACGAGATCATTGTTATTATAAGTTAGCAATTCAAACACTTACACACATGGCTTAATTATATGCTTAAACTCACTTATTCCTAGGTGTATCTCTTATATTTTATTTTTGTCTTAGAATGATCATGAAGACGCATTTTTGAACTTATTTCGATGGTTTATTTAGGCTGAAAGCAAAGTAGGACAATTTGATTAATAGTTAGCTAAAGGACAAAATCTCTTAAAACTACTTCTCAGGATATCAAAAAGTTCATATCTTGGCATAACTCGCTTCGCGATTTGAGACCTTTCTCGGGCCGATATTTGTCATGTACTTCACACTTCGTATCTTGAGAGACGTTCTTGAGATAATGGTCTTCTCTTCGATAATAGAGTTCTTCACTTGGAGTATTTTTGAGGGGTACTCCAACTTTGTTGACCACGACTTCATCATTATTTCTTCAATCGCTAATTGGGATTTTGAGATACAACGATCCGCCTCCTTTTCGGACTTGGATCTATTTATCCTCATACCTTGTTAGGGTCTTTTCAGATAGACTTCTCCATGATATTTATGGGAGTTGATTGCTTTTCGTCGTGAGTCTTGATACTTCATATTGATTTTGGGGAATAATGCTTTTCACATCACCTTGGATCTTTAGCAATAAAATGGAATCCTCATGCCTTGTTAGGGCCTTTTTGGACTCGCCAATCTTCGCTCCCTGTTGGAAATACGTTTTACGCATTTAGAAAGTCTCGGTCACTCCAACAATGTAGTTATAGGCTAGTAGTTAAGTTTAGTCTCATTTATTAATTAGCCCGACCCATGAGCATGTTCATGGGCCGGAAGCCCAAGTCCATTAAGGACTTGGGGTATTTAAACCTCTTTCCACCATGGAAAGAGGTGTTGGTTGTTTTATTCTTTCATTTCAATATATGAGTTTTCTTTCACTTCTCTCTCTAACTTTCTCTCTCTAGAAAAACATCAACCCCCTTGTTTCACAAGATTATCATTGTTCTACAATTGGTATCAAGAGCATGGGATGAGATAAAGGTTTGTTTTTGTGTTGAGTATTGTCTTCTAAACAATTCGTAGAGTAGAAGTTAGTTTTTGTCGAAATCTTCAAATTTTTTTTGGTTTGATCGTAGTATTAAGTAGTGTAACATAGGGATTTGTGCTTAAAAGTGTTCTTGGTATCTTGGTTTTCATTAAAGCATCAGTTTTCTTGGATCAAAAGTGCAAAAAAGGTTGTGTTCTTCATTCCGAAATTTTAGCAGAAACATCCATCGGAAAGTACAATTGTACGTGGGCTTCCATCGCAATAACCTTACCATCGGAAAGGGTTTGGTTCTACATTGCGATCATTGGATTTTATTACTTATTCCGATCTGGCTTTCCGATCGTACTTTGCGATCTGAGATTCCGACGGGCATAAGGAAGGTTTTTAAGTCGTTACTCTGCTTAAATTTTGTCAGCTACTTTGCGATCTGAATCATTCCGATAGCTTTTGCGATCTGAGCATTCCGATAGTCTTTGCGATCTGAGCATTCCGATAGACTTTGCATTGCGATCTAGGCATTCCGATACCATCATCATTGCTACAAGGTTACATTGCGATCTGAAGCATTACGATCTGAGTCATTCCGATAGCACTTTGCGATCTGAATCATTTCGATAGCTTTGCATTACGATCTAGGCATTCCGATAGTAAGACTTTCCGATCTAGGTATTCCGACAGAACGAACATTGCGACAGAACTTGTTTTAGATACTTAGTGGATTTTCTTCAATTTGGCATTTAATTTGGTAATTTGGAAACGTTCAAAAGCAAACACTACAACAAGATAACAATATCTTTTAGTTAACAACACAAAAAACTCATAACCTTATTTCATTGTTCGATCATCTTTGATAATCTTTTTTCAAGGGATCACAAAATGAATTCACATTCATTTATGCCAACTATGACTTCACTCACCGATATATCGATCATTTCGGGTACCGATACTCGCCCGCCTTTGCTCATCAAAGATCTATTTGAATCATGGCAAAGTCGCATGAGAACGTACATCATGGGAAAACAAAGTGGTCGACTTATGCTAGAATCAATTGACAAAGGTCCATTAGATTGGGGAGAGGTTACCGTCAACAATGTGACAAGGCCAAGGCAGTATCATGAGTTAACCGATGCCAACAAACTCATTGCAGATGCCGATGAAAGGGCTGTTCAGACAATTCTTCAAGCCCTTCCACCCGATATCTTCAGAATGGTGAGTGAACATAAAGTGGCTAAGGATCTTTGGGATCGACTTGCGGTTTTGCTACAAGGGACATCTCTCACTAAGCAAGAACGAGAATGTCAATTATATGATTTGTTTGATAGATTCCAATACATTCCAGGGGAGACTCTTCATGATTTTTACTGGCGTTTTACCACTCTGATGAATGACATGAATGTCTATAATCTAAGGATTGAACAATTTCAGTTAAACACCAAGTTTTTGAACACACTACCCTCTGAATGGAGTCAATATGTGACTGATGTCAAAATGATTCGTGATCTACACAAGTCCAATTTAGATCAACTCTATGCTTTCTTACAACAACATGAGAAGCATGTGATCCAAAACCGAATTTCTCAAGGACCTTATCATGAACCAATGGCATTATTGGCAAATCATCCTACACTGTCATATCACAACTCTCAGCTTGCTTTAGGACACAAATCTTCATATCAACCTGTGTATCAAACACCAAGCTTTCCACAGTACTCGATTCTGCCACCGCCGCCAACATCTTATCACCAACCAGCAACATCATCATCACAAGGAGATTCACACCCATCACCTTATGCTTCACACCAGTATTCACCGTATCAACCTCCCACCAACCCTGCTAGTACCTATCCACAACTCGAGGCTCCTCAACATCATTACTCACATAAAGTAAGTGCTCCAACCAATCAGTTTGTTGCTCAACCAGCATCAACATTATACTGTGAAGATGACATCCCTGTCCCTGAATTTAGACAAGGAGATAGCCCTACTGAAATCCTTGCTCTGATGTCTGCATTTTTAAGTCAAACTTTGAACAAAAGAGGTTACCGAGGTTCAGCACCAACTAACAATCAGTTAAGGAACTCGTCTAACTCTCGACAACAGGCAACAATTCAGGACGGAAGGGTCATGGTGCAACCACTTGAAGGGAGATCAAATTCGTCTACTGTTGGTGCACGTTCATCCAATACTACCGCTACAAGGGCTAACAGCACTGGTAAACTGAAGGTGGTTATTTGCTACAACTGCAAAGGGGAAGGGCATATGGCCCGAGAATGCAAGCAGCCTAAGAGGAGAAGGGACGACACATGGTTTAAAGAGAAGATTTACCTGGTGAATGCTCAAGCCCAAGGTCGTGAGCTTGATGACGAAGAATTGGCATTCCTTGCAGATCCGGGAGTAGCGGAAACTGATGGTCTCACAACAGTCATCACCAACAATGCTGCATATCAATGTGATGATTTGGATGCATATGGCTCGGATTGTGATGATTTTAACACCGCCAAAGCAGCTCTTATGGCAAACCTTTCACTCTATGGAACTGATACTATTTCGGAGGTACCAACCACTGCTACAGATACTAGCATTGTACCTTATCAAGTTGAGCAAATGTCTGACTATTCGGAACAGCCTCCGGTGGTTAGTAACTCAATCGACGAGACAAACAATGATAACAATAACATTGCAAGTCCTCAGACTTTGAGTGAACCACAACCGGGAGCTCTTACGACTATTAATTCGTCTGCTCAACCTGATTTGGTTAGTGTCCCGGCATCTTTGCTTAGCAGAATGAATAGTACAATCCTTGAAACCATGAATGTTAATCAGACTTTATCTGCCGAGCTTGCTTTGCATAAGGACAAGGTTAAAACCTTGGAAATGACTCCTGTGTCCACTACCTTAACCAATCCTGAATTTGATAGGTTTAGGAAAGTTCAAATGGACAATCTGCTAGAAATTGAAAGTTTAAGAGCAAATCTTTCGAATGAGCTTAAAGAAAAAGAGTCAGTCGTTACTAATTTTCATCAACTTCAAACAGATTTTGAAATTCTGGAGTCCAAACAGCAATATGCTGCTTCACATCTAGTACACTTGTTTCATGCATCATTTAAAGAGTTCAACCTATCGCGTCTCATAGACTTACCACCTAACCCGGGTTATGCAAAGCAAGCACTTAACCACAACCCACGACTGTATGATGCAACAAAGTTAGGTTTGGTATTAGATCCGATAGTGTTCTCAAGTGATTCCATGACACCATATGATGAAAAGCAGTTAAAATTACTTTCGACATATCCTGAATATGATTATGCTTCAATGAATGTAAAAAATGCCACAATAGATCTTAGAATTCGTTTTAATATGAAAAAAGAGAACTCTCCAAACATCCACTTTCATGCCGACTAGAGAATGCCTTAGTATAATTCCTACACTTGTCAACTCGGACAAACCAAAGGAAATTCATAAGAATCTTCCCCCGGTTAGTACGGTAAAGCTCAGCATTGAAGAGATTGGGCAATACCTTACCGATTTTGACAAGGTCATCTTGGAATGTGCGACTTCAACGGCTCAAACCGCTGGAGAATGGGCGTTCGAACACATGAAAACGGTGTTTGAAGAAGCGATCGTTCCGTTTGTGGACCATATTAAACAAGGAGTCTATGATCTAGCGTGTAATTTAAGTTTTGAAATTGGTGAAGTTAAAAAAGTTTTCAATAAAATGGATGATGCTTATGAACAACACTTAATTGAAAAAGAAAAGATCTTATCAGAATATGACCGCTTTTTAGAACATATGGTGTCTCTCGAAGTGATGCAAGTTGTTACTATTCAATATACTCATGAAATTTCATCTACTGTGAATATTTGTGATGATGTGCATGAATCTGTGAATACTGTTGAAAATGTGAATACTATAGAAAATCATTCTTGTCATGAATCCAACGCTGAATTTTTAAAGCTTCAAGATTCATATAATACACTTTCAAAAAGTTTTAACGAGCTTCAACAACAATCTATATCTCTTGAAATTGAGAATCAATCTAAAAATGAAACTCTCTCAAAACTAAATGATGGTGGAAACTCCGTTGAGACAAGTGACAAGATGATTCAGATGGTTCAAAATTTAGAAGAAGAGATGATGAGACTTAAGAGAGAATTAGTAGAAACAAAAACGGAACTAGAGGCTGCAGAGGCTAAGAATCATGTCCTAGAAAATAGAATTAATTCTATACTAGGAGAGCGTGAACAAGTAAGGCAGGGAGACTCACAAATTTCTGGTTCAATAGAAGAACACCTCGCGTTTAATGCGACAGAGCAAAAGTGTTTAATTGACAAACTGAACAAGAAATGTGAGGAAACCTCTGACCTAAAAATTCAGCTCATAGACAAAAACATGGTTTTGGCCGAGTTAAAGGAGACACTTCTTCTCACCCGACAAGAAGTTGTTAATAACTTAGCTAGCAACTCTGCACCGTCCTCTAGTGCTCCAACAACCAAGTCAGTAGTGCTTTATAAGAACCCGCTCCATAAGAAAAACCCGGTTACCTACGATGATTATATGAGGAATGCAACTAAGCATGTAGATCTGGTTAGGGATATTTTAGATGATTTGTATGCGTTAGATCCCTCAAGAAGTTACTACTATTCAGCTCATGAATATATTAAGCGTGTTCAATATTGCTTAGCATATTTGCAATACATAGGAAAACCGGGTTCTGCACTACTCACTAATCGACCCATTGCTGTAACTCCATTCAATAAGACTCCAGGAGCAAAACCGTCATTGGCACTATCAAGTAAGGCACCTTTAAAATCTGTAACTAATGTTCCCTTGGCTTCTACAGGAGTAAATGTGTCCACTAAGGCTAAAGGATCTCGAGGAAAGAAAGATAGGATCAAGCCTTCCACTAATAGGACTGAGAAGAAGAAAGTAGAAGTGCACCCTAGGAACGTTATTTCAGTTTTAAATAAAAAGAATCATGTAGCTAAGACAAAAGGTCCTCTTTATGAGTGGAAACCTAAGCAAAATGTGAATTCTAATGCGAAATGTTGGAATTGTAATGAATGCATGTTTTCTCAGCATCATGATTTATGCCTTGTTGATCACGTGAATGAAATGCATGCTATTAAGAACAATCTTGAATGGACTCCAACAGGGAAGAAATTTACCCAAGTTGGGTGGCAATGGAAACCCACTGGTAGGACCTTTACTGCAAATGGAACTACGTGCCCTTTAACTAGGATCACATCCACAGAAGTTAGGTCTAAGCGTCCTTTAAATAGGAACACTAGCACTAAGAAATGGAAAAAGCGCCCTTTAACTAGGTCTACCCCCACTACTGTGCCTACCAGTGGTCATGTCCCCAGTCAAAAAGTACCTCAGAATACTAGACAACTAGAATCTAAGCCAACCACTAGTAAGAAAATCTGGAAACCTAAAGTTTCGTCTGATAGCAAATCTAAGATAACTGTATCTGTACCTGCTAACTCAGAAGAACAATTAGAATCCGATACATCGTCTATGTTTGGTAAAATTTTCAGGTCGTCCAAATTATTCTTTGGTATTTGGACTCGGGGTGCTCCAAACATATGACTGGAGACCACTCGATGCTCAAAAATTTCGTCAGCAAGTTTCTAGGAACGGTAAAATTCGGCAATGACCATATTGCAAAGATTATGGGTTATGGTGAATACCAAATTGGGAATGTCACGATTTCAAGGGTTTACTATGTGGAGGGACTTGGTCACAATCTATTCTCAGTAGGACAACTCTGCGATTCTAACCTTGAAGTGGCCTTTCGACAACATACTTGCTTCATTCGCGATCTTGCGGGAAATGATTTGTTAAAGGGTTCTCGAGGGGATAATCTCTATACTTTGTCTATTCAAAACATGATGGCCGCCTCTCCTGTTTGCCTACTCTCCAAAGCATCTAAGACCAAGTCATGGTTGTGGCATCGACAACTATCTCATCTTAACTTTGATGCTATTAACCATTTGGCTAGAAACGAACTTGTTCGTGGTCTTCCGAAACTTAAGTTCGACAAGGATCATTTATGTTCCGCGTGTTCATTGGGGAAAAGCACCAAGAAATCTTACAAACCTAAAGCAGAAGACACCAACCAAGAACCACTGTATCTTTTGCACATGGATCTTTGCGGGCCAATGCGTGCAGCTAGTGTGAGTGGTAGAAAATACATCCTCGTCATAGTGGATGATTTCTCAAGGTTTACATGGGTAAAGTTTTTAGCATCTAAGGATCAAGCACCAGAGTATATCATTACTTTCTTAAAGATGATCCAAGTACGTCGTAATGCTACTGTTCGCCGCATTCGGACTGATAACGGCACTGAGTTCGTTAATCAGACTCTTCGAACTTATTATGAAAAGGTTGGTATTTCTCATGAAACATCTGTGTCTCGCACTCCACAACAAAATGGTGTCGTTGAAAGACGTAATCGTACACTTATGGAAGCTGCTCGAACTATGTTGATTTATGCGAATGCTCCTTTATTCTTATGGGCAGAAGCAGTGGCAACCGCATGTTAGACCCAAAACCGCTCAATCATTCGCAAACGTCATGGTAAAACTCCATATGAGCTACTTCATGGACACAAACCCGATATTTCATATCTTCATGTGTTTGGTGCACTTTGCTATCCAAATACAAATAGTGAAAATCTGGGAAAACTTCAACCGAAGGCTGATATTGGAATTTTCATTGGATATTCACCTGCAAAGAAAGCTTACCGGATTTATAACCGTTGTCTTGGCAAGATTGTAGAAACTTTGGATGTCGATTTTGATGAGCTGACAGCGATGGCTTCTGAGCAACACAGCTCTGAACCCGCATTACACGAGATGGGAACCGGTACAATCAGTTCCGGATTAATTCCCAACAATCCTACTTCTCCATCATTTTTACCACCAACAAGGTCCGAGTGGGATAAATTATTTCAACCTATGTTTGATGAATTCTTTGATCCACAGAGAAATGATTCTCCAGCAACTGCAGCAGTAGCTCCGATTCCCGTAGTTGTTGCTCAAGATAATGGAAATCTATCCGAGGCATCTACTGTTACTCTTGAACAAGATGTCCCATCCCCCACCAATTCTCAAACAACACCTGAATCATCACCCCCACTCGTTCCTAATGATGTTGAAGAGGAACTATATGATCACGATCTGGAATATGCTCACTTACAAGAGCTTCCCTTCTTTGGTTCACATATACCTGATGACCCTACGGGTGCGTCTACCTCAGAGGAAGCTCCTGCAATCGTTCACTATCGACCACCACGGATTGAAACTCACAACACTAAATGGACAAAGGATCACCCAATCCGCAATATTATTGGTGACATCGATCGACCAGTCTTAACACGCCATCAACTCCAAGAACATGCATTATATTGCTATTTTGATGCATTTCTTTCAGACACTGAACCTAAAAACTGGCAACAATCCATGACCAAATCATCATGGATTGAAGCCATGCAAGAGGAACTTAATGAATTCTAACGTCTTGAAGTGTGGGAATTAGTTCCGTTACCCAGCAACGTTGAAATCTTGACACTATTGTGGGTATACAAGGTTAAGCTCGATGAGTTAGGTAGTGTGCTGAAAAACAAAGCTAGGACTGGTCGCTAGAGGTTACAAACAAGCTTTGGGTATCGATTTTGAAGAATCCTTTGCTCCTGTTGCACGATTGGAGGCAATTAGACTATTCCTTGCTTATGCTGCTCACATGAATATGATCGTCTACCAAATGGATGTTAAGACGGCATTTCTTAATGGTGAATTAAGGGAAGATGTCTATGTAAGCCAGCCGAAGGGATTCGTTAATTCAGAGTATCCTAATCATGTGTACAAGCTTAAGAAGGCTCTTTACGGGTTGAAACAAGCTCCACGCGCGTGGTATGATTTCTTATCGACGTATCTCATCTCCAAAGGCTTCTCCAAAGGCAAAGTGGACCCCACATTATTCATTCTCAAGGAGGACAACGACATGATACTGGTACAAATTTATGTTGATGATATAATATTTGCTGCTACTAATCAACGTTTGTCTGACCGTTTTGAGAAAATTATGTCCACACGCTTTAAGATGTCGATGATAGGAAAAATTTCATTTTTCTTAGGGTTGCAAATTTCTCAGAATCCCAGAGGCATCTTTATTAATCAATCCAAATTTACTCTTGAATCTTTAAAGAAATATCACTTTGAAAACTGTGACCCCGTGGATACTCCAATGGTGGAGAGATCCAAGTTAGATGAAGATAAGGAAGGGATAGCTGTCGATCCTAAACTTTATCGTGGAATGATCGGCACCCTTCTTTATCTGACTGCTAGCAGGCCTGATTTGCAATTTGCTATAGGCATGTGTGCCCGGTATCAGGCTCGGCCTACCGAAAAGCACTTACATGTTGTGAAAAGGATCTTTTGGTATCTAAAAGGAACACTTAATCGTGGTCTGTGGTATCCGAAGGATTCCTCTATTGCACTAATTTCATATGCAGATGCAGATTATGCCAGCTGTCAAGATACCAGACGTAGCACTTCTGGCAGTGTGCAACTCCTTGGAGATAGACTTATTAGTTGGGCATCAAAAAGGCAGAAAAGCGCTGCGATATCAAGTATTGAGGCTGAATACATTGCTATGTCCGGTTGTTGTGCTCAAGTTCTTTGGATGAGGTCATAATTGACTGACTACGGTCTTGGATTCAACAAAATCCCGATGTACTGTGATAACAAAAGTGCAATCGCTCTATGCTGCAACTACGTTCAACACTCTCGAGCAAAGCACATTGACATCCGCTACCACTTCATCAAGGAGCAAGTGGAAAATGGAGTGATCGAACTATACTTCGTCAACACCGAGTATCAGCTGGCAGATATATTCACAAAGGCCTTAGATCGAGGACGCATCGAGTTTTTGATCGAAAAGCTAGGCATGAAATCATTTTCACCAGCAACACTTAAGGAGTTGGCAGAAGAATCTGAAGAATAGTACTGGTAAACTATTCTCGAGTATCCTTTGATTGTGATCTTGTATATTATAGTACATACTTAAACCATCAAAAGCAAAATACAAAAATATAAAACCAAGAAAAACCATAAAAAATATAAAACCAAGAAAACCCAAAAATATTTTTCTTTTCAAATCGGGCATGTCTTTTAGTAGGTAATATTTACGGCTTTAGAAATGTCGATTAACATTGACACGACGCCATAAATAGAGTCCGTATAAAAGTTGTACAAGTTTTAAAACATGCCCATTATGGCTTGTAGTTATTTCTGACTGCAACCCGGTTTTTGCAATAAAGTCACGTATTTCTTTTGAAAACGTTGGCTCACAACGGGAATTAAGTTTCTCGGGCAAGGTTTACTTTATAACCTTGTAAGGGGCCAAGTTTACTTTATGACTTGGTCTAACACAAATTCGTGTACGTTTCAGTGCACTTATCTTGTTTAAAATAAGAGAAATCTTATTTCCACCAGAATCGTTCTATATAATCACTTAACCGGCAAATGTCCTCACTCATAGTTGTGTCCCTAACATCTTTGACTACTGCTCTTTTAATAGAAAACGGGTCAGGGATTAAGGGGGAGCAAATATTAATTTCTTATGGTAACAAATCTGGTCGTTAAAAAGGATTGTCAGTAAATATTAGCTACCCGTCATCTTTAGTTACGCTATGTGTGCCTTGTGTGATTTAAGTATCTCTTGCATAGGTCATTAACCTTTTGGCGTCAAGTATTTGTGTTTGTGTTTGGGAACGAGTTTATTGTATGTTAAGTTAACTTGAACTTTAACTTTAACTAACAATTCAAATAGAGGGACCAGTTTTGCACTTTTGCAAAAGTGGTGGGTGCTTGAATCAATTTTGACCAAGTCAAAACCATTACCCCCCCTCTTCCCGTCTTTACTGAACAAACACACAAACACAACTCCTTTCCGCCATTTTTGCGACATCAAGCTCCATCTTGATCTGTGATTCGTAATTTATTTCTTGCTGCTTCAATATCTAGGTATTATATCTTTGGTTATAGTTAATCTCGTTAAAACTGTTTCATCTTAACACATCTAACCAGGAACGATAGATCACGTTTTTCGCTTTAGGGTTTCTTGATTTTGGCTATGAATATGTCTTTTAAGTGCCGGGATTTGTTAAGGATACATAATTACACATTGGTTTTGCTCAGAATCGATTAAAACATTGCCTAAAATTCCAGATCGTGAAGTCAAAGTTGAGATCGAATCCCTGTCACGGATTTCGATGTACATTGCGATACATCATTGCGATGCCTGTCATTGCGATGAGTCATTCCGATGACTCATTGCGATGGACTATTGCGATGAGTCATTACGATGGCTCGTTGCGATGGCTCATTGCGATGTGTTATTGTGATGGTTCATTGCGATGGGTCGTTGCGATGGGTCATTCCGATGGTTCGTTGCGATGGCTCATTGCGATGGCCATTACGATGGCTCATTGCGATGGCGTGTTGCGATGGCACATTCCGATGTATCATTGTGATGGCTTCACACTATGTTTTGCGATGGGTAATATTGCGATGACTTCTCAGTTATTCTGATGGAAATGCACTGATTGCGATGGCCTTAGATATTGCGATAGGATGTTATTTCATTAGGATTCCGATGATTGCTTCATTGCGATGGTATGGTTAGGATTCCGATGGTTTGCTACATTTTGATGGAATTAGGTCTCTTATGATTATGCTATTGCCTTAGGATATACCATGAGTTCGGCCTATCCTACACTAATTATTCTTTAGGTTTAAGTTCTTTAGGGCCATTTAAACGAAACCAAGTGTTATTGAAACAAGTTAATTTTTATCTCATAAGAATACTTGAACGGTTTCTTATTACAGAAGTTCATCTTATTTAATAAGTTGATTCCTATGTAAACAAAAGAGATACAAATTACTTAGTCAATGTCTTGTGTTTTTTGTTTCCAGGCCATGGAAGACAAAGCTTCATCTTTGTTCAAGCCCACTATCTTTTGGGTGGAGGGTAATCCTACAATTCCTGACGTAGTGGTTGAAACTAAATCAAAACATACTGAAGTTTTGGTTGAAATCAAACCAAGACCTACTGAGGTGTTAGTAGAAATCAAACCTAAACCTACTGAGGTTTTGGTCATGACCTCCAAGAAATCCATATATTTTAAGAACTAATGCTAGGTCGGTATCTCTTTAGAATAAAAATATCACTGGCAGTTATCCTAAGTGTATTGCTAAATGTAAGGACCTTGTTCATCTGATGTATATGTGAATGTTGTGGTAATAATTGTAATGATTTTTTCCCTACGTTTAAACTTGGCATAGACTTAATATATCTACATATGTTGTGTATATCATTTGTGCATATGTCATCAAAGCAGGAAAATGTCAATCACCGAGGAAGAACAACGACTTCGTGATCTTGAACTTGTCTCGCTCAGTAATAGGCTTCCATATGCTGAGAACAACTCTCGATTACAAGATGATTTTGATCCGGTTTTACCAGCTTTCAAAATCGCCACGGATATCCTAGACATATCACCCATCAGAGACACACTCAGATGTACTGCATCTGTTCCCGAAGTCTACATGCATGAATTCTGGAACACTGCATCTTTCTCTAACAAGACTATCTCTTTCGAACTGAACAAAACACCAGGGGTACTCAACTTGAGCATTTTTCGGAAATTGTTTAAGCTTCCTAGGTTGGCACAAGGAGAACAATTTGTGGCTAACCCAAAGAATGATGAAGTGCTTCGAGTCATTCGTGCCATGAATTATGAGGGTGACATTAACAACCCATCACAATTTAACACCTCACACATAGGGCAACCCTGGAAAGCAATTATCACCATCATCGTCAAATGTCTCACTGGTAAAACTAGGGGCACCGATGCAATGAGACCACCACAGGCTCACTTATTTTGGGGATTGTATACTGCATCAAACGTCGACTATGCACTTCTTCTCTGGCAAGAATTTTGTTATCAGATTACTGGAACAAAGAAGAAATCCGTGCATCTTCCATTCCCGAGATTCACCAAGCTCATTATCCACCATTTTATGAAGAATGACCCAACCATTGACACTCGCGGGAATTTCTTCTATCACACCAAAGATGATGATTATGTGATTCTCTCAATGAATGCAGACACAAATTCCACAAAGTATGCATTACTTCCTGCACTAGTACCAGACACAATGATTAATGATGGAATCAAGGAGAGTGATACATACCAAGAGATGCTTAAAGACATTGACGCACAATTTAAGCGGGCAAATTTACCACCCTCAGAGAAGCAAAAAGGTAAACGCAAGAAACGAGTTTCACAGCGTCAAACAGCTGCTCCTAAAGATAAACGCTCAGGAAAAATGCAAATTGTTGATGAAGATGATGAAGATGAGCTGATCCATACTGAAGAAGAACAGGAAGAAGTACCACTCCGCAGGCCTAAGAAAGCAAAGAAAACTAAAGGCAAAGAGGCAAGTGTTGCTCCAAATGATCCTGCTCAACAACAACTTTCTGAAGCCAAAAGACTTCGTATTATTCTTCAACAAAGCCGACAGGAAGCCTTTGGCGGATCAGGCTCAAGGGTATTTGAAGACTTAGAAGATTTTGGTAATCCTGATGGTGATACGGAATTTTTCGACGAAGAAGATACTTATGAAGATGAGTATGAAGATGTTGCTACCTTTCAACTTGAAAGTCGGGAACAAAGTGAAGAACGTGAGAGCAGTGTTGACAATGATACAAGTATGATGTATCGAGATGCAAATATCACCACATCTTTGCCTGAACCGACTCACATGGTACTAAATGAAGATGCTCATGCAACTTTCATACCAGACACACAACTTCAAAGTAAGTCTACTTCAAATTCTGATGATGTTTTGAAATATCTCAATTTAGAAGGGGAGGGTGTTGAGGTCACCAACACTGATCCGTCAACAAATGAACAAATGGTGGATGTTCCTATAACCACTATTACATCGACCACCACTTCCCTACTATCAACCCCAGTCATCAGTGAGGTCCCAACCACCACCATCACACCCGCAATTGTTGAACAACCAGTATCAACCACCACCATTACCACGGAATCAACACTGTCATCCACACCTGAACAACCTGTATCAACCACCGTCCTAACCACTGTATCTACATCAACACCTATCCCAGTACAACCAGTATCATCCACGACCACCTTAACGGTTTCGGTTATACCTCCACCAACAGAACCACAAGTATCATCCACATCAAATCCTTTTCTCACAGTCAATGATCCGTTGATTTTGTCTCTTCAACAACAACTAGAGGCTCAAGCTACACAAATAGCTACGTTGACTGAAAGGTTTGCTACTCCCCCCAAGGAACCGCATCCTGATGAGCCCACTCTTCAAAAACTAACAGACAAAGTGTCAAAGCTCAAAGAACAACATAAAGCATTTCGTAAAGAGAAGAAAACTCGGGATAAAGAAAATGCTGCTTTTCTCGGGTCAATTGACGAGCAGATGACCGCGATCATTCGACGCGAAGTCAAGTCTTATGTTGATCAACAACTACCACATCTTGTCGGTAATGGTCTATCTACTCTTCAATTAATGACATTGCTTCAGACACGTCTGCTAGATTTGGGAGCTCATAAATCAAAATACAAACGCAAAGTTCTGCAATATCTCAACAAAGCAATTGATGAAGAGAATCATGCAGACACTACAGACTCTGAGTCTGATGATGAGAATGAGCTAGAAGAGGAAGATGACGAGGAACACGGTGAAAAGGATGAGGGTAATGAGGATAAGGATAAGGAAGGAGATGAGGAGGAAGAAGAGGATGAACAAGGAAAGGATAAGAATGTAGATGAAGATGAGGACGAGGACAAGGATACAAATGATGATCAGGATGACGATGACGATAATGACAAGGGTAATGAAGTCAACAAGGGTGATAAGAATGACGACACCGGTACAACTGCCGAAGAGACAAACAAGGATGATAATGAGACGGCCACCGAGAAAGGTCTAGAGGACACTGCAGAAAAGGTTGCTGACACCACAGAAAAGCCAATGGAGACAACAGTATCAGAAACTCAGCAGGTTGCTTCAGGTATATCTACTGCACCAGAATTCACTACTGATTCTCACATTGAATCTGTAGAATACATGCAAGCAGAAGAACCGACAGAGACAATGCTTGAAGAAGAACCTCACAATGATATACCGGTGACGCAAACTCAACCTTCAACATCATCTACAGTTCAGCATGACGATGACATGGAAGTTGAAGATTTAAATGTTCCAGAACCGACATTTGCTGAATCTCTTATCATTGATGATACTGTACAAGAGCAACTTTGGCTAACAAACGCAGCACCACATCATCCATTTGACACTGCAACTGAAATGGAGATGACTCAATTCCTCAACAACCCTATCAACTTCTCGGCTTTTCTAAGGTATTCTCATGGGAAACCAACGATGACCCCGGATCTGATCAAAATGGCAGCTGCAAATGTGGACTTCTTTGACACATTAAAGATCAGCCATAATGAAGCAGAATATCACCTGAATGAGCTTACTAAAGCAATGAGAGCGACAACTACATGAATTCAGACTCCCGTATTGCGACCTCTTACACCAACGGTCATCACTGGTTCTGCCACTATCCCAATAGAGCATTTTGTCTCTCACAATCTTGAATATCTTGAAAATGGAGCAAAGAAGTATGCCACGTCACTAACAATGCTCAAGGCTGTCAACTTGGAGAATGTTCCATGGATAGAGGATAAAGTGCCTGAGTCAATATGGAGAAAGAAGTCGCTCAAGTTTTATGATACCTATGCTTCACTTGGCATATCTCACTGGGACAAGAAGAAGAAGCTAGCCTATAATCACTTCCATCGTCCCAAGAGAGGTGCTTCTATTGTCTCATCTCACAGAATCAAAAGCATCCTAGGAGCAACCACTCGGACTGTTTTCGGTTATGATTACTTAAATGTAATCTTGTTAAAACGTACCGATGAGAAAGAATACCGCATTGACGAAAGTGATCTCCAGTACCTTCAACTTGAAGACATAGAAGATCTTTTGTTGCTCTTGGCTCAAGAAAAAGTTGACCATCTATCACCTGACATTGTCATAGCCTTGAGTTCAAACTTTCGTCAATATGCCAGGAAAATTGTCATTCAAAACCGGGTGGAAGACTTTCAACTTGGAGTAGAAAGATATCAGAAGCAGCTAAACCTGGACCGTCCTCATACGACTCCACTCAGCAACTTCCATAAGAACAAGAAGATTTATATGGGGACTACCAAGCCGGAAGCAGGAATCTTTTATCCGAATGAGACTGGAGTCATGCAATATATGCGATTCTCAGAACTGCACAAATTCAGTGATGGAACGCTTAAGAATGTTCGAGATGATCTGTCGGTTCTCAATTCCAACTTACCTCTTCCGGCAGTCACATACACCTGGACAACCCAGTGCAGAAAGGGGTCTTCGTACGCAATCAGGAAGATTGAGGAAGTTCTAAGGAAGCGCCGGTTGCTACGAAGTATAGAACGATTCGTCGGTGGACGACCATATGGAGCTCACCATCGGTTCACGGAACGAACCAATTAATTTTGGTTCGTCTCATTACAGGTCAACTCCATATGTATATTATTGTGAATATGGTATCTTTTTAATTTATCAACTTTTGTGGCTTGTTGTAGTGTAAAGGTATGATAATTTTTCAAGAATTTCTCACGAGATTCTAAATCTTTCAAAATATATCATACTAAAGCACTACAACTATCCCTTATTAATTTAAGGGGGAGCATTAACATGTTCTATGGCCAAACATCGATTTCATTTTTACCCAACGACCGGTTAATCCATTCAATATCCCAAATATTAATGGTTAACATTTTGGATAAGGGGAGAAAATGGGATTAAGGAGACTTAAATGATAATTGGCTAAAAGATGAAAAAGACTTAACGAAAATCCAACTTAATATGTGTAAAGCACGTGTTAAGGGGGAGCGTTTTTTAGGAACAAAACACCTGAGGTACAAAACTTTTGATTTCAATATCACAAGTACCTTAGGTGATTTTCAAGGATTTTTCATGGTGGCTATACTTTCCCAAAACACGCTTAATTCACGACGAATGTGGTGACAAAAGGGTGGTAGGAATAGGTTTAGTCCAATGATTCATCAGAGCCGATGGAATCTTCCCAAGGACAATTCCCTAGATAGAATTAGAAGTCCTAGGAAAGTTGGAGAAAGATTATGAACGTAGCTGAATGCCGACCAAGTACTTAAGCTAGCACTGGAACAATCACAACAAGGTGCTAGTTATGACGTATTGGTAAGCATTGAAGGGGTTGAAGAATGAAAAAGAATTGTAAAGATAAAGGGTGTAAAGAAAGAAGCCATCCTTACAACTTTAGGCAGAAACCGGGTCAATACATCTGCTATTGAGATCATTTTTGTTAATGATTCTCGATATTGAAGAAAGACATCATGGACCCAGTGATGCAATGCACAACCCTTCCCAGCTAACTCAAATATCTCTCAAAAGGTATTTGTTTTAATCACACGGAGATCAACACGTTATCTATTGGTTTATTCACTCCGAATAGACTGATATTGAAAAGGTGGCACTCCTCTCCAGCCATCGCTCACTAAATCAAAACGCACTATCGAGTCTAGAGCCACGAGATCATCAAAAGTCTCATTAGGACACTTTCCAATTATTCCTTGCTTTCTCACACACTGTGAAAAGTAAGAGATTTTCATGAGTCCTACACAGTATTCCTGTAATATTGCCAGAACATCCGAGTAATACGTAAGTATTACAATGAAGATGGAAATCCTGCTTGAGCCAACATCAAACAAGCTCATGGTAGGTTACACGTGCGGTTCTTTTAGAACCAATCTTGTGAAAAACTGGAAAGAAACAATGGTTTAATTCTTAATTGAACTTAAACTCGTTCCAGGCCTCTACGCATTATCGTATGATCTTTCCAGAACACTCAGAGTGACTATTTATTGATTACAGTGACGAGTGGAAATCCTTCTAGTGTTAACATCAAACAGCACTTGGTAGGTGACGTGCAAGATTCTTTATGAATTGAGCTCGTGATAACTGGAAAGCAACGATGGTGAAAATCTTAATTGAAATTCACTTGTTCCAGGTTTCATGAATTGACGGCTTCAAATCACAAGGATAAATTATCCAAGTGATTCACTCTTTATGTTCGCAGTCAGCTTTGGACGGTCGAATAAAGAGAACGGGTTTACCCGCGAAATCCTGTCAGGAAGTTACTTAATTGAAACTATCCGTCACGGGTACGACATCTAATATCATCCAACGGTCTTCACCGACCGGAGGTAAAATGCTACCGAATTAGAATAAAATGTCAAAGCCATTTTATTCGTGTCGTTGTTGTGTACCTGTTAAAGACGGTGGTGTTGCTGTGTACCTGTTGAAGACGGTGGCGTTGCTGTGTACCAGATGAAGACGGTGGCGTTGCGGTGTACCTGTTGAAGACGTCCTCACATGCTTATTCCTTTAGCATCAAATACTCCTGAAAATTCAAGAAAGTATGACCTAAAAGTCTTCTGCTGTATCGACTCTGAAACTTTCAAGAATTCAACAAAGGATAAGTGTGTGGGACATGAAGTCACAAAGAGGCGAACCTCACAAGAAAAATAAAGGCTGCATGTGAAAGGCCAAAAGAACATGTTCCAAGCAAAAAGGCTGATATCATTCAACACATATTCACAAAAGAAAAGAAAAAGAAAGAAAAGAAGACTACGAGCTCAAGAACAAGATCTAACATGCTAGATTAGGACTTTGTAAATTTGGAGTGACCTCCCTTTGGGGGAGATTGTTGGAAATACGTTTTACGCATTTAGAAAGTCTCGGTCACTCCAACAATGTAGTTATAGGCTCGTAGTTAAGTTTAGTCTCATTTATTAATTAGCCCGACCCATGAGCATGTTCATGGGCCGGAAGCCCAAGTCCATTAAGGACTTGGGGTATTTAAACCTCTTTCTACCATGGAAAGAGGTGTTGGTTGTTTTATTCTTTCATTTCAATATATGAGTTTTCTTTCACTTCTCTCTCTAACTTTCTCTCTCTAGAAAAACATCAACCCCCTTGTTTCACAAGATTATCATTGTTCTACACGCCCCGCTTCATAAGTTATGCCTTGGCTATGAACTCTTATCATTACCGAGCAACTTTTAAACGATCTTGGGCTAGAAGCTAAGTAACCTTTCAAATTGTACAACCTTACTTATTGCAGATAAATTGTTAGCAAGTGATGGGAGAATAGGCAGATAATCACACCAAGTGTGCTTGTGCAAGAACACCGACTTATAATTGACTCTATCATTTCTCATTCTCCACACTTTAAAATCTCAAGTAATGAGACTCGTGGATGCTTAGCCTAATAAACCAATCAAGGTCCACATGGTTAAGGATACTAGCTAGAATGAACTTGGATAAGTCAATTCGGGTTGAGTCAAAATAATCGCAACGGGCCTAATATGTCAAAGATTTCAAAACTAGCTACACCACTTTATTAATATTTTTGACTTTATTGCGGGATATATACATATGAAAGCAACGATAAAAATTTAAAAATTACAACTAAATGGCCAAAGTTAATTAAAATTTTGAAAAATGCAGAAAAAGATGATTTTCCGGTTAAATGAAGGCATTTTCATGGAAAAGTCCACTTAAAACTTCGATAGAAGTCTCCCCTACACTTAAGATAAACATTGTCCTCAATGTTTAAGCATGTGGGAAAAATCTCCCCTACACTTATGACATTGTGCACGTTGGTTAAATCAAGCTAAGGAAGAGACGACTAAAGTGATCAATTTCAAATGTGAGTATGAAGAAAATTGAATCACGATAGTTGAGAGATAGAACCGGATTTGCGGATAACATGGGAGCACGGTTCTTCAAAGATTCCAAGAGTGCATTTATCCTTGTAATCACATCACCATACAAACACAAGCAACCTATATAGCTCCCCCTACACTTATGATGAAAAATGGGAAAGGGGATAGATACTCGGGTTGCCTCCCGAGGAGCACTTGTTTTTGTTCACCGAGTCACGAGCCTGACTCGGTCCCGAACTAATTCATAGGAAACGTAGTGAGGGATGGAATCATCTCATGAGAGATGTCCTCACCAAAGTACAACTTCAGACGCTGGCCATTCACCTTAAAATTGGGCCCAGTTGGCTGAGAAAGCTCAATGGTGCCATAGGGAAAGACATTGGCGATGGTGAATGGACCAGACCAGCGGCTCTTCAACTTGCCCGAGAAGATCTTCAACCGAGAGTTAAAAAGTAAGACTTGATGACCAACGTGGAACTCTCGGTTCTTAATTTTAGCATCGTGGATAATCTTGGTCTTCTCCTTGTAGATCAATGAGTTCTCGTAAGCTTCATTCCTCAATTCATGTAGCTCGTTGAGTTGAATCTTGCGAAGATCACCGGCTTTGTTGATGTCGAAGTTAGCCCACTTCAAGGCCCAGTATGCCTTATGTTTCAGCTCGATGGGGAGATGGCAGGCTTTCCCGTACACAAGACGATAAGGTGTACAACCAATCGGTGTCTTATAGGTGGTACGGAAAGCCCACAGAGCATCATCAAGTTTATCGGCCCACGAGGCACGATGCTCTCCCACAGTACGTTCCAAAATTCTCTTCAATCCACGGTTGGATATCTCGGCTTGACCGTTGGTTTGAGGATGGTAAGCGGTGGAAAGACGGTGATTGACACCATACTTAGCCATGACTCTTGCAAATTGATCATTGCAAAAATGAGTCCCACGGTCACTGATTATAGCACGAGGAATACCGAATCGAGCAAACAGTTATTTCAAGAATTTACAAACCACCCTCGCGTCATTAGTGGGTAAAGCTTTGGCTTCAACCCATTTAGAAACGTAGTCGACAGCGACAAGGATGTATTTGTTGCCTTTAGAAGAAGGGAATGGCCCCATAAAGTCGATGCCCCATACATCAAAGATTTCACATTCTTGTATGAAATTTTGAGGCATCTCATCTTTATGTGTGATCTTGCCTTGTTTTTGGCAAGCATCACAATGTTTAACCATCTCGTGAGCATCACGATAAATGGTGGGCCAATAAAATCCCGAGTCAAACACTTTTTTGGCGGTGTAGTTGGGACCAAAGTGACCATCGATGGGTCCTTTATGGTAAGCCTTGAGAATGTCCAAAGCGGCCGGTCCGTCAACACATCGGCGAATAATCAAGTCAGCGCATTGTTTGAATAGAAAAGGGTCATCCCAAAAGTAAGTCTTAACATCATTCAAGAACTTCTTCTTTTGTTGGGATGTTAACCCTTTGATGAGAACACCACCCGCTAAGTAGTTTGCAATGTCGGCAAACCACGGGGTGTCATCCAGATTGAGATTTATATACATTAAGGTCTCAAGGGGAAAAGAGTCATTGATCTCTTTGTTCGGATGATCCCCTTGATATGGATCCTCAAGTCTACTCAGATGATCCGCGGCTAGGTTTTCGGCTCCCTTCTTGTCACGAATTTCAATGTTGAATTATTGAAGGAGTAAAACCCAGCAAGAAGTCTTGGCTTAGAGTCGTGCTTAGTCATCAAGTACTTCAACGCGGAATGGTCCGTGTATACGATTGTGGTGGATAAAACAAGATAGGGGCGAAATTTTTCAAAAGCATAGACAACAGCTAAAAGCTCTTTTTCGGTTGTCGTATAATGCAATTGAGCCCCCGTCATTGTCTTGCTAGCATAATGGATTGGTTGGAAGTGTTTATTCACTCGTTGGCCCAAAACCGCTCCAATAGCAAAGTCGCTAGCATCGCACATCTACTCAAAAGGCAGCTCCCAATTAGGGGTAACCAAGACCGGTGCCTTAGTTATCTTATCCTTAAGAAGATTGAAGGCTTCGATACACTCTTTAGAAAAGATAAAAGGAGTATCTTTTTCCAAGAGGTGGGTCATCGGGCGAGCGATTTTAGAGAAATCCTGAATGAATCGACGATAGAAGCCCGCATGACCCAGAAAACTTCTCACACCCTTCACGGTTGAAGGTGGAGGTAATTTGGCTATGACATCTACTTTAGCACGGTCGACTTCAAGACCGGCTTTAGAGATTTTGTGTCCTAGCACAATGCCTTCTTTTACCATAAAATGGCATTTTTCCCAATTGAGAACAAGGCGAGTGTCTTCGCACCGCTTAAGCATACGTTCCAAATTGGCAAGGCAAGAAGAGAAGGAATCCCCAAAGACCGAGAAATCATCCATGAAGACTTCCATGGTTTGCTCAACCATGTCATGGAAGATAGCCAACATGCACCTTTGGAAGGTCCCGGGGGAATTGCATAAGCCAAAAGGCATTCTTTTGTAGGCAAATGTGCCATAGGGACAAGTGAATGTTGTCTTCTCTTGATCTTGGGGATCGATGGGTATTTGGAAATAACCCGAGAAACCATCTAAAAAGCAGTAATATTCATTACCCGCTAAACGTTCAAGCATTTGGTCCATAAAAGGAAGAGGGAAATGATCCTTTCTCGTGGCATCATTGAGTTTGCGGTTGTCTATACAAACTCTCCACCCAGTAACGAGACGTGTGGGAATCAACTCGTTGTTTTGATTGGGCACAACGGTAATTCCGCCTTTCTTAGGCACATAATGGAATGGACTAACCCATGGTGAATCCGAGATGGGATAAATCAGGCCCGCATCAAGAAGTTTGATAACCTCTTTTTTGATAACGTCATGGATTTTAGGATTCACCCTTCGTTGGCTTTGAATTGTGGGCTTAAAGTCGTCCTCCATGAGAATTTTATGTGTGCAAAAGTGAGGATCAATTCCGCGAATATCGGAGATTTTCCAAGCGATAGCTCTTTTATGTTTCTTGAAAACTTCAATGAGACGAGTTTTCTCATCGGCTTTTAAGTCCTTAGCAATGATAACGGGAAGTTGATCAATGCCTTCTAAGAAAACATACTCGAGATGAGGAGGTAGGTCCTTAAGCTCAAGAGTAGGAGGATCCTCTATAGATGGTGTAACTAACGATGGATCATCATTAGTCACCTCTTTAGGAGAAGGAGGAGAAAACGGGTCTTCATTGAGAAGTTTCTCAATTGTACGAATGTCTTCATCCCAATCGGTGGAAGAATCATCATACTTAAGATCGAGAGGACCCAAGCTAGCTTCGAAATCATCCAAGTCACTGTCTTCAAAAGGAGTCAATGACGGATCAATTGAGGCAACGGTCTCAACATTGGGTAGAGAAGAGAGAGTACTTTTGCAAGCATCATGAAAGTGTTCTTCACAAGCCTCATCGAGAACATTAATAGCATTAACACTCTCATATGAATAAGGTTGCTTAGAAATCTTACCCATGTTGAAGACAATTTTATCGTCACCAACTCTCATGATTATTTCGCCCGCGGCTACATCAATGAGAGTGCGACCGGTCCTCATGAAGGGACGTCCAACGATTAATGGAACACGAGGATCCATCTCGTAGTCAACGACAACAAAATCCGCCGGGAAGGTGAATTTGTCAACGCCAACGAAGACGTCTTCGGCTATCCCCACTGGATAAGCAACCGTACGGTTAGCTAATTCCAAAGTCATTTTGGTGGGGACTAGCTCGGGGAGAGATAATTGCTTCCAAACACTTAAAGGCATTATGTTTATACTGGCACATAGATCGGCTAGGGCCATGCAATTCTCTACTCCCGGGAAGTTGCAAGGAATTAAGAAGCGACCCGGATCACCAAGTTTGGTGGGAAATTTCCTTAAGAGAACAGCGAAGCAATTGTCATTAAGCTGGGTTTGAGCAATGTCAAGAATCTTCTCCTTGTCACTAAGAGGATCTTTAAACATCTTCGCGTATTTAGGCATGTGAGCGAGAGCCTCGGCAAAGGAGATGTTAAAATTCAATTGTTTAAACATTTTTAGAAAGTTTGAAACTTGAATATCATCCTTGCTCTTTTGCTTCTCTTTCCTCAACCTTGAAGGATAAGGTATATTGGATGAAGAAGAAGGCTTTAGGGGAGTAGGATCACTCACAACCACGGGTGGTGGGGAAATGGGGGTAGAAGGCAAAGGAGGTGGGGAAAGTTGCTCTTTTTCCTTGTTCACGATCACGGGTGGAGATGTAGGAAGCTCGGGTTCCGTATAACCTTTTCCACTACGAGTGGTGATTGCTTTCATCTCCCCTCTTGGATTTGCAACGGTGTTACTCGGAAGAGTACCCGAAGAAGAGGGTTGATTACCTTGGAAGAGCGAACTGATCATATCACGAATGTTAACCGCTTGAGTGCTGAAAGAGTCTCTCATGTCGGCACGAATATCATTGCTTTGTTTCGCCATGTCATTCCTTAGCTCGGCTCGAATATCGTTCCCTTGTTTCGCCATTTCTCCCTTCAAGTTGACGAATTGACTCTGAAGATTCGTCACCATCTCTCTATTAGTCCTCATGAACGTCTCGACGTCTGGATTCAATGCCATCGGTGGATTAAGAGGTGGAGCTTGGTAAGCTTGAGAATTTCCTTGAGGTGGGTATGGGTTTCTTTGGGATTCATATTGGTTGTTAGCACGAGGTTGGGATTGGTTGCTTCGGTTATAGCTTTGTTGTTGGTTTTGGTTTGGAGGAGGGAAACCGGGTGGAGCAAGATAGTTGTTTGAACGATAACTTAGCAAGCTACGGTCTCCTTGAGGACGAGCTTGATAGCCTCCTGTGGGATAAGTACCATATGCTGCGTTAATGTCTTCAGAAAAATTTCCTTGAGTAGAAGGACAATCATTGTAGGAATGAGGACCACCACATGTGTCACAAGAAATAGCAACGGCTTTAGCTTGTTGAAAGTGGTTTGTGGCCATGGTCATGAAATCCTTGCGCATATCCGCGATTTGTCGGGTAAGTTCGGTTATCTCGGGATTGGAAGTAGTAGAAGAAACACTGACTCTCTGATTAGATCTTGAGGATGCGGATGAATCCCAATTCTTGTGGTGAGTAGTCATGTTTTCAATCAACTCTCTACACTCCTCCGGTCTCCTTTTCGTAAAAGTACCACCGGCGGCGGCGTTGATCGTGTCACGATCACGAAAAGTGAGACCATTGTAGAAAGTATCAATGAGAGTGACGGGGAGCATATTGTGGTTCGGACAACGGTCGATCAAATCATTGTAACGTTCCCAAGCATCAAAGAGGCGATTCATCATTGTCTTGCATGAATCCACTAATTTGGTTACGAAGGCTCGTGACCATGGATGGTGGGAAGTAGCGCGACAAAAAGCGTTGAGTCATGTCGTCCCAAGTATGAATAGAATTCTTTGGGAGACGGTCAAACCATTTTTCGGCATGGTGAGAAAGCGAGTGGGGAAATAGTTGGAGGCGAAGTTCATCCATAGAAACACCGGGGGACTTCATGCTTTGTGTGATGGTAATGAATTTGTCGAGGTGTTTGTTGGCATCATCATCCGGAATTCCGCGAAATGGGTTAGTTTGCACTTGTTGGATCATGTGATGCTTCAACGAAAACTCCTGAGCCGTGATGTGCATCGGCGCAATCGGGCCTCCACGTCCGTTCATCGTAGGTTGGCATAGCTCCTCTATGGTTCGTAGGTCGGGTAATGGTGGATTATTCATGTTTGGGTGGGGTGGATTATTATTGTTGTTGTGGGGGGGATTATTATTGTTGTTGTTGTGTACACCGGCCATGTCTAAATCTTCGAGAGTCTCGGGCTCTGAATAGGACGTTGATCGAGTACGCATACACTAAAAAGAAAATGCAAGAGAAAATATTTTTGGTTTTTATAGGTTTTTTAATGTTTTTGTATTTTTGAAAATTTTATATTTTTATGGGTTTTTTGATTTTTTTTTTGTGCTTGAAAATAACGTTCCCAAAAGAACGGATCCCAAAATCCAATTTTTCTCACAAGAAACCATTGATCCTTACGAAAAGAGCCGGCAGCGGCGCCATTTTAATAACTGATTTTTGGTTAGTTAATAAAAAGGTTTGCTTTTGCAAGATCTTTCTTCGCGTTGCTCGTACCCAATTGTATATGTCGTTGTTTCGTTCTCGGTATCTTCTCGAATCGGTCACGGTAAAAAATGGAATTGTTGTACTTGGTGACTAAAAAGGGGGAGCTTTGGTCTAAATCTACTAAAACGATAAATGCGAGAAGTAATAAAATTAAACTAATAGCAATTGCTGAAAATAAAACTAAGATGAAAATCAAACAGTAAATACCTAAACTTGGAAAACAGTTGATGCGGAATACTAGCTTGATCCGGAATATTAGGGAATTTTGGCTCATGCGGAATAAATCAACTCATGCAGAATAAAACTGGAAAACTGTTCCATTCGGAATAATGGCTTGATCCGGAATATAGGTGTTGATCCGGAATGTTTGCTTCATGCGGAATAATAGTCTATCCGGAATAAATGTCCTTCATGCGGAATAATGATTCAAGCGGAATAATAGTCTATCCGGAATAAATGTCCTTCATGCGGAATAATGATTCATGCGGAATATGGCCTTCGTTCGGAATAAATTTTGATCCGGAATAATGTGGTTGATGCGGAATGTTAACTGATCCGGAATAAATTCTATCCGGAATATTTGCTTTACTAGGAATAAATGGATTGATCCGGAATAATGAGCTTATGCGGAATAATTGAGTTGATCCGGAATCTTTGCTTGACCCGGAATAAATTTCTATCCGGAATAAAATAGTTGATCCGGAATATTAGCTATTCCGAACCAAATAGCTTGATCCGGAATAAAATCACAAAACCTTGATCCAGAATAATGGATATTCTGAATAAACAATAAAATCTCAAAACCTTGATCCGGAATCTTATGTTGATTCGGAATCTGGGCAAGAAACAGAAAATGCGAAGAACAAGGGAAGTTTAATATCACGATTTTAACACAAAATCCACCAAGTTTTTAATCAAAACTTAAACCAATTTAACCACTAATCATTTACCTATGATAAACATCAATCCAAAACAACAAAAACATTAAACCCACTTACTTTTGAAGATCAAAACCAATAAAATAAAACTTAAGAACTTTGAATCAACAAGAGATTAAGGAAAGATTAAATGTAAACTCGTATTGATGATTAAGATTCAACAAACAAAATGGAAAGATTAAACTTACAACATTGGAATAATCAAACGAAATGAAAAACCACCAATCTCCTTAAGGGAGATGCTTCCTACGAACTAGGAAAAGTATAACAGAAAGAAAAACTTAGTGGAAAATATGAATGGGAAGAGTATATATAGTGCTTGGCTTGGTTTGGTGAGTGGGCTTTCTCTCTTTCTTTTTGTCTTCTCGTCTTTTCAGAAAAGTCGACGTTTTTGATTTCGATTCGGGATTTGTCGATGAATAAATTCAACTCGTCTTTTAATTTCTTCTTTTAATAGACTTGAGTTTCTTCGACATATGTAAATATTCCATCTTTGGTCCTTTTCTTCGATAAATCTTCAAATAGGCTCATTGACTTCAAATCTTTTGCATCTCTTGGACTATAGACTTTGTCTTTTCGTCTTTTTCTTCGATAAAACCCGTGCAATCCCATGTTTTCTTCAATATTTATCCGGTTGGCTCTGAAAACACAACAAACACACAAACCACGCATAATTCCAAACAAATGACATTAAATACGCGTTTTGGTCTCGTTTTAGCAAGAAATAAGTGGTAAAAGGATGGGTGTTTACACACCTATCATGCTTCCTTCTTTTTTTTTCTCGACTCGATTGAATTCTTTGTCTTTTCTCGACGTCGTCTCGGGATTCGAACTTGTCTTAATAATTTTCTTCTTTAATTTATACTTAAGTTCTTTGACTTCATTAAACTTCCATCTTTAGACTTTTTCTTCGATAAATCTTCAGAATAGGTCTTGGACATCCGTTCTTTAAGCACTCTTGATCTTTTGACTTCGTCTTTTCTCGTTTTCTTCGATAAAAGCCCGTGAAAGCCCGTGTTTTCTTCCTTTTTTATCTTTTGGTCCTAAAACACAATTAAAACACAAACCACGCATAATTCCGACTTTTACGACATAAAATACACGTTTTGGTCTTGTTATTATTGGAAATAAGTGGAAAAAGGATAAGTGTTTTCACAATTATTAAATCCCCTACACTTGATCATTGCAATGTCCTCATGCAATGCATTAATTTTAAAGCACGGTTTACATTTTCCATCATAAATAACCTACCTTGGCCTTTATTCAACACTTAAATAAAAAGATAAAAACAAGTAAAGAAATTAAAGACTTACATTGGGTTTTGGCTGCCATGAACGTTTTTCATCCTCAAGTTTCACGTTCCCCATACCAAGCTTAAAAACGAGATCATTGCTATTATAAGTTAGCAAACTAACACGAATTCATGTGGGCCAATTATTTACTTAGACTCCCTTATTCCTAGGTGTATCTCTTGTATTTTTATTTTTGTCTTGAATGATCACGAGGATTCATTGTTTGACTTATTTCGATAGTTATTTAGGCTGAAAATAAAGTGGACGATTTAATCAATAGTTAGCTAAAGGACAAAATCTTTTAAAACTGCTTCTCGGGACCTCATAAAGTTCATATCTTGGCATAACTCGCTTCACGATTTGAGACCTTTCTCGGACCGATATTTGGCAGCGACTTCATACTTCAAATCTTTGAGACACGTTCTTGAAATTATGGTCTTCTCTTCATAATAGGAATTTCTCCACTTGAACTTTTTGAGAGATTCTTCATATTTGGACCACGACTTCTTCATTTTTCTCCAATCTTTATTTTGGACTTTGATATACAACGATCCGCCTCCTTTTAGGACTTGGATCTATTTATCCTCATACCTTGTTAGGGCCTTTTTGGATAGACTTCTCCATGATCTTTTGGGGAGTTTTTTTCTTTTCTTCGTGTGTCTCGATCCTTCATATTGATTTTTGATAAATGATTCTTCACATCACTTTTGGATCTTTAGCAACAAAATGTAGCCCTCATGCCTTGTTAGGGCCTTTTCGGACTCGCCAATCTTCGCATCCCGCTTCAATAAGTTATGCCTTGGCTATGAACTCTAATTAATACCGAGCAACTTTTAAACGATATTGGGCTAGAAGCTAAGTAACTTTTCAAATCGTACAACCTTATTTATTGCAGATAAATTTATTAACAAGCGATGGGAGAATAGGCTCATAATTAACTCACATAAATTCACGAAAGAATACCAAACTTATAATTGACTCTATCATCTCTCGTCCTCCATAGTTTAAAATCTCAAGGAATGAGACTCGTGGATGCTTAGCCTATTAAATCAAAGTTTTGGGTTTTCGAGTCATCTATAGGATCTTGCAAATTCTTAGACTTTTTCAAGTTTAGAAATCGCATTTTAAAATTCCCTTGATAAACGACTCTCTAGGATCAATTATAGGAACTTGCGAAAAGTTCTTGTTCTGAACCCCTGAGAGTTAAGACTTTCGCGTTTTAAAGCTCCCTATATAAAAGCCTAGCAAAACTTGACTTAAACACGTTAAGGATACTAGCTAGAGTAAACTTAGATAAGTAAACTCGGGTTGAGTCAAAATGTTCACGACTAAGAAAAATTTAAAACCACTTTATTGAAAATTTATTCTAGCAAGGAAAGAAAATAATCATAACAAAGGAAAATACAACTATACAACTAGGCCAAAATAGATTAAAATTTTTGAAAAATGTCGAAAAATCAAGTTTTCCGGTTAAAATGAGGACAAATTCATGGAAAAGACCACTTACTTCGATAGAAGTCCCCCTACACTTGAGATAAACATTGTCCTCAATGTTTAAGCATGTGGAAGTAAACGCCCCTACACTTATGACATTGTGCACTTTGTTTAAATCTTGCTAAGGAAATGACAACTATAGTGATTTCAATGTGAACATATAAGATATGAAATATTGAATCACGAGAGTTTAAGATAGAACCAGGAAGAAGGGTACACGGTATCACGGTTCGTCAAAAGTGATCAAGGTGCTCTTTGAAACTTGAATCCCTGTAGAGAATAAGAAACAAGACAACCAACACATACGGGGCTCCCCCATACACTTATTATGAAAGCAGTAAAGGATAGATCACGGGTTGCCTCCCAAGAAGCGCTTGTTTTTTATAACCGAGTCACGAGCCTGACTCGACCCAAATTTAGTTCTTGGGAAACATGGTGAGGGATGGAATCATCTCATGAGAGATGTCCTCACCAAAGTACATCTTCAAACGCTGGTCATTCACCTTAAAATTGGGCCCATTTGGCTGAGAAAGCTCAATGGTGCCATATGGAAAGACTTTGGTGACGGTGAATGGACCAGACCAGCGGCTCTTCAACTTGCCAGAGAAGATCTTTATCCGAGAGTTAAAGAGTAAAACTTGATCACCAACGCTGAACTCTTGGTTCTTGATTCTTGCATCATGGATGATCTTGGTCTTCTCCTTGTAGATCAGTGAGTTCTCGTAAGCTTCATTCCTCAGTTCGTTGAGCTCGTTGAGTTGAATCTTGCGAAGATCACCGGCTTTGTTGATGTCGAAGTTAGCCCACTTCAAGGCCCAGTACGCCTTATGTTCCAGCTCGAAGGGGAGGTGGCATGCTTTCCCGTACACAAGACGATAAGGAGTACAACCGATCGGAGTCTTAGATGCGGTACAGAAAGCCCACAGAGCATCATCAAGTTTATCGGCCCACGAGGCACGATGCTCTCCCACAGTACGTTCCAAAATTCTCTTCAATCCACGGTTGGATATCTCGGCTTGACCTTTGGTTTGAGGATGGTAAGCGGTGGAAAGACGGTGATTGACACCATACTTAGCCATGACTCTTGCAAATTGATCATTGCAAAAATGAGTCCCGCGGTCACTGATTATAGCACGAGGAACACCGAATCGAGCAATCAGCTGCTTCAAAAAGTTCACAACCACCCTCGCATCGTTCGTAGGAAGAGCCTTAGCTTCAACCCATTTGGAAACGTAGTCAACGGCTACGAGGATGTACTTGTTCCCTTTGGATGATGGAAATGGCCCCATAAAGTCGATGCCCCATACGTCAAAGATTTCACATTCTTGTATGAAATTTTGAGGCATCTCATCTTTATGTGTGATCTTGCCTTGGCGTTGGCAAGCATCACAATGCTTAACCATTTCGTGAGCGTCACGATAAATAGTGGGCCAATAGAATCCAGAGTCAAACACTTTCTTAGCGGTGTAGTTGGGACCAAAGTGACCACCGGTGGGTCCTTTATGGCAAGCATCAAGGATTTGCAAAGCTGCCGGTCCATCAACACATCGACGAATGATCAGATCAGCACATTGTTTGAATAGATAAGGATCATCCCAGAAGTAAGTCTTAACATCTTTAAAGAACTTCTTCTTTTGTTGGGATGTTAACCCTTTGATGAGAATACCACCCTCTAAGTAGTTTGCAATGTCCGCAAACCACGGGGTGTCATCAAGATTGGACTGAATAGACATTAAGGTCTCAAGGGGAAAAGAGTCATTGATCTCTTGGTTTGGATGATCCTCTTGATATGGATCCTCAAGTCTACTCAGATGATCCGCTGCTAGGTTTTCGGCTCCCTTTTTGTCACGAATTTCAATGTTGAATTCTTGAAGGAGCAAAACCCAACGAAGAAGTCTTGGCTTAGAATCTTGCTTAGTCAACAAGTACTTCAACGCGGAATGGTCGGTATACACGATGGTGGTGGAAAGGACAAGATAGGGGCGAAATTTTTTAAAAGCATAGACAACAGCTAAAAGCTCTTTTTCGGTTGTCGTATAATGCAATTGAGCCCCCGTCATTGTCTTGCTAGCGTAATGGATTGGTTGGAAGTGTTTATTCACTCTTTGGCCCAAAACCGCTCCGATAGCAAAGTCGCTAGCATCGCACATCAACTCGAAAGGTAGCTCCCAATTAGGGGTAACCAAGACCGGTGCCTTAGTTAGCTTATCCTTAAGGAGATTGAAGGCTTCAATACACTCTTTGGAAAATATAAAAGGAGTATCTTTTTCCAAGAGGTGGGTCATCGGGCGAGCGATTTTAGAGAAATCCTGAATGAAACGACGATAGAAGCCCGCGTGACCTAGAAAACTTCTCACACCCTTCACGGTTGAAGGTGGAGGTAATTTAGCTATGACATCCACTTTAGCACGGTCCACTTCAAGACCGGCTTTTGAGATTTTGTGTCCTAGCACAATGCCTTCTTTTACCATAAAATGGCATTTTTCCCAATTCAGAACAAGGCGAGTGTCTTCACACCGCTTAAGCATACGTTCTAAATTGGCAAGTTAAGAAGAGAATGAATCACCATAGACCGAGAAATCATCCATGAAGACTTCCATGGTTTCTTCAACCATGTCATGGAAGATAGCCATCATACACCTTTGGAATGTCCTAGGAGCATTGCACAAGCCGAAAGGCATTCTTTTGTAAGCAAATGTTCCATAAGGACAAGTGAATGTGGTTTTCTCTTGGTCATGGGGATCGATGGGTATTTGAAAATACCCGGAGAAACCGTCTAGGAAGCAGTAATAATCATTACCCACTAGACGTTCAAGCATTTGGTCCATGAAGGGAAGGGGAAAATGATCCTTTCTCGTAGCATCATTGAGTTTGCGATAGTCTATACAAACTCTCCACCCTGTAACGAGACGAGTAGGAATCAACTCGTTGTTTTCGTTGGGAACTACGGTGATTCCGCCTTTCTTAGGCACACAATGGACTGGACTAACCCACGGTGAATCCGAGATAGGATAGATCAAGCCCACATCAAGAAGTTTGATAACCTCTTTTTTGATAACGTCATGGATCTTAGGATTCACCCTTCGTTGGCTTTGAATAGTGGGTTTAAATTCGTCCTCCATGAGAATTTTATGTGTGCAAAAGTGAGGATCAATTCCACGAATATCGGAGATTTTCCAAGCAATCGCTTTCTTATGATTTTTCAGCACGGCGATAAGTCGGGATTTTTCTTCTTCTTTCAGGTCCTTTGCGATAATGACCGGTAACGTCTTGTTGTCTTCAAGGAAAACGTACTCGAGATGAGACGGAAGATCCTTAAGCTCTAGATCCGTAGGATGTTCAATAGATGGTGTAACTAACGATGGATCATCATTAGTCACCTCTTTAGGAGAAGGAGGAGAAAACGGGTCTTCATTTAGAAGTTTCTCAATTGTACGAATGTCTTCATCCCAATCGGTAGGAGAATCATCATACTTAAGATCGAGAGGACCCAAGCTAGCTTCAAAATCATCCAAGTCACTTTCTCCAAATGGAGTTAATGACGGAGCAATTGAGGCAACGGTCTCAACATTGGGTAGAGAAGAGAGAGTACTTTTGCAAGCATTATGAAAGTGTTCTTCACAAGCCTCATCGAGAACATCAATAGCATTAACACTCTCATATGAATAAGGCTGCTTAGAAATCTTACCCATGTTGAAGACAATTTTATCGTCACCAACTCTCATGATTATTTCGCCCGCGGCTACATCAATGAGAGTGCGACCGGTCCTCAAGAAGGGACGTCCAACGATTAATGGAACACGAGGATCCATCTCGTAGTCAACGACAACAAAATCCGCCAGGAAGGTGAATTTGTCAACGCCAACGAAGACGTCTTTGGCTATCCCCACTGGATAATCAACCGTACGGTTGGCTAATTCTAAAGTCATTTTGGTGGGGACTAGCTCGGGGAGAGATAATTGCTTCCAAACACTTAAAGGCATTAAGTTTATACTGGCACCTAGATCGGCTAGGGCCATGCAATTCTCTACTCCCGGGAAGTTGCAAGGAATTAAGAAGCGACCCGGATCACCAAGTTTGGTGGGCAAGTTCCTTAAGAGAACGGCGGAGCAATTCTCATTAAGTTGGGTCTGAGCAATGTCAAGAAGCTTCTCCTTGTCACTAAGAAGATCTTTAAACATCTTCGCGTATTTAGGCATGTGAGCGAGAGCCTCGGCAAAGGAGATGTTAAAATTCAATTGTTTAAACATTTTAAGAAAGTTTGAAACTTGAATATCATCCTTGCTTTTTTTCTTCTCTTTCCTCAACCTTGAAGGATAAGGTATATCGGATGAATAGGAAGGCTTTAGGGGAGTAGGATCACTCACAACCGCGGGTGGTGGGGGGAATGGGGGTAGAAGGCAAAGGAGGTGGGGAAAGTTGCTCTTTTTCCTTGTTCACAATCACGGGTGGAGGTGTAGGAAGCTCGGGTTCCGTATAACCTTTTCCACTACGAGTGGTGATTGCTTTCATCTCCCCTCTTGGATTCGCAACGGTGTTACTCGGAAGAGTACCCAAAAAAGAGGGTTGATTACCTTGGAAGAGCGAACCTATTATATCATGTATGTTATCCGCTTGAGTGATGAAAGAGTCTCTCATGTCTGCACGAATATCATTGCTTTGTTTCACCATGTCATTCCTTAGCTCGGCTCGAATATCGCTCCTTTGTTTCGCCATGTCATTCTTCAAGTTAACGAATTGACTCTATAGATTCGTCACCATCTCTCTATTAGTCCCCATGAACGTCTCGACGTCTTGATTCAATGCCATCGGTTGATTGAGAGGTGGAGCTTGGTAAGCTTGAGAATTTCCTTGAGGTGGGTATGGGTTTCTTTGGGATTGATATTGATTGTTAGCACGAGGTTGGGATTGGTTATTTCGGTTATAGCTTTGTTGTTGGTTTTGGTTTGGAGGAGTAAAACCGGGTGGAGCAAGATAGTTGTTTGAACGATAACTTAGCAAGTTACGGTCTCCTTAAGGACGAGCTTGATAGCCTCCCGTGGGATAAGTACCGTATGCCGCGTTAACGTTTTCAGAAAAATTGCCTTTAGTAGAAGGACAATCATTGTAAGAATGGGGACCACCACATGTGTCACAAGAAATAGCAACGGCTATAGCTTGTGGAGTTTGGTTAGAGGCCAAAATTTGCATACTTTTGCTAATTTCAAGAATAGCACGTTCCATGGCGGACATGTCGGTGGTGGAAGAAGTAGATGAAACATCGACTCTCGGATTAGATCTTGAGGATGCGGATGAATCCCAATTCTTGTGGTGAGTAGTCATGTTTTCAATCAACTCTCTACACTCATCCGGTCTCCTTTTCATAAAAGTACCACCGACGGCGGCATTGATCGTGTCACGATCACGAAAAGTGAGACCATTGTAGAAGGTATCAATGAGAGTGACGGGGAGTATGTTGTGATTTGTACAACGGTCGATCAAATCATTGTATCGTTCCCAAGCATCAAAGAGCGATTCATCATTGTCTTGCATGAATCCACTAATTTGGTTACGAAGGCTTGTGACCATGGATGGTGGGAAGTAGCGCGACAAAAAGCGTTGAGTCATGTCATTCCAAGTATGAATAGAATTCTTTGGGAGACGGTCAAACCATTTTTCGGCATGGTGAGAAAGCAAGTGGGGAAATAGTTGAAGGCGGAGTTCATCCATAGAAACACCGGGTGACTTCATGCTTTGGGTGATGCTAATGAATTTGTCGAGGTGTTTGTTGGCATCATCATCCGGAATTCCGCGAAATAGGTTAGTTTGCACTTGTTGGATCATGTGATGCTTCAACGAAAACTCCTGAGCCGTGATGTGCATCGGCGCAATCGGGCCTCCGCGTCCGTTCATGATGGGTTGACACAATTCCTCCATTGTTCGTAAATCAGGTAGGGGGACATTGTTGTTGTTGTTATTGTTATTCAAATTGGGTAGAGGTGGGTTATTATTGCTGTTATGAACACCAGCCATATCTAAATCTTCACGAGTCTCGGGCTCAGAATAGTTTGAAGATCTAGTACGCATACACCTGCAGAAGAAAAATATACACAGAGAATATCTATATAATCTTTTTGGTGCAAACCTTTGGAAAAGAATTGCTTTTTATGATTTTTCAATGTTTTTGTATTTTTGAAGAATTTTATATTTTTTAGGGTTTTTGAAAATTTTTAAAGCAAGGAAAATAACGTTCAAAGAACGGATCCCAAAATTCAATGCGTCTCTCACTAGAAACCGTTAATCTTAACGAAAAGAGCTGGCAGCGGCGCCATTTAATACTAGGTTCTTACAAGTATCGAAATTCGTAGTCCCAAATCTCTTCGAATTGATTTCCAGTCTAGAGTGCGACTCAATTGCCTTTTGGTGAACAAGAGAATGGTTTGGTTTGGTTATCTAACTTTTAAAATTGTCGTTGAGTAAAATAGAAGTCTTAAAATTAAACTACAAATAAAAGCTTGCACTCTTAGAAACTAAAATGTAAGTGATTAAAAACTAGGAAAGATGTTTAAAATATACTAAGACAAAAGGCGGGAAAGAGTAAATTTGAAAACTTAGGAAAATAAAACAAAGACTAAAATAAATGTGCACTGCGATCGCACTCCATCGTAACCATTCCATCGCATTGCTCCATCGCAACATTCCATCGCAACTTACCATCGCAATGTTCCATCGTATCCTGATCGCAAAGTGGATCGTACCCACCAATCGCACTCAATGCGATTACAACAAAGGAGATTCGATCTTACTGACTAGTACGATGGGAGGGGCGATCGTACTACCAGATCGCAACCACGATCGCAATGAGTGATCGTGGTCTTTGATCGTGGTTCCGGATCGTAACAAACCGATCGCAATCAATGCGATCAAAGCAGGGAAGAGAGACCCGATCGCACCCCAGATCGCAATAAGTGATCGTGGGCGTGGATCGTACCAGGGAAGGGACATAGATCACAGCTATGCAATCGTAACAAGATCGGTACAAAGTAAACCCTCCTAAGATGGAAAAGGCGTCCAAAAGGGAAATAAGCTCAAGCAAATAAGCAGTAACTAATAAGCATTTTCAAACTTTTAAAAGAGTAAATAAGCACAAATTCCAAAACTTTTGAAATCTAAAACATTCGAACTTCAATAAAACGGATTTAATAACAATAAATCTTTTAGGAAAACTTAAAAGTAAATAAGCCAAAACAATCGAATAAGCCAATAAGCATGAAGAGCTTATAGCTTATACGTTCAAGAGCTTATGTAGAACAAGAAAGATTAACCTTTTAATCACGAAACACCAAAATCAACACGAATTGAGAACCATTCGGATCAAACATGGACTTTCGGATTAAGAACAAAGTAAAATAAAGAAAGGTAGAAAGAGATTAAAGAACAAAAAGCTTAACTTGAATTAGATTAATGAAATCCAAATACAAGAATGATTCAAACCTTAAACTTGAAAGAAAAAGATGAAACTTAGTGAGAGAAAGTTGGGAACTTTCTCTCTCTAAAAACTAGAAAGAAAAAAAATGAAAACTAAAACTAGCTAACTACCCTCCTAATGTGATTAGGAGGGTATTTATAGGGAAATGGGAAGTGCATGTGTGGTGCTTCCTTCTTTCTTTTCTTCTCGACTCGATTGAATTCTTTGTCTTTTCTCGACGTCGTCTCGGGATTCGAACTTGTCTTAATAATTTTCTTCTTTAATTTAGACTTAAGTTCTTCGACTTCATTAAACTTCCGTCTTTAGACTTTTTCTTTGATAAATCTTCAGAATAGGTCTTGGACATCCGTTCTTTAAGCACTCTTGATCTTTTGACTTCGTCTTTTCTCGTTTTCTTCGATAAAAGCCCGTGAAAGCCCGTGTTTTCTTCCTTTTTTATCTTTTGGTCCTAAAACACAATAAAAACACAAACCACGCATAATTCCGACTTTTACGACATAAAATACACGTTTTGGTCTTGTTATTATTGGAAATAAGTGGAAAAAGGATAAGTGTTTTCACACTTATTAATCACATAAACAAATCAATCACACAATCAACTTGATTAAGAAAACTACATGATTAATTAAATCACCACAAGATTAAGAAAGTTAGAATGAGAGATATAAAATAAGCTTGATTAAATTGAAGATTAAGATCCAAAATACAAGATTTAAAATGAAAGATTAAGAAAAACTAGAGAGAGAAAGTAACTTAAAAACTAAAGACTAAAAAAATAACAATTAACTAACTAACACCTCCTAAGGAACCATTAGGAGGGTATTTATAGGAGGAGGGGAGTGTGTTGCTTCTTCCTTCTTTTCTTTTGTCTTCTCGACTTTTTAAATAACTCGACTTTCTCGACTTTGTCTCGGGATTTGTCGAATGATCAAATGAACTTGTCTTCTAATTTTCTTCTTTTAGTAGACTTGGTTCTTTGACCTTGTTAAACTTCCGTCTTTAGACTTTTTTCTTCGATAAATCTTCAGAATAGGCCTTTGACTTCCGTTCTTCTTGCACTTTTGATCTTTTGACTTCGTCTTTTGTCTTTTTCTTCGATAAAAGCTCGTGAAAGCCCGTGTTTTCTTATTTTTCATATTTTTTCCTAAAACACAATAAAAACACAAACCACGCATAATTCCGCCTTTTACGACATTAAATACACGTTCTGGTCTTGTTTATTAGAAATAAGTGGTAAAAGGATAAGTGTTTTCACACTTATTAAATCCCCTACACTTGACCATTGCAATGCCCTCATGCAATGCATTAATTTCAAAGCATGGTTTACATTTTTCATCATAATTAACTCATCTTGGCCTTTATTAAATACTAAACACTAAAGAAACTAAAAAGATAGAAATATATACAAAATGCTTGAATGGAGAACAAGTAAAGAGATCGAAGACTTACATTAGGGGCTTTGGTTGTCATGAATGTTTATCACCCTCAAGTTTCACGTTCCCCAAACCAAGCTTAAAACGAGATCATTATTATTATAAGTTAGTAAGCTAACACTCACTCACGTGGCCCAATTATTCACTTAGACTCCCTTATTCCTAGGTGTATCTCTTATATTTTATTATTGTCTTGAATGATCACGAGGATGCATTGTTGACTTATTTCGATAGTTTATTTAGGCTGAAAATAAAGTAGGACGATTTAATCAATAGTTAGCTAAAGGACAAAATCTTTTAAAACTGCTTCTCGGGACCTCATAAAGTTCATATCTTGTCATAACTCGCTTCACGATTTGAGACCTTTCTCGGACCGATATTTGGCAGTGACTTCATACTTCAAATCTTGAGAGACGTTCTTGAAATAATGGTCTTCTCTTCATAATAGTAATTTCTTCACTTGAAGTTTTTTTTTTTTAGAGATTCATCATACCTGGACCACGACTTCTTCATTTTTCTCCAATCTTTATTTTGGATTTTGATATACAACGATCCGTCTCCTTTTAGGACTTGGATCTATTTATCCTCATACCTTGCTAGGGTCTTTTCGGATAGACTTCTCCATGATCTTTAGGGGAGTATTAGTTTTTCGTCGTGTGTCTCGATCCTTCATATTGATTTTTGATAAATGATTCTTCACATCACTTTGTATCTTTAGCCACAAAATGTAGCCCTCATGCCTTGTTAGGGCCTTTTTGGACTCGCCAATCTTCGCATCCCGCTTCAATAAGTTATGCCTTGGCTATGAACTCTAATTAATACCGATCAACTTTTAAATGATCTTGTGCTAGAAGCTAAGTAACTTTTCAAATCGTACAACATTACTTATTGCAATTATATGATTAACAAGCGATGGGAGAAAAAGCTCATAATTAACTCACATAAATTCATGAAAGAATACCAAACTTATAATTGACTCTATCATCTCTCGTTCTCCATAATTTAAAATCTCAAGGAATGAGACTCATGGATGCTTAGCCAATTAAATCAAAGTTTTGGGTTTTCAAGTCATCTATAGGATCTTGCAACTTCTTAAACTTTTTCAAGTTTAGAATTCGCATTTTAAAGTTCCCTTGATAAACGACCTTCTAGGATCAATTATAGGAACTTGCGAAAAGTTCTTGTTCCTAACTCGTAAGAGTTAAGACTTTAGTGTTTTAAAGTTCCCTATATAAAAGCCTAGCAAAACTTGACTTAAACACGTTAAGGATACTAGCTAGAGTAAACTTGGATAAGTAAACTCGGGTTGAGTCAAAAGATTCATGACGGGCCTAATATATCAAGGACATCTAAACTCATTTAAACCATTTTATTTAACTTTATTTTTCTTTTTTGACTTTATTCTTAAAATGAAATATATACATACGATGCGATAACAGAAGGAAAAACATAAAAGAAAATAAATGAAAAATACTACTAGGCCAAAATAGATCAAAAATTTTGAAAAATGTCGAAAATTTAAATTTTCCGGTTAAAATGAGGACATATTCATGGAAAAGTCCACTTAACTTCGATAGAAATCCCCCTACACTTGATATAAACATTGCCCTCAATGTTTAAGCATGTGGGAGTAAACTCCCCTACACTTAGGACATTGTACACTTTGTTTAAATCTTGCTAAGGAAGAGACGACTATAGCGATTTCAATGTTAACATATAAGATATGAAATATTGAATCACAAAAGTTTAGGATAGAACCAGGAAGACGGGAACACGGGATCACGGGTCGTCAAATATCATCAAAAGGGCTCTTTGAAACTTTCAACCCTGCACATCACAAGAAACAAGACAACAAACACCTACATAGCTCCCTCCTACACTTATTATAAAACGGGTAAAGGATAGATCATCGGGTTGCCTCCCGAGAAGCGCTTGTTTTTGTTAACCGAGTCACGAGCCTGACTCGACCCAGAATTAATTCAAGGGAAACGTGGTGAGGGATGGAATCATCTCATGAGAGATGTCCTCACCAAAGTACAACTTAACACGCTGGCCATTCACTTTGAAGTTTGGCCCATTTGGTTGCGATAACTCAATGGTGCCATAAGGGAAGACTTTGGCGACGGTGAATGGACCAGACCAACGACTCTTAAGCTTTCCCGAAAGATTTTCAACCGAGAGTTAAAGAGTAAAACTTGATCACCAATTTTTAACTCTCGGTTTTTGATCTTAGAATCATGAATGAGCTTTGTTTTCTACTTGTAGATCAATGAATTCTCATAAGCCTCATTCCTAAGTTCATTGAGTTGGATTTTCCTAAGATCACCGACTTTGTTGATATCAAAATTAACCCATTTCAAGGCCCAATAAGCCTTATGCTCCAACTCAATGGGAAGGTGGCATGCCTTTTTGTACACAAGACGATATGAGTGCAACCAATAGGTGTCTTATAGGCGGTACGGAAAGCCCACAAAGCATCATCTAACTTATCGACCCATGAGGCACGATGCTCTCCCACAATACGCTCTAAGATTCGCTTCAGTTCACGGTTAGAGATCTTGGCTTGACCATTAGTTTATGGATGATACGCGGTGGAAAGACGGTGATTGATACCATACTTAGCCATGACTCGATCAAATTGATCATTGCAAAAATGAGTCCCGCGATCACTAATGATAGCACGAGGAACACCAAATCGAGCAAATAGTTGTTTCAAAAAGTTCACAACCACCCTCGCATCGTTAGTTGGTAGAGCCTTTGCTTCAACCCATTTAGATACGTAGTTAACGGCTACGAGGATGTACTTATTCCCTTTGGATGATGGAAATGGCCCCATAAAGTCGATGCCCCATACATCAAAGATTTCACATTCTTGGATGAAATTTTGAGACATCTCATCTTTATGTGTGATCTTGCCTTGTCGTTGGCAAGCATCACAATGCTTAACCATTTCGTGTGCATCACGATAAATGGTGGGCCAATAAAATCCAGAATTGAAAACTTTCTTCGCGGTGTAATTAGGACCAAAGTGACCACCAGTTGGTCCTTTATGGAAAGCTTCCAAGATTTGTAAAGCCGCGGGCCCGTCAACACACCGACGAAGGATCAAGTCAGCACATTGTTTGAAGAGATAAGGGTCGTCCTAATAGTAAGTTTTCACATCCTTGAAGAATTTATTCTTTTGTTGGGACGATAACCCTTCGATGAGAATTCCACCCGCCAAGTAGTTTGCAAAGTCCGCAAACCATGGGGTCTCATCAAGATTGGAGTTAATAGACATCAAGGCCTCAAGGGGAAAAGATTCATTAATCTCTTGATTTGAGAGCTCCCCTTGATAAGGATCCTCGAGTCTACTAAGATGATCCGCGGCTAGGTTTTCCGCTCCCTTCTTGGCACGAATTTCAATTTTGAATTCTTGAAGGAGTAAAACCCAACGAAGAAGTCTTGGTTTGGAATCTTGTTTTGTTAATAAGTACTTCAACACGGAATGATCGATATAGACAATGGTGGTGGAAAGGACAAGATAGGGGCGAAATTTCTCAAAAGCATACACTACAGCTAAAAGCTCTTTTTCGGTAGTGGTATAATGCAATTGAGCCCCCGTCATTGTCTTGCTAGCGTAATGGATTGGTTGGAAATGTTTGTTGATTCTTTGTCCCAAAACCGCTCCAATAGCAAAATCGCTAGCATCACACATCAACTCAAAAGGTAACTCCCAATTAGGGGTAACTAAGACCGGTATCTTAGTTAATTTATCCTTAAGAAGATTGAAAGATTCGATACACTCTTTAGAAAAGATAAAAGGAGTATATTTTTCCAAGAGGTGGGTCATCGGACGAGCGATCTTAGAAAAATCTTGAATGAATCGATGATAGAATCTCGCATGACCCAATAAACTTCTCACACCCTTCACGGTTGAAGGAGGAGGTAATTTAGCAATCACAACGACTTTAGCATGGTCGACTTCAATACCGGCTTTGTAAATTTTATGTCCTAGAACAATGCCTTCTTTTACCATGAAATGACATTTTTCCCAATTAAGAATGAGACGAGTGTCTTCACACCGTTTAAGCATACGTTCTATATTGGCAAGGCAAGATGAGAAAGAATCACCATAGACCGAGAAATTGTCCATAAAGACTTCCATAGTTTCTTCAACCATGTCATGGAATATAGCCATCATACACCTTAAGTACCAAGAGCATTGCATAAGCCGAAAGGCATTCTTTTGTAAGAAAATGTTCTATAAGGAGAAGTGAATGTGGTTTTCTCTTGGTCTTTTGGATCGATAGGAATTTGAAAATACCCGGAGAAACCATCTAAGAAGCAATAGTAGTCATTATCTGCCAAACGCTCGAGCATTTGATCCATGAAAGGAAGAGGAAAATGATCCTTACGGGTGGCATCATTGAGCTTGTGATACTCTATGTAAACTCGCCAACCCGTGACCAGTTGAGTAGGAATCAACTCGCTGTTTTCATTGGGAACAACGGTTATTCTGCCTTTCTTAGGCACACAATGGACGGGACTAACCCATGGCGAATCCGAAATAGGGTAAATCATTTCGGCATCTAGAAGTTTGATAACTTCTTTCTTAATGACGTCATGAATTTTTGGATTAACCCTTCTTTGGCTTTGGATTGCGGTTTTAAATTCATCTTCCATGAGAATTTTAGGAGTGCAAAAGTTAGGATCAATTCCGCGGATGTCGGAAATTTTCCAAGCAATTGCTTTCTTATGATTTTTGAGCACATCGATAAGTCAAGATTTTTCATCCTCTTTTAAGTCCTTTGCAATGATGACGGGTAACTTCTTATTGTCTTCTAGGAAAACGTATTCAAGATGAGACGGTAAATCCTTAAGCTCTAAATCCGGAGGATTGTCGATGGAAGGCTTAGTCAAATTCGGATCATCGTTTAAGATTTCCTTAGGAGACGGTGGAGAAATATGGTCCTCATTGAGAAGTTTCTTAATGGTACGAATTTCTTCATCCCAATCGGAGGGAGAATCATCATATTTTAAGTCCACATCCCCTAAAGTTTCTTCAAATTCTTTCAAAAGAAAGTCACTTTCTCTAAATGGAGTCAATGAGGGAGCAATAGAGGAAACGGTCTCAACAATGGGTAGAGAAGAAAAACTACTTTTTACAAGCGTCTTTGAAATGTTATTCACAAGCCTCATCAAGTACGACAATGAAATTAACGCTCTCGTATTCATAAGGTTGCTTAGAAAGTTTACCCATGTTGAAGACGATTTTGTCGTCACCAACTCTCATGATTAATTCGCCTGCGGCTGCATCAATAAGAGTGCGACCGGTCCTCAAGAATGGACGTCCAACGATTAATGGAACACGAGGATCCATCTCGTAGTCGAGAACAAAATCCGCCAGAAAGGTGAATTTGTCGACACCGACGAAGACATCTTCGGTTATCCCCACCGGATAAGAAACTGTACGGTTAGATAACTCTAATGTCATCCGAGTGGGGACTAGCTCGGGTAGAGATAATTGTTTCCAAACACTTAATGACATTAAGTTGATACTAGCACCTAGATCGGCTAGGGCCATACAATTCTCTACCCCGGGAAAGTTGCAAGGAATGAGAAAGCGACCCAGATCACCAAGTTTGGTTGGTAATTTCCTTAAAAGAACCGCGGAGCAATCCTCATTAAGTTGGGTTTGAGCAATATCAAGGAGTTTTTCCTTATCACTTAGAAGATCTTTGAACATTTTAGCATATTTAGGCATGTGAGCAAGAGCCTCGGCAAAGGAGATGTTGAAATTCAATTGTTTAAACATTTTTAAAAAGTTTGAAACTTGAATATCATCCTTGTTCTTCAACTTCTCTTTCCTCGACCTTGATGGATAAGGTATATCGGGTTGAGATGAATGCTTTGGAATGGAATTCTCACTCACATCCTTGGGTGGAGGAGGGGTAGAAGTAGAAGGTGGAGGAATTGGTGAAGGGGGCTCATTATCCTTTGTCACAATCACCGGAGTAGGTTTAGGAATCTCGGGTTCCTTATAACCTTTTCCACTTCGGGTGGTGATTGCTTTCATCTCCCCTCTTGGATTAGCAACGGTGTTACTCGGAAGAGAACCCGAAGCAGAGGTTTGATTACTTGGGAAGAAACTAGCCATCGTATCCCGTAAGTCATTCGTTTGACTACTTAAAGAGTTTCGCATATCATTCCTAAGATCGGCTCGAAGATCATTCCCTTGTTTCGCCATGTCACCTTTCAAGTTAATAATTTGGCTCTGAAGATTCTTCACCAGCGCGTCATTAGTCCTCATGTAAGTTTCAACCTCATGATTAAATGTTGTGGGTTGGTTGGGAGGAGGAGCTTGGTAAGCGGGTGGTTGATAGGTGGGTTGTTGGTAAACTTGATTATTTCCTTGAGGTGGATATGGGTTTCTTTGGGTTTGATATTGATTAGGAGCTCGAGGTTGGTTTTGATTGTTGCGATTGAAGTTGGTTTGGTTTTGAGGAGGAAAATCGGGTGGTGAAAGGAAGTTGTTTGAATGATAACTTAGCAAATTGCGGTCACGTTGAGGACGTGCTTGATAGCATCCCGTGGAAAAATTATCGTTAGCCGCATACACGTTTTCTAGATTGTCATGAGTAGAAGGACAATTGGTGTATGAATGAGGACCGCCGCAAGTCTCACAAGAAAGTGCTACAACTTTAACTTGTTGATACTGGTTCGTAGCCATGGTTAAGATATTTTTGTTCATTTCTGCTAGTTGGCGGGTGATTTCGGTCATCTCGGGGTTGGTTGAAGTAGAAGAAACATTGACTCTCGGGTTATTCCTTGAAGATGCGGATGAATCCCAATTTTTGTGATGAGTGGTCATGTTCTCTATAAGCTCTCTACACTCCTCAGGTCTTCTCTTCATGAATGTACTACCGGCGACAACATTAATCGTATCACGATCACGAAAAGTTAAACCATTGTAGAAAGTATCAATCAAAGTGACGGGGAGCATATTATGATTAGGACAACAATCGATCAAGATACTATAACGTTCCCAAGCATCGAAAAGCGACTCATCATGTTCTTGAGTGAAACCACTGATTTGATTACGAAGACTAGTTACCATGGATGGTGGAAAGTAGCGTGACAAGAATTTTTGAGTCATCTCGTCCCATGTATGAATAGAGTTTTTAGGAAGACGATCAAAGCATTTTTCAGCATGGTGGGATAAAGTGTGTGGAAAAAGGTGAAGGCGAAGAAAATCCATGGTAACACCGGGCAGTTTCATGCTTTGAGTGACGGTTATGAATTTATCGAGGTGTTTGTTGGCATCATCATCCGGTAATCCGCGAAATGGACAAGCGTTTTGAACTTGTTGGATCATGTGATGCTTCAACAAAAATTCAGGAGCCGTGATTTGCATCGGCGCAATCGGTCGTCCACGTCCATTCATAGTCGGTTGACATAGCTCCTCCATCGTACGAAGGTAGGATTGAGGGACATGGTTGTTATTGTTGTTATTATTCAAATTGGGGTGAGGTGGGTTGTTATTATTATGCACACCGGCCATATCTAAGTCTCTACGAGTCTCGGGCTCAGAATAAGACGAAGATCGAGTACGCATACACTAAAAATGAACTACAATATTTTTGAATTTTTATCTTTTTTATATTTTTTTTTGGATTTTTGAAAATTTTATTTTTTTAATGATTTTTATGCTTGAAAATAACGTTCCCAAAAGAACGGATCCCAAAATCCAACTTTTCTCACTAAAAACCGTTAATCTTTACGAAAAGAGCCGGTAGCGCTTGATTTAATGATTTTTGTGTGTGTCTTTGTGTGTTGTTCGTACTCGATTCAATCCGAATTGATCACGGTTAAAAGTGGAATTATTGGTATTGGTAACTAAAAGAGGGAGCTTTTGGTTATCTATCTCTACTTGTAAACATAAAAGCTAAACGGATAAAAACAAACGAGAAATCTAACCTTGATTTTCTGAATTTTCTGAATAAACCGATCTCTGAAAAACACAATCAACAAGTTTGGAATAAACTTTTTCTTCGGATAATCTTACCTTTTTCGGAATATCACAAGATTTTCGAATAAAAAGGCTTTCTTCGGATAAATGGTTCTTTCTCGGAGTAACTGGGAAATTCGGAAAATCAGCCTAATTCGGATAAACAAAAAAAACTTCGGAATAAACTAGTAATTTCAGAATAAGGACCTATATTCGGAATAATGAAAATCTTCGGAAAAACCTACTAATTTCGGAAAAACTCAAAAGTTTGGATAAAGCTAATATATTCGGAATAGCATGACACTTTCGGAATAATTGGGATATTCGGATTAAAAAGGATCTTCGGAAAAAGGGACTAAATTCGGAATAACAAAGAATTTCGGAAAATTGGCAATCTTCGGATAAACTATTGTTTTCGGAAAAAAAGGGTTATTTTCGGAATAACCCTAATCTTCGGATAAAGGTATGTTTTCGGATAAACAAAAGTTTTTCGAAATAACAGATTTTCTCGGATAAATTAAATTCGGAATAAGGGGGTAAGTTCGGATTAATAAACCCTTTTCCGAAGATAGGAGACAGGGCATATAACAGTATAGACACGAACCAAAATAAGCCAAAATAAGCACAACCAATTAAGCAATTAACCAAAACTAAAACCAAATTAATTTTAAGAACTAAATAAGCCACAAATTAAAAACTATAAAAACTCCAAATAATCTAAATCTTTAAAATCAACTTTTAATTGAAAATATTAATCTATCAAATCAACTTAATTAAAAATAAGCCAAACACTAATAAATCAACAATCACAATAAGCTAAACATCCACCACATTAAAACTATAAGATCAATCACATAAACAAATCAATCACACAATCAACTTGATTAAGAAAACTACATGATTAATTATATCACCACAAGATTAAAAAAGGTAATGAGAGATATAAAATAAGCTTGATTAAATTGAAGATTAAGATCCAAAATACAAGATTTAAAATGAAAGATTAAGAAAAACTAGAGAGAGAAAATTCTAGAGAGAGAAAGTAACTTAAAAACTAAAAACTAAAAAAATGACAATTAACTAACTAACACCTCCTAATGAACCATTAGGAGGGTATTTATAGGAGGAGGGGAGTGTGTTGCTTCTTCATTCTTTTCTCTTGTCTTCTCGACTTTTTAAATAACTCGACTTTGTCTCGGGATTTGTCGAATGATCAAATGAACTTGTCTTCTAATTTTCTTCTTTTAGTAGACTTGGTTCTTCGACCTCGTTAAACTTCTGTCTTTAGACTTTTTTCTTCGACAAATCTTCATAATAGGCCTTTGACTTCCGTTCTTCTTACACTTTTGATCTTTTGACTTCATCTTTTGTCTTTTTCTTCGATAAAAGCCCGTTAAAGCCCGTGTTTTCTTCCTTTTTCATATTTTTGTCCTAAAACACAATAAAAACATAAACCACGCATTATTCCGCCTTTTACGACATTAAATACACGTTTTGGTCTTGTTATTATTAGAAATAAATGGTAAAAGGATATGTGTTTTCACACTTATTAGTATCTCAGGTCGAAGGATAACTATTTATGATATACTTAATGACAAAGATCCATAAAGTAATATCACTTTAGTTGGAATAAGTCCTATATCTCGAATCATCGAATATCATCTAAATTTGATATGTAATCACATCAAGTATTCTTTCAAGAACTACTCCCACCAAACTTTAGATTTGTCTTAATTTAATAATATTCCCATATTATTAATCGACAACGGACAATTTAGAATAAAATTAATATTCATGGATATAAACATGCAAATATAGGATACAAAATTAACTAACAGAAATAAACGTAACCCAAACTTTACTTCATCAAGGTAATAATGTTTAACACCCCTTATCCAAATACTAAATCACAGATTTACATGAATTCACTAGCTAACATAAGTCCTATTCCCTTAGCATGCTCGGTGACTTTGCTACCAGACAATGCTTTAGTGAAAGGATCAGCTAAGTTACTATCTGTGTGAACTTTCAACAAATTAATTTCACCGGCAGCAACTTGCTCTCGAACATAGTGAAATATCCACAGAAAATGTCTGGCGCCTTTCATGACTCCAGGTTCATTGGCGAATATGATTGCGGCAGAGTTGTCACAATACATATCAGTAGGATTCTTTATTGAAGGCATCACTCCCAGATCATCAATAAATTTCCTAATCCAAACAGCCTCCATTGCAGCTTCTGAGGCAGCTACATACTCGGCCTGGGCAGCATGCATAGCTATTGTTGACTGCTTACGACTCTTCCAGTCTACAGCTCCTCCGTTGACGGTAAAGACATAACCAGTCTGGGACTTCATATCATCTTTATCACATTGCCAAGAAGCATCACAGAAACCTGTAACATTCAGTTCTGTGTCTGGTTTACCCCCATAAACAAGAAACATGTCTTTCGTATTCCTTAAATACTTAAGAATGTGTTTAACAGCAGCCTAGTGGAGCTTACCATGTTTCTGCTGATAACGACTGACTAAGTTCTAAGACAACGCCACATCGGGCCTTGTGTATCATACAACATGCATGATAGATCCTACAGCCGAAGCATAAGGAACTCTTGCCATGTATTCCTGTAAAACCCGCTTTATAAATCCATGGACATTTATTTCACGTCATCATAGATTTAATTAAAACGTTTCAGAAATTAATACACGACATGTATCAAAAATTAAGTAGCGTTCATAAGTAATATGTAATTATTATTTATTCAGACAAAAAAATAATACACTTTCGAATTTAGCACGAGGAATTAAAACCAAAACATGAACATCTAAATTATAGCACGAAACGAAAATTTAAAACATTTTGGTATTAGTTTCCTTTGGGCCGCAGCTTTTAAAAAAAAGAATAGGGAGTGGGCCTTGGAGCCCGGCCTGTTTGCCAAGAGAAAAAAAAAGACGGGAGTGATCCCATCCCCATGGTCATTACAGTAAACAAAAAAAAAGAGCTAGGGTTTCATCTCTATTGGTGGCCGCCGGCTATGAAAACAAAACAAGGAGGGAAGTAATTTTGGTTCTTCAAGAACTTCAAATTCGTGTTCATTGTTTATTCGTAATTCCGAATAAGGTAAATCATTCCTCATTCTTTCTTTAAATTATCAAAATCCAGTTAGTATAGCAAGAAAACGTGGGGGTTTGATGGTATACATGAAAACCGATAGTTATTAAGACTCTCGGTGGATCTTGGCGTACAGCCGAGACTTAGATGTCTCGGTGGTCTTTCTTTGCCCAGCCACGAACAACAACCAAACACAAACAGGGGGATACCATGTATTAAAAGGTCGGGTTGTAGTAGCCTAGTACCCAGCCGAGACCTTAAGGTCTCGGTGGAGACTTTGTTGATCAGACGCAGCGAGCCAAGAACCCAGCAGGGGGTTCGTTTGGTTTGTACAGGGGTGTTTGGGATTAAATTGCAGTAAGGGTGTGTTTGGTTTAAGCAGTGGGGACAGAAAACACTGGCAGTGGAAACTTTATAAGAAACAGTGGGAACTGTTATAGGAAATAGTGGGAATTAATTAAGGCAGTGGGAACATAATAAAAGCAGTGGGAATATATTATAATACAAGGATTTACTTTATTTAACTAAATCTTTTTATAAATAAGTTGTATTAAACAAATTTAATTAATTGTTTTGTGTTATTACTTAATTAGTAACATAAAAATTAATCCTTTTATTTACTTTAAACATGTGATTTGTTTTAATGATTTAAAATTTTAGAAAAACTAAATTGGAAAACCTTCCAGATTTTAGTAGTTCTATTTATGGCAAGTTACTATTTATAGTAATATTTTAATACCAGATTACAGTATATTACCATAATCAGAATACCGTATAATATACATTGATCAAGAATACAAGATATACGATATTCAGTAATCATTTAAAAAACAGTCAGAGATACATCGGACTATAAGACTTACCAGATTATACATAAACAGAAATAAAGAATAAAATAAATCAAACTAAAAACAGATAAAATCAGTAACAGTAAATAGTAATCAGACGACTTATTTCCGTCCATTATTTTTGTAGTATCCGTGAAGTCGGAGTCGATCTTTCAGCTTTCATTCTTATTTCATTTCTGGACACGAGGTACGGACTTCCGTCCTTTCAGTAAGGATTTCATTTCTATGCATGATTAGGATTCCCCGTCTTCAGCCAAATGTTTTCCCCAATATATATTTAAGCTTATCAGAAATCATGATTAATAACGAAATAAGTTGCCTGAGCATTATATACAAGCACGACCAGTTTATGTACTAGTTACGGAGGTACCGTAACCACGACACTAGAGGCACCGGTGTCGTGACTCACATGCAGGAGAGTGATATCCTGCATCGTCCCACTCATGTTCAGTTTGGCTATTTTTATATGTATGTTTAGTGGGGCGTATGGATGCATCCTAGGCTTATCAGTTTACAAGTTATCAGGGTGAATGTGGTGTGTGCTCTACATCCTTCACATTGGAGCTGATCCCTCCACCCAGCACAGTTATTTAGAGGTCACCCCTCTACAGCATGACGAGGTCACCCCTCCAGTTATTCATGCACGGTTGTTACAGCACGTGACCTATATAAGCTCTGGCAAATTAAAATACAGTAAATGCATGTTTTCAGATTTAATAGTTTGTAGAAATGCTAAAATGGATCCGGTGGTCTAATGTGGTGGTAAATGGTGGTGGAAGCCATTGTTGGCTTAGAGAGAGAGAAAGAGAGGTTGAGAGTAAAAGTGTGTGTGTTCCCAAAATGAACAAAATACAATCAACACCCCTCCTTGGAAGCTAAGGAGGGGTATATATAGTCACGCACACAACCTAAACTATACAAAGAGCCTAGTCTAGTCTAAATGTGCGTGACTATGATAACTAACGGGAATTCTTAAATGTCATCACATAAAGTGAGTTTCCAACAATCTTCCCCCATGGGACGACGTGAAGAATTTCTTACAATATTCTTCCTAACAAGTACAAAATAATTAAGAACAAAAGCTTTTCATGAAGCGTCTAATGCTGATGATGTCTTCTGAGGCCTTTGACTTCAAAACGACTCATCTTTAACTTGTAGAAGAAATACTGTAACGGCACGAGCTAAGTAACCCATACACTTCTGGTTAAGGAGAAGCTTCTGAATTAGCTTCCCCCTAATTCATGCCACGTAAACTTGATGTAGAAGCATTTTAAATAGCTTCCCCCAAGTAGATCAACAACTTTTCATCTCACGCTTGAATAATTCTTCTGAATTTTTCTTCCCCCTGAGAATTCAAGTTATGCATACCAGAAAGAATCAAGACACTTCTTCCCCCACATAGTTGAAGAAGGTAAATCAATCCCAATTATGAAGCTCAAATACTGAAGTGGACACTTTATCCCATTCATGAAGTTGACATCGTAATACCAGAGTCAATTAAGTCCCGGAAATGCACACGTATTCTTCCGGAGATGCACCAGAGTCAATTAAGTCCCGGGAATGCATATAGGATAATGATGATGAATAATTGCAACAATCAAACAATTAAACCTCGAATCAGTAGTGTACCGTTTGGAGATTGATAACGACACGAGTTAAAACACTGATTTTCTCTGCGGCTATGACAAATGTCATCCCGGAATATCTTCAAATCAAAAGAAGGTATGAAGTTCATCACGTGTACTCGTTGTGCGTTCAATGTGTCTTCTTCTTCCCCCTTGATGGTTTCGAAACTCGGAACCATCAATAAATTGTACGCACATGAACCTGAAATCTCGTGAGAATAATAAATAAGCTGAATTATATATTTTGTGAGAATCAGCTGTTGATCGAAAATCTCTTCTCATAAACTCTCCATGGCCACCTTTACCATTCTACGTGAAAGCAATTTGAAGTGACCACTGAAAGAATGAACCGGATACATCAAACGTGAAGCTGAATAAAAATCCTTCGATCTTGTGACTTAAGCTTGCACTATTGTTGAATGAAGAACGGTGGAGAAATCTCTAAGTACTCAATGCATCACTGAAGAAGTCTATAAGCACAACACCTCTTGAAATTATCCACGTCGACTAAGCGCGTGACACTGAGTACAACAATGTAACCCCTTTAAGTGATAGTTATCCGAGTCATCAACCATCCACCCCGAACCCGGAAACCAGATAACCAAGTCTTCATTCTAGGATTAAGCACTAGCAAGTTATCTAGTAAAAGATAAAATAAATACACGCCTTCGAAAAATCCGTCTTCAACGTCACGTAATTAATACCCGATCAAACAAAATCTGAAGCCACTAAAAAATCGCCCATTTTTCTTGGTCTCGTTTCAAATAAATTTCGTCACTTAGTCACTTCATTTTGTGAAAATGGACAGAAATAATATAAAACGAGACACAAGAATAAATTAGACCACCAAATCGACTATATAAACACGATCCAAGGATAGAACCGAGGCTCTGATGCCAAATATAGAAATGCTAAATACGATCCGGTGGTCTAATGTGGTGGTAAATGGTGGTGGAAGCCATTGTTGGCTTAGAGAGAGAGAAAAAGAGGTTGAGAGTAAAAGTGTGTGTGTTCCCAAAATGAACAAAATACAATCAACACCCCTCCTTGGAAGCTAAGGAGGGGTATATAAAGTCACGCACACAACCTAAACTATACAAAGAGCCTAGTCTAGTCTAAATGTGCGTGACTATGATAACTAACGGGAATTCTTAAATGTCGTCACATAAAGTGAGTTTCCAACATAGTTAATAATTCAGTTTCAGTATGTATGAACCAGGTTTCTCAGATGTTATACAGATTTCTACCACATGCTACATATCAGTCTCATAGTTTCATTAGTTGTTATCTATTCCATTACTTTCAGTACATTCTTATCATGCTTTTTATCCGTTCACTGAGCGTTATGCTCAGCCGTAGTTCCTTCATGTTCTAATGGCAGGTACACCGGGACGCTCTTAGGATTCTGAGAGCACGTGCATTTGGGATGGAAGCTATCCATACTTCTTATTTTATGTACTTACATTATTCTGCTTATTTAGACATTGTTTAGTCCTTTCTTTCAGTATTCTATTTTTCATGTTTTGAGCTTAGGTTGGATTACCGATGTTTGATTCTGGTATTTCCGTTATGGTCATTTAATGTTTTAGTACATTTACCTTATGCTTTGATGACACGCCATAAATACACGTAACGGTCCACTTATCCAAGTGGGGTGTTACAATTATGGTATCAGAGCTATAGGTTCGACCTGCAGGCTCTAAAACTTGACATGTGACTAGTGGGTAGTCACCAGGAACTTCCCAGATTTTGGCGTTGTTATCTTTCATGTTTCTCATGCATTTATCAGCCAGTTTTCTTTAGTTATCAGTCAGTTTTTCTTAAAATTTTGACTAAGTAAAAGGTTGGTACAGGACTGGCCATATTTAGTCGCATGTGCTTTTCTACGAATTTTGTATTGGTAAACCGACCCATACGCGTTTACTTTACTCATGTCAGATTCATGTTTTCAGTCAAATATTACTTAGTGAACCAGCCATAAACGTTCACCATCATTCAAGTCAAATTTCATGATTTTCAGTCGAAGGTCATTTTGTGAACCGATCCATAGTTGTTCATGACATGACATTTTATAAGTTTTGACTGGTATGGGTTGGACTACAGCCAACCATATTTATTCCCAGATGGTAAATTTCTATACATGACAGTTCTCATAAATTTTGACAGTTATAGATCGAACCAGAATCGCCCATACTTAGTCACATGTTTTCTTCTTTAAATTATGTTGATTGAACTATAGCCATCCACACCAGTTGTTGCTAAACCTCAGTTATCATACTCTTATGTTCCTTGTAACCATCCAGTTCTCACAATCCCAAGTTGATGTCATTTTTATGCTGACTAAGTTCATGTCTCCTTATGAGGATTATGTTTTTAGCAAAGTTATGATGTTTTCATGCTAAGATACAGAAGGGGTTACAGTTAAATCTTGTTTTCATAATAATCAGGTATTATCTTCATCAGTCATGTCTTCATGCTGACCATTGTTGAAATTCTGTTTAATCATATTCTTGAACCTTTATACAACCAACATTAAGTCCACGCAGAAATTTTCATCCTATCATGTTAACTGTTTCGGTTCAGTTGCTAACCAGTAAATCCAATTATTTTCCTTTGACCGTGTCAGACGGTTTACACCAGTATCGATCATATCAGCAAACCTTCAGCGGTACCACATGAATAGTATTCATCGTGTATTTCACGTACAATATTTCAAGTGTACCCCATGAACCTTACACCATGTGTATCGTTAATCGATCCTTAATCACCTCAGGCATTTCCGCTTGTCGATATCCTACCAGATGCTGATGTTGCTCGTGAGTTGAAGATTTTGCCAGATGCTGATGCTGCTAACACTTTGAAGACCTCACAAATGCTGATGTTGTTCATACTTTGGAGATCTCTCAAGATGCTGATGTCGTTCATACTATGAAGACTCTGCAGGACAAGGACGAAAACTATAAATTTGAAATTTATGACAAGAATAAATTTCAACAATCAGACACTACTGTTTCATTCCATACTTTTACCTTCTCAGCTAGATGTGACACTTCACTTAGCTAACCGTTCATTCAGAAGAGTGGGAACCGGAACCCAGCCGGCCACTCAGCAGAATATTTACATGAATCACGGTCATGATAATGATCGTCATAAAGTAACAGACAAAGTAGTAGTGACAACCACTGTGCTTATAATTGATCAGTCAGTAACCATCGGAACTCCGGAACGGACGTGACCAAAAATACAAGAGGTCAGTAGTCTAACCGGTCCGCCAATTCTAGCAGTTACCAAAAAAAAAATTTAGCCTTGTTCAGATTCATCTACTAAAACACGTGCCAAGACATCAATCAAGACATAGGTCTCAAGTATCATTTCGGAAGACACATATCAGGGCACCAGTCATGGTACACGTCATACGAATATCTTCTTAGAATACGAGTCAGAACTCATAACTCCAGTATGTTTCTAAACCAGGCCCTCAGTAATTTAGGGTACCTTTCAGAAAAAGGGGTATACCCATTCTATTAGGTCACGCGTGAATCAGATAAGTTAAAAAAAAATCAGTCACCACCACTAGAGTACTATTCAGGTTAAACACGTAGTATTCATTCTGTGAGGTTACAGACGAACACATTCAGGGAAAAATCTCAATGTTTACTTCACATGTTCATATGTTAGCTTTATTTTAAATCAGGTAGTTACCTGTCTCTCAGCCAGAAAAGACTCAACAGTACCAACCATGGTTATTAAAGTTATCCTTTCAGTTAACGACGAGATCCGTCTTACTAAATCCCAAATATATTCATTATATTTTCTGCCAGAAAAATCAGTACAAGTTGTTTCTGCCTTACAAGCGCGTGACTTATCAGTCCATAGCTATGAAGATTCTCTAGCCACCAGTTATAATCCGCTTCTGAAATTCTTTAAATTAATGACCAGTAGATTTCTCCAAAATTCCAAGCATAATTTCAGAAAGTTTTTCAGAAATTCCTTTCAAACCACGAGACAGAATTCTACATCGAGCTTGTCTCAAGAACGGAACCTGTTTTCAAAACTCTTATTTGCAGGGCTTCAGCTGAGTTAAAAGAGTTGCAACATTTTCTGCAAGAATTACATAATGATGCTTTATTCGCCCTAACGCACCACAGGAAGTGTATCATTTCAGTTTGTCAAAGAAGAAGGACGGTATCATGAGATCATGTATCGACCACCAAATAAATTTACCAGATCACCATTCTTAATCGATATTCATTCAAGGTATAGAAGGTTTATCTGACCTGCTATGATGCCTTGACATTTTTTTTCCAGAATAATTCACAATCATGCTACCATCAGTGGCGAGAGTAAGAACACGATGGTTGCAAGACTGCTTTTGCACATGCTATGATCGCTCTAAAATTCTAATTTTACTTCTGAGCTCCCAAATACCTCAGTTATATTATGGAATTGATGAATAAAATTTTCATGAATTCTCAGACAAAATCATCAGTTTATTCAGTGATAACATTCCGGTCTGCTAAATTCAAGAGAAGAACACGAGAATCATCTCCTCAGAATCATGCAGATTTTCAGACAGGAGAAGATTATATACGCAGTTTTCCGGATGTGAGTTATAGATGAACAAGGTGGCATTTCTGAACCACCCTATTTCAGCAGAAAGAAATTTCAGACAATCCTGCGAAGGTGAAGGCCATCACCTGATGGTCCGACCGATTCCTGTGAACGAAGTACAAAATTTTCTAGAACTCAATTGACTGTTACCGCAGAAATTGCCGACAGTTCTCCATAAGAATTTCTTCCATGGCTATTCAAACAGATTTCCACCAGAATGTTCCATAATCCCAGGCAGGATGTTGATAGAAGCAGTATCACACATTGATGCAGCTATGTTCATATCTAGATGCCTGACATACCGCAGGTTCGAGATAGAACGCCGTCATGTTAGTGAGTTACTACAATCCTTAGAAATTTCTGAGCAGAAATGAGACGAAATTCCATGAAATTGTTATTAGTTACCACAGACTCAGAAAAGTACGGTACTATCTAAGTCATTGTTAACCATGTCATCAGCCTGCGCGGTTTCTTTCATCTGAAGGGATTACGCAGTAGCGAACCTGTAGAAAATTTAGCAGTAAATTATTCGAATTCAAGGTATTCCAACGACCATTATATCAGATAGAATATATGTTCACGATCACGTATATGTTTACGTTCACTTTACGTTCACGTTATTTTCACTTTCACGTCTACGTCTTATTCACAGTATGATACTGTCTTAGTTCATCACAGGATTTAAGTTCTCGATTCACATTCATGACATTGTTCACGTTCAGATTCGTGTTCCATCTCCGTGGACACGTTCCAGGTCTGGTACCAGAGTTGGTCACAAAAAGCTTAAGAAACCAGACTCAAGTTAGCACAACTTTTCCATACCCAGGCAGATGTTTCACGTCTCAGGCCGTATCGTTAGGCATTCCTTCCCCAGTCAGTATATGTTCATGATACACCCACGTCCATGTATCATGTTCTCGATACCTTCCATGCTCAGCGTTCATCAGATAATCGTGAACCACGTTCACAATTTGCTCACGTAGCACGTTCACAATTGCTCACGTAGTTCGTCCCTATATATTTTCAGCAGCTTGCTCAGAGATATAAATGTTATCTTTTCAGAATATTTACACGTATCGTTTCATGTATCATACATGTTATAGTTTATTCAGTCTATCATATTCAAAAAATCCATCTTAAATATGGAACCAGAAACTGTTCAGCATCGTCAGGACATGGTCATCAGGACCAAGATGTTCATTATGTTTAGACCCTTGAAGGAATCATTTGAATGGGAAGCTACTCGAAACGGGGGAGTCCATCCGGACCTCTCAACACTTTTTCCTTCAATAAATCCAGTTAAGTTCTTTCAGTCATGTTACGTTACATGTCCTTTTCAGCCATGTCACGTTTAATGTTTACTTCAGTCATGTTACGTTTATACACTTTCAGCAACATCATGTTATAAATCAAGGAAAAACGATCCTTCAGCTTATATGTCTTTTCAGCCTTCATGTTCTTTCAACACATATGTCCTTTCGGTTTTTATAACTTCACCAGCTTATTACCTTTAATTCGAGGACAATTATCTCCTTTTTAGAGGGGAAGAACTATAAAACCCGGTATAGTTGTGTCTATAATTCGGGGACGAATTATTCTTTTTAGAGGGGAAGAATTGTAAAACCCGCTTTATAAATCCATGGACATTTATTTCACGTCATCATAGATTTAATTAAAACGTTTCAGAAATTAATACACGACATGTATCAAAAATTAAGTAGCGTTCATAAGTAATATGTAATTATTATTTATTCAGACAAAAAAATAATACACTTTCGAATTTAGCACGAGGAATTAAAACCAAAACACGAACATCTAAATTATAGCACGAAACAAAAATTTAAAACATTTTGGTATTAGTTTCCTTTGGGCCGTAGCTTTTAAAAAAAAGAATAGGGAGTGGGCCTTGGAGCCCGGCCTGTTTGCCAAGAGAAAAAAAAAGACGGGAGTGATCCCATCCCCATGGTCATTACAGTAAACAAAAAAAAGAGAGCTAGGGTTTCATCTCTATTGGTGGCCGCCGGCTATGAAAACAAAACAAGGAGGGAAGTAATTTTGGTTCTTCAAGAACTTCAAATTCGTGTTCATTGTTTATTCTTAATTCTGAATAAGGTAAATCATTCCTCATTCTTTCTTTAAATTATCGAAATTCAGTTAGTATAGCAAGAAAACGTGGGGGTTTGATGGTATACATGAAAACCGATAGTCCTTAAGACTCTCGGTGGATCTTGGCGTACAACCGAGACTTAGATGTCTCGGTGGTCTTTCTTTGCCCAGCCACGAACAACAACCAAACACAAACAGGGGGATACCATGTATTAAAAGGTCGGGTTGTAGTAGCTTAGTGCCCAGCCGAGACCTTAAGGTCTCGGTGGAGACTTTGTTGATCAGACGCAGCAAGCCAAGAACCCAGCAGGGGGTTCGTTTGGTTTGTACAGGGGTGTTTGGGATTAAATTGCAGTAAGGGTGTGTTTGGTTTAAGCAGTGGGGACAGAAAACACTGGCAGTGGAAACTTTATAAGAAACAGTGGGAACTGTTATAGGAAACAGTGGGAATTAATTAAGGCAGTGGGAACATAACAAAAGAAGTGGGAATATATTATAATACAAGGATTTACTTTATTTAACTAAATCTTTTTATAAATAAGTTGTATTAAATAAATTTAATTAATTGTTTTATGTTATTACTTAATTAGTAACATAAAAATTAATCCTTTTATTTACTTTAAACATGTGATTTGTTTTAATGATTTAAAATTTTAGAAAAACTAAATTGGAAAACCTTCCAGATTTTAGTAGTTCTATTTATGGCAAGTTACTATTTATAGTAATATTTTAATACCAGATTACCGTATATTACCATAATCAGAATACCGTATAATATACATTGATCAAGAATACAAGATATACGATATTCAGTAATCATTTAAAAAAACAGTCAGAGATACATCGGACTATAAGATTTACCAGATTATACATAAACAGAAATAAAGAATAAAATAAATCAAACTAAGAACAGATAAAATCAGTAACATTAAATAGTAATCAGACGACTTATTTCCGTCTATTATTTTTGTAGTATCCGTGAAGTCAGAGTAGATCTTTCAGCTTTCATTCTTATTTCATTTCTGGACACGAGGTACGGACTTCCGTCCTTTCAGTAAGGATTTCATTTCTATGCATGATTAGGATTCCCCGTCTTCAGCCAAATGTTTTCCCCAGTATATATTTAAGCTTATCAGAAATCATGATTAATAACGAAATAAGTTGCCTGGGCATTATATACAAGCACGACCAGTTTATGTACTAGTTACGGAGGTACCGTAACCACGGCACTAGAGGCACCGGTGTCGTGACTCACATGCAGGAGAGTGATATCCTGCATCGTCCCACTCATCTTCAGTTTGGCCATTTTTATATGTATGTTTAGTGGGGCGTATGGATGCATCCTAGGCTTATCAATTTACAAGTTATCAGGGTGAATGTGGTGTGTGCTCTACATCCTTCACATTGGAGCTGATCCCTCCACCCAGCACAGTTATTTAGAGGTCACCCCTCTACAGCATGACGAGGTCACCCCTCCAGTTATTCATGCACGGTTGTTACAGCACGTGACCTATATAATCTCTGGAAAATTAAAATACAGTAAATGAATGTTTTCAGATTTAATAGTTAATAATTCAGTTTCAGTATGTATGAACCAGGTTTCTCAAATGTTATACAGAGTTCTACCACATGCTACATATCAGTCTCATAGTTTCATTAGTTGTTATCTATTCCATTACTTTCAGTACATTCTTATCATGCTTTTTATCCGTTCACTAAGCGTTATGCTCAGCCGTAGTTCCTTCATGTTCTAACGGCAGGTACACCGGGACGCTCTTAGGATTCTGAGAGCACGTGCATTTGGGATGGAAGCTATCCAGACTTCTTATTTTATGTACTTACATTATTCTGCTTATTTGGACATTGTTTAGTCCTTTCTTTCAGTATTCTATTTTTCATGTTTTGAGCTTAGGTTGGATTACCGATGTTTGATTCCGGTATTTCCGTTATGGTCATTTAATGTTTTAGGACATTTACCTTATGCTTTGATGACACGCCATAAATACACGTAACAGTCCACTTATCCGAGTGGGGTGTTACAATTCCTCCTCTTCAGGAGTTGATGCATCTTTCTTATGACTTAAACCATGATCAACATCCATAGGGTGATAACCTTTTCTTGGAGTTGTGCATTTTGTACCTTTTTAATATCTTGTCAAGATATGCACTTTGACTAAGTCCAATCAGCCGTCTTTTCCTATCACGATAGATCTTAATACCCAATATGTATGCAGCTTCTCCTAGATCTTTCATAGAAAAATATTTACCAAGATAATCCTTAACAACTTTAAGACTTGGTATATGACTTCCCATGGTTAATATTTGTCATCAACATATAAGACCAAGAAAACTACATTACTCCCACTAGCTTTGCGATATACACATGGCTCATCACGATTCTGAACAAATCCAAACTTCTTGATTTCTTCATCGAGTCGTTTATTCCATTGTCGTGAGGCTTGCTTCAGACCATAAATGGATCGTTGAAGTTTACACACACGATTGGATATTCAGGATCAACGTACCCTTCAGGTTGCTCCATATAGATGTCCTCATCTAAGCGACCATTCAAGAAGGCAGTTTTAACATCCATTTTCAATATCTCATAGTCATAGTATGCGGATATATCTATGGGAATCCTAATAGCTCTAATGTCGGCTACCGGCGAGAAGGTCTCGTCGTAGTCAACACCATGCGTTTGAGTGCAGCCCTTGGCCACCAAACGAGATTTGTAGGATTGTATCTTTCCATCCATGTCAGTTTTCAACTTGTAAATCCATTTACTTTTCACTACTTTAGCACCAGGAGGTGGATCCACTTTCGTCCAAACTTCGTTGACATCTATGGAGTGCATTTCCTCATCCATAGCACCTTTCCACTTTTTGCTCTTAGGATCAAGCATAACAGATTTATAATTAGCAGGTTCACCGAAGTCACCTGGTTCATTATATTCAACCTCTATGTTTAGACTTAGACGGCTAGGTGCTCGAATAGTCCTTTCAGACCTTCGGATAGGAAATCAATTCCGGTGGAGGACCCAGACTTTCTGGCTCTACGGGAATTTCGCTAGTAATTTCAGAAGGTGATGTATCTTCATGATTATCTTCTAGATCATAGTTCCTCCCACTGAATTCTTGAGATACAAATTCTCTTTCAAGAAAATTTCCATATCTTGTAACAATAACTTTGTTTTCGGGTGGGAAGTAAAAGTAGTAACCCATAGTTTCCTTAGGGTATCCTACGAAGATACACTTCACAGATCTTTGATGGAGTTTATCAGCTGAGTCACGTTTCACGTATGCCTCACAACCCCAGACCTTAAGATAAGACATATTAGGCTTCTTGCCATGCCATATTTCATATGGTGTCTTACTTACCTTCTTTGTGGGAACCATATTAAGAATATGAATCGCAGATTCTAAGGCATAGTCCTAAAAGGATAATGGTAGAGTAGTAAGATTAAACATGCATCGCACCATATCCAATAATGTACGATTTCTCCTTTCAGATACACCATTTTGTTGTGGAGTATAAGGAGAAGTAAGATTCTGGACAATTCCACTCTTAGCAAGATAATCTTTAAACTCTTGACTTAAGTATTCGCCACCTCGATCGATCGAAGAGCTTTAATCTTCTTTCTAGTTTGCAACTCTACTTTAGCTTTAAACACTTTGAATGTTTCAAACACCTCAGATTTATGCTTACGTAAATAAACAAAACCATATCGGCTGAAATCATCCGTGAATGTTAAGAAGTAGCTAGCACCTCTCTTTGACACATGTCTAAGTGGTCTACACACATCCGTATGTATAAGACCAAGTAGACCCGTAGCCCTTTCAATGTTATCATTAAAAGGTTTCCTTGTCATTTTACCTGAAATACAAGATTCGCATTTATCCAATGATTCATCATCGAAACTATCCAAAAGTCCTTTCGAAAGCTTTTTCATGCGAGTCTTCCCAATATAGGCAAGTCTACAATGCCAAAGATAAGAAGAATCCAAGTCTAACTTTCTCTTCTTACTGATGCTAAAATTAGAATTATTATTATCATTGGTGACATGATCATTCATATCAATTTCAAACACACCATTCACAGCAATAGCAGTAAAATAGAAAATGCCATTCAAAGAAACACAAATTCCATTATTAGAAACAGTATGGTGAAAACCAAGGTCTATCAAACAAGAAACATAAACTACACCTCTAACAATAGAAGGTGCATAATGACATTTATTCAAACTCAGTACTAAACCCGAAGGTAAAACTAGCTTAAATGTTCTTATGGCTTCAACCGCTACTTGTGCGCCATCGCCCACTTGTGGAAATTGATCACCATAAGATAGCTTCCTTTCAATCTTAAATCACTGCATGGTATTACAAATGTTAATACCACATCCCGTATCATATACCCAAGAATTAGATTTGTATGATAGATTAAATAATTCAATCACAAGTAAGTTACCTGAAGTTGACGCACCAGGCTCAAACTTCTCCTTACTTGTACGCAAATCCTCAAGGTAAAGAGGGCAGTTCCTCTTCCAATGTCCATCAGCATGACAGTAGTGGCAATCTTTATCCTTTTGAGAATCATCCTTCTTCTTTGGAAGATGCTTCTTAGGTTTGTTCTGATAAGTCACAACTTGCTTGCCCTTATCAAGTTTTCCTTTGCCTTTATTCTGCTTATTCGATTGCGGTTTTGGCTTAGCAACCCTACCCTTTTGTATTGCAAGTACTTGAGGCGTAGTTGCATGTGCAGGTGCTTTGTCCTTCAAACCCTTTTCATAGTCTTTTTTTTGTAACCGTGATTTCCGACTCATTGGCCGACTAATCCACGGGGTTTGAGCCCACCGCCACACAGACTCAAACCAGGTAAAGTCCTCCCTTTTCAAGAGGTTGGCATGGCCACTTCAAGGTTGTTTGCACCTAGTGGGAATTGAACTTGAGACCTCACACACTTTGGAGTCATAGTCAATGAGCATTGCGTGCAAATTACTCAATGTCTTCCCCTCGCAATGCATGTTGAAGTTTCTGACAAACTCATTAAAGTCCTTGTTAAGGGACCTATTGATCAAGTTGATCGACATTTCATCGTCATAGGGTTTCCCTAGCACATAAAGCTGATCCAGCGTCGTTTTCATTTTCAAGTAGTGTGCACTAGCGGGTTGTCCTGCTTGATGTTTGCAGTTGTGCAGTTCGTCTACAAGATCGTAGAGCTCAATAGCTGGTGTCTTTTCAAACATATTGCGGAGCTCAGCAAGCATGTCCATTGGAGTATAGTACTCGAATTGTTGCTTGAGAGAAGCATTCATTCCGCTAAGCATGATGCAGGCTACATCAGAGTACCTTTTGTAATCAGCTTTGAAAAGAGCTTGGTCCTCTTCGGAAGCATCTTTAGCAGGAGGGTGAGGACAAGGCTGGTACAACAAATCAATAGTATAAGTCACCCTCAAGACAATCCTTAGGGAGCGATACCAATCATTGAAGTTCGGGCCAGTCAGCTTCTCGCCTTCAAAGAAAGTTTTGAGGGAAGAAGACACATGTTGAGAGTTGTTTTGGGGATGAGCCATTTCTACAGAAAAAGTTCATGTATTAGTATTTTCGATAATCAATACTTTGAAGAAAATAAAATTACCCAAGTTAATAAATTAACCATAGTATTTTCCTTGAATTACTAGTACCCATGCTGACATAAATTTACTACATTAGTTGATCTGCTAGTAATAAATGTATTCAGCATGGCAACTTGTCGAACAATTTAATTGACAAACTCATTTTGCAATTATAGTATATTAAAGGACTTACATTGCAAGTTTAATATCTTTGCATTGTAAACATGTTTAGTCCCTTTCTAATGCCTTGAGTTTCTAGATCTCACTAACTAACTCAATTAAGTCTTCTAATCTATTGAACGTAAAACTTTCAAGCGAGATCTCACTCATATGAATAGTTTTCTTTCCATTACAATCTTAATCCAAGGCTCTCACTTGACTAAAATTGCAACTTCAAGTGTTCTCAATTAGATAAAATTGTGGGTATTATTTTGATGTGTCAAATCAAAAGTTTATGTATGGAGAAGCATGCATACAACTCCATAGCATAAGTCTTTTTATAGACATTTTCTTGAAGATTAAATGACCACATTAAAGAATTATAGAGTGCTAGATTATTTGTTCAGTAACCATTATTCGTCGACGCCATTCTATAATCATTTGGGGAGCGAGGGCAATTTAATTTGTAAACCCAGCACACTCAGCCAAGATGAAATATCGAGATGGAACACTCTACGAATAAGGATACTAACTTATAATTAAAGCACTAGATACATTCAATAATAGGTCTCATTTAAACTTCTTAACAAATCTATTAGTTTTATATAGTTATTTAGTTAAATTTATATTTTTGGAAAAAATACCCATTGTTTACAACATTCTTGCAAAAATAAGTTAAACAAATGGCATATTTCGAAATATATTAGACAAGAATAACTCTAAGCATAAATATCATAAATATATGCTCTAAAAATAAATCACATAGCCACATGCATTTATTTATGGAATAAAATCTTTTACAACTAGGGTTTCAAATAGAATATTAGTCTTCCATAATTAAAGATTTTATGATTTCATTCAAAAATAAAAGTTATGTCAAATATTCGTAAAATTTATCACATGACAAGTTTTTATCCATGACAACATGCATGTAAATCATGGATCCACATAATCAACTAAAAACATGTAAAGATTATGTCTAAAATATATAATCACTTATATATAGTAAAGATTATATTGTTTTTATAGAATCGTTACCCAATTAATTTAATTACATGAACTAACAATTTAATCAAGTAATTAAACCTAAAGATCTAACATGTAAATAGGATTTACAAGAAATTTTTTTTCTTAATTTAGCAAATAACACAAAAAAAATTTCGTGTGATCTAAATAATCAGGTCCGAATTTTTTTTAAAAAAAAATGTATAAACCTTGAATCTCATGTTTTAACAATACAATTATTAAGATCATTAGATGTTCAATAATTATTACAATGTTAAAATGACTCGTGATGCCACTGTTGTTTTGTTAGATCTAACATAACATTTATTTGATAAACAAAACAATTAAACATCATAGCACATGCGGAATCGATTAGGATCAATTAACATAACATGCATATAACTAATTGAACATTAAAGTTAAAAGGGTATTTTACCTTTCAAAGTTTCCTAGCAAAAGAACACTTCAAACCAATCCAAGATTAACCAAAGGAGGTTAAATCTATGCTCTTGTACACACTCCTCAAACAAGCTATTCGACAAGCTAGGTCACGCGAGCAGAACCGTGTCGTAGTGGTGGAAAAAAACGAACCGGGTATGCACAAGGCTATAGTCGGCCGAATATGGTGTTTGGCAAGGTTTCAGAGATTATTTTCTTTCACTATGAATGAGCAAAGAAAACAAATGAAAGCCTTTGTATTTAACGTGTCATAAGCTAGGGTTTGGAGACAAATTATATATAGAGAATATATTGTTTGCTTTAAAACCAAAACTAAAAAACACAAACACACACCCCATAGGGGCCGGCCAAACATCCCCTTAAAATAGAGGGAACCAAATTATTATTTTTTTTCCATTTTTACAATTAACGTCCGTTAGTCATTTTCCATTAAATACTTAACGGTCGTTAGTCACGGTTTTTAACACTCGTTATTTAATTACATTTTAATAAATAAAATATAATTATTTAAATTAAATAACTCTAAACGTTTGTGTGCAATCTCATAGTCTCGAGTTCGATCCTAACACATGACTATTTAAAAACTAACAGAAATACTTTCTTTCCTTTTGATTTTCATTTTTTCTCGACACTAAATCATTTCCCTATCAAATGTATGTTAAACAATTTGTATACAACTCATATTCAATTAATAACAAAAAAATTTAATCCATAACGATCCGATATATTCTAAAACCACACCCTTATGAGAACACTCTAAGCACGGGTGTCCCATACTCCCATCGGCATCGGCTCTTACATTGATCTTAGAATGCTAAGCGCGGATTGAACCATGGCTAGTTCCGACTGTGCATTATCTATGTCGTGCTGAAGCTGTGAAATAATGCCAACACAACCATACACCGGATCACTCATCCGACATTTAGCCTCTTGATACAAACACTCGGCAGCATCACCCCTTAATTGCAGTGGGAGTTGCTGTTCAAAAAATCATTTCAACGCTCAGTACACAATAACAAAAAGCGAACGCGCGCAATATACACAAATATATACACATGAGAGATAATAAGGATAGGAAATTTTATTTACTTGGAGGGTTTTTGCAACATTGCTAGCACCATAGATTCTGTGTACAAAAGCAAATCTTTGAGGATCATTGGGAGGAAAATATGGAAAAAATATGCAATTCAAAGGGCATTTTTTCCTTACATACTTGCAAGCTGCACATCGATTTTTAATATTCATTATATTTTTTAAAAAGAAAATCTTTACAAAAATCTAATGAAGATCCTGTAAAATTTTGTGTTTTTATATAGTAGTGATGTATAGGTTTATGCTTATAACGGTCTTGTTTTTTAAATCTAAAGAATTATTTAAGGTATGTTACCGGTAGTGAAGAACTTCCATTTTCAATGACTTGTATATTTCACAATTAAACATTAATACTTCTTCTAATTTATGAAAAATGCAATGTAATAAAGAATATTGCTTAAGTTTCTAAATTTACAAGCAATATATAAAATATGCATTAAAACTTAAAAGTATTCAACTAACGCTGGACAATCACTTTCTGAACAGTCGTGTCGAGTTGTCGATGTACTACAAACGAGGCTACTGAATAAGAAATTGCCACAAACATTTCGTAATGTTTTATTTTAGCTACATTATATGGAGTATGTTTTTACCCATTTCACTCATACCAGAATACTTCAAAACCAAAGTCAGCCCGTCTTTAGTGAAATAAATCAAAACTGCCACATCAACTTCTTGATCAATTTATATCCAAGAAGAAACTGTACATATATGCACCAACGTACCATGAACAGTTCATAGCTTTTGCTACCAATATATCAACCTTTTATGTATCTCATGATCTTAACAGCATATAAAGTTAGAACCGGTCTGCTAACTGTGGAAATCGTTGTAGCAGCCACGTCACCCCTCTAATGGCAACCTGCATACACCCATTCAAAAAATACTCTGTCATATACGGAGTATTTGATTGTTGACACTTGACACGTATATGCTTCTCTATATTTAACGACAATTAGTTTTACTTTGCTTATTGTACATCATATTTTTGACTGTTGACAATCAAACAGGTAGGTTATTCGGTTGTCAAAGTCCAAATATTTCGACATAGAGAATATAAATGAAATCTAGTGAAAAAAAATTCTGCATGAAAACTACTATAGGACAAACATCAGCATGAACACAACAATTTCGGTTCATAAGATATGCCTAGCAAGTAATTAGTCTATGTTTAGTTATTTCACTTATAGTCAAACGCTATTAAAGATGGGTGCACCTGAATTGTTCATCCTAGAGATGCCATTTTGTCATGTTTACTTAAAATGCTTCAAATTGTTAAACAAGTCGAAAGTCGCCTAAAGCCTTATAGTTTGTTTAAACACCTGTGGCCACCTAAATCATTTTCTTATATAGCTTCTGCAAACATTTTAATACATTAACTCTAAAATCCAAATGAAAATGGACAAAAGAGTGTTGGCAGATCAACCCACCCAATATTGACCCGTTTTGACATGTTACCCAACCTGCCCAATGCAACCATTTTTACCCATGTCACTAGCAAATGGCTATCAACCTAATTCAAAGGTGCAATACCTACAACGAAAGCATCAGTGCAGGAACCAAGACTCGACACGCACCAAAGTCCCACAAATCACGTGGCTACTTCCAACATCTATTCCCACCCATCAGTATTTACTTAAATCTATCAGTATAGATTATAGAACGTTTAAGCATATCAATAGTAATCAAATGCGGAGTACTAACCAAAGCAAAGTCTCCAGGCTTCACTGCAGGCTCCACGATGTCTCTACCATAACTGTTTCCAGAAAGACAACAATATATATCAGTGGAGCAACTAACAAAATATAAAAGTTATATATACGTTGTAGGCTTTCGATCATGGATGCAGACACTAGAAGCAAAATGTAACTGCCCTACAAAGTTACCAATTAACCTGTAAGAGGCAGTTTTTCAGGTCATAAAACATGATACAGATATCAGTTAGCTTGACTCGTGAATCTGAGACCAACTGATCAATTAAACAACTGTGCAATCAGTGGCGGACGCAGGATATTGAAGTGTGGGGGGCAAAAAAAAAATTTGACAATAGCAAGGCAAAAAAATCTAAAATCCAAATAAAAAATAGAGTATTTTAACTTAAAAATGGAAGATTTCTAAGTTTTAAAGTGTTAAATGTTGGATTTCAATGCCTGAGTGTAATTTCGTCGTTTTGGTCTAGCCATCCCCCCGAACCATATACATAGGTCCGCCCCTGTGTGCTATTAACATATGCGTTACTGATTCAGTAACCTCCTGCACTTACACTATTTGGCGCTTCCCGTTGAAAACTTGTAACCGATAAAAGCTGCATCCCTTGCTAAATGGAAAAGGCTTTCCCTTCCATTCTGCAATTATTTACACCATCAATCAATTCATATGGAAATTGCAATGTTAACAGATTCTTATCCATTCGCACAGGAGGAATATACGCACAATCGATAATAAAATATCAAATAGACTTGGTTCTATAGGATACCTAAGTGCCAAGTCACTCCAATAGCTGATGTATCTTCACCAGATATATCATCAATAACAAATTGTAAATCTTGGCTTATGGTATATATAAACTTCTCAAAAAATTCAAGTATAGCCTGCAAAAAAATTTTACACCTCAACAATCAGCTTTATAAAATAATAAGGAACTCCAAATTGCATATTCAACAGCTTATGTTACTCACTAATACTCAAATAAGCAGTTGGAACAAACGATCCTAAAATACTTATTTACTGCAACAAAACGCAATTATACCTTGCGACCAACTATAGGTTTAGGAAAAACAAGATCCTCGTAAACACAACCTTCTGCAATGAGGTCCACAACCCTCGAAAGATCCCGGGAGTTGATTCCATCATAAAAACTTGTAACAACATCAGTAGCTGAATCCAACACATAAGAAACATCACCAGAAGATACCTCGTCTTTAGATAATGTTGATAAGATTACATCATTATTGTCTGTTGGGGCACTCCTCAATGCAAATTTATCTATATGTTTATTCCTTGTACTTGTTCTGTTACTAGTTACCATGTAACTGGATGATGATGTTGATGATGTTTTTGTAGTGGGGATGGATACCATGATGTTCATTAATGCTGCCATTTTTTGTGCTAACATTTTTTTTTCAGTTTTGAGCTTTGGTGTTGTTGAACAAGCAAAGATGAGATACATGGTAAGAGAAAAAGAACAAAATGAATGGTTGTGTTGGCGCCATGACTACTCTCACTTTTGTTTGGATAATATATATTTGACTTAAGTTATGTTCACCTTGACTATGTGAAAAACTTTTTCCAAGCTATTCGGTGAGAGCGAGCCTTTCACTTAGATGTACGCGACCTAAGCATGATATACTTAAACTCAATCAGGAAAAAGTACACGGTATACTCCTGTATTTTGTTTTTGTAAACGTACATTAAGAATATAAAATGTGAAAGAAAAAGAATACCCTTTACTTGAACATACAAAGATTAATGCAGTTAACAATAATAGATGTGAAATATCGTCTAACCCAAATGAAACAAGAGAATCCGGTTGCTGATGCAACTTGATTATGTCACGCGTTCATGGACTTGCAGAAGAAATTTGGAAAAGTTTTTTTCCTTAAATATTTTAACAGATAAATGATCTTCAAAAAGGGGTGTATCCTGCATTTTCATAGCTGATGAACCCACTTTACCCACATTATCATAGCTAATTTACCCACACTACCAAACAGTTTTTCAGCCTGTTACTCCACCCTAACTTCAAAGGAACACAATAGATAGTGTTATCCTTCACAGTAACTAGAGGTGCCAATTCCAACCCATACCAAACAAAAAAAGGTCAAGTTAGGTCAATTTTACAACCTTATGGGTTGGAATGGGTTAAGAGTCAGCAATTATCTGAAAGTAGTTTAAAATCACAGAATCAGATTTGTATTAGTACAAGTTTTTCCAAGATATTGTAAAAGGGGATATTGTGCGAGGTAAACATGCTAATCCGTCTAACAATGCAAATTAAAGAAGCTTACAAACTACAGTAACTTTCAATAATTATAACACTAAGATTTTATTTAGCAACAATTGGCCACAAGGCAAATATAGAAAATGAGAGCAAAATTTTCATTACATTATGCTACAGGCAGATGCACATGTATCAACCATCTCTTACGGTTTTAGAACGACAACTTAATTCCTCAATTAACTTGCCACAGCATCAAAATCACTGCCATATTATTCCTGACTACAAAAGAATTGATTGAACAAAACAAAACCACATTCTTATTCTACTCTAAACTTAGAATATTTCTCTTTTAAATCTCGAGCTATATCTTTGCCACCAGTTCTCCTAAGCACATTTACCGTTTTTTCACATGCAAAAAAATCAGGCTTTAAACCTTTCTTCATCATTTCATGAAAAATACTACTCGCACTTTGAACATCCCCTTTTCTCTGATGCAGCCTCCCAAGCAAGCTATACATCTTGTTAATCGCCGGTATCTTCTTCTCTTCCCTATCACGGACAAACTTATAAGCTTCATCGTACCTTCCGGCGTTAAAATAACCTTTGACAATAGCAAGATAGGTTGAAAGCCTAGGAGGCCGACCCGTACTAATTAACCTCTCCAAACTCTGGTTAACAAGTTCCATCTTACCAGCTCTACACGAATTCGTAATAAATATCTCAAACGTTATCTCATCTGGCTCAACACCTTTTTCCTTCATTTCTTCAGCTAAACTCATAGCTTCAGAAATCTTCTCCCTCTTACACAAACCACTCAAAACGTAATTATATATCTTAGAATCCGGTTCACAACCCACGACACGCATCTCACCTATCAAACCACGCGCCTCATCCAAACGCCCCCTCCTACACATATCACGCACCAAAACCCCGTAATAACTCAACTTCCTCTCAGTAATCTCAATCACAAACCTCGCCAACTCAAACTCATCAATACCACAAAGCATCTTAACCAACTCAAACACACCCGAATTCCTAACCGACCCACCAACCTCATTCAAAACACCCACCACCATCTCAACACACTCCTTCCCACGCGCCTTACTCACGCCAACCACATTCAAAAAACCAAACGCCTTATCATTCAAACATATCACCTCACTCTTAAACCTCTTCAACAACACCTTCATAGTCTCATAATCACCCACCCAACCACAATTATCAATCATTAAACTACAAACATCCACATTTCGACACATTTCCTTATCGTTCGCCCCGACCCAATCGAAAAACTCGACCGCCAACACTTTCTCACAGCTCATAACCTTAAAAACCTCACAAACAGATCTTCTAGACATTTCTCCATATATCTTATCCAGCTTAAATCTAACGTCACTATCTTTATTACTACTATTCTTAAAAGCATCTATCACTTGGCTAACTAGTATAGGTGACACGTCAGCGTGTTTTTTATTAGGAAAAGTGGAAAAATGATTGTTTGTTGAAATGGGTGTGTTTGGAAATGGTGTAAAAGGGTTTAAGGATTGAGAAATGGGTGGATTTGGATTAAGGGTTTTGATGAGATTAGGGTTTAAGAATAACCTGATGATTAGAAGCTTGTTTCTGGAGATATTCATGGTTTTGGTGTGGGTGTGATGATGGGGTGATCTTGTGAATCTATTTGGGTTGTGATGTTCATGTGAATGTCGTCATGGAAGACAAGGGTTTGTGTCAGCAGTTTAAAACCCTAAGCTCGGTCCAGCGTTTAATTGGTCCGGGTCAGTTTGATTGGTTTGATTCATCAAACCATAATTGTCAATTTTTCGCGAGACAAGTCAGACACGTTACACACTACAGATTGCCTCGATGGGCCTAAAAAAACCATGAACTAAACTAAACTGCTTAAACTATTAAGCTAGGTTTATTGGTGAACTATGGCAACCAGTTAGATAAAAAAAATTAATTAAACAATAAAAAATTTCATAACTTAGGAATACAAATTGTCGAACTGGTCGACTTGTGACCTTAAAGTCTCTGACCCAACCTCTTGAATAAGCATCTATTTGTTTATTTTTCTCTTTTTAATTTTTTTTTTCCTCCATCCTTTCTTTTACTTTCTTTTTTTTCTTCTTTTTTGGTTTGATTTGGTTGTTCCTATATCTTTTTTTTTACTTAGTACTTGTAATCTTAATCTTAATATTATATCTTAATACTTTATAAATCATTTAGATTTTTTTATTTTAGAAGTTTTAAAAAGTTTAAGCCTTAAACATTTCTTCTTTAGGAAAGATATGTATTAGTTTTGCTACATAAACATACTCATATAACTAAAGGTTAAAACTGAAAATTAAAGTGTCTTAATGTGTAATCAATTTTATAACAGCCCAGTCAACTTTAACTGTTATAACTAATGACATATATATTTTTCACTCACAAACGTCCAAAACAAATAAACATAGAATCTCTCCATTGATATAGCTAATAGTTAGACCCACAAGCGAACCTCTCCTCAATCACAGTTACACTTAGACCACCGGAATGCTCCACAACTTAATCAAGTTTTAAGGTATCTTTTGAGTTTTTTATATATATATCTCACAATTAATTAAGTTTTGAATAGATCTCTTGGTTTATAACTTTTTGACTTTTTTTACAACCATCGGTCGCCTCGGCCTTTTTGTTTATATCATTCGACATATGCGTTTCATTGACGCCGAGATGTTATATCACTCATTTGTGTGAGGCTTTTTTATATGATAAAATAAAGCTACTTTTGAAACCATTGTGAATTAGTCAAAAATCTTTCTAACGCTTAAGCATGAAACTATTAGAAGTTTATGAAAGAACTGTCATTTGAAATGAACGATCAAACCAAATGTGCCATCTAAAATAGATCATAAAAATTTAAAATATTTTGAAATAAGATATTAATGATAGGGTTACATAGATATTCATAATTCATATAAAATCTGATCGTGTGAATGTTGAAGTCACGTGAAACATACAAGTCAAGAAAACGTTTAACTTAATACGTTTGTTCGTCGCAAAATATAGTTATTGGGTACCCGCCGCCGCATTGCGTTGATACCCTGCTAGTATAATATAATCACTTTTTAACTTTATGTGCTCCAACCGATTACACAAGGTCATTGATAAACATGGTCTTAGAGTGCTAGGTGTGGCAACAAGCTAATACCTCCTCATTTGGGCTTGACTGATTGTCACGTCATCTATCACTCCAAGTTTCTAAAAACCCATGTTGTGGCAACAAGCACCCCTCTTCATTTGGGCTCCACACTGCCAATTTAATTTTTCTTCTCCTTTATTTTTAATACAACTAAATTCATATCTTAAAAATAAAATTAGTTACGGAAAATATAACAAATACAAATTATAAATGTTTTTCTTATAAGATCAAAAACACATTTTCAAACAAAATTACAAATTAAACCCAAAACTAAAAATAAACAAAATAAGAAGGTTATAAATGTAAATTTAATTTTGAATAAATTACATGGATGGTCCATGTGGTTCGGTAAAAAATGTAACTTTAGTCTCTCGACTTTAAAAGTTTCATATATAGTCCCTAACTTTGAAAAGAATAACACACTTGGTCCCTCCAGTTAACTAGTGTTAAATGGACTTCGTTATTATTTACATGTTAGTCCTTATTGTTAACAGTTATTGCATCGTTCATCCTTTATATTAACGAACATGTATAACTTAACTTTAAATTTCGGTTTTGTCCGTTTCTTTTATGTTTTCGTTCATTTTAAACGTTTTGTTCTCGATAAACTTAAAAAAATTCGAAAAAATTAATGTTTTTAAAAAAATAAAGTTCAAAAAATTAATTTTAATTTCGAAAAATAAAAAAATTTCGAAAAAGATTTTAAAAAGGTTTATTTTAAAAAAATAAAAAAAACAAATAATTTCGATAAAACATGTATAACTTAACTTTAAACTTTTTTTAATTTTTTTCCAAAATTAATTTTTTGAAATTAAAATAAGTTTTTTTTCGAAATTATTTTTTTTTATTTTTTTAAATAAACCTTTTAAAAATCTTTTTCGAAATTAAAAATTTTCGAATTTTTCTTATTTTTCGGAAATTAAAAAAAAAAATTGAACTTTATTTTTTAAAACATTCTTTTTTTCAAAAAAATTTAAGTTTATCGAGAGCAAAACGTTAAAAATAAACGAAAACGTAAAAGGAACGGACAAAAACGAATTTAAAGTTAAGTTATACATGTCCGTTAGAATAAAGGATGAACGACGCAACAACTGTTAACAACAAGGACTAACATGTAAATAATAACGAAGTACATTTAACACTAGTTAACTGGAGGGACCAAATGTGTTATTCTTTTTAAAGTTAGGGACTATCTATGAAACTTTTAAAGTCCATGGACTAAAGTTGCAATTTTGACCAAACCACGGGGACCATCCATTTAATTTATTCTTTAACTTTTATATAAAAAAAAGAGAAAACATTACTCTTCTCAGCCTTTTATCCCCAGCCTTTCTTCCCAGCCCTTCTTCACAACCAATCTAACAAGAACAATACCTGTGCGTTACACGGGTAGACGGTTTTCTATAAATTAAGAACTGTTATAACATCTCAAATAAAAAAAAACTTAATAAGTTTGAAATAAACTATTCTTTTATAGATACATGCAAAGTTTATAAAAAACTTTATAAGCTTGAAATTTCTAACATATCGCAAGAGTGAATCAAATACTTTGATCATATGGTGTAAATTCTATAAATAGAAATAACATTTATAAAAAAACAAAATATTTAAGGTCTTTCCTCCGACCTTGAATAAGTGCACCTACAAAATGATATAAAAAATATTCCCTTCGTCCCAATTTATTAGTCACCTATTGACTTTTTAAGTCTTTTCTACTAAACTTGACTTTAAATTATTATTTTTTTGTTATGTAATATTTGATGAAAATTATACCAAATGAAAATACATCTAAAACTCAATTCATACATATATTTTGCAGTATTATATAACACAACAACATTAATTTAAAGTCAAAATTTAGTATAAAAGACTTCAAAAGTCAATAGGAGACTAATAAATTGGGACGGATGGAGTAATATTCACCAAAACCTTGTACGGTACTTATCCAAATATTAAGTTAGTGTTCAATGTGAATTTGTCGTCAGGAAGACCACATATCATATTCTACAATCTTCAAGCAGATACAGTACAACCCAAGACGGCAAACAACTAAGATTATATTTTGACAAAACCCATAATTCGGGAATCTGTTAACACAACCACAAGTCAAAACGTTAGTCATGCTTTTGTGAAGTAGAGAGCCATTCATTTGTAACATAAACACAAACACCCACACAAATGAACTTGAAGATCAACAATACCATTGAAAAGCACATTATTTATATCAATAAATTATACTTAATTGGAAACAAACCTGAATGAAACCATGAAAAAACCATAAACTTTAATAGTATTAGCCTTTACATTCATTAAAAATCAAGCATGTCCATAAAGGTTTCACCGTCTCTGTCCTAATCAAGTTTTCGATACAACCCCTTCAAGCTTAACGGTAAACCGATGGATCCCATGGTTCATTTACACTGTCTCCTTTGAAAGAGATAACGGTCTCCTTTGAAAGAGATAACGGGTTGAAACTCTCATCCTCTTCAAGTTGAGCAGGTTCCGCTTGCTTTATCAGGGCTTTCTACACCTTCAAGAAAATCTTCATGAATGTCACACTGTAACGAAGAGAACTTCTTCCTTAATAGCATATGAGAAACCCTCACTCAAATCACCAATGACATTAATTTCACTCACAAAAACATTACGGTCAATATCCGCATTACTAATTCCAATCCCCTCATGAGTTCTACATCCTCTTTCAGTTGTTTTCACAACAATGAGTAAAAGACAGAATCCGACTTCTGATATGGTTTTTATTGTTTGCCATGTTTCCATAACAAATGTTTATTATATACTGCATTGTGGAGCTATGGTGTCAAGTCGTTAATTGAAATCCCCGTTTTATGGAAGTTAGGTAGAATAGATTTGTACTTATGTCTTTACACAAAATACATATAAAAACGTGGGATAATAACCAAGAATAAGTCAGATGAGGATCACCGAAAATTTGTGATGAATTTATGTGGCTAGGATTTATTTTAATAATGATCGTGTGGTTTTGAGGATATGCCATGTCACCTTTTTTTATCTGTGTAGTGCCAACAATAGATAAGGTAAATAAATGAAAAACAAAATAAAAAAGAAAATCAAAGAATAACTAAAAAGAAAATCAAGAAAGAATACAGAAAACAAGTGAGGCCCACTTTTTGTCGTTATTTTCGCCAGTTACACGGCGAGGGGGTCGTTTGGTGAGGGTCCATGGTGTGGCAACGAGGTTTGGCGAGGTGTTGGCGAGCGCCATGTCATTTTGGCGAAGTTTGGTCGCAGCCACACCTAGCTCTCTTATATTACTACCTCCGTCCTAAAATAAGTGCCCACGTTTGACTTTCGAAATAAATTTCGTGCAACTTTGACTCTAATTAACTTTGGTTGTGTTATATAATATTTGATGCAAAATATATGAATGGATAGAGTTTTAAATGTATTTTCATATATATAATTTTTATCAAGTATTATATAACACAAATAAACATATTTACGGTAAAAGTTTTGAAAGAAATACTGAAAAAGTCAAACGTGGACATTTATTTTGAAACGGATGTAGTACATTTTAATTAAAGGTGGTTAAATGGGCGGGTGAGTTTGGGTACTGGGTCAAACGAGCGTTGGTCCATTGGCTCATTAATATTTGGATTAAACGGACGCGGGTTAGGGACATGAGTCAAACTGTCTCGGTTCAAATCGTGCAAATTTTGTTTATATGTTTTTTGCATTTGTTTTACGTTTTCGTATGCTTTTTACGTTTTTGTCAATTTTTACGTCTTCGTCGGTTATTTTACGTTTTCATCTGATTTTTCTGCATTTACGTCGATTTATTACCTTTTCGTCTGATTTTGTACGCTCCGTCAGTTTTTAAGCTTTCGGCTGTTTTTTATGTTTTCGTCGGGTTTTTTATGTTTTCTTCGGTTTTATAACGCTTTCATCCGTTTCTTCTGGCGAAAACATAAAAACAACTTACGAAAACGTAAAAAAACTGGCAAAAACATAAATTAAAAAAAACTGAAGCAAACGTAAAAAACCGGATGAAAACGTAAAGAAGCAGACGAAAACGCAAAAAAGTGACGAGAACGTAAATCGACTGAATAAAACGTAAAAAATGACGAAAATGTAAACAAAAAACTGACAAAAATGTATAAAAAACGGACAATGACGTAAAAAAAGCTGACAAAAACGTAAAAAACGAAGGAAAACCGTAAAATAATGAGCGAAGACGGAAAAAACTGAACGACAATGTTACAAAACTGACGAAAACGTAAAAAATTAGAGTAAACGTACAAAAACTAAAAAAACGTAAAAAAACAGACGAAAACGGAACAAACTGGTTGAAAGAAAAAACTGAGGAAAACGTAAAAAATCTGAAGAAAAAAAGGTGAAAGAGCGTAAAAGAAACTCATGAAAACGAAGAAACTGCTGAAAGCGTTAAAAACTGACAAAAACGTAAAAATCGAACAAAAAATAGGCTTATTCACAATATTAAAGGAGATTAATTTCATATATCACCTTACTTTTAAATCAATTTCATATATAACCAAAGTGCAATTATTGAATGTATAATGTATAATGATTTTTAAAAGTAGGGTGATATATGAAATTACCCCTACTAAATGAGACACAAACAAACTCAATATTAACTAATGGACAAAAAATATCCATCACACATCCTCCGTAATACCCATTTATTCAGTCCAATGATTTAATGTTGTCTAAATAGCCCAATTAAAATAAAAGACAATATCCATCTATCCCATTAGTTTAAAACTATGGGTCCAAATAGTCCAATTTTAGACATATGGACATGATTTTCCATACAAATGATAATGACTTTATAATCGTCACTTTATATTTCTGACAAAGAGAGACACCATCATTAACACGAATGTGTCAATTTAGAGAACTAGACATGTATTCGCACATAATTGCGGAAAATTGCCTAACGGCAAATAATTAACAATATGTTAACTGATTAGGCGGTCGAACCAATAACCCGGTAACTTACTCTCACGCCAGAGTCTAATCGTGGGATGCGTTCCCAAGGTAAGCCTAATGGTGTCTGTTCTTTAGTTGTGCAGGGTCTTCATACAAGTTCACTTGGTGCAAGAGTCGGAGTCCTCAACACCCGAATTAAGCCTAATTCGGTTAAGCGCGATCCATCCAACTTTTGTATCAACACTGTATATGTGTAAAATATACATATATTGTGTTTAGGTTCTTACAGTACTTAGAGTGATAAGTAAATATATGTAAGATATCATGGTCCGTCTCCTGATGAGTACCCGGGGGACGAGGCAAACAAAATTTTATTTAAATTCTAGTATAAACTATTTAGCAAATACGTTGACACTAAACTGAGGGGACATGATGTAAAACCCCAAAAACCAAGGTTATTATTTTATCCTATTTTACGCATATTTTTTAAATTTTTGAGAAATTTTATCGTGAGATTATTTGACGGTTTAAGTTGAAACCGATAAACGAGGTTAAATTATTACATTCGACAAATTAAGAAGAATCGATAGTGATCGCGATACCGACGGATGCCCAAAGTTTATATTTTATTATTGATGGATCGATATTTGAAATTTCGAGATTTTTATTTTTATTTACGTGTTAAGTCGATTCGGAACCATTTTTACTTTATTTTGTGTGAGTATAGGCTTATAAATATGTTTTAGAAAGCCGGGATGAATCCCGACCCCCGCAAAAATTCAAAACCGACTAGTGAGTCGATTCCCGCCTTTAAAATATGTCGTTTAATTTTAAGGCCAAAAGATAGCTAAGTTGGCAAGAGTGGTCCCTCCAATTTTTACAAAAAGAAAGAATAGGAAAAACACACATCACATTACATTTCAAAAAAAAATTCTCTTAATCTTTCTCTTTTTGAGTCGCCGGCCACCCATCACCAAACCACCACCACCACTTGATTTTTCTTGTATTTTTGAAGAAACAAATCAAAGACCACATCTTGTAATCCCTTTGTAAGTATTTTTAACCACTCAAATCATACATGCATTCATATGATTTTTCCAAAAATTTATGATTTTTAAAAATGGGGTTTTGATTTAATTAAGCTTTATGCATGTTTAGATTACATGTTTGTAATGATAATTGATTATAAAAACAAGTTGGAAAATATTTTCCTTGGTGTTTTTGTTCTCCAAAACCCACGGCCCAAAAGGGGGTGGTGTTTGATATTGGTTTTGATCCTAATTTGTTATGGATACGTGTTTATTATGATATTTTTGAATGATTAAAACATGTTGCATGTGTAGTTTTTGAAATGCGTTTTTGTGAAAGATCATTCATCCAAGTGATATAAGGTGTTTATGATGTTTTATATTGTTCATATGGTGTTAGAATAGGTTTATGAATAGTTGGAAGTGATTGAAATGGTGATTTGATGTGAGTTTTAAAGTGTCATTTTTAAACAGATTGTTTAAGGCCATTTTTCGTAGTTTTAAGTCCAAGTCCAGGTCTTAAGGATTATATGTAGTTGTAGAGCTTTTCTCAAGCTTCGTTTTGATATAAGATAGAGCTTTTAACTCCAAACGAGTCAAAAGTTATGCTACTTTGAAATTTCGTGTACCGGGAGATGAAAGTCGACATACTCCGAAATTGTGTTCGATTTAAGGTCATATCTAGGGGACTATAACTAGAGTTTTAAAAAGGGTTGAGAGTTGTTGTTTAGTTATAAACCTGGGTTTTTGAGTCTATTTTTATACTTAGGAGTCAAATTTGCAAGTAGTATATTTGAAATATGTCAAAGAGGTCATACAATGTGAAGGAATAAACATGTCCGAAAATTGAAGTTTAGTAATGTGACGAGCAGTAGGTCTTAAAAGTGAGAACTTTTTATGAAATTTAATATGGGTTATCTACAGGTTGTAAATGAATTTTACAAATTTTTTCATAATTTTTGTGATGTCTAAGTGAAGGAAAACAACCTGTACATTTGGTGTGTACCGGCTGAATTGTAAAACGAGCAATACTTTTAGTTACGTAGATAAATGATGTGAGTCTAGTAACTATCACTTGTTTGGATTTGGCGTGAGTTTGTAATAATCAAAATTGACTTTATTTAAATATTATTCGGTACCTAATATGATATAAATGAGTTGACTCATTGCGCGTTTATTCACTAGGTGTTGTGATCAAATTTCCCGGGCATCCTCATCGTCGGTGATCGTCATCCATTACTTCGACTACTTCTACATAAAGTGTGAGTCTATAGCCTCGCTCTTTACTTATTTTAAAGGTTTTTACCCGCGAGGGGGATACATGCTATTTAAATGAAAATGAACATAAGTTATGAATGATTGTTGGACCCGAATGATGCCTTGAATTGTGTTGAGTACCTAGTTGCAAAAAGTCCCTAATTTCATGAACCGTTAGTTATTGTCTAATTCTTGTGTGAATTGGAAATAGCCGCTTATACAATTTGTGGTACTACGGGGTTGACGACCCAGTTTGATACGAGAGTTGTACATTGAGTACCCTCTGCGTACAAATATTTTGTATGAGAAATAAGGATTAATTGCAACTAATGCCTTTATAGGGGCAATGGTTTCATATTACGCCGGCATTTGGCGCGAGGTGACTAATTAGTTAACGGCTCGGTGTCATGAGCTCAAACACAATTATTAGTTAATGCTAAAGATAACAACCTTGAATAATAGATTGTTTGATGGACAATTCTATGAATGATCGTGAATAAATTTTATACACTTATGTTTCAAATGTGATTGCAAAACATATAGATTTCGCTCAACATTATTTGTTGACCATTTTAAGCATGTGTTTCAGGTAATCAAGGCTAGGATGTGGCGGAGCATGCTATGGAAAGTTGGTGTGGCTTTTGTAGTCTATTATGTTTTCCTCCCTTTTATCTAAACAATTAAATCTTATTTTGTTTAAAGTGTATGAATTTGGAATTTTGGTTGAGATTCGGTGGGGCCTAAACGCACTCTGTTGTAACTTTTGGGTTGGAAAAACTAATTAGACTTTGTTGTTGTACATTTTATAAATGTAAACTTTTCAACGTCTCTTTTGAGTCGTTATGTATGACTAGTGTGTGATGATAACTGCCTAGCACCCAAATTATGTATTTCCGTTGCGCATTTGGGGGTGTTAGAGATTGGTAATCAGAGCCACAAGTTGTAGAGAACTAGGTCGATTTTTGAAAATGTCCTAAACTATAACTTTGGTTTCTCAAATGTTTTCAAAAGCACACAACTTCTCCGCATGGCTCCGGTAAGATTACTTTTAGCATTGCTTTATTTATTTTTAGATGTATCCTCTATAACTGAAATGATTTCCCAAGCATTTATTAAGTAAGTACTATGGTATTGTATCGAGATTTTGTTAGAAGTATGTTGAATACTTATCATCCTAAATTTTTGGCATTGCATTTGCATGGCTATCATATCGTTGCATCATATAAGCATACGTACTACATTTTTTCATGTGCATGTGCATGTGTATATACGTTTTGGATAATGACCTTATTTACCCTCGAACTTTCTGTGATTGCAGAAATGTCGGAAATCCCACCTAACGGTAATGGAGAAGAAGAAGAGAGTGTTGGCAATAATGTTGTGAATCAAGCTGAGTTGGTTGATGTGCCAATTGGTCGACGAAGAGTTCTTGTTCCTAGACCTACCCGTATTTCTCATTTGGTTGGTATGCCAGGTATTAACCGTGCTCGTTTTGGTCATGCTGATATGTCTAACGCCCCAGCTTGTGCAAATTCTCTCCACGAGGACATTTCTAGAGTACTTTGCCCTGGTCCGAGGTCGTATGAAAATACTACCCATTTCTTTAGGAAGTTTGACAAGTTAATGTATGAACGTTATGTTGTGGAAACTCGGGTGATTAAAAGGTTTTATAAAAATGAGAAAGCTTTTCAGAAACTGTTGCCACGGACTGCAAGAGTTGAATATGACGGGATGGTAGTTAGAAGTGAGATGGATATTTTGAGGTCCATGATCAAGAATTTGAGTGCTAGCCTTGAGCAAACTAGAGAGGATCAAGCTATATTGCAAAGGATGTGAAGCTAGGAGCATCGTGTGAGGCCATCTCCACCGCAAGAATGGAGATTTGTTGATGATTCTGAGTATGCTACCAATGACTTTATGGTTCAACCGCCCGCCTGGGGTGAGTGTATTACTTGTGGGAACCAGACAACACTTGAGATCGAATCTACCTCGAGGAGGAAGAGAGTGGTGGAGTGTGACCCTAATGACAAAGGCAAGAGGATAATGGGCAATGAAGAAGATAGCGATGAGGAAGAACCCGAAGAAGATGATGATGATGAGCCGCAACCCAGGAAATCATGTGGATCACCTCGTGATTAGTTCTTGTTTTTAGTATTTCATTTTCTATTTCCTCGTTGTAATCGAACTTGTTTAGACTTGTGTACTATGGATTTGTGATGAACCTTAATATCCTTTTGGTTTAGTCGGTGATAGATTATAGTGACATGACTTGTCATAATTTTGTGGATATCAATGCAATCGATGTTTACCCTTCATGATCCATGTTACGTCTTTATTAGCTCTTTTGTGATGTGGTTGATGAATGCTTGTAGTTGTTGATGTACATGTTATACTTATATTATGTCCTGAAAAAGAAATCCTTCTTGATCTTGATGTGTATACTTATCATGTTCTTTTTCCCTGTGATTGCAGAGAAGGAGTAAAGAGGCATTTTTGGTCGTTTGTGGATCACTACTTGACTAGTCCTTCAATATGCCTCCCAAGTTGACTACTAATATTGTTAACAACATGATTCAACAGGCGATCGTTGCAGCTCTCGCAGAGGATCGTGCTAACCGAGTGCAAGGTGCTGGAAACAATGTTGGACCGCAAGGCCCAAGGAAGTGTACTTACGCTATGTGACAACCCTGGTTTTGAGGTTCGTCACTTAGTTTTGTTTTTTGCTAGTTACGTGTCTTTACGTGTTTATGTGCTAATTGGTGTGAATAGATTGTGGTATGGATATCGTTTCCGGTACGGGGTACCTTGTGAGTGAAACGATGTGTGATGATTTCATGTTCATGAGTTCACATGGTGGTGACTATGAAGTGAGATGGTGTTATTTAGTGGTTTTACGTATACGTATATGTATTATAGAAAATCGTATTTTTACGATTTACGGTTTAGCATTAAGAGGTCTCGGATGAGGTAATTAGTCATATGAATATTTTTCGGGATGGTTTTAAGTCATTTAGGACTTAGTTATAAAGTTTATTTCAAAATTTGAAATTTTTATTAAAAGTGTATATTTTACGTCTTTTACGGTAAAACGCGTAAATTTGACTAGTTTGACGGTTTTGAGGTTTTGGAAGCTTTAGGAGCTGAAATAAATTAAGGTAAATTAAGGTAATGTTAATAACATAATATTAAATAATAAAAATAAAAAAAACGAAATTAGGGGTGTTTGGGTCGGTTTAGACGCACCAAAGAAAAGAAAATGGGAAAAAAGGGAAAAAGGGAACCGGGCTTTTGTATATGGGCCAATGACTTGTTAGGAAAGTATAGAAAGCCTTATTTTTATCAAAACACTTCATAAAATCCCTGGAGATCAAGTATGGGTCGACATCCATGGAGAAAATTAGGGTTCTTCGTCAAAAATCTTGTTTTTCAAAAAAATCTAAGGTAAAATCTTCAAACCCTTTTCATTAAATTGTTTTTATGATTTCTTTAATCATCTTATGATGGATTTAGGTTTGGATTTAATTTAAAAACAGTAAATTAATGTTGTATTAATCATAATATGATGATTACATAAATTAGGGCTTGTAATTAGAGGGATTAGGGTTAATTAATGAGTTTGGTTTTGTTAAACCCGTTTTTAAAACTTGGCAGAATTTTGAGTCAATTGTTTTGATCATATTGGAAGTTTTACAAACTTTTATTTTGCGATCCACATATCCCTGGAAAGCTATTTGAAGTGGCTTTCCAATGCAAGAATCTAGAGTTAAGATAGAGGTCGGGAAGTGGGTCAAAAACAGGTTACAACAGTCGGAGGTCAAAACAGTTTTGAAGTCAGCCTATTTTCTTTTTAAGTTTTGGGTTGTTTGAGGTACTTAGGGTTGCGTTGGGATCTTCTCACGAACATGAGAGATGGTTTATATATTGTATTAAGTATCTGCACTTGGGCTAAGGTTGTGGTTTAGGGTAAGACCCTCTAATAGTAACAAACTTTTTGTAAGTTTAAAGTCAGTAAATTTGGAATGACAAAAGTATATATATATATATATTGGGGCCTTAACAGTAGCTTTAAGGTTGGGGCAAATGGGAGGTGTTAGCTAACATATGTAAGGGCATAAATAGTCCCTTTACAGAGATCATGGGTATGTTTAAGTGGGCTTTTGGCTTATAGTTTGGAGACCTAAAACTGGGACTGTTTTGGGTAAAATATTAACGGGACGGGTTATGAAGTAAAACGAGTTAAGGCTTTATAGGGGGTGTAATGAGATGCTTAGAGAATATATATGAGGTATATATATATGGGATAAGGTTAGATGTCCATCATAGGTTGATGAGCCATTTTAGTATTTGGTTCATGTTTTGATTATGTGTTTTTGGTTTGTTAGCTTTTTGCTAGTGCGCGGATGTTTGGGGAAGCTCAATCAGGTGAGTTTCATAGTCCCATGTTTACTATTGATATTGACTTCCAGATGGGATGGAAGAGACACTGTGTTGAGTTATTTTATAAATTGATGCTGTGAATGTTTTTAAGGTTTGTGATGGACTTGTGTGTATATTATGTGATTAACTGCTATGTGATTCTTGATTGTGTATGATTTGGATCAGGGGACACGTGCCGTCTCAGTTATTGTGGTTTGACAAGGTAGGGGCCTTGGGATAGGTACATAGCGTGATCGTCTATGGGACCAATGGAAATGACAAGGTGGTGGCCTTGGGATAGGTACATAGTGTGATCATCTATGGTACCATGGTGTTTGGTAAGGCTGAGGGCCTTGGATTTTGGTTTAGAATGTTTGATCTTGAATGTTAGTTGTTAATACATAATTGTAACACATTTTCCATGTGTTATTGTGTTGATGGTTGTTACTCACAGCTTTTTGGTATGATTTGGCGTTTGAGTCTAAACCTATGACTCTCACCAACTTTATGTTGACGTGTTTTAGTGTCTCTTTTAGGTGAGTATGTGGTTAAGCTTGAGGATAGAAGTGGCCAGATTTGGATGCATTAGGATTGCATATATAAGGAGATCCCCGTTCCTTCTTAGTTTACCTTTATGTTTTTTTTGTTTGATAAGTAATACATGTTGGCACCTATATGTTTTTTTGGTTTATGTTTATTGTTTGTCTTGGGTAAGTGGTAGGACTGTTACCTACTTACCTAGACTCCTGCATTGTTGAGGTATTGTCATGACATTTGTGTCGCCATTTTTGACATTATATTTGCATTTAGTTATCTCTATAGACACGCTATTGTTGTGATGATATCCATACGTCGTGCCCCATATTCCGCCATGGTGGGGTGTGACAGAATGGTATCAGAGACAATGGTTATAGAGAATTAGGTTGCCTAGTCGTGTAGCCTAATCTATAACTTAAGGGTCCCTGCATATAGGCGTCATAGGAGTATGTGTGCATTTTATAATATGTGTTTGGATGTTATTTATTGCGATGTTTTGACTAGTATGAATTGAACCATAGTATGTTCATACTTAGTCACATGTTATTTTCTTTTCGGGTTTGTGACTAGTGCGGGTTGAACCATAATCGTCCACGCTAGTCATTGTTGTATTTTGCTTAAATTGTACATTATAGTACATAATTTGGTACAAGGTAGTTTCTATCTTTTGTCGAGTTATTTTACATACCTGAGGTATGTTATTTTTTTTTGATGTTTAAGTCATGTTTCCTAAGAATCGTGTGGTGGTTCGAGTTACTAGGAGTACATGGGTAGGAAGGATTTTAAGCTGTTTCCACTCTTATGGGCGACATGACTTATAACTGATTATGTTTTTCGTTTTGGATTTAGTCTATGTTGTTTTAGCTAGACTATGGATTTCGGTATTCCAAGAGTTTTACTATGTTATTTTAATAGATGGGGTTTTGGACCTATTTGGTTATGTGGTTATGAGCTTATGTGAGTAGATGGATTTATGTGTTATATGTTGTATTGATTCTTATAAGTGTCATCATAGGAGGGAGTACATTGGGGAAAGGGTAATTGTATAAGTATGGTGGCCAACATAGTTATACAAGTACCACAACTTCAATAGGTTCTCAAGTATGATTGCATGAAAGAGAGTTAGTACATGCTTGTATATGATGAGATGTGGATTTTGGATATATTTATAATATATGGGTTTATGTAACGGCTGCCTACGATATGGCTATTTTTATTAGTGTGTTATATGTTTTGGGTTATAGTCGTGTTGTGTGATTATGGGGTCACACGATATGGTTTGGTTTTGGAGGTGGGATTTATGCCTTGTTGTGGCACGGTGAGATGGTGATTACTCGTATGGAAAAACGAGTGTATAAAGCGAATGATTGACTTGACAAGTATGATAACGAGTATGTTTGGGAGATTCGATAGGTATACATATGCGGATGTATATATACTAATAGATGTTATGTTATGATTTACGGTCGTTCAGTAGTTATTATAACTTGAACGTACCTAGTACTCTCTTGCGTTTAAACAATTTATTAGAGCTCGAGTTTGGTGGAGTTTCAACGAAGTTTTGAATCTTTTGAAGTGTGTCTTGTAGCATATTCTTTGAGTTTCGTATTTCACGTGTACGTTTTAAAGTGGTGTTCTTGGTTTAAGTATGTTGGAATAACTTGGGATTCCTTTTGAAATAATGAAATCTCTTGGTGTTGGGTCTTACATTTCTTTTGGTCGGTATATATTGAGAAAAAGGGGGACTTGGAAATCTATTATAGGGTTAGATAGTTGGTTGTATTCGGTAAAATAAGGGTAAGGTGTTGGAGTCGTGTTTGAAACAAGATGTAACATAAGATTTCTTTTAATCAACACTTATTTATTTCAAATTCTAAAAGACTTTCTTTAAAATAAGCGAAGTAAAATTTCTTTCTACTTACATAGTTTATATAATTGGGTTTAACCGATTCACGTCATTTATAATTATTAATACAAGGTTAAATTGAGTTTATGAAGATTTCACATACAATTTTATCTTTCATTAATATAAAATTGTTTTGGTCATAACTTGTTCGTTTTTAGAGCTTTTTGAGTGATTCAAAAGCCAAAAATTATGTACTCGGAACGTACTTTTCAAATATTCAGGAAGTATAGTCATGGGAGGTCAGTGGACTGGTCGGAATTGTTGTACAAGTGTCGGGTTCGAGGTTGAGTTTTGAATAGTAGTTTATTTTTATTTGGGGTGCACGGGATACCTAGTCTTTGGGTTGAGTTTTGAGATCGCCTAGAAGGTTGTTTGTAGATGGTTTGAGTCACATAGATGTGGGGAGGTAAAAAAATAAAATAATAAATAAAAGTATATTCTTTTGGAAAGGTCGGTCTTTTGCACGGTTTAAATAATATGTCGCGGGGCGTAATATGTTTTGGTTGCCATTGGGTGTTTCTTGGATTATTTTTCGTTGTCATGGGTCATTTTGAATTGATGCATGTTTTGGGTTTGAGTATTCTCTTGAGTCTCGTGGTTTTTGACTGGTTTTAATTGGTGCACGTGAAATGTCGTTAGTTATCCGTGGGTTTGATTCGTTGATCGTATCTGATGGATTCAGGATGTAGTTTTGGTTTCGTATTGTTCGGGAGCGTTGAGGTAGTCATATGAAAGACTTGGTCGCGCCTACACGATTAAGTAGGTGACCATGAGAGAACGGTCGGAATACCCTTAGTGGGGAGGAAAGAAGTTCGTAGAAGAACTAATGTGGTCTGATGAGAGGAAGTGTTGGTCTGTTAAAATGCGTGTAGAATTTCGCAAGTAGAACGAGGTAGGAATTTATTCGTATTGCCGCTAATAGAGGATGCAAGGAGGACATAGTTGAAACTGCTAAGGATGTTGTATGAACGCTTCGGGTTTACGTTTATGCATTTGGCTTCGCCAAAGCACTAGCGGTTTTCACGGTGTCAATGAACCAAGTGTGCATGAACGTGTATAAACGAGTTGTCATCGGGAGCATCGACGACGTCTTGATCTACTCAAATCTGAGAAGGAGAGTGAGGCGAATTATGTGTTGGTTTTGGAGTGGAGTTATACGCGAGATTTTCGAGTGTGAGTTTTAGTATTAAGTTTACCATGATGAGTAGTTAGAGATGATGGCATATCATGGAACCAGCAAGGGGCGAAGTGAAGAAGGATGAGGAAGCATTTTGGAGGCTGAAGAGGTGGATTGGATAATGAGCCGATCTTGGCATTATCGGAAGGACTGGATGAATTCGCGAAGCATGACGATACGTGGAGCAAGGAGTTGGATGTATACGAGAACGACAAAGAAAGGCGGTTGCTTATACGTTGCAGGAACTGAAGATTTGGAAGAACTGGATAGACTTAGTTAGTGGAGCTGGATTGTTATATCTGCCTAGAATGCTAGAGGCATTTGGTGTACGAGACGTAGAGAATGATCTATACGGATCATGAACGTCTCCAAAACATACTCAATCATCTTGATTGAACATTTGACAAAGATGATGGGTGGAGTTAAGTGATGTAAGAAAATTGCAAGGCCAAGTACCATCTGGGAAAGGCAAGCATGGTTGATGAGACTTGGAGTAAGAAGAATGAAGTGAAGCTGAGACGAACTTCAACTATAAGGATGACGTATTAGGGTGGTTTGGATGAAGGATGTAGGTTGCACGAGTTGAGTTGTCTAAAGCAGAGAACGCGTCAACATGTATGTTGCGTGGCTTGGACAATCATATGGAGAAAAGGACGTAGAATATACTTCCTACATAGGTAGGAGTAGCTTAGAAAGGGCCAAAATTGGTGAAAGTGACGAGAGTTGGGTGATAGTCGATAGACTGACTATTTCATCTCATATTTCAAGAGGAATGAGTAGTCACGTAGTTGAGAAATTGGAAGGATTGCATACAGATGTGATGGAATAGAGGGTGTTGCGTAAAAGTTAACCTAATAGGTATGGAGTGCCTTATGACGGACTATGGCAAGGGAAGAAACGAAGGGAAGCATCACATCGTGATATATGATATGAGTTGAGGAAGAAGAAGGAAGTGTGTATAGAAGCGAAGCATGAATGAAATAGGTCGAGATAGGAACCGAAGGTAAAACTTTTGTAGAGTCTAATGAGTAGAATAAAAGCACAACGCAGGCTAATACTGTCGTAGTATGGAAAAGGAAATGGCACTGACCTATACTGATTGTTTGGGAGGCTTAGTGTCGATAATCGAATGGATGAGGAGTTATAGGTGTGATGTGCCATAGGGATGAAGGGCTTGGTCTAACTGAGACAAGATGAAGAAAAGTGAGAAAGAAGTGTATAGGTGCTACTAATGAGCTATCCAAATTTAATGGAAGTAGCTGTAGCATGGGTTTGGATGGTAGTTGATAGACTAACTGAGATAACCGTCCTTTTGATGATGTGTATAGATCATAAGATGATTTGGATTGGAAGAACTAATGGATATGTGAAAGACCGTCATAGGTCACTTTATAAGGAAATTGGAATTTTTAAGTAGTTTGGGGTACGGACTAAAGGGAGTTGATGTACATGATTGGATATGAGTATATCCAGCTAACTGAGAAAGGATAGGCAAGTGAGATATTTATACTACCTTAGGTGTTACACTGAGGGCATGGGTGATTGATTTAGAGGTAGTTAGGAAACTCGTTAGTGATGACTGAGTTTTCATATAATGATAGTTATCATACTAGAAGTCGATAAATGCCATTTGAGGCACTATATGAATGGATAGGGTGAGTTGTCCCTATTGTGGACTAGAGTTGGTAAAAGAGGCTACTAATGTGGTAATGATGTTGTGGAAAGGATGAGAGCAACAAGGGATGCTATGTAGAAAAGGAGGAAACCACTAGAGTTAGTGACAAAGTTATGTTGGAAGTTTCACCCATAGTAACGGGTGGTACGTTTTGGTAAAATGGAAGAGTTGATGTAGAGTTTTGTAGGTCCATTTATGATCTTTGGAAAGATCGGACCATTAGCTTATGAGCATAGAATTACCTGGGGGAAATGAGTTGTATACATGATACATTTCATGTATTGAGATTGGTAAAGGTTGTTTGAGAATGCATTTTGCATGTACGGTTATTCGGGACTTGTGTAAGTAAGAGTCTTTGTTTTATCAAAGAGTCATCTATGAGATTTATTGACTGTGAGCTCAAGAGTTTGGCAATGAGTTTAATTATTTTTGGTTTGTATATGTGGTATTTTGAAACTTGAACTAAAGTTCACATGGAAATGAGAGGAGTTCGTTTAGAACAAGTATCCTCATGTGGTTTGTTGTTTGTGTGTTTGATCCTAAGGAGTAAATCTCGGGACGAGATTTCTATTAGGAGGGAGTGATGTGACAACCCTGGTTTTGAGGTTCGTCACTTAGTTTTGTTTTTTGCTAGTTACGTGTCTTTACGTGTTTAGGTGCTAATTGGTGTGAATAGATTGTGGTTTGGATATCGTTTCCGGTACGGGTACCTTGTGAGTGAAACGATATGTGATGATTTCATGTTCATGAGTTCACATGGTGGTGACTATGAAGTGAGATGGTGTTATTTAGTGGTTTTACGTATACGTATATGTATTATAGAAAATCGTATTTTTACGATTTACGGTTTAGCATTTAGAGGTCTCGGATGAGGTAATTTGTCATATGAATATTTTTCGGGATGGTTTTAAGTCATTTAGGACTTAGTTATAAAGTTTATTTCAAAATTTGAGATTTTTTATTAAAAGTGTATATTTTACGTCTTTTACGGTAAAACGCGTAAATTTGACTAGTTTGACGGTTTTGAGGTTTTGGAAGCTTTAGGAGCTGAAATAAATTAAGATAATGTTAATAACATAATACTAAATAATAAAAATAAAAAAACGAAATTAGGGGTGTTTGGGTCGGTTTAGACGCACCAAAGAAAAGAAAAGCGGAAAAAGGGAAAAAGGGAACCGGGCTTTTGTATATGGGCCAAGGACTTGTTAGGAAAGTATAGAAAACCTTATTTTTATCAAAACACTTCATAAAATCCCTGGAGATCAATTATGGGTCGACATCCATGGAGAAAATTAGGGTTCTTCATCAAAAATCTTGTTTTCCAAAAAAATCTAAGGTAAAATCTTCAAACCCTTTTCAATTAAATTGTTTTTATGATTTCTTTAATCATCTTATGATGGATTTAGGTTTGGGTTTAATTTAAAAACAGTAAATTAATGTTGTATTAATCATAATATGATGATTACATAAATTAGGGCTTGTAATTAGAGGGATTAGGGTTAATTAATAAGGTTGATTTTGTTAAACCCGTTTTTAAAAACTGGGCAGAATTTTGAGTCAATTGTTTTGATCATATTGGAAGTTATACAAACTTTTAATTTGAAATCCACATATCCCTGGAAAGCTATTTTAAGTGGCTTTCCAATGCAAGAAACTAGAGTTAAGTTGTAGGTTGGGAAGTGAGTCAAAAACAGGTTACAACAGTCGGAGGTCAAAACAGTTTTGAAGTCAGTCTGTTTTCTTTTTAAGTTTTGGGTTGTTTGGGATACTTAGGGTTGCGGTGGGATCTTCTCACGACCATGAGAGATGGTTTATATATTTTAGTAAGTATCTGCACTTGGTCTAAGGTTGTGGTTTAGGGTAAGACCCTCTAATAGCAACAAACGTTTTGTAAGTTTAAAGTCAGTAAATTTGGAATGACAAAAGTTTATATATATATATATATATATCGGGGCCTTAACAGTAGCTTTAAGGTTGGGGCAAATGGGAGCTGTTAGCTAACATACGTAAGGGCATAAATATTCCCTTTACAGAGATCATGGGTATGTTTAAGTGGGCGTTTGGCTTATAGTTTGGAGACCTAAAACTGGGATTGTTTTGGGTAAAATGTTAACGGGACGGGTTATGAAGTAAAACGAGTTAAGGGCTTTATAGGGGGGTGTAATAAGATGCTTAGAGAATATATATGAGGTATATATATGGGATAAGGTTAGATGTCCATCATAGGTTGATGAGCCATTTTAGTGTTTGGTTCATGTTTTGATTATGTGTTTTTGGTTTGTTAGCTTTTTGCTAGTGCGCGGATGTTTGGGGAAGCTCAATCAGGTGAGTTTCATAGTCCCATGTTTACTATTGATATTGACTTCCAGATGGGATGTAAGAGACACTGTGTTGAGTTATTTTATAAATTGATGCTGTGAATGTTTTTAACGTTTGTGATGGACTTGTGTGTACATTATGTGATTAACTGTTATGTGATTCTTGATTGTGTATGATTTGGATCAGGGGACACGTGTCGTCTCAGTTATTGTGGTTTGACAAGGTAGGGGCCTTGAGATAGGTACATAGCGTGATCGTCTATGGGACCAATGGATAATGACAAGGTAGTGGCCTTGGGATAGGTACATAGTGTGATCATCTATGGTACCATGGTGTTTGGTAAGGCTGAGGGCCTTGGATTTTGGTTTAGAATGTTTGAACTTGAATGTTAGTTGTTAATACATAATTGTAACACATTGTCCATATGTTATTGTGTTGATGGTTGTTACTCACAGCTTTTTGGTATGATTTGGCGTTTGATTCTAAACCTATGACTCTCACCAACTTTATGTTGACGTGTTTTAGTGTCTCTTTCAGGTGAGTATGTGGTTAAGCTTGGGGATAGGAGTGGCTAGATTTGGATGCATTAGGATTGCATATAGAAGGAGATCCCCGTTCCTTCTTAGTTTACCTTTATGTTTTTTTTGTTTGATAAGTGATACATGTTGGCACCTATATGTTTGTTTGGTTTATGTTTATTGTTTGTCTTGGGTAAGTGGTAGGACTGTTACCTACTTACCTAGACTCCTGCATTGTTGAGGTATTGTCATGACATTTGTGTCGCCATTTTTGACATTATATTTGCATTTAGTTATCTCTATAGACACGCTATTGTTGTGATGATATCCATACGTCGTGCCCCATATTCCGCCATGGTGGGGTGTGACACGCTAGTTTTATGAAATGTGGATCTACACCGCTTCGTGGAACTGGTGGGGCTTTGGAATTGTGTCGATGGATCGAGAAGATTGAAAGTGTGTTTGAAATTAGTGGTTGTTCGGAAGATAACAAGGTAAATTTTGCAACTGCTACCCTCCAAGACGATGCTTTGAGTTGGTGGAAGAACCAAGTGGCGACTGTTAGGCTAGAAGTGGCCAATGGGAGAACTTGAGATGCCACTAAGGCATTTTTAGCTAAAAGGTTTTGTCCTGAGGAAGAGCTGAGTCAGTTAGAAGATGAGTTGAGACACTTGATGTTGAGAAACAATGACATTGCTAATTATACCCGCAGATTTAATGAGTTATGTTTGCTTTGTCCTGATGCTTTTGCGGATGACCGCAAGAAGATGAGACAGTATATCAAGGGGTTGTAGAGTAATATCAAGGGTGAGACGACTTCGTCAAGGCCTACAACCTTTGATGAAGCAGTCCAAATGGCTCATGCGTTGATGGATGTGAAAGTCCAGGATAAGAAAGCTAGTGTGGCTGAAGGAAATGAGAGGAAATAGGAGACTGCCCAGTCTAGTCAGTCTCAAGGTCAAAATCGTGGAGGGCATCAAGGCAACAATCAAGGGCCGAATCGTAACTCATAGTTTAATCAGAGAAGGAGTGATGGGGTTAGAGCTACTACTGTGCCAAGAGGAAACAAGATTAACCCTAAGTGTGGTCGGTGCAATTTGTATCATGTAGGTAACTGTCTACCTGCATGTGGCAAGTGTGGAAAAGCTAGACACAAGACTTTGGAGTGCAAATCTAGAGGTGTGGCTACGGGTTCTAATGCTACTAGAGTGATGGTTTGCGTTGGTTGTGGAGAAAAAGGACACCATCAAGGGAATTGTCCTAAGGTTGGGAATAATCAAGGTGGAAATGCTGCTACTCCGATGTATGTCGTAGGAAATGTGGACAAGCCCCAAGGTCCGAATGTGGTGAATGGTACGTTCTTACTTGACGCTCGTTATGCTAGTGTATTGTTTGATTCTGGTTCAGATAGGAGTTTTGTGGATATACAATTCAGTCGCCTTATCGATAGAGAACCAATAGAGTTAGCAACTAGTTATAATGTGGAATTAGCAGATGGGAAAATTGTTAGCACTAATTCAATACTAAAAGGGTGTTCCTTAAAGTTGGGTAATTACGTGTTTGAGATCGATTTGAAGCCTATAGAGCTAGGATCTTTTGATGTAGTGGTTGGTATGGATTGGTTGATTTCGCATAGTGCGGTGATTGTTTGTGGAGAAAGGTTAGTCCAGATTCCGTTGAAGAATAGGGTATTAACTATGAAGGTGATGAATGTACTTCTCGTTTGAAAGTGATATCTTGCTTGAAAATGATGAGGTATATGGATGAAGGTGGTGATGTATTTCTGGCTCAGATCACTAGTGATGATGTGGTTGAGAAGAAATTGGAAGACGTGCCAGTAATTAGAGATTATCCTGAAGTTTTTCCTAAATAGTTGTCGGGTTTGCCGCCACCACGAGAAGTTGAATTTCGGATTGATTTGGTGTCGGGAGTTGCGCCAGTGGCTCGCGCGCCTTATCGATTAGCGCCATCAGAGTTGAAGGAGTTATCTGATCAGTTGAAAGAATTGATGGATAAGGGATTTATTAGACCGAGATCATCGCCATGGGGTGTCACACCCCACCATGGCGGAATATGGGGCGCGACGTAATGGATATTATCACAACATGGCGTGTCTATAGAGATAACTATATGAATAAGAAATGTCATAAAATGGTGACACGAAAGTCATGACAATATCTCAACAAATGCAGGAGTCTAGGTAAGTAGGCAACAGTCTTACCACTTACCCAAGATAAACAATAAACATAAACCCAACAAACATATAGGTGCCAACATGTATCACTTATCAAAAAAAACATAAAGGTAAACTAAGAAGGAACGGGTATCTCCTTCTATATGCAATCCTAAGGCATCCAAGTCTAGCCACTTCTATCCTCAAGCTTAAACACATTCACACCTGAAAGAGACACTAAAACACGTCAACATAAAGTTGGTGAGAGTCATAGGTTTAGACTCCAACGCCAAATCAGTTACAAGCTGTGAATAACAAACACCAACACAATAACATATGGACAATGTGCTACAATAATGTATTAACAACTAGCATTCAAGTTCAATCAATCATCACAATTCCAAGGCATCACGCCTTACCAACAACCACAATTTCCAAGGCATCACGCCTTACCAAACACCATAATTTCCAAGGTATCACGCCTTACCAAACACCATGGTACCATAGATGATCACACTATGTACCTATCCCAAGGCCACTACCTTGTCATTGTCCATTGGTCCCATAGACGATCACGTTATGTACCTATCCCAAGGCCCCTACCTTGTCAAACCACAATAACTGAGACGGCACGTGTCCCCCGATCCAAATCATACACTATCAAGAATCACATAGCAGTTAATCACATAAGTGCACACATAAGTCCATCACAAAACCATAAAAACATTCACAGCATCAATTTATAAATAACTCAACACAGTGTCTCTTCCATCCCATCTGAAAGTCAAAATCAATAATAAACATAGGACTATGAAACTCACCTGGTTGCTTCTTCACAAGTCCTCGCACTAGCAACAAGCTAACAAACCAAAAACATGCAATCAATACACGAACCAATCACTAAGATGGCTCATCAACCTATGATGGACATCTAGCCTATTCCCATATAAATACCTCATTGATAAGCTCTAATCACCCCATTACCCTTCCCTAACAAGTCCTTAACTTGGTTAAGTTTAATAGCTATCCCGTTCATATTTTACACAAAACAGTCCTAGTTTTTAGGTCTCAAAACTTTAAGTCAAACGCCCACTTAAACATACCCATGGTTTCTATAAAAGGAATATTCATACCCTTACATATGTTAGCTAACACCTACCACTTGACCTAACCTTAAAGCTACTGTTAAGGCCCCGATATATATATATATATATATATATATATATATATATATATATATATATATATATATATATATATATATATATATATACTTTTGTCATTCCAGATTTCCTGATTTTAAACATACTAAAAGTTTATTACAATTAAGTGGTCTTAATCTAAACCACAGCCTTAGCCCAAGTGCAGATACTTAATACAATATATGAACCATCTCTCATGCTCGTGAGAAGATCCCAATACAACCCTAAGTACCCCAAACAACCCAAAACTTAAAAAGAAAACAGGCTGATTACAAAACTGTTTTGACCTTTGACTGTTGTAACCTATTTTTGACCCACTTCCCGACCTCCAATTTAGTTCTCGTTTCTTTCATTGGAAAGCCACTTCAATTAGCTTTCCAGCAATATGTGGATCGCAAAATAAGAGTTTGTAGAACTCCCTATATGATCAAAACAATGACCCAAAATTCTGCCCAGTTTTTAAAAACGGGTTTAACTAAATTAACCTCATTAATTAACCCTAATCCCACTAATTATGTAACACCCCATTTTGGAAACATAAATATCACAGTAATTATGGCGTGTCATCAAAGCATACAAGGAAAAATGTCTAAACATTACTTGACCATAAAAAGGAAAATACCGGAATCAAATATCGGTAGTCCAAAAGTAAAGCTCATCACACACAAACATAGTATAATAAAGGAAAAGGACTAAACAATGTCCAAAGCATAAGTATCATAAGAAAGGAAACGCATAATGTAAAGAAGGCTAGACAGCTTCCAGTCCATATGCACGTACTCTTAGTGTCTACGAGCGTCCCTGAGTACCTACCATTTTGGGAACATAGAAAAGGAAAACGGCTGAGCAAATACGCTCAGTGCACGGATGTACAATAAAGCATGAATAGAATAAGCATATAACATAATAACAGCGGAAGAAAACTAAGTCCCGATTAACCTGGTTAAGTCTTGATAAAACTGGTTTAATAGTTTGAAAGTCTTATGTTTATCTTATAAAAACTGTTTGTCATATTTTACCATTAGCCAATATAGGTCATGAAAATCCATCGTGCATGAATAATTGGAGGGGTGACCACATCATGCAAATTAGAGGGGCTGCCTTTAATTTAATATACTGGTTTTTGGGTAGGAGGGATCAACTCCTCTTGAAGGATGCAAGGCACACACCACATTCACCATGTAATCCTGAATAAAACATGTAACTAGGATGCACCCATACGCCCCACATGATAAATATAAATAAATGGCCAAAAGCTGATGGGACGCTACGAGCAATCACTCCGCCGTGGTGAAGTCATAACATCAGTGCCTCTAATGTTATGGTTATGGTACCTCCATAACTAGGTGAAACTGGTCATGCATGTATATGGCTATAGGTAATCTTAATTAAACATAAGCAATCAAACACATAAATTATACTACGGGAAAACAGTTGGCTGCATACGGGGAATCCTAATAAGGAAAGAATGTCCATACTGAAAGGACGGGAATCCGTACCTTATGTCCAGTGAACGAGAAAGACGAACTGCGAGAATCCTACTTCCGAATCACTAGTGCTACATAAATACGTACATGAATAAGTATCTGCTTACTAAATACATAGCTGGTTTTATGTCATGTCTTAGCTTATTTTATGTGTTCTTACCATGTTTTACTGTTTCTAAGCCTTAAAATGTGTTTTATCTTATATTCTGTTTAATCTGATTAAGTATTTCTGGTATTTCATGTGTTATCATACTTACTGTGTAATAATAAGTAACTTTCCAAAAATAGCAGGTTTCCTAAAATAGAAAGTTTCCAAAAATAGAAAGTTTCCAAAAATAGAAAGTTTCCAAAAATAGAAAGTTACCAAAAAAGAAGGTTTCCAAAAATAGAAAGTTTCCAAAAATATAAAGTTTCCAAAAATAGAAAGTTTCCAAAAATAGAAAGTTTCCAAAAATAGGTTTACTGCTTAAAATAGATAAGTTTCTAAAATTAGAAAGTTTCCATAAATAGATTAGCTGCCTTAATTAAATAAGTTTCCATAAATAGATTAGCTGCCTGAAATAAATAAGTTTCTAAAAATAGCTGGTTTCCATAAATACATTAGCTGCCTTATTTAATTAAGTTTCTAAAAATAGAAAGTTTCCATAATTAGAAATAATCTGGTTAAATAAGCTAAGTATATAAGCCTAAGTGTTTTCATGATTATTTTCTAAGTCATATGATATAATGTATAGTTTAATAATTATTTCATGTAATTTAATTAAACTATAGGTTATAATATTTAATTAAAGTATAACATGTTTTTAATTAAATAAGCTAAATACTTAGGTTAAAATATGTATTATTATATGTTAATAATATAACCTAAGTCATGTTAATTAATTAATTATATCCATGGTTTTAAAATAATTAATTAATTATAAGTCTTAAATATATAAATACTTAGGTTAAAATAATTTCATGATCATTAATAATTAAATAACCTAAGTCATGTTATTAAATTAATCACATCATTTTATTAATTTAATTTTAACATAAGTTCATAAACATAAAAAAAAAACTAACATACACCATGAACCGGATCTAGGCTAAAAACATGAACCGGACATGAAATCGACACCGTACCCCGAACCAACTCGGGGTACCCCGTGTTTACCTTGCTGCCGTGGGACCCACACGCACCAACCAAGACCATATGGTCTTGGTGGTGGTCGGCTTGGCAAACCGAAACCCATTCGGATTCGGTTGCAGCCTGCGGCCAAAACAAACACCCCTTAAAAACAACCTTTTGATTTTATTTAACACCAAAACATGTTAGATCTATGCTTAATTATTATGTTTTTGTAAAAACATCTCATGTTCATAATTTATAAAAAGATTAAATCAAAAGAAAAGGTTTAAAAAGGTTTTACCGAATTCGTGGATCAAGAGGACGAAGAACAAACACGATCAATCACCAAAACTTCAAGATCAAAGATTAAAAATCACCTTGTATGGTGTTTGTAGGGTGGCGGCACAAAGAGACAAAGGGAAGGAGGTTTTAGGTTTTCTTAAAATCTTCTGTAAAGTTTATTTTGTGTAGTGTAAAAAGTAAATAACCCCCTTTAGTAATTTTGACAAATGGGCTTGGCCCATTTGTCCTTGTTGGCCGCGGGTAGGGACCCCACTTGGGTACCCGTACCTTTTTCCGTGTCTCGTTATTTAGTTACTCGTTTGTGATTATTTCTGTTCGTGTTTTAAATGTTCTCGTTACGTAAATACCGTGATCTAATATATTTAATTACGCTCGTAATAAATATATATACGTAATTAATAATAGTTAGTGTTTTAATTACGTTCATGATTTCATGATCGCATGTTCGTGATTAATTATCGTTAAATAATTATTACGTGATCGTGCATAGTAAATACTTATCGTGTTCTAACACTTCGTAATACGTAAACTCCTAACACGTAATCGTAATCATGCTATATTAGGAAAGTTTTAATCTAGTACGTACGATCCTAAGGGTACTATGCATGGTAAAAGCATGCGGGTTTTACAACTCTTCCCCCCTAAAAAGAATAATTCGTCCCCGAATTATAGATAAAGTAACTGGAAAAGAAGAATATACCCGAATTCAAAATATGAAATGAGGGTAAGAAGCCCGGATAGACTCCTCTGTTTCCCAAGTGTCTTCCCGCTCGGTATGATCCCTCCATAGAATTTTGACGAATGGAATCGTCTTCTTTCTCATGACTCGTTCTTGTCTGTCAAGAACTCGTTCGGGTTCTTCTATAAAAGTAAGATCTTCACGTATCTGTTCCAGTGGATACTGAACCATGTGAAGGGGATGATACTGGTACCCTCTGAGTAAGGACACATGAAACACATTGTGCACATGCGAAAGCTGCGGAGGTAACGCCAATCGGTAAGATACTTCACCGACTCGTTCAATGATATCAAACGGTCCGATGAAACGAGGACTGAGCTTCCCTTTAATCCCGAAGCGTCTAACACCACGTGCCGGTGAAACCTTAAGGAAGACGTGATCTCCTACGTTAAAGTGTATATCCCTACGATTCTTATCGGCATAACTCTTCTTACGTGACCGTGCCTCCTGAATCTTCTGTATAGCTACTGCGATCTTCTCATTTGTCATCTCTATGATTTCTGGTCCTTCGAGTGTTCGCTCGCCGACCTGATCCCAGCAGATTGGGGCGCGACACTTTCTGCCATACAACATCTCAAATGGAGCACACTTGATACTTGCGTGCCAGCTGTTGTTGTATGCAAACTCCACCAAACAGATGTATTCGTCCCAATCACCCGTCCATTCCAACGCACATGACCTGAACATATCCTCCAATGTCTGAATGGTTCGCTCCTACTGTCCGTCCGTTTGAGGATGAAAAGCCGTGTTAAGCTTAAGTTGTGTACCCCAAGCTTTCTGCAGACTTTTCCAAAAGCGCGAAGTGAATCGAGGATCTCTGTCTGAGACGATGCTGGATGGTGCACCGTGGAGTCTCATGATCTCTCGTCTATACGTATCTGCGAGTTTACTTACCGGATTTTCCTTGTGGATCGGTAAGAAATGAGCTGATTTGGTAAGTCGATCAACGATAACCCAAATTGCACCATGCTTCCTTTTGGTAGGCGGAAGACCGGTAACAAAATCCATGGTGATTTTGTCCCACTTTCACTCTGGAATATCTAACGGTTGAAGGAGACCGCCAGATCGCTGATGCTCGATCTTAACTTGCTGGCAGGTAAGACATTTGGAGACGTAAGTGGCCACATCCTGTTTCATACCACTCCACCAAAAGTACTGCTTGATGTCATGGTACATTTTAGTCGAACCAGGATGTATCGAGAATGGGGAGCTATGAGCTTCAGCTAACAAATCTTCCCGGAGTTCTTGGTCATCAGGAATACAAAGTCTAGTGCCCTGCCATACGATACCATCTGCATCTACTCTGAATTCTGTCTGCTTCTCCAAATTCTGTACTATCGCCCAGATTTCTCCGTCATCCTTCTGAGCTTCCTTGATCTTAGATAGTAACTCAGGTGCTACTCTAAGATTAGCCCAGAAACCGTGTTGTCCACGTACCATGATCTCGATGTCTAGTCGCTCCAAGTCTCTGATGGTTTCCTCTTCGATTTTAATGCCGTTGATCATTCCGGACTTCCTGCTAAGAGCATCTGCTACTACATTTGCCTTTCCGGGATGATATTTTAGATTAATGTCATAATCTTTCAACAACTCTAATCGTCTCCTCTGCCTCATGTTCAATTCACGCTGAGTGAAGATATACTTCAAGCTCTTGTGGTCCGTGAAAATGTCACATGATTCTCCATATAAGTAGTGCCTCCATATCTTCAATGCAAACACGACTGCAGCAAGTTCCAGGTCGTGTGTGGGGTAATTTTCTTCATAAGGCTTAAGCTGCCGTGAAGCGTACGCGATCACTTTCCCATGTTGCATGAGAACACAGCCAAGTCCCTTCCCCGATGCATCGCTGTAGATTTGAAATCCACCAGTACCAGATGGTAGAGTAAGAATAGGTGCAGATACTAGCTTCTGCTTCAGGTCTTCAAAGCTCTTCTCTCGATCTTCAGTCCAGACGAATTTCTCCCCTTTCCGCATCAGTTTGGTCAATGGTAGTGCTAGTCGGGAAAAGTTCTCTACGAACCTACGGTAATAGCCAGCTAAGCCTAATAAACTGCGGACTTCCGTCGCTAATGTCGGCCTTGGCCACTTAGTAATGGCCTCAACCTTCGCTGGATCCATAGTGATTCCTTCTGCTGATACAATGTGACCTAAGAATGCCACCTTGTCTAACCAGAACTCACACTTGGAGAATTTAGTATACAGCTGCTTCTGGCGAAGAATCTGTAGTACTGTACGAAGATGGTCTTCGTGTTCCTCCTTGGACTTTGAGAAAATCAGGATGTCATCGATGAAAACAATGACGAACTTATCCAGAAATTCATGGAAGATTCTGTTCATCAGATCCATGAACACTGCTGGAGCATTTGTCAGGCCAAATGGCATAACTACAAACTCGTAGTGGCCATAACGGGTACGAAAAGCAGTCTTAGCGATGTCCTGCTCCTTGACCCGTAGCTGATGATAGCCTGACCTAAGATCAATCTTGGAGAAGTGTTTGGCCCCTTGGAGTTGTTCAAACAGATCGTCGATGCGTGGCAGTGGATACCTATTCCGAATGGTAATCTTGTTGAGCTTGCGATAGTCTATGCAAAGACGCATACTGCCGTCCTTCTTCTTAACAAACAAGACCGGTGCGCCCCATGGAGATGCGTTCGGTCGAATGAAACCTCGTTCAAGAAGTTCTTGCAGTTGATCCTTCAGCTCCTTTAGCTCTATGGGAGCCATACGATAAGGAGCCTTGGAGATTGGTTCAGCTCCAGGAACCAGCTCGATACTGAATTCCACTTCTCGTGCAGGTGGTATGCCCGGAAGTTCTGCTAGAAACACATTTTGGAATTCCGACACTATAGGTTGATCCTGAATCGATGGAGATTCAGCATCCATGTCGTGAACCGTAGCTAGATAACCCTCGCAGCCATGTGACAGTAGTGCACGCGCTTGCAGGGTGGATATGACTTGTACAGACCGTCCGGGTATGAATCCATTATGAATGTACTCTGGTGCATTGACATCACCGAAGATAACTCGATATGAATGGCAGTCTATGGTAGCATGATACTTGGATAGCCAATCCATGCCCAAAATCATGTCGAAGTCATTCATGTCCAGCGGAAGTGCGTCGACGGGTCGAACCTTATCATCAAATTCTAGGGGAAGACTCTTGTATACATGGGTGATTAATTCAGAGTCCCTCAAAGGCGTGGAAATAGTAAGCCTATTTTCTAGTGGCAAGGGAGGCATCCTAATGTTCTTAGCATAAGTAGTAGAAATAACCGAGTGAGTAGCACCCGTATCGAAAAGAACACATGCAGCTTGACCATACATATACAAGATTCCAGTGATGGTACCTGTAGACTTGTTGGCCTGGTCTTGAGATGTCGTGTAGACACGCCCGGCAGTAGGAGGCGGCTTGGTATCAGCATGTCCTGATGTACCCTCCATCTCGCCCTTACGGCAATCCTTCATAATATGGCCAGGAAGACCACACTTGAAGCACGCATCAGTATTACAGCGACATGGTCCTGGGTGCCTACGGTGGCAAGTAGAGCAAAGAGGATGAGTGTATCCTCCAGCAGGTGCTCTGGCTGGCTGAGGACCTGATAAAACATTTTACATAAGACATGGTAATTGGGTACAAAGGACCAAGCGGATAATCGTAAGATTGAATACCAGTGATAGCTGGACGGCTAGGCTGCGAACCTCTCTGGTTCTGGTCCCTACCGTTTCCATGGTTCCTGGTAGAAGTTTGCTAAAGTGTCAGAATATGAGTTATAACATAAAACATAAGGAATTTCGTAAGTATTAGGACCTGCTGTTGTTGGAGTGCCCAACGTTGTTACGGTAATTGTCATTACCACCACGCCAATCTGTAGCAGAACGGTCGTTAGTCTGACCGTTTCCCTTGGGCTGATGAGGTTGCTGCTGAGTAGCCGGCTGAGACTGGTCCCCAGTTTTCTGCCTGGAAGATACATTTAAGAGATGAATAGTTGACATATGGAAAGTATACGGATTGGTCACCGCTTGAATACGAAGGTTTACCTCTTGTCGGGTCTTTCAGCTTCCCCGAACTCATCTCTCTCTTGCAGCATCTCCAGTTTTCGTGCTGCATCGGCCACTTGTGCTACAGTGTTGAACGTAGCACACACCAGATTGTTTGCGACCGATGTGCGAAGAGCCCACCTAAAGTGATGTGCCTGCTCTTCAGGAGTACCTGCTGCCGCACCAAGGAAACCAGCCAAGCGAAGAAAGCGCTGCATAAACTCGTTGCTATTCTCCCCAGCTCTCTGTCGGATCCCATGGTACTCTCTCTTGAGCTTGTCCTACTCAGCCTTGGGAAAGAACTGCCCCATTCATCACCACCTTCAGATTGCATCAATGCTAACCACCAGTTGAGTACATCGCCTTCGAACCGATAGCATGCCAACCTCGCCTTGTATGCGGGGTCACAACCCATAGCGTTGAAAATCTTCTCGATGTGAGCCAACCAGCTTTCAGCATCACTGGGGCTATCTGTCTTCTAAAAAGCTCGAGGGCGGAGCTTGTTGAATCTCTCCAGCCATACTGCTAATGTCACTGGAGGAGGAGGAGGAGGTGGCTGATTGTGCTGCTGATTGTTGGCAGCTTGAACTTCAGCCCTGATGTCATTCCTCAGTTGAGGAAGCAAGGCTTGCATTGCAGCCTGAATTGCAGCATTGAGCTGCTCCTGTTCGTGTGTGAGAACCATCTGACAGTATAACATAAAACGTATGATTAAACAGATCAAAACATAAAATATAATATATATACATGAAAAAAAAATTATACTAAAATTTCACGAGAAAAATTTTATGCAAGAAAATTTTGTGTATGAATGCATGATGCAGTTTTATGAAAACTTTTGTATGCTCGAGAGTGAACGCCTCTGGTCAGTTCACCCAAAACAAAAGACATAGCGAGGGGACGCCTATGGGTCGGTCCCAAATCTAAAAGTTTCGATAAAACACATGCGACTAAATAGGGCCAGTCCTGTACCAACCATTACTTAGTCAAAAACCCTGCAACAATGACATGTATATGTATGCTTAAAAATGATGAATGCATGAAAACAACTGTCAGTTCTAGGAAGACCGTAGTGACTACCCACTAATCACAGGTCATATTTGAGAGCCTACAGGTCGAAGCCTTGGCTCTGATACCATAATTGTAACACCCCATTTTGGAAATGGAAATATCACAGTAATTATGGCGTGTCATCAAAGCATACAAGGAAAAATGTCTAAACATTACTTGACCATAAAAAGGAAAATACCGGAATCAAACATCAGTAGTCCAAAAGTAAAGCTCATCACACACAAACATAGTATAATAAAGGAAAAGGACTAAACAATGTCCAAAGCATAAGTATCATAAGAAAGGAAATGCATAATGTAAAGAAGGCTAGACAGCTTCCAGTCCATATGCATGTACTCTTAGTGTCTACGAGCGTCCCTGAGTGCCTGCCGTTTTGGGAACATAGAAAAGGAAAACGGCTGAGCAAATACGCTCAGTGCACGGATGTACAATAAAGCATGAATAGAATAAGCATATAACATAATAACAGCGAAAGAAAACTAAGTCCCGAGTAACCTGGTTAAGTCTTGATAAAACTGGTTTAATAGTTTGAAAGTCTTACGTTTATCTTATAAAAACTGTTTGTCATATTTTACCATTAGCAAATATAGGTCATGAAAATCCACCGTGCATGAATAATTGGAGGGGTGACCTCATCATGCAAATTAGAGGGGCTGCCTCTAATTTAATATACTGGTTTTTGGGTAGGAGGGATCAGCTCCTTGTGAAGGATGCAAGGTACACACCACATTCACCATGTAATCCTGAATAAAACATGTAACTAGGATGCACCCATACGCCCCACATGATAAATATAAATAAATGGCCAAAAGCTGAAGGGACGCCACGAGCAATCACTCCGCTGTGGTGAAGTCATAACATCAGTGCCTCTAATGTTATGGTTATGGTACCTACATAACTAGGTGAAACTGGTCATGCATGTATATGGCTATAGGTAATCTTAATTAAACATAAGCAATCAAACACATAACTTATACTACGGGAAAACAGTTGGCTGCATACGGGGAATCCTAATAAGGAAAGAATGTCCATACTGAAAGGACGGGAATCCGTACCTTATATCTAGTGAACGAGAAAGACGAACTGCGAGAATCCTACTTCTGAATCACTAGTGCTACATAAATACGTACATGAATAAGTATCTGCTTACTAAATACATAGCTGGTTTTATGTCATGTCTTAGCTTATTTTATGTTTTCTTACCATGTTTTACTGTTTCTAAGCCTTAAACTGTGTTTTATCTTATATTCTGTTTAATCTGATTAAGTATTTCTGGTATTTCATGTGTTATCATACTTACTGTGTAATAATAAGTAACTTTCCAAAAATAGCAGGTTTCCTAAAATAGAAAGTTTCCAAAAATAGAAAGTTTTATAAAAATAGAAAGTTACCAAAAATATAAGGTTTCCAAAACTAGAAAGTTTCCAAAAATAGAAAGTTTCCAAAAATAGATTTACTGCTTAAAATAGATAAGTTTCTAAAAACAGAAAGTTTCCATAAATAGATTAGCTGCCTTAATTAAATAAGTTTCCATAAATAGATTAGCTGCCTGAAATAAATAAGTTTCTAAAAATAGTTGGTTTCCATAAATACATTAGCTGCCTTATTTAATTAAGTTTCTAAAAATAGAAAGTTTCCATAATTAGAAATAAGCTGGTTAAATAAGCTAAGTATATAAGCCTAAGTGTTTTCATGATTATTTTCTAAGTCATATGATATAATGTATAGTTTAATAATTATTTCATGTAATTTAATTAAACTATAGGTTATAATATTTAATTAAAGTATAACATGTTTTTAATTAAATAAGTTAAATACTTAGATTAAAATATGTATTATTATATGTTAATAATATAACCTAAGTCATGTTAATTAATTAATTATATCCATGGTTTTAAAATAATTAATTAATTATAAGTCTTAAATATATAAATACTTAGGTTAAAATAATTTCATGATCATTAATAATTAAATAACCTAAGTCATGTTATTAAATTAATCACATCATTTTATGAATTTAATTTTAACATAAGTTCATAAACATAAAAAAAAACTAACATACACCATGAACCGGATCTAGGCTAAAAGCATGAACCGGACATGAAATCGACACCGTACCCCGAACCAACTCGGAGTACCCCGTGTTTACCTTGCTGCCGTGGGACCCACACGCACCAACCAAGACCATATGGTCTTGGTGGTGGTCGGCTTGGCAAACCGAAACCCATTCGGGTTCGGTGCAGCCTGCGGCCAAAACAAACACCCCTTAAAAACAACCTTTTGATTTTATTTAACACCAAAACATATTAGATCTATGCTTAATTATTATGTTTTTGTAAAACATCTCATGTTCATAATTTATAAAAAGATTAAATCAAAAGAAAAGGTTTAAAAAGGTTTTACCGAATTCGTGGATCAAGAGGACGAAGAACAAACACGATCAATCACCAAAACTTCAAGATCAAAGATCAAAAATCACCTTGTATGGTGTTTGTAGGGTGGCGGCACAAAGAGACAAAGGGAAGGAGGTTTTAGGTTTTCTTAAAATCTTCTGTAAAGTTTATTTTGTGTAGTGTAAAAAGTAAATAACCCCCTTTAGTAATTTTGACAAATAGGCTTGGCCCATTTGTCCTTGTTGGCCGCGGGTAGGGACCCCACTTGGGGTACCCATACCTTTTTCCGTGTCTCGTTATTTAGTTACTCGTTTGTGATTATTTCTGTTCGTGTTTTAAATCTTCTCGTTACGTAAATACCGTGATATAATATATTTAATTACGCTCGTAATAAATATATATACGTAATTAATAATAGTTCGTGTTTTAATTACGTTCATGATTTCATGATCGCATGTTCGTGATTAATTATCGTTAAGTAATTATTACGTGATCGTGCATAGTAAATACTTATCGTGTTCTAACACGTACGTAATACGTAAACTCCTAACACGTAATCGTAATCATGCTATATTAGGAAAGTTTTAATCTAGTACGTACGATCCTAAGGGTACTATGCATGGTAAAATCATGCGGGTTTTACAAATTACAAGCCCTAATTTATGTAATCATCATGTTATGATTAATATAACATTAATTTACTGTTTTTATAATAAACCCTAACCTAAATCCATCATAAGATGATTAAAGAAAACATAAAAACAATTTAATTAAAAAGGGTTTGAAGATTTTACCTTAGATTTTTTGGAAAACAAGATTTTTGATGAAGAACCCTAATTTTCTCTATGGATGTCGACCCATACTTGATCTCCAGGGATTTTATGAAGTGTTTTGATAAAAATAAGGCTTTCTATACTTTCCTAACAAGTCCTTGGCCCATATACAAAAGCCCGGTTCCCTTTTTTCCCCTTTTCTTTTCTTTTTTTCACATAACCGACCTATACCCATTTAATTTTGTTTTTTTTCCTTTTTATTATTAATATTTGTATTAATAATATTACCTTAATTTCCTTAATTTATTTCAGCTCCTAAAGCCTCCAAAACCTCAAAACCGTAAAACTAGTCAAATTTACGCGTTTTACCATAAAAGACGTAAAATATACACTTTTAAAAAAAATCTCAAATTTTGAAATAAACTTTATAACTAAGTCCTAAATGACTTAAAACCATCCTGAAAAATATCCATATGACTAATTACCTCATCCGAGACCTCTAAATGTTAAACCGTAAATCGTAAAAACACAATTTTCTATAATACATATACGTATACGTAAAACCACTAAATAACACCATATCACTTCATAGTCACTACCATGTGAACTCATGAACATGAAATCATCACACCTCGTTTCACTCACAAGGTACCCCGTACCGGAAACGATATCCAAACCACAATCTATACACACCAATAAGCACATAAACACGTAAAGACACGTAACTAGCACAAAATAAAACTAAGTGACGAACCTCAAAACCAGGGTTGTCACATCACTCCCTCCTAATAGAAATCTCGTCCCGAGATTTACTCTTTAGGATCAACACACAACCAACAAATCACACGAGGATACTTGTTCTAAACGAACTCCCCTTATTTCCATGTGAACTTTAGTTCAAGTTTCAAAATACCACATATACAAACCAAAAATAATTAAACTCATTGCCAAACTCTTGACCTCACAGTCAATAAATCTCACAGATGACTCTTTGATAAAACAAAGACTCTTATTAACACAAGTCCCGAATAACCGTACATGTAAAATGCATTCTCAAACAACCTTTACAAATCTCAATACATGAAATGTATCATGTATACAACTCATTTCCCCCAAGTAATTCTATGCTCATAAGCTAATGGTCCGATCTTTCCAAAGATCATAAATGGACCTACAAAACTCTACATCAACTCTTCTATTTTACCAAATCATACCACCCGTTACTATGGGTGAAACTCCCTACATAACTTTGTCACTAAATCTAGTGGTTTCCTCCCTTTTCTACATAGCATCCCTTGTTGCTATCATCCTTTCCATAAACATTATTACCACATTAGTATCCTCTTTTACCAATTCTAGTCCACAATGGGGACAACTCACCCTATCCTTTCATATAGTGCCCCAAATGGCATTTATCGACTTCTAGTATGATAACTATGATTATATGAAAACTCAGCTCCCTCTAATCAATCACTCATGTCCTCAGTGTGACTCCTAAGGTTGTATAAATATCTCACTTGCCTATCCTTTTCCAGTTAGCCGGATATACTCATATCCAATCATGTTCATCAACTCCCTTTAGTCCCTATGGCATATCACACCTATAACTCCTCATCCATTCGATTATCAATAATAATCCTCCCAAACAATCAGTACAGATCAGTGCCATTTCCTTTTCCAATCTCGGCCTATTTTATTCTTGCTTCGCTCCTATACACACTTCCTTCTTTTTCCTCAACTCATACCATACATCACAATGTGATGCTTCCCATCGTTTCTTCCCTTGCCATAATCCTTCCTAAGGCATTCCATACATATTAGGATAAATTTTACGCAAAACCCTCCATTCTATCACATCCGTACACAATCCTTCCAACTTCTCAACCACGTGACTTCTCATTCTTCTTGAAATATGAGATGAATTAGTCAGTTTATTGACTATCACCCAACTCTCGTCGTACTTATTCCTCCTACCCATTATGTATCCCTTTCACTAACTTCGTCCTTACATTGCCCTTTCTAAGCTACTCCTATCTATGTAGGAAGTATAGTCTACGTCCCTTTCTCCATATGATTGTCCAAGCCACGCAACATACATGTTGACGCGTTCTCTGCTTTAGACAACTCAACTCGTGCAACCTACATCCTTCATCTAAACCACCCTAATACGTCATCCATACAGTTCAAGTTCGTCTCAGCTTCACTTCATCCTTCTTATTCCATGTCTCATCAACCATGCTTGCCTTTCCCAGATGGTACTTGGCCTTGCAATTTTCTTTCATCAATTAACTCCACCCATCACCTTTGCCAAATGTTCAATCAAGATGATTGAATATGTGTTGGAGACGTTCATGATCCTTATAGATCATTCTCCACGTCCCGTACACCAAATGCCTCTAGCATTCTAGGCAGATATAACAGTCCAGCTACACTAACTAAGTCTATCCAGTTCTTTCAAATCTTCAGTTCCTACAACGTATAAGCGATCGCCTTTCTTTGTCTTCCTCGTACACCTCCAAATCCTTGCTCCACGTATCGTCATGCTTCGCGAATTCATCCAGTCCTTCCGATAATGCCAAGATCGGCTCATTATCCAATCCACCTCTTCAGCCTCCAAAATGCTTCCTCATCCTTCTTTACTTCGCCCCTTGCTGGTTCCATGATATGCCATCATTTCTAACTCCTCATCATGGTAGACTTAATACTAAAACTCACACTTGAAAATCTCACGTATAATTCCACTCCAAAACCAACACATACTTCGCCTCACTCTCCTTCTTAGACTTTGAGTAGATCAAGATGTCGTCGATACTCTCGATGACAACTCGTTTATATACGTTCATGCACCCTCGGTTCATTGACTCCATGAGGACCGCTAGTGCTTTGGCGAAGCCAAATGCATAACCGTAAACCCAAAGCGTTCATACAACATCCTTAGTAGTTTCAACTATGCCCTCCTTGCTCCCTCTCTTAGCGGCAATACGAATGAATTCCTACCTCGTTCTACTCGCGATAATCTACACGTATTCTATAAGACCAATACTTCCTCTTATCAGACCACTCAACCGCTTCCACATCACATTTACTACAAGGCAACTCAACTTTTATCTGGCATTCCTTGAAATTTCTAACAACTCTTGTTTTTTGAATCATTCCATCAACAATTTCCTTGGAAAGACACTAACTACAACTCCTCTCACTTCTCCTACTTGCTCTACTTATGGTTCTACCTCACAGTAATAGGCAAACCTACTAAATTTCAGGAAATTTTCGAAAAACTTACATGACCTACGAACAATCATAAATACCTTTGAGGTATTACTTCCCCTTCCAACACTCTCTATGGCGCGTTACTTGTGCTAATATCCCACAAATCTCTATTCATCTCCTTGATACTCCTAAGAGACCTCATGACCACACTAGTTCGTCTACGAACTTCTTTCCTCCCCACTAAGAGTATTCTGACCGTTCTCTCATGGTCACCTACTTAAGCGTGTAGGCGCGACCAAGTCTTTCATATGACTACCTCAACGCTCCCGAACAATACGAAACCAAAACTACATCCTGAATCCACCAGATACAATCAACGAATCAAACCAACGGATAACTAACGACATTTCACGTGCACCAGTTAAAACAAGTCAAAAACCATGAGACTCAAAAGAAAACTCAAACCCAAAACGTGTATCAATTCAAAATGACCCATCACAACGAAAAATAATCCAAGAAACACCCAATGGCAACCAAACATATTACGCCGCGTGACATATTATTTAAACCGTGCAAAAGATCGACTTTTCCAAAAGAATTTATATCTTTTTTTTATTATTATTACCTCCCACATCTATGTGACTCAAACAATCTACAAATAACCTTCTAGACGAACTCAAAACTCAACTCAAAAACTAGGTATCCCGTGCATCCCAAATTATAAAAAATAAACTACTATTCAAACTCAACCTTTAACCCGACACTTGTACAATAATTTCTACCAGGATACTGACCTCCCATGACTATACATTCTGAATATTTGAAAAGTACGTTCCGAGTAAATAATTTTAGGCTTTTGAATCATCCAAAAAGCTCTAAAAACGAACAAGTTATGACCAAAACAATTTTATACTAGTTGTTTTAAAATTAAAGAATAAACTTAGTGATTAATGCAGTCCTTTTAAATGAAAGATATAATTGTATGTGTAACCTTCATAAACTCAATTTAACCTCGTATTAATAATTATAAATGACGTGAATCGGTTAAACCCAATTATATATACTATGTAAGTAGAAAGAAATTTTACTTCGCTTTATTTTAAAGAAAGTCTTTTAAAATTTGAAATAAATAAGTGTTGATTAAAAAAAAATCTTATGTTGCACCTTGTTTCAAACACGACTCCAACACCTTACCCTTATTTTACCGAATACAACCAATTATCTAACCCTATAATATATTTCCAAGTCCCCCTTTTTCTCAATATATACCGACCAAAAGAAATGTAAGACCCAACACAAAAGATTTCATTATCTCAAAAGAAATCCCAAGTTATTTCAATAGACTTAAAACCAAGAACACCATTTTTAAAACGTACACGTGAAATACGAAACTCAAAGAATACGCTACAAGACACACTTCAAAAGATTCAAAACGTCGTTGAAACTCCACCAAACTCGGGCACTAATAAATCATTTAAACACAAGAGAGCACTAGGTACGTTCAAGTAATAATAACTACTGAACGACCGTAAATCATAACATAACATCTATCAGTATATATACATCCGCATATGTATACCTATTGAATCCCCCAAACATACTCGTTATCATATATGTCAAGTCAATCAATCGCTTTATACGCTCGTTTTTCCATACGAGTAATCACCATCTCACCGTGCCACAACAAGGCATAAAGCCCACCTCTAAAACCAAACCATATCGTGTGACCCCAAAATCACACAACACCACTATAATCCCAAAACATATAACACAAAAAGAACAATAGCCATATCATAGGCAGCCATTACATAAACCTATATATATATACGTATACCCAAATTCCACATCTCATCATATACAAGCATGTACTAACCCTCTTTCATGCAGTCATACTTGAGAACCCATTAAAGTTGTGGTACTTGTATAACTATGTTGGCCACCATACTTATACAATTACCCTTCCCCCAATTCACTCCCTCCTATGATGACACTTATAAGAATCAATACAACATATAACACATAAATCCATCTACTCACATAAGTTCATAACCACATAACCAAATAGGTCCAAAACCCCATCTATTAAAATAACACAGTAAAACTCTTAGAATACCGAAATCCATAGTCTAGCTAAAACAACATAGACTAAATCCAAAACGAAAACATAATCAGTTATAAGTCATGTCGCCCATAAGAGTGGAAACAACTTAAAATCCTTCCTACCCATGTACTCCTAGTAACTCGAACCACCACACGATTCTTAGGGAACATAGCTTAAACATCAAAAGAAAAATAACATACCTCAGGTATGTAAAATAACTCGATAAAAGATAGAAACTACCTTGTACTAAATTATGTACTATAATGTACAACTTAAGCAAAATACAACATTGGCTAGCGTGGACGATTATGGTTCAACCCGCACTAGTCACAAACCCGAAAAGAAAATAACATGTGACTAAGTATGAAAATACTATGGTTCAATTCATACTAGTCAAAACATCGCAATAAATAACATCCAAACACATCAATTATTATAAAATGCACAAATACTCCTATGACGCCTATATGCAGGGACCCTTAAGCAATAGACTAGGCTACGCGACTAGGCAACCTAATTCTCTATAACCATTGTCTCTGATACCATTCTGTCACACCCCACCATGGCGGAATATGGGGCGCGACGTAATGGATATTATCACAACATGGTGTGTCTATAGAGATAACTATATGAATAAGAAATGTCATAAAATGGTGACACGAAAGTCATGACAATATCTCAACAAATGTAGGAGTCTAGGTAAGTAGGTAACAGTCCTACCACTTACCCAAGACAAACAATAAACATAAACCCAACAAACATATAGGTGCCAACATGTATCACTTATCAAAAAAACATAAAGGTAAACTAAGAAGGAACGGGGATCTCCTTCTATATGCAATCCTAAGGCATCCAAGTCTAGCCACTTCTATCCTCAAGCTTAAACACATTCACACCTGAAAGAGACACTAAAACACGTCAACATAAAGTTGGTGAGAGTCATAGGTTTAGACTCCAACGCCAAATCAGTTACAAGTTGTGAATAACAAACACCAACACAATAACATATGGACAATGTGCTACAATAATGTATTAACAACTAGCATTCAAGTTCAATCAATCATCACAATTCCAAGGCATCACGCCTTACCAACAACCAAAATTCCAAGGCATAACGCCTTACCAAACACCATAATTTCCAAGGCATCACGCCTTACCAAACACCATGGTACCATAGATGATCACACTATGTACCTATCCCAAGGCCACTACCTTGTCATTATCCATTGGTCCCATAGACGATCAAGCTATGTACCTATCCCAAGGTCCCTACCTTGTCAAACCACAATAACTGAGACGGCACGTGTCCCCCGATCCAAATCATACACAATCAAGAATCACATAGCAGTTAATCACATAAGTGCACACACAAGTCCATCACAAAACCATAAAAACATTCACAGCATCAATTTATAAGTAACTCAACACAGTGTCTCTTCCATCCCATCTGGAAGTCAAAATCAATAATAAACATGGGACTATGAAACTCACCTGATTTCTTCTTCACAAGTCCTCGCACTAGCAACAAGCTAACAAACCAAAAACACGCAATCAATACACGAACCAATCACTAAGATGGCTCATCAACCTATGATGGACATCTAGCCTATTCCCATATAAATACCTCATTGATAAGCTCTAATCTCCCCATTACCCTTCCCTAACAAGTCCTTAACTTGGTTAAGTTTAATAGCTATCCCGTTCATATTTTACACAAAACAGTCCCAGTTTTTAGGTCTCAAAACTTTAAGTCAAACGCCCACTTAAACATACCCATGGTTTCTGTAAAAGGAATATTCATACCCTTACATATGTTAGCTAACACCTCCCACTTGCCCTAACCTTAAAGCTACTGTTAAGGCCCTGATATATATATATACTTTTGTCATTCCAGATTTCCTAATTTTAAACATACTAAAAGTTTGTTACAATTAAGGGGTCTTACCCTAAACCACAACCTTAGCCCAAGTGCAGATACTTACCACAATATATAAACCATCTCTCATGCTCGTGAGAAGATCCCAATTCAAACCTAAGTACCCCAAACAACCCAAAACTTAAAAAGAAAACAGGCTGATTACAAAACTGTTTTGACCTTCGACTGTTGTAACCTGTTTTTGACCCACTTCCTGACCTCCAATTTAGTTCTCGTTTCTTGTATTGGAAAGCCACTTCAATTAGATTTCCAGGGATATGTGGATCGCAAAATAAGAGTTTGTAGAACTCCCTATATGATCAAAACAATGACTCAAAATTCTGCCCAGTTTTTAAAAACGGGTTTAACTAAATTAGCCTAATTAATTAACCCTAATCCCACTAATTACAAGCCCTAATTTATGTAATCATCATGTTATGATTAATATAACATTAATTTACTGTTTTTATAATAAACCCTAACCTAAATCCATCATAAGATGATTAAAGAAAACATAAAAACAATTTAATTAAAAAGGGTTTGAAGATTTTACCTTAGATTTTTTGGAAAACAAGATTTTTGATGAAGACCCCTAATTTTCTCCATGGATGTCAACCCATACTTGATCTCCAGGGATTTTATGAAGTGTTTTGATAAAAATAAGGCTTTCTATACTTTCCTAACAAGTCCTTGGCCCATATACAAAAGTCCGGTTCCCTTTTTCCCTTTTTCCCCTTTTCTTTTCTTTTTTTCACATAACCGACCTATACCCATTTGATTTCATTTTTTTTTTCTCCTTTTTATTATTAATATTTGTATTAATAATATTACCTTAATTTTCCTTAATTTATTTCAGCTCCTAAAGCCTCCAAAACCTCAAAACCGTAAAACTAGTCAAATTTACGCGTTTTACCGTAAAAGACGTAAAATATACACTTTTAAAAAAATCTCAAATTTTGAAATAAACTTTATAATTAAGTCCTAAATGACTTAAAACCATCCCAAAAAATATCCATATGACTAATTACCTCATCCGAGACCTCTAAATGTTAAACCGTAAATCGTAAAAACACTATTTTCTATAATACATATACGTATACATAAAACCACTAAATAACACCATCTCATTTCATAGTCACTACCATGTGAACTCATGAACATGAAATCATCACACCTCGTTTCACTCACAAGGTACCCCGTACCGGAAACGATAGCCAAACCACAATCTATACACACCAATAAGCACATAAACACGTAAAGACACGTAACTAGCACAAAATAAAACTAAGTGACGAACCTCAAAACCAGGGTTGTCACATGGGGAGCGCCTGTTCTGTTTGTGAAGAAGGATAGATCGTTCAGAATGTGTATTGACTATCGAGAGCTTAACAAATTGACGATTAAGAATCAGTATCCATTGCCGAGGCTTGATGATTTATTTGATCGATTGCAAGGTTCATGTGTGTACTCGAAGATCGACTTAAGATCAGGTTATCACCAATTGAGAGTTAGAGAGGAAGATGTTCCTATAACTGCTTTCCGTACTCGATATGGACATTTTGAATTCCAAGTGATGCCTTTTGGTTTAACGAATGTGCATGTCGTATTCATGGATCTTATGAATCGCGTGTGTAAGCCATATTTGGATAAATTTGTCATAGTGTTCATTGATGATATCCTTATCTACTCCAAAAGCAAGAGGGAGCATGAGAAGCACTTGAGGACGATTTTGTATTTGTTGAAGAAAGAGGAGCTTTATGCCAAGTTTTCGAAGTGTGAATTTTGGTTGGAATCTGTGCAGTTTCTTGGGCATGTGATTGACAAAAAAGGTGTTCGTGTAGATCCTGCCAAGATTGAAGCTATCAGGGATTGGTCGGTACCAACGACGCCGACTAAAGTCCGTCAATTTCTAGGGTTAGCGGGATATTATCGAAGATTTATCGAAGGATTTTCGTTGATCGCTAAGTCTTTGACTAAGTTGACTGAGAAGAATCGAGAGTTTGTGTGGGGACAAGATGAAGAGACGCTTTCCAAACTCCTAAAGAAAAGTTGTGTTCTGCACCGATTTTGTCATTGCCTGAAGGACCTGAAGATTTCATGGTCTATTGTGATGCGTCTCACAAGGGCTATGGAGAGGTATTGATGCAGCGCGAGAAGGTGATCGCTTATGCGTCAAGACAATTGAGAAAGCATGAAGAAAACTATACGACTCATGACTTGGAACTTGGAGCTGTTGTTTTTGCTTTAAAGTTGTGGAGACATTATCCGTATGGAACCAAGTGTGTGGTGTTTACTGACCGTTTACAACACATATTGGATCAGAAAGAGTTGAATATGAAATAAAGGAGATGGGTTGAGCTATTGAGTGATTATGACTGCGAGAATCGTTACCACCCTGGTAATGCGAATGTTGTGGCTGATGCGCTTAATAGGAAGGAAAGGGAAAAGCCGCTGAGAGTTAGGGCTTTGGTGATGGCTGAAAATGTTGACTTCACCGAGTTGATATTGAAAGCTCAAGCCAATGGTTTGTTGAGGAAGCATGTTAAGAAAGAGAATTTGGGGAGGATGATGAATCCGTTGTTTGAAGTAAGGTCGAGTGGGATGAGATATTTTGATAATAGAATCTGGTTACCTTTGTGACCACCTAAGAAAGGAGCACAAGGAGTGCGAGATTTGGTGATGAATGAATCCCATAAGACGAAGTATTTGATACATCCTAGATCGGATAAGATGTATCATGATTTGAAGAAGGTGTATTGGTGGCCGAATATGAAGGCAGATATTGCGCGCTATATTAGTAAATGTTTGAGTTGTGCGAAGGTTAAGGCTAAACACAAGAGACCGTTGGATTATTGGTTCAACATGAGATTCCTGAATGGAAGTGGGAGAAGATCGCTATGGATTTCGTCACGGGTTTACCAATAACTCTTAGTGGTTATGATATGATATGGGTGATTGTGGATAGATTGACTAAATCGGCACACTTTTTGCCTATGAAGAAGATGGATAGTATGGGAAGTTCGATGAGGTGTATGTGAAAGAGATTGTTTGTCGTCATGGAGTGCCGTTGTCGATTATTTCGGATCGTAACAGTCGGTTTACTTCGGAATTTTGGAGATCTCTTCAACGTGCTATGGGCACCGAGTTGAGTCTGAGTATTGCATATCATCCCGAAACCGATGGCTAAAGTGAAAGGACTATACAAACGTTAGAGGACATACTCCGAGCGTGCGTGATAGACTTTGGTGGTAGTTGGGAACGTCATTTGCCTTTAGTAGAATTTTCATATAACAACAGTTATCATGCGAGTATTAAGGTTGCACCGTTTGAAGCGATGTATGGACGTAAGTGTAGATCTCCAGTATGTTGGAGCGAAGTAGGGGAAAGTTAACTGACTGGACCTGAAATGGTGTTTGAGACGACTAAGAAGATTGTGAAAATCAGGAATCGATTATTAGCTGCAAGAAGCCGACAAAAGAGTTATGCAGATAATCGTAGGAAGCCTTTGGAATTTGAGATTGGAGACATGGTTATGCTCAAAGTATCGCCATGGAAAGGTGTGATTCGTTTTGGGAAGATAGGAAAGTTGAGTCCGAGGTATATTGGACCTTTCAAGATTGTAGAACGAATTTGACCGGTTGCTTATAAGTTGGAGATGCCAGTTGAGCTTAGTGCTATTCATAACACGTTTCATGTGTCGAACTTGAAGAAATGTTTAGCGGACCAAAAATTGGTGATTCCTTTGGATGAGATACAACTTGACGATAAGTTGCATTTTATTGAGGAACCAGTGGAGATTATGGATCGAGAGGTTAAGAAGCTGAAGCATAGTAGGATTCCGATGAAAGGTACGATGAAATTAGACGTGGACCGGAATTCACGTGGGAGCGTGAATATTTCTTCAAAGAGAAGTACCTACATTTGTTCTAGTGGTACGAAATATGAGTATAAGAGGAGGTGAACGCCGAAACGTCATTCTCTTAAGGAGGGGAGGATGTAACACCCCAAAAACCAAGGTCATTATTTTATCCTATTTTACGCATATTTTTGAAATTTTTGAGAAATTTTATCGTGAGATTATTTGACGGTTTAAGTTGAAACCGATAAGCGAGGTTAAATTTTTACATTCGACGAATTAAGAAGAATCGATAGTGATCGCGATACCGACGGATGCCCAAAGTTTATATTTTATTATCGATGGATCGATATTTGAAATTTTGAGATTTTTACTTTTATTTATGTGTTAAGTCGATTCGGAACCATTTTTACTTTATTTTGTGTGAGTATAGGCTTATAAATATATTTTAGAAAGCCAGGACGAATCCCGACCCCCGCAAAAATTCAAAACCGACTAGTGAGTCGATTCCCGCCTTTAAAATGTGTTGTTTAATTATAAGGCCAAAAGATAGGTAAGTTGACAAGAGTGGTCCCTCCAATTTTTACAAAAAGAAAGAATAGGAAAAACACACATCACATTTCATTTCAAATTTTTTTTCTCTCAATCGTTCTCTCTTTGAGCTGCCGGCCACCCATCACCAAACCACCACCACCACTTGATTTTTCTTGTGTTTTTGAAGAAACAAATAAAAGACCACATCTTGTAATCCCTTTGTAAGTATTTTTAACCACTCAAATCATACATGCATTCATATGATTTTTCTAAAAATTTGTGATTTTTAAAAATGGGTTTTTGATTTAATTAAGCTTTATGCATGTTTAGATTACATGTTTGTAATGATAATTGATCATAAAAACAAGTTGGAAAAATATTTTCCTTGGTGTTTTTGTTCTCCAAAACCCATGGCCCAAAAGGGGGTGGTGTTTGATTTTGGTTTTGATCCTAATTTGTTATGGATACATGTTTATTATGATGTTTTTGAATGATTAAAACATGTTGCATGTGTAGTTTTTGAAATGGTTTTTTGTGAAAGAACATTCATCCAAGTGATATAAGGTGTTTAGGATGTTTTAGATTGTTCATATGATGTTAGAATAGGTTTATGAATAGTTGGAAGTGATTGAAATGATGATTTGATGTGAGTTTTAAAGTGTCATTTTCAAACAACTGTTTAAGGCCATTTTTTGTAGTCTTAAGTCTAAGTCCATGTCTTAAGGATTAGATGTAGTTGTGGAGCTTTTCTCAAGCTTCGTTTTGATATAAGATAGAGCTTTTAACTCCAAACGAGTCAAAAGTTCTGCTACTTTGAAATTTCGTGTACCGGGAGATGAAAGTCGACATAATCCGAAATTGTGTTCGATTTAAGGTCATATCTCGAGGACTATAACTAGAGTTTTAAAAAGGGTTGAGAGTTGTTCTTTAGCTATAAACCTGGGTTTTTGAGTCTATTTTTATACTTAGGAGTCAAATTTTCAATTGGTATATTTGAAATATGTCAAAGAGGTCATACAATGTGAAGGCATAAAACTGTCCGAAAATTAAAGTTTAGTAATGTGACGAGCAGTAGGTCTTAAAAGTGAGAAATTTTTATGAAATTTAATATGGGTTATCTACAGGTTGTAAATGAATTTTACAAAAAATTTCATATTTTTTGGTGATGTCTAAGTAAAGGAAACCAGCCCGTACATGTGGTGTGTACCGGCAGAATTGTAAAATGAGCAATACTTTTAGTTACGTAGATAAATGATGTGAGTCTAGTGACTATCACTTGTTTGGATTTGGCGTGAGTTTGTAATAATCACAATTGACTTTATTTTAATATTATTCGGTACCTAATATGATATAAATGAGTTGACTCATTACGCGTTTATTCATTAGGTGTTGTGATCAAATTTCCCGGGCATCCTCATCGTCGGTGATCGTCATCCATTACTTCGACGACTTCAACATAAAGTGTGAGTCTATAGCCTCGCTCTTTACTTATTTTAAAGGTTTTTACCCGTGATAGGGATACATGCTATTTAAATGAAAATGAACATAAGTCATGATTGATTGTTGGACCCGAATGATGTCTTGAATTGTGTTGAGTACCTAGTTGCAAAAAGTCCCTAATTTCATGAACCGTTAGTTATTGTCTAATTCTTGTGTGAATTGGAAATAGCCGCTTATACAATTTGTTGTACTACGGGGTTGACGACCCAATTTGATACGAGAGTTGTACGTTGAGTACCCTCTGCGTACAGATATTTTGTATGAGAAATAAGGATTAATTGCAACTAATGCCTTTAGAGGGGCAATGGTTTCATATATGTTACGTCGGCATTTGGCGCGGGTGACTAATTAGTTAACGGCTCGGTGTCATGAGCTCAAACAAAATTATTAGCTAATGCTAAAGATAACAACCTTGAATAATAGATTGTTTGATGGACAATTCTATGAATGATCGTGAATAAATTTTATACACTTATGTTTCAAATGTGATTGTAGAACCTATAGATTTCATTCAACATTATTTGTTGACCCTTTTAAGCATGTGTTTCAGGTAATCAAGGCTAGGATGTGGCGGAGCATGCTATGGAAAGTTGGTGTGGCTTTTGTAGTCTATTATGTTTTCCTCCCTTTTATCTAAACAATGTATTTTGAATAAAGTGTATGAATTTGGAAATTTGGTTGAGATTCGGTGGGGACCTAAAGGCACTATGTTGTAACTTTTGGGTTGGAAAAACTAATTAGACTTTGTTGTTGTACATTTTTATAAATGTAAACTTTTCAACGTCTCTTTTGAGTCGTTCTGTATGACTAGTGTGTGATGATAACTGCCTAGCACCCAAATTATGTATTTCCACTGCGCATGTAATTTGGGGGTGTTAGACATGATGAGGTATAGTCTCACCCATATGCTTAGGGTGAGAAAATCGTAATTAACTCCTAATGTTTCTCAAACAAAGTCGTCTCATGTTGGAAAGGTTCACTAGAATAGTTGGGGTGGCGAATGCCACCTCAGGTCCATAGACAATGACAAAGAGGTAAGGCTTCGCCTAGAGAAAAGGTCTTCATATGGAGCAAATGTCTTCATATGGAGCAAATGTCTTCATATGGAGCAAATGTATTCATATGGAGCAAATGTCTAAACATGGATCAAATTGGGGAGCAACGCCTTGAGTATAGAGCATCGTCTTCATATGAGGAAGGACAATTACGCTTGACATACGCAGTACAATGATGTATGAATGGTACAGACGCCTGGACCACAATTTGTACTTGAGGAGCACGAGGACAACCTTGACTCTGAAAGACAAGGCTGCTGCCCACCAACTACTCAGGTGCTGCCCCTACATGACAACCTTGCTTTCTCAATTCTTGTGTCTTGGATTCACTTCCAAGTAGTATATAAAGTTCTATTCACTCATGAACAAGGGATAAGTTTCACATACGCACACATACATACACACACACACACACACTTCATTACTTACTCTCTCTTACTATAACATTCATTTAAACCATATTTTCTTACTCTCATACCGGAGTTAGTCTCATATTCAAACCCTGTGGCAAGCAAACGATGTTCTTTCTTATTTCAGCAAGAGACGAATGACTAGACTATAATACACCGAAAGAGCAAACTAGAGCTTACTAAAGGAGTAGACAAGAATCAAAGTTGAAAAAACTTCTCCAAAAATTTGCTTCAACATTATCTTAACCTGACTCAAAGACATATCTTAAACATAAAAAAACGCATAACTCTTTTTTGAACTTTCTTTATCTATACTACATACTAGTAGGGTATCCGCGCGTTGCGGATGCGGGTACCCTGAAACTAAAATTCCGCGAGTATATATTTTCTGAGTATATATATTTTCAAAAATAACTTTACAAATAGTGATGATAGTTTTAAGTTGGAATAACTTTAAGCAATACTAAACTAGTTCATATAAAAATAATATTACGAAATTATGATGATTGGTCGTGAAAAGTATTTGCTAATCTCTGTAACACTCGTTATAATACTATATAACGTGTAAATATAGAAAATCTTCGTATTTTATATGTTTAAATATTTTCATATATTATAATAACCTTCAAATCTTATTAATTTGATATATCCATAATCAAACGCATATTTCATATTAATCTTATACTTGTGAACAATTTAAATAATTGTATGTAAAAAACTGTAGTTTATAGCGATAATCATTTATACATGTTGCATATTAATTTGTATTCACTTTGTGATTTAATGTGTATTGCTCCACAATTAATACATAAATAAATTTATGAAGTTTTTGTGTTGTACAAGTTTATACCAAAAGCTTGTGGGGTATACTACTTTAAATTTTAGAGAAATAGTGCAATCTCTTTTTAAGTAGTACATATTTATGTTCCGTTAGAAAAAAATAGTACTGTACATATTTATATAATGGAGCTGTTTTTATCGGTTTCGATGGAGCCTCTTTGGTTCGTATTCTGGCGGCTTTTTGGCTAGCCGAACCGATTGTGACTCCGGTTCAAGTTAACCCATTGGTCCGGTTTGGTTTAAAAAACTATGCACACCGTCATTCTAGGTAGACAACATATGTATGATTTTGTAGATATAAGGTTTTAACTTGTGTACAATGTGTATATATAATTATATATTTAAGTAATAGGGTGTATTAACTAGAACTAAATAGCAGGGTATCCGCGTGTTGCGGTTGCGGGTACCTGAAACTAAAATTTTGCGAGCATAATATTTTATGAGTATACATATTTTTCAATAATAACTTTACAAATAATGATGATAGTTTTAAGCACGAATAACTTTATGCAATAATAAACTAATTCATACTAGCAGGGTACCCGCGCGTTGCGGCTGCCGGTACCCTGAAACTAAAATTCTACAAGCGCAATGTATTATCTTATCTTAATACCTTATAAAAGATTTAAGCCATTTTCTATTATTAGAAGTCTTAATTTTTAAGCCTCCAACATTTCTTGTAATAGAAAGATTGTTGTTACTTTTTTATTTATTGCACAAATAATTTTTTTTAAATTCAAAGTTATTAGTAGGCTTAACTTTAAAACATCTGTTACACATAAAATTAAAACACATTTTAATGAGCTCATTTTAATAAGACCATTTTGTATGTTATTTTTCAAAGAAATTAAAAGTCAAAACTTTTCATCACCCACATAATGAAAAAGTTAAATATTTTAGATTATGTAAACTCGAAACGGACTGACGTTAACACAAATTATTTAAAAAGCTTGTAACCGTCCATTTAAAATACTATAGTAAAATATATTAAATTCTGCGTTGTAACAGGCATAGAGGTTTATAAAGCTTAATCTATACTATTTATACTATTTTATATTATAAAGTATTTAGCACATTAGAAATAAGGAAGTCTTAAAAAATTAAGCAAAAAACATTATATAAAAAGAAATTAAGAAGTTAAAGTAATATTATTTATTTCGTAATTAAGCGTCTTTATGTTTAGTCCATTTCATAACCGTCTTCATTAACTTTTGTAATGAGAGTTAAATATTATCGGTTACGTTTTAAACAAAATCATAATTCTATTTTTAATATAACTTTTATAACGTTTACTTTATTTGTGTATAAAAGCATCATTTGGTTAATGCAAAAAAACACAACAATTTCTATTCCTCTATCATACTTCTAAAAAATCTTATGACTTTTTTTGGTTTCTTTTGAGCATCTCAGAAAATTTGTATACCTTATCAAATTCAAAAAGAATGTTTCGCTTCAACTATTACTACGGTGAACTTATTGTTAGTATACATGCAATTGCTTAACATGAAAATAAAGATCGAGTATATAATTTTTATGTTATTTTTCGAATACTATGCAATGTGGCGTGATAATCTTTTCAATAATATGCATCATATAGGCAATATTGTAGATACGTTATCCTCATAATAAACGTACAAGTAGAGAACATTGAATCGTAAGAAAATTTTGTTACACGGGTACCCACCGCTGCAATGCGCGGGTACCCGGCTAGTAGTTATATATATATAATTGCAATAGCTTTAAGTTGAAATAACTTTGAACAATAAGATTGTGTATTAATTATATACTAATCAGTGTTGATTAATTTTTTTAATTGTGTATTAATTATTATGTATTAATTAGTTTTAATATCATTATTAAATTATGTTTTAATTACTTTTAATATTATGTATTAATTAGTTTTAATAATGAGTATTAAAATATATATTAATTAGTTTTATTAATGAGTATTAAAATATATATATTAATTAGTTTTAATAATGAGTATTAAATTATGTATAAATTAGTTTCTAATTATCTTTATATACTTGTACATTATGCATATAGTGTTGTAAGTTGATTTTGTAACATTTTTAAAAATAGAAGGTGTTTTCTTTTAATATATAGTATAGATAAAAAAAAGTATTACGAAATTGTGATGATTAATCGTGAAAGTTATTTGTTTCACTTTTTCATATATTTTAATAACCTTAAAATCTTCTTATTTTGAAAATCTTTGTAGTTTATAACGTGTAAAATTCGTCATAATATTATATAACGTGTAAATATAGAAAATCTTCGTAGTTTATATGTTTACACATTTTCATATATTATAATAACCTTAAAATCTCCTTATTTGTGTACGAGTTAATCGAATTAATTAGCAAAATAATTAGTATTTCACTAAATTTGTACTAAAATACATAGACGATATATGTTTTCGAATATGAAAATTTATAAAAATTGAATGATTCAAAATTAAACGCAAATTTATATTAAACTTACATTTGTGAACATTTTACATAATTGTATGTAAAAAGTTATAATTTATAGAAATAATCATTTGTACATGTTGCATATTCATTTGTATTCACTTTGTCATTTAATGTGTATTGGTCCCCAATTAATACATAAATAAACTTATGAAGTTTATGTGTTGTATAAGTTTATACCAAAAGCTTGTATGGCTGGTGGGAATGGCACCAAAGTCACTCACCGACACGTTAGCGTCGCCTCAGCTTTTTAACAAACTCACCTAAACTCCCCACAGGAGGTAATGACACTCACCCAAACTCACTCCACATCACCCCCATCTTTTTATTAAATATTTTTTAAGTCATACATTTTATTAAAACACGGGTACATAGAAAATTAAAACATAGTACGAAATTAAAAGACGATACATATGAAATTTAAGAACAACATTTAAAAAAACATAAATATAAAAAAAACTTAATAAATTAAGCATTGGCATACAAATGCTCGACCAAATCTGCTCGAAGATTGTGATGTTCATGCGCGGAGCTGATACGCTGCATAACTTGTAGCACGTGTTACCATTTAGGAGATATTGCTTTTTTTTGAACTTTCGAACCATATTATGTAATATGATGCATGTGTACATCAAATTCATGATTCTTTCTTTCCGTAAAGGTCGTGCATGATTGGCTAATATGGCCCATTTCTTCTTCAAAACACCAAAAGCTCTTTCAATATCTTTTCTTGCGGATTCTTGTTTCTGCTTATATAAAATCCTCTCATGGTCACTGGATGATGGTTCGGGAATTGTTTTAACAAGTGGTGCCAATTCCGGATATATTCCGTCCGTAAGATAGTATCCCCATGGATAGTGTACACCGTTAGCCACAAACTCCACCTCAGGTGCTCGTCCGGTTTTCAAATCATTAAATAAAGGGGACTGATATAAAACGTTGATGTCGTTGTTCGACCCATCAACACCAAAAAATGCATGCCATATCCACAAGTCCTGCGACGCAATAGCTTCAAGTAAAATGAATGGATTCGGTCCATGATTTCGTCTAACATATTGCCCTTTAAAGGCAGTTGGACAACCGAACCACTCCCAGTCTGGACAATCAAGACTTCCTATCATCCCTGGAAACCCGTGCTTTGCTTCATGATGCGCATAAAGTTTCTAAACATCAGTATACGTGGGTTTTCTCATATACTCAGCCCCAAATATTTCCATAACAGCACTACAGAAATGATCAAGTGATTCTCGAGAAGTTCTTACGCTCATTTGCAGATACTCATCTAGAAAACCAGGAACGACGCCGTATGCCAATTGACGAATTGCCGAGGTGCTCTTTAACAACGACGAAATACCTTTTTTTCCGGTACAATCAACATTATTACGAAAGTATGCAGAATGGTGAGTCACTTCACTAACTATCCAGTTGAAAAGGAGGCGGCCCATTCGAAAAACTTTCTGAACTCTTTCGCATCGTATCTTGGGTTCGCAAAAAAAAGACGCAACTAATCGATCATGGGCACCTATTCGATCTCGAGTTATGACGTTTCTTGGTAATCGATTAACAATGCGCCATCTCTTAATAAACTGCAACGCTTTTTTAATAAAAGCCCACTTGCGTTTCGTTGCGACTTCCGGATTTTCAGTGGCAAAAAATAACTCGTATTTGTCGATATTTTCCATTTTTTAGTGATTTGGGGAGAATGTGTGAAATGTGTATGGAATGTGAATGTGTGTTTGAAAATAAGAGTTTTTGGTAGGTATTTATAAGTAAAAAGGGGTATTGAGAAAAGTTTATTTTTATTTTTTTTTTGAAAATAACGGTTTTATTAACATGTGGGTCCCATGTGTAGTAACTCACCCAGGGTGAGTGTGGCCATGTTTTTTTTTTGAAACAAACTCGCGCGCGACTTTGGGTGGGGGAATGGGGGCTGCGCGCGATTTTGTGTATGTCGCTCATGGGTTTAACCCTACTCCCATAAGTCTAAGGGTGTATTATTTTAAATTTTGGAAAGAGAGATTGTACTTTTTTATAAGTAGTACATGTTTATTTGCCGTTAAAAAATAGTACACATTTATATTTGTGCAATGGGACTGTTTTTTATCGGTTTCGATGGGGCCTCTTCGGTTCTTATTCTGACGAATTTTTGGCTAGCCGAACAGATTGTGATCCGGTTCCCAGTTGAACCCGTTGGTCCTGTTCGGTTTTCAAAACTATGTACACCATCATTTTAGGTAGACAATACATCTATGATTTGTAGATATATGCTTTTAGTTGGTAATACAATGTGTATGTATAATTGTATTTTTAAGTAATTAAAGTGTATTAATTATATATTAATTAATATTAATTATTTTATTTCTAAGTGTGTATTAATTATTATGTATTAATTAGTTTTAATATGAGTACTAAATTATGTTTTTATGTTTGAATTGATTTTTAATTATGTTTTAATACTTGTAATATGTGTTGTTTTAGTTGTAAAATAAGGTGAGAGAGTGTTTTAATTATAGAATTTAATGTAATATGTTGTTTTAATAGTATAATTACATGTGAAAATTTTCTATTTTTATTATGTATGGTTGTTTTGCTTGTACAAATAACATTATGTGTTGTAACTTGCAATTTTTATCTATTTTATAAATAAAAGTGCAAAATGCTTTATAAGATAGTATGATAGTATGATTATTTTTATTTTCAAATGCATTAACTATTGTGTATTAATTAGTTTTAATATGAGTATTAAATTATGTTATTATGTTTTCATTAATTTCTAATTATGCTTTAATACTTGTATTATGTGTTGTTTTAGTTGTATATTAGGGTAATGGGGTGTTTTAACTATATATATTAATGTAATATGTTGTTTTAATAATATAATTACATGTTTTTAGTTTTCTACTTTTACTATGTATACTTGCTTTAATTGGTAATATATCTATGATTTGTTATTAATATGCTTTTAATTGGTAATACAATATGTATGTATAATTGTATTATAACTGTACTTTTACTATGTATACTCGTTTTCTACTTTTATTATGTATATTAGCGTGATGAGGTGTTTTAATTATAAATATTAATATCATATGTTGTTTTAATAGTATAATTACACGTTTTTAGTTGTATATTAGGGTGATGGGCTGTTTTAATTATAGATATTAATGTAATATGTGTTGTTTTAATAGTATAATTACGTGTTTTTAGTTTTCTACTTTTACGATGTATACTTGTCTTAATTGGTAATATATCTATGATTTGTAAATAATATGCTTTTAATTGGTAATACAATATGTATGTATAATTGTATTATAATATGTTTCAAAACTATCTACACAATTATTTTAATTGGTAATACAATGTGTATGTATGATTTATAGATATTAATGTAATATGTGCTGTTTTAATAGTATAATTACATGTTTTTAGTTTTCTACTTTTACTATGTATACTTGTTTTAATTGGTAATATATCTATGTTTTGTAGATAATATGCTTTTAATTGGTAATATAATGTGTATGTATGATTTATAGATATTAATGTAATAGGGTGAGGTTCTTTTCAGAACCAAATAAATGTACAGAACTGCGAGAATCGCCTTTTTACTCTTAAAATGCACATGTATTTTTATCGTGTTAGTTCACAATGTAGACGTGCATGGATTCTCATCGTGTTAGGTCATTATATACATGTATTCAAGGACCATGCACATGTATTTTATTTCGTCTGTATCATAACTACCTTCCCGATGAATAATATAAAAACACATGTGCACTCTTCATATCGCTAATCATACTTGGATTTATAACCAATAAAACAATTATTAAACGTATAATTTAAGCATTAAGAAGAAATACATATGCATTATTAAGAATAAAAAGTAGTTCTCGCAGTTCTATACATTTTATTGGTTCTGAAAATAACCTTACATTAATGTAGTATATTGTTTTAATAGTATAATTACATGTTTTTAGTTTTATACTTTTATTATGTATACTTGTTTTGATTGTATAAATAAGAGCTAAATGCTTTATAAGATAGTGTGATAAAACATTTTATGCACTTTTTCTTCATTAAATTTTAAGTAATACAAATTTTAAAGCATATTATACAAGTCATTCAAGCATTGTTTAAAAACCATTTTATGCACTATCTCATCAATAAATTTTTAAATAATACAAATTTTAAAGCATGTACAAGTCAATTAAGTATTACTATCATTTTTTTAAAATTAATTTTAATTAATACATGTTATAAAAATATGTTACAAGTATATATTAATTAATATATTAAATACCTTAATTAATGATATTATAAAAATACTCATAAAAAAATGAATAATACATCTTATTATGCATATTGTACAACTACTAAAACACAAAAAAACTTTATATAACTTACAAATTGGTGCTACATATAATTTTAAAATTTGAATAAGTCAATGAGTTTAATCGAAAACTGCTAAAAACCGGCTGAAACCTATGCAAATGAGCAAACTAAACCTAACCGATTTTTTAATTTTATATTTTTTCGATTAATCACAAAATATTTGTCGCTACATCACGTGAGTATTTTGCTAGTGCTTGCTAAATTATATCTTCCTTTTATAAAAAAAAAACACTGCTTTAGCTTTTGGGGGTTAGGAAAAATCGAATACGGTTCCTCCATTCCTAGCGGTAGGCAAAGAAAGCCAACTCCAACAACCAATAAAATTTAACCACGTGTCCCATTAAACCACAAGCCGCCCATTTGTGTAGACCACAAGTTCACAACTTGACCAATTCCAAATATTTTGCTATAAAATCCAACAATACATCTCATTCTTCCCCCTTTCTACAAACCCTAATTCAATTAAAAAAAAACACTTTTATTTCTTTACAAAACAAAAATCAAAATCAGATGGCGTCATTCGCAGAGGCTCCTGCTGGTAAACCAGAAGCCGGTGAGAAGATCTTCAAGATGAAATGCGCTCAGTGTCATACCGTTGAACATGGCGCTGGTCATAAGCAAGGTCTTTTTTCATTTCTTTTTTTATTTCTATTCATCCGATCTCATCATTTATTGTTTTTTTTTATATCATTTCATTTTATTTTCTTATCAGGTTATGATTTGTTGTAGATCTGGTAGATCGTAGATCTGCGGTTATGAATTAATGAGTTTTTTTAAGAAATATAATCATTTAAAATAATTAAACGATTAGGGTGATTTTTATATATATATTTCAGCGGTACTAATTTTAGGAATATCGAGTTTTATAGTTAGGTGGTTAACTTGAATTTGTTGAAACATCAAAATGATTATTATGATTTTTTTGTTAAGGTTCGGAGTAGTTAGTTTCGATGATAGTTTTTTTTTCAGTTGCTTTTATGCGTTGTATATAGGGGGTGTTTGTTTCGGCTAATGAAACATAAGCCGAAATGGGCTTATATTTCATGATCCCTAATTTTCTGGCTTATTTTGATAGTTGTGGGCTTACATAAGTTTATTATGATATGGTGAACTTATAGAAATATAAGCCCAAATTTTGTTTTGAGTTTGGCTTATATGTCAGAAGCCTCAATTTTCTGGCTTATTTTGGGACTTACGGGCTTATTTAAGTTTATCATATCATAACAAACTTACTTAAGCCCGCAAGTCTTAAAATAAGCCTGAAAACTAGAGATTATGAAATATAAGCCCATTTCAGCTTATGTTTCTTAAGCCGAAACAAACACACCCATAGTTATTGATGGATTAGGCATGAATTCAAAAGTAAACTATTATGCTATTCAAGAGAGTTAAGGTAAACGTTTCTTTATTTGGTTGATGTTTGACACATTAAATTTCATCTAATAGCCTATTTGAAAAAGCTCATTAAAAACTATGAATCAATTTTTATGATGATTTGTGAGAGCAGCAACTTGGAAAATGTTTAAAACGTCACATAAACCTTCAGATGAGTTCATTTCAGGCTTTTCTTCTTTTTTGGTGATTTCATGGGATCTGTTGTTTTTAGTGTTGGTCATTAATTGGTGATGTCCTTACACGCTTCTTGTTTTGTATATTTAAATAAGCTATTTGAAAATACTGTGCATCTTTGATTATATCAACATAAGAAAATTTGTAGTTTTTTTAAGGCTGATGTGGTTCAACTGATTGTGACATAGTCTGTGTCAGTAACTAGATGCTTGGATTTACTTGGACATGGTTTTGTTGTAGTTCGCAAAATAATCACACATTTATGATGTAGGAAATACAAACTCTAAGGTTAAAAACCTACTTGCAAAACAAGTTGCGCACCTGACATTTGTGCTTTGAAGTATTAAAATAACACATACACTTTCGGATTAGTTCATTTTACGAAGTTGGAAGCTTATGTGACGTATTAAAATGTCACATAGAGTTTGTATTTCGTACATCATGAATGTGTGTTGTCTTTTCTGTTTCTCACTGGTAGTTTAAATTTTAAGGTTGTTATCTTTGTTGTTAATCAGTTGACATGAAATGTGCAAATTGGAAGGAATATTTGAGGTTGCAGTTTGTTGTATTTTTGTTTGGTAATGACTAATGTCGACTTTGGTGCTTATGCAGGACCCAACCTTAATGGACTTTTTGGAAGGCAGTCTGGAACAACTCCTGGATACTCTTACTCTGCTGCTAACAAAAACAAGGCTGTTGCATGGGAGGAGAACACTTTGTATGACTATTTGTTGAACCCCAAGAAGGTATGGATAACTGATTACTAGTGTATTTATGATAGAAAACTCTTCTTAGTTCGTTAGTTGGTAATCATTTGTCCAATGTTTTTCAGTTGCAGTCTCAGATATCAAACTAATTTTCATTAGAATCGCTTGGAATAGAATCCAAATAGGACTCAAAAATCAAGCACGTGAAAATAACTTTACTTCACATTTTAAGAATAAAATTACTTCAGACTATCAGATTTTAACCGTGTATGGTTTGCTTTCTAGTAGGGATGAGCATCAGGTCAAAACCAACCTGAACCGAACCTAAAACCGAGTTTGTGGAAGACATGAACCGAGAACCAAACCAAACCAAACTGAAGTGTCTGGTGGGTCTGGTTTTATTCGGTTTAGATGTGTTTTCTTGGTTTTGGCTTGAACCGAACCGAGCCAAACCAAAACTGAAAATCATAAATACATAAAACCAAAAACCAAACTAAATATGGGTCTGTTTCAGTCTCTTTTGCCCTTCAGTTGAAAAAACGGGGATACTTTTTTTGTGTTATAACTTTCTATTGCTGAATAATTAACACCTTTTAATGGTAAAACCTGTATGATGTACTTAAGAGTTGATTAATTTGGTGGATAGTCAGCATTGCATAATTTAACTACATAAATTTGTTGCTTTTTATCCTGTTAGAATTCGCTTCACTCTCTTCTTACATTTTTAGTTTTAAAAAGTACCAATAATGTCCGATCATAGGGTAAAAGCTAAAAATGATCTACCTACTTACAATAAAAGTTCCAATAATCTTGTGATTCAATATGCATGACTGACATTCTCTATGATTTATTATGCATATCATACTTTTATCTCTATGATTCATTATGCATAATGTAAAAAATTATGCATAATGAACAAAAAATACGGTATATTATGCATAGTGGTATTTTTACATGTTTGTTATTCATATCAGAGCTTTTTTGTAAGTAAGTCGAGCATTTTTAACTTTTACCCTAGATGAATATTACTAAAGGTTTATTGCTGCCAATGATGGCATGATACATCTCTCGTGTGTGTGATTAGAGGGGGCTATGGTTTTTGTAGATTTGATTGATTGTTGCATTAGGTTGCGAATTGGACTGGATAATTAGAGGGGGGGCTATAGTTTTATTAGAGATATGATTAGTTTGCTATATAGGTGCCAAATAGGACTGGTTCTGTGGGTTTAGGTAGCATGACAAATATTATTTTGGGCGAGGCTTAAGCAGCATTTGTTTTCAGTTGACGGTATTCTGATTGCTAATATGGTACATGTTTGTATTTTGCAGTACATTCCAGGAACAAAGATGGTTTTCCCAGGACTCAAGAAGCCTCAAGATCGTGCAGATCTCATTGCTTACTTGAAGAAATCTACTGCGTAATTTTGTGTTACGTTTAACATCATTTTGAAGACTTCTTGATGATTTGAGATATAAGGGATAAAATTTGGATTATTTTTTGATTAATAAGGGGAGGACATACATCATCTTTCTTTGCTCCTAAAATTTTGAGCACTGGTTTATCATTTGGCAAGAGGTTTGCCTTGCCTTATTCATCACAAAACACAGATTGCAAAGTAGATGAATCCATTTGAACTATTTTGTTAATTTTGTTGTTCTGTATGTTTTAGTTTTACAGTTGAACATGTATGCTTCCTCTCACCCACATATTGATCTTTGTTCGACACTTGCTCTGCTGCATGCTACTTGTTAAGTAGTATATCAAATAAAATGGTATCTATTATCTTGCGAGTTAGCTAATAATAAAAACTATTAGTTGTGTAGGAATTTGAAATAATGGAGGTCTTGAAAAGAATTTGAAATCATGGGGATCTCGTAAAGAATTATTCATAAAGGATTTGCGTGCGAGTAAATTAACGAACAACAATAAACGTAAATGATGTAAACATGTTCCATTAGTTTTCAAGAGAATCGAGAAGTTATCTATAAGACTTAACTAGGGGTGTTAGCGGGTCGGGTTGAGTTGGATTTTGATTTTTAAAAACACATCCAAAGCCCGACCCGATAATGAATCAGGTTCCGGTGGTATTTGGGTCTGGCTATGTTCGGGTGATTCGAGTTATAGGGTGATGCCACAAATGAGAACTGTGTTCATCCAACTATTGCCGTGGACTATTATAGAAGTAAAATACCAATAAAAGTAAAGTATAAACAACTGATCTCTTCCGATGGCCGCTATCACATTCCATTCATACATGGATCTCGTGCATCTCATAGATTGCACGTTATGATATTACAGAATCTAGTATCATTTAGTTTGCTTTGGTCGGTTTTTTAAAATTTCTAGGACGAGTGAAAATGAAATGTTTGTTTATGTGGTATATATATGTCATTTGGCGATATGTTGTGTCAATCTGACATGTTTCATTATATCCAAAATGCTGTTGGAATTGCAGTTGAATGAAACCGGAACCTGATAATGCAATCTAATCGTAACAGGATTTTACCCGCAGATCACTAAACTATATGAAAATGTTCACTTCTGTGCTTTGAATGAATAACATTTTAGTTGGGATAATGTGATTCAGGTCACTCCAACAAGTTGTGAGATGATATCGAGCAAATTTTTTCGTTTTGATCCATTTCATTGAGCTAGAAGTAAGGGTATAGAAACCATCCAGTGTAGACGTGTAGTCTTTCTAGTGACAGTTTGTAGGATAAGATACATATCATACACATGATCTCATAGACGGATTAAGCAACCTGACTACACAGATTTCTCACTTGACCCGTTTAATTCCGTGCTAGACGAACGACTATTATTTGGATCATATGGCCACTATTAAATAAAAATAAAAACTATAGAACAATACCAATATCAAATGGTGTGACCTGCAAGAATGGTTAAATCTTTACAAACTCTCGAACTGATACAACTTTAGTGTTGATCACCAAGTTGTATTCCTATTTGCAATAGTAGCACTAGTATGTCAAGTGAAATTTGTAACTTATAATCAACAACTTATGCTAGTAAAATGTCATTGTTAGTAACTTATGTTTGCATACATTAACATTTCATGCATATTTGCAGACTCTAATAAGTAATACCTGTATGGAGTTTTCAAAAACTATTTCTTAAAAAATAGAAAATTTACTTTCGGGTCTTAATAAATTATTTAACCCTAACCCGACAAGATTTTGTAACCCGATAAGCCTTATCGGGTTTGGGTTCGAATCTGGACCCGACCCTACTAATACCAATGACACTTAGAATCTTTATGAGTTGAAGTCTTAAATTTTTAAGCTTACACATCTTACTAGTCTCTGTGGTTGTATCGAAATCACTAGTTTTGTCCTTCTAACCTTTTTTTTTGCATCAACTGTCGTTATAATGAAATTTTGTGGACGTTCGTTAAATATTATCGTTAACTCCCTTCATGTGACTTGCACATGAGGGTAATTCCGTCTTTTTTGATATTTTTCTCAGATGAATTGCATATACTCCGTATATCTTTGCAAAAGCCTGAAATTGCATATATATTCAACCTTAACTCAAATTTGCATATATACTTTGGATTCTTCTATTAATAGTTCATGGATTTGGTAGCAAAACGTAGCTTTGGTTCCAGAGTCGAATTTTGGTTCTATATCTATAATCTGGTAGTATACTGGAAAGAAATTTCCGCTGCAACATCTGAACCATTAGGCTCATCATCAAATATGATACTACTGCAAATGATTATGACCACATTCCTACGACTGTAGGAATTTTTATTCTCCTTTTTTTTTTTTTTTTTTTAAATATGTTACCACTCAGTAGTCAGTAATACTAACATTTCCTTAGAAATGGTAAGAGTTAAATTAAAATTAAGACGTGGATACTTACAAAATACTGACATTTCTTAGCTCGACTTGATATATTTGAGTTCGACTAGACTCGAATACAGTATGAAAACTTGAAAAGAAATGTTAACCGTAAATTTTAAAATATCTACAAACAAATCCTTTCAACACAGATGTTTCGAAACCCATTTAATACTATTACACATACAAATAACACACGCTAAAAATACATGTGAAACAAGCGCCTACTGTTTCTTATAATTTCAAAAGGCGTGAAGATACAACATTTATTTGCCACATATATCAAAAAGAAAGAAACTACGGTAACTACGAACAATTAAATTAAAGCAAACCAAGTATGCAATGTCAAGTCCGTCTAGGCTCCTAGAACATTAAGCTTGAAGATGACATGTAATGGCTCTTTCTTATGTATTACTATATCCAATTCCTCATCCATGTTCATTGTGTTAGGATTCATGTTATCTGGAAGGGACCAATCAAAGTTTCGAACCAAAGATGCAACTATTAGTAATATCGTCTTTGAAGCCAATGATTCCCCGGGACACATTCTTCTACCTGATCCAAATGGTAAAAATACAAAGTCCTTCCCTTTGTAACTCACATTTGATCCCATAAATCTTTCAGGTTTGAAGCTGAATGGATCGTCCCAAATATTAGGATCATGGCTAATTGCCCAAATGTTAACCATAATTTGGCTGTCTTTTGGGACAGTGTAGCCCATCACCTCACGCGTTTGCATAGATTTACGCGGTACAAGAAATGGTGTTGGAGGGTGCAATCTTAATGTTTCCTTATAGCAAGCTTCTAAGTAGATAAGACAAGCCAAATCTGAATCTTTAACTACTTCTCCGTGTATGTGTTGTGTGATTTCATCCTTAGCCTTTTGCAACGCGTCTTGGTTTTTGAGAAGCTCTGCTACAAACCATTCAATGGTTAAAGTTGTCGATTCAGTGCCCGCAGCAAATATCTCCTGAGAAGGAAAAGGAGAAGTAGACAAGTTAGAAACTGGACACTAGTAGTGAATATTTAGAAAAACTACACAATTTTAGCGTAATACCTGCAACAAAGGATTAATCTGTTGATTTGTAAATCCTTTGTCAATCAAAATATCAGTAAAATCTTTACAGCCTGAGAAAATATATTCTCCACTTCGTTTCTTCTCGAGACTATCCTTCCATATAGAACCTAAATCTTGTTCTACGATGCGTATGATCTCCTTATACCAACCTTGTAAATCCCATTGACCAAATATCGGAAACATGTCTGCTAATTGTGGCTTTGCAGCCATCTTAATAAGTTTCTCAACAGATTCCATAATGCACGCACCTATACCATTTCCCTCAAAATCCACAAGATCAATCGATAACACTGTGTTGCCTATAATATCTATTTCGGTGGCAAACACAACATCCTTTATAACTACATCTTCACCCTCCTTTGATGCTAAGTACTCAACCATCTCCATAACTTTAGTCTCCCTCATCTTTGCACGCGATTCCAAAGCTTTACTCGAGAAAAGCTCTGATCCATAAATATTCCGTAGTCTCCTCCAACCATCGTCGCACTCTGATGTGAATACGAGGTTCATGTTATGAATCGTTGGTTTTTTGTTTCTAAGTAATATTGATACGTCTCGGCCCGAAAGAGCTTGATCATGAGTCTTGAGGATCTCATAAGCCGCAAGGGATGATGATCCTACGATTAGGGTTCGATGTCCTAGACGAAGTGACATGAGTGGTCCATGGACTTTGGCTATCTTGGCTAAATGCACATGAGCATTTTTTCTCATTTGAAAAAGGTTGCCTATGATTGGCCATGGTTTTGGACCTGGTGGAAGATGTGACTTTTTTGAAAAGAAGCGAGTAAGAATCCTACAAGAGATGACAAGTAATCCGATGATCAAGAGAAACGACATTAGAGAGGTGTAAACTTAATCTCACCAAACTAAGGGAAATAAGATGCAGTATGACTGTATGAGGTACCTGCATTATTGAGCATGGTGCATTTAAAACGAAGCTTGTTGGCTAAACATAAATTAAGTAGCATGTCACAGTCGATCATCTAGTGTTTATTAAATAACAACGTTAAATAAAGAAAAGTCTTTTTATTTTCAATTTATAAAAATATTGACATAAAAAATAGGTTATTGAATAGGACAACATTTGAGGCATACAATAAAAATATAATAGTTGTAGTTATTCAATAATTATATTATTGGAGGTAGTTAAAAATTTGTTTTTTTATATCTAGTTTTTTTGGAAACGGCAAATAATTCAACGGACGCCTACTCGTAATATTTCAACGAGCACCCCGAGTTCGAGCACCGCATAGCGGGCAAACCCAGCCCCCAAAGGGATCTCCAGGGAGAATTCCCCACGTGTGCCCGTGTGAGGTATGAGTTACATTACGCTAATGCGACGACCACAAGGATCGAACTCACAACCTGCAGCCCACAGTGTTTTTTTATATCTAGTAGAGATGAAAAAGTAAAGATAACTTAATGTATTTATTGGATGATTTAATGATTATGAACTAGGTCTCATCTTGTTCAATGGACGTTATTTTTAATGAAGCAATTTTATATTTAACCAATTAAAACATTAAAATTTCATATTCTTTAAACATTCATTAAATTTATTATACATTATGTATTATTCACTTGTAAATTGAATAAATATGATATTTTAAGTTTCATATTAAGTAACTATGAAATTGTCCATTTCTTAATAACTTCTTGAAATTGTAGAAATATGTTCAAGATTTAATATAAATCAGTTATAGCATGAGCACACTTAGCAAGAGGTAAATATTAAAGGAGTCATAAAAGAATAACATATTGTTTCTGTTTGCAAATTCACATGTAATAAGTTATATGAACCCAGTAAAATATTTGAATTACAACTATATAATTATGTGTAGTGTTGATGGTTGCTAAAGTTGTGTTCTAAACAATTCGTTCAACTAAAAAATAACATAATTTTTTGTTGTCCTAACTTATTATAGCTTGTTTGAGATAAATAATTATTAACAAATGTTCTATAATTTCTGATTCTAATAACGCTTCTTAACTTTAAATCTAGTAGTAGAGATATGCAAAAGTAAAGGTAAGGTGATTTATTTATTGGATGATTTAATAATTATGAATGCTTCATTACTTTTTATATACCTTAAATTATACTCCCTCCGTTCCAAAATTGTTGTTCTCCGATAAAAAACACACAATTTTAGAAAAGTACCACTTTTTCAGCTTTCTTTCTCTTACTTTTGCAGAAAGACAGTTTTACCCTTAACCAATTAATAGAAGTTTTAGAAGTGGACAATTAATTTGGGACAAAACAAAAAGGAAACGTGGACTATAATTTTGGGACGGAGGGAGTATTATATTACATTTTCATCATATCATGGCCCAATTTATTTTTTTTATTTTTTATCTTTGTTATAGTTTACGGTCCCAACATATGAGTATGGGCCTGATCTTAAAAAGATAAATGGACTAATAAAATGATATTGGACTCTTAATGGGCTTATTGGGCCTTAATGTGTAAATGAGCTAAAACTAGTGTAACTAGTATGATAAGCCTAAGTTAACTAGAGTAATACTTAGCAACTAATAATGTTGTAAGATGATAAAACACCACTTGATCATCATGTTATGACATCATTACATATACATAACAACTTTTATAAAGTTATTGTGCATAGCCTAAGACCGAGTATTATTTGTCTAGGTTTCCCATGATCGAGGCACGTACCATACTTCCTAATTGCCGATAACCCGCCTTCCCACACCAATGTGAGTTCATAGCCTCACACTCTTTTAAATGTTTTATAAAATATTTTATAAACCCGCGAGGGATATAACATGCTAGTTTTAATAAAAATAGGACACCAGTTGTCCCGATTGTATGCTTATTGATATGGACCCGAATGATTATATGACCCAATGAATGAAATGAAATGGATTATTATTAGTTAGGTTATGTCATTAAAAGTCCCATTAGTATGAATTGTGAACTACCGAGATTTGGTAGACGCTTATGCATATAATAGTACTATTTGGGGAAGATCACCTCAGTTCGCGCCTTGACGGTTGATCCCGTCGTGCCAATTGATTGGTAAGCGAATTTATGTATGAGAAGATTTATATAAGCGTGATTATTGTGACGACACACTGTTTTAGATGGGCAAAGGAATTATGGGTTAGCTACTCGATATATGTTATAGAAAAGTAACAATGTCATGCGGCTTATAATAATCCAATAATGAAAATACTGATATACGAATTGAATTATAATATATCGCCTGACTAGCAATACGGGGTCTTATTACTGATATTATGTTCGTGTTTTGGTTTTACATAACCATTTTCATATAACGGTTTTTATTAAACTCTATACAACGTTATAAAACGTATTGTATGATGTTTTTACGACAATGGTTCGTATAATGGTTTTGAAGGCAAAAGCCTATATTATGATTTACGACAAAGATTCGTATAAAATGTCTTTGGCCTATTTTATAGCATACGACAAAGAATTGTACAAATGATTTTCGGTAATGATTATATACCGGTGATATATATATTAATGGTTTTTATTAAACTATATGAATTCACTCGGCGTTTCGCTGACTTTTTATCATGTTTTATCTCAGGTACTTGAAGGTAATTCTCAGGAAGACGACAAGAATTTATGGCCCGTATTCAAATAAAATTTCCATTCAAATGTTTTGTAAATTTGTATGACATACTATGACCTGAGGACCTATGTAATTTGATATTCATGAATGGAAAATGCTTTATTATTAAACGACACGATTTTTAAGCGTTGTCTATGATTTGAGTAATGTGTTATCCCGTAACACCAACGACTCTTCCGCTGAATTAAATTATGAATATTTGGGGGTGTTATCTTAGACATTTTTTAACCACTCTACGAATAGGAAACACAATTTTTTTATCGTACTTTGTTATGTGTTTCTTTTGGCTTCCAATATTTTTAACTTATAAACTTTATATTTTCTTCGGTTTTAGTTTTGTAGTTTATAGTAAAAATAGAAAAATAAAAAGAATGAGTGTGAGAGAGTAAGGAGTTGTTTGACAAAAATATGATCTAGGATGAGTGAATAATAATGTTTAATAAATTAAATACACTCAATGAAACATGATTCTGAACATTAGCACTTTGCATACGAAAAATATATGTAAATTTTAAGATTATTATTATTAGTAATCAAGCAAACTATTTTAGTTAAACTATCTTGATTCATAAATATTTTTCGTAATTATAAATTTGTATTTAAGATAAAAAAAAGTAAATTACATCATTCGTCTTAGTTATCTAACGAGAAAATTTGTACAATTTAAATTTAAGTAAGGAACCTTTTTTGCCAATCTCTTGTCCAACGACTCTGAGTATCGTTAGTCACCCCATGTGATACCCACATAAGGGTAAGTCATTTCACACTCCCTTTTCTTTCTTTGTTCATCCTTAGGGGCTAAACGTAGTGGTAGTGAGTTTGTTCGGTGGGTGAGTAACTCACGCGCGAGTTATCATCCCGGCCGAAAAACTCACGCGTGAGTTTGTGCTATTGTGGTGAACTCTTTACCGCAGTGAGATACTATCTCTTCTTCTTAATATTTTTATTACCGTTATATTAAAAAATTCTTCCATTTTCTTTCTTTATAAATACCATATTATCCCATTTACTATCTACAATTACTTCTTATCTTTTAGTATTTTTCACACACAACTTCAAAAATCAAATGGCGTGCTCCCTTCCACACATCGATGACGAGATTAAAGCTATGATTCAGAAACAAATCAATGAAGAACAACGTTGTCAGTTTGCGCTTACGACGTTAGCTTTTGATTTTGATGCTGCTCGTGACGCTAAAATCAAACTACGCACTGCGTATGAGAAGTGTCGTGATATTTCCCCAAACAAACATGTTTAATCGACACGTTTCTTAAAAAAGAGCTTGACAATGATTTTAACATGCAAAGAGCATTGTTTTTTTTAGAACGACACCTCAATCTCACTGAAATCCGACCCCCGAGTTATACCATCCATAACGGGCAGGCCCCGGGACCCGAACCACTAGGGGATAACCCCTAGAACTCATGGCTTCGCACTAAGGAGGAAAATCAAGGATTTTTGTCTCTTGCAAGACTTGAACCCATGAACAAACCCCCTCCCCAAGCTCCAGAAGGAACCCAGGTGGCCAACTGCTCTAGAGCAGTTGGTTACAAAGAGCATTGTTTAGAAAGTCGTCAAAATTGGAGGTTCAAATTCAAAATAAAACTGAATGGCTGAATAACCTCACTCCTGACAAAAATGAAGAAAATCTGTCCCAAGCTCATATCGGTTCTTCATCACAATAACACTGACGCTGATATGTTTTTCCCGATGCACCTTATCCAAACAACTCAAATGGCTTACTTAATGACATTCAGTTTCGTCAACTCTATCAAGATAAACAGGTATTGAGAGAAACATTAGAGGAACAAGATAGGGCACAAAGGGAGTGAGAGGAGAAAGTTAGGGCCGAATAAGCTTACCAAGAGCAATCCCGGTAAGAGTTTTGTGGGCAGTTATCGGATTCGGATCTGGGAACTGACTAATCGTATAACATATTTGTTTTTTTATCTATCTAGTAGTTTATTTCCTCTCGTATTGTATTTGAATTTCAGTATTTTTATGTTTTATGTATTGAATAAATATTTTTATTTTTGAATAATAAGTGTTTACGCTTACCTTTTTAATTTACGAATTAAAATAATTAAGAAGAAAAAAGATATGGTATGACTTGGTGGTGAGTTTCTTACCGCCAGTAAGGTTGAAAAATGGGTTGGATGAATAGAGAGACAAAGTTGATGTGGAGATGGGTTTTCCACTCACCACTCCATCTAACCTTATCACATATCATCAACACTGAACCATTTTTTTCCATTCATCATTATACCCTTTGATTTAGTATCCTTAAGAACAAAAAATCCAAAACATATCTCTTCACTAAAATCATTATCATCATTGAGAACAATAAAATCCGACACAAACCCATTTCATCATCAACTAAGGCTAACTTTGTATCGATCGATTCGTCGCCATCGATGCGACGACTGATTGATCTCGGTCGATCACGAAACTCGATCCACAGGCCGACCTCCATTTAATATCAAAAATTCAAAAAGAAAAAAAAGATACCCTTTTTTTTAGAAAAAATCTTTTTTTTCAATTTAAAATTTAAATCATCTACCCTTATAAGTACACAACCCATTTTACCAATTTTCTCACACATTCAAATTCAAACTTGTAAATCAAAACATTACCATCCAACATGTCTAGCAAGAGAACCTCTCAAAACAAAACCCTAGATCCCGAGTTTCTCAAGAAAGTGTTCCCCATGTGACGCCGGATTCGGCTTTTCGATTATCCTATGTGTCACCAAACATGCGGTTTAGACCCGCCAGATTTGAATATCATTCACCATAACCATCTCACCCAAACATGTACTATGCAAACCATCCGTTCTCTCCTTTGTACCGTGATAACAACCAACAAGCTTTCTTTGAATCTCCAACAGGTTTGTATCTCCCTACTATTGATTCGTCCACTTATTCGCATCCTATGTATTCTGCAATTAATCGTTTTAAGGTTGTTGCTGATTTTGATGAATTGATGTATAATCAAGAGTACCTTTCGGGTCAAGGTTCGGGTCACGGTCCGAGTCAATATCACTCTATGGGCCAAGATTCGGGGCATGGGTCCTATCACGATGCGGTTAACCTTGACGATGACGAGAAAGAGATGTCACCCGTCAAACCTAAGAAGCCTCTAAACGTGCTTCAAAAGGCAAGCAGGTTGAGCCAAAGAAGCTGCAAAAAGAATGGACGACTGAGGAAAAGGTCGCCTTGTGCAAAGGTTGGTGTGATGTGTCCGTGAATAGCAAGCAACAAAATAACCAAAAAACAAAGGGTTTTTGGGGAGATGTCGTGAAGTACTTTGAAACTAAGACGGGTTCTGATAGAGCGTAGAACGCACTTTTGAGCAAATGGAAAAGCACGATACGTCCTAATATTGGTGCTTTTTGTGCTATCATGAATAACATTAAGCTTAATCACGAAAGTGTGTTAATGATCTCAACTCATAACCAAAAAGTTGTGATGAATACAAATTGATCTAAAAATATCTATTTATGTTAGAGGCGGCGTGAAACGTGCTGAAAGATCACCCAAGTTGGCAAGAGGTTGAGGATGCCAAAGTTTATGATAAAAGTAATAAAAAATCCAAGACTTCTGAAACTACCTCCGGTTCTGGGCAAAGTGGTTACATGAATTTAAACTATGAACCAAAAGATGACGAGGAAGAGACTCAAGAATATCGACTAGTTGGTCATGATCGAGCTAAGAAGTCATCTACATCTCAATAGGAAAATCTTAATTTGTTGATGTTGTAATCAACAAATGGGAGAAAATGAAAGACATTTGCTGAGGAAAAAGAAGCAGCAACAAGAATCCTGCTTTAACTTGAAGCAACGGGAGTTGGATTTACAGGAGACAACTCAACGAGAAGCAGCGACCTTGTAAAGAGAAAAGATTGAATTAGAGCGTCCAACAATTGAACTTGCTGAAAAAAAGAAACGGGATAAAGACCTAATGTTCTACAACATTGAAATCAACCCTAATTTCCCCCTAGCCCGCCAACAAGCCTTGCAAGAAATGAAAAACAAAATAAGACAACTTACAATTTAAATTACTAGTATGGTTTTTAATTATTATTGTAATATTTTTCTTTTATTTGAATTATTATGTAATGTTTTTTATTTGATGTAATGTTTTTTATTTAATATAATGTTTTTTATTTAATGTTATGTTTTTGTATATTAAATAAAAAATATTTTGAACTTGATCGCCTGTAGATGACCGGAGAAATAAAACTGATGTGACAAAAAAATTGTAAGTCGCACTAATTCGTTGTTGCGTGCAACCTAACACACACAAACCAACTTCATAAACAAATCTTATCCCTTTTTTCATAACTAACATAAAGACAGAACCATAATCGATCAAGATCCAATATTTTTCTTGTCATAATTACACCAGATCTGCAAATCATTATTGCACAACCTCAAGAATAGGCAAATAAAAAATAAAAAAAAATCATAATCCTAAAGAAATGATACAAATTTCTCTTAATCATACTTTTCTTTGTACAAACTCTAAACCAAATGTAGTCACAAAAGTAGACGGATTGTTAGAAACTAAAAAGAGGGACGTACTTGTGTGGATGAAAAAATTGTGTCTGATTTAGGAATCTATGCACAAGCAAGCAGGGAAGTACTTGTGTGCAGCATAATAAGAGATGATTTTATATCACTGTCGTTATTATTAATTAGAGGAAAAAAGAGCATGATATACTTAGGTTTATATTTTTTGTTGTATTTGGGTGGTATGATTGATGAATATGGTGATCGAGGGAGAAATGTGTTTGGATCGGTGAAGCTGAAGATAAAAAAATGGTATTTATATTGGTGGTAGGTAGGTATAGTGTGTTTGTGTGGTTGTGTTTGCTGAAGCTGAAGAAAAATAATAAATAGGTAGTGGCCCACATGTTTTTGAACAATAATTGTTGGTGTTTAAAAAAGTTGATGTAGTAGATTTACCATTAAACCTTCATTTTTTAGTATCAAGTGAAGTGACTTAACAATAGTAAATGAAGGTTGTTAAAGTGAAGGATTAACGACGAAAAAGGTTTCTTGCTTAAGGTCGAACAATGCAGTATTTTGGGTCAAAGGACTAAAGGTTGCGGTCAACGCAATCCATAAGAACGAACGGTATAATTTACTCTAAAAAATAATATCAAGAAAAGCGTAACAAAACAACAAATATATTATATAGTCTGGTTGAAAATAAAATAACGTAAGCTATATAAATTTAGTGTGAGATAACAAATGACCAAATGTTAGTATAACATAACATAATATTAAAAAAATAATATTAAGTAAAAAGGGAAAAAGACAAATTGTATAGTCATGTGTGTATCCATGTTGATTAAAAACGCTTCTATGAATACTAGGAGAGTCTAACATCAGAATGTGGTGTCATGAGAAAAAGTGCGCCACGTAAGCTATGACACCAGAAACCCTTCTCGTAGGGAGTGGTTGGCATAAGAAAAGTGGTTTCGTGAGTTTTTTTTGTTTTTTTAACTTTATAATATAATTAAGTTATCCAAATAAAGTTTATAAATAAAAAATCATTTCATTCATAAAAAGAAAATTTCATTTAGGACTAATAGTGCAAACAAAAGAGGATTAACAATAAAAATACTCACATGAACTAATTAATTATGTAAACAAATCTAGTTTTAAGCTTTAAAGCAAAAATAAAAAAAGTAAAAAAACATCATCTTCCTCAATCTTGCGCTTCAAAACTGCAAAAAAACAAAAACGAAAAACAAAACAAAAACACAAAGTAAACACAAACACAAGCACAAACACATAAACAAACATAATCATACACACGAACATAAACAAAAAAATCTCAAAATAATAAAGAGTAAAGTTATTTTGGATACCATATCACCACCATCCATCTTCATCTCATCTAATGGATAAGATTAAAAGTATTTATTATTTCACTTATATTTATAATTTAGATATCTCTTAAACCGTTAAACGTTAAACCAAAAAATATACTATCGCGACGAGCATTTAATAAGTTTTCTATAGATATGCATTATGATATACTTTTGAAGAAAAAAAATTCGTCTTTTTTTTCGTTTTTTAAAATTTTCATAAAATATCATATATGATAATAGTGTTCTATCATATATGATATTAGTCTTAGGTTAGAAATTAACCAGCTGAGCTAGCTCAGTTGGCCACTGATACTGATGTATTGCTTTGGGGTTCAGATTAATTCTCTTGGAATCTTCTCGAATTGATCACAGCTCAAAGTGGAATAGTTGTTCTTGGTGACAAATAGGGGTTTGGTTTTCTATTCTATTAAAAAGGTAAATGCGTGAAGTAAATAGAGATTTAAACCAAAAACAGTTAATGAAATAAAACTTGAATTAAAATTGAACAATTAAATAATTAAACAGTAGAATAACCTTGCTGAAAAAGTGTTTGATTCGAATGTATGCTTGATCCGGAATAAATAAGACAAAAATCCTTCATTCGGAAAATCCTACTCATGCGGAATATCTTTGCTTACTCGGAATAAATGGGAAAAAGCTTCATGCGGAATATATGCTCATGCGGAATATAAAGGTTGGCGGGGAATAATAGGTTATGCGGAATAAAAAGGTTTATGCGGAATAAAAGCTCACGCGGAATAAAAGCTCATGCGGAATAAAAGGTTGATTCGGAATAAGTAGCTGATCCGAAATATAGGAGTTGATCCGGAATAACTGATTATTCCGGATGGAAGGCTTGATCCGGAATATAAAATATTCCGGATGGACAATTTTAATTCGGAATAAAAATAAACAATGCTTGACTCGGAATAAGTGACTGATCCGGAATAATGGTTATTCCGGATGGAAGACACTGATCCAGAATATAAAATATTCCGGATGAAAGAAAATAAAAGGAGCTTGATCCGGAATGCAAGGTTGATCCGGAATCTGGGAAATGAAGAACAGCGAAGAACAGTAATAGTTTAAGAACACGATTTTAAGTCAAAATCAACCAAGTTTTTAACCAAAACTTAAACAAAACTAAACACCAATCATCTACTAACCATAAACATCAAATCCCAACAATAAAAACACAAAACCCAATAACTTTTGAAGATCAAAATCAACCAAATAAGAACTTAAGCTTTAAATCAAAAAGATGAAGATGAACAAGATTAATGGAAGGATTATATTGATAGATTAATGTAGAGTAAACAAAAGGAAAGATTAAACACTTACAAAATCAAAGATTCAACAAGAATGAAAAATCACCAACACCTTAATGGTGTTGGCTTCCTACGAAAGAAAAGAAAATGACTGGGAAATGAAAACTAGCTCAAAAAGTGTGAAGGGTTCTTCTATTTATAGGCTTAGTGATTGGTTGGTGAGTGGGCTTTCTTCCTCTCTTCTTGTCTTCTCGTCTTTTCAGAAAAGTTGACGTTTTCGATTTCGATTCGGGATTTGTCGACGAATAAATTCAACTCGTCTTTAAATTTCTTCGTTTAATAGACTTGAGTTCTTCGACATATGTAAATCTTCCATCTTTGGTCCTTTTCTTCGATAAATCTTCAAATAGGCCCAATGACTTCAAATCTTTTGCATCTCTTGGACAACAGACTTCGTCTTGAGTCTTTTTCTTCGATAAAACCCGTGCAATCCCATGTTTTCTTCAATATTCATCCGGTTGACTCTGAAAACACAAAAACCACGCATAATTCCAAACAAATGACATTAAATACGCGTTTTGGTCTTGTTTTAGCAAGAAATAAGTGGTAAAAGGATGGGTGTTTTCACACCTATCAAATCTCCTACACTTAACCATTACCATGCCCTCATGCAATGCTTAGTGACAAAGCAAATTTACACTTTTCTCATAATCAATCAACCTTGGCCTTATTAACATACTACTATAACAAAAATTAGAGTACTAAGAGAAATTAAAACTTTAAAGGAAACAAAAGGATAGAAAACCATTTTCACTTAAAAATAGCTATATGGAAACAACTTGCAAAGAGATCAAGGACTTACATTAGGGCTTTGGTGCTGCGAAGATTTATCACCCTCAAGTTTCACGTTCCCCAAACTAAGCTTAAAAACGAGATCATTGTTATTATAAGTTAGCAAATCAAACACTTACACACATGGCTTAATTATATGCTTAAACTCCCTTATTCCTAGGTGTATCTCTTATATTTCATTTTTGTCTTAGAATGATCATGAAGATGCATTTTTGGACTTATTTCGATAGTTTATTTAGGCTAAAAGCAAAGTAGGACGATTTGATTAATAGTTAGCTAAAGGACAAAATCTCTTAAAACTGCTTCTCGGGATATCAAAAAGTTCATATCTTGGCATAACTCGCTTCACGATTTGAGACCTTTCTCGGGCCGATATTTGGCATGTACTTCATACTTCATATCTTGAGAGACGTTCTTGAGATAATGGTCTTCTTTTCGTTAATAGAGTTTCTTCACTTGGAGACTTTTGAGGGGTACTCCAACTTTGTTGACCACGACTTCATGATTATTTCTTCAATCGCTAATTGGGATTTTGAGATACAATGATCTGCCTCCTTTTTGGACTTGGATCTATTTATCCTCATACCTTGTTAGGGTCTTTTCGGATAGACTTCTCCATGATCTTTATGGGAGTTGATTGCTTTTCGTCGTGAGTCTTGATCCTTCATATTGATTTTCGGAATAATGCTTTTCACATCACCTTGGATCTTTATCAATAAGATTGAATCCTCATGCCTTGTTAGGGCCTTTTCGGACTCGCCAATCTTCGCGCACCGCTTCATAAGTTATGCCTTGGCTATGAACTCTTATCATTACCGAGCAACTTTTAAACGATCTTGGGCTAGAAGCTAAGTAACTTTTCAAATCGTACGACCTTACTTATTGCAGATAAATTATTAGCAAGTGATGGGAGAATAGGCAAATAATTACACCAAGTGAGCTTGTGCAAGAATACCGACTTATAATTGACTCTATCATTTCTCGATCTCCATAATTTAAAATCTCAAGTAATGAGACTCGTGGATGCTTAGCCTAATAAACCAATTAAGGTCTACATGGTTAAGGATACTAGCTAGAATAAACTTGGATAAGTCTATTTGGGTTGAGTCAAAGTAATCGCAACGGGCCTAATATGTCAAAGATTTCAAAACTAGCTACACCACTTTATTAATATTTTTGACTTTATTGCGGGATATATACATATGAAAGCAACGATAAAAATTTAAAAATTTCGACTAAATGGCCAAAGTTAATTAAAAATTTGAAAAATACTGAAAAATATGATTTTCCGGTTAAATGAAGGCATTTTAATGGAAAAGTCCACTTAAAACTTCGATAGAAGTCCCCCTTACACTTAAGATAAACATTGTCCTCAATGTTTAAGCATGTGGGAAAAGTCTCCCCTACACTTAGGACATTGTGCACGTTGGTTAAATCAAGCTAAGGAAGAGACGACTAAAGTGATCAATTTCAAATGTGAGTATGAAGAAAATTGAATCACGATAGTTGAGAGATAGAACCGGAGTTTGGATAACACGGGAGTACGGTTCTTCAAAGGTTCCAAAAGTGCATTCATCCCTGTAATCACATCACCACACAAACACAAACAACCTGTAGAGGTCCCCCTACACTTAGGAGGTTAAAACAGAAAAGGATAGATACTCGGGTTGCCTCCCGAGGAGCGCTTGTTTTTGATAATCGAGTCACGAGCCTGACTCGACCCAAAATTAGTTGATGGGAAACGTGGTGAGGGATGGAATCATCTCATGAGAGATGTCCTCACCAAAGTACAACTTCACTCGTTGGCCATTCACCTTAAAATTAGGTCCATTAGGTTGAGCGAGCTCGAGAGTACCATATGGAAAAATTTGGGCAATGGTGAATGGGCCGGACCAACGAGATTTTCATTAATAATAAAAAGATTACAAATACTTGAAATTAAAATTACATTAATTGTAACACCCTATTTTGGAAATGGAAATATCACAGTAATTATGGCGTGTCATCAAAGCATACAAGGTAAAATGTCTAAACATTACTTGACCATATAAAGAAAAATACCGGAATCAAACATCGGTAGTCCAAAAGTAAAGCTCATCACACACAAACATAATATAGTAAAGGAAAAGGACTAAACAATGTCCAAAGCATAAGTATCATAAAGAAAGGAAATGCATAATGTAAAGAAGGCTAGACAACTTCCAGTCCATATGCACGTACTCTTAGTGTATACGAGCGTCCCTGAGTACCTGCCATTTTGGGAACATAGAAAAGGAAAACGGCTGAGCAATACGCTCAGCGCACGGATGTACAATAAAGCATGAATAGGATAAGCATATAACATAATAACAGCGGAAGAAAACTAAGTCCCGAGTAACCTGGTTAAGTCTTAATAAAACTGGTTTATAGTTTGAAAGTCTTATGTTTATCTTATAAAAACTGTTTGTCATATTTTACCATTTAGCCAATATAGGTCATGAAAATCCACCGTGCATGAATAATTGGAGGGGTGACCTCATCATGCAAATTAGAGGGGTTGCCTCTAATTTAATATACTGGTTTTATGGGTAGGAGGGATCAGCTCCTTGTGAAGGATGCAAGACACACACCACATTCACCATGTAATCCTGAATAAAACGTGTAACTAGGATGCACCCATACGCCCCACATGATAAATATAAATAAATGGCCAAAAGCTGAAGGGACGCCACGAGCAATCACTCCGCCGTGGTGAAGTCATAACATCAGTGCCTCTAATGTTATGGTTATGGTACCTCCATAACTAGGTGAAACTGGTCATGCATGTATATGGCTATAGGTAATCATATTTAAACATAAGCAATCGAACTCATACTTATACTACGGGAAAACAGTTGGCTGCATACGGGGAAATCCTAATAAGGAAAGAATGTCCATACTGAAAGGACGGGAATCCGTACCTTATGTCCAGTGAACGAGAACGATGAACTGCGAGAATCCTACTTCATATGTTCTTACTTATTTTATATGTTCTTACTATGTTTTACTGTTTAAAGCCTTAAACTGTATTAAATCCTATACTCTGCTTAATCTGATTAAGTATTTCTGATATTTCATGTGTTATTATACTTACTGTGTAATAACTAACTTTCCAAAAATAGAAGGTTTCCTAAAATAGAAAGTTTCCAAAAATAGAAAGTTTCCAAAAATAGAAAGTTTCCAAAAATAGAAAGTTTCCAAAAATAGAAAGTTTCCAAAAATAGAAAGTTTCCAAAAATAGAAAGTTTCCAAAAATAGATTTACTGCTTAAAATAGATAAGTTTCTAAAAATAGAAAGTTTCCATAAATAGATTAGCTGCCTTAATTAAATAAGTTTCCATAAATAGATTAGCTGCCTTAAATAAATAAGTTTCTAAAAATAGTTGGTTTCTATAAATAAATTAACTGCCTTATTTAATTAAGTTTCTAAAAATAGAAGGTTTCTATAATTAGAAATAAGCTGGTTAAATAAGCTAAGTAAATAAGCCTAAGTGCTTTCATGATTATTTTCTAAGTCATATGATATATTGTATAGTTTAATAATTATTTCATGTAATTTAATTAAACTATAGGTTATAATATTTAATTAAAGTATAACATGTTTTAATTAAATATATTAAATACTTAGGTTAAAATATGTATTATTAAATATTAATAATATAACCTAAGTCATGTTAATTAATTAATTATATCCATGGTTTTTAAAATAATTAATTAATTATTAGTCTTAATAATATAAATACTTAGGTTAAAATAATTTTATGATTATTAATAATTAATTAACCTAAGTCATGTTATTAAATTAATCACATCTTTTATTAATTTAATTTTAACATAAGTTCATAACATAGAAAAAAAACTAACATAACCATGAACCGGATCTAAGCTTAAAAACATGAACCGGTCATGAATCGACATCGTACCCCGAACCACTTCGGGGTACCCCTTGCTGCCGTAGGACCCACACGCACCAACCCAGACCAAATGGTCTTGGTGGTGGTCGGCTAAGCAAACCGAAACCCCCTTGGGGTCGGTTGCATCCTGCGGCCTAAACCAAACACCCCTTAAATCGACCCTTTGATTTATTTAATCATCAAAACATGTTAGATCTATGGTTAATTAATATCTTTTTATAAAAACATCATATGTTCATAATTAATAAAAAGATTAAATTAAAAGAAAAGGTTTAAAAAGGTTTTACCGTATTCGTGGATCAAGAGAACGAAGAACAAACACGAACAAACAACCAATCTTCAAGATCCAAGATCAAGGAATCACCTTGTATGGTGATTCAAGGGTGGTGGCACAAAGAGGAGGAGAAAGAGAGGGTTTAGGTTTTTCTTGAAATCTTCTGTAAAGTGATTTTGAGTAGTAAAAACTAATTAACCCCCTTTTAGTAAAAATTGGTAATGGGCTTGGCCCATTACCCTTGTTTGGCCGCGGGTAGGGACCCCCCATGGGGTTCCCATACCTCTTTTCGTGTCTCGTTATTAGTTACTCGTTTGTGTTTAATTATGTTCGTGTTTTAAATGTTCTCGTTACGTAAATACCATAATCTAATATATTTAATTACGCTCGTATTAAATATATATACGTAATTAATAATAGCTCGTGTTTTAATTACGCTCGTGATTTCGTGATCGCATGTTCGTGATTAATTATTGCTAAATAATTATTACGTGATCGTGCATATAAAATACTTATCGTGTTCTAACACGTACGTAATACGTAAACTCCGAACACGTAATCGTAATCATGCTATATTAGGAAAGTTTTTAACTAGTACGTACGATCCTAAGGGTACTATGAATGGTAAAAGCATGCGGGTTTTACAACTCTTCCCCCCTAAAAAGAATAATTCGTCCCCGAATCATAGATAAAGTAAACTGGAAAAGAAGAACATACCCGAATTCAAAATATGAAATGAGGGTAAGAAGCCCGGATAGACTCCTTCGTTTCCCAAGTGGCTTCCCGCTCGGTATGATCCCTCCATAGAATTTTGACGAATGGAATCGTCTTCTTTCTCATGACTCGTTCTTGTCTGTCAAGAACTCGTTCGGGTTCTTCTATAAAAGTGAGATCTTCACGAATCTGTTCTAGTGGATACTGAACCATGTGAAGGGGATGATATTGGTACCCTCTGAGTAAGGACACATGAAACACGTTGTGCACGTGCGAAAGCTGCGGAGGCAACGCCAATCGGTAAGATACTTCACCGACTCGTTCAATGATATCAAACGGTCCGATGAAACGAGGACTGAGCTTCCCTTTAATCCCGAAGCGTCTAACACCACGTACCGACGAAACCTTAAGGAAGACGTGATCTCCTACGTTAAAGTGTAAATCCCTACGATGCTTATCGGCGTAACTCTTCTGACGTGACCGTGCCTCCTGAATTTTCTGCCTAGCTACTGCGATCTTCTCATTTGTCATCTCTATGATCTCTGGTCCTTCGAGTGTTCGCTCGCCAACCTGATCCCAACAGATTGGGGCGCGACACTTTCTGCCATACAACATCTCAAATGGAGCACACTTGATGCTTGCGTGCCAACTGTTGTTGTATGCAAACTCCACCAAACAGATGTATTCGTCCCAATCACCCGTCCATTCCAACGCACATGACCTCAACATATCCTCCAATGTCTGAATGGTTCGCTCCGATTGTCCGTCCGTTTGAGGATGAAAAGCCGTGCTAAGCTTAAGTTGTGTACCCCAAGCTTTCTGCAGACTTTTCCAAAAGCGCGAAGTGAATCGAGGATCTCTGTCTGAGACGATGCTGGATGGTGCACTGTGGAGTCTCATGATCTCTCATCTATACGTATCTGCGAGTTTACTTACCGGATCTTCCTTGCGGATCGGTAAGAAATGAGCTGATTTGGTAAGTCGATCAACGATAACCCAAATTGCATCGTGCTTCCTTTTGGTAGGCGGAAGACCGGTAACAAAATCCATGGTGATTTTATCCCACTTCCACTCTGGAATGTCTAACGGTTGAAGGAGACCGCCAGATCGCTGATGCTCGATCTTAACCTGCTGGCAGGTAAGACATTTGGAGACGTAAGTGGCCACATCCTGTTTCATACCACTCCACCAAAAGTACTGCTTGATGTCATGGTACATTTTAGTTGAACCAGGATGTATCGAGAATGGGGAGCTATGAGCTTCAGCTAACAAAGCTTCCCGGAGTTCTTGGTCATCAGGAACACAAGTCTAGTGCCCTGCCATACGATACCATGTGCATCTACTCTGAATTCTTTCTGCTTCTCCAAATTCTGTACTATCGCCCAGATTTCTCCGTCATCCTTCTGAGCTTCCTTGATCTTAGATAGTAACTCGGGTTCTACTCTAAGATTCGCCCAGTAACCGTGTTGTCCACGTATCATGTACTCGATGTCTAGTCGCTCCAAGTCTCTTATGATTTCCTCTTCGATTTTAATGTCGTTGATCATTCCGGACTTCCTGCTAAGGGCATCTGCTACTATGTTTGCCTTTCCGGGATGATACTGTAGATTAATGTCATAATCCTTCAACAGCTCTAACCATCTCCTTTGCCTCATGTTCAATTCACGCTGAGTGAAGATATACTTCAAGCTCTTGTGGTCCGTGAAAATGTCACATGATTCTCCATATAAGTAGTGTCTCCATATCTTCAATGCAAACACGACTGCAACAAGTTCCAGATCGTGCGTGGGGTAATTTTCTTCATAAGGCTTAAGCTGCCGTGAAGCGTACGCGATCACTTTCCCATGTTGCATGAGAACACAGCCAAGTCCCTTCCCCGATGCATCGCTGTAGATTTGAAATCCACCCGTACCAGATGGTAGAGTAAGAATAGGTGCAGATACTAGCTTCTGCTTCAGGTCTTCAAAGCTCTTCTCTCGATCTTCAGTCCAGACGAATTTCTCCCCTTTTCGCATCAGTTTGGTCAATGGTAGTGCTAGGCGGGAAAAGTTCTCCACGAACCTACGGTAATAACCAGCTAAGCCTAAGAAACTGCGGACTTCCGTCGCCGATGTCGGCCTCGGCCACTTAGTAATGGCCTCAACCTTCGCTGGATCCATAGTGATTCCTTCTGCTGACACAATGTGACCTAAGAATGCCACCTTGTCTAACCAGAATTCACACTTGGAGAATTTAGCATACAACTGCTTCTGGCGAAGAATCTGTAGTACTGTACGAATATGGTCTTCGTGTTCCTCCTTGGACTTTGAGAAAATCAGGATGTCATCGATGAAAACAATGACGAACTTGTCCAGAAATTCATGGAAGATTCTGTTCATCAAATCCATGAATACTGCTGGAGCATTTGTCAGGCCAAATGGCATAACTACAAACTCGTAGTGGCCATTGCGGGTACGAAAAGCAGTCTTAGCGATGTCCTGCTCCTTGACCCGTAGCTGGTGATAGCCTGACCTAAGATCTATCTTGGAGAAGTGTTTGGCCCCTTGGAGTTGGTCAAACATATCGTCAATGCGTGGCAGTGGATACCTATTCCGAATGGTAATCTTGTTGAGCTCGCGATAGTCTATGCAAAGACGCATACTGCCATCCTTCTTCTTAACAAATAAGACCGGTGCGCCCCATGGAGATGCGCTCGATCGAATGAAACCTCGTTCAAGAAGTTCTTGCAGTTGGTCCTTCAGCTCTATGGGATCCATGTGATAAGGAGCCTTGGAGATTGGTTCAGCTCCTAGAACCAGTTCGATACTGAATTCCACTTCTCGTGCAGGTGGTATGCCCGGAAGTTCTGCTGGAAACACGTCTTAGAATTCCGACACTATTGGTTGATCCTGAATCGATGAAGATTCAGCATCCATGTCGTGAACCGTAGCTAGATAACCCTCGCAGCCATGTGACAGTAGTGCACGCGCTTGCAGGGTGGATATGACTTATACAGACCGTCCGGGTATGAACCCATTATGAATGTACTCTGGTGCATTGACATCACCGAAGATAACTCGATATGAATGGCAGTCTATGGTAGCATGATACTTGGATAGCCAATCCATGCCCAAAATCATGTCGAAGTCATTCATGTCCAGCGGAAGTGCGTCGACAGGTCAAACCTTATCATCAAATTCTAGGGGAAGACTCTTGTATACATGGGTGATTAATACAGAGTCCCTCAAAGGCGTGGAAATAGTAAGCTTATTTTCTAGTGGCAAGGGATGCATCCTAATGTTCTTAGCATAAGCAGTAGAAATAACCGAGTGAGTAGCACCCGTATCGAAAAGAACACATGCAGCGCGACCATACATATACAAGATTCCAGTGATGGTACCTGTAGACTTGTTGGCCTGGTCTCGAGATGTCGTGTAGACACGCCCGACAGTAGGAGGCGGCTTGGTATCAGCATGTCCCGATGTACCCTCCATCTCGCCCTTACGACAATCCTTCATAATATGGCCCGGAAGACCACACTTGAAGCACGCATCAGTATTACGGCGAAATGGTCCTGGGTGCCTACGGTGGCAAGTAGAGCAAAGAGGATGAGTGTATCCTCCAGCAGGTGCTCTGGCTGGCTGAGGACCTGATAAAACATTTCACATGAGACATAATATTTGGGTACAAAGGACGAAGCGGATAATCGTAAGATTGAATACCAGTTATAGCTGGACGGCTAGGCTGCGAACCTCTCTGGTTCTGGTCCCTACCGTTTCCATGGTTCCTGGTAGAAGTTTGCTAAAGTGTCAGAATATGAGTTATAACATAAAACATAAGGAATTTCGTAAGTATTAGGACCTGTTGTTGCTGGATTGTCCGGCGTTGTTACGGTAATTGTCATTACCGCCACGCCTATCCGTAGCAGAACGGTCGTTAGTCTGACCGTTTCCCTTGGGCTGGTGAGGCTGCTGCTGAGTAGCCGGCTGAGACCGGTCCCCAGTTTTCTGCCTGGAAGATACAGTTAAAGAGATGAATAATTGACATATGGAAAGTATACGGATTGGTCACCGCTTGAATACGAAGGTTTACCTCTTGTCGGGTCTTTCAGCTTCCCCGAACTCATCCCTCTCCTACAGCATCTCCAATTTCCGTGCTGCATCGGACACTTGTGCTACCGTATCCAACGGAGCACCTGATAAGTTATTTGCAATCCTTGGATTAAGAGCCCAACGAAAATGTATTGCTTGTTCTTCAGTGGTGCCCGCAGCTGTTCTCAGGACACCAGTATAGCGAAGGAAACGCTGCATGAAGTCATTGCTGTCTTCGTCAGGTCGCTGTCTGAGGCTATAGTATTCCCTCATGAGCCGATTCCTTCCTTCCATGGGAAAGATGTTAGGCGGGGGAGGATAACCGTCGTTATGAAGAAGAGCGTCTTGCATCTCTGCATCAGCAGCTGCAAATATTGCCCAGATATTGTTTGCGTTTGCCATCTGACAGTATGACATAGAACGTATGATTAAACAGTTCCAAACATAAAATATAAATATATACATGAAAAAAAAAATAAAAAAATTTATACTAAAATTTCACGAGAAAAATTTTATGCAAGAAAATTTTGTGTATGAATGCATGATGCAGTTTTATGAAAACTTTTGTATGCTCGAGAGTGAACGCCTCTGGTCAGTTCACTCAAAACAAAAACACTGCGAGGGGACGCCTATGGGTCGGTCCCAAATCTAAAAGTTTCGATAAAACACATGCGACTAAATAGGGCCAGTCCTGTACCAACCATTACTTAGTCAAAAACCCTGTAACAATGACATGTATATGTATGCTTAAAAATGATGAATGCATGAAAACAACTGTCAGTTCTAGGAAGACCGTAGTGACTACCCACTAATCACAGGTCATATTTGAGAGCCTACAGGTCGAAGCCTTGGCTCTGATACCATAATTGTAACACCCCATTTTGGAAATGGAAATATCACAGTAATTATGGCGTGTCATCAAAGCATACAAGGTAAAATGTCTAAACATTACTTGACCATATAAAGGAAAATACCGGAATCAAACATCGGTTGTCCAAAAGTAAAGCTCATCACACACAAACATAATATAGTAAAGGAAAAGGACTAAACAATGTCCAAAGCATAAGTATCATAAAGAAAGGAAATGCATAATGTAAAGAAGGCTAGACAGCTTCCAGTCCATATGCACGTACTCTTAGTGTCTACGAGCGTCCCTGAGTACCTGCTGTTTTGGGAACATAGAAAAGGAAAACGGCTGAGCAATACGCTCAGTGCACGGATGTACAATAAAGCATGAATAGGATAAGCATATAACATAATAACAACGGAAGAAAACTAAGTCCCGAGTAACCCGGTTAAGTCTTAATAAAACTGGTTTATAGTTTGAAAGTCTTATGTTTATCTTATAAAAACTGTTTGTCATATTTTACCATTTAGCCAGTATAGGTCATGAAAATCCACCGTGCATGAATAATTGGAGGGGTGACCTCATCATGCAAATTAGAGGGGCTGCCTCTAATTTAATATATTGGTTTTATGGGTAGGAGGGATCAGCTCCTTGTGAAGGATGCAAGGCACACACCACATTCACCATGTAATCCTAAATAAAACGTGTAACTAGGATGCACCCATACGCCCCACATGATAAATATAAATAAATGGCCAAAAGCTGAAGGGACGCCACGAGCAATCACTCTGCCGTGGTGAAGTCATAACATCAGTGCCTCTAATGTTATGGTTATGGTACCTCAATAACTAGGTGAAACTGGTCATGCATGTATATGGCTATAGGTAATCATATTTAAACATAAGCAATCGAACTCATACTTATACTACGGGAAAATAGTTGGCTGCATACGAGGAAATCCTAATAAGGAAAGAATGTCCATACTGAAAGGACGGGAATCCGTACCTTATGTCCAGTGAACGAGAACGATGAACTGCGAGAATCCTACTTCCGAAACACTAGTGCTACATAAATACGTACATGAAATAAGTATCTGCTTACTAAATATATAGCTGGTTTTATGTCATGTCTTAGCTTATTTTATATGTTTTTACTATGTTTTACTGTTTAAAGCCTTAAACTGTATTAAATCCTATACTCTGCTTAATCTGATTAAGTATTTCTGATATTTCATGTGTTATTATACTTACTATGTAATAAGTAACTTTCCAAAAATAGCAGGTTTTCTAAAATAGAAAGTTTCCAAAAATAGAAAGTTTCCAAAAATAGAAAGTTACCAAAAATAGAAAGTTTCCAAAAATAGAAAGTTTCCAAAAATAGATTTACTGCTTAAAATAGATAAGTTTCTAAAAATAGAAAGTTTCCATAAATAGATTAGCTGCCTTAATTAAATAAGTTTCCATAAATAGATTAACTGCCTTAAATAAATAAGTTTCTAAAAATAGTTGCTTTCCATAAATAAATTAACTGCCTTATTTAATTAAGTTTCTAAAAATAGAAGGTTTCTATAACTAGAAATAAGCTGGTTAAATAAGCTAAGTAAATAAGCCTAAGTGCTTTCATGATTATTTTCTAAGTCATATGATATATTGTATAGTTTAATAATTATTTCATGTAATTTAATTAAACTATAGGTTATAATATTTAATTAAAGTATAACATGTTTTAATTAAATATATTAAATACTTAGGTTAAAATATGTATTATTAAATATTAATAATATAACCTAAGTCATGTTAATTAATTAATTATATCCATGGTTTTTAAAATAATTAATTAATTATAAGTCTTAATAATATAAATACTTAGGTTAAAATAATTTCATGATTATTAATAATTAATTAACCTAAGTCATGTTATTAAATTAATCACATCTTTTATTAATTTAATTTTAACCTAAGTTCATAACATTGAAAAAAACTAACATAACCATGAACCGGATCTAAGCTTAAAAACATGAACCGGACATGAATCGACACCGTACCCCGAACCACTTCGGGGTACCCCTTGCTGCCGTGGGACCCACACGCACCAACCAAGACCAAATGGTCTTGGTGGTGGTCGGCTAAGCAAACCGAAACCCCCTTGGGGTCGGTTGCATCCTGCGGCCTAAACCAAACACCCCTTAAATCGACCCTTTGATTTATTTAATCATCAAAACATGTTAGATCTATGATTAATTAATATGTTTTTATAAAAACATCATATGTTCATAATTAATAAAAAGATTAAATTAAAAGAAAAGGTTTAAAAAGGTTTTACCGTATTCGTGGATCAAGAGAACGAAGAACAAACACGAACAAACAACCAATCTTCAAGATCCAAGATCAAGGAATCACCTTGTATGGTGATTCAAGGGTGGCGGCACAAAGAGGAGGAGAAAGAGAGGGTTTAGGTTTTTCTTGAAATCTTGTGTAAAGTGATTTTGAGTAGTAAAAACTAATTAACCCCCTTTTAGTAAAAATTGGTAATGGGCTTGGCCCATTACCCTTGTTTGGCCGCAAATAGGGACCCCCCCATGGGGTTCCCGTACCTCTTTTTGTGTCTCGTTATTTAGTTACTCGTTTGTGTTTAATTATGTTCGTGTTTTAAATGTTCTCGTTACGTAAATACCATAATCTAATATATTTAATTACGCTCGTATTAAATATATATACGTAATTAATAATAGCTCGTGTTTTAATTACGCTCGTGATTTCGTGATCGCATGTTCGCGATTAATTATTGCTAAATAATTATTACGTGATCGTGCATATAAAATACTTATCGTGTTCTAACACGTACGTAATACGTAAACTCCGAACACGTAATCGTAATCATGCTATATTAGGAAAGTTTTTAACTAGTACGTACGATCCTAAGGGTACTATGCATGGTAAAAGCATGCGGGTTTTACATTAATCCTACACTATTTTGTAGAAAATTAAAACTAAACTAACCTACTCCTAATTAATTTAAAAAATAGTAAAATAAAATAAAGAAAAAAGTGCTTGATTCGGAATGTATGCTTGATCCGGAATAAGTCAGACAAAAATCCTTCATTCGGAAAATCCTACTCATGCGGAATATCTTTGCTTACTCAGAATAAATGGGAAAAAGCTTCATGCGGAATATATGCTCATGCGGAATATAAAGGTTGATGCGGAATAATAGGTTACGCGGAATAAAAAGGTTGATGCGGAATAAAAGCTCATGCGGAATAAAAGCTCATGCGGAATAAATGATTGATTCGGAATAAGTAGCTGATCCGGAATATAGGAGTTGATCCGGAATAACTGATTATTCCGGATGGAAGGCTTGATCCGGAATATAAAATATTCCGGATGGACAATTTTGATTCGGAATAAAAATAAACAATGCTTGACTCGGAATAAGTGACTGATACGGAATAATGGTTATTCCGGATGGAAGACACTGATTCAGAATATAAAATATTCCGGATGAAAGAAAATAAAAGGAGCTTGATCCGGAATGCAAGGTTGATCCGGAATCTGGGAAATGAAGAACAGCGAAGAACAGTAATAGTTTAAGAACATGATTTTAAGTCAAAATCAACCAAGTTTTTAACCAAAACTTAAACAAAACTAAACACCAATCATCTACTAACCATAAACATCAAATCCCAACAATAAAAACACAAAACCCAATAACTTTTGAAGATCAAAATCAACCAAATAAGAACTTAAGCTTTAAATAAAAAAGATGAAGATGAACAAGATTAATGGAAGGATTATATTGATAGATTAATGTAGAGTAAACAAAAGGAAAGATTAAACACTTACAAAATCAAAGATTCAACAAGAATGAAAAATCACCAACACCTTAATGGTGTTGGCTTCCTACGAAAGAAAAGAAAATGACTGGGAAATGAAAACTAGCTCAAAAAGTGTGAAGGGTTCTTCTATTTATAGGCTTAGTGATTGGTTGGTGAGTGGGTTTTCTTCCTCTCTTCTTGTCTTCTCGTCTTTTCAGAAAAGTTGACGTTTTCGATTTCGATTCGAGACTTGTCGACGAATAAATTCAACTCGTCTTTAAATTTCTTCGTTTAATAGACTTGAGTTCTTCGACATATGTAAATCTTCCATCTTTGATCCTTTTCTTCGATAAATCTTCAAATAGGCCAAATGACTTCATATCTTTTGCATCTCTTGGACAATAGACTTCATCCTGAGTCTTTTTCTTCGATAAAACCCGTGCAATCCCATGTTTTCTTCAATATTCATCCGGTTGACTCTGAAAACACAATAAACACAAAAACCACACATAATTCCAAACAAATGACATTAAATACGCGTTTTGGTCTTGTTTTAGCAAGAAATAAGTGGTAAAAGGATGGGTGTTTTCACACCTATCAGCCACCAAGGGTATCCTTGGGGAAGTATTCTTAGAGAGGTCTCGAGTTCGAGTCTCACCAAGAACCTTCAGGGGCCCGAATTAAGAAGCAGGACAGGAGTGGGGTTTATCCCCTAAGGAGAAGGTTCGAGGCTTGCATACTGCCCAATTGGATGTCACTGTAAGCTCGAATCACTAACTACTAACTCGCCGTTCAAAAAAAAAAAGAAAAAAAAGTCTTAGGTTACAAATTATTATTGAATCATATATGATATTGGTTTATATCATATTTGCTAAGTTATATCATATAGGGTTAAGTCCATATATTACCAATGTACTTTTCAATTTTTACACATCTAGATAACCAAGTTACTATATTACTAATATAGTCATTGAAATTAGCTAACTTTTTGAAATATAGGTATTATGACCTAAATTTTTTTAAGTAGATGAATATTTAATTTTAATATTACAAGTAGACTTTTTTTTATTGTTAAATTTCTACGTGGTCGTCTTCACGGGTCTGTTTTACAAATGATAAACAATATTTAAAGGTAATTCCTTTAACTTATTTCACCAGATCTTATAACTCAATATTATAGGCTATATACTCCATTACTAAAAACGAGCCATCACTACAGACTCATCTTCCTCTCACTCATTCATTGCTTAATAGAGTTTCAATTCACAAGAAGGATATCAAATTGCCAAATATAAACCAATAAATTAATTTAAGATCTCTTATAAAAGAGGTAAATTGACTCTCATAAAGTGAAGTTTTCCTCCATCAAACAACTCGTTTACTATTTACAATCATGTAAACGATCATTTTTGTTTTCTCCTTTTCTGAACCTGAAAATAACAAATGATTATGGATATATTTGTATGTGGTTGTGAGGATTAAGGATTTGTTGAATATGTCTGTAATGATTTTTTGACATAGTTGTGTTGATTTAGATTTGATGGTGGTGGTTTGTGGTTACTTGTGAGAAAGTTGACTTTATATATGGTGGTGAATTGTGGTGATGGTGCTGGGTTATGGGTGTGCTAGATCTAAATATTTGATGGGTTGTTGTTGAATTATTGTTTTGATTAAATGGTTAAAGTTTTTATTTATTTATAATGGTATTATTCCAGATCAACATGCAATATACCAGACCAGGTGACATAATGTAAAGTTAAAAGGATTAAAAAAATGATGTGTCGGTTATTTTGACTTGTAACCGGCTGTGAGCCGGTCATGTTACTTATATTTCAACAAAAATGAAAGTTCAATGACTATACTAATAATATTCGTGATTGATTACCTAGATGTGTAAAAATTTAAAAATAGATTGGTAATATATGGACTTAACCCAAATGATACTAATGTTACTATCATATATGATACTGATGTAGACTAAAAAAACAAAGTAACAAAGATAAGTAATTGGATCTGTTGATTCAATAAAAATGCCAGAAACAATTCTGCTAATAATCGTTGATTCTAAAGAATGCCCGAAAATTAGGGTAAAACACGGCAACACAACGGCCAATGGTTTAACTTTTATTAAACTGATAACTGTCTTACTAGGGTTACAGCATATTCATTAATTAATGATTGCAGACAAAGAAAAACCCTAAAAATCCAATGGGTTGGACCGTAGCCCAATGACAAAGTCCAACTGAAAGTGAAAAAAACATAAATATGCAAAAAAACTGATAGTAAAAAGGCTTTTCGGCCGTTGTAAAATCTGCAACCAGGTAAAAGATGGTTATAGCGTCGTCGGCCTCTTTTTTACGCACGTTTTGACAGGCCACTGGCTGAAAACGGACTTAGGATGTAAAAGTTATGCCCGTTTTACTAAACCCCTCTTCGTCACCCGATCTCGGGCCTCCAGAAACAAGTCAGCCCGTTCTTCAATACTTGGGCCTCCATCATTCCCCTCTGGATAAGAAAAATTCGCCCTCGAATTCTCAACTGTATCATCATCTGAAGAATCACCATGGTAAGGCAACAAGTGCTTCACATTAAAAACATCATAACAACGAATATGACTTGGCAACTTCAAACGATAAGCATTTGAGTTTATCTTATCCACAATTTCCACTGGACCAATCTTCTTAGCAGACAATTTATTATATTCACCAACTAGAAAACGATCCTTAGTCAAAAAATCCCACACATAGTCTCCTACTTCAAAGTCAACATGTCTCCTCTTTTGATCCGCATCCTGCTTGTACTTCGAATTAGCGCGAACCAAGTTGTTACGAACAGATTTATGAACACCATGCAACCCCTCAACAAAATCCTGCACTTTCTTCGGAACCGACCTAGAAATCTGAGGAGTCATAAGACCAAGAGGACCACGTGGCTGAGCAGAATAAACCACCTGGAAAGGACTAAACCCAGTGTTCCGATTAACAGCATGATTATGAGCAAACTCAGCTTGATACAACTTCTGATCCCATGCCTTCACATGATCACCCACCAAACACCTTAACAGGTTACCAAGGGGCCTGTTAACAACTTCGGTTTGCCCTTCAGTTTGAGGATGATAAGCACTACTAAAATTGAGTTGAGTATTCACCATCTTCCACAAACTACGCCAAAAATGAGTCGAAAACCTGGTGTCCCGATCGGAAAAAATGGAGGAAGGTAAACCATGTAAACGGTACACATCCCTAAATAAAAGTTGGGCTACATTAACTACATATGTTGTCTTCTTGCAAGAAATAAAATGAACCATCTTAGAAAAACGATCAACAACAACAAATATTGAATCATTACCCCTTTGAGTACGAGGTAGCCCCAACATAAAATCCATGCTAATATCAACCTAGGGCTGCAAAGGAACTGGCAAAGGCATATAAAGTCCTGCATTATTAGCCGTACCCTTTGAAACTTGACAAATACGACACCTCTTGACGTAACGATCCACTTCCTTCCTCATAGTAGGCCAAAAATAAGAAGCTTAAACCAACTGTAAAGTGCGATCACGACCAACATGTCCTTCATCATGCAACTCCTTAATAATTTGCAAGCGAAGACTTGAATCAGGAATACAAAGTTGATTCCCTTTGAATAAGAACCCATCATGCATAACAAAATATGTTTTCTCTCCGGATAGTAAATCCTGCAGAATAATTGAAAAGTATGGATCCACAGTCACCATGTCACGAATGACATCCAGTCCTGGAACATCAACGTGCATGGTTACAAGTAAACTACTTCTCCTGCTTAAGGCATCAGCAGCACGATTGGAAGCACCCGTTTTGTGTTTCACCACAAAAGTAAATTTCTCAAGAAAAGCCAATCAACGCCCATGCTTATGTGAAACCTTATCTTGAGTACGAATATGCCTTAAGGAATCATGGTCAGTGAACAAAACAAACTCCTTATGAAACAAATAATGGCGCCAATGCTTCACAGCTTGGACCACTACATATCCAAGTCATAAGTAGAGTACCTCGACTTCGGCCCTGTCAACTTCTCGTTAAAATAGGCAACAGGCCGCCCACCCTGACTAAGAACTCCACCAATTGCAACCTTAGAAGCATCAATATGAACCTCAAAAACTTTAGAAAAGTCGGGCAATACCAGGATTGGCGCTGTAGTAAGCTTTTTCTTGACAACCTGAAAAGCCATCTCTGCTTCCTCCGTCCACACAAATGACTTACCCTTCATACAGTCTGTCAAAGGGGCCATAATGGAACTGAAATTAGGGATAAACCGCCTATAGAAAGAAGCAAGACCATGGAAACTCCGAACTTCAGTAATGGTAGTTGGAGTTGGCCACTCCTGAACATCTGCTACCTTAGATTCATCCACCTGTATGCCATCACCAGAAACAACATACCCTAAAAACAAAACTTTAGGGGTCATGAACACACACTTCTTGGCTGCATAAAAATTGTCCTTCCGAAGCAAGGTCAAGACTTGCCTCACATGATTGACATGCTCATTATAAGAAACACTATAAATAAGAATGTCATCAAAATAAACAACCACAAACTTGCCAATAAAAGGCCTAAGCAGTTGATTCATCACACACATAAATGTGCTTGGTGCATTTGATAAACCAAAAGGCATGACCAACCACTCATACAACCCTTCACGGGTCTTGAAAGCGGTCTTCCACTCATCACCAGTGTCACACCCCACCATGGCGGAATATGGGGAGCGACGTATGGATATCATCACAACAACAGCGTGTCTATAGAGAGAACTATATGAATTAAAAATGTCATAAAAGGTGACACAAATGTCATGACAATATCTCATCAATGCAGGAGTCTAGGTAAGTAGGTAACAGTCCTACCTCTTACCCAAGACAAAAAAATAACACAAACAAATCAACATATAGGTTCATAGTATCACTTATTGAAACAAACAGAAAAATAAACTAAGAAGGAACAATAATCTCCTTCTAAATGCATTCCTACGCGACTCCAATCCTAACCACATATGTTCTCACGCTTAACCACTTTATCACCTGAAAGAGACACTAAAACACGTCAACATAATGTTGGTGAGAGTCATAGGTTTAGACTCCAACGCCAAATCAGTTATAAGCTGTGAATAACACCCATTAACAAAAGAACATATGGACAATGTGCTACAATTATGAATTAACAACTAACATTCAAGATCAATCATTCCAAACCAAATCCAAGGCTCCCAGCCTTACCAAACACCATGGTACCATAGGCGCCCATACACCTATGTACAAATCCCAAGGCCCCGCCTTGTCATTATCCATTGGTCCCATAGATGCTCACACATCTATGTACCTCCCCAAGGCCCCGCCTTCTCAACATCCCCTTGGTACCAAGTCAAACCACAATAACTGAGACGGTACGTGTCCCCCGATCCAAATCATAAACACAATCAAGAATCACATAGCAGTTAATCACATAAGTGCACACACAAGTCCATCACAAACCATAAAAACATTCACAGCATTAGTTACAAAACCATACAGTGTCTCTTCCATCCCATCTGGAAATCAAATTATAAAAAGACATGGGACTATGAAACTCACCTGATTGAGCTTCTCCAAAAGTCCGCGCACTAGCAAAAAGCTAACAAACAAAAGCACACAATCAAAACATGAACCAAACACTAAGATGTCTCATCAACCTATGATGGACATATAACCTTCTCCCATATATATATACCTCATTTATATGCTCTAATCATCTCATTACACCCCTATATAAAGCCCTTAACTCAGTTTACCTCATAACCCGTCCCGTTAACATTTTACCCAAAACAGTCCTGGTTTTTAGGTCTCCAAACTATAAGCCAAATGGCCACCTAAACATACCCATGATATATGTAAAGGAAACCTTATGCCCTTACATATGTTAGCTAACTTCTCCCTTTTTCCCCAACCTTAAAGCTACTGTTAAGGCCCTGATATATATAAATATATATATTTATATATATATATATATATATATATATATATATATATATATATATATATATATATATATACTTCTGCCTATCCGCATTTTACCGATTTTGAACATACAAAAAGTTTGTTATGATTAGGGGGTCTTACCCTAACCCATTTGCTTAGCCACCCTTCAGGTCTCTTATTTAATATATAAAACAACACCCATGCTCATTAGAGGGCTCAAGTGTACTCCTAAGTACCCCAATCACCTTAAAACATTAAATTAAACCCGACTGATTTCAAAACTGTTTTGACCTCCGACTGTTGTAACCTGTTTTTGACCCACCTCCCGACCTCCAATTTAGTTCTCGTTTCTTGCATTTGAAATCCACTTCAATTACCTATTCAGGGATGCTGGATCGCAAAATAATAGTTTGTAGAACTCTAGATATGATCAAAAAAGTGACTCAAAAATCTGTCCAGTTTTTAAAAACGAATTTAAACATGATTAAACCCTAATTAATATCACTAATAATCACCAATCATTATCCTAATCATGTTAATTGTTATAAAACCCCTAATTACAGATCTATTAAGAACTCTAATCTATCATATAAATTGATTACATAAAACTTGAAGCCTTAATGCTATAAAACAAGAAAACTATAATAATTAAATCAAGATTTTTACCTCAAATCTTCAAGAAAATTATTTTTGATGAATCCCTAAATTAGGGCTTGTAAAAATTCGGCCAAAAGGGGAGAAATTTAATGAAAAACTGATTTTTGTGATATAAACATGGTATTTATATGTTTTATTAAAAAGGCTTTTACAAATTGGGCTCAAGTTGGGTCTTTTAGCCCATTATCCTTTCTTTTTCTTTTCTAGTCGGTTTAAAACCCGATTCATATATATATATATATATATATATATATATATATATATATATATATATATATATATATATATATATATATATATATATATATATATATATATATATATATATATATATATATATATATATATATATATATATATATATATATATATATATATATATATATATATATATATATATATATATATATATATATATATATATATATATATATATATTTCTTTTTAAGACTTATTAATATATTATTAATAATACCTTAAGTTACTAATTTATTTCAGCTCCTAAAACCTCAAAACCGTAAAACTAGTCAATTTACGCGTATACCGTAAAAAACGTAAAATATACCGTTTAAAAAAAAACTCTTGAACTTTGAAATAAACTTTTAACTAAGTCCTAAATGACTTAAAACCATCCCGAAAAATACTCCTATGACTAAACACCTTACCCGAGACCTCTAAATTCTAAACCCCAAATCGTAAAAAAAATACGATTTACTATAATACTTATACGTATACGTAAACACCAAAATAACACCATTTCATTTCATATTCACCAATTTGTGACCTCATGAACATGAAATAACCGTTCCTCGATTTACTTATGAGTACCATATACCCATAAACGATGTCCACACCAACTTCGTTCACGCAAAATAAACATGTAAACACACAAAACACATAGTCACACATAAAATAACCTAAAAATAAGACCGAGTGACGAACCTCAAAACCACGGTTATCACATCACTCCCTCCTAATAGAAATCTCGTCCTGAGATTTACTCCTTAGGATCGTCATTATCAAATAGCTGAGGATACTTACTCCTCATAAATCCTTCCCATTCCTACGTGAACTCTAGTCCACGTTCCAAATTCCATCTTACCATAAATACGGTATATTACCCTTTTTTCAACGTCTTAGCTTCACGACCCAAAATCTCTACCGGCTCTTCGATGAAACGAAGACTCGTATCGATACTAATATCATCTAACGGTACTTGCAAGTCGGTTCTTGCTAAGCATTTCCTCAAGTTTGATACATGAAATACATCATGCACACTACTCAATTCCTCCGGTAATCTCAACCTATACGCCACTAGCCTAATCCTTTCAAGGATTTTAAATGGACCCACAAATCTAGGTGCTAACTTCCCTTTCTTTCCAAACCACATCACTCCTTTCCATGGTGAAACCTCTAGCATAACCTTACCTCCAATCTTAAATCCCAACGGCTTATGCCTCTCGTCCGCACAGCTCTCTTGTCAGTTCTTTGTCATTTTCAACCTCTACTTAAGCACTGCCACCACCTCCATAGTTTTCCGATCCACCTCCGGTCCAATACATTGGCCGCTTCTAACTTCATCCCACTATAACAGTGATCCACCTCATCTCCTATGAATTAACTCCAACAGTTTCTACTACAATTCCTATCACCAGACCTAACGGCTTCTATCCTCTACGGATTTTCATCATTCAGAAGTTCTCCTAACCTTTATCACATCCAATGGTATATGTAGGATTGCATAACCAAAAGCTTCCCATAACATTCACATGAAACATGTCATAACCACCACCTCATCCTTGCTTTCCCATGCTCGAAACCATGTAACTAACAATCCTTCATACTAACAGGTGCTACACCTTTTCTCTAGGTGAACGTTTCATTGTTCGTGACTACTAACCTCTTGCTATAACGGTTTTCCCTTCAATATCACCCCATCATCTTGACAACCTATTGCTCCCTCTAAACATTCTTCCTCCATACTACTTTTCGCTTGTATTTCCACAATCTTAATTTCCATACCATCTTATATCCCGTCTTCAGCCTATAATTTAGGCGTTTCCTCCTTTATTCCCTACATCCTCATCAATGGGGAATATGCCCCTATCACCGGTGACTCTCTCTTTGTAGGAGAATTCTTCCTAATATAATGCGTTCTCCAACTATCTCCAAATCTCACACCAATGCTCTAGGCGTCTTTCTCAATTACCTCTATAGTATGCTCATACCAACCATTTGTCTATCAACGATATACTACGCTTGCTTCGCATCGTTTCTTCCCTTGCCATAATCCTTCATAAGGCATTCCATACCTATTAGGTTAACTTTTACACAAAACCTCATATTCCATCGCATTTGTGCGCAATCCTTCCAACTTCTCAACTATGTGACTTCTCATTCCTCTTGAAATATGGGATGAATTAGTTCGTCTATCGACTATCACCCAACTCTCATCGTACATATTCCTTCACCGCATTATGTATCCCTTCCACCAAATTCGTCCTTACATTGCCCTTTCTAAGCCACCCTATCTATGTAGGAAGTATAGTCTACGTCCCTTTTCTCCATATGATTGTCCAAGCCACGCAACATAAATGTTGGCGCGTTCTCTGCTTTAGATAACTCAACTCGTGCAACCTACATCCTGCATCCAAACCACCCTAATACGTCATCCATATAGTTCAAGTTCGTCTCAGCTTCACTTCATTCTTTTTATTCCATGTCTCATCAACCATGCTTGCCTTTCCCAGATGGTACTTAGCCTTGCAATTGTCTTTCATCACTTAACTCCACCCATCACCTTTGCCAACTGTTCAATCAAAATGATTGAATATGTGTTAGAGACATTCATGATCCGTATAGATCATTCTCTACGTCTAGTACCCCAAATGCCTCTAGCATTCTAGGCAGATATAACAGTCCAACTCCACTGACTAAGTCTTATCTAGTTCTTCCAAATCTTCAGTTCCTGCATCGTATAAGCAATCGCCTTTCTTTGTCTTTCTCGTACACCTCCAAATCCTTGCTCTACGTATCGTCATGCTTCGCGAATTCATCCAGTCCTTCCGATAATGCCAAGACCGGATCATTATCCAATCACCTCTTCAGCCTCCAAAACGCTTCCTCATCCCTCTTTACTTTGCCCCTTGCTGGTTCCATGATATACCATCATCTCTAACTACTCACCCTGGTCAACTTAATCCTAAAACTCCACTTGAAAATCTCACGTATAATTCCCTTTCCTAACAACTCCAAAACCAACTCATAATTCGACTCACTCTCCTTTTTAGACTTTGAGTAGATCAAGATGTCGTCGATACTCCTGATGACAACTCGTTTATATACGTTCATGCACACTCGGTTCATTGACTCCATGAAAACCGCTAGTGCTCTGGCGAAGCTAAATGCATAACCGTAACCCAAAGCATTCATACAACATCCTTAGCAGTTTTCAACTATTTCCTACTTGCACCCTCTCTTAGTGGCAATACGAATAAATTCCTACCTCGTTCTACTCGCAAAATTCTACACGCATTCTAAAAGACCAATACTTCCTCTTATCAAACTATTCAACCGCTTTCCACATCCAATCTACTACTAAGCAACTCAACTTTTATTTTGCATTCCTTGCAATTTCTAACAACTCCTGTTTTTAAATGATTCCATCAACAATTGCCTTGGAAAGGCACTAACTACAACTCCTCTCACTTCTCCTACTTGCTCTATTCATGGTTCTACCTCAAAGTAATAGGCAAACCTACTAAATCTCAAGAAATTTTCAGAAAACTTACATGCCTTACGAACAATCATAAATACCTTTGAGGTATTATATCCCCTTTCAACACTCTCTATGGCGCGTTACTTGTGCCAACATCCATACATTATACAAATCTCTATTCATCTCCCTTGGCACTCCTAATAGACCTCATGACCACATTAGTTCGTCTACGAACTTATAACTCTTTCCTCCCCACTAAGGGCATTCCGACCATTCTCTCATGGTCACCTACTTAATCGTGTAGGCGCGACCAAGTCTTTCATATGACTACCTCAACGCTCCCAAATCAATACGCAACCAAAACTACATCCTGAATCTACTAGATACGATCGACGAATCAAACCCACGGATAACTAACGACATTTCACGTGCCAATTCAAATGACTCATGACAAAGAAAAATGATCCAAGAAACACTTAATGGTAACCAAAACATCTTACGCCCCGCGACATATTATTTAAACCGTGCACAAGATCGACTTTTCTAAAAGAATATTTTTTTATTTTTTTTTCTTTACCTCCCCACATCTATGTGACTCAAACAATCTACAAACAACCCTCTTGACGAACTCAAAACTCAATTCAAAGACTAGGTATCCCGTGCATCCCAAATCATAAAAATAAACTACTATTCAAAACTCAACCTTTAACCCGACACTTGTACAATAATTTCGACCAGGATACTGACCTCCCATGACTATACATTCTGAATATTTGAAAAGTACGTTCCGAGTACATAATGTTAGGCTTTTGAATCACCCAAAAAGCTTTAAAAACGAACAAGTTACGACCAAAACAATTTTATACTAGTTGTTTTAAAAACTAAAGAATAAACTTAGTGATTAATGCAATCCTTTTAAATGAAAGAAATAATTGTATGTGAAATTTTCATGAACTCAATTTAACCTTGTATAAATAATTATAAATGACGTAAATCGGTTAAACTCAATTATATAAACTATGTAAGTAGAAAGAAATTTTATTTCGCTTTATTTAAAAAAAAAAAGTCTTTTAGAATTTTGAAATAAATAATTGTTGATTAAGAATTCTTATGTTACATCTTGTTTCAAACACGATTCCAACACCTTACCCTTATGTTACCGTATACAACCAACTATCCAACCCTATAGTAGATTTCCAAGTCTATTCAATATATACCGACAAAAAGGAATGTAAGACTCAACACAAAAGATTTCATTATCCCAAAAGAAATCTCAATTTATTTCAATATACTTAACACCAAGGACACCATTTTAAAACGGACACGTGAAATAGGAAACTCGAAGAATACGCCACAACGGAGGTTGAATATCTAAAAAGAAGCGAGCTAGCCACCCTCCTAAGGATACAATCAATAATTATAGGGGATCATACATATATAGGCATATCGGGATACATATACTTAAATCCGTCTTACATCTACTATACAAGCATGTATTAACCCTCTTTCATGCAATCATACTTAGGAATCCATTGGCGTTATGGTACTTGTATAACTATGTTGGCTACCATACTTATACAATTACCCTTTCCCCAATGCACTCCCTCCTATGATGACACTTACAAGAATTAATACAACACATAACACATATATCCATCTACTCACATAAGCTTATAACCACATAAACAATAAAGTCCAAAACTCCATCCATTAAAAAAATATAATCAAACTATTGGAATACATAAATCCATAGTCTAGCTAAAACATCATAGACTAAATCCAAAACGAAAACATAATCAGTTATAAGTCATGTCGCCCATAAGAGTGGAAACAGCTTAAAATCCTTCATATCCACCTACTCCTAATAACTCGAACCACCACATGCTTCTTAGGGACATGACTTAAACATAAAAAGAAAAATACTACATCTCAGGTACATAAAATAACTCAACAAAATACAGAAACTACCATGTACCAAATTATGTACTATAATGTACAATTTAAGCAAAATACAACAATGACTAGCGTGGATGATTATGGTTCAACCTTCACTAGTCACAACCCGAAAAGAAAATAACATGTGGCTAAGTATGAACTACTATGGTTCAACCCATACTAGTCAAAACTTAACAAACATCGCAAGTAAAAACCAATAACATCCAGAAAACTTTAATTAATATAAAATGCACACATACTCCTATGACGCCTATATGCAGGGACCCTTAAGTTATAGACTAGGCTGCTAGACTAGGCAACATAATTCTCTATAACCATTGTCTCTAATACCATTCTGTCACACCCCACCATGGCGGAATATGAGGCGCGACGTATGGATATCATCACAACAACAACGTGTCTATAGAGAGAACTATATGAATTAAAAATGTCATAAAAGGTGACACAAATGTCATGACAATATCTCATCAATGCAGGAGTCTAGGTAAGTAGGTAACAGTCCTACCTCTTACCCAAGACAAACAAATAACACAAATAAATCAACATATAGGACTTGTTTAGACCTCCCAAACCCTAAGAACCAAGGGCACAAGGCCACAAGGCCTTATGAACCAGTAATCCCAAACAATCCTTTAATAAGCCCTTTTCAAACAAACTTCTTATTTTTACAAGTAACCTACTGATTTTATGGTTCAATTAGCTCAACTAGGTGACAACTAACAGATACCAACCATAAAACACAAAGCACAAACACAAAATCACCAAATCACATAGCAAAACATAAATCAGACAATATCATGTGATTTTTTAGAGGAATCTTAACAAGAGGTTATACCTATCCTCCACAACATCCTAGGAGGATCAGCAATGCTCCTTGGACCTTGTTCAACAACTAGAACAAGACCAAGGTTCTTCAACAAAGGAGATGCGATGTGCCTTGGTTGATGTTTCAAAGTAGAAACTCAAGGACTTGATTTCTTCAACACAAGCAACAAACAGCCCAACCAAAGGCTCAAACCCCTTCACAAGTTTGGTGTCAACAAGCTTGTAAGAGCTTATGGCTTTTGGTTAAGGATTAGTACAAACAAATAATCAAAAACAGAAACCTATTTTCAAGTTATTTTCAAACTTGAAAACCTTACCAAACATAAACGTCCTTAAACCACAAGATTTAAGCACACTTATAACATCAAATAGAACTCAGAATTACCCTTAAACAACACCAACTTTTAAAGACATAAAAAGGAATTACAATTTTCTCAAAATACCAACTTTTATAAAATTTAAAAAGGAATTACAATGTTTAAAAGGTAAAACTGGAACAAGGCTCTCTCACAAGTTAAGGAGTCCTTATATAGGCCAAAAGGGCTGAGATTACAATGAGAAAACCCTAGCTATGAAGTTCCTGAAATGCCCTTGAATCTTCTAGACGAATTTTGATATTGAGCTGTCCAAATGCATCCTGACTGATCATTTTAGCTTTGTAGTTAAGCAATGAGTCTTGGCTGTTGATTTGGCCACGTGTCATTCCTTGTAGAGGAAGTTGGATCATGATTGGTTGACGTGTGAATGGGTGGGGTCCTTTGGTGAGTGAGGATTGGGGTTTTGAGTGTGGGAAGGGTTTGTGTATAGGTGAATCACACGTGGGTGTGGGTAATTGGGATTTACCCCTTGGTTTAAGTGGAATGGTAACTGGGGGTGAAATGTGAACATTAACTCCATTTGATCCGTTTTTTAGGAATAGGAGTTGTTTGGCGCATTTTTAAGTTTAAATGTTTCATATGCCCATGTTTGGTCCTTGTGTTTTGCTGAAAAGGGTAAAACGAGTTTATTCAGCCATAAACTTGATTTCCTTTGTTATGAAAGTTTCTCTTTTCATACTTTTGGCACAAAACTTTTCCAAAAAGATTACAAGGGTTTGTTTTGCCAATTTTGAATATTTGAGGGACTGATCTTGGACATTCTTGATCTTCAAAGGTCTTCATTGTATCTTTGACTTCATGAGGGACCATAATTGAAAATTTAGAATTGTTGAGGGACTAAACTTGCCAATTCTTCAAAGTTGAAGGACCATTTTGTAATTTTGACAGACTTAAGGGACCAAACTTGTAATTATGAATATACAAGGGTTTTAAATGTCATTTCTTCATATTTTGAGGATCAATATTGTACATCTTCAAGTCTTCAAGGGTTTTTCTTGGATAATTCATGAACTAGGGCCCGATTCTTTGTACGGCTTCGTTTCTCGTGTCCGTTTTTCCTTGTTTCTTGTGATCTTTTGTCTTTTTCACGATATCCATACCTAAAACACACAAGTAAACAAATACAAGCATATATATGGTATTTTATGACATTTTAATGCATTTAAAGCCCGAAAAGAACGATGAGATCATGTATAAATGTCATCTCATCAAGCCTCAGATATATCAAATTCACTAAAAGACAAAAAGGAGCGGAGTCTACTCTTCGCGGTTCCTTAAGTGCCTACGCGGTTCCCTATCGATAAGGAACCACCTAGATAGTTAAGGAACCGCCCCCAGGTAGCCGTTGGCATTTGTCTTCTATAAATAATGGATCAAATCTACATTTTCATTAACCCTTTTTGGACATCTCTTTCAGCCTTCTTTCTCCTTTCTAATCCTAGTCATTTGTAAATGATCACTTAATGTGTTAAGTATCTTTACTTATGATTATCCTCTTTATCTCCTTCTTTACCTTGTCCAAAGAGAAGATCACTCACACACTTGTGATGTGATTAAAGATGAAGCTTTGATGAAGATCACCTTCTCCTAAAGATCTAGTCATATTCATCATTTGTTTATTTGTGTCTTGTGTAGATCCAATATATTGGTGAACACTTGGACTAGTTGTGTTCATCCAAGCTATTTGTGAATACTTGGATTAGAGTTGTGTAAATCCTTTGCACATGTGTGTGCTTGGATTTGTGTTGTGTAGATCCAAGCTACATGTGTGTACTTGGATATGTTTAGTTGAGTTGTAATAAGTTGCATTAGTTCTCACTAAACTATAAAGTGACGTGGTTGTGTATTGTGAGTTCTCACTAAACTATAAAGTGATGAGTAGGTGTGTTGTGTGAAGTTCTCACTTAGCTTCAAAGTGAAGAGTCGTGAAGATTGGTTCTAGCTTTCAATTAGAACTCGACATCTAGCCTTGTGTCAGAAAATGGTGAAGTAGGCAACGTTGTGAAGATTGGTTCTAGCTTTGGATTAGAACTCGACATCTAGCCTTGTGTCGTAAAATGGTGAAGTGGGCGAAGTTGTGTAGATTGGTCCTAGCTAAGATTAGGTCTCGACATTTAGCTTAGTGTCAGAAAATAATGTAAGTGACGTTGTAAGGTTTTCTCCGCCAAGAAGGGAGCTTGTGGATATAGTGAAAATCTCGATTAAGGTGTACTCGAGGAGTGGAGTATGAACGGGGATAGAGCCTCGTTGCCGAACCACTATAAATCTTGGTGTCTTCCTACTAGGTTGTTTCTTTCCTTACTCATTACTTACATTCATTATCATTATACTTACTACATATTTTTAATGTATTAGAATTGAAACTAATCATTATGCAACTAGCTTTCAAGTAAAAGATAGTTTTTGCACTCACCTAATTGAATTTTTTTTTAATTAGGAGATAAACCGATGAGAAACTATTCAACCCCTTCTAGTTTCTATAGAGTTGACTCGATAGTACCCGTAATATTATGTATAACATGCAATATTTTTAATATATAATAGGAAATATTAAAAATTCAATATCTTTAATGAAAAGAATACATACTTTTATATATTAAATTGAAATATATTTTTTTTAATTTTTCACACATACAATTAACATATCAACCAACTTCCATTTATCAACAACTTAACTCATCTAAATGTAATATATAATATCATTCCTTTTATATTTAATTAACTATTTAAATTGTATTTAATTTTTTATATTAAATAAAATAATTACTTACAATTTCATAAGAAATTTTTGGTTTACCAATATAATAATTATAAATACTTTTCTCTAAACAAAATATTAAAAGATATTAATTTTATAATAAAGTTGTCGGAAAAAACCAATAAACTTCATTGATCATTATTATTATTAATTTATTAAAAAAGAATATCGATGTGAATAGTCTATTTAAAAGGATGGATAAAGGATTTCATAATCACTAAACGATGGGATCGTTTGTTCATCTCTTTTCGTTTTCCAATTTTTAATATTAAGGCCGGATGAAATGAAGGACAACTCATTACGACGACTTTGCCATGTGAAGGTGGGTCGTCACCCAAGCCAATAAACTCATGTGTGAGTTGGTCTAAAAAAGGTGGGGTTCTCATTTAGTGAGTTATACACGTGTGGGTTTTTATTTATTTATTTATTTTATTAGTTTATGAGTGCGTTGAGTATTTAGTGGAGTATAACGTGACGATGACTTTCTCACTATCAGTAAGGTTGAAATATGAGTTGAGTGAATAAAGGTAAAAGACTGACGTGACACCAACGTGACAGTGAGTGATTTTACTATCATTCCTTCTAGCATAATATTATCTTTTAACTCACGATCGATTGGCAATCTCTTTGAACAAATATAGCCTAAGATATGAACTAATTCTAAACCCACATCCTAAAAATGCAAACAAACAAAGTTTTAAGGGCCCGTTTTGTAAGCTTATGTTGATGGTTTTTGACTGAAAATCAGTTATAATCTTGTGTTTCGTATCCATGTATCGAGTCATAAGGAGTGGTATTCAAATTTTTAATTCCACCTATCATATTGAGTTTTAAGTTATTACGTATTATTTTTTACTAAAAAATTTCTATACCTGCAAATATTTGTTGATGCATGTATATTTTAATTATAAAAATATATTAATTCTTAAAAGCTATATATATTAAATATATTTGTTTTTCAAAGCCAAATCTAAACCAAACCTAAACCGAAATATAAATCTAAACTCACTTATAAACCAAAACGACCCCTAAATCTTAAAACGAAATATAAATCTAAACGCACTTATAAACCAAACGACCCCTAAGTCTTAAACCAAGCTCATCTTAACCCCACAAACCAAACGTCTCATAAGTATAACCTATAATTTGATTAAAACAATCCAAACATCACATAACAATTGTAATGTAAATATAACTTGCTTTAACTTTTGTACATTAAAATGTCTCAATTAATTTTATGAAACTCCCATCACTTTTTTTATACTAATAGTTTATTACAAACATTAACATATAGCAAACAATTGTCTTTTATTAAAAGATTTATTACCATATTTTTTTCTTGAATTAATAAATAGTTAACGATTCAAGCTCACACAATGACATTCAGATAAACAATATGTAAAAATTGAACGTTTACCTGAGAGAGGATAAACCCAAAATATAAACTCGGTAATAAAGTGTTAGATAAAAAACTATGTAAACCACAAGGACTAAATTTGTAATTGACTCAAAGAGTAAATTACCTTAGATTAAAAAAAATCACTACTCGCTTTTACTATAGTGTAGAAAACTAGGGTTTCTACTTCTTCCCCCATCGAAGTTATACAATTTGTTCATCATCCTTGCAATTGCGGCTTCCACTCACAAAAAAATTAATAATGGGGCTTTCAAAAGACCAACTTCTCCAACTCTTACAGGTTCGATTCTTTTAAATTCATTCTTTACATCCTTCGATATATATTAATTTTTTGCAATTTGACTTTAGATATAAGCTAATAAGCAATAAAACCTCTTATTTGCTTATTTTATAAGCACTTTGTGGGTGTTAGCAGATAAGCAATTGAATTTTATTTAATCCAAATAGTCTTTTAGGCGGGCGTAGATTAGTTAGAGGTGAGAACCGCAAAACCTGCCAGTTGTGCGTTCGGCTATTCGTCAGGATTGAAAGATTTAGTTTTCACAGTTGAAGCAATTTTACTTTATTGTACATTATAAAAAAGATACGGTTTTCTTCGTGCTTAGTTCTATACTGTTTATAATAATGTTGTACGGTTTATATATAATTTAATTAACCTTTGGTTACTAAAAAGTAAAGTAAAGTAACAACCAATGCCGTCTTCCACCGGTTATGGGTCTCAATGTATGGGGGGATGTGGAAGCGTTGACAGCCATACCCCTACCTTAGGTAGAGAGGCTGGTTCCGGTTCTATCAAAGATAGAAAAGGACCTCCGGCCTTGCAAGGAGTGAGGATCGAACCCTTGACCTCTGTCTCCAGAGGCAAGAGCGATAACCAACTGATCCAACCTAGCTAGTTCTGCTAACAAATCAACCGCCATTGTTATTCTGCTAACAAATCAAAGTCAAACAGACACATATTAGTTTTCTAGGTTTTATAGATTAGCAGTTTTGAGTGTTTAGACGAAACTGCTTATTTGCATCTTTTACAAAAAACAAAAGTAAGGACTTCGATTTAAGCAGGTTGGTTGGTACATGCGTATTTGTAAGGGGGTGCTTGTTTCGGCAAAAGCCCACATATAAGCAGAAATAAACACCCTAAGTAGATAAGCACTTTAAGATAAGCAATTCTAAACACCTAGGTTAGTCAGGGGAATTTTGGGGAACTGCAAAAGCACTGGCTCGATTGGTACTTGCCATGTTGTAAGTGTTATAGGGAACAATGAAACTGTTTTGTTTACAGTCTGATGAATCGAGTTGAGTTGTAATATGCTATGAGAAATGATTGGGAGGCATAAGGCGCCTAAACACTCGTGACATTGTTTTATTGGTTTGTGAAATCCGGGTCCCTTAGCTGCAACCTACAGGATGTTGCTGTGCAGTTTTAGGCAGGGAATTAGGCCCTGTTTCACCGACATTAGACATATGTAATTTAAGTTGTTCATGTTATTTGAAAGAACTGCAACTCCTATTTGAGTGTTAAGTTTTTTTCCCATTGCTTTCTGAGTTGATCTAATCATTACAAATTTGTTGTATCTAACAGGATCGAAAGATACAGTTTTCACAGATTGATCATCCTGTAGTTATGACCGTTGAAGCGCAGGTAATCATAACATTATGTAATACAAAGGTGTTATCTTGGTCGTTTTGCTTATTGTCTGACACGACTTGTTTCCTCTTTCTTAATCTATGTAAGGCGAAGTATGTTGGAGATCAGAAAGGTGGATTGAGTAAAAATTTGTTCCTAAAGGTATGATTTACAATAACTCCGAATGTCAGCATGTTTATGGATTGTTCACGCTTACGTAGTAATTGTTCTGATTTTTACGTGTAGGATAAGAAGAGCCGGTTCTATATTGTTTCGGCCTTGGCTGATACAAAAATAGATTTAAAGGGTTAGTTTGTTTTCCAGTCTCTGTCGACGCTAGTTATTTGAAATTTATTTATTTTAACATCATACCATCGTTTCTTTGAAGCTGAGCAGTTTTACAACAAAGGCTTGGCCTTGGAAAAGGAGGGTTGAGAATGGCTCCTGAAGAAGCACTTGCAGAAATACTTCAGGTTTCTATATGCGTTTTTATAACTTTTGTTATAACTCATATCCATATATCTGTTGGGGCTCCTGTGTTATTCTACATCATTTGCATTTGCATTTGCATTTGACCAGTTATTTTTTGTATAATTTATTTCAGGTGCCTTTAGGTTCTGTTACTCCATTTGCACTTGTGAATGAATCTGCTCGGTATGTCCATTGCTTACTTTCACATTGTTTAAATGGTCATATATTAGATGCACTTTTCTATTTTTAATTTTTATTACTGGATCAGCATGATTTATGAAGTTGTAATAAATATTTCCAATCTGCTGTTTTCATTTGTGAAGGAATGTTTCGTTGTTGTTAGATCAAGGTTTCAAAACAAAGGAGTGCTGCTTCTTCCATCCACTTTCTAATGATACGACAATCTGTTAGTGTTAATCTACTTTAAAGATATTCACATTGTACTAAGGATTTATGTAGCTTTATCGATTTTAAGCGTTGTCTGCTGATGTTTCTGGTTGCAGCCCTTAACATACAGGACGTTGAATCGTTTCTCAAGTCAGATGGGAGATTGGTCGCCTATGTTGATCTGGAGGTAACAGATGATTCTTTTTTATTTTATTTTTCTTTATTTTTTTTTTTGTTTCTCAATTTTAATTTTGTATGATTTTTTTCCAGGCTAATCCTCCTATAGGGAAGGATTCACCTCCGGATTTGGCCGCTCTAGTTCCATCTCTAGCTCCATCCGACACTCCAAGTGTAAAAGACGTTGTTGAGAAAACAGCTTCATTGAAGATTGATGGGGCTGTAAACAGTAAGCCAGTCTCTGTTAAAGGTAAGTTTTGTCACAGTTGAGTTATAATTCTAATATGTGACGCATCAAAAGTTAGTTATTCTTTACATACCATTTTGTTAAAAAAACACAGTTTATACTAGTCCTTGTTATAGAGGTACATCTGTACCTTTTCCCCCTCTTTCAATTGAGCGTGTTTAGACGTTGACAGCTGTTGGCCATTGGGAGATAATGGAGGGTTATTTATAAATGATATGTAATCATGAAAACATAATTATATTGTATAATTATGAAAATTTAGGAAATTATCAAAATACATCCTTGGTGGAGGAAAGTTGTATAAATTTTCTTTATTTTAATCAAAAACTCGAGAACACAGTCTAAGAATCCAGCTATAAACATTCTTTATGACATATTTGGAGTGTTCAAGTATGTCTTTAACTACTCATATGCCTTTTGCTATGTTTAAAATAAGAAAGTAGGGAGTGAAATAATTAAACTCTGTCATAATATTAAATAACAACCGCGGTTATCATCATATACCCGTGATTTACAAACTGCTGTCGGCAAATGATGCTTTAGTCATTGCTAACTGTAGATTTTCTTGTACCGATGTAGCCAAATCATCAAAGGTTTTAAAAGTTCCAGCCAAGGAGAAAGTGGTCAGTACTGCAAGTTCTTCACTTTCCTTTGCTGACCCTGAAAAGTTTACTGAAGAAATACTAGAGAAAGTATCAGCCATTGTTCTTTCCGAGGTGAGTTGGATATACTACTACTCCCTGATTTAAACTTTATTCTGGTGTAAAGCTTGATATCCTAAATAATTCACAGATCAAAGAAGAAAGCTTTAAGCAGCATGGAGACCAGCTTGGAACTGTGGTGTCAAACACACTGAAGAAAAATCTTAGGTTGGAGTTGACAAGACTAACTGTGAGTATCTGTTCTATACTTGTATTTCATTTCTATAGTAGTGAGTAATTTGCACAAGTATAAATACATATACATATACACACACACCACATGCATACATACATATATAGACACACAGAATTGGAATTAAATGAGGATGCGTTTCAACCGATTGAGATAATTATGGGCCGATGTTCCTCTTTGACCAAGTTGCAACAATATGTATTTTACATTGTTCAATAACGTTTAGTGTTGGTAAGATGTGTTGTGTCGAGTAGTCCATTACTTAGGAGCGAGCTAGATGCATCTAATTTGTGAATATTTGTTAAGTGTAGACGTACACGTTAAAGTATCGTACCGTGAATTTATGTAGAGAATCAACCTTGGACATTGATGTAGTTGAATATCAACCTTTTAGTAAGTTTGAGTGTTCGAGCTAAGTTAGATTCTTTAAAAATAAATCCTCTTTGGGAATGTTGACTTTATATTCTCAAATAATAACTATATCTTCAAAACTGATATGTGTATATCTGATGCCTATAAGGAGTTCGCATCTCTAATTTTTTGTATAAAGATTAGCATAGAAGCATCCAGTAGAAATACAAGTCAATGTTATATCGGACTAAAACTTGACAAAATACACCCATTAATATTGGGTTTCACGATATTACAATACATCAGATAATTAAGTGAGAACGTCAAACTTCTTGATCTACTGAAGCAGCCCCCTCTGCTCCTCGATTGCACCAAGTCATCAATACATCAATACTTGTCATCCATTTGTTACCTAACTACTAAATCGTCAAGTCTTTTTTGGTAATCACGATGTGGTATGGTGATTTTTTCAGACAATGTTCAAAAATACGGCGTACACAGAAGGTTTTGGTGCTGGTAGGTGCAGCCCAGCGAAGCGTTACTAATTGAAAGCTTCTTTTGGACAAGTTTAGAGGTTGGAGCGGATATTCAAGTAAAGTGATGCCAGTGTTTGTCAGACAATGCAAATCCATTGGTTGCTAATTGTTTAGTATCTCACGATTGCTTAAAAACTTCAAGCTTTACATGATTGGGAATTGCAATAGTGTCAGATTTTGTGAGTTATGTTTACAGAAAGATCTACACAAGTCTATGTTACAGTAATGTGTACCTTACGCAATGAAAGCTTTATTTTTGTCATATGCCAGCTCTGAGGTCATACAGTTCTGCAGATCAGATATATGTTGTAGCGCGCATATGGTTTTTTTTCTGTTGACCATGGAGAAAACAGCTGTTGACCATGGCTAGTGTCAATAATTTACCAACAATAAATTGATAAATCTGCTGGTAACGCAGCGCAGAAGTTCCAACCAGAACAAGAACTATTACTGCAATTTTGTAAGAAAGACTTGGTAATATCAAAAATTAACAATGAAAAAAAACCTTTTGCAAATTTAAGTCCCAACATTTTACAAATTAAATCTTCTTTTAAAAAATCTGTAAGAAAACTTACCGCTGTAAAAGTTTGTGTGTTCGATGCTGACACACTCGCACACAAACAAAATGGGGAGGACCCGGTTGGGTATACGACCGAGTTATGCAAGAAGCAGGACGGACTGACACCATGGCCAACACCATGTAACGGGGGGAGGCGTCCAAAATGGAGGTCGGCCATCTCGATGACCGGCTCATTACACATAGCCTAAACACTTACCCATGGAATTCAGTTGGCCCATAGAAAGCCAAGGGTCACCTTCCAATCACAACATATGCAATGAGTGCCTGCAACATTAAAGGTCATTTCATTGGGGAAATTACTTGTACAGTTTAGTTGTCTTATACCATATATCCAGGTCTCCATCATCACCTCAATCAACCAAAACAAGTGAAGATTTGTAAGGTCCATTTTCTAGACCCCCTCATGTTTTTGAATCCATCCATATTTGTTGCATGTGGATCATTGTAGGCTTGAAGCTTGTTTTTATTACTTAATTTCTATAACCTATGAACCTTTGGAGTAATTTAAAATGTGTGGCTATGTTTCAATTCCTTTGGTTTTGGGTTCAATCGCGTCAGGGAAAAAACATATAGATTAGGTGGATGGTTGGGCGTGTTTGCCATTAGAAAAGTATTCGTTCTAATACACAAGTGCGTATATAAATTTGCTTATGCAGCGATTGTTGAAACAAATTTCCGCAGGAACAAGGTCCTAGGATATTTAGCTTCGGTCTCGTGTAAAGTATGCTTGTAGGATGGGCCTACCCTGCAATAATAGAACGCACGTTAACTCGCCTCAGGTGTGAACCCGAGACCAAGCTCCGGCGTGAAAGTAAGTAACGATCACTGGAGTGGTATCCGACGCGGAATACCGGAGATATATTATTAATTGAGAGTAAATGCTGTGTACTGTGTGTTGTTGTGTAGTAAATGCCTTGGGGTATTTATACCCAGAGCTTAGGGCATACCTGGACGTGTAGTCACATCATTGAGACGCGCACCTATCGAACAGTACCCTAGTGCCAGGCACAGTGTAAAAGCAGACGGCGGACCATGACTGGATCCGTTGGGTAAAGCCCTGCCTTGCTGGGTAAAACGGAGTCTCCCAAGATTTGGGGGATCTTGTCTGCACTCTCTTTCCTACGTGGCAGTTGCCTCGGCGCTTGTAACGTGCCTTCGGCCATGTGCCGGAGACATACGCGAACATGTCCCCCCAAGTATTAGTTCATTATTCTTATAATGGACTGATACTTAAAAACAATTCTTGCTCCTTGTCCAGGGATGGTTTTTTTTTTTTTTTTTTTTTTTTTTTTTTTTTTTTTGAACTGTTCCGTCTTCTGAACCGGTTCGACCTTATTTCTTATTTTGGACTCCCTTTTCTTTTGGTGGTGGATGGGAATTTGACACGTGTCTAGCCATTTTGAATTCAACGGTAGATCCTTATCCTCGTGATTCGCAAGTGAACAGTGTTTCCTCGGTATCTTCGCCCATGACCCCTATATATGTGTGTTATTCATTTTCATTTCATATCGTTTCCACCATTGTCATTTCTTCATTTCTTCATTTCTTCTTCATTCGCTCATCCGTAGGTATAATTTTTCTTCTTTCCTTATCTTTTATATTTGTGCATCTGCCTGTTCCGGATGACTGGGAAAGAAATCGCTCAGTCGAGAGTGGCTCCACCGTTGAAGCGCGACCCAAAATGTGATATGCACATACGCTTGTCGGTATGACCGAGGATGATTTGAAGGTGGTACATACCTTCTCTTTTAAGGCCTTGCCTTTCGGACCCGGATCTGACCATGGACCGCTTACCTGATTCTAAGATTGGGATTTATCGTCAATTCCTCGACCATTCTGGCCTTCGGATCCCCTTTTCCACCTTCATTTTAAACGTGATTAGGTACTTCAAAGTACATATTTCCCAGCTTGTGCCTATAGGTATGAACAGAGTGGTGATGTTCGAGTTGCATTGCTTCGGCTCAAAGATTCCTGTATCCGTAACATTGTTTAGAGTGTTCTATAGGTTAAGTAAGCAAGGACATTGGTTTTCCTTTGAGAGCCGAGGAGAGGGAGAGTATGGTAAGTGCTTGATCGAAACTACTTCTAGTCTTAAAAAATGGAAAACTGAGTTCTTCTTAATAGACCGCCGGGCGATACCTTTTGCTATGCCCTGGAGACACCGCGAGTCTGTTGTTACCGATGATATGCCTGCTTCATATAATGTTGAACATGCCAAAGCTCTTGGGAAGAAACCTATTTTATGTCGTACTCCTCCCGAAGTTCTACTTTTTCTCGCTGGTCTTTCTTTCCCTTATAGTCATCCGGAGCTGCGCCGGTTACTTTTAGACGCTGATAAGAAAGGTATACTTTATTTTTTGTTTGTTCTTGTTTCTTTATTACTCACGCGGGCTTGCTTATGCTTGCCTTGCTTTTATTTTCCCCTTTTCACAGAAATGAGCTTCCTGGATTTCTTGGATCTTCCCTCTTTTGACGAAGGTTTGGTTGACATTGGTGAGCCTTATGCCGAGAACGAGAAGCCCACTCCTCGTGTGACCGAACCCTTACCTGTTGGTCAGGAAATTCCTAAGCTGACACCTGTTCAACAGCTGGTTGAGAAACCTTCGTCTTGTATCTTAGAGGCTAAACAGAAGCAGGAAAAGAAACAAAAGGTGAGGAAATCTCCTTCGATTACTGAGGGTAGCACTTCTAACAAGAAAGCGAAGAGGAAAGGTCGTTCATTGGTTCCTTCCGAGTCCGAAGCGGACTCTCAAAAGACTCATTCCACTCAACCCATAAGTGTTGTTAAACCTAACTCTCAGACTTCGGCTGGAGGCTCCGGTATGAAGGAAAAATCACCTTCTATTGTCCAAGTGAGTGACCAATCCTCACCTCATGCTGAACGGGATTCACAACTTGCTGGTTAGTTTTCCCATTTTCCTCTTATGTTTTCTTCATTGTCACTTCTTTCTGTTGTTTGCTTTTAGCTTCTTACTTGCATATTCACATGTGTTTGTACTAATCCTTTCGTTTGTAGTAGGTGAAGAGTTTGACCCTCCCAAGCATATTCCGAACTAGAGATTGAACGAGGATGTTAGGGTCAACTCTAACTATGCTGCCAAAGAATTCTTATACAACCTTGCCACTCCCGTTGACGATCAACACTTGAAAGCGATGTCTAACTACGACATCCTTCGTCATAGCTGCCGGTCCGTTGCTCAGAGCACCATTGCTGCAGCATAGCTGATGAAGCGATATGAGAAGCTGAATAGTGAGTATGTTGACATGGCCAACTCCCATTTTGCTGAAAAGGAGTCTTTTAGCCAAGGGCAAGAGTTGTTGAGTAGGTTGCAGGTTTCCCACCAAAAACTTAAGGATTCTCACTCTAACTGTGCTACAAGAGAGGAGGAGTTGAACCTTCGGGTCCGGACACTTGAAGAGGAGAACGAGGTTCATAAGAAAACCGCGACCTAGGCTACTGACCAACTTTCTCTGAAGAGTCATGAACTCATAGATGTTTCGGGGAAGCTTTCCGCAGCTGAGATAAATAACAAACATCTCACGGTTCTTCTCAACCAGGCCGAGCATGACAAACAAATGTTGGTTCGAGATGGGATTCCTTGCTTGTTCAAGAAATTGATAAAGAGCCGTGAGTATCGCAAGGCCCTTGGTGGAGCATGTAGTGTGGCCTTTTCTGCGGGTTTCATGAAATCTACCGGCCTCGGAAGGACTCCGGCGCAAGTGCAACAAGTCTTGTCCAAAGTTAAGAATATCAAGAGAGACGCCTTGAAGACTTGGGTTCCCGCTTGTGATGCCTTGTTTGATACTTCCTACCCTTTCATCGATAAGATTTCCTCTTCTCACTCCCTATCCGTTGGAGAGTTGCTGCAGTTAGAACCAGAAGGTAGATTCTCTTCCATGGTAACAAGTGAGGTTCCATCCGGTGTGACTTCTGATGTCACGGAGAAAGATGCCGAGCAGTCTGAGCCATCGTCCCATCACCTAGAAGAGAAGAAAACAGGCTCTGAAGTTGATACATCTGCTCTTTAAATTCCTTCTTTGCCTCCGGAATGCCGGTAGGGGTTTGTAACTGAACAGTTACTTTTATGTCTTGTAATAATTTCCCTATTTCACCTCTTTCATAACATCCTTCGTATGCCGGGTATTTGGTAATTTGATCATGCAGCAACAAATATGTACTCATAACTTCTTGTTTGTGAAATGTATCATGTATTCCTTCTGTTTTATACAAATCTTTATATATTATGTTTTTATGCCGGATCGAAAAGTTAAGTCATATGTTAAAGCTTACCCTTTTATGAAACACTTAGACGTTTTAGAGTGTTTATCATAATTTATGAGAGGACATCGGCACATGGCCGCTTTTGATTTGTCCTCCGGATTGCCCTTTGGGCGCATCCAACACTTAGAGTGTTCTTCATTTTTTCCATCTATATATATGGGAGGACATCGGCACCTAGCCGCTTTTAATTTGTCCTCCAGATTGCCTCTCGGGCGCATCCAACACTTAGAGTGTTTATCATTTATAGTTTATATATGGGAGGACATCGGCACATAGCCGCTTTTAATTTGTCCTCCGGATTGCCTTTCGGGCGCATCCAACACTTAGTGCTTTACAAATTTACAATCCTTCGATTAGCTACTCCGAGGATTTGCAAATGTAATGACAATCGTGTTACCAAAACATCATGGAAATTTTATTCATTCATTCAACCATTTGTTACATTGTTTTCTTACATAAAGCATTTCTGGAGATTGATTGCATGCCAAGTTCTTGGCACCTCCCGTTCATTCATGGTCTCGAGCTTGTAGGAGCCGTTGTGGTATGCTTCTTTGACCCTGTAAGGGCCTTCCCAGTTAGGACCAAGCTTTCCCACCTTCTCCACTCTACTAGCCTCATTTCGTCGGTAGACAAAATCACCTACCTTGAAGTTGCAAAGTTTCACTCTTTTGTTGTAATATTGTTCAACTTTCTTTTTGTACTTTGCTTCCTCAATGGCTGCGGTCTCTCTCCGCTCCTGCAACAGATCTAGGTTTAGCCGAAGCTCCTCCTCATTATTGTCTTCGTTGAACAGGAGGGTTCTTGCGGACGAGACTCCCATCTCGGCTGGGATCACTGCTTTGCTTCCATAGGTTAGGCTGAATGGTGTTTCACCATTACTTGTCTTTAGCATTGTCCTATGAGCCCATAATACATGAGGGAGCTCATCAACCCATCCTGTTAGGTTCCTTCCTAGTCGAGCTTTGAGTCCATGCATCAGCGATTTGTTGGCTCTTTCGACCAAACCATTGGCCTGCGGATGAGCGACGACGGTGTTCATTTGCTTTATTCCCCATTTCTCGCACCACTTTCTCAACGTTCCCTCTACCAGCTGCTTTCCGTTATCTGTCACAATGACCCTGGGTAGTCCGAACCTACACACAATATTCTGCCAAGCAAACTTTTTCACCTCCTTCCCGGTGACTCGTGCTAGAGGCTTGGCTTCTATCCACTTCGTGAAGTAATCGATTGCCACAATCACAAACTTCACATTTCCTGGAGATCCTTCAATTGGTCCCAAGATGTCCATTCCCCATTGATAGAAAGGCCATGGCGACATGACGGAAGTCAGCTTTGTTTTTGGGAGCCTTGGGACTGGTCCATGTATTTGACATGCTTCGCACTTCGAGACTTCTTCCCATGTATCTTGATGCATAGTGGGTCAATAATATCCTTGTCTCATGATTTTTGCCACCACCGACCTTGTGCCGGAGTGCATTCCACACGACCCCTCATGGACTTCCCTGATGATGTAGTTGTCTTGAGTCGGACCTACGCACCTTAGCATGGGGGACAAATAGGACTTCTTGAATAACACACCATCTTCTATGACGTATTGGTTTATTTTCATTCTCATTGCCCTGGCTTCGTTAGGGTCTTGCGGCCACACGCCTTCTTCCAAGCACCTCCGAATCGGTGTCATCCAATTATCCCCTTCCTCTTGCACTATATCATTTACTTCCTGAGCGTCTATGGACCGAGACTCTAGGATTTCCACCAGGATTTCCTTGGTGAGATGGTTGAATGCCACCGATGCAAGCTTGCTGAGCACATCTGCTTTCTGATTTTTTGTTCTGGCCACATGAGTGATGTTAAATTTTGTGAAACATGTGATAATCTCTTTGGCCTTGGACAAGTATTTCATCATTCTGTCGTCACTGGCGACAAATTACCCATTTAACTGGCAAGCCATAAGTTTGGAATCTACTTTGGCTTCTAATACTTTGACTCCCATTTTCGTTGTTGGAGCAATTGAAATTGAATCTTAGGGCATAAGTGAACTCCATTTCTTTTGGGTTAGTCAACACCAAACCGGCTCCGACCCCTTTTGAGCTGGATGCCCCGTCAGTGTATAGTGTCCAAGCTACCTCTGGCTCCACTTGCTCATCGATTTCATATATCTCCATTGTTCCTTCCTGTCCCAAGGGTGCTTCATTAAGAAAATCTGCCAACACTTGGCCTTTGACTGAATTCCGTGACACATAGAATATCTCATACATTGCCAATTCCACAGAGTACTTCGCCAACCTTTCGGACGATTCAGATTTTCCCAATATTTGTTTCAGTGGTTGGTCGGTTATGACATGAATGTCGTGTGCTTCGAAGTACCTGCGGAGCCTTCTTGAAAGGTGGAGTAAGGCGAAAGCAAATTTTTCCAATGTCGAATACCTCGTCTCGGCGTCATGCAACGTCCTGCTAACGTACCGGACAGGTTTCTGAACGCCTTCTCTTTCTACCAGAAGAACTCCATTTACTGCTTCTTTAGATGCAGCTAAGTACACATACAATACCTTGTTCTTTAATGGAGATGCTAATGAAGGAAGCTCCATGATCACCTTATTCAGTTCCTGAAAAGCCTTTTCTGCTTGCTCCATCCACTGGTACTCTTGATTATTTTCTTTCGTTATGTTCTTCAGGGTTTCAAAGAACGGAAGCGAACGTTCAGCTGATCTGGACAGGAAGCGATTTAAAGCTGCTAGCTTTCCGCTGAGGGATTGCATTTCTTTCCATGTCCTAGGTGAGCGCATCTCAGCGATGGCTTTTTTCTTCTTAGGATTCGCCCGGATTCCTTCCGAAGTCACCATGTATCCCAGGAACTTTCCTTCTTCGACCCCAAAAGAACATTTCTTCGGGTTAAGCTTCATGTTGATTTTTCTCAGGTTATCAAATGTTTCTTTGATGTCTTCAATCATCTTTTCTTCAGTCTTGCTTTTGATCATCAAGTCATCAACGTATGCTTCCAGATTTGTCCCTATTTGTGACCGGAATGCTGAGTCTACCAACCGCTGGTATGTGGCTCCGGCATTCTTAAGTCCGAAAGGCATTTTGGTATAGCAATACGTGCCTTCATCTGTGTAGAAGGCTGTCTTTTCCTCGTCCTCATTGTCTATGAGCACTTGATGATATCCCTTGTATGCATCAATAAAGCACTTGAATTTGAAACCCATAACCGAGCCGATCTTCACATCAATGTCGGGTAGAGGATAATAGTCCTTGGGGCAAGCTGAGTTAAGGTTTTTGAAATCTACACACATTCGCCAGTCACCATCCGGCTTCTTTACGAGAACATGGTTAGAGATCCACGTTGGGTATCGGACTGGTCTTACTATACCGGCTTTTAAAAGATCCGCGACATCCTTTTGAACAACTCGGCTTTTCTCCTCCCCCAACGTTCTTCTCTTTTGGGCCACAGGTGTTCTGGACGGATCCACATTCAACGAATGTTTGATGATTCTTTTAGGGACCCCCGTCATATCTGATGGTTCCCAAGTAAACACATCTGTGTTATTCTTCAACAGATCTATGAGTTGTAGCCTACACTTCTTTGTGAAGAGTCTCCCAATGGTTACCAATTGTTCCGGATAACCGGGATGGATGATGACTTGTTCTGTCATTCCTCCCTCAACTCTTTCTTGTTCATTGAATTTTTCAAAGGCGACCCATTTGTCTAACTCCTTGCCTACGGCCGTAGCCTTTTCCTTTGCTATTTTTTGACCATCTTCAATTACCCAACATTCAAAGATTGATCTGGCGGTGGTCTTCAACGTGGCGATGCCACCAGGAGTGGGAAACTTCATTGCAGAGTGTATCGTTGAAGGGACGGCTCTTAACTTCTTGATCCCGGTTTGGCCAAGGATGATGTTGTACGGAGATGGTGCTTTGATCACACAAAAGGTCATTATTGTATTCCTCTCCATACCATGTGCTCCAAACGTGACCTCCAATTCAATTTTTCCCATTGGCTGAGTTTCTTCTCCCAAGAAACTTAGGACCTTAACAGGATCAGGAGTTAACCTTCGTCTTATATCCGGATCCAAATTCATGAAGCAATGCTCAAACATTACTTCCATGGCTGCTCCTTCATCGACAAATACACGCTTCACCCAATACCCTTCTACTTCTGCTTCAAATATCAAGGGATCGTCCGAGGCCTCGGCTTCGGTTAACGGAGGGAAGTATATTGGAACATTCATCCAATCAACTTCCGCATGGCATACTTCTTTTCTCTTCTCACCACAGTACCTGCTGCTTATCATGTTTATTGTTTTATCTTTGTACTCACCTCCTCCATTTCCCCTTCCTTGATTGCCCTTGTTTACTCTTCCCCTCAAGTCTTTGATTAAATGATTTAGCTTTCCGGATTCAAGTGCAGCCTCCAACTGCTTTCTTAGCTGATGACAATCATTCGTGAGGTGCCCCTTTTCCCTATGGTAGTCACAGTATTTATCCATGTTTTCTGGGCGTACCATGCCCTTTGTGGGAGGGGGTTGAGGTAACTGGAGTTGTAACTCAGTGGCTAAAATTTCCTTGGGAAATTTTGTCAACGTCTCTAAACCGGACCGTTGATACTGATTCTTCCTTGGGTTGGTTGGTGGAAGGTATGGTGAGTATGCAGGTTTTGGCCTGTAGTCGTTTTTGTTTTTGTTGCGGTTGAAATTCTTCCCTGAGAAGTACTTGTCATCCTTTATGTTCTTTCCTCCTCTATCACTTCCTTCCCCCTGTGGCAGCTCTGTGTTCCTATAAGCCTCTTCGGATTTGGCAAAATCATCCACCGTTCTAAACATTTCAGCTACCGTCTTTGGCTCGTCATCGGAGAAACGCCGAGACAACTCTGGACACTTAGCCCCGACAGTAAAGGAAGAGATTTTCATGAGTTCCGGAACGCCTTGTATATAACTGGCCTCATCAGTCCACCTCTCTTTAAATACCAAGAGCGACTCATTAGCCTTCCTCACGATGCTGGTGATCTCCATGGGGCTTCTATGGCTTTTTCTCCTCAAGGCAAACCTTTCTAGGAACTGATCCCTCAGGTCGTCCCAATGTCCTATACTGCCCGGTGGAACCTTTCGAACCATCCTCCAGCTGCCCCGTCCAAAGTCTGTTGGAAAAATATACACCATACTGGCATAGGCCATTCTCCCGAGTTAGCTGCACCAGCGAAGCGCGTAATATGATCATTGGGATCCGTAGCTCCAGTATACAACTTCAGTGTCGCTGGTAGGATGTGTTTCGGTGATGAAAACTGGATGATTTTTCTGGTGAACGGTGAGGAGACAACATCCTTGAACGGTTTCTGTAGCTCTTCGGCCGACATGTCTGCAGACCTGTGAGCCTGCGTTATTGCTGGCCTCTCCCTTTGTGTATCCCGCGTCTCGTCATCGAAGACCAACTTCATAGGCATGAGAGGCTCTTGCCCGACGGTGTTATATCGTCCGACCAAATTCCGCAGCTCACTCATGTTGTCAAGAATTTTTTGTTGCAAGGAGGAAGGTGTCTCTGTCTCTCCTCCACCGGTGGTGTTATCACGTTCTGGTGAAATGGTTAAAGGAGACCCGCTCCCCGAAACCCCTGTCATTGTTAGCTAATTGGAGATTCGAGTTTAGGGTCCCACGGATGGCGCCAAATATTGAAACAAATTTTCGCAGGAACAAGGTCCTAGGATATTTAGCTTCGGTCTCGTGTAAAGTATGCTTGTAGGATGGGCCTACCCTGCAATAATAGAACGCACGTTAACTCGCCCCAGGTGTGAATCCGAGACCAAGCTCCGGCGTGAAAGTAAGTAACGATCACTGGAGTGGTATCCGGCGCGGAATACCGGAGATATAATATTAATTGAGAGTAAATGCTGTGTACTGTGTGTTGTTGTGTAGTAAATGCCTTAGGGTATTTATACCCAGAGCTTAGGGCATACCTGGACGTGTAGTCACATCATTGAGACGCGCACCTATTGAACAGTACCCTAGTGTCAGGCACAGTGTAAAAGCAGGCGGCGGACCATGACTGGATCCGTTGGGTAAAGCCCTGCCTTGCTGGGTAAAACGGAGTCTCCCAAGATTTGGGGGATCTTGTCTGCACTCTCTTTCCTACGTGGCAGTTGCCTCGGCGCTTGTAACGTGCCTTCGGCCATGTGCCGGAGACATACGCGAACAACGATGATATTGAACCTTAAAAGGTGAAAGTGAAACATGTGCATCCACAATGTACAAATATCCAGTCTGCCGTTAACTGAGAATGGAATATGATAAATAAGATTAATTTTACACAATCTTTTATCTTCTTGTTGATAAACAATATACCTAGCATATAATATGATTTAAGTAAACACGACAGGTACAATTTAAAAGATATTGCAGGAACATCAAACGAGTAGTAATACCATGTAGTATTTGGTTCTAGTAAACTATATTTTGTGCATTCTGGTAAACATCCAGTAAAATGAACATAGTGACATCTATAATTCACTAAGACGCTACTTCATCTCTAAGGCACACATTATTTTTCAAATGCGCAGTTAAACCAAAACCAATGAAATTGTAAAAAAATGAAGTGTATAAGTAAAACTGAGTTACACTTAAGGATATGATTTTGACCCTAAGTCATCATTGGAAACTTGGAAGCTGTATAACTCATTTGAGGAACTTCATGATTTTGGAGTATTGATCTCACGGCTTGAATGTGTGCAGAGGTTCCTAGCATACATATGCCTAATACTTCAACTTCGTATAGACGACTTTTTGTGTAATAACTACTAGTACGCCACAAGGCCTACTCAGGATTTCATAGCATAGAATAGCTAAAGTAGTGAGCCTTCACTCACTCTTTATATCAAACTACACCACCAATACTTATGATTTTAATCATTTCGTTGGATTTGGTTATCGTCTCTTATTTATTCCTTTCATAATTTATATGTATCTTTGATCTCTTTAGATTCTCCATCAACGTGGAGATTTGGAAAATGAAAAGGAAAGCATCCCACATCGACCACATACCAAACTTATCACTCTTTAACTTCGTATATATACGGGGTGTATTCTTTGAAAATAAATGTACAAGTCTTCATTCGTGTCTAACCTGACCCAAATAAGTTTATTGGGTAATCAGGTGGTCTAATTCGCGTGAGACTTTTTAGTTTTTTTTTCTAATGGTGGAGTGGATACTCCCATCGGCGTCTTTCTTTGCAGTCGGTCTTAAGGTATGTTTCTTTCCGCTTTTGTAATTTCCTTTTTATTCTACGGTATGTTTTTGTATTTTTGTTTTAGTTTTTCTCTTTTCATTCATCCTGATTTAGCAAGTCTAATTGTTAACTCTAAGTTCTTGTATATCTAATTCAACTTTGTGTATACATATTATTGATCTGCTCTGTTAATTTATATTTCTGGTATTAATTCAACGTTATGTATACACAACACATACAGAGAGTTAATATTTGCTATATCACTTTCTTCAAAACATGTTTTATTTGAGATTTTTTCTGAATCCCAACAAAACTTAATCAAAACAAAACAATGATACTCTTCAAACGAGGATCATTGTGCATCACCGTCGTCATCAAGATTCTTATGCACATCTCGGATTTTGATCTTCTTCTTCGTTTATATAATCTTTTGCACCAACACACTTTGGATTTCTTGCCTGTTTTGTCTCCTTTGTTGTGGAGAGTGTCATCTTGTATCCCCGTACAGGATCTTTTCATGACGCCGTGTGTCATGCAAAGGCTCTCTGCAGGCATCTAAGATGCCACTGTCTACATCAACGGAGGGAAAATAGGCAGGAGATTCAGGATGTGTTGGTTTCGAGGAGTTTCAAGAGGTTGTGGGGATGGCGCTGTTGCAATTTTGATCTTCTTCTTCGTTTCTACAATCTTTTGCACCAAAACACTTTGGATTTCTTGCCTGTTTTGTCTCCTTTGTTGTGGAGAGTGTCATCTTGTATCCCCGTACAGGATCTTTTCAAGACGCCGTGTGTCATGCAAAGGCTCTCTGCAGGCATCTAAGATGCCACTGTCTACATCAACGGAGGGAAAATAGGCAGGAGATTCAGGATGTGTTGGCTTCGAGGAGTTTCAAGGGGTTGTGGGGATGGCGCTATTAGCGATTTTGATCTTCTTCGTTTCTACAATCTTGTGCACCAACACACTTTGGATTTCTTGCCTGTTTTGTCTCCTTTGTTGTGGAGAGTGTTATCTTGTATCCCCGTACAGGATCTTTTCATGACGCCGTGTGTCATGCAAAGGCTCTCTGCAGGCATCTAAGATGCCACTGGCTACATCAACGGAGGGAAAATAGGCAGGAGATTCAGGATGTGTTGGCTTCGAGGAGTTTCAAGAGGTTGTGGGGATGGCGCTGTTAGCGATTTTGATCTTCTTCTACGTTTCTACAATCTTTAGCACCTCACGGCCGGAAGCCAACACTTTCTGAATTTCTTACCTGTTTTGTATCCTTTGTTGTGGAGAGTGTCATATTGTATCCCCCGTAGAGGATCTTTTCATGACGCCATATGTCATGCAAAGGCTCTCTGCAGGCATCTAAGATGCCACTGTCTACACCAACCGAGGGAAAATAGGCAGGAGATTCAGGAAGTGTTGGTTTCGAGCCTCGAGTTTCAAGAGGTCGTGGGGATGGCGCTGTTAGAGATTTTGATCTTCTTCTTCGTTTCTACAATCTTTTGCACCTCACGGCTGGAAGCCAACACTCTTTGAGTTTCTTGCCTGTTTTGTCTCCTTTGTTGTGGAGAGTGTCATCTTGTATCCCCGTACAGGATCTTTTCATGACGCCGTGTGTCATGCAAAGGCTCTTTGCAGGCATTTAAAATGCCACTGTCTACATCAACGGAGGGAAAATAGGCAGGAGATTCAGGATGTGTTGGCTTCGAGGAGTTTCAAGAGGTTGTGGGGATGGCGCTATTAGCGATTTTGATCTTCTTCTTCGTTTCTACAATCTTTTGCACCAACACTTTGGATTTCTTGCCTGTTTTGTCTCCTTTGTTGTGGAGAGTGTCATCTTGTATCCCCGTGCAGGATTTTTTCATGATGCCGTGTGTCATGCAAAGGCTCTCTGCATGCATCTAAGATGCCACTGTCTACATCAACGGAGGGAAAATAGGCAGGAGATTCAGGATGTGTTGGTTTCGAGGAGTTTCAAGAAGTTGTGGGGATGGCCCTGTTAGCGATTTTGATCTTCTTCTTCGTTTCTACAATCTTTTGCACCTCACGGCCGGAAGCCAACACTTTCTGGATTTCTTGCCTGTTTTGATCCTTTGTTGTGGAGAGTGTCATCTTGTATCCCCCGTACAGGATCTTTTCATGACGCCATGTGTCATGCAAAGGCTCTCTGCAGGCATTTAAGATGCCACTGTTAACACAAACTGAGGGAAAATGGCAGGAGATTTAGGAAGTGTTGGCTTCGAGCCTCGAGTTTCAAGAGGTTGTGGGGATGGCGATGCATCACGATTGATCGTTCGAAGAGCGTCATTTTTTTTTGCTAAAATAAACTTTGTTGGGAGCCAGACAATTTTATTTCACTTTTCAAGGATCCTTTCTACTAGGCTACCCTGTGAGGACTTGACTACTAGGCTACCTTGGTGTTGGTTTGATTGATTCTAGCTATGTCCAGTTAGCTATTTGGTAACCAAATTTGATTCTCATAAATGGGCTATCAATTTGGTAATATCTTAGGTCATCTATAATTTCTTATAAATAAATATTTTACCATATTGTAAAATATACCCTTTTATGAACTTTCAAAATTATCGTTCTCGTAATTCACTGTAATAATTACCACCTCTATTATTTCCTGTCACGTCTTTACTTATATGAACTAAATTATACCTGGGTAACCCTTTACCCAAAATAAGACATGAACTAACTTTTTTTTACCATTTGCATGTGAAGTACAAATTGAAAATGAATTAACCTCGGTGATGAGAAATTAAGTTAGAAAACGAGGGTTGCTTGGCCTTTTTTTTTCTCTCCCATTAGGAAACGAACAATCTATTTGTAACACCCCAATTCTCACACTTTCAGTTAAATATATTATATTGCTTTTAGAACTTTAGAGGAGTCTTTCCGTTAGTATTCATTAGAAATAAAGACTGTGAAAGCAAATAGTTAACGGAAAAGGACTAACGATGCAAAGAATTTAACGATGCAAACTTAACCTTAAGCAGCGAGTTTAATGGGTTGCTTTTATTTCCTAATAGGAAAAGTTGGGAAAAAAACTTACTATGACTTCTTGATGGTGATTTGGAAAGAATTTGAAGGTGATTATACTAGATACAAGATGGTACAAGCCTCCTAAAACTGTTTATGGTTTCATGATTATGATAGAAATTGGGCTTTTAGCCAAAAAGCATGTTAATGGCGATTTTAGTCATGTTTATAAAACTATATACATGTTTAATGTTTAATGTTGAAAGACCTAGCTAGTTCATGGCTTATGATAAAGATGATGTTTAGTTCATAAAAGTGAAGGGGTGTTTACCTTAAGGCCAAAATAATGATTAAACTAGTAAAGTTGCTTATATATCAGTTGGAAAATGATCCTAAGATGTCTAATAAGCTGAGATATAAGTTCGTTAAGGAGTAGAATAACTTATCATGGGTTTTGGGTCATTTTGGTGATATTCGAATTCAGGACTGCGAAGGGCCGTAGTGAACTAACCGTTTATCAGATTGATTTGAGACCTAAAAGAAAACTGTATCCCTCTGAGTATATTTCATTTGTTATGCTTTAACTTATGGCTAGTTTAGAAGTTAAATTTGTGTAAAAATGAATTAGTGCAGCAAGGTCAGATTTTGAAAAAGTGCAGCAACCAGAACTTTAAATATTCATACCTCATAAACCGTAGCTCCGTAGGAAGTGTGCCATACATTTTCATAAAGGTAAAAGAGTCTACTTTCATAGAAAATTAGCTTCATGAGCTGATTGAGAGTTTAAGTCAGTCGAAATGGGTAAAGGTCAGTGGGAGCTATGTGTAGTTATGTGTTTTGAATACCTAATAGTCGTTATGTGTTTATACAAGTTCGGGAGCATTCTAGCTTATGTTTTCAGTGTATATATGGTCATGTTTTTGTGTTATATATGTGTTAATAGTCTATGTGTGCATCTTTCATAATATAGGTGATCGAGCGTATTCAGAATCATTCATCTTGCATCATAGGTCACCGTTACTACTATGTAACATTGTAAGTTATGTAACTCAATTTTTAGGGTAAAAGCTATATAATACCATCGTACTTATCAAAATGTACCGACTTTAAACACTTACATTTTAATCGCTAGACATTACCAATGAACTTTTAAATTGATTGTATACTTTACCAATATGATCTTGAAATCACAATATTACCCTTGTCTTTTTTAGGTAATTACATATATTGCCATATTGGTTATCCTGCTTGCAAAACATTAATTTTAAGTTGTTTGCAGATTATATTTCAACTAGCTAGACTAAAAACAAACTCAGTTATCGTGGCTAAAAAATTAATGGCATTCATATCATAAAAGCAAACATATATTCAAAGTTAACAACATTTAAACATTCAGATCAAACAATAAGTGCAAACATCCCATCGACTGGCGCTTCTTCGTTTACAAATTTTATCATCATCAATTAGATTATTCCTAATCATATTTCTCAAACATCCCACTCTCCCCACCTTTAGTTGCTACTGTGTCAGTACACAAACATAAAGCCCGTGCTTCCAGAGTCAGATCCCACATCAACACTCGACTCCCTAACTGTCTATTCGTATAATGGTACTTCACTCGATTTGATATGACCTTCACTATAATATTAAGAAAATCTATACAAAAACAACGAACAAAAAAGAGAACCAATCCCAGATCTAATGACGTCGAGCGAGCAACAACATAGTTAATCAGTGACAACGGAATATTCTTTCATGAGGATGCAAGGTGCGCAGCAGCAGGTTCCAACGGTCGGCAGCACATTCCGGCGGGCATTAACAGGCTCCGGCGAGAGGAATTGATGATTACAAATCTGATTTGATCCCAGAATGTCGTATTATCCTTTTCTAGTTTGTTTTTTATCCATAATTGATGATTACAAAGCTATGAAGCTTTGGTCAACTTCTTTTATTAAAAAGTGAGTTCACATGGAGGTGTACATTGGATAAAAGTTTTGTGTTAAAGAGTGGTCAACTTCTTTTTATGTTGATGATGATGATTTTCTAGTTGTTACAATGGTACCCCTAAGCGTGGGATCGTCACCTCTTCACTATACTATGAAGATAACAATTAGCAGGATGACTATATTGCATAAAACATTATCTTATAAAATATTAAAAAAGACAAGGGTATTACAGTCATTTCGGGGTTATATTGGTAAAGTCTACATCAATTTAAAAGTTCTTTGGTAATATCTAGCGATTAAATTGTAAGTGTTTAAAGTCGGTACAGGGTAAAAGCTATATAATACCATCGTACTTATCAAAATGTACCGACTTTAAACACTTACATTTTAATCGCTAGACAATATTAATCGCTAGACATTACTAATGAACTTTTAAATTGATTGTATACTTTACCAATATGACCTTGAAATGACAATATTACCCTTGTCTTTTTTTAGGTAATTACATATATTGTCATTGGTTATCCTGCTTGCAGAACATTAATTTTAAGTTGTTTGCAGATTATATTTCAACTAGCTAGACTAAAAACAAACTCAGTTATCGTGGCTAAAAAATTAATGGCATTCATATCATAAAAGCAAACATATATTCAAAGTTAACAACATTTAAACATTCAGATCAAACAATAAAGTGCAAACATCCCATCGACTGGCGCTTCTTCGTTTACAAATTTTATCATCATCAATTAGATTATTCCTAATCATATTTCTCAAACATCCCACTCTCCCCACCTTTAGTTGCTACTGTGTCAGTACACAAACATAAAGCCCGTGCTTCCAGAGTAAGATCCCACATCAATACTCGACTCCCTAACTGTCTATTCGTGTAATGGTACTTCACTCGATTTGATGTGACCTTCACTATAATATTAAGAAAATCTATACAAAAATAACGAACAAAAAAGAGAACCTATCCCAGATCTAATGACGTCGAGCGAGCAACAACATAGTTAATCAGTGACAACGGAATATTCTTTCATGAGGATGCAAGGTGCGCAGCAGCAGGTTCCAACGGTCGGCAGCACATTCCGGCGGGCATTAACAGGCTCCGGCGAGAGGAATTGATGATTACAAATCTGATTTGATCCCAGAATGTCGTATTATCCTTTTCTAGTTTGTTTTTATCCATAATTGATGATTACAAAGCTATGAAGCTTTGGTCAACTTCTTTTATTAAAAAGTGAGTTCACATGGAGGTGTACATTGGATAAAAGTTCTGTGTTAAAGAGTGGTCAACTTCTTTTTATGTTGATGATGATGATTTTCTAGTTGTTACAATGGTACCCCTAAGCGTGGGATCGTCACCTCTTCACTATACTATGAAGATAACAATTAGCAGGATGAGTATATTGCATAAAACATTATCTTATAAAATATTAAAAAAGACAAGGGTATTACAGTCATTTCGAGGTTATATTGGTAAAGTCTACATCAATTTAAAAGTTCTTTGGTAATATCTAGCGATTAAATTGTAAGTGTTTAAAGTCGGTACATTTTGATAAGTACGATGGTATTGTATAGCTTTTACCCCAATTTTTAACTAAACAAACTTTGGATAAACTTAGACATATTAAAATACTTTTATAGAACCCGAAATATTATCATTCCGGTTTGTTGAAAGTAAAGAAAAAAATGGAAAGAAAAGACGCACTTTCACGTGTCAGATCACCTCATTGACTTGACTCGTGTAACGTTCGTGTCAAAATACTTTTTAACAACGAGTCCGGTTATTAAAGAACCATGTATTTTGGTGAAATCCAAGGAACTAATCTGCGCCGTTGATCATTCCAAACAAGATCAAATGATAAAAAACACGGAGGGACCAAAGTTGCCAATATGTTAAAAGTAACAGAGGGACTAAAAGTGATAACATAATAAAACTCTCAACCAACCTCCTATTTCTTCTCTGATTAATTATTTTTCTCTCTCCATGTCTCAAATTTCACACAGTACAAATTAAACCTTAAAAAAGATCCAAAAACTTACACAAATTAATCGTGAAAATCGCGAAATAACCACAAAAATAAAACAAGAAACTAGTAAATCATTCGATCCTGCAAAAAAAACCGCTCAAAACGAACCAATTCATTAAACAGATGATGGTATGCTTACACATATCTTGTTATTTAAATATTTTTGTGAGATTGAATGTGTTGTTAGGAGGGTTGAAGATTGAAAGTAGAATTAGTTTTGTATATTCCTCAAATTAATCTAGCTAGTATTTATTGTCGTGACTGTGTGTCATGGAGGGATGCAACCGTTGGAAAATCTTGGAAGGAATTATGTGAAGATTATATGGTGGTTGACATTTTATTGAGGGTGGTGAGGAATATTAGAATAGCAACGAGTGTGGTGATTGTTTGCTTCTATTGATGATCTTGATAAATTGGTTGATCTTGCTGGTGGGTTTAAGAAGGATAAAGAACAAGTGTGGTGATTGTTATATCACCGATGTAAATATACTATAAATGTTATATTTATCACCAGTGATGTTACAAAAATTATATTTATCATCGGTGATATTACATTAAAGATTATATTTATCACCATTAATATTACAATAAATATTATAATAAAAGTCATATTTATCACCGGTGAAAAAGGTTGCAATGAAATTATATTTATCAACGGGTAATATTACAATACATGTTACAATAAATGTTATATATAGCACCGGTGATAAAGGTTACAATAAAGGTTATATTTATCATCGGTGATAAAGGCTTAAAATATGATGAAGTATTGGTTTATCACTAGTGATACTTCATTAGTGATAATGCAATGAGATATGTCTAGTGATAAAACAAAGAAATATCGCTATTGATATTACATAGTATCACGTCTAATAGACGTGGGTACTATGTAATATCAATAGCTATATTTCTTTGTTTTATCACTAGACATATCTCATTGCATTAGTGATCACTGATAGAATATCACTAGTGATAAACTAGTACTAGTGATATTTTAGTGTTTTTCAATGGTGAAATATCACTAGTGATAACCAGTTTACGTCATATTTACAACTTTAGTTTCTGGTTTTTACATCTTTTGGATATTTTGATAATAAATGGTTAATAAGGATGCAAAATAACTTTTCTCATTAGACGTCTCTTTTAACAAATATCACAAGTGATATTTTGGATTATGAAATTGGAAGGCGGGCAAATTTTGATATAGAGTACACATTGCTTTATCACATGAGATACTACTCTTACATGTATAAAAAAATTATTTTAAATACTTTTCATCTTCCTTTGTATAACAAGTGATAAATAACCGTCGTTTACAAATACCAAAATGAATAAAAAGAAACAAGCTATGAAAAAAGAAAACTTGAAACATGTTCATTTCGGTTATTGGGAAATTTCCTAGCCATAACACCCACCTTAAACTCATGTAATGTTTGAATAAATATATGTAACCATAAAACCAAAATGAAGTTAAAGAATGGATACCACCATAGGGAAGAAGATATATATTACAACCAAGTATAGTGGGATGATCAACTGCATCCAGTCAATTGTAAATACATCATCTATATTTACAAAAAGTCTGGGTCACGATATTCTTTCCTATTGCGCACTTCTGAATTAAAGCTTTCTCCCAGTTTTCTTTTACAACATCAGAATTTTGATGATCTTTTCCTGCACCAAAAGAAAACAACCTCTTCATATTCCTTCTCGAGCTTTAGAGAACTCAGCTTCTTTTTTTGGGTATACCTAGGTTTCCGACTCGACATTGCGAGCCGACTAATCCCAGGGCGACTACCCTTTTGGATAGCCCGGAGTCGTCGCAGGTGAACCTCCGTGGCCACCCCCAAGTGTACACACCTAGTGAGCTTCTTCCATACCCTCACCAACATACCAGTGAACAAAATCCCTCTTGGCATACATAAGATCAAACTTGTAGTCAATGCGAGAGAACACCTCAGCAACACTGGTAGACTTTGAGATCATGCAGACAGCCCTCTGGACCTTAGCAAGATCACCACCAAGAACCACAGTTGGAGACTGGTAGTTGATACCGCACTTAAACCCATTTGGGCACCAATCAACAAACTGAATGGTACGCTTGGTCTTGATGGTACCAACAACGACATTCCCATCCTTGGGGGCAACATCTTCTCTGTACATACCATGAAAGGGATCACACTTGGCCATCATAGATGAAGGCTCAAAAGCAGTGTTGGTGATCTCAGCAACCGAGAGATGCTCATGGTATGCCTTCTTGGCAGAGATAACAGGAGCATACGAGGAAAGCATGAAGTGGGTCCTTGGGTATGGTACAAGATTGGTCTAGAAATCAGTAACATCCACATTCAAAGCTCCATCAAATCTCAATGAAGTAGTCAATGAAGAAATGACCTGCACATAATTTTAATGATCTTATCATATGAATTACATAAGACTTAAGACTTACGTACTCTTTACAGTAAGCAATTGTTTTGGTACCTGAGAAACCAGACGGTTAAGATTGGTGTATCTTGGACTATATGATTTTGGTATAATCTAAGTTCTGCAACTAACTCTAATACAAGTTCTGTAGTTAAACAAATAGGGCCAACTGGAAAGCGTCTAGAACTGAATATTCTTCTACAAAATGAATAATATGTTGACTAAAACAGTTATCATGATAACACATGGATTAGGATGTGTTAAAAGAAAACTAGGCCGATAAACATTTATTCTTTATAAATAAAGATGCAGAGGAACATACAGCTAATCTGTACTAGAAATTTGACTTGGCAACGTCTACCCAATTTAATTATGAATGGTCACTTTGGGTTGGGTTTCTCAAACATATTGATTGGATGAAGTCAGAGAGATTGGCTAAAACGAGAACATGTAAAAAATGTGTCAAAATTGTTGAATGTCGCCCAAAATCTTTTTTTCATACAATCTCCTAAACGGTTTATTCAAAAATTCTGTTTATTATTATAATGGTAGTGTTTCTTTTGTATAATCACAATTAAGATATCACTCCCTATTTATCTATAGAACTTGAAGAAAAAGTGTTTTGTATTTAAAAAGAACTGACCTCCTACTGTTTAGACTTCATAACCGACAAGTTTTGACCCATTACCGCACATGCACAACCTCATCTGGCCAACCTCTACTAGAACGAAACTGAGCCATTTTCCAGTAAAGCATCACGCAACATTTTCAGTCAATTAGGATGCAGGACGATGTGTAAGTTGCTTATTATCAGTTAGCTTATCATGAAACATTTTTTCCCCTTTTGGTCTATACTTTTGGGTAGCTGCAGGGTAGTCCCGTTACACTCTCCTATACACATACTTTGAAAGCGGGAATTCATGCTCCTTGCAACTTGAACAATAAAAAGATAATTGCTTGTTCATCATAAAAATGTAGAAAAACTCATTACTATGAACGTAGGAAACTCACTTTTAAAGCCAAATCGTCATTAACTGTAGAACGATAGCGGGTTGAGACATATGGGGGACAACTTCCACCTTTGGATATGAAATTAGCGCAAAAAAGACTTCATACCTGCAGTAGAATATCATACATACGACTGTTGTCACCACCGTTGCCACCTAAACATGTTTCTTCAGGAAATTATCCTTCTTCCATTCAAACTTCCAAACCCGATGATACACTGAAATACAGCTAACAACTTCTCCAATCGACAAGTTCTAGAGCCTTTTATGAACATCTTTGAGCATGTTACAGTTGTGTTCCTTAAGACCTCCAAATGTTGGTTTAGTGTATAATACTTTAGTGAGCAGCTGACATGGTATTTTTACTGTTGATGCGGCACAATTTTTTTTTTTTTTGAACGGCAAATTTTATTCAAAACTAGCAAGGCGCTAGAAAATTACAAAGAGTAGTCCTCTAAAGGATTCATAATCCAATTGTTCAAAGAAAAAGAATACATTTTGTTTCTAGTAGAGAACCATCTAAAGGAGCAATCAACAATCTTATCAAAGAGAAGATTGCGTCTAGGAGTATCGGTACTGAAGATCATTTCGTTACGAAAATTCCATAATGACCACAAAACCACACTGCAAATGACATCTAAAATCATCTTCTTTTTGGAAGGAAACTCATCAATCCAAGCATATAGATCTTTGATAGAAGAAATAGTAGGAATGGAAAGGTCTAACCAATTTAGAACACGAATCCAAACCGTTGTAGCCAACGAGCAGGTCCACAAAGTATGATGAGAAGTTTCAATCCCTTGATCACAAATAGGACAGGAAATGGAAGCAATGTCAATACCTTTCCGACTAAGATTCCACCTGGAGGGTAACCGGTCACGCAAAGTCCTCCAGATAAAAATGTTAATCTTTTTAGGAAGCGAACTGTTCCATCTAGTTTCGTCACCTCCATCAGGAAGAAGAAGATTATCGATGTGTTTGCGGGCATCTTTAACCAAGAAAACAGGGGGTTTGATGCTCCAAACCCAAGTATAGCATGATCAGAAAGGTTTATACATGACAGCATGTTGTGTAGATTAGCGAGATGTATAGCATTGGTGCCACTATTGATGTTTCGAGACCAGGTGAAATTCCATCCTTGGTTCCAGCAATCGCGAATCATAGAATCTTTGTTCGTGCTAAGGCGATAGAGGCGAGGAAATCCATTTCTGAGAGCTATGTTGCCAATCCAGATATCATGCCAAAACTTTGTAGATGTACCACTATTAACGCGATTGATTAGAGTTGAGATGAAATGGTATCATTGGATTATAATTTGTCTCATATTTTCTATAGGACCATACAGTGGGGCAAGACGGCTCGTGACCCAACCCGGAAAGATTTATTACGACAAGGTATAAAGCCCCGGACATGGTAAAGCCCCCAAAGAGCAGCCCAGCTCGTGCAGGCCCTAAAAAAGGATGATTTCTTAAGTCACAAATGGTCTCCACCAAAGATGAGTCTCAAAACAGTTAAGAGATCAGGCACACAAACATAACAAAAAGAACGAATACATTTTCAGGAGGTATACTTTATAAAAGCACTTACCTTATCATCAAATCCCACGCATTATTTCTTATTATCTTATTTACACCAAACAAACCATAATAGTAAAAGAAAAAAAGAAAACTACCAGCCAAACCAAAAGTACTTCCACTGCACGATGAAGATGAACCAAAAAGAAAAAAAGTTAATCAGTTGTATTCTACATAATTTGATAGAGCACAAAATAAGCAGCAATCAAAATAAGCACTAATCAATTGTATTATACGGAGTACCTAATAAGACGTGATGACGACGGAGGAGGTGGTGACGGAGGAGGAGGTGGTGGACGGCGTAGGAGGTGGTGGATGGCGGAGGTTGTTGTCAATTGAAGAGGCACATGGATTTAGAGGGAAGGGAAGAGAGAACTACGTGAAAATAAATGAGAGCAAAATGAAAGAATAAAAAAAATAACTTTATATACCTAGACAAGAAAATAGGTTTTGAGAAATTAAATCTTAGATTAAATCTGACCGTTAGATTAAACTCAAGTGAATGGTGGGGATGTGTCCCTCGGTTTCTACGGAAAAACAAGTTTTCATTTTGAGAAAATTCCGGTTTGGGGCCATGTTCCTACCCTGTAGACACTATGTAGCCAAACATTTTTGCTTTTCCTGTTAAGGTCATGCTCTACCCAAAATTCACTCTACCCATACCAGAGATGGACACGTGGCGTGCTCTAGCAGACCCACTTATCTTTGAACCGAATCACTTTATCGAATCTAGCATTTTGTACACTAGTACACGTCAAATGCTCTATTAGACATGCTCTACTAAGATGCTCTACCCGACCTTGGAACTTGTTGCCTTTTCAGAAAAAGTTTTGTATCGATTTATGTGAGTACTACAATATTTTTTTAGGGTTTGACTTTAAAAATTCAAAATACATTTAACACACACACACAAACAACTTTTTAACACACACACTTATCCGGCTTTGATTTTTCCGGCGACCGGAATTTTTTTTTTTCCAGTTTAAACACAAATCCAACCAATTTTATATGATTAAACCTCATCCAAACCTCCCATTGATCCTAATATACACCAAGTCCTACAATGTAATCACATTATTCATTATTCACCAACACCACCAAACATCCTCCCGACGCATTTTATTATCGATGGAACAACCGATCATAAGTTCTAATTGAATCCTTAATTATTATATTTTGTCTAATTATTTATCGCATGATTGTAAACTTGGATTCCACTGGTATTTAGGTTTACGCTGCTAGAGTTAGTATTAGATCTAAGTTGCATTTTCTTCACACCATGCGTGATCAGTTGGTTTTGAAGCCTCAACGCTTTAATATGTTTAGACGGACTGTTTTCGGTCACTGGTTAGATGTTAAAACAATATACAATGATAATCACATGTTTAATTATTTACTACAACACCAACGTTTTATAGAAGACGCTGGTCCGCAGGTCCCTTTTGTTTTTGATATTGGTGGCCAGACATATGAATATGGTCGAAAAGAATTATGCTTATTAACCGGGTTCCAGTTTGGAAAAATAATGTTGATTTTTAAAGAGAGAGATATTTCTGAATTTCGTGCACGTGTATTCCCCGAGTTCAAAAACATACGTGGTTATGATTTGAAATTCCTTGTTGAAAACGAAGAAAGCTTCAATGAGTTGGCCGATGATGATGCTGTTCGTGTATGCTTTCTATTATCTTTGGACTACGTTTTTATAGGTCATGAGCTCAAGCACGTACTCCCTGCAACTATAGTTAATTTGGTGGATGATTTTTTTTAAATGGAATGCATTTCCATGGGGTGAACATATGTGGCCACTTTTCCACAGCCGGGCGTATAACATTGTCCACCATCACAGGGAGGGTCAATTGAAAAAGATAAAGGCTGATCCCAATTACTTGGCCACATATTGTCTGTATGGATTTGTTTTTCCATTAAAGGTTTGTTCTATTTTTATATGCATATTACTCATTATTTATATTTAAGTTAAAACTAAATTATCTTAATGTTAATATATATATTTTTTATTTTCTTCCCAAATATGGGCTTTGGAGATTTTTTCCAACTCTGGTTGTTGGTGGTACAAAAATACAAAGTTGTTTCCCCGTGCTATTGCGTGGCGAGATAACATTCAGTTTGATAAGATTCAAGCCAATTATAAGAAATTGTTTTCTACATCACGTTGTAGCACACTAACTCCTTTGACTCAAGAACAAAATGCACCTTGGTGGAGGTCTAGCTTGGAATATTTCAACAAACGAACTACCCATAGTCTATCTAAGAATGTTCCTAATACTAGAGCTGCCTCCTGTAATACTAAGAATGCTCGTAATACTAGATCAAGTGGTCGTAATGCGACTCATCATGAGGTACATGTTGAGAAACATGCTGCAACTGAACCCTCTTTGCAGCCTCGTCTTGATGTGGAGAAACCAGTGACAACTCAGACTAATCAGCAAGCGGCGACAACTGAACCTTTTTTTCAGGCTCGACCAGATGTGGATAAACAGGTGTCACTTCAGATTAATCAGCAAGCAATAATGGCATTTAAACCCGATATTGAACTCAAGCAGATTGTTAAACAACAAGCATCTCAGATTAGTGCACAAGCATCTCAGATTAGTGCGCAAGCAAATCAGATTGATAAACTCAAGCATATGGTCAAGGGATGTTTAGAAAATATTCAAAACTTTATAATCCATCAAACTATCGTTAAACATAATGATAAGGTTTATTATTTGTCACAATGTTCTTAATTTATCTTAGCTTAAAATTAGTATTCAAAGGCCCTTACCTTAACTTGTATCTTGCAAAACGAGTTTGGATCTGAAAAGCTGTTGTTGATCTAAGTTCCAAGGTTTGATTGTGTGTTTCTTAAAATTTTGATTATGCCTAATTCTTGTAACTGTATTTGTCTTGACATATCTTTATACCTGTTTGTGTAGAAATCAGGTGTTTTTTATGACCATTCTAAATCCCACGTTCAACAACATGTTGATGTTCAACGTAACCCTTTATCCACTGTTGGTGATCAGCCTCCGTCTCATTCTTTTAAGGTTTGTGTTTTACTCTTTATCTTAACCAATGCTCCACTTTAAGTATGTATAGAATTTGATTTGTTTAAATAATTGTTGCGGACGAGGAAATGTTTAATGATTCCAAAGTTATGGTCGATAAATCTGTCATGGTTTGTTTTGAATTTTTCATTATTTAGAACATTGTTCGAATGCTTTATTTGTTTAACGTTTATCCTCTCTTTTGTTTCACAGTAACTTAAGCCAGATGATGTTGCTAAGGTTGATGGAGATGCGTTTAGTGTCTCAGATACGATTGACAACCCCTTTGATAAGGTTTGTGGGCATTGAGACACCGGAGACTGATATTAATATAAATATGATTACCCCTATGCACTTATTTATAATATGTATCCTTTTTATTCAATTTAGGAGAAGCACATTAAACGAAACACGTATTCAATGGATTTTAATGATATTGATGATTTGGACCATGATCGAAACATTCCTGCTACGGATGACAAGCCCACTGATAAGGTTGGTGGTACTAAATTTAAGTTCGTACCTTTGTTTATCCCAATAATAATCTATATCCATTTCTTAAACTTAGCAGAAGTTTGATACTGGTATCGGTTTGTCTATGGAGTTTAATGATTATTCGAATGATTCACCGTATCCGGAAAATCATATTTCTAATTTTGCCCATGATCAAAACATTCCTGCCACATATTACAAGCCAGATGATAAGGTGGGTGGTACTAAAGTCGTAGTTTATCTAAATATAATTTTTCACATTTGTTTATCCCAATAATAATATATACCTATTTTTTAAACTTAGCAAAAGTTTGACACTAGTAACGGTTTGTCTATGGAGTTTAATGGTTTTTCGCATGATTCGCCGTCTCCGCAAATTAATTTTGATAGTTTGCCCCATAATCAAACCATTCCTGCCACAGATGACAAGCCCGATGATCAGGTTAGTGTTTATAAAGTCATTAGTTTATCTCATTTTAATATACATTCCTGCCTTTTTTTATTCCAATTGTAATATGTGTCATTTTATTTCTATGTAGTTGAATTTAAATTCAACCGAACTTGATGTGAATGATCACGAGAATATACCTGTTGATGCTCTTACACATTTGTACAATGATCCGAATTTTTCAGCTGTTGAATCCACTGTCAAAGATGATGATTTAAAGGTATTTGTGTTCTATATATAATATGAATGTCGTTTCCCCTTTATACAGATTTTATATGCCTCCTAATTGAAAAATTTATCAGGATACCGAGAATGGTGCTGTTCATGCTCTTAATAGTCTGTCCTAGAATCCTACTTTAAATGTTTACAATGACGGGCCTGTTCCTGCTCCTTTTCATACTTCTGATGACAAAAACGAGGATATCTCTACTCAAGATTTGAACGCTTTATGTTCTGACGTTTTTACACCGATTGATGAGGTAATGTCCATTAAGGACTGTTTAGTCTTTTTTTGGTCCATACAATACGTATACATGCACCAACCTCTTTTCGTTTACCCTTTTTTTTATCTAAGAACCTTTTACTTTACCCTTAGTGTGTGCGTTTTCATAAGTGTCAAATAAAGTCAATAACGGTCTTTAAAGATCCACCCTTTTCTTTTATGTTGATTGGTTGATGTTTTACCTTCCCAGTTCTCACTCTTGGCTCTACATGGGGAACGATATATTTGGAGTCATCACTCTGAATACCTCTACTTTTCTTTTTCTGTTTCAATATCCGTATCATGCATTGAGAGTCTTGATTGCTCCATGTGTAGATTATATTCCGATACTGAAACACAAAGGGAAAGTGGTCGTATTCCTAGTCATGACCAGAAATATTTTGTTCCGAATGAAGAGTCCAAATTAATATATGGGAAGTAAAAACTTCGACCATTCTACATAAAAGAAAAGGGTGGCTCGTTTAAGTCCGTAATTGACTTTATTGATATCTATGAAAACGCACACACCAGGGGTAAAGTAAAAGCTTGTTACATAATAAAGGTTAAACGAAAATATCTTGGTGCATGTATACATATTGTAGTGGGTTCCTTTTTTTGTTTTCAAAAGTGTCATTAACACAATTGCGTATAGTTATGAACTCTGTATAGTACTGAATGATTCACGGCCACATTATATTGTGAAAGCATTCACGACCCAAATTTTTATTTAAGAACCGTTTTTACCTGACCTCTTGTGTATACGTTTTCATGGGCAACACTATAGTCAATAACGGCCTTTAAATAGTCGCCCTTTTCCTTTATGTCGATTGGTCGATGTTTTCACTTCCTAGTTTTCACTCTTGGCTCTCCATGGGGAATGATATTTTATGTTTCAGTATCCGAATACTCTTTGAGTATCAAGATTCTCGCTTGTGTGGTCCGGGTCATGCATTGAGTTTCTTGATTGTTCCATGTTTAGATTATATTCCGATACTGAAACACAAAGGGAAAGTGGTCGTATCCCTAGTCATGACCAGAAATATTTTATTCCTAATGAAGTGTCCAAATTAACAAATGGGAAGTAAAAACTTCGACCATTCTACATAAAAGAAAAGGGTGGTTATTTAGAGACCGTTATTGACTATAGTAATGCCCATGAAAACGCATACAGTAGAGGTCAAGTAACACGTTTCTTACATGAAAAAGGGTAAACAAAAATATGCTAAAATTACTTAAGAAAAGGTAAATGAATAGATCTTGGTGCAGGAAAATGGTGATTTTAAACCAGAGCCGAACTCACCTGCTCCAACTGTTGCTACTCCACTTGACCGTCAAAAGAGACCGGGTCCGGCTCTACAGGATCCATTTATGCAGCAACCTCCAACAACGGATCTTCATTGTAAGAAAAGGCGCCGCAAGATAAACAATTCTGAAAAGGAACAGGATAATAAAGTTTTCTTTCGTCGCGGTGGAATCGAGATCCTAGTAACTTCGTGGAAATAGGTAATAATTTTCAAAACATCTTATATGTATTGTAATTTGCTAAATAAACTAATCTCATATTATAATTTATTTTATAGGATTTGAGTCGTGATAAAAAAGCACCTGCCAAAACCGTAGTTATTCCTAATGAACTAGGCGCATTGATGGGTGATAAAAATTTCAACACATGAGATGGACATTTCCATGGCTTGAAGAAGGTCATTATGTTGGTTGTGTTTTTGGGAAGCTTTAGCCGGCAAAAAAGGTTTAAAAAGGGGTTGGCTCTCTGATGAGGTAACTCTATTCCATTAATAAACCTATACATGATTAAAAACAATGTTTATCTAATAGAGGTATTGTTTATATATTTTATCTCCAGCACATCGAAATTTGGGTTAAATATATGTGGTTGTTCCGGGATCCTTGTTCTGACTGGGTAATGATGAATTCTTTTTCGCCTATAAACTTCTTGGCGCAGATCTTCCCCCGAAACGCTTTGCCGATGGTGAAAAGTTTGGCGTCCCTTGGTGGGATGAAAATGTTGAAAAGGTTAGAATTTGTATACCATATTTTGTAATAAAGTGTTGTATTACATAACATTCTCTTAAAATGTTTTATCCACTGCAGGTGTACTTCCCAATAAATTTATCTGATGTACATTGGTTAATGGCAGATCTTCATATTTGTTCGGGAGTTGTCACCTTTTATGACAGTTTGGGATCGCCTACCTCAGGGAAAGAAACTCGTCCAGGGATGGTGAAGATTAGGTCTACATTGAGTACGAAAATGCCCATGCATTTGGATCGTAGTGGAGTTCTAGAAAAGAAAGGTTTAGATCGATCCAAATACAAGATCACTTTTGGATATAACGATACAATCCCCATACAAGCTGGGTAATGAAATGATTTTGCTAGTTGAAAAGTTCGTTGTTCCAGTCTTAACGAATTGATTTCCGGTTTAAAGTACGACTCAGTTGATTCTGGTGAAAAAGAATATTTTTGGTTGATTTTAAATAAAAGTGCAGAACAATTAAAGTAAAAGTGCAGTAATGTAAATCTAAAACTAATTTAAAGTGAAAGGTGCAAGTATTTAAAAGCGAGACGAGAATTAAAAGGCACTAAATGAAAATAACGCAAACTTAAAAATTAAAGTCCCTATAAAAATTAAAGTTCAAGTCTCGATATCTTAACGAATTGATACAAGGTTTTTGACACCCTGTATAAAAATTAAAGTTCAAGTCTCGATATCTTAACGAATTGATTTCCGGCTTAAAGTACGACTCATCTGTCTTTGGTGGAACAAAAGTGTGTCGTTGTAGTATATTAAAATAAAAGTGCAAAACGGTTAAAGTAAAAGGGCAATTAAAGTAAATCTAAGTCTAATTTAAGTAAATGGTGCAGGTAGATTAAAAGCGAGACGAGAATTAGAAGGCACTAAATGAAAATAACGCAAACTTAAATCTAACTAAGGCAAACTTAAAACGCAACTAAAACTAAAACTTAAACTAAGGCAAGACTAAATTAAATCTAAGGCAATTAAACTTAAAGTGCGACTAAAGAAAAAGGCGGGAAAAATAAAGCTTGAAATAAAAAGGCAGAAAATTTAAAACTGAAAATAAAGAAACTGAAAATAACCCTATCCGGAATAAACCCCTACTCGGAATAAATGGCTATTCGGAATATGTCACCTATCCTGAATAATACCCTACTCGGAATAATGGCCTATGCGGAACAGTGCCCTATTCGGAATAAAAGTCCCTACTCGAAATAAAAACCTATCCGGAATAACTGTCCCTATTCGGAATAAAGTCTTATGCGGAATAGTTCCCTTACTCGGAATAATACACCTATTCGGAATAAAATCCCTATGCGGAATATCCAGCTTATGCGGAATATTCCTCTATTCGGAATACAAAGCTCTATTCGGAATACCACGACTATACGGAATAATCCTCCTATGCGGAATATCCAGCTTATGCGGAATATAACCCCCTATTCGGAATATTCTTTCTATGCGTAATCCTTAGCCTACTCGGAATAACTGAATATTCCGAATAACCTTAATGACTAGAACCTTGATCCGGAACAATTACTGGGCAAGTTACCTGGGAAAGATCAGTAACAAGAAACCGAAGAACAAGGAAAACTAAATAACCTCGAATCTAATCAAAACAAAGCTAAACCAAACATAAGATTAAATCGAACGCATAAATAAACAACTATTAATGATAAACAATCAATCCAAAATAACAAAACTAACAATACTAAATCAAAATAATCAAAACCCACTTAAATAAATCAACAAAAATTAAGAACATGAACATAAACAAATCAACACAAAGATTAAAGAAAGGTAGAATGAGATTAACAAGATAAAGATAAAGATTAACAAGAATTAAAAGAAAAACTTACTTGAAATTAAATGGAAATTAAGGTGCAAGACAAGGTATTTAAATTTAACAATAAAGTAAATGACAAGGTAATTAAATTGCAAGGTAATTAAAAGTGGAAGAAATAGTGTGTCAAACTATCCAACAAAATGAAAGTAATTAAGATCTAATCTATATATAGGGGAGGATTAGGAAGCTTCCTCCCCTCCTTCAATTCTTCTTAATTGCGTCATTAGGTCCTTAAGCCTTTAATCTTCATTAATTGCACCTTTAGTCCTTTTTCCTTCTAATCTTCTTTAAACTTGGACTCTAATGACTTGTGGCTCGGGATTTCTTTTGAACTCGTCTTTTAATTCTCCAATAAAATAGACTTGAGTTCCTCGGCTTTTGATAAACTTCCGTCTTTTGACTTTTTCTTCGATAAATCTTCAGAATTGGTCTTGGACTTCCTTCTTTTTGCACTCTTGACTTTTTGACTTCGTCTTTTCATATATTTCTTCAATAAAAAGCCCGTGAATGCCGTGTTTTCCCCACTTTTCACAATTTCGTCCTAAATCATAACAAAAACACAAACCACGCATAATTCCGACATAAAAGACATAAAATACACGTTTTGGCTCGGTTATTATTGTAATTAAGTGGTAAAAAGGATGGGTGTTTACACACCTATCACTGGGCTATACGGGGACTGTGGTATTTAGGTCTGCATATTGTTGTACAGGTTGTCCCACAGTTTTCCGTTACAAGTAAGTGATTTCGTAGAGGCAGCTTTGGCTTATCGAGAGAAGTTGATGCAATTCTACCTGAAATATAAATTGGATGCGAAGCCTGTTGAATCCGTTAAACAATGAACCCCTAATGTCAGGTATGGTCATTGAAGGCAAACATGTATGTTTTGTAATCTTGGTCTTTGAAAAAAATCTTAGTCTATTGAATGTTAAAACACGTATTCTTGTTTAAATAAGTTTTATCATGTTTTGTTTATGTTTGCTAAACTTGCAAGATGAGTATATGTGTACGTATCATCCTTTGTTCCTTAGCTTATAATTTGTTTATGTTTGCTAAACTTGCAAGATGAGTATATGTGTACGTATCATCCTTTGTTCCTTAGCTTATAATTGATTAGGCAATATCTGAGAACAATATGGAAGCTTACGTGTCAATAAACGATAACTAGTAGTTACCATATGGTCTTGACCAGTTATCCAAGTTGCATTGGTGATTAATGATTAGGATGGGTTAACAAGTTGCAATGTTGGTTAATATTGAAGCTTCCCTAGCACACTTCATTAAAACTTGTAATTTATACTTTTTCATCTTTTACATTATACAAACTAATAAAAAGTCTCAATTTTGATGGTTGTCAAAAGGTTTTATTATTAAGTTTATTTCTAAATGCTAATTAACCGCCCACACCTAACTACACACTACCAAATTCTAGAATGTACATAACCACCCACTACCCAAAGTTTTACCATATCTACAAGTTGTAAGTTCCACAAACTGTTTGCACTAAATATTTTATTCTGTCTAAACTAAACATAAATCTTTCCTAACAAAATGATGGTTTCCAGATTGGAAGATTTTACGACTGATCTTTTGATGATATTGTTCCTACATTTTCCTGTGTCAAGTTTGCTTGTTTGCAAAAGTGTTTGCAAAACATGGTTCAGTGTCATAACCGACCCTAATTTCATTCGACTCCATTCTCAGGCAGCAAAGGTTAGGCGTTTAGTATTTAAAAATGGTTATGCTATAAGAAATCGGGTCATAAATGATAACTCTTTAAATAACCAGTCAGAGTTGTTATTAGGAGATGGCCATCCGTATTGTAACCTCAACTTTATTAGAATATTGGGGTCTTGCGATGGACTGATTTGCGTGAACTTGCATCATGGGGTGTCCTTTTACAACCCAGCTACACGTAGTGATTTAACGGTTCATTTAAGTCGTGAAAAGTACCATCCATTTGGAGTCGAGAACGGATTCGGCAGAATTGTTGGCGGAGATTATAAACTTGTGTCGATTTGTAAGGATAAATACAAGGTTAAGATGTTCTCCTTGGCAAACGGTAATTGGAAATCCGTGGGTGTTCTACCTACCCAAGGTTATATTATGGGTAATGGTGTGTATTTTGAAGGACGCCTATATTGGTTGGATACGACCGTGGCATACGACCGTGGCACCGACTACATGTTCCATTGTGTCAATCGACCTTAGAAATGCTTCATTTGGACATGGTGATGTTCCCTCAATTGGAGAAGGACGTATATTGTTTTCTTTGGGGGTAGTACCACAAGGGATATGCATGCTTTATAACTGTGACAATCTTCGTGAGTGTGTTGTGTGGACGTTGACAATCACACCCGTTAATCAAACATGGAACATATTGTATTCTATTCCCTACCCCGACCATGATATTAATCCACACACTGAATATCTTCAAGGTTTGATAAGGTTCTGGTGCCCAATGGTCACAACAGATGACGGCCTACTCCTTATTCATTTTGATTTTCAAGTTTATATGTTTAACACAAATGACATGACGTTCCAGATTGTAGAGGAGTTCACCCGAGATACAACTACTTATGTCGAGACATTGGTGATACCGGTACTCCCAGGAAGACGTTACAGCCTAAGGAGTGCACCTAAGCTTCTTAGTTATTGACAACAATTATGATGGTTTATATTTTGTTTAGCAATATCTATGTTTTCTAGTACGTGTTTTGTAATCGTGTATTATGTTTATGACATTTTGTAATGTTTATGTTTATATTTGGTTATCTATAGCTATGTTTATGTTCTTGACGTTATATGTTTTAGGCTGACCCAACAAAACATCTGAAAATTAAACCGGCCCATATACAAATTTACTGTTGGCCCTTAAAAATCCACTCACAGTTTAAATTATATAACTCGATTTATATACACGAACAACCAAAACAGAGCTGTGTTAATCATCATTGATCATTGAAACCGCCTCCTCAACAGTGTTCCATCATCAAAAGTGAAAACCAAAAGGTATGGTGTTTCCAACTTGATTCATCGTGTATCATACATTCTTATTTCCATAATAACATTGTCTGCCTAATCTTATCCTTCATTTTACTGTTTTTTACCCTTATAACCAATAATTGAAGATTATAAGTTTATAATGATTGTTATCATTAATCAAACATACTTTTCATACTTGTTATTATTCTTAGATTAGGGATTTTTATTTAGGGATTTTTCTTCGAAGTTTATAAGATTAGTAAGTTTATAAGTTTGTGTATTTATTTAGGGATTTTTATTCGAATAAGATTAGTAACTGAAGTTGTTGTGTTTTTGCTTCCTTTTTAGACCTTTTAATTAATTTTATATTAATTTTTGAAGATTATTTAAAACCTTAAAAATTAAATAAAATATTAAAAAGACTAATTTGGGTATTTATGATTTGTAAACCCATCTAAACCAAAGTAAGACAAACGGTTAATTTTAGATATGTATCGTTCACAATTCACATCCCATTAACAAACATTAAACCCATTTCCCCATAAACACACACTAAAACATCCCGACTAAAAACATAACTGGTCTTTGAATCAGTAATCAATCGTTAAGGATGAACAAGAGTAAAGGTAAGTCGATTATTATTTGATCTTTAATATTTATTGATGCATTATCATCAGAAATCAATTGTTTGTTGATGCATGTTATGATCATTGTGGGTAGAGGATAAACAAAATACGGATCTATTAATATTGTTGACGACCATTAATATTGTTATGATCATAATGAATTTTATTGATATTCCTTTTTTGAAGCCTATTGTTTAGTGGGTAGGATTTAATGAAGCCTATTATATGTTAGGGATATATGTTACAAAATACATATTTTGTTTACCATCTACCAAAGAAGATCATAATGGAACTCTTAGGATTGTAGATAATTATGATGATATATATGTTACGGATATATGTTACAAATATGTAATTTTCATGAAGCCTATTTTTTAGTGGGATTGAATGTGTTGACGGGTTCAAGATGAAACAAAAGTGTTTAGAGATTAAAAATTTCATATTTTGTGATAAAGGTTTAAGTCTGTTTGTCCTTAACGTGTTTAGGGATTAAAAACTTTTGATCAACTGATCTACTAGGTTAATTTAGTGACACGTGTCCAATTGATCAACCAACTTTGTGTTTTGTGTTGACGGGTTTGAAACAAAAGTATAGGATTCTTCTTAGATTAGGAGTTGAATGAAACATGAAATAATTTAGGGCATTGTAAATATGACATAAAGTTAGGGTATTCTTGTTAAAATGTGAGTGATAGTTGTCGGCTATCAAAAATTGTGAGTTATAGATATAATCCAGTCATAGATAATTAACATAGATACTAGTAATCATACCTAAATACCTAATAGTTATAAATAATATTTTTGTAGAGATGATTCAAATTGATTCGGACAGTGGTTCGAATGAGATGCATGACAGTAATTCATTGCATACGAGTTCAAGCGACGAGTCTGATACTAGTTCTAGTGATGATCAGAAACCTTAGGTTGAGTATAAAATAGTATCAAACAAAGGGCCATATAGGTGGTGGCTAAACTACTTTGATGAATATGAACCAATTGACGTAAATGAACCTGAATTTTTCTTTAAAGTCTCGGTAGACACCAAACCAAGGTACAACAATGAGATGGAGGAAGATGAAATTCCAGGGCCTTCAAAACCAAAAACCAAAAAATGGAAAAGTCCATTTCTTTCAAGTTCCGAAGAAGACGAGGAAGATAAGAAAGACATTCCAGGGCCTTCAAAGTTTAAAGACAAGGAAGACATTCCAGATGCTTCAAGCTCAACATCTAAACCAAAGGTTTGAAGAACTTATGGCTGCTTTTGTATTATCGTTCCAACTATTTTTGCTCTAATTAGTTGGTGATGATATATTATGTAACTCTATGTTCAAGAACTTTTAAGACCATGTAAAAGGTGATGATATATTATGTGCAATATTATGTTGGTGATGATATATTATGTGTAATATTATGTACAATTTGGATGATAGTATTATTCCTTTAATATTATTACTTTATCGTAGGGTTGTGGATTTATGGTATGTACGTATGTACTTATGGTATGTATTTTGTGATGGAACTTGTTCAGCTGTTATTAATTTTATTTAGTGGGTCGAATGTTGTTGGTCATGACATTGCTACAATCTGCACAAACTATAGGCTAACACACGAATAGCAAATGTATACACAAACTTAAAAAAGATAATAAAGCAACAAATATAGCCTAAATAAGTAGATCCATTCATCTTGGTAGATACATTCATCTTGTTCTCCATTCATGTTACAATTTTTAGTAGATCCATTCATCTTGTTCTCGGTCGCTAAGAACTAGTGATTCTTTGTAAGGTCTAATGATAAATGAACCACCCTTGCCTTCATAACCAACCGTTTTAAATGTTTGCATCTCTTGGTTAAATAATTGTAGTGAGTGTGTCAATGCGTTTTCGTTGTCCTTAGTAATAATAATAGGTTGCTCGTCAATATTAAACCCCAATAACTTTGGCACTTGATTCTCTGGCATTTGAATTCTAAAAATTAATCTATATGATGATACCACACCCACGTGTAATTGTAACACCCATGCACATAAGAAACGTACATCATCTACTGTGTAGCTTCCTGAAATAACTAGATGGTCTCTTAATTTCGACATATAGTATGGATGTGGAATCATACTTCTGATCCCTTCTGAGATGTCTAACACATCAAATTGATGACTAACCAAATCGAACGATACTATCATGGAATTTTTTCGCCTCCTACCTTGGCAACAAACGACCTTTTCAAAACCAACCCAAAAGATTTTACCACCAACAACCGATTGTCCCGATGACCGTATTATTCTAATTGTTTGACGAGGCAAGAGGTCGTATGCAACATTGCTCCAACTAAGAGAACTATGTTTAAACACCGACACATACCAAGGGGTTTCATCGACCAACGGGTAATTAATTTTTAAAAGGGTAGGGTCTTGATTTTATGGAGATAGACCAAATCCGAACACCATTCTTGGTGAATTTGGTTGGTTGACATGATTTTCTACTACTACGGTAACACATTTACTTATTGACGGGTTCCATAGCATAAGTGTCCTATTATTAACATATGTTAAGAACCATATACCTTCACAAGTAGAAACTGGCCTAAAAACACGAAGATTGTATGGCGGATAAAAACGAGTGAAGTTTAAGTTGCCACTAACCGTGTACATGAAACCATCATCGTCGTGCTTATATGTTATATGAAAGCAACATGAGGCTGTTGCCCTCGAACCGTAGGTAGTGATGAACTGTGCTTGATCTATTGCAGCCTTCCAAGACTTCGACACTCTCTGAAACCGTAGTAAACTCTCCACTGGAAGTCTAAACATGATTTCCCTTTGAATTTCTAAAGGTATATGTGTGTACATTTTATAAAATATTGTGTTTAAGATCTAATTGTTTGTATGTTGGTTGTAATTTATAGAGTGACAGGAGCATATACTGACGGCTACTCTACATTTTGATGCTCTATCAAGCGATGCTCTACCGATATAGCAGCTTTAAATGACCTACAACCTAGATTGCTTTTGTTTTAAAAACAAAGTACGTATTACGAAAAGAACTACATATTACAATAAATAAAACAAAGAAAAAAAAATCCTAATCACTTAATCCAAACAGTTACAACATCATTTAAATTCATGTAGGTGAAACGCATTTGTCACAAACAACATCAGTTTGTCGTGGAAACACTCGCCAACGTATCATGATGTTCGGTGGACTCAACTGATTCAAAGTCAGCAAGTAGATTCTTCCCTGAGAATCTAATTGCACACTCTCTAAAGTTCTTATCAGGCGTTCTTAGAATCTTTGGTGAATTGATTTCTTGTTGGTTCCATGCATCGATCTTTGAATACATTGATTCTTTTAACGCATGCGCAATTTTTTAATGTTTGGCACGCGTTGTTTCTACGTCAATGACGGATGGGTTCAAAGTCAAGTTCTTAAAATAATAAGCAAGAAGTTCAACTTGAGGATCATGGGCAATACATATATCAACGGAGTTGTCGTTGAGAGGAGCGAAATCGTACATTTTCTTAACATCACTATCGTTTTCCACGATAGTGAAACCGGTGTCGAGATCTTTATAATCAGCTTTGGAGTTGAAAAACCAAGCCCATATGTCTTGTTTCGTTTCATCCAACAACAGCTGACACCATTCTTTATATGACAACCTTTCACTCATAGGGTGAACCTTGTATGTATCATCTTCTTCAATGTCGATAGGATACGTTAGACTTGGGTAAAAGCTAAACACCCCGGTGTGGTGAATTTTAAAGTGAAATGATTGCAAATAATAATAACTGCCAATCAAATTATTAAAAAATATTGATTAAAAAAACGAGTTGACAAAATGAAAATGTGTATACGTATACAAGAAGAGTTACGTTATAAACTTATGGTGGTAATATAATTTCGTTTGGACATCCTGAAGGAGAAAGACCATGTTCACTTGTCATTTTTTTTAAAGCCCTAGTTTGTTTATTTTCTTTTCAATATGTTTGTCTCCAAATGACCCTTTAAAGCACTTGTTGTGTAACGAAGTATTTAATACATGTCAAGTCGAATTGAAAGAGTTTCCCGTCTATTTACAAACAAATGCTCTATCCAGGGCAATGCTCTATCAGGTCGGATGCTCTATCAAATATTGCCTTATCTATGTTAACATTAATGCCATAGTATCCTGACCTATTATACTAGTGTACTATGCACAATGTATAAGGATTGTTTAAGGAAGTATTTATTACGAGTCATGTCGTTGTACCTAGTTTCACGTCTTTTTGTACAAAGATTAGCTCTACCCACTTGAATGCTCTATGAATGTAAACTTAAATGATATAGTCTCCTATTTTACTATGTTGCAGGTACTAGGATAGTATCATTTAATACATGTCATGTCGAATCAAAGATTTTCACGTCTTTTTACAAACATATGCTCTATCCAGTCCAATGCTCTATCAACTAGAATGCTCTATCAAGTATTGCCATATCTATGTAAACTTTAATGAGATACTATGTTGACCTAGTATCCTATTGTACATTGTAGCAGGTATATGTATTGTTTAAGGAATAATTTATTACGAGTCATGTCGTTGTACCTAGTTTCACGTCTTTTTGTACAAAGATTAGCTCTACCCACTTGAATGCTCTATGAATGTAAACTTAAATGATATAATCTCCTATTGTACTATGTTGCAGGTACTAGGATAGTATCATTTAATACATGTCATGTCGAATCAAAGATTTTCACGTCTTTTTACAAACATATGCTCTATCCAGTCCAATCCTCTATCAACTAGAATGCTCTATCAAGTATTGCCATATCTATGTAAACTTAAATGAGATAGTATGTTGACCTAGTATCCTATTGTACATTGTAGCAGGTATATGTATTGTTTAAGGAAGAATTTATTACGAATCACGTCGTTGTACCTAGTTTCACATCTTTTTGTACAAAGATTGGCTCTACCCACTTGAATGCTCTATGAATGTAAACTTAAATGATATAGTCTCCTATTGTACTATGTTGCAGGTATTAGGATAGTATCATTTAATACATGTCAAGTCGAACTGAAAGAGTTTCCCGTCTTTTTTCAAACAAATGCTCTATCCAGGGCAATGCTCTATCAGGTCGGATGCTCTATCAGATATTTCCATATCTATGTTAACATTAATGCCATAGTATCCTGACCTATTATACTAGTGTACTATGTACAATGTATAAGGATTGTTTAAGGAAGTATTTATTATGAGTCATGTCGTTGTACCTAGTTTCACGTCTTTTTGTACAAAGAATGGCTCTACCCACTTGAATGCTCTATGAATGTAAACTTAAATGATATAGTCTCCTATTATACTATGTTGTAGGTACTAGGATAGTATCATTTAATACATGTCATGTTGAATCAAAGATTTTCGCATCTTTTTACAAACATATGCTCTATCCAGTCTAATGCTCTATCAACTAGAATGCTCTATCAAGTATTGCCATATCTATGTAAACTTAAATGAGATAGTATGTTGACCTAGTATCCTATTGTACATTGTAGCAGGTATATGTATTGTTTAAGGAAGAATTTATTACGAGTCATGTCGTTGTACCTAGTTTCACGTCTTTTTGTACAAATATTAGCTCTACCCACTTGAATGCTCTATGAATGTAAACTTAAATGATATAGTCTCCTATTGTACTATGTTGCAGGTACTAGGATAGTATCATTTAATACATGTCATGTCGAATCAAAGATTTTCGCGTCTTTTTACAAACATATGCTCTATCCAGTCCAATGCTCTATCAACTAGAATGCTCTATCAAGTATTGCTATATCTATGTAAACTTAAATGAGATAGTATGTTGACCTAGTATCCTATTGTACATCTTTGCCTTACAGTTGCTGAAACACATTATATCTAAAAGCTAACAACATTCTAAAAATTTAAAAACAAATTATATAATGTTAAACTGGAAATGATTGCTTACACTGGACCCTTATACGTAAGCCACTAAAAGCTAATCTAGAAATACACGAACCAAATTTCGAATAGTAATGTTGAGAGCCATATTTGATGATTTAGGACAGAATACTGATAGGTTTTTTAGTACGAGAGCAGACCCTACTGTAATACATTTTGCATAAAGATCATCTACTAAAACTTTGTAGTGAATTGTCCCTTGAAGGGTGCCTGAAGGATCTTTAAGTGTAAGGTTCATATCACCAATCACATTTGGCTTACAGGATGTTATAATAGCAACAACGTACTCAATTTTACCATTTGCAATGTATTTTTTAATGTCCCTGATACTTGAATTTTGTATGGGTTCAGATTAAGTCTCGGTATCCTCTCGAATTGATTACAACTCAAAGTGGAAAGATTGTTCTTGGTGACAAATAGGGGGTTTGGATTTTCTATTCTACTAAAAGGATTAAATGCACTAAGATGTAAACTTAAACTAAAAGCAATTAATTTAATAGCAATTAATAAAAGTTGAATTAAAATAAAAGTATAAAAAGGGAAACAGTAAATATCACTTAACTTTGATACAAAATGCTTAAAAGAAAATTGATTCGGAAGTTTCTGCTTTTTCCTTGATCCGGAACTCTTTGATTCGGAAGTTCTCCTTGGTCCGGAACTTTCGTTCGGAACTTTGGTCCGGAACTTCGTTCGGAACTTCGTGCGGAACTTCGGCCCGGAACTTCGTTCGGAAGTTTCGTTCGGAACTTCGTTCGGAAGTTTCGTTCGGAATTTCGTTCGGAAGTTTCGTTCAGAAGTTTCGTTCAGAAGTTACGTTCGGAACTTCGTTCGGAAGTTTCGTTCGGAACTTCGTTCGGAAGTTCCGTTCGGAACTTCGTTCGGAAGTTTCGTTCGGAACTTCGTTCGGAAGTTTTAAAGGTACTGATTCGGAACTTTTAACTAAGATGCTTCGTTCGGAACCTGGAAAAAAAACAAGAACAGTAGGATATAGAAAGAACAGGGGAACAAGATTTCAAGCCAAAATCCACCAAGTTTTTAACCAAAACTTAAACAAAATGAATCCCTAATCGTCTACTAACCATAAATATCAAATCCCATCAATAAAAACATAAAACCCAATAACTTTGAAGATCAAAATCAACTAAATAAGAACTTTAACTTTAAATCAAAAAGATGAAGATGAACAAGATTAATGGAAGGCTTGTATTAAATGATTAAGGTTTAGACAATCAAAGGAAAAGATTAAAACTACAAGATTTGTAAAAACAAGAATTAAAATCACCAACACCTTAGTGGCGTTGGTTTCTACCCTAAGAAACAAAAAGAAGAAAGAAACTGGGAATAAAACTTGTCAAAAAGTGTGAAGGGGTGGCCTTTATATAGGTCCTCCATTTGGTTGGTGAGTGGGCTTTCTCCATTACTTCTTGTCTTCTCGTCTTTTCAGAAAAGTTGACGTTTTCGATTCTGATTCGGGATTTGTCGTCGATTAAATTCAACTCGTCTTTTAATTTCTTCGTTTAATAGACTTGAGTTTCTTCGACATATGTAAATCTTCCATCTTTGGTCCTTTTCTTCGATAAATCTTCAAATTGGCCCATTGACTTCAAATCTTTTGCATTTCTTGGACAATAGACTTCGTCTTTAGTCTTTTTCTTCGATAAAACCCGTGCAATCCCATGTTTTCTTTAATATTCATCCGGTTGGCTCTGAAAACACAATAAACACAAAAACCACGCATAATTCCAAACAAATGATATTAAATACGCGTTTTGGTCTCGTTTTAGCCAGAATTAAGTGGAAAAAGGATGGGTGTTTACACACCTATCAAATCCCCTACACTTAACCATTGCCATGCCCTCATGCAATGCTTAGTGATAAAGCAAATTTACACTTTTCTCATAGTCAATCAACTTTGGCCTTATTAAAATACTACTAAACAAAAATTAAAGTACTAAAAGAAATTAAAACTTCAAAGGAAACAAAAGGATAGAAAACCATTTTCGCTTGAAAATAGCTATATGGAAATAACTTGCAAAGAGATCTAGGACTTACATTAGGGCTTCGGCGATGCGAAGATTTATCATCCTCAAGTTTCACGTTCCCCAAACTAAGCTTAAAAACGAGATCATTGTTATTATAAGTTAGTAAAGCAAACACTTACACACATGGCTTAATTATATGCTTAAACTCCCTTATTCCTAGGTGTATCTCTTATATTTTATTTTTGTCTTAGAATGATCATTAAGATGCATTTTTGGACTTATTTCAATAGTTTATTTAGGCTGAAAGCAAAGTAGGACGATTTGATCAATAGTTAGCTAAAGGACAAAATCTCTTAAAACTGCTTCTCGGGATATCAAAAAGTTCATATCTTGGCATAACTTGGTTCACGATTTGAGACCTTTCTCGGGCCGATATTTGGCATGTACTTCATACTTCATATCTTCGAGAGACGTTCTTGAGATAATGGTCTTCTCTTCGTTAAAGAGTTTCTTCACTTGGAGACTTTTGAGGGGTACTCCAACTTTTTTGACCACGACTTCATGATTATTTCTTCAATCTCTAATTGGGATTTTGAGATACAACGATCCGCCTCCTTTTCGGACTTGGATCTATTTATCCTCATACCTTGTTAGGGTCTTTTCGGATAGACTTCTCCATGATCTTTATGGGAGTTGATTGCTTTTCGTCGTGAGTCTTGATCCTTCATATTGATTTTGGGAATAATGCTTTTCACATCACCTTGGATCTTTAGAAATAAGATTGAATCCTCATGCCTTGTTAGGGCCTTTACGGACTCGCCAATCTTCGCGCCCCGCTTCATAAGTTATGCCTTGGCTATGAACTCTTATCATTACCGAGCAACTTTTAAACGATCTTGGGCTAGAAGCTAAGTAACTTTTCAAATCGTACGACCTTACTTATTGCAGATAATTTATTAGCAAGTGATGGGAGAAAAGGCAAATAATTACACCAAGTGAGCTTGTGCAGGAATACCGACTTATAATTGACTCTATCATTTCTCGTTCTCCATAATTTAAAATCTCAAGTAATGAGACTCGTGGATGCTTAGCCTAATAAACCAATTAAGGTCTACATGGTTAAGGATACTAGCTAGAATAAACTTGGATAAGTCTATTCGGGTTGAGTCAAAATAATCGCAACGGGCCTAATATGTCAAAGATTTCTAAACTAGCTACACCACTTTATTAATATTTTTGACTTTATTGCGAGATATATACATACGAAAGCAACGATAAAAATTTAAAAATTACGACTAAATGGCCAAAGTTAATAAAAAATTTGAAAAATGTTGAAAAAGATGATTTTCCGGTTAAATGAAGGCATTTTCATGGAAAAGTCCACTTAAAACTTCGATAGAAGTCCCCCCTACACTTAAGATAAACATTGTCCTCAATGTTTAAGCATGTGGGAAAAGTCTCCCCTACACTTATGACATTGTGCACGTTGGTTAAATCAAGTTAAGGAAGAGACGACTAAAGTGATCAATTTCAAATGTGAGTATGAAGAAAATTGAATCACGATAGTTGAGAGATAGAACCGGATTTCGGATAACATAGGAGCACGGTTCTTCAAAGGTTCCAAAAGTGCATTCATCCCTGTAATCACATCACCACACAAACACAAAGAACCTATAGAGGTCCCCCTACACTTAGGAGGTTAAACGGAAAAGGATAGATACTCGGGCTGCCTCCCGAGGAGCGCTTGTTTTTTATAACCGAGTCACGAGCCTGACTCGACCCAAAATTAGTTCATGGGGAACATGGTGAGGGATGGAATCATCTCATGAGAGATGTCCTCACCAAAGTACAACTTCACTCGTTGGCCATTCACCTTAAAATTAGGTCCATTAGGTTGAGCGAGCTCGAGAGTACCATATGGAAAAATGTGGGCAATGGTGAATGGGCCGGACCAACGAGATTTCAGCTTGCCCGAAAAGATTTTCAACCGAGAATTAAAGAGTAAAACTTTGTCTCCAACTTGGAACTCTCGGTTCTTAATCTTAGAGTAGTGAATGAGCTTAGTCTTTTCCTTATAGATCAAAGAATTTTCATAAGCCTCATTACGGAGTTCATTCAGCTCATTGAGTTGGATCTTGCGTAGGTCATCGGCTTTGTTGATATCAAAATTAGCCCACTTCAAGGCCCAGTAAGCCTTGTGCTCCAACTCAATGGGGAGGTGGCATGCTTTCCCGTACACGAGACGATATGGTGTACAACCAATCGGAGTCTTGTATGCGGTACGGAAAGCCCACAAATCATCATCAAGTTTATCGGCCCATGAGGCACGATGCTCTCCCAAGGTTCGTTCAAGAATTCGCTTTAATCCTCGGTTAGATATTTCAGCCTGGCCATTAGTTTGTGGGTGGTATGCGGTGGAAAGACGATGATTTACACCATACTTAGCCATGACTCTTGCAAATTGATCCTTGCAAAAATGAGTCCCGCGATCACTAATAATGGCACGAGGCACACCGAATCTAGCGAATAGCGATTTCAAAAAGTTGCAAACCACCCTTGCGTCATTAGTGGGTAAAGCTTTGGCTTCAACCCACTTTGAAACATAGTCAACGGCTACAAGGATGTATTTGTTTCCTTTAGAGGAAGGGAATGGCCCCATAAAGTCGATACCCCAAACATCAAAGATTTCACATTCTTGAATGAAATTCTGAGGCATCTCGTCTTTATGTGTGATCTTGCCTTGTTTTTGGCAAGCATCACAACGTTTAACCATCTCGTGAGCGTCACAATAGATGGTGGGCCAATAAAATCCCGAGTGAAACACTTTTTTAGCGGTGTAGTTGGGACCAAAGTGACCACCGGTGGGTCCTTTGTGGCAAGCGTCAAGGATTTCTAAAGATGCCGTTCCATCAACACATCGGCGAATAATCAAATCGGCACATTGTTTGAATAGATACGGGTCATCCCAAAAGTAAGTCTTAATGTCGGTGAAGAACTTTTTCTTTTGTTGGGATGTTAACCCTTCCTTGAGAATTCCACCCGCTAAGTAGTTTGCAATGTCCGCAAACCACGGGGTTTCATCAGAAGTCGAGTTGATAGACATTAAGGTCTCCAGGGGAAAAGAATCATTGATTTCTTTGTTCGGATGTTCCCCTTGGTAAGGATCCTCAAGTCTACTGAGATGATCTGCGGCTAGGTTTTCAGCTCCCTTCTTATCACGAATTTCGATTTTAAATTCTTGAAGTAGCAAAACCCAGCGAAGAAGTCTTGGTTTGGAATCTTGTTTAGTCAACAAGTACTTCAACGCGGAAGGATCGGTATAAACGATTGTGGTGGAAAGGACAAGATAGGGGCGAAATTTTTCAAAAGCATAGACAACAGCCAAAAGCTCTTTTTCGGTTGTCGTGTAATGCAATTGAGCCCCCGTCATTGTCTTGCTAGCGTAATGGATCGGTTGGAAGTGTTTGTTCACTCTTTGGCCCAAAACTGCACCAATAGCAAAGTCACTAGCATCACACATCAACTCAAAGGGAAGCTCCCAATTAGGGGTAACCAAGACGGGTGCCTTAGTTAGCTTATCCTTAAGCGAGTTGAAGGCTTCAAGACACTCTTTGGAAAAGAGAAAAGGAGTATCTTTTTCCAAGAGGTGGGTCATCGGGCGAGAGATTTGAGAAAAATCTTTGATGAATCGACGGTAGAAGCCCGCATGACCAAGGAAACTTCTCACACCCTTCACGGTTGAAGGTGGAGGAAACTTAGCGATAACATCGACTTTAGCACGGTCTACTTCGAGACCAGCTTTGGAAATTTTGTGTCCTAGCACGATGCCCTCTTTTACCATGAAATGACATTTTTCCCAATTAAGAACAAGGAGAGTGTCTTCACACCGCTTAAGCATACGTTCTAAATTGGCAAGGCAAGCAGAGAATGAATCGCCATAGACCGAGAAATCATCCATGAATACTTCCATAGTGTCTTCCACCATGTCATGGAAGATAGCCATCATACACCTTTGGAACGTCCCTGTAGCATTACATAAACCAAAAGGCATGCGTTTGTAAGCAAATGTTCCATAGGGACAAGTGAATGTGGTCTTTTCTTGGTCTTTGGGATCGATGGGAATTTGAAAATACCCGGAGAAACCGTCTAAGAAGCAGTAATAGTCATTACCAGCAAGACGCTCGAGCATTTGATCCATGAATGGAAGAGGAAAGTGGTCTTTTCTCGTGGCATCATTGAGCTTGTGATAATCAATACAAACTCTCCACCCAGTAACGAGACGAGTGGGAATCAACTCGTTGTGTTCATTGGAAACAACGGTTATTCCGCCCTTCTTGGGCACACAATGGACGGGACTTACCCAAGGCGAATCCGAGATAGGGTAAATCAAGCCGGCATCAAGAAGTTTGATAACCTCTTGTTTGATGACGTCATGAAAACGAGGATTAACCCTTCTTTGGCTCTGGATTGCGGGTTTAAAGTCATCTTCCATGAGAATCTTGTGAGTAAAAAAGTTTGGATCAATTCCGCGGATATCGGAAATTTTCCAAGCAATTGCCTTCTTATGATCTTTAAGCACGGCGATGAGGCGAGATTTCTCTTCTTCTTTCAAGTCCTTAGCAATGATGATGGGCGACTTCTTCTTATCTTCAAGGAACACGTACTCGAGATGGGGCGACAACTCCTTAAGTTCTAAATCCAGAGGATTTTCAATGGGAGGCGTATTCAAAGTCGGCACATCGATAGCAATAACCGTGGGAGATGGTGGAGAAAGATTGTCTTCTTTAAGAAGGTTCTCAATGAGGCGAAGATCTTCATCCCAATCGGTGGGAGAATTGTCATGGTCTAAGTTCACATCTCCCATGGTGGCTTCCAAATCTTTCCAAAGGAAATCACTTTCTCCAAATAATGATAGTGATGAGTCAATAGAGGAAACGGTCTCAACATTGGGAAGAGAGGTAGGAATACTTTTACAAGCATCTTTGAAGTGTTCTTCACAAGCCTCATCAAGAACGTCAATACAATTAACACTCTCGTATCGTCACCCACTCTCATGATAAGCTCACCGGCTTCAACATCGATGAGAGTGCGACCGATCCTCAAGAATGGACGACCAATTATCAATGGCACACGAGGATCCATGTCGTAGCCAACAACGACGAAATCAGCAGGAAAAGTGAATTTGTCGACTCATACAAAGACGTCTTCGGCTATCCCCACTGGATAAGCAACCGTACGGTTAGCTAATTCCAAAGTCATTTTGGTGGGGACTAACTCAGGGAGAGATAATTGCTTCCAAACGCTTAGAGGCATTAAATTAATACTGACACCTAGATCGGCTAGAGCCATGCAATTCTCTACTCCCGGGAAGTTACAAGGGATTAAGAAACGACCCGGATCACCAAGCTTGGTTGGCAATTTCCTTAAGATCACTGCAGAGCACATCTCATTAAGTTGGGTGTTGGCAATATCAAGAAGCTTCTCCTTGTCGCTAAGAAGATCTTTGAACATTTTCGCGTATTTGGGCATGTGAGCGAGAGCCTCAGCGAAGGAGATGTTAAAATTCAATTGTTTAAACATTTTTAGAAAGTTTGAAACTTGAATATCATCCTTGCTTTTGAGCTTCTCTTTCCTCAACCTTGAGGGATAAGGTATATCGGAAGAAGAGGAAGGCTTTAGAATAGTAGGATCACTCACATCCTTGGGTGGAGGAGGGGTAGAAGTGAGAGGTGGAGAAATTTGGGAAGTAGAAGGATGAGGAATAGGAGCAGGTGACTCGTTCTCCTTAGTCACAAACACCGGCGGAGGTATAGGAAGCTCGGGTTCCTTGGTACCTTTGCCACTGCGAGTGGTGATTGCTTTCATCTCCCCTCTTGGATTCGCAACGGTGTTACTCGGAAGAGTACCCGAAGAAGAGGATTGATTACCTTGGAAGAAACCAACCATCATGTTCTTTAAGTCATTCGTTTGACTTGCCAAAGTGTTTCTCATGTCAGCTCGAAGATCGTTTCCTTGTTTCACCATGTCTGCTTTCAAGTTGAGCACTTCCCGCTGGAGATTTTCCACAATCACATCATTGGTCCGCATGTAGGTTTCAACATCTTGATGCAATGCGGTGGGTTGGTTGGGAGGGGGAGCATGGTAAGCGGGTGGTTGATAAGCAGGTTGTTGGTAAACTTGGTTGTTTCTTTGAGGTGGATATGGTTGTTTGTGAGGTGGTATGTATGGTGCACGAGGTTGTTGTTGTTGTTGTTGAGGAGGGCGATTGAGGTTTTGTTGTTGGTTTTGGTTGTTAGGAGGAAAACCAGGTGGGGAAAGATAGTTGTTAGAGCGGTAGCTAAGCAAGTTGCGGTCACCTTGAGGACGAGCTTGATAAGCGGCCGGAGGATAGGTACCGTATGCTGCATTCACATTCTCAGAAGGGTAGTCTTGGGTGGTGGTACAAGTGGTGTAAGAGTGAGGACCCCCGCATATTTCACATGGTTGGCTTACAGCATTGACTTGAGCGTTTTTAGCATTGATGCTGTTGGTGTTGTTAGCGGTGTGGGTAACAAGCGATTCAAGAAGCGTAGTAATTTTTTCAAGTCGCTTGTCGCTGTCACTAGTACTAGCACTAGTGGCATTGGTCTGAACACTCTTGGTTTGCACACGAGACTTATTCTCGATGACATCCCAAGCAGCATTGGAAGTCTTAGCCAAAAGATTACCCCCCGAGGCACTGTTTAGTGAATCTTGGTCATTCATGCTTAAACCATTATAAAAAGTGTTAATTTGGTGTACTTTGGTAAAACCATGTTGTGGGCATTTTCTTAAAAGATCTTTAAAACGGTCCCAAGATTCACTAAAAGAATCATCGTACTTTTGTTCAAAATTGATAATTTCATTCCACAAAGCGGTAGTACGAGAGGGTGGGAAAAAGTAGTTGATAAACTTGGTCTCCAAATCCGTCCACGTAAGAATACTTTGTGGCGGTTCCTTAGCAAGCCAATGCCGGGCTTGTCCCTCTAAAGAAAAGGGAAAAAGTTGTAAACGGATTACCTCTTGTGGAACACCATTGAATTTGACCGTATTCGTGAGTTGTAGGAATCTCTTGATGTGGTCATGTGGATCATCAATGGTACGCCCCAAGAATGGTTGAGCAGAGACCATCTGTATAAAGCCGGATTTGAGCTCAAAATTGTTGGCTGCAATCACGGGTATGACAATTGGATCATTGTTGCCGTCTACATGTGCTTGCAGAAGTTCAATCATCGGGCGATTGTCTGGTAGAGGCTCATTGTTGAAAGGTGGATTGTTATTGTTGTTGTTATTATTGTTGTTGAGAGGTGGGTTATTGTTGTTGTTGTGTACACCGGCTATGTTTAAGTTATCGGGAGTCTCGGGCTCGGGATAAAACGTTGAGCGTGTACGCATGCACCTGCAAAAGAACTAACAAAACAAACAAGAAATATTTTTGTCTTTTTTATGTTTTTTACTTTTTAGGATTTTTGAAAATTATATATATATATATATATTTTTTTTAGGGTTTTTGAAATTTTTTATGAAAAAGTAACGTTCACGGCGAACGGATCCCAAAATCCAATTCACAAAAAACTGTTAATCTTAACGAGAAGAGCCGGCAGCGGCGCCATTTGATACTTGAATTTTGTATGGGTTCAGATTAAGTCTCGGTATCCTCTCGAATTGATTACAGCTCAAAGTGGAAAGATTGTTCTTGGTGACAAATAGGGGGATTGGTTTTCTAATCTACTAAAAGGATTAAATGCACTAAGATGTAAACTTAAACTAAAAGCAATTAATTTAATAGAAATTAATAAAAGTTGAATTAAAATAAAAGTATAAAAAGGGAAACAGTAAATATCACTTAACTTTGATACAAAATGCTTAAAAGAAAATTGATTCGGAAGTTTTTGCTTTTCCCTTGATCCGGAACTCTTTGATTCGGAAGTTCTCCTTGGTCCGGAACTTTCGTTCGGAACTTTGGTCCGGAACTTCGTTCGGAACTTCGTGCGGAACTTCGGTCCGGAAGTTTCGTTCGGAACTTCGTTCGGAAGTTTCGTTCGGAATTTCGTTCGGAAGTTTCGTTCGGAAGTTTCGTTCGGAACTTCGTTCGGAAGTTTCGTTCGGAACTTCGTTCGGAAGTTTCGTTCGGAACTTCGTTCGGAAGTTTTAAAGGTACTGATTCGGAACTTTTAACTAAGATGCTTCGTTCGGAACCTAGAAAAAAAACAAGAACAGTAGGATATAGAAAGAACAGGGGAACAAGATTTCAAGCCAAAATCTACCAAGTTTTTAACCAAAACTTAAACAAAACGAATCCCTAATCGTCTACTAACCATAAATATCAAATCCCATCAATAAAAACATAAAACCCAATAACTTTTGAAGATCAAAATCAACTAAATAAGAACTTCAACTTTAAATCAAAAAGATGAAGATGAACAAGATTAATGGAAGGCTTGTATTAAATGATTAAGGTTTAGACAATCAAAGGAAAAGATTAAAACTACAAGATTTGTAAAAACAAGAATTAAAATCACCAACACCTTAGTGGCGTTGGTTTCTACCCTACGAAACAAAAAGAAGAAAGAATCTGGGAATAAAACTTGTCAAAAAGTGTGAAGGGGTGGCCTTTATATAGGTCCTCCATTTGGTTGGTGAGTGGGCTTTCTCCATTACTTCTTGTCTTCTCGTCTTTTCAGAAAAGTTGACGTTTTCGATTCTGATTCGGGATTTGTCGTCGATTAAATTCAACTCGTCTTTTAATTTCTTCGTTTAATAGACTTGAGTTTCTTCGACATATGTAAATCTTCCATCTTTGGTCCTTTTCTTCGATAAATCTTCAAATTGGCCCATTGACTTCAAATCTTTTGCATTCCTTGGACAATAGACTTCGTCTTTAGTCTTTTTCTTCGATAAAACCCGTGCAATCCCATGTTTTCTTCAATATTCATCTGGTTGGCTCTGAAAACACAATAAACACAAAAACCACGCATAATTCCAAACAAATGATATTAAATACGCGTTTTGGTCTCGTTTTAGCCAGAATTAAGTGGAAAAAGGATGGGTGTTTACACACCTATCAGTCCCCAAATATTCCAACGCCAAACTCGCCAATATCTTTCATAAACTCGACAACATTGACCCAAGGAGCGGTTTTGAAATCATCATCATCAATAACGTCATCGTTTATTTTCCTAATATACTCTTGAGTAGGAGCATCGCTAACATTTGTGAGATTAAATAAGTTACCTTGTTGAAATTCTCCAGCAGGACCTGGAATTATCCTTACAGGATTTGTGTTGGCATAAAAAGAGTCTATAGTGCTTGATGAACATATGATTTAGTTTTTGGTTTGGCTGTTCAAGGTTGCGATGGGAGCAGAAAGTTGTAGATCTGAGTCATCTATATCGATCATGAATTCCCAGCCTTCATTTGATGGTGAATCCATAACTTAGATGTATATACTGGGGATGCAAAATGTGGGAGTTGAAATGTAGATATGAATGTATCCTGATATGTCAATTAATTTATAAACATTTCAAAATTTATTGAAGTACCTACCTATTGCTTTATAGTACATTACATGTATTTTTACACTTATATATAGTTCTTTTTCTCCAAAATAATCATTCATCTTGTTTTATTATTTCTTGGTTTATTATATTCAAAACAGTTAGGTATCTCTAGGAACTGATTCGTCATCAAGTGCCCCCGATTTGTTTATGCAAGATGTGTTGTATATAAATTCTCTATTTATCTTTTATATTTTTTCTTTAATGTATATTAATTTTTCTTAAGTGTATTAAAACATTGTTTACACGAATGGAACATGCATATGTATCCACCGGGTCATTTCGTGTTGGAAGTCTACCATGGAAGTTCTTTCTTTGTCGATCCGTTGAGGTATGGATAAAGTGGAAAGATATTAGCCTTGAAGCCACATATGTATGAACGGTTGACGTATCAACAATGGTGTGATTTGCTAAAACATGAATTCTCTGTTGAAATATCATCTTGGTTTTATTGTAAACCAGATTGTAAACTGGAAGAAGGCTTGACTATTGTTCAAAATGGTAGGGATGTCAAAAAAATGTATGATGCTGCTGAAGTGCACAGCATGCTAGATCTGTATAGCCTGGAAGAAGGCTTGACTGTTGACAAAGATCTACTGAGTGATTACTATACCAAGAACATGTGTTCTTATGATTCTGATGAGGAAGTAACCTCAAACATGACTAGCCCTAAAGATTGTACTACAATGAATTTTGCAGAACTTGTCGAATTGGAAAAAGAAGAGATGGGAAAAAAACCAGCAAGCATCAAATTTGGAAATTAGCGGTGCTGGTTCGAAGAAAGTTGCTGATGTTGTGGTGTCACAAAAGAAGGATTATGGTTCGACCAACCACTAGAATGTCCCATAATTTAAGATGTCTTTCGTCTTTGTCAGTTTATTGAACTTTTCTTTTAACAATTTCGTGTGTTTTTATCTTTATAGTAACAAAATGACATCTTATGTGGCAAGTTAGAGTGTGTTATTATGTGGCACGGGTTCTAAAACTACGTAGTGTATACAGTTGAATATACATCTACCTATCTAACCCTAAAGATGTTTAACATAGTACACTTACGCATATATGAGTTGTCTACATCAGTAATTATGTTGCACGGGTTTTCACCGACGGCTGCTCTACCAGGGGATAGTGCTCTAATATATAGCATACTCTACATATGTATACTACCTATGACTGAGATAGTAGGCTTATAGGGTTATGACACTAGTCATGGTATTGAATGTAACATACATAAATAATAAAGTTTCTGAATATACATATATATAGGCTTGAAGAACATAAAATTATGTAAAAGCAAAGAATCAAAATGAACTCAGACCATTTAACTGTTTATTTGGTTTGTGATGGCGTGACTTATGGTGCTGTAATTCAAAACAATATTACATACAGAGACCTAGTTCAGTACGCGAGGGAAAAGTTCGACATCGACTATACATATGATATTTCTATATCATATCAAATGGGTTCAAACAATGTACGCATAGACGATGATAATGATGTGTTCTTCTTCGCGCTAGAGGTATATAAAACAATGTCTACCACGTCTCATAGTTTATGCATTCAAAAGGTAAAACTTTCAACTTCAAAACCTATAGATCTAGATCTTAATTCCATCCCTAGTGTATTTCAAGATTATCAAAAGATCATCAAAAAAGAAACAGTTTCAGTTCCTAAAAGAAACAGGTTACCTAGTATTGATGATTCTGAATGGAAGAAAAATAAATTTACTTTTGGGCCCGAACCACCTGATGCACCAGAGCTTATCATCAAACCATCTAAAAAAATAATTGAGAACAACAAAATTAAACGTATACTGGATAAGGATGACGAATTTAACAGTAAAGAACACTGGATGGCGGTACTTGGTGAAAAGGCACTTGATGAAGGTTTTGAGTTTAAACCAAGAAAATCAAATAAAGAGAGGTTAGATGTCATTTGCGTGAATAAAGAATGCAAATGGAAAATTATTTCATCTAAGTCTAAAACGAATGAGAAGTGGTTGTTAGGGACGGTCAATGATGTTCACACTTGTACAAGAACAAAAATAAATCCTAATCACCGTAATGCTACTAAAAAGTTGATAGGCCATCTAATCTCACCAAAGTTAAGAGATAATAGTCGTGTATACAAACCGCAAGACATAATGAAAGATATGAACCTTGATTACAACATAAACATTACTTATAAAAAAGCATGGGGTGGAAAAAACACGGCATTGGAACTTAACTATGGTGGCCATATAGAGTCAGTCGCCTTGCTTCCTATATATTGTTATAACTTAGAGTTGCGGAACCCGGGGACGGTAACACATATTAATACAGATGATGAGGGAGGATTTAAACAGTGCTTTATAGCATTTGGTATTGCGGTAAACATTTAATTTATTTAACTATGATTATATGTTTTTAAGTATCCCAAATAATATTTCAGTGGTATGAATAACATATTTTATATAATATACAGATTCGGAGTTTCTTAACAACCATGAGACCACTATTAATAACAGACGGGTCACATTTGAAAGGTACTTACAGAGGAACAAATCTGGTGCTGAATGGAATAGATGGAAACAACCAGATAATACCAATAGCTACAGGGGTGTCGCAAGGTGAGACTGGAGAGTCGCGGACATGGTTCTTGAGCAAGATGAGGGAATGTATAGGCGACGTGCCAAATCTTGCAATCATATCAGATAGACACCCGACAATAGAACTAGCATGTAGAGATATATTTCCTAATGCATTTCATGGGTACTGTTGTAGGCACATGGAAATGAATTGTAAATTGAAGAGCGAAAAGCTTATGGCTAAATTCTGGAATACATGCAAAGCCTACACCCCCTAGAGTTTCAACGAGGCATTACCGACATACAGGCCTATAGACCCGATGCTTACAGGAAACTTGAAGATGCTGGTTTTGAAAAATGGTCAAGGGTGATGTGCCCGGCTAATCGCTATAACTATATGACATCGAACAGCGCATAGTCTATCAATAATTTGTCAAGTCATGTTAGATATGCTCCGGTGACGAAGCTCATGGATTGGTTCAGGGGTCTACTACAAAAGTGGTATTGTGCTAGGCGTGAAAAATATAAAGGTTAATATTATTTAGATGCCATAGATTAAATTCAGTTATAATTTTAATATATACGTAACATTTTTATAAATCGTATTCCAGATGCAAAGTTGAATATTGATAGTTGTGTAAACACCCATCCTTTTTACCACTTAATTACAATAATAACCAGGCCAAAACATGTGTTTTATGTCTTTTATGTCGGAATTATGCGTGGTTTGTGTTTTTGTTGTGATTTAGGACGAAATTGTGAGATGTGGAGAAAACACGGGCATTCACGGGCTTTTATCGAAGAAAAAGACGAAAGACGAAGTCAAGAAGTCAAGAGTGCAAAAAGAACGGAAGTCCAAGACCAATTCTGAAGATTTATCGAAGAAAAAGTCAAAAGACGGAAGTTTATCAAAAGCCGAAAAACTCAAGTCTAATTTATTGAAGAACTAAAAGACGAGTTCAAAGAAATCCTAAGCCAAAAGTCATTAAAGTCCAAGATTAAAGAAGATTAAAAGCTTAAGGACTAATGGTGCAATTAACAAAGAGATTAAGAAGGAAGGACTAAGCATGCAATTAAGGAGAAAGAAAAGAGGGGAGGAAGCTTCCTAAGCATTCCTTAATCCTCCCCTATATATAGATTAGTTCTTAATCATTTTCATTTTGTTGGCTAATAGTGACAATTAGTTCTTCCACTTTTAATTACCTTGTCATTTAAATACTTGTCAAATTTAAATACTTGTCTTGCACCTTAATTACCATTTTAATTTCAAGTAAGTTTTTCTTTTAATTCTTGTCAATCTTTATCTTTATTGTTCATCTCTCATTCTACCTTTCTTAATCTTGATTTTTATTGTTTATGTTCATGTTCATGTTCTTATGTTCTTATTTTGATCAAAGTGGGTTTTGATTATCTTGATTAGTTTTGTTAGATTTGTTGTTTTGGATTGATTGTTTATGATTAATAGATGTTTATTCGTTAGTTTGATTTAATATTGTGGTTGATTTTGCTTAGATTTAATTAGATCCGTGTATTTTTCCTGTTCCTTGTTCTTCGGTCCTGTTTGTTTCTGTTACTGTATTTCCCAGGAAAAATCATTCCGAGTGAAGGATTGTATTGATTGTTCCGTATCAAGGTCCTGACCAAACTACTCTATTCGGAATATTCAACATTCCGAATAGGAAGATATTCCGAATTGGCCAACTATTCCAGATAGAGCAGGGTATTCCGAATAGGCTTAGTATTCCGAATAGGAATTTATTCCGAAAGATTCCGAATAGGGAATATATTCCGAGTAAGCCGAATATTCCGAATAGGGGAACTTATTCCGGATAGGGAGTTTATTCCGCATAAGGCTAATATTCCGAATAGGTCAGCTTATTCCGGATAGGAACTTATTCCCAATAGGCTTAGTATTCCGAATAGGGATACATTCCGAATAGGCCAAGGTATTCCGAATAGGGATTTATTCCGAATAGGGTGAGTTTTCGAACAGGGCAATTCATTCCGAATAGGAACTTTATTCCGGATAGAATGTTTATTCCGGATAGGTAATTTTCAGTTTCTTTAAATCCAGTTTTTAATTTTCTGCTTTTAATTTTGAGCTTTATTTTTCCCGCCTTTTTCCTTACTCGCACTTTAAGTTTGATTGCCTTAGATTTATTTTAGCCTTGCCTTAGTTTAAGTTTAAGTTTTAGTTGCGTTTTAAGTTTACCTTAGTTAGATTTAAGTTTGCGTTATTTACATTTAATGCCCTTTAATTTTAGTCACGCTTTTAAATACTTGCACCATTTACTTTAAATTAGATTTAGATTTACTTGAAAGTCATTTACTTTAATTGTTTTGCACTTTTCATATACTACAACGACACACTTTTTTTTTCACCAAAGACGACTGAGTCGCATAGTTAATCCAGTTTTCAATTCGAAGAGACTTACTTCAACGAACTTTTTAACTGAGTAAAATCTTAGTTATCAAATGGCGCCGCTGCCGGCTCTTTTCGTAAAGATTAACGGTTTTCTGTGAAAGACGCGTTGCTTTTTGGGATCCGTTCACTTGTGAGCGTTATTTTCTTGCTTAAAAAATTCAAAAAACCATAAAAATTAAAAATTGTTAAAAATCCATAAAAATTAAAAATTTCAAAAATCCAAAAAGATTCTATTTTTATTGTGTATATATATTGTCTTTGTGTTTGGTATTGTTTTCTTTTGCCTTTGTAGGTGTATGCGTACTAGGTCTTCTAATTATCAAGAGCCCGAGACTCGAGAAGATCTAAGTATGTCAGGTGTTAACAACAATAATCCACCGCACCTCAATAACAACAACAATGTTCTTCCACAACCCGATCTTCGGACAATGGAGGAGCTTTGTCAACCTACCATGTTTGGACGAGGATGACCGATTGCGCCAATGCAAATCAACGCTCCTGAGTTTTCGTTTAAGCACCACATGATTCAGCAAGTGCAAACAAATCCTTTTAGAGGATTGCCTGATGATGATGCCAACAAACACCTCGACAAGTTCATTACAATCACCCAAAGCATGAAGTTGCCTGATGCCACAATGGATGTTCTTCGCCTACAACTCTTCCCACATACTTTATCACATCATGCCGAGAAATGGTTTGATCGTCTCCCGAAGAATTCTATTCGTACTTGGGATGACATGACTCAATTCTTTTTGTCGCGCTACTTTCCACCATCCATGGTCACGAGCCTTCACAATCAAATCAGCGGTTTCATGCAAGACCCCGATGAATCTCTTTTTGATGCTTGGGAAAGATATAATGTCTTAATCGATCGTTGTCCAAACCACAACATGCTCCCTGTCACATTGATTGATACTTTCTATAACGGTTTGACTTTTCGAGATCGTGATACGATTAATGCAGCCGCCGGTGGCACATTTGTGAAAAGGAGACCCGAGGAGTGTAGAGAGCTAATTGAGAACATGACTACTCACCACAAAAACTGGGATTCCTCTGCTTCTTCAAGGAACAACCCGAGAGTCAATATTTCTTCCACTTCAGCAAACCCTGATATGACCGAAATCACCCGCATGATGACTGAAATGAGCAAAAGTATCTTGCTTCTCGCTTCAAACCAACAACAACAAGTTAAAGCGGTTGCACCTTCTTGTGAAACATGCGGCGGTCCTCACTCATACACCGATTGTCCTTCTACACAAGGAAATCCGGAAAATGTGTATGCAGCTTATGGTAATTATTCACCGGAAAATTACCAAGCTCGACCTCAAGGGGATAGAATTGCTGAGTTACCGGTCCAACAATTACCTTTCACCCGGTTTTTCTCCTAAAAACCAAAACCCCGCCAACAACTACAATGGAAGCAACCAAATCCCACCAAGAGCTTCTAATCCTTATCACCCACCCGCTCAACAAACCCCACCCATTAACCCCGATGTTGAAGCCATCATGAGAACCCAAGGTGAGCAAATCAAGAATCTTCAGAGCCAAATTATCAATCTTAAAGGAGATATTACCAAGCAAGGAAATGAGATTAGATCTGTTAGCCCTATATTTCATATAGTAGAACAAGAATGTAATAGGTCATCTTAGTCATTAAAAGGTCTTGTATTGTAATAGGTTAGTCGGGAAAACCGGGCTTGGACTTTAAGCTAATATTGTCTAAGTTAGGGGCGTAAGCCCAAGACTAAGCCAAGCCCGGCCCAAGTCATAAACCCACGGCCAAAGATGAAGCCCACAAAGGCCTTAGTGTCGTGGGGTATATAACCCTCTTTCACATGTGAAAGAGGGTGTTGGTTCATTTCATTAAACACATAGTTTTACTGTAAACCTTCCACTTCTCTCTCTACTTTCTCTTTCTACTTTTCTTCTCTTTCTCTCTCTAAGAATCTTGTGTTATGGATTAAATGGAAACAACATTTGGTATCAAGAGCCTATAGTGGATAGGTGATTGAAGATTTGTGTGTTGTGTTCTTGATTTTTCGTGCTACTTTGATCCATATCATCTCGTCCCAAAAATATTTTTGTGTTTTTATGGTTTATTCTTGATACAAATCATCTACATACTTTTGGTAGTGATTTGGTATTGTTACTTTGGTTAAAAACACAAAATTTTTGGGTGTTTGGATCATTTTTAGGCTCAAAATCTCGAATTTGTGGTGTACTTTCCGAAAAAAAGTGGTACTTTTTGTCTCCATATTGCGATCGTGTCCATCGCAAAGTTTGAGGGTTTTATATTGCGATACTTATTGCGACAGGTTCCATCTGAAAAGGTTTTGATCGCAATAACCCTAGGGTTTTACTTTGCGATCAACATTGCGATAGCCATATTGCGATAGATATTGCGATACAACATTGCGATAGATATTGCGATAGCCATATTGCGATAGATATTGCGATAGCCATATTGCGATAGATATTGCGATAGGACATTGCGACAGCATATTGCGATCTGAACATTGCGACAGCCATATTCCGATTTGACATTCCGATCTGAGCATTCCGATAAGTATTCCAATGGACATTCCGATGGATATTTTGTTTGAGTAATTTTTAGACTTAGCCACTATCTAGACTAGTTTCGGAACGTAGTTTACACGAAGATTAAAAAAAAAAAAAAAAAAAAAAAAAAAAAAAAAAAAAAGAGTTTTTTGGCGGGAAAACTCAAGAAAAATATATTTTTTCCTAGACCATTTTTAGGCCATTTAAGATTCAATTTCAAATTTTGGCGTAGCGAAAAATTTTTCGACCAAAAATTCGAATTTTCGGACCAAAATTCAAATTTTTAGGCCAATTTTAGGTTTTATTTTTGTCAAAAATTTTCTCTTTTCAAATTTTTTCCCTACTAGTTTTTGGCTATTTCTAACCCGGTTTCAAAATTTGGTGATTCAAAATTTTTTCGGCTTACCGTTTTGTCGGACTGAGGAATTTATTGTCGGACTGAAAAAATTTGGAATTTTCGTAATTTCAACCACAATCAAATCACAACACATCCACTAAGATCCGTAATCCATACACATCATATCTTCTTCGAGACATCCGTTCAATGGACATCTTCGTGGATTCAACACCAACAACGTCCATGACTGAGATGAATAAAGAGAAGATGCAGAATCCAAAGGTTCAAACAAACATTAAGACTACAATCAGTAAACTTACTAACAAGGATTCTACAACCAAAACCGTTCATGCAATCAAATACAAGATGTCGAAAGCAAAAGAAAGATGCATGGAACACATAAAGTTGCTTCAGTCACACCTTCAGGTTCTTTCAAGAGAAGACCTAAAAGGCACTCGTCTTGAAATTGGTTTCAAACGGGTATTCTTTCTACTATTTGGTCAAGATGTTGAGACATTCATCAGAACGATGCTAATTAATGTGGACCATCTTCAACAAGAACTTGACAGAGACGATTTTCACGAGAATATATCCATGGAGGTCCTTTTAGCTCTCAACAATCAGTTCCAGCAATTCATTGACTCAAGTGGCTTATCCAAAAACGATCGAGAGTTCACAAGCACATACTTTACCAAATATACTCTCGTAGATCTTCAAGCGTTCAAAGAGACACTTCTTCAACATATGAGCAATATAAAGAAGTCAATTGCTGAAAGAACACGCCATCAAAGGCACTTTCAAAGAAGGGTGAATCAAAGACTGATGCAGACGAAAGAGAGCACTGTCGATATAAATCAAGCATTGGATGCTTCTTCGGTTGATACAGAGAGCAGCGGGACAGAATCAGAAACGCAGCATATCAGTACCAGCTCAAGGAATGATCAAACAACCAATGATGCGGATATCAGACCCATTTATGATGATCAGCCAATGGCTATGGTACATTTCAATGCTGAATACGATGTTTCTCAACATATTGAGCAATCTGAACCCATTCTTGACACGTATCTAGTGGAAAAGGTTGATAGCAATACCACACCTGATTCATCAGATACGAGTACTAATGGAGGAGAGACTTCTCAGAATGTTGATTCTAAGATTCACGAGCTTGAAATTCTGTTAGCTCAGAAGACTAAAGATTTTGAGGATGCCAAACTCGATTTTTCAAAGAAAAATAACAAATTTGAGGCTTACTTTGAAAAACTTGAAAAAGCAAATGTTGTTCTTGAACAAAAATTGGATCGTAAGATTCAAGATTTTAATGTGGAAAAAGAACATTTTGTGAAACAAATAAATTTGTTAGAATCAAAGTTGGCTTCTCAAAATCCAAGTCCTCCGCCTGCTTCATTAACTGAATTATCTGTGCAACCTATCGACACTGTAGAAAGTAATGATACGAATGCTGATAACGCCATATTTGATAATATGAACATTAAGTTAGAACAACGCGTTGCTCAATTACTTCTACAAAATGAACAATTAAAGGCTCAGATTCAGGAAAAGATTTTTGCACTGACAGCGGTGAAAAACGAATTAAGGAAAATAAAAGGAAATAGTGTGGATACTATGTTACCAAAACAGTCAGTCTTGGGGAAACTTCCTTCTCAATCATTCAGAAATCGCTCAGTTGCTAGACAACCGAATGCGTTTAAATCTGAACGACTCAAAATGTCGAATCCGAGGTTTGCATCCCAAGTTGACGTGTGTAGCAAGTTGCCTAAACCAGTCACTCCACAATCTAGACCGACCTTAAGACAAACTGCTTCTGCAAAACCCGATCACATGAATGCTTCAAGCAACTTTAGATCTAGCTCCAAGAACATGCCTAGGCGTAGTTCAAATGACACGGGTCATAAAAGCTATCTAGAGGATGCTAAAAACAAGACACAAGCAAGAGATAGGACCAAACCACAACCTAGGAGCGTTGTTCACACATCTAGGAATTCTAGACCCTTCTATGATGTGCACAATTCTGCCAACCCTAGGAACTCTAGAGCCTTCTCAGATGCTAAGCACTTTGTTTGCACGAAATGTAACAAATGCGTGTTTAATGCCATTCATGATGATTGTATCACTAAAGTCCTGAACAAGGTGAACCAAAAAGCTAGAGCACCTCAGAGACGGAACCCTAAAGGAAATAGGTTTTCTCCAACTAAGTCTTCCGCTGTGCATGAGAAAACTTTGTCTCATCGACCTTGTCTTAGGTGGATACCAACGGGTAGAACCTTTAAAACAATTGGTCTTAGGTGGGTTCCTACTGGAAATATATTTCCCTCTAGCTCGACAAAGGTTCATAGTGAACCCCCACATGGTTCTCATCAAGATATCGCTAACCCACATGCAAGCATACAAACTACTGATGTAAGTGCAGGTAATAAAGTAAAGTTTCAACAAGAACACAATGGTTTTCCATATACATACCGTTCAACAAAAGACACTCTCAGAGTTTGGTTGCTGAAGAAGCAGATATCAGAGAAGCAAGCGTCTCAGGGGTTTCACAATTAAGCTTCAACAATGACTTACAGTCACATATCAGACTGTAACTCGACTGTTAAAGAAAGGGAACTTTATCTCTTCAACGATAAGTTACCCTCAAAACAAGAAATTAATATTTCTTGGACACAAGCTTCTCTTAAAACTATTCAATAGTTTTTAGCTCGTGTACGAGGCTTATAGTCAAATTACAAACTGTAACCCGGGCTCACAAGACAGGAAAGTTCATCCCGAGTATGACTTATCCTCAAAACGAGAAATTCGATTTTTCTCGGACACGAGCTTACATTAAAACTATTCGAAAGTTTTAAGCTCGTGTAAATGACTTCTAGGCGCATCACAGCTTAGAACTCGGACCTCAACTAAGGAAAGTTTATCTCGGACGATAACTTATCCTTCTCAACGAGAAATTCATCTTTCTCGGTCATGAGCTTCTCATAAAAACATTCAAAGTTTTTAAGTTCATGAAAACGATTTCTAAGTAAATGTCAGCTTAGAACTCGAACTTCAACTTAAGGAAAGTTTATCACGGATGATAACTTATCCTTCACAACGGGAAATTTATTTTTCTCGGTCATGAGCTAGTCACAAAACAATCAAAGTTTTGAGCTCATGAAAAACGGACCCGAAAGGGGAGTGTACGTTTCAGTGCGCTTTCCCTAAGCAATAGAAGAGAAGTCTTCTATCCTGATTATTTTAAAACCGTTGAACACAATTTTTCAAGAATTTCTCAAAAGGTTTTTCTAAATCTTTCAAAATTGTGTGTTCAACACTCCCTTCCTCATAAGTGGTTTTTATATCTCAAAATTGTCATATGTTATTTTTGATCAATTTTTGAGGGGGAGCGTTTTAAAATCAAGCCTTTTAATGTTGTTGGGTACATCTCTAAAATTGTCATATTTTATGTATCCAACACATTCCGAAAATGATATGAAATTGTCAAATGTAATATATTATATCGGAAAAGGCATCTCAACTCCGTACCTCAACATATTTTGTGGTGTCGTTTTTCTAAAATTTTGTCAAATTTTGTCTCAAGACACACATATATTGTTGAGGGGGAGCGACCCGACTGAAAATGTTCCATGCTTCATTCGTGCACACATGTTTCTCTCCCAATCGGTTTGCAGAAATTGTCATATTTTAATCAATTAGTATCTCTAATATGATGTTTTTATATTAGAGATAGGGGGAGAAAATGTGACTAAAATGTAATATATCGCAACATGTGATCTTAAAGACTCAAGTGCAACTCTTTCCTTCACATGCCAAACTATTTCGTATATCGATGCCTGTGTGTAGGGGGAGCTTTTCGGAAATGTAAAACTTTCAAGTGTTAAAAGTTTTGATTTTTATCAAACACTTTGAATGGTTTTCAATGGTTTATGGTTACGATCTATACCCAAAACAACCTACTATCCACGACGGAACGATGGAGTCAAAAGGTGGTTTAGGATAGGAAACTAAGTCCTATGATCCAACCAGAACCGGAGGGATCTACCCAAGGACATTCCATAGCTAGAAATAGTTGTCCTTAGGAAAGATGGAGTGGAATGAAGCTGAATGCGGACCAAGTACTTAAGTTAGCACTGGAACAATCACAACAAGGTGCTAATGATGACGTATTGGTAAGCATTGAAGGAGTTGAATATTCTATGCAACTTAGGTAGAAACCGGGTTAACACATCTTTTGAAGACAAGTGTCATGGACCCAGTGATGCGATGCACAACCCTTCCCCAGCCATTCGAGTTTCTCTCAAAAGAAACTTGTCTCATTGTCACGGAGATCAACACGTATCTATTGACTTTCTCACTCCGAGTCAGTTAATATTGAAAAGGTGGCAGTCTGCTCCAGCCTCCGATTACCAAAGTGCACTTATTGAGTCTAGAGCCAAACGAGATCAATTTATCATCTCATTAGGACACAATCGAGTCCTACGCATTATCCTTGTGATATTGCCAGAACATCTGAGTGATACGATTCACAATGAAGATGGAAATCCTGCTTGAGCCAACATCAAACAAGCTCATGGTAGGTAACTTGTGCGATTCTACACGAATCAAACTTGTGAGAACTGGAAAGCAACTAAGTTTCGATTCTTAATTGATTCAAACTTGATTCCAGGTTTCTTCGCAAAATCCATGTGATCTTGCCAGAACATTCACAGTGACACTCATTAGTGTTCACAGTGACGAATGGAAATCCTTCCAGTGTCAACATCAAACAGCACTGCGGTAGGTAACTCGCAAGATTCTCTATGATTCAAGCTTGTGACAAACTGGAAAGCAACAATGGTGCGATTCTTTTAGAATCAAACTTGTTCCAGGAAATCTGAATTGACGACTCTAATCAGACGGATAATTTATCCTTATGATTCACTCTTTACGTTCGCAGTCTGCTTTGAGACGGTCGAGTAAAGAGAACTGGCTACTACCGCCGGGAAACCCTGTCAAGGAGGTTCTTAATCGAACCTACCTGATCACAGGTACGGTATTTTAATACCGTTTAACGGTCTTCACCGACCGGAGGTAAAACGCTACCGAGTTAGGATGAAATGTTCAAAGCCATTTTATCCGTGTCTATATGTGTTGCTGCATATCAAGAAGGTGGCGTAGCTGTGCAACCGATGTCGATTCAGAAGTCACAAGAGCACAAGATGGCGATAATCAAGATACCTAAGAATGTAAGAATGTAATAGGTCATCTTAGTCACAAGGAGTACAGATGAAGATCTCAAGCACTCAAAGTCATATGACAAAGGCTCAAGATAAAGATCACGAAAGCATGAAGGAACAAAGCTGTTACAAACAAGATCAAGACCAAGATACAAGACCAAAGCAGGAAGATCTCCTCTACAAGAATGTATTCACTCAATCATCTTATGCTTTTTAATCTTTTTAAGATGACCGATACATTGGGGGAGATTGTTAGCCCTATATTTCATATAGTAGAACAAGAATGTAATAGGTCATCTTAGTCATTAAAAGGTCTTGTATTGTAATAGGTTAGTCGGGAAAACCGGGCTTGGACTTTAAGCTAATATTGTCTAAGTTAGGGGCGTAAGCCCAAGACTAAGCCAAGCCCGGCCCAAGTCATAAACCCACGGCCAAAGATGAAGCCCACAAAGGCCTTAGTGTCGTGGGGTATATAACCCTCTTTCACATGTGAAAGAGGGTGTTGGTTCATTTCATTAAACACATAGTTTTAGTGTAAACCTTCCACTTCTCTCTCTACTTTCTCTTTCTACTTTTCTTCTCTTTCTCTCTCTAAGAATCTTGTGTTATGGATTAAATAGGGAACAACAAGATCCGAGCTTCGAGATAATATTCAATCCTCCTTCAGCAATCAAACAAATGATTTGAAGAATATGCTTGCTAGTTTCTTGCCCATAGCTCAACCTTCTTCTTCGAGTTCTCTACCTTCAAACACCGTCACCAATCCGCGAGCTAATGTGAGTGCTATTACTACTCGTAGTGGAATTACCATTGTCGATCCACCGATCCCACCCCCATCATCTACACCTCCTCCACCACCATTTATCCCTACTCCTCCTACACCTAGTATTAGTGAACCATTACCGTCTCCGCCTCGTCATGACGATGTACCTAGGAAGGACCCTTCAACATCTCAACCTTTACCTACACCTGCACCTTCACCACCAAAACCCAATATCCCTTATCCTTCTCGTTTAGGCAAGACCAAAATGCTAACCAAAGATGACTCTCAAGTGTCGAGCTATGTGAAGATGATCTCTCAAATGAACTTCAACATTAGCTTTCTCGAAGCACTTGTCCACATGCCGAAATTTGTCAAAGCATTCAAGGAATTGCTTAACAAGAAGGAAAAGTTGATTGAGCTCGCCAACACACGCTTAAATGAAAACTGCTCTGCAGTTATTCTTAAAGAACTTCCGGAAAAGCTTGGAGATCCCGGTCGTTTTGTGTTGCCTTGCGTTTTCAACAAAACTGAAGAATTTACTGCCCTTGCTAATCTCGGGGCCAGTATTAATTTGATGCCTTTGAGTGTTTGGAAAACACTATCATTACCCGACCTTACTCCAACAAAGATGACTCTTGAGCTTGCTAATCGCACTCTCGCTTACCCGTTGGTATAGCCGAAGACGTGTTCATTAAAGTTGGCACATTTACTTTCCCGATCGATTTTGTCGTTGTTGATTATGAAATGGACCCTCGTATTCCTTTAATACTTGGTCGGCCATTCTTGAGAACCGGACGAGCTTTAGTTGATGTTGCCGAAGGTGAGTTAATCTTAAGAGTCGGGAATGATTCACAATTTTTTAAAATGGGGAAGCTTACAAGCAAATCTTATGGACGAGAATCAGTGAATATGATTAATGTGCTCGATGATTATGTCATCTACAACAATCCGCTATTCGACTCTTGCATTGATAATCCACTCTTTCAAGATGATGTGGATGATTCTCTATCCAATTTGGACGCTTCTCCCATTTATGATTCTCCACCGGTCTTTGATGCTTATGATGATGATTCTAGCTCAGATTCGGATGATTATGATGACCTTACTTCTGAGTATCCCGATCTGCCCACATATGATGATTTTGATGAAGCTGATACTCTGTCGAGTGATTCTTCACATGATGAAGATCCTCCGCCATCACTCGATCCTACTTTGGACGATTACTCATTTGAGGAAGACTTCTCTGCATTTCTCAATACTTACTTCCCTCATGAGAGTGATGCTCCTACTTATGATTTTGAAGATTATCGTCTTGATCCTACTTTGGATTTGAAGAACATTCTTTCAAAGGAGAAGAAACCGGCCGACACCAATATCCGCAGCACATATGATTTAACACCTCTTTGTCCCCCTTCCGAGGACGAGGTTGTGCTTCTTCGCGGATCTTCTTCACACTCTGCTTAGCCTGAGTGCTATTTTCCCTTAAAGGAAAAGGTGTTCGACCCCGGTATCGATATTTTGCAGCCATCTCAGTATCCACCTGATGAAATAAAAGGAAAAATCTTTGGGAATATTGAAGACATGCTTGCACCTCACCATACTTGCTCCCACCGTGCTCCATCACTGCTTAAGGGAACCTTGCCTATTCTTCTTTGGCTTGCCTTGTTCGCCTTAAGCTTGTGCTATTTGATGGACGAAAACTATGTCTTTGATCCTGGTGGATATGTTTCATGCTTCTTCCTATGATGATCAAGGTCGAGTCAGGCTCACGACTCGGTAATAAAAAATCAAGCGCTTCTTGGGAGGCAACCCATGTATCTATCTTTTAGCTTGCTTTATCCTAAGTGTAGGGGAGACCCGTTGGTTTGTTATTTCCTCTCCTCTCCTCTCTTAATCAGGGAATCGAGCGCTCAGTGATCCACTCTTGATGATTCTTGACGACCCGTGATTCCGTGTTTCATTTTCCCGGTTCTATCCTAAACTCTTTTCGATTCACTATTTTATATTTTCTCAATATTAAAATAGGAATCTCTTTAGTTGTCCTTTCCTTAGCGAGATTTAAACAAAGTGCACAATGTCCTAAGTGTAGGGGAGTTTCCTCCCACATGCTTAAACATTGAGGACAATGTTTATATTAAGTGTAGGGGGGACTTCTATCGAAGTTAAGTGGCCTTTTCCTTGTATTTGTCCTCATTTTAACCGGAAAATCAATTTTTCGACATTTTTCAAAATTTTTGATCTATTTTGGCCTATTAGTTTTTCCTTTTGTATAGTTATTTTCTTTTCTTATTAGAATAAAGGTTTAATAAAGTTGTTTTAATTTTCAAAACGTTGTGAATCTTTTGACTCAACCCGAGTTTACTTGTCTAAGTTTACTCTAGCTAGTATCCTTAACATGTTTAAGTCAAGTTTTGCTAGGCTTTTATATAGGGAGCTATTAAACGCGAAAGTCTTAACTCTCACGGGTTAAGAACAAGAACTTTTCGCAAGTTCCTATAATTGATCCTAGAGAGTCGTTTATCAAGGGAACTTTAAAATGCGATTTCTAAACTTGACAAAGTCTAAGAATTTGCATGATCCTATAGGCGACTCAAAAACCCAAAACTTTGATTTAATAGGCTAAGCATCCACGAGTCTCATTACTTGAGATTTTAAACTGTGGAGAACGAGACATGATAGAGTCAATTATAAGTTCGGTATTCTTTCGTGAATTTATGTGAGTTAATTATAAGCCTATTCTCCCATCGTTTGCTAATAAATTTATCTGCAATAAATAAGGTTGTACGATTTGAAAAGTTACTTAGCTTCTAGCCCAAGATCGTTTAAAAGTTGCTCGGTATGGATTAGAGTTCATAGCCAAGGCATAACTTATTGAAGCGGGATGCGAAGATTGGCGAGTCCAAAAAAGGTCCTAACAAGACATGAGGGCTATATTTTGTTGCTAAAGATCCAAAGTGATGTGAAGAATCATTTATCGAAAATCAATATGAAGGATCGAGACACACGACGAAAAGCAAAAACTCCCCAAAAGTCATGGAGAAGTGTATCCGAAAAGACCCTAGCAAGGTATGAGGATAAATAGATCCAAGTCAAAAAGGAGGCGGATCGTTGTATATCAAAGTCCAAAACAAAGATTGGAGAAAAATGAAGAAGTCGTGGTCCAAGTATGAATCTCTCAAAACTTCAAGTGAAGAAATTCCATTATGATGAGAAGACCATAATTTCATGAACGTCTCTCAAGGTTTGAAGTATGAAGTCGCTGCCAAATATCGGTCCGAGAAAGGTCTCAAATCGCGAAGCGAGTTATGCCAAGATAAGAACTTTATGAGGTCCCGAGAAGCAGTTTTAAAAGATTTTGTCCTTTAGCTAACTATTGATTAAATCGTTCACTTTGTTTTGGACTAAATAACTATCGAAATAAGTCAACAATGCATCTTCGTGATCATTCAAGACAAAAATAAAATATAAGAGATACACCTAGGAATAAGGGAGTCTAAGTGAATAATTGGCCTACATGAGTTCGTGTTAGTTTGCTAACTTATAATAACAATGATCTCGTTTTTAAGCTTGGTTTGGAGAAAGTGAAAACTTGAGGATGATGATTATTCATGACATTTCCAAAACCCAAGGTATGCTTTTGATTTCTTTACTTTGAATGTTTATAATTTTCTATCTCTTTAATAAAGGCCACTGTGGATTGATTATGATGAAAAATGTAAACGTGCTTTGTAACTAATGCATTGCATAAGGACATTACAATGGTCAAGTGTAGGGGATTTGATAGGTGTGTAAACACCCATCATTTTTACCACTTAATTACAATAATAACCAGGCCAAAACGTGTGTTTTATGTCTTTTATGTCGGAATTATGCGTGGTTTGTGTTTTTGTTGTGATTTAGGACGAAATTGTGAGAAGTGGAGAAAACACGGGCATTCACGGGCTTTTATCGAAGAAAAAGACGAAAGACGAAGTCAAGAAGTCAAGAGTGCAAAAAGAACAGAAGTCCAAGACCAATTCTGAAGATTTATCGAAGAAAAAGTCAAAAGACGGAAGTTTATCAAAAGCCGAAAAACTCAAGTCTAATTTATTGAAGAATTAAAAGACGAGTTCAAAGAAATCCCGAGCCAAAAGTCATTAAAGTCCAAGATTAAAGAAGATTTAAATGCTTAAGGACTAATGGTGCAATTAACAAAGAGATTAAGAAGGAAGGACTAAGCATGCAATTAAGGAGAAAGGAAAGAGGGGAGAAAGCTTCCTAAGCATTCCTTAATCCTCCCCTATATATAGATTAGTTCTTAATCATTTTCATTTTGTTGGCTAATAGTGACAATTAGTTCTTCCACTTTTAATTACCTTGTCATTTAAATACTTGTCAAATTTAAATACTTGTCTTGCACCTTAATTACCATTTTAATTTCAAGTAAGTTTTTCTTTTAATTCTTGTCAATCTTTATCTTTATTGTTCATCTCTCATTCTACCTTTCTTAATCTTTGATTTTTATTGTTTATGTTCATGTTCATGTTCTTATGTTCTTATTTTGATCAAAGTGGGTTTTGATTATCTTGATTAGTTTTGTTAGATTTGTTGTTTTGGATTGATTGTTTATGATTAATAGATGTTTATTCGTTAGTTTGATTTAATATTGTGGTTGATTTTGCTTAGATTTAATTAGATCCGTGTATTTTTCCTGTTCCTTGTTCTTTGGTCCTGTTTGTTTCTGTTACTGTATTTCCCAGGAAAAATCATTCCGAGTGAAGGATTATATTGATTGTTCCGTATCAAGGTCCTGACCAAAGTACTCTATTCGGAATATTCAACATTCCGAATAGGAAGATATTCCGAATTGGCCAACTATTCCGGATAGAGCAGGGTATTCCGAATAGGCTTAGTATTCCGAATAGGAATTTATTCCGAATAGTCCAAAGATTCCGAATAGGGAATATATTCCGAGTAAGCCGAATATTCCGAATAGGGGAACTTATTCCGGATAGGGAGTTTATTCCGCATAGGGCTAATATTCCGAATAGGTCAGCTTATTCCGGATAGGAACTTATTCCCAATAGGCTTGGTATTCCGAATAGGGATACATTCCGAATAGGCCAAGGTATTCCGAATAGGGATTTATTCCAAATAGGGTGAGTTTTCCGAACAGGGAAATTCATTCCGAATAGGAATTTTATTCCGGATAGAATGGTTTATTCCAGATAGGTAATTTTCAGTTTCTTTAATTCCAGTTTTTAATTTTCTGTTTTGAATTTCGAGCTTTATTTTTCCTGCCTTTTTCCTTACTCGCACTTTAAGTTTGATTGCCTTAGATTTATTTTAGCCTTGCCTTAGTTTAAGTTTAAGTTTTAGTTGCGTTTTAAGTTTACCTTAGTTAGATTTAAGTTTGCGTTATTTACATTTAATGCCCTTTAATTTTAGTCACGCTTTTAAATACTTGCACCATTTACTTTAAATTAGATTTAGATTTACTTGAAAGTCATTTACTTTAATTGTTTTGCACTTTTCATATAATACAACGACACACTTTTGTTTTCACCAAAGACGACTGAGTCGCATAGTTAATCCAGTTTTCAATTCGAAGAGACTTACTTCAACGAACTTTTTAACTGAGTAAAATCTTAGTTATCAAATATGATAAGTGATTGGGCTACAACAAAAGTCAAGAAGAGAATGGAAAAAGGATATCACTGGGAGGTGCTTAGGATTCAAGTGGGAGTACTTTACCAACTAGATGATCGATGAAATTTACAACAGGTAAATTTGACTGAGCGTACATGCACTTGTCGTATATGGCAGCTATCGGGTATACCTTGCGCTCATGTTATAGCGGTTACTAGACATCTTGGATTTCCTGATTGTAGCGAGTTAGTGGCATGGTTTCATAGAAAATCTGTTCTTTACGATACTTACAAAGAGTTGATGTATCCTGTCAGGGAACCACACGAGTGGATTGTACCAGATGGACTTGAAGTTGTAAAAGCACCAAATATGGACATTCGACAATCTGGTAGGCCAAAAAACAAAGGAAGGATAAAATACAAAGGTAAGGCACCGGTTGTGACAAAATGTTCAAGATGCGGAAAGACTGGACACCAAAGGACTGCTTACCATGAACCCCTTGCAAATAATGATGTGAGTGCGATTATGTTAATACTGTTATTTTTTTGTTAAAAGTTCACTAATATATACAATATGTTAGGGTGGTCATTTTCCAAGCTTAAACATATAGAGAGACCTGCAGGGACGACCAGTGCCTGTGACTGTAAATCAGGTGATGGTTAAACAATTTTACGTTGGAGACAACTCTAGAGGCCCAAACCAAGCAATGGCCTTCACGATGAACCAATTTAACTTTGGAGAGGGAAGCTCACAACAAAATCAGGCAAGGTATGCATGGCCTCAATATGATTTTGGGGGAGGATCACAAGACCCAGGTTTTGAATGGAATCGTGTTAACCTGGCTGACCATTGATAAACACATGTTCAATGATTCATATGATGAAGATTAAGCATTTGGTAAAGATTATGAATTTGATGATGTTTACGCTTTTCGTATTTATTTCCGGACATTATTAACTATGGATATGATTATGTTAAAGTTTCTTGGTTTTGTATATGTATGCATGTTAATGATAGTCTAAGATAAAAAAAATACAAATAACTTTAAAATAAAATATAAAATAGTAAATACGTATACAATAATAGAGAATATGTCTTATAATAGATGGTGCACGGTTTCATAATAAGGATCGAATTGTTTTTGCAAACACCATACAACAGATGATGGTTTTTGCAAACAAGATACAAGTTCGAATAAGTTACAAAATATTCATAGTGACAACATTCTTGGGTCTTTAAATGCTAGGAACATACAAGGTTCATTGAGAAAACATTTTGTGATCAAAATAAAACTAAAACATTTTTTCACGATAGGCAGGGGCAGTTTGTATTGGATCACCAACTTTGTTCACTGGGATTCGATTTGCTAACCTAGCATTTAAAGACCCAAGTATTAAGGTGTTTTTATAAAACAAAATATTCTTGCAAAACACACTTAAAAGTAAGAATAAAACTGACCTGTATAGAAAAATGCAAAGAAACACTCCGCAATCACCGTACAGACCACCCTGTTTTGGAACACGTTGAGCATGCTGAAAAGAAATAGTATAGGTAGAAGGGTTAATTCCTTTCTTTTCAAACACACCGGTTTGTTTCATAATCAACGGTAGGTTATCCTGCAAACAGCTCCTCATCTTCAAATACCAGGGGCATAATTCATCATGAAAGGTGGCTTGAGTGTCAAAGAATGTAACCAGTCCAGTGCAGATTTCAAACACTGCCAGAGACCAGTGAGAAGATGGTTCGTTGATGGGAATAAAGACCTGTAAATAATGTCCATGAAATGATTCACCAAAACAAAAATATAAATCTGCTTTCGTTTTAAGAAAAAAAAATGTATTGTACTTACCCGTTCAACATCTTTCCATGCCAAAGGGTAAAGCTGTGTGTCAGCGTAAAAGATTGGCAAAGATCCTTAAAGAAGAAGTGCCATAAAATAACAGCTAACCATAGACCAATTCATGTCGCTCGTGCGGGTGTACCACATGTACATGATCCAAAGGTCAATGTGCTATTTCAGAAAGGAAAATAATTTAATGATTAGAGGGATTGTAATGTTCTAAAAATTAATAATATAGGAACACCTACAGAAAGGTCAATTATGTTTACCTCGTCTAGTATCCATCCTTGGCGTTTTTCCTCAAGAGCAGATAAAGCTAGCCAAAATCTTTTGTCGACTATAATATCATTGCACCAAGGGAATTTGCAACGGCCTACGACATCCCTATTCAGAAACTCTTCCATTTCATGACTCAAGTAAATTCTGTCGATTCTTTTGAATGGCCGTTTGAGATCCTGTACAATATAAAAAAATTTATTAAAAAAAAAAATTAAATTTAAAAAACAATTACTTGAATATCTTTATAAAAGGTAGACACCTCTGTCCAAGGCTTTAGTTCTTTGCACTTTTTAATCATTTTTGAATTCAAGACATTCTTTTGGTTGGCCAGTTGCTCCATGGTAGGAATTTTACGAGTTCTATCAAAAGGCTCAAATGGGGTCCTGATGACATCGACATACTTCCTTTTATTGTTTTCACAATATTTAAGGGCTGCCTTCATATGGGTTGATGAAGTATTTCCTCCAGTTGACCATTTGTAGTGGGACTCATTCTCCATTTGCTTATTCAACCTGTTCTGCCTATGATTGTTAAGCCTTTGAATCTCAGACTGTATCATGTGTCCTCCCTATTTTGAAGCACGATCCTTTTGCCTCTGCTCACACAAACGAATAAAATGCTTCTCTAGCTTAGAAATGCTTGGGTGTTCTAATTGTTGTAAAATGAATAAAACAATAGTGAGATTCAAATGCATTTAACAGAGCTATTGTGACTACATCCAAACATTATCGTACCTCACAGTTATCTTCAACTTGTAGAGATTGAGATAAGTTGGACAATCCATTTAACAGAGCTATTGTGGCTTCATCCTCTAGAACATCAGATTTCTGGGTTGTTTCAAACATTCTCTTCAAATCCTCTTCTCTTGAAACAGTAAGCATCTGACAAATTACAAAAATAATTAGAAAGCGAAATAAAATGTGGAAAACTAAGATAGTTGAAATAACAGCGGTGTAAATAAATAACCTGTATAATAGATTCCAATCTAAATATTCGGCCTCTCAAAGTCTTAACATCTGTAGGTAGAGTCATCAAACTTTCACATATTGCTTCAAGATTTATAATACGGTCGACTAACGTACTATCTTCAACCTTGTCTTTACCACGAGAAAAATTAACATCCGCACCACTTTGTTTGTTAGCCATACGGGTAGCATCTCTTTTTTTTCAGATATTCAGCATATAGACCACCAACAAAAACAGGAGGAGTCCTTGGTGCATACCAAAAAAAAATCATGGCTATGTGTGTACCATAGGGACTGCCATTCAGATTTAGTAGGGTGTATCTCAATTGGAGCGTTGACAAATAAATCACCAAAATTATCCAAGCTATTAAATTCAAGCTTCTTAGACCATGAGACTGCTCTTGGGATCATGTCTACAAACTTGGACCACCAGCGAGTAGCATCACTAGAAGACTCTATAATCCATATCTAAAAAATGAGGTAAATACATTTTTTAAAACTTTGGATAAAACAATGAATAAAATTTATATACGTGAAAGTACAAACCTTGAATGCGAAAGGAAAACCAGACAATGAATAGCTAGGGACACATTTGCTGCTTTTCCTCAGCCCATTAATGTGTTCACTCTTATGATTGCCAGCAACATTTCTAATGGCATCATAAAGCTGCCTCCAAATGTGCTCACCCCATGGAAACGAGTTCCAAAAATCAAGACGTTCAACCATCCTAAGAAATACATCATCCACCACATCTACCAAATCCCGTCCCATGAAAATAACCTCCAAAGTTAACAAAAGACATATACGGATGGCATCTTGATCAGAAGCTTTATACCATTTTCTTCATCCTCCAGAAAAGCTAATAAATCAATAATTTGAACATCATAGCCTATATTTTGAGGAAATAAACGGTTACGAAAGGGGATATTGCCATTCCTGAACTGACAGAAGCTAAGTGGACCAAATTGAAAACCAGTGACTATGCAAAACTCACGACGACCAAAATAGAGACTATGTCCATTAACAGAGTATATGAGTGGTAAGTCGTAGCTATCATCATTAGAATGGTGTTGTTTTTGAAGCATGCAATGAATCATGCCATCATCATTATCAAAATAGGTTACATCATAGCCTATATTTTGAGGAAATAAACGGTTACGAAAGGGGATATTGCCATTCCTGAACTGACAGAAGCTAAGTGGACCAAATTGAAAACCAGTGACTATGCAAAACTCACGACGACCAAAATAGAGACTATGTCCATTAACAGAGTATATGAGTGGTAAGTCGTAGCTATCATCATTAGAATGGTGTTGTTTTTGAAGCATGCAATGAATCATGCCATCATCATTATCAAAATAGGTTACATCAAGCCATGGTCCGAAACACGTTGCTTCAAAGAGAGCACGACACTATGAATTGAGACGATATTTGATTAACTTGAAGTAATGTAGCTTGCTTTTAAAATGAATCCTATCAGAATAATCCTATAATAACAAATATCACATAATTCAAATTAACAAAAGCTAAAAAACAGCAAGAAAATCAATTTATCTTAAAAACCATGATAATCACTGGTAAAAAAATGTGTAGCTGGTAACTTAATTAAGCCTAAAAGTATGTATAATTAATATGACAATAATTAATCCAAATGTAAGTATATTAAAATGACAATAAACAGATCGAAACGTTATAAGATGAAATGATGGAGAAAATCATACCATATCATCGATAATCATGCTTGGGCAAAATTCCGGCGAGGGTCGGCCGAAAAAATAGTGTGTGAGAATGAAGAGAGATAATGTTGAAGTTAATTTGAATTAATTTGAATTAAAGGGTAAGTTAATAATAATATTTAATTCTTAATCTTTATTTCCCGATGTAAAAAAAGTCAAAAAAGGTAAAAGTTGGTAGAGCAGTGTGAGAGTAGAGCAGTGTCAGAGTAGAGCAACCGTCAGAATAATGGGTAGAGCACATGACGTGGACATAAATACAAAATACATTGTGGATAAAGTGAGCCACGGTGGGTAGCCCAATAATTAGTAGGTCTGATAAAGTACGGTAGAGCGGGACATATGTCAACATTTGGTGTAAGTAGAGCATATCATGGTAGAACATGACCAAGACATGAAGACAAACATTGTTTGACTAAAAACTATGGCCCAAACAGTAATTTTCTCTTTCATTTTAACTTTTGTCTTTTAACAACATTAAACTATTATTATTGTTTCAAATCAACAGAACACAACTCACTGCCGGCCACTTGTTCGACCAAATGCTTCAAACAAATTCTCATTAATTCGTTAGCACCCTTCTTCTTCCAAGCTCAACCTGGTACTATAATTTTTTTTTTTTTTTTGAGATTTAGTGGTGCATTTTTTAACATCCTTTTGTTTTTGCTAGAATTAGGCCTTAAAAGATGTGATTTCTAATATGTGTTTTTCAAACATGACCGGGTTTTTTAGTCTGTGGTACGGTGAACTCAAACCCTATGAATTAGTCGGGAACCAAGGTTACCAAAAATTACAGCTAATAAACGGTGAAATGGGTGAGGTTAGGTTACCCAATGTGGTGAATGTGCACCTACTCAGGACATTGTGTATAACCACTAGGCCATCTTGCTGGATTTTAGTGAGAACATTTCCCTAGCCACCCTCAAGACGTGTACTTAGTGAAAACATGAGGGTGTGCGGCCATTAGGCCATCTGGTGGTAGTTAGTGTGAAAGCTAATGTAGTGTAGTAAATAAAAAATATACTTCAATTTGATGGAAATTTAGGAATTATTGTGACCAGGTCGGAAATTGGGATCACGAGCCGGAGTGGAATTATGTATTGATAAGTAGTATATGTAGTAATTTGAGGTCAATTGTAGGCTTTTGGCGATGTTTGTGGTTATAAGCTTATGGGTTTGCCTTCAGTTATAGAGTTGAGTTATTTGCATGAGACTAATCTCTGTCTTAGATTATAGGTTGTGTAAGTACTAAATTCACATGGTTTCGTGCTTTTTTGATGAATGATTACCTGAAAAGCATAAATGTAGCATTAACAATTCACTCATTTGGCCATAAATTTCCAACTCGATTAAAGTTTTAAGTGCTGGATTACTTATCTGGTATGCTCGAATGCTAATGTGCTTCGTTTGACACTATGCCACATCATGGATCAACTATTGATCATGATGACTGATGAGTAGTAACTTATTTGTTATTTCAGACTATCGAGACTTATGATTTATTAAATTATTCTTTTTCGCTGTCTTTTATTGTAATTTATGGCCAAATGCATATGCATACTTTGTGATATGGCTATGTTTGACCGTAACCTAAGTTTACTATCATTTTATGACATGTGTACCTCTCAGAAGGACCCAATCAAAAATGATTTTGAAGAACTCAGACGAGATGATGACAGGGAGAGATTCAAATGAAAATGAGAATTCATCTACTGTTATGGAAGCAAATTTGAATAAGAATCAGTTGACTGATGGTAGCTCATATGGACCTTTTGTGATGCCCATTATATCGATTCCAAAAGTGGAAGAACAAAATTCAAAGGCGTCTATTGTCTTGTCTGGAACTGCTAGAAAGGGTGAAATAGGACCAGCCGTTGGTGCGGTTGACATTGGCATTAGCAAAAGTGCATATTTTTTTCAAGTTGCTCTACCTGGTGTCAAGAAGGATCCTGGTGTGCTGTCTAACTTTTTTATATCTCGTGTTTTAAGTGTTCTTGTTTGTTTGTGAATTCATTTGGGGTTAAAAGTACGGGTGACAATTCAGGTCAGTATAATGTGCAGGTTGGAATCACCCATCCCAATTACGACACGTTTACCTAACCGTTTCGACAATCCAACCCTAACTCGGACACGTTTTGCCAAGTAATTTGGACACAACTTGGTCCCTCTACATAAACGGATTTGAAAGAGTCGTAAACGGGTTAGCAGGTTGAATATTTCAAAGATGTATATGATTTTGTTATACTCTTTAAACAGGTAGGTGGGTTAGGAACGCTGAAACGGCGTTGTCAGGTCAACCCGAACATGACTTGTTATCAAATTGGTTAGCCAGGTTACCGTTATACCACCGATCCGTTTATCTAAAGGGTTTTAAAAGGGTTCTAAATGGGGTTACAGGTTAAATCTGTAAAATATGTATATTATTTGTTTTTATATCAAAAACGGATTGGCGGTTTGGAATGTATTGGTCAGGTCAACCTGAACATCACTCGGTTATTAGATGGGTTAGTGAGGTTGAACATTCTACAACCCGAACTGTTTTAAACCCAATGTCTTCGTGCTAGGAATCTTCACTCCAATTTAGAAATAACCCAGTAAGTAAAATTTTATTATACAGGTCTGTTTAGCTGCGAGATCGAACAGAATGGGGTAGTTAATGTGCGAGGGGAAACATCAACAGGTGGAAAAACCGTTACAAGACATTCTCGAGTTTTTGAAATGAAATTTCAACAGCAATCGCCACCTGGACCGTTCACTCTCTCATTCAGTCTTCCAGGGCCGGTTGATCCAAGGCTGTTCTATCCTAACTTTAGATCAGACGGTATATTTGAAGCCATTGTCATGAAATCTGAGTAATTTCTTGTGTCCATATACATGCGTTCATCTATAAGGTCTACAATCTCTTTTTTCCCTTTATAATTGAGTGCTTGTATTGTATAGGGATGAAGATGCTGTTGAGTAGCAACTAGTTAGTGGTTTAGATGTACTCGTTTGCTGTTTGAGACGTTGATTGTAGTCGTAGTTAACATTTTAAGTCATACTGATTAGTAAGATTTTGGCTTGCGGTTGTTAATCTCTTAGTTCTTGACCAATTTGGGAGATCTGTGTCTAATTTTATTAGGAATTTCACCAGTCGTGTTATGGATAGTCATAAGGGGAGTTGATTCAAATTATGGCTTTTTTGCTTCAACCTTTTGACAACCTTCTGTGCTTTTGTCATTTAATTAGTTGTGGTTGCATCTTTCTATCTTCTTATTCGGTTTACAAATTCATATTGTCAAGAATTTGACCATATGGAAGCACATCACATATGCAAACAAACAACGAACCATAACAATGACAACTTAGAAAATATTGTTAGTATCAACCTCGTACGTAGCATATGCCAAGGATTTAATCACTAGGAAACTCCTTAGCAATTTCCATCAACATTTTTTTAAGTATTTATGTCAATTTTCAGATTTTTCCAATCCAAATTATGACGTTGGATATCATAGTGGCTTCTGTTTCTTATAAATTGCTGTGTTCAAATCAAGAAAAATAACTCGAAAATGGCGTTAAAAGTCTTATCCGCGCTTGATGTCGCGAGAACACAATATTACCACTTTAAAGCCATCATAATCGCAGGTATGGGTTTATTTACTGATAGTTACGATTTATTTTGTATCCCTCCCGTCATGAGAATGATCGGACGGATATATTACCCTGAGATACATCGAGAAGTGGACCCGAGAAGATGGTTCCTGGTCCCCGCCCTCATTGCATCCTCGATGATCGGGGTTGCATTAATGGGGACCGTTATCGGTCAACTAATTTTTGGTCGGCTCGGTGACCGTGTCGGACGTCGTCATGTGTACGGAGTGTCGCTCATGATGATGGTTGTGGGATCGATTGGATGCGGATTATCACTCTCTATATTGATGTCAATGGTGTTTGTGAGTCTTGGGTTTTTCCGGTTTGTACTTGGTATTGGAATTGGAGGGGACTACCCTTTATCGGCAACAATTATGTCTGAGTTTGCCAACAAGAGGACTCGTGGAGCATTTATAGCAGGCGTGTTTTCTATGCAAGGTTTCGGGATATTGCTCAGTTCGTTAGTTACCATGACTGTATGCGCTATTTTTAAAGCATGTGCACATGGCCTAAAATCACCGAAGGATCTCCTAATTTCGGAGAACATCGCTCCAGTCCCACCCGAGGCGGATGTGGCGTGGCGGCTTATTCTCATGATCGGTGCAATTCCGGCATTTTTGACTTTTTATTGGCGGATGAAGATGCCTGAAACTGCACGGTATAACCACATCTCGTTTAGTTTACCCATTTTACCTTTTAATTCAACAAATTGCATATGTTGTTAAAAGGGTTAAGTCTATATATTAGAAACGTACTTTCAAACTTTTACACATATAGGTAACAACTTTCACATATTCCTAATATGACCATTAAAACCGGCTATATTGTAACGATATAGATAATATGACCTACTGATTTTCCATGTAGATAAATACTTAATTTTAAATTTCCACTTGGATAATTATTTGTCTTCTTATAGATATCTTTTCCTCCAAACAAACTAAAGTGTATCATCTTCTTCTAAAAAAATCACTGTCATAAAGAATCTAATAATAAATTTCCAAAAGATTAAAATTACATCATCATCATCATAACAAAAAAAAACTACTATTGTCCAACAAAAATCTAAAAATACAACATAAAAACAAATAATCCCAACATGAAAGTTTATCTCTAACAAGGATCTAACAACAAAAATCAACATATTTACATGATGTCAATAAAATATATAACTTAAAATCAAAACCCAAATGCTAAAAACCATTCCTTGAAACCCATGTAACTCAAAATTAAAACCCAAATCGAATATCAAAACCCTTCCCCATCCCCACAGACCTCCGATCTCCATCACCGGTATGCATCTTGGTAGTGGTGATCAAGATTGGCGACAATGGTGATCAAGATTGTGATGGTGATGATTTTGTAAAGATTGGATACCCATGAATAGGCTTGATTGAACTAATGTTTTAGAGATTGTTTGAATAATTTATGATTGTTAATATCATCAGATATGAGTTTGTAAGGATGAGGATTATTTAATTTACGAATATAAAAGTTCACAAATGTATAGATGTGATTCGGTGACTAGTGTAATATAAGTCAACATCTTAGGTGTAAAATCCACGTCACATAAAATGAAATAAAAAAATGACGACATGTTAACGGTAACATTACCCATTTCCATAAAAGTTTAAAAGTTTATTGACTATATATGTAATATGTGAAGGTTGTTACCTATATGTAGGGGTGTCAAAAAAGTTGACCCGACCCGAACCCGAATAATCATATTCGGGTCGGGTCACTCGGGTCCAAAAGCGTATTCGGGTCAATTCGGGTTGACCCGAATTGACCCGAGTTTTAATTAGACTCGGGTTCGGGTTATATATTTTTACCCTTGACCCGACTTGACCCGACCCGAGTTGACCCGAACCCGACCAACCCGACTTGACCCGACTAAAATTAGACTTTTTACATTGTTTTAGTACAAAATTAGGCCATTTTTTACACTTTTTCCTCAAACTCGGGTTGACCCGAACCCGAGTTGACCCGACCCGAGTTGACCCGACCCAAATTGACCCGAACCCGAGTGACCCGAGTTCTAATTAGGCTCGGGTTCGGATTATATATTTTTTACCCTTAACCCGACCCGAGTTGACTCGAACCCGACCGGGTCAACCCGAATCACACCCCTACCTATATGTGTAAAAGTTTAAAAGTACATTTCTAATATACAGACTTAACCTTGTTAAAAATGGTTATTTGGTTATAAACAAGCATACACAAAGTCGTTAAAAACTACTTTTGAGCTTTTAAAAAACGTAATAAGCAGGTAGTAGCAGTCCCAACCTACTCCAAATGGTGTTTTAAAACCGATTTTTAATGCAACTTCTGAATCTTTTCAGTCATAAAAGATAAGATTTCCTAACGAGTAATCCGTTGTCGTTCTTTGAATACTACCTTCAAGATTCACGGCTTTGGTGGAGAAAAATACATTACAGGCAGCAAAAGACATGGAAAAAGTAATGAATGTATCCTTAAGTACAATCCGGGAAGATGTCGAAATGATGGACACACCCAACACTCGCGCAGCTTTCTCGAACACATACCCTTTCTTCTCTCGAGAATTTTTCCGTAGACATGGTCGTGATCTTGCTGCTGCGTCAATCAATTGGTTTCTCATCGATATTGTCTTCTATAGTCTCAATCTATTCCAATATCATGCATTTAGAGGCAAAATGACTCCAAAAAGCGACATGAATATTTATGATGATGCGTGGCAAGTAGCGAACTTCCAAGCACTTGTTGCAATATGTGCAACGATCCCTGGATATTTCGTGACGGTTTACATGATTGATTATGTTGGAAGAGTAAAAATTCAAGCAGCCGGGTTCTTTTTCATGGCTGTTAGTTTGTTTACCATCGCGAAAGTTAACAAGGGCGGGTGGGGATCCAAGCCAGGTACTGGTTTTATCATATTGTATGGACTTACCTTCTTTTTTTGTAATTTTGGGCCAAATACAACTACTTTCATAGTCCCAGCGGAGCTTTTTCCTGCAAGGTTTCGTGCGACTTGTCATGGGATTTCGGGTGCATTTGGAAAAGTGGGAGCGATAGTTGGAACGGTTGGGTTTTTGTGGGTCGCTCGTGAAAATCCAAACGGGCAAGAAGTATCGGACGTGTTAAGGTTGATGGGTGGCGTTTGCGTTTTGGGGTTTTTTGTGACATACTTTTTTACTCGGGAAACAATGGGCAGGTCATTGGAAGAGAATGAAAATGTTGACGAGTTAACAGGTGTATGTTTCGTCAGATTTTGGCCCAACAAGGTTTGGGCAAAAAGAACACAAACAAACACATGTGAATGATCCCTTACTATCCACATATCAGATGTAAGAAGATATCCCATTTTGTTTGTGTAAGAATTTATAAAAACACAAGTATAAATCTCAATTCAACTATATTAAAAATAAATCTCCCACTGTTATTAACAGGTGAAAATCTATTATTTAAATTGATAATAGTTTTACAAACAGAAATTACTATACAAGATTACAAAAATAAGATCAAGATAATCTCAATCACCAAGAACAGATCGTAACAACTGTGTGTGAATAATGAGAGAGAAAGTGAATGCAAGTTATGCAGCTCCCATGACTTTTGCAACTTGTCACATCCAATCCTTAAGAGCTCCACAACTTTACACTCAAGCCCTCCAGCTTTCAACAGATGCAACTCTAGTCCCTGAAACAAAATAACAGACAACACAAACTTGTTTCTAGGATTAGATCACAAATATTTTAACACTCCTCCTTGATCTGAGCCTGGAAACAGTCATACAAACCCAACTAACCAACAAGCTTATCATGTTGCAACTTGTCTAAACCCTTAGTAAAGATATCAGCAGTTTGATCCTTTGAATTAACTTTACATGTTTTGATCACACCAGCCAAAATCTTCTCTCACAAAATGAAGATCAATCTCTAGATGTTTAGTTCTTTCATGAAAAATAGGATTTGCAGCCATTTTAATAGCAGCCTGACTATCACAAAACAACTTGACAGGTAAAAAAGTTCCCAGTTTAAGTCCTTCAAGATTTTAAGGACCCAAACAGTTTATGAAGTAGCTGAAGCCATAGCTCTATATTTAGCTTCAGCACCAGACTTAGAAATGGTATTTTGCTTTTTGCTTTTCCAAGATACTAATGACCCATTTAAAAGTAAATAGAAACCAATGACAGACTTTCTAGTTACAAGACACTTAGCCTAATCAGCATCCACAAATGTCTCAAGAGAGACACTAGGACACTTAACTATGTGAATGCCCTTGCCAGGTGAACCTTTTAGGTATCTCAAAACCTTAAGAGCAATCCTAAGATGAGACCTAAGAGGCTTATACATAAACTGACTAAGGCAATGCATATCATATGAAATATCAGGCCTAGTATGAGTAAGATAGATAAGCTTGCCAATTAATTTCTGATATTCAGTTATATTATCAAGCACATAATCAGAATTAGTGAGATCACTAGAAATAACAAGATTTTGCTCAAGAGGAGTAGCAGAAGGTTTACAAGCAAGCAATCCAAAATCAGACAATAGATCTAAGAAATACCTCCTCTGACTAAGACAAAGTCCATAGTCAGTATCAATAACTTCAATATCCAAAAAGTACTAAAGTTTGCCCAAATCTTTAATCTGAAATTTACTCCTTAAGAACTTTTTAAACTCTTCAATATGAACCACACTACTACTAGTAACAACAATATCATCCACATAGACAAGTAATGCAAGAAACACCCCAGACTCATTTATGGTAAATAAAGAATAATCACTTTTACTTTGTACAAAATCATGTTCAACAAGAGCTTGAGTCAACTTAGCATTCCATTGTCTAGGGGCTTGTTTTAGCCCATACAAAGACTTATTCAACTTACAAACCCTTTTATCATTTTTATTAAAATATCCATCAGGTAAAGACATATACACTGTTAGCCCTATATTTTATATAGTCTAACAAGAATGTAATAGGTCATCTTAGTCGTTAATGGTCTTGTATTATAATAGGTTAGTCGGGTTAACCGGGCTTGCACCTTAAGCTAATATTGTCTAAGGTAGGGGATTTATGCCCAAGATAGGCCAAGCTCGGCCCAAGAAACAAGCCTATGAGCCGACCAAGCTCATGGGTATATAAACCCTTTTCCATGTGTGGATGAGGGTGTTGGTTCATTTACTTTCTCTCTCTAAGTATTTACCTTCCACCATTCCCTCTACTTTCTCTCTCTAACTTTCTTCTCTTTCTCTCTCTAAATCTACTCTTAATCTTGTGTTATAGATTGATTGTGATTAACATTTGGTATCAAGAGCTTATAGTAGATAGGTGATTGAAGATTCATTTGATTTCGTGTCTTTTTTATCCACTTACCCACGTCCTAATTTATTTTTTGTTTTTGTGGTTTTGGAATCTCCTACATAGTTGTGGTAGGGATTTGGTTACTTTGGATCGTCCAAAAAAACAAAATTTTGGGGCGTTTGGCTCGATTTTGGCACAAAAACCACGTTTTTTTACCATTATTGCGAAATCTTATCCATTTTTTGCGAAATCTCTTCCCAAAACATTTCACAATATCTAGGGTTTTAGTTATTGCGAAAAGTTTAGTGAATATTGCGAAATCCTTCAATTCTGGGTTATTGCGAAAAGTTGAGTGGAGTTACTGCGAAAAGTTCAGTGGAGTTATTGCGAAAAGTTGAGTGGAGTTATTGCGAAATATGTACCAATCTTGGTTATTGCGGAATCTTCCATTTTCGCAATATTTGAGTTATTGCGGAATCTTCAATTTTCGCAATATTTGAGTTATTGCGAGGTCTTTAACAATATTCCTAGATCCTTCATTATTGCGAGATTATAACTTTTCAAAATTTTGTTCGAGTACTTTTTAGACTTAGCCACTATCTAGACTAGTCATGGAACATAGTTTACCAAAAAAAAAGTTAAAATTTTTAGGTCAAGTAAAATAAAAAAATTTCTATACTAGTTTTTGGCTATTTCTAACTCGATTTCAAAATTTGGTGATACAAAATTTTCTGGTCTACCGTTTTGTCGGACTGAAGAATTTATTGTCAGACTAAAGATTTTCAGAAAGCTTCAAAATTTTTACCACACCTCATCACAACAAATCTACTAAGATCTGTAATCCATTCACAATCATTTACCATGTCAAGCAACAACAATGCGAACGCTAATCAAGTTCGTTTGGAACAAGGTGGGAACGGTAATCCACATGTGCTGACAGCCGGTTGCTACGTTCAATGAAGCTCTCATTTCATGAGATTTCTCGACACTAATGAGAACCGAACTGCTCTTCGTCATTTCCTTAAGAATGTACCTCCCGTCTTTGAATTCAGACCAACTACCACATCGAATGTAGATGGTACTACATCAATCACACGAGCCATGGAGAACTTCGACACATGTCCTCCTGAGAAAAGAAAACTTCTCCAAGATGAAGCTGATGCTGTGAACTATATACTCACTGGGGATTGATAACGATATCTATTCCACGGTTGATGCATGTCCTAATGCTATGGAAATGTGAAATGCAATTCATCGATTGAAGCAAGGTGATTCGATCAATGTTCAAGATCTCGAGACTAATCTACTTTGGGAGTTCGGAAAATTCACATCCAAATATGGTGAATCCATTGACTCATATTACTCGAGATTCTACAAAATGATGAATGAGCTTGTCAGAAATCAATGCACCATCTCCAATCATCATGCCAATGTTCAGTTTTTACTTCAACTCAAACCGAAATGGCAAGGTTTGTGACTTTGGTTAAACAAAGGGAACATATCAAGACTATCTCTTATCACAAATTTTATGATATCTTGAAACAACATCAGAATGAAGTGAATGAACTTAGGGCTGAAAAAGCAGAACGGTCTGCTAACTCTATTGCTTTTGTGGCTGCTACTTCAACACAACCCGTTCACCGTCAACAAGCACCTTCTCATTCCTCACGGTCATCAAGCTCATCCACTAAACCTCTAGCTACTGCTAGAAACAAAGCAAAAGCAATTGTCCCCACTCCACCTCCAAAATATGACACCGATTCTGATGGAGACGCTGATGCAAGCGATGATGAAAAAACTTCAAGGGACAAGAAAATTGAGAAACTCATGTCTTTACTCACCACAACATATAAGAAGATCTACAAACCTACCAACAACAACCTCAGATCATCATCTAATGCTAGATATAAAGAAGTTGACAAATACTCCAAGGTATGATCGTAATGCAAGGTATGATAATCAGAGGTTGCCTAAACCAATTGGGGCTAGAGATACTGTAGGCACTCCGGTTGTGCAAAAGACTGGGATTCAATGCTTCAATTTCAAGGGATTTGGGCACATGGCTAGAGAATGCAAGAAGCCAAAACGGGTTAAGGATTCTACATATCACAAAGAAAAGATGTTGTTGTGTAAGAAAGAAGAAGCAGGGATTGCACTCTCAGCAGATGAAGTTGATTGGCGCGACGACACTGATGATGAAGCCGATGATCAAAAGTTGGAGGCACATTATGTGTACATGGCAAAGATTCAAGAAGTGATTCAAGAGACTGCTGACAATTCTGGACCTATCTTTGATGCTGAGCCAATTGAAAAGGTACCATCATATGATAACTATAACGTGATTGCTAATGAACGAAGACATCCTGAGCAACCCGAAAGCATCAATGACACATATGTAATGGACACGGAGGATAGCAATATCCATACGGATTCACATCATATGTGTAATGATGACGTAATGCTGCTCAAGATACTGAATCAGATGAGGACCGTGTTTTGCTTGCGTCTATTATTGAAACTTTGAAACATGAAATCAATGAAAACAAAGAGGCTAATAAACGTTTGAAGCAAGCAAACACATCTTAGCCAAGGAGATAGACATGCTTAAAGAGTGTGATTATGTAAAAGAAGCTGATCGACGAGTTGCTATAGCTAATGGTTTGGTATATGAACGTAAGGTGCTCAATGAACAATATTGTTCTGAAGTAACACATGAAATTCATATGTCAAAAAAGATATCGGAACTTGAAGAAAAACTGCTGCTACATAAACTCCAGATTTCTGAATTAGAGTCAGTTAACAAAGAACAAACTGAGTTTTATAAAACTCGTGAAGAAAAGGATATTGAAAAGGTTCTTGCTTTGGAAAATAGAGTCGAAACGTTAAACAACATTGTTTACAAAACGGGTCAGTCTATTCAAACTATGAACATGCTCAATAGAAATATGAAAACAAGTTTTGTTAAGCCTGAATATCTCAATAAAGTTAAACGTATCAAGCTTGCTCTTCATGATATCAATTGTTATAATGATAATCTTGCCCTTATGCTTTCCCTTGACTACGATGAAATCATTCGTCATCACGAAGAAAGTCGATCCAACTTAAGTGATTTGATAAACATTTTTGATTCCAATAATCAATTAAGTTTGTTCCTCAAAAATAACTTTCAAAAGAACAAGAGTTTTTTAAAAATGTTCCACAAACGAGTCATGAAACAGAAAAGAAAGTTTCTTTAAAAAGGGGTTTCAAAAAGCAATCAATTTTTTTAGAAAAACAAATTTCGGATGAAAAACGTAAATGGGATGAGAAAAGTAAAAGTGTTCAGCAATTTGAGTTTATAAAACAAAGGGTTTTAAATTTATACAAAGGTGTCATCGACTATGAAAACGTTTCTAGAGATACCGTTTGGAATATTAAACCTAACCCACAAGTAGAAGTCGTCATTCAACAATGTATTGTTCCAACCATTGATGATCTTTTAAATAATGTGGAAATGTTTTATAATGCTCTCACTGAGGAAATGATAACTGATTTAAGATATGTTAAATCTCTTGAAGATGAAGTTGATTTTCTTCAAACTAAATTAAATACACAAGAACACCAACTTTCTAACGAAATTGATCGACTTTCTAAGGAATACTATTATGCTGACCATATGAATGCTATACTTGGTGTGTATACCGATCTTGATCAATATTATCATGTAGCATGTCTAGTGTCAGAAACGGACGCTAAATGTCAAAATCTTGAAGTTGAGCTTTCTAAACAAATTCAGTCATATTACAAACTTTCGAAAAGTTTTTCCCAACTTGAGAAACACTCCATTTCTCTTGAACTTGCTTTACAAAGTGGTGATAAATCTCATAATCATAAAAAGTGTCAAGAAATTGCAGCTTCTTCGTTTCTTGAATTGAATGAAAAAAGTTTCAAAATAAATGATTTGAAAGTTCAACTACAAGAAAGGGACATAGCCATCAGTGAGTTACAAAAACTCATTGAGAAAGTGAAAGGAATGTCTGATTTGGGTAAACCTTTTGATCCCAAACTTAGATCGATTTAGCTTTGTGTTAACGAGATTAAATCAAGTTTAACACGTAGAGAAACTTTGTTGTATTGAAACAATTCAAGTATTATGCGGAATTAATACTTAAACAAGAACACACAAACAGTTGTAAAACAAACTTTCACTTGACTGATAATATCAATGAATGATTACAATGAAAGTGTTATGAGATATGTGGAAGATATGTGTGAAAGGGATGTATCTTATGTCTAACCCTAAGGCCTCCTTTTATAGGTTTAAGGAGCCTTGTACAAAAAGCTAAGATCAACTATTTTAGGAAGAGACATAAGATAAACATACTCAAATAACTTATTGACTAAATCTTTTAAACATTTAAGAATATATTCTTAATTCTTATCTTCATATTTTGTCCACCTGCTTGAAGAATTCATCATTGGCAGATTTAGTCCTTGTCTTTGTGTTAAGATTCTTCTTGTCAGTGCCTTGATAATTCTTATCAACGTCTCATCTGTCAACGCATCGTTTACTCTAGTCAGCGTCCAAGTTCCTCTTGTCAGCGTCTAGGGACTTGGTCAATTTTATTCCCAACAATACTCCCCTAAACTTGATATCTACTCTGGTAATAAAGTTTCTGAATAAAATAAAACATACAGAGAGAATTCTTACAAATATACTTATCCCTGAATTTGAGTAATAATAAATCTTGAAAATTCAATCACTCAAATCACTTGTATAGTCAGCCTTCACTTGGTCTTAATCATCTTCAGCACTTGTAGAGTATTTGGAGATTTCTTTATTACTTTTGTCACTCAAATTCGATTGCTCCTCCCCTTTTTAAGACTCCTCTCCAAGATCAATATACAAGGACAGAACTAAGAACATCCTCCTTGCATCAGCTTCCAAAACAACAAGTCTATCAGGTTAAAACAGTGATCCTTGATAATTTGTACCATTTCTGTATTATGCTTTTACAAGCTAATATAGGTTTTCGTCAATTCCATTAATGCCAAAGGTTTCATACTGTCCTCATCCACATTCGGGAAATGAATCCTCAATGTTGATTCATAGGACATGGGGATGGACTTACTGATGATAAGACTGACTTGACCTGCATTAAAGCTAGTGCCAATAGTCTCAGCCATCTCCATAACACTATTCACCCTTGTGAAAGTGATCTATGCTGCTACTAGATGTCAATCACTAGGAAAAACATCTCAATGATCATTAGGCTTCCAGATATCCAAAAATTTGAAAAATGAAAGGGCGATGAAACATTTTGGGACTATGAAGAAGTTTATAAATGACACCGGCTAAGATGTCATAGCATAAAATGGACTTGCGAATGGAAAACTTTAGTTAGAAAATAAACAAAGGTAATAATCCTAAGGAAATTAACTAGTATCTAATAAGCAAGAGTGACAAACACTGTTCATGCATACACTCATGCAAAAGCATGATAGACACACACGAACTCTAGAGTCCTTTGTTCACAAATGCCCCAAAGAGAAAGTTAACTCATATAAAACCTTTGCAACTCCCCAAGTAACTAAAAAACCTAGAGGTTTACCTCCCCTTAATAGAAGCATACAAATCATTATATGTGAAGAAGCAAAATTTTATCTCAAGATAGGAATGTAAACACTCTAACCATCATAAATAAAAGTTTGCAATTCTGTATCCATCCAAATATAGCTCCATTTTCCTGCATAGTTAGACAAAAAACCACAAAAACACACCAATAGAGGCTACCCTTTCCCACAATAATGGGTAGAGATAACATGTCAGTGGATAAAAATAATAACAGTGGAAAGACCAACAATGCATGTTCCTTGAGCATCCATTATCCCAATATCCTTGATCATTAACCTGCTTTTGGGTAGGCTGCTCAAAATGAAAACAAATTAGTTTTCTTTGGAGATCCAAGCCTTGTCAGACTTGGATCTGTCCAGTTGTTCAACTAGAGTGGACTTATTCTTTACCACAAATCCCTGTTCATCCCTTTGGGACCGAATCACCCAATTTGTTCGAATGAGTCTAGTAATGACCTTCTCAGGATATTTAAATCTATTACAACTCATTGAAATACCATTAAATTTGGAGTTTTGCTCTTGTTTAGGTTTCCATGTTAAGTGGGATGATGCTTCAGACCCTTGACACTTATTAACCAAGTATCTTTGTTTATATGGTCTAAAATAAGGTCTCATACAACACTTGGAGCTGTCAGCGTTGCATTTGTTCCTGTCAGCGTTGAACTTGTTCCTGTCAGCGCTAAATTTTTTCTTATCAGCGCTGAATTTGTTCTTGTAAGCGCCCAAATTAGGGTTTGCTACAAGAACATACTGTCTGTTTGACCAAGTGTTGGTCTTTTGAAAGGGCCTTTGTCCATGGGTATTAGCTGCCTTAGAGAAGAAAGGAGCTGGTCTAGTAGCCTGTGGTCTAGTGTGGACAAAAGGTCTATGGTTGACATTGGATGACCTATTGTCAGCGAATGAATTGTATTCACTCACACAATTATTTGCCAAATGTGAGAAGCTCCCACATGAGTAACAAGCCTTTTTGGACACAAACTTAGGCTTAGACTGATAAAAACCTGTCCCATTAACACTTGCTTGGCTTTTGAGTGACCTAGGTTTCCTATACATTTCAACATATTTAACACTAGGTTGTTTCTTAACTGGGGAGCCAAGATTAACAGCTTTTCCAGTGATGGGATTGGTCACAGTGATAGGTGTAGATACTACTGGACTATCAATAGGTGTAGGCACAAATGGACTCTCACTAAGCATCCCACCCTTAACAAACAAAGTGGGGTTGGCCTTCTTCCACTCTTCTAGGTCAATAACCTTTTGTTGATATTCCTCAACTGGAGAAAGGACTCTAGGTGGAGGAATAAACTCCTCTTCTTGGAGTTCTGGAATACCAGTCCAAGAGAGATCCTTTCTATGGACACCATAGAAGTCCCCAGCTGGTGGTGGAACACCAGAATACTCTTTCATCCCAATCCCAGTCATGTCCCTAGAATCCCTTTGTTTACTAACACATTCTCCTAGGGTTTGTGAGGCCTTATCAAATCTCTGAATTTTAAGGTCTACATTATCCTTATTCTTGATACCCTCATCTAACTTAGCCTGTAATTCAGCATTGACCTTTCCATGATGTTTCTAATATCAGTACTAGCATTTAAATCATGTTTTAAGATATTGATTTTATCTTTTAGGTCAAACTCCATTTTCTTGTACTCAAACACAGTCTTTTCAATATCAACGAGTGCCACTTGATAATTAACTTGCATTTTACGTCTAAAACATCCGATTTTAATTTTAAAATCTCTTTATTAAGTCTTTCAGTATTTATCCTACAAGAAGAGTCATCACATACCTCATTATCAGAACTTGAAGAAGAATTCGAACTTGTGGAACTTGAAGTAGACGTGGCCTTAACTAAAAACATCATCAGATTCTTCTTCACCTTATTCCTTATCCTGGTTCACCTCATGATTGGATTTCGTTCTTTAAATCAAAGTTTCTCAACAAGCTCTGATACCACTTGTTGATCCCAAACTTAGATCGATTTAGCTTTGTGTTAACGAGATTAAATCAAGTTTAACACGTAGAGAAACTTTGTTGTATTGAAACAATTCAAGTATTATGCGGAATTAATACTTAAACAAGAACACACAAACAGTTGTAAAACAAACTTTCACTTGATTGATAATATCAATGAATGATTACAATGAAAGTGTTATGAGATATGTGGAAGATATGTGTGAAAGGGATGTATCTTATGTCTAACCCTAAGGCCTCCTTTTATAGGTTTAAGGAGCCTTGTACAAAAAGCTAAGATCAACTATTTTAGGAAGAGACATAAGATAAACATACTCAAATAACTTATTGACTAAATCTTTTAAACATTTAAGAATATATTCTCAATTCTTATCTTCATATTTTGTCCACCAGCTTGAAGAATTCATCATTGGCAGATTTAGTCCTTGTCTTTGTGTTAAGATTCTTCTTGTCAGTGCCTTGATAATTCTTATCAACGTCTCATCTGTCAACGCCTCGTTTACTCTTGTCAGCGTCCAAGTTCCTCTTGTCAGCGTCTAGGGACTTGGTCAATTTTATTCCCAACAAAACCATCCCCTGTTTGTCAATCGAATGCGGTTAAATGCCCTAAATCATCTGTTTTGGGAAAATCCCCACAGACTTTACCTAAGCTAGGAATTGATAAGAGCACAAATATGATAGCACCAGGAATGTATAAGATGAACACTAGGCCCACTTAAACTGGAACATCGCGGTACCTCAAAATATTAGGAAAACTAATCAACGTGTGTCTTCTTCTACAGGAGTAACTCCCACCACTAGCATTAGCAGACCACAACTTAAGAGCACTAGAATACAAGAGAAGGTCATGCCTAACAATAGTCAAGGAAAGAAGATGGAAGTAGAAGATCACCGAAGGAATTTTAAGTTTTCTAAGAATAAAACGTCTGTAACCGCATGTAATGACGGTTTGAATGCTAAGACCTCGAATGTTGAATTTGCTTGTGTTAAATGTGGAAAATGTGTTCGTACTTTCAATCATGATGCTTGTGCTTTTAATCATAATGGCGTGAATGCTAGAACTAGGAAGCCTATTCTTGTGCCCACTAGTACTAGAAAACCCACTAGAACTTTAAATCAATCCACTGCTCAACTACCTAAGAAACTAAGTGCGTTAGAATCTACTACTCTGCGTAAACAAAACAGGTTAAAGAAGCTTTATGAGAACATGATTAGGACATGTGAACGGGGGTACTCGAGATTTATACCACCCGAATATAAATGGGTACCTAAGATAACCACTATTGTAATTGGGTCTATGAATGTTAGCTTGCCTTTAGGATTTGCATCTAGGCCTACTAATATTTTAGAACCCACTTCTATCAAGGGCTCCCATTTGTCAAACTCTACATTGTCTTATAATTCTTATGCAGCTCGTCGAAATCATTCTCTTCATAATGGACTCCGGGTGCACAAAGCACATGACGGGCAATCTCAAGCTTTTCAGTAACTTCGTGGAGAAGTTTTTGGGTACGGTGCAGTTTGGAAATGATCAATTTGCACTGATACTTATATATGGCGATTTGATTCAAAGGAATATCAATATCAAAAGGGTTTATTATGTCGAAGGACTGAATCATAATTTATTCTCGGTTGGTCAAGTTTGTGATGCGGATTTGGAAGTGGCTTTTCGGAAAACTACTTGCTATGTTAGAGACTACGATGGGAATGACCTTCTTACAGGTTCTCGTGGTATCGATCTCTACACAGTAACTCTTCAAGACACATCTTCAACAAATCCAATTTGCTTAATGGCTAAAGCTTCATCATCTCAAGCATGGTTATGGAATCAACAATTGTCACATCTCAACTTTGATACCATCAACTTGCTTTCGAAGAATGATATTGTGACCGGTCTTCCTAAGTTAAAATTCTTCAAAGACCATCTTTTTTGTTCTTGTGAGTTGGGGAAAGCAAAACGAAAGTCGTTCAAAACGAAGACTACCCCAAGCTCAAAAGGATGATTGAAACTTCTCCACATGGATTTATGTGGTCCCATGCGTGTAGAGAGTATTAACGGGAAAAAGTATATTCTCGTGATTGTTGATGATTACTCCAAATACACATGGACTTACTTCTTAAGTTCTAAAGATGAAACACCAAAGGTTCTCAAAAACTTTTTCAAGATGATACAACGCAATCTTTAAGCTCAAGTCTTAACCGTAAAAACGGATAGAGGGACATAATTTTTGAACAAGACTTTGCAATCTTACTTTCAAGAAGAAGGCATCGAACATCAAACGTCTATTGCTCGAACTCCTGAACAAAACGGCGTTATCGAAAGACGGAACCGTACTTTGGTTGAGGAAACACGAACAATTCTTTCTGCTTCAAAATTACCACTATTCTTCTGGGTTGTAGCAATTGCAACTGCATGTTATACTCAGAATCGTTCTCTCATCATCCCTAGACATGAAAAGACACCTTACCACATCATCAATGGCAAGAAACCTACTGTTAAATTGTTTTACGTATTTGGATCTTTATGCTACATTCTTAAAGACGGTGAGAATCTTGACAAGATGAAAGAAAAAGGTGATGCATGTATTTTTGTGGGGTATGCTACATTGTCGAAAGGATATCGAGTTTACAACAAGAGAACAAGGATTATTGTCGAAAGAATTCATGTGAACTTTGATGAATTGCCACAAATGGTACTTGATCACAACAGCTCAAGTCCTGCACCTCAATGTCCAGCGATGGCACCTACACAAAACAGTGTACGTCCCGTGCAAGAATGTCAAGAAAATATTCCTACAGCAGACTCGACGGATAAGACAAAAATGAATGAGTTGGTTGATTTATATGATCCAATGTTTGATGAATATTACTATGGAAACAATCAAGTTGTGTCAAAGCCTTCCGTTGTCAATACTGCTGATGCACACGAACAAAGTCAACAAGACACAACTGTATCTACTTCAGCAACCGTTGGTCAAAAGATAATTCCATTGGATACTCAACAAACTAAAGAAACTGTCATACAACCAACATCACCAACCGTCAATGCTGCAGGAGAAAACAATGATCAAGCAGTCGATGCACAGTCTGACGAAAAAGAATTTATCAACCCATTCGGTACATCGGTACGCGAAGTCGGAGAATCTTCTACTCAACATGTTGATCCGTCAAACATGCACACATTCTATCAACGATATCCATCCACTCACCATTGGACTCGTGATCACCCCTTGGTACAAGTTATTGGAAATCCTTCACAACCGGTTCGAACATGCAGACAACTCGAAACCGATGGTGATGTATGTATGTATGCACTCACCGTGAGTTTTTCTGTACCTACAAACATCAAACAAGCCATGACTGATCATGCGTGGATTGAATCAATGCAAGACGAACTTCATCAATTTGAAAGACTTGGAGTATGGGAACTTGTCGACAGACCATATGGAACATCGATTCTCGATTTTAAATGGATCTGGAAAAACAAATTGGATGAAGAATAAACAATCATCAAAACAAATCTCATCTTGTGGTTAAGGGATACCGTCAACAAGAAGGAATAGATTTCGATGAATCATTCGCTCCAGTTGCTCGTTTGGAAGCAGTCAGGATATTCCTTGCTTATGCTGCACATAAGGGCTTCACGATTTATCAGATGGACGTTAAAACTGTTTTTCTCAACGATCATTTGAAGGAAGAAGTATATGTGAATCAGCCGGAAGGATTCATTGATCCTCATCATCCTGACAAAGTCTACCGTCTCAAGAAGGCTGTATATGGACTTAACAAGCTCCAAGGGCGTGGTACGAAGAACTATCAAACTTCTTGGTTTCCAAAGGATTCTCCAAAGGTTCTATTGATTCTACTCTCTTTATTAACAAATATGGGGATGACATATTGCTGGTGCAGGTTTATGTTGATGACATTATTTTTGGTTCTACGAACCCAAAACTTTCGAAACGTTTTGAAAAATTAAGGCACAGCAGATTTGAAATGTCAATGATGGGGGAGCCAAAATTCTTTTTAGGCCTCCAGATTAATCAATCACCACGTGGTATCTTTATTAACCAAGCTAAGTATACTCAAGAGATACTTCAAAAGCATGGTATGACCTCATGTGCTCGCGTTGGTACACCTTTGTCGACCTCATCCCTAGACGCTGACTTGTACTCACCTCCCGTAGATCAAACGCGATATCGTAGTATGATCGGGTCTCTCATGTACCTTACAGCCAATAGGCCTGATATTCATCATGCCACATGTTATTGTGCACGATATCAAGCCAGACATACTGAAAAGCACCTCAAGGAGGTTAAACGGATCTTTTGGTACCTTAAGAATACCATTCACCTGAGACTCTGGTATCCGAAGGAAATCGATTTTCATCTAATAGCTTTTTCAAATTCTGATCATGCAGGTTGCCTTGATACTAGAAAGAGTACTTCTGGTGGCGTACAATTTCTTGAGGAAGACAAGCTCGTGAGCTGGTCGTCAAAGAAGAAGGATTGCACCTCGCTGTCATCCGCAGAAGCAAAGTATGTGTCTCTATCCGCGTGTTGTGCTCAAGTCCTTTGGATGAGAACTCAACTCACGGATTATGGCTTCCAGTTTGATAAAGTACCTATGTATTGTGACTCAAAGTCGACCATAGCCATCTCTTACAATCCGGTTCAACACTCCCGCACCAAGCACATCGACGTTCAATATCACTTCATCAAGGAACAAGTGGAGCATGATATTGTGGAATTATACTTTGTCAGAACTGAGTACCAGCTGGCAGACTTGTTTACAAAAGCTCTATCGCAAGATAGGTTTGTGTATCTTGTTGGCCGTCTTGGCATGAAGTATATGACTCCAGATGACTTGAAGGTTCTGGCAAATGAAGCTGCTTGATATTCTCTCATAATGACTTCTAAGCGCATCACAACTTAGGACTCGGATCTCAAATAAGGAAAGTTTATCACGGGCGATAACTTATCCTTCTCAACGAGAAATTAATATTTCTCGGTCATGAGCTTCTCATAAAACATTCCAAGTTTTTAAGTTCATCAAAAATGATTTCTAAGTAAATGTCAACTTAGAACTCGTACTTTACCTTAAGGAAAGTTTATCACGGATGATAACTTATCCTTCACAACGAGAAATTAATTTTTCTCGGTCATGAGTTAGTCACAAAACAATCAAAGTTTTGAGCTCATGAAAAACGGACCCGAAAGGGAAGTGTACGTTTCAGTGTGTTTTCCCTAAGCAATAGAAGAGAATTCTTCTATCATGATTATTTTAAAACCATTGAACACAATTTTTCAATAATTTCTCAAAAGGTTTTTCTAAATCGTTCAAAATTGTGTGTTCAACACTCCCTTCCTCATAAAGTGGTTTTTATATCTTAAAAATGTCATATGTTATTTTGATCAATTTTTGAGGGGGAGCGTTTTAAAAATCAAGCCTTTATTGTTGTTGGGTACATCTCATAAATTGTCATATTTTATGTATCCAACACATTCCGAAAATGATATTAAATCTGTCATATGTTATATATTATATCGGAAAAGGCATCTCAACTCCGTACCTCAACATATTTTATGGTGTCGTTTTTCCAAAATATTGTCAAATTTTGTTTCATGACACACATATATTGTTGAGGGGGAGTAACCCGACTATAATGTTCCATGATTCTTGCGTGCACACATGTTTCTCTCCCAACAATTTTTAGCAACTATCATATTTTAATCAATTGGTAGCTCTAATATTAAATTTTTATATCAGAGATAGGGGAGAAAATGTGATTAAACTGTGATATATCGTAACATTCGATTTTAAAGACTCAAGTGCAACTCTTCTCTTAACATGCTAAACTATTTCAAATATTGATGCATGTGTGTAGGGGGAGTATTTTGGAAATGTAAAACTTTCAAAGTGTTAAAAGTTTTGATTTTTATTTAGCACATTAATGGTTTTCAATGGTTTTATGGCTACGATCCATACCCTAACAACCTACTATCCACGACGGAATGTTGGAGTCAAAAGGTGGTTTAGGATACAAAACTAATTCCTATGATCCAACCAGAACCGGAGGGATCTACCCAGGACATCCCATAGCTAGAAATAGTTGTCCTTAGGAAAGATGGAGTTGAATGAAGCTGAATGCGGACTAATTACTTAAGCTAGCACTGGAACAATCACAACAAGGTGCTATTGATGACGTATTGGCAAGCATTGAAGGAGTTGAATATTCTATGCAACTTAGGCAGAAACCGGGTCAATACATCTATTGAAGACAAACATCATGGACCCAGTGATACAATGCACAACCCTTCCCCAGCCATTCAAGTTTCTCTAAAAAGAAACTTGTCTTATTGTCACGGATATCAACACGTATCTATTGACTTTCTCACTCTGAGTTAGTTAATATTGAAAAGGTGGAAGTATGCTCCAACCTCCGATTACAAAAAATGCACTTATTGAGTCTAGAGACAAAAAGAGATCAATCTATCATCTCATTAGGAAACAATCGAGCCCTACACATTATCCTTGTGATATTTCCAGAACATCTGAGTGATACGTTGATAGGTGTGAAAACACCCATCTTTTCTACCACTTAATTACAATAATAACCGAGCCAAAACGTGTATTTTATGTCTTCTATGTCGGAATTATGCGTGGTTTGTGTTTTTGTTGTGATTTAGGACGAAATTGTGAAAAGTAGAGAAAACACGGCATTTACGGGCTTTTATTGAAGAAAAAGATGAAAGATGAAGTCGAGAAGTCAAGAGTGGAATAAGAACGGAAGTCCAAGACCAATTCTGAAGATTTATCGAAGAAAAAGTCGAAAGACGGAAGTTTACCAAAAGCCGAAGAACTCGAGTCTTATTTATTGAAGAATTAAAAGACGAGTTTAAAGAAATCCCGTGCCATAAGTCATTAAAGTCCAAGATTAAAGAAGATTCAAAGGCTTAAGGACTAATGGTGCAATTAACAAAGAGATTAAGAAGGAAGGGCCTAATTGCAATTAAGAGAAAATGAAGGAGGGGAGGAAGCTTCCTAATCCTCCCCTATATAGATTAGATCATTATCATTTTAATTCTTGTTGGCTAAGGTGACAATTAGTCCTCCACCTTTTAATTACTTGTCATTTACTTTTCATGTCAAATTTAAATACTTGTCTTACACTTTTAATACCTTTTAATTCCAAGTAAGTGTTTTTAATTTTGTTGCTTTAATCTTTATTTACATTTGATCAAGTTTCTTTTCATCATTCTCCTTCTACTTTTCTTCTTTTTGGTTCGGCTTAATTTCGGATTAAGCTAGCTTTTGCTTAATCCATTTGCTTATTTGATTAAAGGTTTTGTCTTTTCTTTTCTTTTTAAGTTTTCATACGAAATAGCCATAAGTTTGACAATCTTATGTGCTTATTTGGTATTTAGCTTAATTGATTTCAAGTTTTCTTAAAAGTTTTACTTTTTAAGCTTTAATTTCATTAAGTTTCGTCTTTTAAATTTTGAAAGGTTTTAACTTTTTAGCTTATTGTCTCGTTTTGTTTCCATTTCATTCTAGTTCTTTGTTACTGCTCATTAGAATTAGCTTATTTGGATTTGAGCTTATTACGAATTTGCATTCCATCGGAAAGTAAGGGTTCCTACACATTGCGACGGGTGCATTCTCCACATTCTGATCGTGACAGGTTTGGGCTAAGGTTTGCATTCCGATCCGGGATTGCGATAGAGTGAATTCCCCCCTTATTCTGTTCAAGATTCCGATCGCACATTGCGATCGGGATTGCGACGGCTCTTAAGGCTTTACTTAGTCGAAGTGCTGCCCAATTTTCCCCAACAACATTCCGATAGATTTGTACATTCCGACAGGTTGCACCTTTCTATTCTGATAGCTCATTCCGATCAGGATTGCGATCTGACGCATTGCGATCTGACGCATTGCGATCTGAGGTTGTTTGGGTATTCCGATCTGAAAGGTGACATATTCCGATCGGGTTTTCCGATCGACATTCCGACATGAAAGGTTAGAACATTCCGACGAGGTTTGATCGGAATATATTCCGACGGTGAGCTTGTTTTGTATTTTGTCTTGTTGAATTTTTAAGTTCTCAATTTAATACTTTGTCTAATTTCAATTTTCGTCACGTTTTTATTTTAACTCGTTTAATCAATTTACTTTCCGTCACGTTTTTAAATATTTGTATCCTTTACTTTTAATTAGACTTAGATTTAATTTCTCGCCTTTTAAATTAACGCCATTTTATTTTCACGCCCTTTTAATTTTAACGCTATTTTACTTTAACGTCATTTACATTAATTGTTTCGCACTTTTTAATATACTACAACGACACAACTATTTGTTTTCACCAAAGAACAGCAGAGTCACACATAGAACCTAGATCAATTCGATTAGACACACATCAAAAATATATGTATCATACATTCACAATGAAGATGGAAATCCTGCTTGAGTCAACATCAAACAAGCTCATGGTAGGTAACTTGTGCGATGCTACACGAATCAAACTTGTGAGAACTGGAATGCAACTAAGTTTAAATTATTAAATGATTAAAACTTGATTCCATGTCTCTTCATAAAATCTATGTGATCTTGCTGGAACATTCAGAGTGACACTCTTTAGTGTTCACAGTGACGAATGGAAATCCTTCCAGTGTCAACCTCAAACAACACCGCGGTAGGTAACTAGCAAGATTCTTTATGATCGAGCTTGTGACAAACTGGAAAGCAACAATGGTGCAATTCTTATAGAATCAAACTTTTTCTAGGAATTCTAAATTGACGACTCTAATCAGACGGATAGTTTATCCTTATGATTCACTCTTTACGTTCGTAGTCTGCTTTGAGACGGTCGAGTAAAGAGAACTGGCTACTACCGTCGGGAAACCCTGTCAAGGAGGTTCTTTCTCGAATCTACCCGATCACAGGTACGGTATCGAATACCATCTAACGGTCTTCACCGACCGGAGGTAAAACGCTACCGAATTAGGATGAATGTTCAAAGCCATTTTATCCGTGTCTATATATGTCAAGAAGGTGGCGTAGGTGTGTACTAACCGAAGTCGTCTTCACATGTTCATACTAAAAGTTAAAGTCTTCCGCAACTCTGATGGTTATTTGAAGGACTAACTACAACTGTTGATACGAAAGTTGGATGGACCTAGTTGAACCCGAATTAGGCTTAATTAGGGGTCTTGTGGGTTCTGACTCTTGCACCAAGTGAATCTTGTTTAAGGACCCTGCACACTAAGAACAAACACCGTTAGGCTTACCGTGGGCGCTAGTCCAACGATTAGACTTCAGCGTGAGAGTAAGTAATCGGTTTGGATATGTGAGGGTTTAGAGTATTGTGTGTATCGTACCTTTGTGGAACCTTGGGGGTTCCTTTTATACCCGAGAGAGTCCTGGCTGGGCTCTCCTACTCTTGCGGCCTAAGGAAGAGATAATGACCCAGAATAGCTTGATCTTTATTGTATAACCAAGGTAAATGTATATCTCTTACCCTTAGGAGAATATATCTATAAGATAGATTATATTCTGTCTTTATCCTGTCGCGTTGCGACGAGAACTTGACTAAGTAACCATCCGTCGTGCGCCAACGATTTATTGGGCCTCCTGGGCCTTGCGCATGCTGCGCAGTAACAATCTATACCCAATGAATATGGGTAGTACGCATAGGTCGGGTCATACAACCGCAATAGGGACTATACGTCAACATGTCCCCCCAGTCTAGTGGTCGCAGGTTCTGACTGCGACTACTAGACTATTATCCTGCCAAGTGGTCTATCGCAGCGTTTCAAAAAAATAGAGGAACCCTAGAAGTTTTAAATTCTCCAGCCAAGGACTCATGCATCCCCCCTTTTCATCTAACCCCTCAAAAACCGAGAAAAGCATATCCCAAGTCATTCCACCCCTTAATCTTCCACCGTTTGATAATGATAGAGGAATACACGTGGCACAGATCCCCTCAATCGAAACAGTAAATCGAGTGCCTATATATGTATCACCACCGCTTCCCGACTGTTCAATTCCAACAGTAAGAACCTCCATTGCCAAGCTATTGTTTAATCTACCATTTGAAGCAAGAAACGCCAAAGGTAATTTCCTACGAGTCCTTTATCGCTCCGTTATACATACACAACCATGGTTAGGCAACTATCTGAGATTACGTCCACTATGACTATCGAACAGTTAGACCGGTTCACGTCAGACTATTACATCCCTGATTACTTGCACCCCGAACTACCAAACCCTCACCACAACATTAGGCAGGCGCCCGAGGGAAAAATAGGAATTTACACCAGGTTCTTTGACTACGCTAACCACCGAATTCCTATGTCACGCTTCCTTATTAGCGTCCTTACACACTACGAGATCCATGTATCGTAATTACACTATATTGGAGCGGCAAAAATATCTAACTTTGAGGTTAGCTGTCGCACCCTAGACATAGAACCAACTGTGAGCCTATTCCATGTTTTCTACCAACGTCTCTTGTCGAACGGATGGGTTTCGTTTGCGAAGCGAAATGGTGGTCTCCAATGTTACGTCGAGAAGGTTGACTCACTAAGGAGCTGGAATGATTCCTTCTTCTGGATTGACGAATCCGCCTACCCACTCCAATACCCATTCCTGACCCCTGGAACGTTGAGAAAAAACCCAATGCATGGCCCCACCACGTATAGCGCCACATATGCTGACATCCTAAACAACAATCGCATTCCCATTCAGGCCTATCCTAAAGCCCTGTTGTACATTTTGGGACTGATTCGCGCAATCATATGTGGTGAACACGAAGTTCCTTTCTTTCGTGATCGTCATGGCCAGGGTTAGTGGTCCCCTCAACGTTCTTCTTAACATTTTTTAAGTATTCCTCCCTTTGAACTATCTAACAAAATTCTTTGCTTGGCCACAATGTTTGATGCAGTGATGGACATTCTTGATCTTGTTCGCGAGAGCTTTCCATAAGATCTCAACGTTTTTGCGCGCCCTCTGAGAGAGAATGAAGAGTCGCTATGGGTTCGCGCTGAGAGGAATACAATGGAGCTTGATGTTGGAGAAGGATTGGCTACCCATGCGTAGGAAGATATGGGCATGGGACAATAACAACAACATCAACAACAAAAACAACAACAACAACAACCACCACACCAGGAGGAAAGTCCTTCCTTATCAGAGTTCAATTTCTCTAAAAATGCTAAAATCTGTGCGGAGCAGTTTGAGAAGGAAGAGGAAGTGGCTATCAGTCTATCCCGCAAGAGGCAGAGGAGTTCCCCTTCTACTTCTCGGAAGTCCGCTCGCACAGAGGGCGAACCGTCCCACGCAGCCACCACAGGGCCATAAGAAGAGACCCCCGCAGGGTACCCTTCCAAAGAGGACACCGGTGACAACTTCGATGGGACTCCCCCACAAACTTCTCCTGCCACCGTCAAGTTAAGATAAGGCTTGTGAAATATATCCCCCATATGTAACAGGTCATCATGCCGTCTATATATAGCTAACTTTCTCATTTTCGTTATACAGTTTTGGCCAGGAGAACCCATCTCCCGCAGATGTTGGCGCGAGTTCCCCCCGAAGGACACATCTGCAGCAGGGGGAAGCGCGCATATGGATGACCCCACATTTGGCCCAGAGTGGAATCTACCATGATCCTATGATCTGGCCAATGCGTTCGACTGCGCGAGCTTCCTTGACAACATTGTGCCCCCCGGGCGAGCGAGTGTTGTCCTAGGGTATGATGATGCTACACTGGCCGATGAGGTAAGCTTCGTGGCATTATAGAACGTGACGCTACTTTCCTAGAGTGAGAAAAAGATTCATTGAGTTGTCTGCCCAAGTTAAAGCCTCTGAAGAAGAACTTGTCAGAGCTGGTGAAAAGAAAGCCAAAGCCCTTCATGATGTACAAGAAAAATTTGCTGAAGAAGTGGAGAGAGGTAAGCAAGATGCTGCTACAATCTTTATGCTGACTGAAGAGAGAAATAGCCTTGCTACCACTCCAATGAGGATGCAATGAATACTTTTGAAGTGTATAGAGATCAGTTGTTTGCTACTGTAGATTCATTGGGTGCACAAGTGAAGGATGTTATGGGAGATCTTGCAGATCAGCTAAGGCGCCTAAGTGTTGAGTACGACGAGGATCTATACCCGCGCCTTATGCGTGAGGTGGCAGAAAAGCATTGGTTGGTGCACCGTGGCCTTCGCCTAGCGGCGATGGGTGCTCTCGAGGACCAGACTCTACGGGCCACCTTTGCCCAATCCATCATAGCCGTGATTAATGAGGGCACCTCCGCTGGTCTGGAGATGGCCCCCAAAGATGACCCGCTGAAGACGGAATTAAAGGATATGGAATTTTATGATCCTTCTACGAAGGCCAAGACTACCGCTGCTATGGGAAAGATGAAGGTATGTTCCATTCCGTCTTTTGGTCTAGGTAGTGATAATGTGGAGCTTCCCCTAGAGACAGTGATGGAGGGGTTAACCTTAGCCCGCCACAAGTGTGAGGGCGTCGAGACCCAACCTGACTACTATCTGAAGCCTTCTAAGGAGCAGCTTACAGTCCCAGTATTTGCCCATCCTCATGACGTGGATAACCCCTTTCATATCGCGAAGGAGATCCCTCTGTCCGAAGTCCTTACAACGCATGCTAGTTGTGCTGCAGCCAAAAGAGTCGCGATGGGATTAGAGGCATCATCTTCTGTTGGTGCTGCCCACCTGGCCGGCATGGCCTCTGTGCTTCCATTGCCTATGCTGGAGAGGGACGCGCGGCTACTGGAGCTGATGGAAAAAAATATGAAGGAGCATCGGGAAGCCGCCTATCGCCCACTTGTCTTGAAGCTAAAGAAATCTTCTTCTGATTCTAATCTTTTATCAAACATGTCTTGTGATATTTGAACAATTTTTTATCTGATACTTGTATGTGCGTGTGTTCGCACTTCACTTTGTAATAACTTCAACATTTTTTATATGTTTAAGCTTTTGATCCGTGCTTCAAGTTTGTAACACGGTATTGTTTGATTTATGAAATTAATATAATTGCATAAATGGTCCTTGTGGGTGAGGCAAACTCATTACGTGCGGTATACCGCTACTACTATAGGGACGGCCAGGGGAGGCTGGCCTGTTGTTAAGTGTGCACAAGTGTGTCTTCATTCAGCGCAACATGATTATGCTGGCTGTAAAAAAAACTTGCTACAATGTCATGAATAGCAAGGGGTCTAACAAGGATACATGATCTGTGGCCGATGGGGTTGCATCCCTCTTACACGATAAGTCTAATTAGTAGGTTAGACCATTTCCTCTTATTTCTCCTAGAAACGTTGTGTACGCATACGCTAGTAGGCATGAGGTAATTTATACAAATTGTATATAAAAAATGTTTTGAGAACGTGTCGTGGAACTAGCTAGGGACCATGACTTTTATTAATACTTGCAAGACTTTGAGTACATGATAAATAAAATGAAAAAAGAAAAAAAATACACGTGTTAAAGGTAGCACTTTTTCAAGTGACAAATATTCCAAGTCCTTCGTAAGTCACGACCTTCCATGTCGCGTAGCCGGTACGCACCATCTCCCAAAGCTTCTGTCACCATGTAAGGCCCCTCCCATTTGAGTCTAACTTTGCCTGTATTCTCTGCGCGGCTTGCTGCGTTTGCGCGGTAGACAAAGTCTCCTGGTATAAACGAAGTTTTTCGCACCCTAGCGTCGTAGTAGGCCTTCATTTTTTATTTTGCTTTAGCTTCATTGATCGCTGCCAACTCTCGTCTTTCATCAGTTATGTCCAAGTTCAAACGCAAGTCATCGTTGTTTGTAATCATGTCGACCTATGCTGTGCGGAGCGTTGGCAATCCTATCTCCGCTGGGATGACCGCCTCTATCCCGTATGTTAGGGCGAAGGGGGTATCTCTTGTTGTGGTTTTTATCATGGTGCAGTGCGCTCATAGCACGTGTGATAATTCATCAACCCATTTCTTGTTCTCTTCTCCCAGTCGTGCTCTACGATCTGTTCCCGATTTTATGTTTTGGTGTGAAAGGGAAAGGTTTGGAGTGATAGTAGAAAAAGTTTGTATTCCTGAGATTATTCTGGAGAGGAGAGGGAAGTAAAGGATAGTAAATTACACTCAATTTACTCTCCTAATCTTCTTCCCAAATCGGAGTGTAAAGGAGTGAAGTTCATTTTTAGCCTTATTCTTGCTTACACCCTCCTCTTTTCTTTCCAACTCAGAAACACACAATAAAAAACTTATTTCTTCTTCCTCTCCTCTTTACTTATTTCCATTTTCCCTCTCTATCCCTTTTCCTCTCTTTTTATACTCGGGAACAGAGTGTTAATGTCGTCTCCCAGGCTCATGTTCGCTCTTTCCACTGACCCGTTAGATTGTGGATGGGCTACTGATGCGAATCGATGTCTTATGTTGTTTTTCGCACACCAGTCTTTGAATGGGTTCTCCCCGAATTGTTTTCCATTTTCAAAGATAATTTCCCCAGATAGCCCAAAGCGACATACTATATTATCCTAAACGAACATTTTCACCTGGTTGCCAGTTATTGTTTCTACCGCTTTGGCCTCAATCCACATTGTGAAGTAGTCCATTGCCACTATTAGAAACTTAATTCCTCCGGCTGCCACCAGAAATGGGCCTGCGATATCGATTCCCCATTTATAAAATGGCCAAGGAGAGGTAATGGGTGTTAGCTCTTCCTGGGGGAGGCGCGACACTGGTCTATGCACTTGGCTGTCGTTACACTTTAAGATGAGCGTCCTTGCATCCGAATGCATTGTTGGCCAGTAATATCCGCTGCGGAGTGCTTTTTCCACCACCGACCTGGGTCCCGCGTGTATGCCGCAGCATCCCTCGTGTATCTACCTGATGAATTATTGCGCCTGCTGCGGTCCTACACATCGTAGCCATGGTTGGAGGAACGATCGTTTACAAAGGACCCCGTTCCTAACTTCAAATTGTCTCGAGCACCTGCGTATTCATCGCGCCTCAGTTTCGTCCGATGGGAGTATCCTATTTGTCAAGTATTCAATGATCGGCGTTATCCACGTAGTACCTTCTTCTTCCACAACCATTGCTACTTCCTCCTCCCTTATGGATTTTTCTTTGAGGATTTCTACCAACACCTGTTTGGATAAGTGTGCGAAGCTGGTGGATGCTATCTTACTGAGGGCGTCCGCTTTTTGTTCTCCCCTCTTGGTACTTGTCGTATCAGAAACTTATTGAAGCCCTCGATTAATGACTTAGCTTTTTGTATGTATAGTATCATATTTTATTCCTTGGATTCGTACTCGCCAAGTATATGATTTGCTACCAAGCGGGAATCCACGTTTGCCTCGAGATTGCGCACAACCATACGGGATGCGATTCGTAGGCCCGTGATAGGTGTGTAAACACCCATCCTTTTACCACTTAATTCGGGCTAAAACGAGACCAAAACACGTATTTAATATCATTTGTTTGGAATTATGCGTGGTTTTTGTGTTTATTGTGTTTTCAGAGGCAGCCGGATAAATATTGAAGAAAACATGGGATTGCACGGGTTTTACTGAAGAAAAGGACTCAAGATAAAGTCTATTGTCCAAGAGATGCAAAAGATTTGAAGTCGCTGGGCCTATTCGAAGATTTATCGAAGAAAAGGACCAAAGATGGAAGATTTATATAAGTCGAAGAAACTCAAGTCTATTAAACGAAGAAATTAAAAGACGAGTTGAATTTAATCGACGACAAATCCCGAATCAGAATCGAAAACGGAAACTTTTCTGAAAAGACGAAAAGACAAGAAGAACGGGAGAGAGAGCCCACTCACCAACCAAAGGAAACACCTATAAATAGGCCATCCCATACACATTTTAGAGCAAGCTAGTTTTTCTTTCTTCCTCCCTTTTCTTTCCTCCTGGTTCGTAGAACACCATCACCACTAGGGTGATTGGTGATTTTTATTGTTAGTTCTTTGATCTTGTAATTTTAATCCTTGTTTCATCTTGTCAAAACATTAATCATTCAATACCAAGTTCTTGTTTAATCTTTCATTTCATCTTATTCATCATCATTTTTATCTCCAAGTTCTTAAGTTTTATTTTTCTTGATTTGATCTTCAAAAGTTGTTTGGATTTGTGTTTTTATTGATGGGATTTGTTGCTTATAATGTCTAAATGATTTGTGTTTAATTTGGTAAAATCTTTTTAAGTGTTTGATTTGATTTTGATTAAAAACCTGTGTTCCGTGTTCTTCGTTACTGTTTCTGTATCTGGGTTTCCAAAGTTCCGAACCAAGACAAAAAGTTCCGAATGAAGGCTTCATTCGGAAACTTCCGAACCAAGCACTAAGTTCCGGATCAGTGACTTCCGGATCAGCAACTTCCGAATCAACCTTCATCCGGAAGGTTCCGAATCAAACCATAAGTTCCGAACCAGTTCTTCATTCGGAAGTTTAAAACTTCCGAACCAGTGAGTTCCGGACGAAACAAAAGTTCCGAATCAGCTCAGACTTCCGAATCAAGGAGAAGTTCCGAATCAACCTTTTCATTCGGAAAGTTCCGAATCAGCAACTTCCGACCCAGCAAGTTCCGAATGAACATTCATTCGGAAAGTTCCGGATGAGTGAATAGTATCTCCCGAATCAGATTATTTTTGGGTATTTTAAAGATTACTGTTTTACTGTTGATGTTTTACTATTTCTCTGCTCATGTTTCATAATTTACATGTTAACTTTAATTTTAATTTGAACTTTAAATTTTCAACCAAGTTTTTGTTAATCATAATTAAAGTAATTGTCTTTGATTTAAAGTTTCATTTCCATTTATTATTAGAATAGAAAACCAAACCCCTTTATTTAGTAACCAAGAACAATCATTCCACTTAAGGCCTAGATCAATTCGAGAGGATATCGAGAGACTTATCTGAACCCATACTAAATCAGTGTATCAAATGGCGCCGCTGCCGGCTCTTCTCGTTAAGATCAAAAGTTTTTTGTGAGAAATTGGATTTTGGGATCCGTTCCCCGTGAACGTTACTTTTTCAAAAATATTCAAAAACACTAAAAAATATAAAATTTTCAAAAAATCCTAAAAATTAAAAAACCAATAAAAACCAAAAATATTTTTGTTTTGTTTGTTCGTTCTTTTGCAGGTGTATGCGCACTCGATCCACGTCTTATCAAGAGCCCGAGCCTCTCGATAACTTAGACATGGCTGGTGTCCAAAACAACCATAACATACCACCTCCGAACAACAATAATAACAACAACAATCCGCCTTTCAACAACATGAATAACAACAACAATGAGCACCTTCCGGATAATCGCCCAATGATTGAATTGCTGCAAGCTCATGTTGATGGCAACACGGATCCAATTGTCATTCCTCCAATTGCCGCCAACAATTTCGAGCTCAAGTCAGGCTTTATCCAGATGGTCTCAGCTCAATCGTTCTTGGGACGCACCATTGATGACCCACACGACCATATCAAGAGATTTCTACAACTCACCAACACGGTCAAGTTCAATGGAGTTTCGCAAGAAGTGATAAGGTTACAACTTTTTCCCTTTTCTTTAGAGGGACAAGCCCGGCATTGGCTTGCTAAGGAACCGCCACAGAGTATTCTCTCGTGGACGGATTTGGAAACAAAGTTTATCAACTACTTTTTTCCACCCTCTCGTACTACCGCTTTGCGGAATGAGATTATAAACTTTGAACAAAAGTACGATGAGTCATTCAGTGAATCTTGGGATCGTTTTAAAGATCTTTTAAGAAAATGCCCACAACATGGTTTTACCAAAGTTCATCAAATAAATACTTTTTACAATGGTTTAAGCATGAGTGACCAAGATTCACTGAATAGTGCCTCAGGGGGTAATTTATTGGCTAAGACGTCCAATGCTGCTTGGGATATCATTGAGAACAAGTCTCGTGTGCAAACCAAGAGCGTTAGGACCAATGTTGCTAGTGCTAGCACTAATGACAGCGACAAGCGATTAGACAAAATCACCACGCTTCTTGAATCGCTTGTCACCCACACCGTCAGCAACAACAACAGCAACAACGCCAAAAACGCACAAGTGAATGCTGTCAGCCAACCTTGTGAGATATGCGGTGGTCCCCACTCCTACACAACTTGTACCGCCACCCAAGATTACCCTGCTGAGAATGTGAATGCGGCATATGGCACCTACCAACAACCTGCTTATCAAGCTAGACCTCAAGGTGACCGTAACTTGCTTAGCTACCGCAGCAACAACTATCTTTCACCACCTGGCTTTCCTTCTACCAACCCAAACCAACAATAAAACCTTAACCGCCCTCCTCAACAACAACAACAACCTCGACAACCATACGTTCCACCTCACAAGCAGCAACAACCGCCTCAACGTAACAATCAAATCTACCAACAACCTGCTTACCAACCACCTGCATACAATGCTCCTTCCAACCAAACCACCACTGCACTACACCAAGAGGTCGCCACCTATATGAGGACCAATGATGTGATAGTGGGAAATCTCCAAGAAGAAGTGCGCAACTTGAAGGCAGATCTGGTCAAGCAAGGAAATGATTTGCGAGCTGATATGAGAAACACGTTGGATAGCCAGACTAATGATCTGAGGAACATGATGGCTAGTTTTTTCCAAAGTAGTCAACCCTCTTCTTCGGGTACTCTTCCGAGTAACACCGTTGCGAACCCAAGAGGGGAGATGAAAGCAATCACTACTAGAAGTGGTAAAGGTACCAAGGAACCCGAGCTTCCTATACCGCCACCGGTGGTTGTGACTAAGGAGAACGAGTCACCTGCTCCCATTCCTCATCCTTCTCCTTCCCCAATTTCTCCACCTCTTCTTTCTACCCCTCCTCCACCCGTGGTTGTGAGTGATCCTATACTCCCAAAGCCTTCCTCTTCTTCCAATATACCTTATCCTTCTAGGTTGAGGAAAGAGAAGCAAAAGAGCAAGGATGATATTCAGGTTTCGAATTTCCTTAAAATGTTCAAACAACTGAATTTCAATATCTCCTTCGCTGAGGCTCTCGCTCACATGCCCAAATACGCCAAAATGTTTAAAGACCTTCTGAGCGACAAGGAAAAGCTCCTCGACATTGCCAACACCCAACTTAATGAGAACTGCTCCGCAGTGCTCTTAAGGAAATTACCAACCAAGCTTGGTGATCCGGGTCGTTTTCTTATCCCTTGCAATTTCCCGGGAGTAGAGAATTGCATGGCCCTAGCCGATCTAGGTGCCAGTATTAATCTCATGCCTCTAAGTGTTTGGAAGCAATTATCTCTCCCAGAGCTTGTCCCCACCAAGATGACTTTGGAATTGGCCAACCGTACGGTTGCTTATCCAGTGGGGATAGCCGAGGATGTCATCGTAGGAGTCGACAAATTCACATTCCCTGCTGATTTTGTTGTCGTCGACTACGAGATGGACCCCCGTGTGCCACTTATTGTTGGTCGTCCATTCTTGAGGACCGGTCGCACTCTCATTGATGTTGAAGCCGGAGAGCTTATCATGAGAGTGGGTGACGACAAAGTAGTTTTCAACATGGGAAAGTTGTCTAAACAGCCTTATTCATATGAGAGCGTTAATTGTATTGACGTTCTTGATGAGGCTTGTGAAGAACACTTTAATGATGCTTGCAAAAGTATTCCTACCTCTCTTCCCACTGTTGAGACCGTGTCCTCCATTGATTCATCGTTGTCTCTATTTGGAGATAGTGATTTATTCTGGAACAATCTTGAAGCTACCATGGGAGATGCGAATTTAGCTACTAATGATTCTCCCACCGAGGGGGATGAAGATATGAGTTTCTTTGACAATCTGCTCACCGAAGACAATCCTTCGCCTCCATCTCCCACGGTCATTGCTATCGATACTCCGACGTTGAAAACGCCTTCCGTCGAAAATCCTCCGGATTTGGAACTTAAGGAGTTGCCGCCACATCTCGAGTACGTGTTCCTTGACGACAACAAGAAGTCGCCCGTCATTATTGCAAAGGATTTGAAAGATGAAGAGAAGACTCGCCTCGTTGCTGTATTGAAAGCTCACAAGAAGGCTATTGCGTGGAAAATCTCGGATATTCGTGGAATTGATCCTCACTTCTGCACGCATAAAATTCTCATGGAGGACGACTATAAGCCCACTATTCAAAGCCAACGAAGGGTGAATCCAAAAATCCATGAAGTCATCAAAACAGAGGTTATCAAACTTCTTGATGCGGGTATGATTTACCCTATTTCGGATTCACCGTGGGTTAGTCCAATCCATTGTGTGCCCAAGAAGGGCGGAATAACCGTTGTTCCCAATGAACACAACGAGTTGATTCCCACTCGTCTCGTTACTGGGTGGAGAGTTTGTATAGACTACCGCAAACTCAATGATGCCACGAGAAAGGATCATTTCCCTCTACCTTTCATGGACCAAATGCTTGAACGATTAGCCGGTAATGAATATTACTGCTTTTTGGATGGTTTCTCGGGTTATTTTCAAATACCCATCGATCCCCAAGATCAAGAGAAAACTACATTCACTTGTCCCTACGGCACTTTCGCTTACAAAAGAATGCCTTTTGGCTTATGTAACGCACCCGGGACTTTCCAAAGGTGTATGTTAGCTATCTTCCATGACATGGTTGAACAAACCATGGAAGTCTTCATGGATGATTTCTCGGTCTTCGGGGATTCTTTCTCTGCTTGCCTTGCCAATTTAGAACGTATGCTAAAGAGGTGCGAAGACACTCGCCTTGTTCTAAATTGGGAAAAATGCCATTTTATGGTAAAAGAAGGCGTCGTGCTTGGACATAAGATTTCGAAAGCCGGTCTTGAAGTAGACCGTGCTAAAGTTGATGTTATAGCAAAGTTGCCTCCACCTTCCACTGTGAAGGGTGTGAGAAGTTTCTTGGGTCATGCGGGCTTCTATCGTCGATTCATTAAAGACTTTTCTCAAATCGCTCGTCCGATGACCCACCTCTTGGAAAAAGATACTCCTTTTATCTTTTCCAAAGAGTGCCTTGATGCCTTCAACTCGCTTAAGGATAAGCTCACTAAGGCACCCGTCTTGGTTACCCCTAATTGGGAGCTTCCTTTTGAGTTGATGTGTGATGCTAGTGATTTTGCTATTGGAGCGGTTCTTGGACAAAGAGTGAACAAACACTTCCAACCGATCCATTACGCTAGCAAGACAATGACTGGGGCACAATTGCATTATACGACAACCGAAAAAGAGCTTTTAGCGGTTGTCTATGCTTTTGAAAAATTCCGCCCCTATCTTGTCCTTTCCACCACCATTGTGTACACTGATCATTCCGCGTTGAAGTACTTGTTGACAAAGCAAGATTCCAAACCAAGACTTCTTCGCTGGGTTTTGCTGCTCCAGGAATTTAAAATCGACATCCGCGATAAAAAAGGAGCAGAAAACCTAGCCGCGGACCATCTTAGTAGACTTGAGGATCCATACCAAGGGGATCATCCAACCAAAGAAATCAATGATTCTTTTCCCTTGGAGACCTTAATGTCTATAAACTCGAAGCCGAATGAAACCCCGTGGTTTGTGGACTTTGCAAACTACTTGGCGGGTGGAATTCTCAAGGAAGGGTTAACGTCCCAGCAAAAGAAGAAGTTCTTTACCGACATCAAGACTTACTTTTGGGACGACCCTTACCTATTCAAACAATGTGCTGATTTGATAATTCGCCGATGTGTTGATGGACCGGCAGCGTCGGACATCCTTGATGCTTGCCATAAAGGACCCACCGGTGGTCACTTTGGTCCCAATTACACTGCTAAGAAAGTGTTTGATTCGGGATTTTATTGGCCCTCCATATACCGTGACGCTCACGATATGGTCAAACGATGTGATGTTTGCCAAAAGCAAGGCAAAATCACACATAAAGACGAGATGCCTCAGAATTTCATTCAAGAGTGTGAAATCTTTGATGTTTGGGGTATCGACTTTATGGGGCCATTTCCTTCATCTAAAGGAAACAAATACATCCTTGTAGCCGTTGACTACGTTTCAAAGTGGGTTGAAGCCAAAGCTTTGCCTACTAATGACGCAAGGGTGGTTTGTAACTTTTTGAAAGCTCTATTCGCTCGCTTCGGTGTGCCTCGTGCCATTATTAGTGATCGTGGGACTCATTTTTGCAATGATCAATTTGCTCGAGTCATGGCTAAGTACGGTGTAAACCATCGTCTTTCCACAGCCTACCACCCACAAACTAATGGCCAGGCCGAAATATCCAACCGAGGTCTTAAGCGAATTCTTGAAAGGACCGTGGGAGAGCATCGTGCCTCATGGGCTGATAAATTGGATGATGCTTTGTGGGCTTTCCGTACTGCTTACAAGACCCCGATCGGCTGTACGCCTTATCGTCTTGTGTACGGGAAAGCGTGCCACCTCCCCATTGAGTTGGAGCACAAGGCTTATTGGGCCTTGAAGTGGGCCAATTTTGATATAAACAAAGCCGGTGACCTACGCAAAATCCAACTCAATGAGCTGAATGAACTTCGGAATGAGGCTTATGAAAATTCTTTGATCTATAAGGAACGAACTAAGCTCATTCACGACTCTAAGATCAAAAACCGAGAGTTCCATGTTGGAGACAAAGTCTTACTTTTTAACTCTCGGTTGAAAATCTTCTCGGGAAAGCTCAAATCTCGTTGGTCCGGCCCATTCACCATTGCCCAAATTTTTCCATATGGTACTCTCGAGCTTGCTCAACCTAATGGACCAAATTTTAAGGTGAATGGCCAACGAGTGAAGTTGTACTTTGGTGAGGACACCTCTAAGGAGGTGATTCCATCCCTCACCACGTTCCCCATGAACTAATTTTGGGTCGAGTCAGGCTCGTGACTCGGTTATCAAAAACAAGCGCTCCTCGGGAGGCAGCCCGAGTATCTATCCTTGCATGTTTTAATCCCCTAAGTGTAGGGGGGGACTTCTATATGTGTTTGCCTCTTTGTGGTGATGTGATTACAGGGATAAGTGCACTCTTGGAATCTTTGAAGAACCGTGCTCCCGTGTTTATCCGAAATCCGGTTCTACCTCTCAACTATCGTGATTCAATTTTCTTCATACTCACATTTGAAATTGATCACTTTAGTCGTCTCTTCCTTAACTTGAGTTAACCAACGTGAACAATGTCATAAGTGTAGGGGAAACTTTTCCCACATGCTTAAACATTGAGGACAATGTTTATCTTAAGTATAGGGGAGACTTCTATCGAAGTTTTAAGTGGACTTTTCCATGAAAATGCCTTCAATTAACCGGAAAATCCTATTTTTCAGCATTTTTCAAATTTTTTATTAACTTTGGCCATTTAGTCGTAATTTTTAAATTTTTATCGTTGCTTTCATATGTATATATCCCGCAATAAAGTCAAAAATATTAATAAAGTGGTGTAGCTAGTTTAGAAGTCTTTGATATATTAGGCCCGTTGCGTTTATTTTGACTCAACCCGAATGGACTTATCCAAGTTTATTCTAGCTAGTATCCTTAACCATGTAGACCTTAATTGGTTTATTAGGCTAAGTATCCACGAGTCTCATTACTTGAGATTTTAAATTGTGGAGGACGAGAAATGATAGAGTCAATTATAAGTCGGTATTCTTGCGCAAGCTCACTTGGTGTAATTATTTGCCTATTCTCCCATCACTTGCTAATAATTTATCTGCAATAAGTAAGGTCTTACGATTTGAAAAGTTACTTAGCTTCTAGCCCAAGATCGTTTAAAAGTTGCTCGGTAATGATAAGAGTTCATAGCCAAGGCATAACTTATGAAGCGGGGCGCGAAGATTGGCGAGTCCGAAAAGGCCCTAACAAGGCATGAGGATTCAAATTTTATTGCTGAAGATCCAAAGTGATGTGAAAAGCATTATTCCTGAAGTCAATATGAAGGATCAAGACTCACGACGAAAAGCAATCAACTCCCATAAAGATCATGGAGAAGTCTATCCGAAAAGACCCTAACAAGGTATGAGGATAAATAGATCCAAGTCCGAAAAGGAGGCGGATCGTTGTATCTCAAAATCCCAATTAGAGATTGAAGAAATAATCATGAAGTCGTGGTCAACAAAGTTGGAGTACCCCTCAAAAGTCTCCAAGCGAAGAAAACTCTATTATGATGAGAAGACCATTATCTCAAGAACGTCTCTCGAAGATATGAAGTATGAAGTACATGCCAAATATCGGCCCGAGAAAGGTCTCAAATCGTGAACCAAGTTATGCCAAGATATGAACTTTTTGATATCCCGAGAAGCAGTTTTAAGAGATTTTGTCCTTTAGCTAACTATTGATCAAATCGTCCTACTTTGCTTTCAGCCCTAATAAACTATCGAAATAAGTCCAAAAATGCATCTTCATGATCATTCTAAGACAAAAATAAAATATAAGAGATACACCTAGGAATAAGGGAGTTTAAGCATTTAATTAAGCCATGTGTGTAAGTGTTTGAATTGCTAACTTATAATAACAATGATCTCGTTTTTAAGCTTAGTTTGGGGAACGTGAAACTTGAGGGTGATAAATCTTCGCAGCACCAAAGCCCTAATGTAAGTCATCGATTTCTCTACAAGTTATTTCCATGTAGCTATTTTCACGTGAAAATGGTTTTCTATCCCTTTGTTATCTTTGAAGTTTTATTTCTTTAATTTTTGTTTAGTAGAATTTTAAATAAGGCCAAGGTTGATTAATTATGAGAAAAGTGTAAACTTGCTTTATCACCAAGCATTGCATGAGGGCATGGCAATGGTTAAGTGTAGGGGATTTGATAGGTGTGTAAACACCCATCCTTTTACCACTTAATTCGGGCTAAAACGAGACCAAAACACGTATTTAATATCATTTGTTTGGAATTATGCGTGGTTTTTGTGTTTATTGTGTTTTCAGAGGCAGCCGGATAAATATTGAAGAAAACATGGGATTGCACGGGTTTTACTGAAGAAAAGGACTCAAGATAAAGTCTATTGTCCAAGAGATGCAAAAGATTTGAAGTCGCTGGGCCTATTCGAAGATTTATCGAAGAAAAGGACCAAAGATGGAAGATTTATATAAGTCGAAGAAACTCAAGTCTATTAAACGAAGAAATTAAAAGACGAGTTGAATTTAATCGACGACAAATCCCGAATCAGAATCGAAAACGGAAACTTTTCTGAAAAGACGAAAAGACAAGAAGAACGGGAGAGAGAGCCCACTCACCAACCAAAGGAAACACCTATAAATAGGCCATCCCATACACATTTTAGAGCAAGCTAGTTTTTCTTTCTTCCTCCCTTTTCTTTCCTCCTGGTTCGTAGAACACCATCACCACTAGGGTGATTGGTGATTTTTATTGTTAGTTCTTTGATCTTGTAATTTTAATCCTTGTTTCATCTTGTCAAAACATTAATCATTCAATACCAAGTTCTTGTTTAATCTTTCATTTCATCTTATTCATCATCATTTTTATCTCCAAGTTCTTAAGTTTTATTTTTCTTGATTTGATCTTCAAAAGTTGTTTGGATTTGTGTTTTTATTGATGGGATTTGTTGCTTATAATGTCTAAATGATTTGTGTTTAATTTGGTAAAATCTTTTTAAGTGTTTGATTTGATTTTGATTAAAAACCTGTGTTCCGTGTTCTTCGTTACTGTTTCTGTATCTGGGTTTCCAAAGTTCCGAACCAAGACAAAAAGTTCCGAATGAAGGCTTCATTCGGAAACTTCCGAACCAAGCACTAAGTTCCGGATCAGTGACTTCCGGATCAGCAACTTCCGAATCAACCTTCATCCGGAAGGTTCCGAATCAAACCATAAGTTCCGAACCAGTTCTTCATTCGGAAGTTTAAAACTTCCGAACCAGTGACTTCCGGACGAAACAAAAGTTCCGAATCAGCTCAGACTTCCGAATCAAGGAGAAGTTCCGAATCAACCTTTTCATTCGGAAAGTTCCGAATCAGCAACTTCCGACCCAGCAAGTTCCGAATGAACATTCATTCGGAAAGTTCCGGATGAGTGAATAGTATCTCCCGAATCAGATTATTTTTGGGTATTTTAAAGATTACTGTTTTACTGTTGATGTTTTACTATTTCTCTGCTCATGTTTCACAATTTACATGTTAACTTTAATTTTAATTTGAACTTTAAATTTTCAACCAAGTTTTTGTTAATCATAATTAAAGTAATTGTCTTTGATTTAAAGTTTCATTTCCATTTATTATTAGAATAGAAAACCAAACCCCTTTATTTAGTAACCAAGAACAATCATTCCACTTAAGGCCTAGATCAATTCGAGAGGATATCGAGAGACTTATCTGAACCCATACTAAATCAGTGTATCAGCCCGCTATGAGTGCTTCATACTCTGCTTCGTTGTTTGTAGCTGTGAACTCGAAACGCAGTGCGTATGTAAATTATATACCTTCAGGGTTGGTGATAATAAGGCCTGCGCCAGATCCGTCTGTGTAGGAGGATCCATCTGTGAATAGGATCTATGGTTTTCGGTCGTCCTCCCCTTGTATGGATGTATGTTCACCTTCTTCAGGTTTTTCAATGATGAAATCTGCTAGAACCTGCCCTTTAACAGCGTTGCACGGTGCGTATGTGATGTTGTGTTCTCCTACTAGAACACTCTATTTCTGTAATCTGCTTGCGACGTCTGGTTTCGATATTACTTGCTTTATTGGCTGGTCCGTAATGACCTCTATTGGATGCGCTTGAAAATATCGTCGTAACCTTTTTGCCGCAAATACCAGTGCTAATACCAATTTCTCCATTGGTGTATAATTCAATTCCGAGCTTTGTAAGGCTCTGCTTATGAAATACACTACTGTCTGCATGTTCTCTCTGTCTGTCATTAGCACTGCGATGATTGCTCCATGCGTAGTCGAAAGGTATACTATCAATTCTTCTTTCGGCCGAGGTGCGACCAACGTGGGTAGCGAAGCTAAATGTTTCTTTAGCTCTTCGAAGGCTTTTTCTGCCTCCTTTGTCCAATTGAAGTCTTCCTTTTTATGCATTTCTTGAGTGTTTTGAATAAGGGGAGTGACTTCTCAGCTGATTTGGAGAGGAACCTATTTAGTCCAGCTAACTTTCCGTTTAGCGATTGTACATCCTTTTTTGTCCTTGGGCTTTGGAGCTGTATGAATGCGTCTGTCTTATCTGGACAAGGTTTTATACCGTTAGTTTATATCATGTATCCTAAGAACATGCCTTCTGTGGCTCCGAAAGTACATTTTTCAGATTTAGTTTCATGTTTATTTTCCTAAGCGCATAGAAGGTTTCCTCTACATCACGAATGAGTTCCTCCTCCGTATGACTTTTTATGACTAGGTCGTCAAAGTATACTTCCAATTTGCGCCCAATCTGACTGTCGAATGCCTTGTCCATCAGCCGCTGATATGTAGCACCCGCGTTCTTTAGTCCGAATGGCATTTTTGTGTAGCAGTACACACCCTGGCTATTGTGGAATGTTGTCTTCTCCTCATCTCGTTCTGCCATTTGTATTTGGTGGTATCCTTTATATGCATCCAAAAAACATTTAAAAGGATATCCACACAGTGATTCGACTTTCGAGTCTATTTATGGGAGCAGGTAGCAACCTTGAGGACAAGCTTTGTTAAGATCTGTGAAGTCAATACACATGCGCCAGCTGCCATCGTGCTTCTTGACCATCACTGGATTGGAGAGCCAGTCATGGTAGTAGACCTCCCGCATAATGCCTGCGTCTACCAGTTTTTTCACCTCGTCTAGTATTGCTTTACTGTGTTCTGGAGCTTGTCCTGTTTTCTTTTGCCTGACGGTGTATACCCCTCACGGATCTGTAAACTGTGTTCGGATATTGACCGGGGTACGCCTGTAACATCCCGCCTACTCAGACTACAATATTGTCCTCTTTGCCCGTAGGCTCACGACTTTGCTCTGTGGCCCTCTTGTAAGTACTTCCCGGCTGGTCACCCAACCTACTACTATTCTGACATGAGCACGCTTAACTACCAGTTCCTAAGAACCCCACTTGCAGTAGACCACAAAACGCGTTGTGTCATGAGAAGGCGACTGTTATCTTATGAACCATGGATCTCTCCTGGCCACAGAAGATGCAGGATTTTCTTGGGTGTCACAATCACCCCCCCCCCCCTTTGGGACTTATCGTCCTCGATGAGGTTTGCCCGACTATCTCGAACGGATCAGGAGTGGCTCTGATACCACTTGTAACATCCCGCCTACTCAGACTACAATATTGTCCGCTTTACCCGTAGGCTCATGGCTTTGCTATGTGGCCCTCTTGTAAGTACTTCCCGGCTGGTCAACCAACCTAGTACTACTCTGACATGAGCACGGTTAACTGCCAGTTCCTAAGAACCCCACTTGCAGTAGACCATAAAACGCGTTGTGTCACGAGAAGGCGACTGTTATCTTATGAACCATGGATCTCTCCTGGCCACAGCCGATGTGGCATTTGCCTGGGGTGTCACAACGCCCGTCATGTCTTTTGGTTCCCATGCAAAAATGTCCAACTTAGCTTTCAAAAGTTGGCACATATCTGATTTACTTTGTCGGATAATGTTCCCCCAATTGTTATCTCTTGGTCTGGATATTCTGGGTGAGTTACCACCTTTAAATTTGCTGGTGAACTTACTTTTGGCTCTGCTGTCACTCGCGGTGGTTCCGCGATTACGTTACATTCCGTGAGCGGCACGGCTGTATTGAAGATCATCACTATTCCTCCTTCCACTGGGAACTTCATCATGCCATGGGCCGTGGAAGGCACTGCTCGCATTGCTAAGATGGCGGGTCGCCCGATGATCCCGTTGTACTGTGATGGGGATCGTATAATCAAAAAGTTCATTGATACTTTCGTCGAGTGCTCGTCATCTCCTATCTTTATTACTAGCTTTAATTGGCCCAAACGTCATACTGCTTCCCCACTGAAGCCAATGAGTGGTGAGGTTACAGGTACCATTTGGTTCCTTATCTCTGGGCTCAATTTTAGAAAACAATGTTCGTACATGATTTCCGCTGATGAGCCGTCGTGCACGTACATGCGATGAATACTGTGATCACCAATGTTTACCTCTATTACTAAAGGCCCCTATTGTATGGTATTCGCACGGGGGGGGGGGGGGGGGGGGGAGATATTTGCCTTCCTCTAGATAATCTTTGGCTCACCTTTTGCTTAGTTCTCTTTTACCACGTTTGTACCATATAGATGGTTGCGACTATATCGGTTAGCTTTTGTTTCCCTCCTTCTAAGGATTCTTTGACGAGGTGTTTCAGTTTTCCTGCCTGCAACAGGTTTTTGATGTACTTTTGTAGCCGAATACACTCGTTGGTGGCGTGTCCCTTTTCTCTATGGTATTCGCAGTATCTATTGCCTGCGCGTCTTTCTACTAAAGTGACCATTGGTAGTGGTCTCGAGAAATTCGCTCCTTCTGATGCGAGTATCTCTCTTGGGGTTAGCTTTAGTGGTGTGAACTGGAAGCGGCCGGTGCGCCATTCTTTTTTATTTCCTTGATATTTAGGATCTTGGGGTCCACCTCGTGTATTAATTTGCTTATTCTACATATCATGGGTTCTATAGCTGGAAGTATTTTGTATGGCTTCCGTGGCAGCTGATTCTCCATGTATGAAGGATCTCACCTTTCTCATCACCCCATCGAACGTCTCTAGTGTTTTTTCATTCAATTTCTGTATCAAATCTTTATTAGTTATTCCTGCCATAAAGCAGGATACCTTCAAGATTTCTGGGCATTCTTTTATCTAGAGGCAATCGTTTTTTAAGCGGAAGTCTTCTAGGTATTCGCCCTGGTTCTATTTGACTCTTGCCAGCGACACAACGCTCCTTTCGTACCTTTTTTGTTGTACATAATTTCTTTTGAATGCCCTCCGTAATACTTCAAATTCGTTTATTGTTCGTGGTGGGAGTCTGTAAAACCAATTCCACGCGCTTCCTACGAGCGTGGAATTGAACATATTACACCATACCAGTTCGGGCCATTGCTCAATTCCCGCTTGTGATTCAAAGACCTTCAAGTGGTCTTCTGGATCTGTGGTGCCATCATATGTTTTGACATTTGTCAGCAGGCGACGGTTTATTGTGTCCAGATAATACTGTATATTCTTTGTGAAAGCGTTTTTTCTTGCCCTTCTCCATGATCGCGAGAAGTCTCTATCTTTCCTTTTACGCGGATAAAGAGCTCATTGTTCTCCTTCTGGATTTTCTAGAGAGGAATGTCTGTGCCCTTCTTCTATATGGCGATTGTTGGTCGGCTCTGAATTTGACGAGTTATTATCTGAGGATGAATAGCGTCCTGCGCGCCCTTTTCCTTTCACGACCTGCTGGTCCTTCATGTATTTAGTGGCGAGCGGTAGTAGAGCCTCTAGGTTATTTGCTACATATTCTTCCATTGCACGCGCCTCTGTGGCAATTACTTACTCACTTTCCTCAGATGTGAAGGGTAGTTTTCGCTTATATTTGTTGGGGGGAGGCTGAGCTGATCTTAGTTCTGCGTCACTCTCCTCTATGGCAGGTAGGGGAGTTGAGAATGAAGAGCTCGCCCCTCGAAGAGGAGGTTTCGCTACGTCACGACTGTTCGCGTCGCTGGTTAATCCGGGGGTGTTCCTTATGGATGTGATTTGGCCGTCTATCGTCATCGACCTTCGACTACCTCCATCCGTTCCCTTTCTAGTCTTGTTTAAAGTTTAGTGTAGGGTCCCACGGATGGTGCCAACTTGTTGATACAAAAGTTGGATGGACCTAGTTGGACCCGAATTAGGCTTAATTAGGGGTCTTGTGGGTTCTGGATCTTGCACCAAGTGAATCTTGTTTAAGGACCCTGCACACTAAGAACAGACACTGTTAGGCTTATCGTGGGCGCTAGTCCCACGATTAGACTCCGGCACGAGAGTAAGTAATCGGTTTGGATATGTGAGGGTTTAGAGTATAGTGTGTATCGTACCTTTGTGGAACCTTGGGGGTTCCTTTTATAACCGAGAGAGTCCTGTCTGGGCTCTCCTACTCTTGCGGCCTAAGAAAGAGATAATGACCCATAATAGCTTGATCTTTATCGTATAACCAAGGAAAGTGTATATCTCTTACCCTTAGGTGAATATATCTATAAGATATATTATATTCTGTCTTTATCCTATTGCGCTGCGACGAGGACTTGACTAAGTAACCATCCGTCGTGCGCCAATGGTTTATTGGGCCTCCTTGGCCTTGCGCATGCTGCGCAGTAATAATCCATACCCAATGAATATGGGTAGTACCCATAGGTCGGGTCCTACAACCCGAATAGGGACTATACGTCATCAACAACTATATTTGTATGGGAGATTGTTAGCCTTTCGAAATCAACAAAGTATAAATATGTCGATTCAGAAGTCACAAGAGCACAAGATGGTGATAATCACGATACTTAAGAATGTAATAGGTCATCTTGTCACAAGAGCACAAGATGAACACTATCAAGGATAGATTGAAGATCTCACACACTCAAAAAGTCAAATGACAAAGGCTTAATATAAAGATCACAAAGGCATGAAGGAACAAAGCCGTTACAAACATGATCAAGACCAAGATACAAGACCCAAGAAGGAAGATCGCCTCCACAAGAATGTATTCACTCAATCATCTTATGCATTTTAAAGATGGCCGGTACATAAGGGGAGATTGTTAGCCCTATATTTTATATAGTCGAACAAGAATGTAATAGGTCATCTTAGTCGTTAATGGTCTTGTATTGTAATAGGTTAGTTGGGTTAACCGGGCTTGGACCTTAAGCTAATATTGTCCAAGGTAGGGGCTTTATGCCCAAGATAGGCCAAGCCCGACCCAAGAAACAAGCCCATGATCCCATCAAGCTCATGGGTATATAAACCCTCTTCCATGTGTGAAAGAGGGTGTTGGTTCATTTACTTTTTCTCTCTAAAGTATTTACCTTCCACCATTCTCTCTACTTTCTCTCTCTAACTTTCTTCTCTTTCTCTCTCTAAATCTACTATTAATCTTGTTTTATGGATTGATTGGAATTAACATACACAATTTCATCAAGATCACCATACAAAAAAGCATTATTAATATCAAGCTAAAATAAAGGCCAATCATTCTGCACAGCAAAATTAATTAAGCATCTAACAGTAACAATTTTTACGACAGGAGAAAAATTCTCATCAAACTCAATTCCTTCCTTTTGATTATACCCTTTAGTCACATATCTAGCCTTGTATTTTTCAATTTCACCACTAAACTTATACTTAATCCTATATACCCATTTACCATTAATAGCTTTCCTATCACTAGGCAAATCAGTAATAGTCCAAGTATTATTTTCATTCAAAGCATCCATTTCCTTCTTCATGGCATCAATCCAGTGCTGACTCTTACTAGCCTCCCAAATTTTTTTAGGTTCAACCCTTTTATTAAGTTCAGTAACAAAACAGAAGTTATCAGACTTAAGTCTAGAATAACTAACAAGCTTTTCAAGACCATATTTTACTTTAGATGTCAAAACATAATTATTATATTTCTTAGGTAAAACAGACACCCTTTCAGATCTTCTAACAATAGGACTCAAAGCATTAGGCATATTTTCACTATTACCCTCAAATTCATGCTCATTAAGGGGAGCATAAATCTCATTCTCATAGTTTGACTCATTAGAGCCCTGAGAGTGCCCCTCCTCACTCTCAATTTGGTCAAATAATGGTTCACCACTATGAGAAGAGTTGTTGCCCTTAGAAGGTGAGGCAGACGAGTTTTTATTATAGGGTACACCAGCATCTAAATCAACAATAACTTCTAAGAAATTATCAAGACTAAGACCCTGATTATCACTACTAAGAGTACTATTGTCATCAGTCTTAAAGGGAAAGACATTTTCAAAAAACTTTACATCTCTTGAAAACAAGAACTTACCCTTTTCAAGACTAAACAACTTATACCCTTTCTTAAAACCAGAGTACCCAACCAACACACATTTCTCTGATCTACTACCAAACTTATCATTACTAGTAAGTAAAGTAGCAAAATAAAGACAACCAAACATTCTCAAATGTTTTTAACCAGGTTTCTTATTAAACACAATTTGGAAAGGACTTTTTCCTCTCAGCACTAAAGTGGGCAACCTGTTAATCAAGTAAGTAGCAGTAAGAATACACTCAGGCCACAAATTCAGAGGCAATCCCCCTGAAACATAAGGGATCTAGCAACATTGAGAAGATGCATATGTTTTCTCTCTACAGTCCCATTTTGCTGAGGAGTATAAGGACAATATATTTGATGTATAATTCCATTTAATTCAAAAAACTTAACCATCTTATGATTAACAAACTTAGTACCATTATCACTTCTAAAAGTTCTAATAGTTTTATTAAACTGATTTTTAACCATATGAAAGAAAACTTTTATACAATAAAACACTTCACCCTTATTTTTCAACAAATAAACCCAAACAACCCTAGAAAAATTATCAACCACAGTCAAGAAGTATCTAAAACCTTATTTACTGGTAACTTTGTAAGGACCCCATAAATCTAAATGAACTAATTCACCCAAACTAGTAGAAACATGGTCACTTAAGGGAAATGGTTCTCTAGTCTGTTTAGCCTTTTGACAAATCTCACAAACAAAATCATTTTTAGTTTTCTCAAAAACCAAATCATCTTTTAAAACATATAAAACTTGGTCTAAGGGGTGACCAATTCTACAATGCCACATATCTTTACTCAAATAACAAGTAACACCATGTTTCTCAAAACCAGTGCCTTTATCAAAAAAATATAAGCCATATTTTTGTTTACCAGTCCCCAACAATTTCATCTCCCTCAAACCCTGAAACAACTAGACTTATCAAAAGCAACAACAAACTTACTATCCTTAGCATTTTTATGAATAGACATAAGGCTAACACAATATTCAAGCACCACTAACACATCGTATAAAATTAAGTCTTCGTTTATTACCATATTTCCAACCTTAGTAATAAATTCCTCAGTCCTATTAGGATGAGACACTTTAATACTAAGTCTAGAAATATCATTGACATTAACCAAATACTTATCATCATATGTAAGATATTGATTAGCACCTGAATCAACTATAAGTCCTTTATCCACAAGATCAACCTTAATTTGACTATTAGAACAAAAGAACTTATGAAATTTTTTTGGTAAAAATAGAACTTTGATTTAAAACAATACCTGCCATATTGGCTTGAGCACCAACAGAATTGTCTTTAATCAAAGCAATGATTTTAGACAACTGTTCATAAGAAAAAGAGGATGTAGAACTAGAGCCAGCATTATTATTATTAACAAATCTTTTGTTAAAATTCTGAGATGTTTGATTATTGTTGGAAAAACCTGTATTTTTTTTTTCCAAAATCTGAAGGATAACCAATAAGCTTGAAACATCTATCAATTGTATGACCATTGAAACCCAATTCTCACACACCAAAGTAGGTCCACCATTAGAACTTTTATTCCCATTAGCAGTTCTATTCACATTAGCAGGTCTAGCAAAATAGTAGAGGCTTGAGGACTCTGAGCATTACCCCTATTCACATTAGAGTTAAACACAAAGGACTGGCTTCTTTGGGAAGACCCAGAACCAGACATAACTTTGTGAGACTCCTCACTAGAAATAATAGCATAAGCACTTCTAACATCAGGTAGAGGATCTCTAGAAAGAATACTGCTCCTAATTTGCATATAAGAATCATCAAGTCCCATCAAGAATTGCATAAGTTTCATTAATTGGTTATGTTTTTTAAAGTCCTCAATAGCATGACAAGTACACCTAGGAAGTTGTACCAGGCATCAAACTGTTTCCAATGGGCATTAAGTTTATGATAGTAATCAACCAAAACAGAACCATTTTGAGATGAAGAATGAATGTTATGATGAAGGTTAAAAGTGAAAGAACCATCAACTTTGTCATAAGTTTCTTTAAGTTCATCCCAAACATGTTTATCCTTTTTAGAAAAAATTTGACCCAAGAACAATTCCTAAGATATAGAGTTCAAAATCCACCCAAGCACAATAGCATTAATTCTATCCAATTGTCTACCCAGAACCTCATCAACATTAGATCTTTTACAAGACCCATCAATAAAACCAATCTTATTTTTACCCTCAAGAGCAAGTAACATAGCACAAGACCAAACTTGATAATTCTCAGTACCCTTAAGTTTAATAGAGACAACAGTTAATGAAGCAGAGTCATTAGGATGAAGAGGCAAAGGACTATTAATATCTAAACTACTAATCTTAGTAACACCTTCAGGGCATTACTATTATAACCATCACTAACATGCTCATACGCATACTCAGACATACCATAAGGAGACATGATGATAATAAAAAACAGCAAATATAACAGTAAAGAAGTCAAAACCAATCCCTTTTAGTTCCCAGGTTTCCAAACCATTCAAGAATGACAGGTCAAGGGCTAAAGATTGATCAGACACGAAAAAATATTACTCTACTAACAGAAAATAACAAGAAACACACAAAGCAATCAAGAATCACGAAAAACAATCAAGAATCACATAAAGAGAAAACAAAATAAATGAGGTGTTACATAGCGATAGAACCAGCAGAAGATGATCTTAATCACCCTTTGATTCACTTAGTCAAAGGATAATCAAGAAACCCAAACCAAACCCGAATTTTCTCAAAACATTAGGGCAAATCACCAAATCACCACACCCAGAGTACCAATCGAAAAAATAAACCGTCAATCAGCTACAATCGAACCTCAATCGATCAAACCCCCAAAAATCACAAAATCCTAATTTTAAGAAATTAGGGTTAATGATCAAGAACGCTAGGAATGATGAATTAACCACAAGATCAATTGATTAACACCAGTTAATAAACAAAGAACCCCTCAATTTAAAAAACCCCAATTATTTTTGAAAAACGCCCTAATTTGAAAATCACAATATCAAGAGCAAGGCGATGAACCTGGCTCTGATCCCATGTAAGAATTTATAAAAACACAAGTATGAATCTCAATTCAACTATATTAAAAACAAATCTCCCATTATTAATAACAGGTGAAGATCTATTATCTAAATTGATAATAGTTTTACAAACAGAAATTAAAGAACAAGATTACAAAACAAGATCAAGGTGATCTCAATCACCAAGAACAGATCATAACAACTCTGTGTGAATAATGAGAGAGAAAGTAAATTCAAGTTATGAGAAGAAACGTTGGTTGACCAGCTTATATACTCCAGCTCCCATGACTTTTTCAACTTGTCACTTCCAGTCCTTAAGAGCCCCTCAACTTGACACTCAAGCCCTCCAGCTTCCAACAGATGCAACTCTAGTCCCTGAAACAAAATAACAGACAACACAAACTTGTTTCTAGGATTAGATCACAATTATTTCAACAGTTTGTATCAAATTATCTTTGTAAATTATTAGTCTGATTTGGTTACTTGGTTATATGAAACTTTATACTGTATTCATGTATTGTATTTATTGAAATTTAAGGGAGATGGGTGTTTTAGATATTTCCCACCTTGGGCCGAACTAGAAATATCAACTGTCATACACATTCGTATCACCAATATTGAAAACAAAATACGCATAGCAGTTTCATGTGTTCTTGTCTCAACAAGCTCGGGTGTGGCGCTTAGCTCTAGAGCCAAGTAAAGCCTAACTCTCAAGCATCCTAACAAACATGACATATAACCATGTAGGAAAGAGCAATATAATGCAAGTATGCAACTAATACACAAACTCACAAAAGAGTTAAATTGTTACACACGTGAGACATACAAAAACACGAATGTACCTATTTAAAAAAATTTAACATACCCAAGGGTAACGTACTTTAGAAAATGTTCTACATCACAACTTATTCTGATTTATGAGTTCCATTCTTCCAATGTGAGTAACATAAAATTTACTAATGTACCAAATCGCTAACATTTTGTTGGAAAAACTGTGAAAATCATGAAGATAATCTGTCGGACTTGCATTTTTCTTCCCAAATTTTGTTAAAATTTCATTAAATTAATTGAAATAAAAAATATCGATTGAGTTAATATTTTTGATAGGGAGAGAAAATATGATTTAGTATGAGATTAAGTTTAATACAAGGTTTTAATACAATGGTTTGACTTAACGTGCTGGCTTAACCTAACATATGCGAAATATTTTCGAATATCAAGGCATATGTTAAGGGGGAGAAAATGGATTTTGTATAACAAAAGAAGTTTTCATGGTGATGAGTAATTACTTAAAAAACACTTGACTCACGACGATTGTGGTGACAAAAAGGTTGGTAGGATATGTATAAGTCCAATGATTCTTCGAGAGTCGGATGAATCTTCCCAATGACATTCCATAGCTAGAAACAGTAGTCCTTAGGAAAGTTGGAGATAGATTGTGAACATAGTTGAATGTCGACCAAGTAATTAAGTTATCACTGGAACAATCACAACAAAGTGCTAGTGATGACGTATTGGTAAGCATTAAAGGTGTTGAAGAATGAAAAAGAATTGTAAAGATAAAGGGTGTAAAGAAAGTATCCCTCCTTACAACTTAGGTAGAAACTGGGTCAATACATATGCTATCGGGATCATTTTAATGATGCTCGGTATTGAAGATAGACATTATAGACCCAGTGATGCAATGTACAACCCATCCCAGCTAACTCAAATATCTCTTAAAAGATATATGTTTTTATCACACGGAGTGTAACCCACCGCTCCAAAAAGAGACAAAGTGATACTACTATGACGTCACATCAAATACATCATATTTTAAAAGGGTTAAATTGAAACTTTTATTAAAACATTATAATATGCAAAATAATATCTTAATAATAGAAATCCTAAAACAACGGGGTCCAAAATGCAAAAAAGCTGAAATCATAAATGTAGTTCAGTAATTATTGACTCTAGGGTGACTCTAAACACGCTTTCAAACCGAAATCTCAGTTCTCAGCTTCCCGCTTAATACCTGCCGCATGGAAAAGAAACATGGCTGAGCGAATGCTCAATGAACGGATATAACAAATAAAACTGAAAAGTAAGAGAGGTATTAAAGGTTGCGGATGTCAACAATATATGAACAAATAATGAATACATGGATCATAAAGAGAATATGAATGAAAGGTATCAAAATGCCCACGAGTCTATATAACAAATCACATATCATATCAAATCAACACATAAGTGTACATGGGTAGCTACTCCCATGTACCAAAAGTGATATGGGGTGTATAGCACACACAACCCAATCACATAACATCAGTACTTACCAAAGGCCTAGGATGCATCCATACTCTCCTTGCAAAACAAAGTCAATAGCACGTGCACTAGCTCATGACTAGTAGACGCACTCATAATATCACAAATAATTATGCGCATCAAAAGGGAACGTCGGTGTCTAATCACATCGCCCTAGATGGTGTCATGTCATTGTTGCATCAATCGACATGGTCATGGTACCTTTATGACTAGGAAACAAAATATGGCTCGGGCATAAGGGGTTCATAAACAAAGGCATATCAAAGCATCTAACATAGTTGGTCAAAAGGGAACATATGAAGGCATATCAAACAAAGGGATCATAACAAGGCAAAAGAAATCAAAGATCATATAAAAACAGTAATTAAGGATATCGGAAACATAGAAAAGGCTTAGGTATTGATCAAAAAGAAGAGTTACAAAAGAGTGAAAGAAGTGTTCTTACTAAAAGAACTGAATATCCATACCTTAGCGCAAAACCAAACAAAGTGTGACAATCCGTCAGTTTGAGGTCGTTATTTTATTCTCAAGTATTATTTAAAATCATTATTTTATTGTTAATTTATGAACTCACTCACTTTTGGGAAGAAATTGGGGTTTACGTCCTAAAGTAGCATCGTCTACGTCTAAACCGGAAACTCTACGTTACGTTTACATACTCCGTTTTTGTGACAGTTCGACATTTCAGAATATAAATTTATTCTCGAATATTATTTTGGAATTTTAATTTGTGTTGGTTCATAAACTCAAGAATTTAAGAGAAGAAATTAGGACTTACGTGCATAATTTAGCATCTTTTACGATTAAACCGGAAACCCTAGGTTTACATATTTACGCTTTTGTGCTCCGTTTTTATGTGACAATTTTTATTAGATTCGTTTTGTACCGTAGTTTCATAATTTATAAAAACATTTTTCGTAAAATGACCCGAGGGCACACAAATCGAGGAAACTAGAATCGAGGAGTACTCGTAAATTAGTGGGGATGAAATAAGTTTACACTTGTTTCACCCCCACTATGGGCGGCTAAGACATGTCACCAACACAAGTGTGGTGTCAAGTTTACAAAGAAACTAAAGACACTTGTCCTTAGTTCCTTACTAAACCACTTAACATCATAAAACTAGCAAACCAAAACCATTCTCTCATAATCTTACATTTAAACAACTCACAATTTCTCTCTCTCTCTAGCTATACTTGCTGTCCCATATTCATCCACAAACACCCCTTCATCCAAAATTTTTAACCATAATACTTATGTATAACTTACATAAGATGATAATCCAATGAAGGCATGATGATTTGAGGTGATCCTAACATCTAAAAATAAGTTTTCAAAGGAGTTTAGGGCTGATTTGTTGAAGGTGTCTTCATATTCTTGGTGATCTTGAAGGTGGTCTTGATATTTCATAAGATTGGTTACCAAAACCAAGTCTTGTTCTTAACTTTTCCCTATATTGATTGGTAACAAGATCATTCCTTCTATCATCTTGTTATTTTGTAAATGTAATAATGTATTTTCTTTATAAATGTATATGTATATGATGATGAATGATGATTAAAATATTATGTGAGGATTTTGTGTTAATAGATTTGGTTAAAAAGACTAAAATCAACAAGTAAAAATGTTAAAATCTTGGTTAGATTCATAGGCTGTATAAAACAGTAAGTATCAATATGATCACTTGGTAAAATAGCTTGGATTATTAAATATACAGATAGATATATGATTTTTACATATGTGGTGAGTTGGCCACTCAATGGAATCATTAAAATGAGCAAGATATGATCAAAATACTATTGAGGTACAAATCTGTATAGTCTGTTTTAGACGAATTATTTAAAATACTTAGAGGATGATTGAGCAGTAAAGGAGTTATTTGTAGCACATATCATGTAGTTTGTGCTGCTCAAATTTGAGCTTCTATCTCCTTGTAGAACTCAAGATATGGCAAAAATGTTGGAATGGACTTTAATAATCAGATTTGTAAATAATCTATATAGTATAAAAAGAGCACTCAAGTAAATATTATTATAAAATAAATATATAAAACCCACTAACTAATAATAATTATTATAAAATGAGTTGTATACTAAAATAAATAAGTATGGCATTTTTTATAAAAGTAAAAACTCAAATGTTTCTAAAGTTATAAAATTATATATAAGTTTTACGTCTTTTCGGAAAGATTAACGTTTTTGCCTAATAAAACTTAGACGGTCAGACCCGTCTAATGTAACATGTTTATAACTCATATACTGATATGTGAATAAAATTTGACAAGTAAAAACCGATAAACCCGAGCTTTATAACTTATGGACCATAATGGACCAAAGTAACCTTATTGGACCATTAGCCCAACTAGTTTGGCTAAACACTAATGGACTTACTCATGGGCTTAACCCACTTGGGTCCAACATATGAGTATAGGCCTGGTATTAAAAGTATAAACGGGCTAATATAATGTATTGGACTTTAATGAGCTTATTGGGCCTTAATATGCAAATGGGTAAAACTAGTATAAGTAGTCTAAATTGACTAACACATAACAACCATAATGTTGTATGAAGAGATAAAATCCCACTTGATCATCATCATACTTATGATATCATCATATATACATAGCCATTATTTTTATAAAGTTATTGGGCATAGCCTAAGACCAAGTATTATTTGTCTAGGTTTCCCGTAATCGAGGCACGTACCATACGTCCTAACTGTCGATAACCCACCTTCCCACACCAATGTGAATTCATAGCCTCACACTCTTTTAAATGTTTTATGAAATGTTTTATAAACCCGCGATGGAGATAACATGCTAGTTTTAATATAGATAGGACACTAGTTGTCCCGATTGTATGTTTATTGATATGGACTCGAATGATTATATGACCCAATGAATGAAATGAGATGAATTATTATTAGTTAGGTTATGTCACTAAAATTACCATTAGCATGAATTGTGAACTACCGGGATTTGGTAGACGCTTATGCATATAATAGTACTATTTGGGGAAGATCACCCCAGTTCGCGCCTTGACGGTTGATCCCGTCGTGCCATATTGATTGGTAAACGAATTTATGTATGAGAAGATTTATATAAGCGTGATTATTGTGACGACACGCTGTTTTATATGCGCAAAGGAATTATGGATTAGCTACCCGTTGTTTGTTATAGTAAGGTAGCAATGTCATGCGGCTTATAATAATCCAATAATGAAAATACTGATATACGAACTGAAATATAATATATTGTTTGACTAGCAATACTGGGTCTTATTACTGATATTATGTTCGTGTTTTGGTTTTACATAACCATTTTTCATATAACGGTTTTTATTTAACTCTATACAACGTTATAAAACGTATTGTATGATGTATTTGGCGACAATGGTTCGTATAATGGTTTTGAAGGCAAAATCCTATATTATGATTTACGAAAAAGATTCGTATAAAATGTCTTTGGCATATTTTATAGCCTACGACAAAGATTTGTATAAAATGATTTCGGTAATAATTATATACCGATGAAAAATTGATGGTTTTTATTAAACTCTATGAATTCACTCGGCGTTTCGCTGACTTTTTAACATGTTTTATCTCAGGTACTTGAAGGTAATTCTCGGGAAGACGACAAGAATTTATGGCCCGCATTCAAATAAATTTTCCATTCAATTGTTTTGTAAATTTGTATGATATACTATGACCTGAGGACCTATGTAATTTGATACTCATGAATGGAAAATGCTTTATTATCAAACAAAGCGATTTTTAAGCGTTGCCTATGATTTGAGTAATGTGCTATCCCGTAACACCAACGACTCTTCCGCTGATTCGAAACATGAATATTTGGGGGTGTTACAGTTTGGTACCACACTCTAAGTCTAAAAGCTCTAAACCTAGTTATTCAAGCTTGATTTAAGGAGTCTCTAGCTCGACTCTTCCCACAATGAATTAATTCAAGGGGAAAATGGGGATCTCTTGGACCATTTCCACAGAAATGTCCTCCCCAAAATAGTGCTTAACACGGTGACCATTCACTTTCAAATTTGGACCATCGGGTTGTGACAACTCAATAGTTCCATATGGAAATACTTGAGCAATAGTGAATGGACCGGACCATCTCGACTTAAGCTTGCCCGCAAAGAGTTTCAACCTTGAGTTAAAGAGGAGAACCGGTTCTCCAACTTTGAACTCACGGTTCTTGATCTTAGCATCATGCAATTGCTTAGTCTTTTCCTTGTAAAGCAATGAGTTCTCATAAGCATTGGCTCTCAATTCATCCATTTCATTGAGTTGGTCCTTTCTATGTGATCCGGCTAGGTTTAAATCAAAGTTAGCCCACTTGAGAGCCCAAGAAGCCATATGCTCTAACTCGAATTGAAGGTGGCATGCTTTTCCATAGACAAGCCTATATGGAGTGCAACCAATTGGTGTCTTAAAAGCCGTCCTAAAAGCCCACAAAGCATCATCAATCTTATCCAACCAAGAAGCTCGATGCTCTCCAACCGTTCTTTCCAAAATTCTCTTTAAACCACGATTTATGACCTTGGTTTGACCATTGGTTTGAGGGTGATACGCGGTAGAAAGTCTATGGTTAACACCATATTTATTCATGACTCTTGTAAATTGATCATTACAAAAATTAGTACCACGATCACTTATGATGGCCCGAGGTACACCAAATCTAGCAAATAATTGCTTCAAAAATTTCACTACAACTCGAGCATCATTAGTAGGCAAGGCTTTAGCCTCAATCCACTTTGACACATAAGCTACCGCTACGAGTATGTACTTATTTCCCTTAGAAGATGGAAAAGGTCCCATGAAATCTATTCCCTACACATCAAAAATCTCACATTCTTGTATGAAGTTTTGTGGCATCTCATCTCGTTGAGTAATTTTTCCTTGTCTTTGACATACATCACAAAATTTCACCATCTCTTGGGCATATTTATATATGGAAGGCCAATAGTAACCCGAATCAAAGACTTTCTTGGTGGTATAGTTGGGCCCAAAATGTCCACCCATAGGTCCCTTATGACAAGCTTCTAAGATCTTAAATGCCTCGGGCCCATCTACACACCGTCTAATGATTTGGTCCACACATTGCTTAAAGAGGTAAGGGCCATCCCAAAAGTAGTATTTCACTTCCTTAAGGAATTTCTTCTTTTGTTGTGAAGTGAGACCCTCAATTAGCACATCCCCCACAAGATAGTTTGCAATATCCGCAAACCAAGGGGTGGCATCCTCTTGAGAAGAAATAGACATGAGCTCCTCTAATGGAAAGGATTCATTAATTTCCTTATGAGGCAATTCACCTTGAAAAGGTTGCTCAAGTCTACTCAAGTGATCCACCGCTAAATTGTCGGCTCCTTTCTTATCAGAATCTCAAATGAAAACTCTTGTAGCAATAAAACCCATCTCAAAAGTCTAGGCTTAGCATATTGCTTTGTCATGAGGTACTTGAGAGCGGAATGATCCGTATACACTATGGTCTTAGAGAGCACAAGATAGGGTCTAAATTTCTCAAGGCATAGACTATAGCAAGCAACTCTTTCTCCGTGGTGGTATAATGAAGTTGAGCACCCGTCATGGTTTTACTAGCATAGTGTATAGGTTGAAAATGCTTATTCACTCTTTGTCCTAACACGGCCCCTACGGCATAATCACTAGCGTCACACATAAGCTCAAAAGGCAAATCCCAATTTGGAGAAACCAAAATGGGAGCCTTAGTCAACTTTTCCTTAAGTATCTCAAAAGAGTCTAAACACTCTTGGGTGAAAATGAAAGGAGCCTCGTTTTCCAATAGGTGGGTCATCGGTCTTGCTATCTTAGAGAAATCTTGTATGAAACGTCTATAAAATCCCGCATGACCCAAAAAACTTCTAACTCCTTTCACCGTGGTAGGTGGGGGAAGCTTAGCAATAACATCTATCTTAGCACGATCCACTTCTAAACCTTTGTTGGATATCTTATGTCCCAAGACTATCCCCTCTTTGACCATGAAATGGCACTTCTCCCAATTAAGAACAAGACATGTTTCTTCACACCTCTTAAGCATACGTTCTAAATGGGAGAGACAAGAAGTGAATGAATCTCCAAAGACCAAGAAATCATCCATGAAAACTTCCATAGTTTGCTCAATCATGTCATGGAAAATGGCCATCATACACCTTTGAAATGTCCCCGGTGCATTTCACAAGCCAAAAGGCATTCTCTTGTAAGCAAATGTACCATAGGGACAAGTGAATGTGGTCTTTTCTTGATCCTTAGGGTCAATGGGTATTTGAAAATAACCCTAGAATCCATCTAGAAAGCAATAGTACTCATTTCCTGCTAATCGTTCAAGCATTTGATCCATGAAAGGCAATGGGAAATGATCTTTCCTACTAGCATCATTGAGCTTCCTATAATCAATACAAACTCTCCAACCCATAACAAGTCTAGTGGGAATAAGCTCATTGTTCTCATTAGGCACTACGGTGATTCCACCCTTCTTAGGAACACAATGTACCAGGCTAACCCATGGAGAGTCGGAAATAGGGTAAATCATGCCCGCATCAAGGAGTTTGATAACTTCCTTCTTAATGACCTCATGGATTTTAGGGTTAACCCTTCTTTGGCTTTGAATGGCGGGTTTGTAATCATCCTCCATAAGGATTTTGTGTGTACAAAAATTTGGATCATTTCCCCTTATGTCAGATATTTTCCATGCTACGACTTGCTTATGTTTCTTAAGGACTTCTATGAGTTTTTCTTTCTCATCCTCTTTCAAATCTTTAGCAATGATCATGGGTAATTGGTCTTTTCCCTCTAAGAAAGCATATTCAAGGTGGGATGGAAGGTCCTTAAGTTCAAGGGTAGGTAAACTCTCTATGGAAGGTTTCACTGTGGATGGATCATCATTGGTAACTTCTTGTGGGATAGGTGAAGGAATAGGATCCTCATTGAGCAACTTTTGGATAGTGAGAATGTCTTCTTCCCAATTGATGGGAGAATTATCATTACCAAGGCAGTTGGACTCAAATTCCTCCAAGAGGAAATCACTCTCTCCAAAAGGTGTTAAGGAGGGAGCAATTGAGGCAACGGTCTCTACATGAGGCATGTCATGACTATCATTCTTACAAGCGTCATGGAAATGCTCATCACACACCTCATCAAGTACATCCACTATGTTAATTGTTTCACAAGCTTGAGACTTCTTAGTCACTTTTCCTAGCTTAAACACTACTTTCTCATCCTCAACTCTCATATTTAGTTCTCCCTCCGCCACGTCTATAAGAGTACGACCCGTCCTCAAAAATGGTCTACCAACAGTTAGAGGAACTCTCGGGTCCATATCATAATCAACCACTACAAAGTCCGCCGGAAAGGTAAAATTATCCACACCTACAAACACATCCTCCACAATACCTACCAGGTAAGCTATGGTACGATTGGCTAACTCAAGGGTCATCCTAGTTAGAGTGAGCTCGGGAAGAGAGAGTTTTTGCCAAACCGATAAAGGCATGAGATTTATGCTTTCCCCTAGATCCGCTAGTGCCATGCAATTTTCCACCCCAGGAAAATTACAAGGGATCAAAAATCGCCCCGGATCTCCAAGTTTTGTAGGTAAGGTTTTTAGCAACACGGCGGAGCAATTCTCATTAAGGGATGTGTTAGGTAAATCCACTAATTTTTCCTTGTTGGAGAGGAGATATTTGAACATTTTTGCAAACTTTGGCATATATGCAAGAGCTTCCGCAAAGCAGATGTTAATATTAAGTTGCTTGAACATCCTTAAAAAGTTTGAGACTTGTATATCATCCTTGTTTTTCAATTTCTTCTTTCTCAGTCTTGATGGATATGGAAGGTTTGGTTTTGGTGTGGGTTGAGTAGTTGTTTTTATGGAAGATTGTCTTTGTTGGCTTCTTCATTGGGAGGTGTGGAAGGTAAAGGAGAAATGGGTGTAGGTTGAGAAGGTGTAGGTGTTGAAGTGGTAGAGCTTAAAGGTGGTGAATAAGATGTAGAAGGCTTATCACAAGGTGGAACCATAGTAGGCTTAACAATAGAAGGTGTAGGAGGTGAAGGATCATTAGTTGTTTTTCCACTTCTTGTTGTGATAGCATTGACATTAGCCCTCGGGTTTGTTTGTGTGTTAGAGGGTAGAGCCCCTTGTGGTCTTTGATTAAATGCCATCAAAATCCTCTTGGTAGACTCCTCAGTTATAAGTTTCATTTGCTCTTGCATTCTCTTTTCACTTTCACGAATTCTCCTTTCAACATACTCATGATTACCATATTGCCCATATCCTTGATTTTGACCTTGAGGGTATCATTGATTTGGAAAGGGTGGTGGTTGGTTAAATCCTTGATTAGGTGCATGAAAGTTATTTCTTTGATTGTGAAAATTGTTGTGTGCCTTATAGTTGTTCTCTTGGTATTGTGGCCTAGACCCTTGATTCCTTTGTAACAATTGAGGGGGATTGGGTTGAGTATGGGTGGGTGGATGGTGTGGGAAGCCGGGTAGAGCAAGGTAGTTTTGTGACTTGTAAGAGAGATTGTTTTGATTGATGTTGGGTTTGAAATGTTCTCTATGTTCTTCTTAGTAAGCATAACTGATGAGATGGCATTTATACATGATCTCATCGTTCTTTTCGGGCTTTAAATGCATTAAAATGTCATAAAATACCATATATATGCTTGTGTTTGTTTACTTGTGTATTTTAGGTATGGATATCGTGAAAAAGACAAAAGATCACAAGATACAAGGAAAAACGAACACGAGAAACGAAGCCGTACAATGAACCGGGCCCTAATCATGGAATTTTCATCAAATACCCTTGAAGACTTGAAGACAAAACAAGATTGATCCTCCAAGAATGAAGAAATGACACTTAAAACCCTTGTATATTAATAATTACAAGTTTGGTCCCTTAAGTTTGTCAAAATTGCAAAAAGGTCCTTCAACTTTGAAGAAATGGCAAGAATGGTCCCTCAACAATTTCAAAATGCCAATTATAGTCCCTCATGAAGTTTAAGAGACATTGAAGACCTTTGAAGATCAAGATTGTCCAAGTTCAGTCCTTGAATTATTCAAAAGTGTCAAAAATCATCCTTGTTACACTTTTTACAAAGTCTTGTGCCAAAAGTGACAATAAGGGAAAGTTATTTGTGAAGGAAATACGTTTTTAGGGCACTGAAACTTCAAATGCAAAAATATTCAAAACAAAAGGACCAAAAGTGCCAAAAATGAAAGATTCAAATAAAAACAGGCGCTTAACACCTTGTTTCCCCCAAATTAGGATCTAAAGATTTACTATTCATCATTCTTACCACCCAGAAATTACCCCGACCTTCCCTTGGGTAAAACTCAATTAAACCCTCACACGTTTAATTCCCACACTCCAAAACCTATCCCACTCCTAAAAACCTGCATCCCACGTTTGTGGTCCAAACCCCCAATTCCCTCTCAGCCAATCACATCATACCTTAGTCCCCAAGGCTTGTGACGTGTCCCACTTGAACGGTTATGATCATATGCTTGGCCATTACGCACAAATAAACAGTGGAGATCAATTTGGACAGCTTATTCACCAAATTCGACTAGAAGCTTCAAAGGGTAGAATAGGGATTTCTCTTGTATTAGGGTTTGTAATTTCATCTTCCTAGAGTAGTATAAATAGGGTGTGAGCATGTTCACAACCCTTTGTTCCAGTTTCAAGCTTTTAACTTGTAATTCCTTTTTAATAAGTAAAAGTTTGGTGTTTTGATTTAATCAATTATAATTCCTTTTTGTTTTTAAAAGTTGTGTGTTGTTAAGCTTGAGACTGAGTTCCATGATTTGTTATTTTGGTTAAGGGATTTGGATTTTCAAACTATTTCAAAAGTTTCTGAAAATCAAAGGATTTTTGTCAGAAATTTGTGTTAAGGATTTGGTGTTCTTAGTTCATGTTATTGGTTACATAAGTGTTATTGAAACGTTTTAAGAGGGTTGGAAAAGTTTTTGGAAGGTGTAAAAAAGGAAGAAAAGAAATCAGTTATAATATTGTGCTTGTATTATTTTTGTTGCTTTGATTTTGATTCAAGCAGGTTGTGAAGGTTGTTGATATTGTGTTCAGCACCAGCCCGGGCTGGTTTGGAAGTGGATTATACATCCACCAAGGTTTTGGATGTAAAACCTTGAGGTAATACTCTTTACTTCTTTGAAAAAGTTCATAAAATAGGTAGTTGTATGCTCTTGGTTGATTTGTTGCTTTTGTGTGTTAAGATGTTAGATTTGGTGTTTATTTGATGTGTTATGCATGTTAGTAGACATATGAATCAGATTTAGTAAAGTTTGAAAGGATTTGCTTTGTAAAATCTTGGTTTTAGAAAGTTATAGGGTGTTTGGCAATACGGATTAGCAGGGCAGATTGTGTGATTTGTGTTGTTTAAACGTGTTAGCTAAGTTGTTTAAGGTTGAGTTAGGTTTTTATCAGTTGGTAGATAGATTTGGAACAAGTTTAAGCTAGATTTGGTGTATTTTAAAGAAAAAAGAGCAAGTTAAATTTGCATGTTCTATCTCTGCCTGTTTTTGACAGATTTTTGAGCCTTGATCTTTGAAATTTGTGAAGTAATAGGTTGATTTTAGGTTGTATTTGGTTTGTATGACAGATTGTGAGTGTGTGTGTTTAAAATTGAAGTTTGAAGTCCATTTGATAGCAAGATATAAGCCATAAGTCCACCAGACCTTAACCAATTGTCACAGAGAACTAGCTTAGGCCTATTGTGCTTGATTTGTGATATTGGGTGTGCAATTTGTTTGTTTTTGCTGATTCAGTGACTCCTTGAGCTTCAACAAGCTCAAGGGTGCCCCCCATTGTCCACAATAACCATCAAATAAGCTCAAACCAAGCCCCTCTTGGCTGAATCAAAAAGCAAGTAAACACAAGCAGAAACCTGCTTGTGTTCATTGTTGAAACAGGCCATATTTGATCTTTGATTTGTTCTAATCTTTGCATAAAAAGGATATTGGAATTGGTTTAGAAGCTTGTCAAGTGTCTGTTTGATTTGTAAAAAGTTAAAAAAAAAAAAAAAAAAAAAAAAAAAAGGAAAAAAAGGTGTTGCCTAGACTCGAACCCTGGTCTCCACACTCACACACATAACTAGTTACCATTGCGCCCTGGGGACTTTGATTGAGAGTTTTGGTTTCCTTATTTATTTAACCTATTTTGGTTTCTAGCTTATTTAATAAGCCGTAGCATTTTTCATTTTTCCTAGCTTATTCTTTAAGCTTATTTTACTTTTCTTATTTTTCCTAGGTAAGTAATAGGTTTATAGATTTTTTAAAATTGGTTTCACATTTTTCCCTTTATTTTAATATTTTATAGGAATTAATTAATAGACGTTTTTTATAAAAGCAATAAAAAATACCAAAAACAGTTTTAATTTTTAGGAAAAATAGTTTTTAGTTTTTAAAATATATTTTTGAGGTTTACATCAAGTTTTGGTTTCAAAAACATTTATTTTTAATTTTATAATATTTTAAAGTTTTTTATAAACTTTAAGGATTTTTATAAAATTATTAAAAAAGGTTTAGGAGCTATAATTTGTGTTTTTCTCTTAATTATATTATTTAGGATTTTTAGAAATTTTTTATTTTAAATTTTAGAAACTTTTTATTTTTAGCATTATTTTAATATTATTTTATTATTTAATTTTCAAAATTTTCTTTTTCCTTCTTTTTCATTTTTCCTAGGTTCTTTGTCATTAATTAGGACTATTTCCATTTTTAGAATATTTTTATAACTTTTAGATTTATTTTTATAATTATTTTAAGTTTAATTAGGTTTTAATCATTTTTAGAGTTTTAAAAAAATAGTTTTAATAGGTTTTAATTTTTAGAAAATTACTTTTTAGTCTTCTCATAATATAAGTTAAGTAATTTTTCAATAAAATCATATTTTGGAATATTTTATTAGTTGTAATTGATTTTAGGGCTTTAATTAGCATTTAAAATTAATTATTTAATTAATAAAAGCTTTTAAAATATCTTTGTTGGATTTTTAACTTTATTTATATTTTAGACTTGTTTTAGCCTTTTTGATATTTTGTTTTTGGTTTTAATAATTTTTAATTTTTGTGTTTTTCTACGGCTTTACGTTTACGTTTTTACGTCATAGTGTAATTTTCACGAAACCGTCATTCCATCTCATCAATATTAATCTCAAAGAAATACAAGTTAATTCACAACACATATACCTCCTTGGGAAACGAACTTTCTTCTCTCATTTTATTTGATTGTGGGTCATTACTTGTGGTTTTCCTAAATCACTCGTCGATACTTACCGCTCATATTTAGTTGCTTGTTTTTCCTAAAGCAAGTTATCTAAATTTACAACAATCATTTTGGCGCCGCTGCCGGGGAGGTGTGTCGTGATTTAATTTGGAAAATTTTGTTTTTGATATTATCCATAATAGTATTTGTGTTAAGTGGAACTCCCTTAACACGTATTATCGGTTTTCTCGGTTTTTCTTTGTGAATATTATTAATATATTGTATTAAGTATCACAATTAAAATACAATATCTCCAAAAGTGTGAAAACACAACCTTGATTCGGGATTTCATCACTCGATCATTGTATTCGAATCTCAAACAAAAAGAAAAGGCAAAAATAGATAAATACTTTCGTGAAGCTCGATTTTGAAAAATACAAACTATAAGGTGGGTATAAGGCGGGTATTATAAAATATACCCTAAGGAAAAAGGCTCTTAAGTGCTTCGCGCCGCCTCGTTTCCCCGCTTGCTTGTGAGTATTTTGAGATTGAAGGCTAATCGAGGGTTTTGCCGCCCAAAGTATTAATACGTATACTATATTTGCTTGGTTTTCTTTGTGATTAAACCCTCGTGAACAATTTGGTTTTCACCAAAGTTCTAAAGTCATTAGAAGGCGTTCACTCCACGTGATCGTTTTCATTCCTTTGAGGCTTCTTTAATCAAGAGTTTGATTCGAGGAGAGATTTTGTAGATTGTTGTCTACGAAGATACACCAAAATCCAAAAAAAAATTAAATATCATCAAAAACACAAAAAAATTGAAAATCAACAAAACGACCAAAAAGAATCTTCTTTGCTCACCTCCCATTCTTCGTGAAGTTTATGATCACTCGTAACCAAGCAAAACGAGCTCGTAAACGACTACAAAAGCAAGCAAATCAAGGATCGTTGATTGTTGAAGAACCTCCAATTGTCGAACCTATTATAGAACAAGAAGTCGTAATGGCTAATCGTACTATGATGGAGTTGCTACAAGCACCCACCGAGGGTTTTGGAGAGGCCATTGTTATTCCCGCCATCCTTGCGGAGAATTTCGAGATCAAGACGGGTTTAATGTCGATGTTGCAAGCAAACAAGTTTCGAGGTCACGAGAAAGACAACCCGCATTACCATATTAGGAATTTCAACCGTCTCACCGCCACTAGCAAATTCAAAGATGTTCCACATGACGCCATTAAGATGATGTTGTTTCCATATTCGTTGGATGGACCCGCAAAAATTTGGCTCGAGAAAGAACCGCCAAATTCAATTTTGACATGGGCCGATCTCGTTTCTAAGTTTGTGAACAAGTTTTTTCCACCATCGAAAACAACACACTTAAAAAATGAGATTTCACGATTTGTGCAACGTAATAATGAAAGTTTTTCAATGGCATGGGAACGATTTAAAGAGATGTTACATGAATGTCCTCACCATGATTTTTCGGAATTGCATCAAATCGATACTTTTTATAATGGGCTTAATGATCATGAACGAGATTATTTGAATACCGCCGCGGGTGGTAATTTTTTGTGCAAGACGACAAATGAGGCTTTACAAATCATTGAAAATCGATCTAAGGTTTATAGCCCTCGTAACACACCGAGTGTTGCCAATATGGGTTCGTCATCGTCATCACAATCGTCTCGTAGCATTAACGCCTTACATGATGAAGCTAATGAGGAAAATCGGTTTTTTGATAGATTTGCTAATCTAATGTCCCATTGGAAGGCTCAAGAAGCTTCCAATTCCGCTTCGGTTAAAGCGGTTGCTAAGAGTTGTTTATCGTGTGGAGGAGCTCATGATTTATCCGAGTGCATTACCGCGGATGGTAACACTTCGAGTGCTTATGTAGCAACGGGAACTTACAACCAAAACGGCCAAGGTTCCCGCCAAAATCAAGCTCCACCAAATCAAAATGTTAACAATTATCGAAACAACAACCAAGGTAATTACCAAGGCAACACACGCAATTACAACAAAGGGAATTATCAAAGTGGGAATGGACAAATCTCTAATCAAAACCAAAACCGTGATTTTCAAAACACTACACAAGGTTTTCAAAATGCTCACACGAAAAATTTGCAAGGAGAATTTTTAGATTATGCAAAAGCAAATGATGCTAAATTTGATAACATGCAACGTGAGATGATTAGCTTAAGGTCCGAGTTGAAAAACGAGCTTAAAAATGAACTTGCTAATGAACTTAAAACTCATGCTAATAAAATGGAAGGAAATGTCCAACGTCTTCAACAAAACCAACAAAAGATGGAATTAGGACAACATGAGATTAAGCAAGAGTTATTGAAAGCGGATGCTAGGCAATCAAAATTTGAGGACCGTATGGCTAAGATGTTTGAAGCTATCATGTGTAAGCCCTCTTCTTCGGGTGGTCTTCCTAGTGATACCATTGCAAACCCGAAGGGAGAAATGAAGGTTATTACTACACGAAGTGGTAAAACTTTCAAAGAACCAATCTCTCGTCCAAGTACTTCTACGGAGAAGGAAATCGAGAAAGAACCCGAGGTGATGGTCGAAAAGGAGCACATTACAATCCCACGAAGTACCGCTCAAACCACACCTACGGTTACACCAATACCAATTGTGGAACCCGAGTTTCCAAGGCCGTTGCCTAATGACCAACCCACACCACCTTTACCCTACCCTTCGAGACGAAACAAAGAGAAAATGCAAGAACGTAACAAACAACAAATCGAGCTTTTTATTAAGATGTTTCAACAAGTGCATTTTGATGTGAGTTTAGCCGACGCGTTGTTATATATGCCTCGTTTCGCTTCCACTTTTAAAAGTATGATGAGCGATAAGGAAAAGCTTTCAAAGCTTGCTAATTGTTCTTCGGTTTATCTTAACCGCATACCGGAAAAAGTTGGTGATCCCGGAAAGTTTCTCATTCCTTGTGACATACAAGAGATGAAAGAATGCCTCGCCTTGGCCGATCTTGGTGCGAGCATTAATCTGATGCCATTTTCCATTTGGAAATCGCTTTCGCTTCCGGCTCTTATTCCTTCGAACATGTCCATCGAGATGGCCGATCATTCTACGATTATGGCATGTGGGATAGCCGAAGATGTTTTTGTGAAAGTGGGGAAGTTCTACTATCCCGTTGATTTTATAGTAGTCGACATCCCCGCGGATCCTCAAGTTCCTCTAATTTTAGGACGTTCATTTTTAGATACTTCGAGATCGCTTATCGATGTTCATGCGAGAACTATCACTTTGAGATTCAACGAAGAGGAACTTGTTATAAACGCTACTCAAAACTCGAAACCTTCTCATGTTTATGCAATCGCTACCATCAATCACATTGACATCGTTGATGTGGTTTGCGATGAGTTTTCACAAGAAGTGTTAGGTTTTTCCGATAGCTCGTCAAGTGGCAATCCCACTATTTTGGATCCGATTCTTGCTAATTCCACACCAAATCTCACTCCATTCCAAGGAGGCGATTTCACTTCAAATGAAATCGACAATGAAGATGAGGTGTTGATTAGTGATGATACTTCTATTTCACCATTTCTTCCGCCGATGGAAGTTATGAGTGTTGAACCTAAATCTTCAATCGAGGAACCACCTATCCTTGAATTGAAAGATCTTCCTTCTCACCTTGAATATGCATTCTTGGAAGGTGATGACAAGTTGCCGGTTATTATTGCAAAAGATCTTGCTAATGATGAAAAAACCGAGCTCTTGAAAGTTCTTAAGGCTCACAAAGGGGCAATTGCGTGGAAAATTTCCGACATTAAGGGAATTGACCCAAAATTTTGTACTCACAAGATTTTAATGGAGGAGGACTACAAACCCGCAATTCAAAGTCAAAGAAGGGTGAATCCCAAAATTCACGATGTCATTAAAAAGGAGGTCCTTAAACTCCTTGACGCGGGAATGATTTATCCTATATCCGATAGCCCATGGGTGAGCCCGATCCATTGTGTCCCTAAAAAGGGAGGAATGACCGTTGTGCCTAATGAAAACAACGAGTTAATTCCCACTCGTGTTGTGACCGGTTGGAGGGTGTGTATTGACTACCGAAAGTTAAATGACGCCACTCGCAAAGACCACTTTCCTTTGCCCTTCATGGATCAAATGTTGGAGCGACTTGCGGGAAATGAATTCTATTGCTTTTTAGATGGTTTTTCCGGTTACTTTCAAATCCCTATCGACCCTCGTGATCAAGAGAAGACTACGTTTACGTGTCCTTATGGAACGTTCGCTTATCGTAGGATGCCTTTCGGACTTTGTAATGCACCCGGTACGTTTCAACGGTGTATGATGGCGATTTTTCACGACATGATCGAGAAGTCGATGGAAGTGTTTATGGATGACTTCTCGGTGTTTGGTAATTCGTTCACGTCATGTTTATCTAATCTCGAACAAATGTTAAAACGTTGTGAAGAAACCAATCTTGTGCTTAATTGGGAGAAATGTCATTTCATGTGTAAACAAGGAATCGTCTTAGGACATAAGGTGTCGAAGGCGGGGATTGAGGTCGATAAAGCTAAGGTAGACGTCATCGCCAAGTTACCTCATCCCAAAACCGTTAAGGGAGTTCGTAGTTTCCTAGGCCACGCGGGCTTTTATCGTCGTTTCATCAAGGACTTTTCGAAGATTTCTCGTCCTATGACACACCTTCTCGAGAAGGATGCTCCTTTTAACTTTAATGAGGATTGTGTTAAGGCTTTCGAGACTCTAAAAAGGAAACTTACCGAAGCTCCCATTCTTGTTGCTCCTAATTGGGAATTACCCTTTGAAATCATGTGCGATGCAAGTGATTATGCTATAGGGGCCGTCTTAGGGCAACGTTATGACAAGTATTTCCGTCCTATCCACTATGCTAGTAAGACGATGACCGAGGCTCAATTAAAGTACACCACAACGGAAAAGGAATTCCTTGCCGTGGTCTATGCTTTTGAGAAATTCCGACCTTATCTCGTCTTGACTAAAAGCATCGTGTATACCGACCATTCGGCTATCAAGTATCTCTTAGCTAAGCAAGATGCTAAGCCGAGATTACTTCGTTGGATGCTCCTCCTCCAAGAATTTGATGTCACCGTGCTTGACAAAAAAGGAGCCGAGAATCTAGCGGCCGATCATCTCTCTCGTCTAGAAGATCCTCACAAAGATGTTTTCGAGAACAAGGAAATTACCGAAACATTTCCTCTCGAGACTCTCGGTGTAGTGAATTCTAAAGACACCACCCCATGGTTTGCCGACATTGCAAATTACCATGCGGGCAATTTCATAATCAAGGGTATGACGACACAACAAAAACGAAAATTCTTTCGTGACGTCAAGTTCTATTTTTGGGACGACCCTTATCTCTTTCGGATTTGTGCGGATCAACTCGTTCGACGTTGTGTGTTTGGTGCCGAAGCTTCTAATATCCTTAGAGCTTGTCACGAGGGACCCACGGGTGGTCACCACGGTGCTAATCTCACGGCTAAGAAAGTGTTCGATGCCGGTTTCTTTTGGCCTTCTATCTATCGTGATGCACACGCACTTGTGAAGTCGTGTGATTCGTGCCAACGTCAAGGAAAATCGTCTCAACGTGATGAAATGCCGCAAAATATAATTCAAGTGTGTGAGATTTTCGACATATGGGGAATAGACTTTATGGGGCCGTTCCCATCGTCTCATGGCAACAAATATATCCTCGTCGCGGTGGACTACCTTTCTAAGTGGGTGGAAGCTAAGGCTTTGCCTACTAATGATGCTCGTGTGGTAGTAAAGTTTTTGAAGCAACTATTCTCTCGGTTCGGAACCCCTCGTGCTATTATAAGCGATCGTGGAACCCATTTTTGTAATGACCAATTCGAAAAGGTTCTAAAGAAATATGGGGTTACACATCGTCTTTCTACGGCTTATCACCCGCAAACGAGTGGGCAAGTCGAGGTTTCGAACCGAGCTTTGAAGAGGATTTTAGAAAGGTAGATTGGAGAAAACCGTGCTTCATGGTCCGACAAACTCGATGACGCTTTATGGGCCTTTAGGACCGCTTATAAGACACCTATCGGTTGCACTCCTTATAAGTTAGTCTATGGGAAGAATTGTCATTTGCCCATTGAATTGGAGCATAAGGCATATTGGGCCCTTAAGCATGCTAATTTTGACTTGAAGACCGCGGGAGATCACCGGAAAATACAATTGAATGAATTGGATGAATTAAGAGATAATGCTTATGAAAATTCATTAATTTTTAAAGAAAAGACTAAAAAGTTTCATGATTCAAAGATTAAAAACCGGGTTTTTAACGTTGGTGATCAAGTGTTGCTTTTTAACTCACGTCTTAAGATATTTTCCGGAAAATTGAAATCTCGTTGGTCGGGTCCGTTCACCATTACACAAGTGTTCCCATATGGGACCATTGAGCTATCTCAAGATGATGGCCCCAATTTCAAGGTGAATGGACATAGGCTTAAGCACTACTTTGGTGGGGAAATTCCTTCAATGGTTGCCCCCGACCAAGACACTTTCCCCAATGATAATTAGCATTGAGGGGATCGAGTCGAGCTCATGACTCGGTAATCAAAAACGAGGTGCCTCGTGGGGGAAATCCCATGCTTATCTTTTATTCACTAATAAGGGGACTTGTACCCTTCAAACTCGTTGTCTCGTGGTTGTTTGTGATTGTGTTATCTAGATCATCATCATCGTCTACGATTGAAGACTCTCGTGTTCGTTTACGTGAGCCTCCATCGTTCGTTTGAAGAAGTTTTTCACGAATCCATGACATATCCTTTATTGTTCTAACAATTATCTTTTAGCATAATTAATAAACGGCTTTAGATATATTGTTGATCACCCTTTCCATGCTAGATCCTAAGCATTCGACTCTTCGTCTCTAGTATGGGGGTGCTCCACCTTTAGACTCGAAACATTGAGGACAATGTTTACTTTTAGTATGGGGGGGTGAATAGGTACTTGCTTTGCTACGCCCTCACGTTTTCCAATTTTCAATGTTTTGTTTTGCTAATAAGGCTAAAAATGGCCAAATTTTAAAATTTTTCTTAGTTTTCATAAGTGTTTTTAAGACACGAATGTATATTTTCCGATGGGTAGAATAAGAGTTAATTTTTGACTTGATGGGCATTTGGAGCCATTTACATTCCTTAACCCGCTCAATTCAAGTTTTGCTAGACTTTTATATAGGGAGCTTTAAAACGCGAAAGTCTTAATTCATTCGGGTTAAGAACAAGAACTTTTCGCAAGTTCCTATAATTGATTCTAGAAAGTCACTTATCAAGGGAACTTTAAAACGCATTCTCTAAACTTGAAAAAGTCCAAGAAAGTGCAAGATCCTATAGGTGGCTTGAAAACCCAAAACTTTGATTTGATATAGTCTTAATGAAAGCTAATCCAAATTTGGCTTAATTTTGACTTGCACGGCTAAGTATTCACGAGTCTCTTTAATTAGAGGTCTTTAAATAGTGAAGAACGAGAAATGATAGAGTTAGACAAGTGATCATGCTAAACGTAGAACATGAAAGTGTTCTTTCAAAAACTCATATGTTTTTAATTGTGGCTTTTTCTTCCCATAAGATCAATGCATTAGGAATAAATCATAATTGCAATAAGTAAGGTCGTACGATTTGAAAAGTTACTTAGCCTCTAGCGCAAGATCGTTTAAAAGTTGCTCGGGGTTGAATAGAGTTCATAGCCAAGGCATAACTTATTGAAGCGGGACGCGAAGATTGGCGATTATCCAAAAAGGCCCTAACAAGGCATGAGGAGCTCTATTTTTGCTAAAGATCCAAAGATGATGTGAAGTATCATTATTCCAAAATCAATATGAAGGATCGAGACACACGACGAGAAGCAATTACTCCCCTAAAGAATGGAGAAAGTCTATCCAAAAAGACCCTAACAAGGTATGAGGATAAATATATCCAAGTCCGAAAAGGAGGCGGATCGTTGTATATCAAAATCCAAAGTAAAGATTGAAGAAAAATGATGAAGTCGTGGTCCTATATGAAGAATCTCTCAAAAACGTCAAGTGAAGAAATTCCAAATATATGAAGAGAAGACCATAATTTCAAGAACGTCTTCCCAAGATTTGAAGTATGAAGTACATGCCAAATATCGGTCCGAGAAAGGTCTCAAATCGTGAAACGAGTTATGCCAAGATATGAACTTAAGGAGATACACGAGAAGCCGTTTTAAAAGATTTTGTCCTTCGGCTAACTATTGATCAAATCGTGCTACTTTGCTTTCGGACTAATAACTACTCAAATAAGTCAATATGAATCACTTGTGATCCATGACAAATAGATAAAAAATGCTAGTAACCCATTTCCTTTTATAATAACTAGGATTGCGGGGAGAAAAAGTATTACACAATTTGAACGTATGAGTAGTGTTAGCATTGTGACTTGTACCAACAATGATCTTGTTTTTGCACTTAGCATGGAATGTATGACAATCAAGGATGACGAAGTTTACTCTAAAGGGACATTAACTTGTTTCTATTCTTTGACCCTAAAAGTCACATTTTGGTGATGAAAATCATACATTATGTCTTTACACAATCTCGTAGTATGTTGCAAATCTTTTACTTTTCAATAAAGGTTAATAAAATTGAATTTTGGTGATGCTTAGATACTTTATTCTAGCATTGCGTGAGGGCACAGCAATGTCTTAGTATGGGGGAGTGATGAGATGGCATTTATACATGATCTCATCGTTCTTTTCGGGCTTTAAATGCATTAAAATGTCATAAAATACCATATATATGCTTGTGTTTGTTTACTTGTGTATTTTAGGTATGGATATCGTGAAAAAGACAAAAGATCACAAGATACAAGGAAAAACGAACACGAGAAACGAAGCCGTACAATGAACCGGGCCCTAATCATGGAATTTTCATCAAATACCCTTGAAGACTTGAAGACAAAACAAGATTGATCCTCCAAGAATGAAGAAATGACACTTAAAACCCTTGTATATTAATAATTACAAGTTTGGTCCCTTAAGTTTGTCAAAATTGCAAAAAGGTCCTTCAACTTTGAAGAAATGGCAAGAATGGTCCCTCAACAATTTCAAAATGCCAATTATAGTCCCTCATGAAGTTTAAGAGACATTGAAGACCTTTGAAGATCAAGATTGTCCAAGTTCAGTCCTTGAATTATTCAAAAGTGTCAAAAATCATCCTTGTTACACTTTTTACAAAGTCTTGTGCCAAAAGTGACAATAAGGGAAAGTTATTTGTGAAGGAAATACGTTTTTAGGGCACTGAAACTTCAAATGCAAAAATATTCAAAACAAAAGGACCAAAAGTGCCAAAAATGAAAGATTCAAATAAAAACAGGCGCTTAACACCTTGTTTCCCCCAAATTAGGATCTAAAGATTTACTATTCATCATTCTTACCACCCAGAAATTACCCCGACCTTCCCTTGGGTAAAACTCAATTAAACCCTCACACGTTTAATTCCCACACTCCAAAACCTATCCCACTCCTAAAAACCTGCATCCCACGTTTGTGGTCCAAACCCCCAATTCCCTCTCAGCCAATCACATCATACCTTAGTCCCCAAGGCTTGTGACGTGTCCCACTTGAACGGTTATGATCATATGCTTGGCCATTACGCACAAATAAACAGTGGAGATCAATTTGGACAGCTTATTCACCAAATTCGACTAGAAGCTTCAAAGGGTAGAATAGGGATTTCTCTTGTATTAGGGTTTGTAATTTCATCTTCCTAGAGTAGTATAAATAGGGTGTGAGCATGTTCACAACCCTTTGTTCCAGTTTCAAGCTTTTAACTTGTAATTCCTTTTTAATAAATAAAAGTTTGGTGTTTTGATTTAATCAATTATAATTCCTTTTTGTTTTTAAAAGTTGTGTGTTGTTAAGCTTGAGACTGAGTTCCATGATTTGTTATTTTGGTTAAGGGATTTGGATTTTCAAACTATTTCAAAAGTTTCTGAAAATCAAAGGATTTTTGTCAGAAATTTGTGTTAAGGATTTGGTGTTCTTAGTTCATGTTATTGGTTACATAAGTGTTATTGAAACGTTTTAAGAGGGTTGGAAAAGTTTTTGGAAGGTGTAAAAAAGGAAGAAAAGAAATCAGTTATAATATTGTGCTTGTATTATTTTTGTTGCTTTGATTTTGATTCAAGCAGGTTGTGAAGGTTGTTGATATTGTGTTCAGCACCAGCCCGGGCTGGTTTGGAAGTGGATTATACATCCACCAAGGTTTTGGATGTAAAACCTTGAGGTAATACTCTTTACTTCTTTGAAAAAGTTCATAAAATAGGTAGTTGTATGCTCTTGGTTGATTTGTTGCTTTTGTGTGTTAAGATGTTAGATTTGGTGTTTATTTGATGTGTTATGCATGTTAGTAGACATATGAATCAGATTTAGTAAAGTTTGAAAGGATTTGCTTTGTAAAATCTTGGTTTTAGAAAGTTATAGGGTGTTTGGCAATACGGATTAGCAGGGCAGATTGTGTGATTTGTGTTGTTTAAACGTGTTAGCTAAGTTGTTTAAGGTTGAGTTAGGTTTTTATCAGTTGGTAGATAGATTTGGAACAAGTTTAAGCTAGATTTGGTGTATTTTAAAGAAAAAAGAGCAAGTTAAATTTGCATGTTCTATCTCTGCCTGTTTTTGACAGATTTTTGAGCCTTGATCTTTGAAATTTGTGAAGTAATAGGTTGATTTTAGGTTGTATTTGGTTTGTATGACAGATTGTGAGTGTGTGTGTTTAAAATTGAAGTTTGAAGTCCATTTGATAGCAAGATATAAGCCATAAGTCCACCAGACCTTAACCAATTGTCACAGAGAACTAGCTTAGGCCTATTGTGCTTGATTTGTGATATTGGGTGTGCAATTTGTTTGTTTTTGCTGATTCAGTGACTCCTTGAGCTTCAACAAGCTCAAGGGTGCCCCCCATTGTCCACAATAACCATCAAATAAGCTCAAACCAAGCCCCTCTTGGCTGAATCAAAAAGCAAGTAAACACAAGCAGAAACCTGCTTGTGTTCATTGTTGAAACAGGCCATATTTGATCTTTGATTTGTTCTAATCTTTGCATAAAAAGGATATTGGAATTGGTTTAGAAGCTTGTCAAGTGTCTGTTTGATTTGTAAAAAGTTTAAAAAAAAAAAAAAAAAAAAAAAAAAAGGAAAAAAAGGTGTTGCCTAGACTCGAACCCTGGTCTCCACACTCACACACATAACTAGTTACCATTGCGCCCTGGGGACTTTGATTGAGAGTTTTGGTTTCCTTATTTATTTAACCTATTTTGGTTTCTAGCTTATTTAATAAGCCGTAGCATTTTTCATTTTTCCTAGCTTATTCTTTAAGCTTATTTTACTTTTCTTATTTTTCCTAGGTAAGTAATAGGTTTATAGATTTTTTAAAATTGGTTTCACATTTTTCCCTTTATTTTAATATTTTATAGGAATTAATTAATAGACGTTTTTTATAAAAGCAATAAAAAATACCAAAAACAGTTTTAATTTTTAGGAAAAATAGTTTTTAGTTTTTAAAATATATTTTTGAGGTTTACATCAAGTTTTGGTTTCAAAAACATTTATTTTTAATTTTATAATATTTTAAAGTTTTTTATAAACTTTAAGGATTTTTATAAAATTATTAAAAAAGGTTTAGGAGCTATAATTTGTGTTTTTCTCTTAATTATATTATTTAGGATTTTTAGAAATTTTTTATTTTAAATTTTAGAAACTTTTTATTTTTAGCATTATTTTAATATTATTTTATTATTTAATTTTCAAAATTTTCTTTTTCCTTCTTTTTCATTTTTCCTAGGTTCTTTGTCATTAATTAGGACTATTTCCATTTTTAGAATATTTTTATAACTTTTAGATTTATTTTTATAATTATTTTAAGTTTAATTAGGTTTTAATCATTTTTAGAGTTTTAAAAAAATAGTTTTAATAGGTTTTAATTTTTAGAAAATTACTTTTTAGTCTTCTCATAATATAAGTTAAGTAATTTTTCAATAAAATCATATTTTGGAATATTTTATTAGTTGTAATTGATTTTAGGGCTTTAATTAGCATTTAAAATTAATTATTTAATTAATAAAAGCTTTTAAAATATCTTTGTTGGATTTTTAACTTTATTTATATTTTAGACTTGTTTTAGCCTTTTTGATATTTTGTTTTTGGTTTTAATAATTTTTAATTTTTGTGTTTTTCTACGGCTTTACGTTTACGTTTTTACGTCATAGTGTAATTTTCACGAAACCGTCATTCCATCTCATCAATATTAATCTCAAAGAAATACAAGTTAATTCACAACACATATACCTCCTTGGGAAACGAACTTTCTTCTCTCATTTTATTTGATTGTGGGTCATTACTTGTGGTTTTCCTAAATCACTCGTCGATACTTACCGCTCATATTTAGTTGCTTGTTTTTCCTAAAGCAAGTTATCTAAATTTACAACAATCAATAACACTCAACTTGATAACCTTGAACCTTATCACATTGTTGGTAGGAATAAGGACCTCCACAAGTCTCACATGAAATAGCAATAGCATTCACATCATTGGTGGGGTTTTTGTTCAAACAGAGTTTACAAAGTTTCAAGATAGTATCAATCTTTTGAGACATATTCCCATCCATTTCTGGAGTAACATTCTCTTGCACCACATGGACTCTCTCCTCAAATTGTGTGTTAGTTTGCACCATCGATTTGGTCTCAATAATATCCCATGCTTCTTGAATTGATTTAGAAAGAATATTTCCACCCGCGGAAGAGTTGAGTGAATCTTGGTGATGTGGTCTTAATCCATTATAGAAAGTATTGATTTGGTGAGCATCATTGAATCCATGATTGGGGCATTTTCTCAATAACTCCTTAAACTCCTCCCAAGCATCACTAAAGGTTTGACTAGGTTTTTGATGAAATCCAATAATTAGGTTTCTCAAAGCCATGGTCTTAGATGGGGGAAAGAACTTGTTCAAAAACTTCTTAGTGAAATCATCCCAAGTAGTAATGCTCTTAGGTGGTTGTGTATCTAGCCAATACTTGGCATTGCCCTCTAGTGAAAATTAGATCAAGATCAGCTTAATGGCATCATGGGGAACTCCATTGTACTTAATGGTGTTGCAAAGAGATAGAAAATTCTTAAGGTGATCATGTGGATTATCACTAGGTCTTACAAAAAATGGTGTGTTTGAAACCAAGTTAATCATAGATGTCTTAAGCTCAAAGGAGTTTGCGGGAATCTCAGGTATAACAATAGCATCGGCATATCCTTGCACATTGGATTGAAGGTGCTCCATCAAAGGTCGATTGTCAACGGCGGCCACGGCTTCTTGTGTAATGATCAAAGCATGATTCTCGGGATCGGCTTGATGGACAGTGTTATTTTTACTCTTTCTCCTTTTCTTTCTTTTCAGAGGAAGGGGTTGTACACCAAATGGTGTCGACGTATAGTCGGTATCCGGCCTGGCCCAACAGGCCCGCGGCCCACACACACCTAACTTACCCTTCAAGAAACCCTAACACTATATAAACAAGGCTAGGGGTCTCATTCTACATAAGGTTCTCTCTCTCAATTACACCTCTTATACCACATATTCATCCGATACTGACTTGACCGTCGGAGGTGGACCCCGGGGCTCCGGCCTCGGGTCCACGTCTAACCGGTTTACCTTTGTTTGCAGCATTACTCAGGACTTGGGAAGACGACGAACGGCCTAGGAGAGTCGTCGAGCATGCAACTCAAATCAAGGAGTGAGAGCGAAGCTCTCGTTCGACTTTGAAGAAGAAGGGATTATCCTCTTCGAGATTCAATATGAAATATCCACAAGAAAGTATAATATACGTAAGTACTACTTGGGTGCAAGACCCCCAATCAAGCTTTCCTTCTTAGAATACGCACTAGTGAACGGGGGGTTTAGGTGGCGCGAAGCACTTAAGTACCTATTATGTGACAATCCGTCAATTTATGGTTGATATTTTATTCTCAAATATTATTTAAAAACATTATTTTAATGTTATTTATGAACTCACTTACTTTTGGAAGAAATTTGGATTTACGTCTTGAAGTAGCATCGACTACGTCTAAACCGGAGGATTGTACGTTATGTGCTTACGTTTACATACACCGTTTTTGGTGACAGTCCGACATTTCAGAAAATAAATTTATCCGTGAATATTATTTTGAGAGTTTAAATATGTGTTGGTTCATAAACTCACAAATTTACGAGAAGAGATTAGGACTTACGATTATAATTTAACGTCCTTTACGACTAAACCGGAAACCTTAGGATTACGTATTTACGTTTTTGAACTCCGTTTTTGATGAGACAATTTTTATTAGATTCGTTTTGTGCCGTTGATTCATAATTTATAAAAACGTTTTTCGTAAAACGACCCGAGGGCACGTAAATCGAGGAAACTAGAATCGAGAAGTACCCGTAATTAAATGGGGATGAGACAAGAATAAACTTGCCCCACCCCCACTCTTGGACGACAAGCTTAAGCTACACAACACCACAAAGGTGTCAACTTAATATTTAAGCTAAGGACACTTGTCCTTAGCCTTACACCAAAAACATTTTTACTTACAAAACAACCAAACTCAAACTAGCAACTCATTCTACACATGCAAAACTCACACACTCCTCTCCTCTGTTGGAAATTTAGTGCAATTGTGGGATCGAGTCATACTTGTAAATAGGTTTGGAGGTACGGAGTGTACACCCATTAAGTCCCTGACCTCCCTCTACTCAATATAGTGGTTGAAAGTTCATCAGTAGGATGCTGCTCCTGGTTAGGAAGTTGCTCCTGGTGAGGAAGTTGCTCCTGGTCAGGAAGTTGCTCCTGGTTAGGACGTTGCTCCTGGTGATGCACAAAGTCTTTGTAACCTCTTTGACTATTCAATGAGGGTTGAATATTGACTTGATAACCAGGTTTATGGTCATGTAACCACTATGGTTTCATGTAGGTAATTATGAGCTTAATTGGCCGATTAATGCTCTTAATTACCATTGACTATGAGTTACATCCTTCTAAGACTAGGATCACTATAAATAGTGATCATATTTGCATGATGAAAAATACAGAAACAAGAAACACTTACACGCACAGAGTTCTTGATTTGTGCCTAAAACAAGAACTAACTCTTGGTTTTATCCCAAGGAGGTATTCGTGTTAACCCAGGCATAGGGTCGAATAATCTTCTTTGGAAAGTGATTACACGACTTCAAGAGATATCCGGTAACCATTCATTGGTACGTAGTTAGGCTATTGATTATCTTCACCCTGTTGGAACGAAGTAAACCCCAACAATCAAAGAAGATTATTTTGTGATAATCAATGGCGGCGGCAATGAAGCATATGGTGGCTAACTTCTCCAAACTGGACAAGTTTGAAGGGGTTGATTTTAGGAGATGGCAGAAGAAGATGCACTTTCTTCTCTCTACCATGAACGTGGTGTACGTGCTGACCACTCCTATTCCTGATGGTGGTGATGATGCTACTTTGGAGGAGATGCGGAAAAGGAGCAAATGGGAGAATGATGATTATGTGTGTCGCGGCATAATTCTCAATGGTATGTCTGATTCTTTATTTGATATTTACCAAAATGTTGAATCTGCTAAAGAACTATGGGATTCCTTGGAAGCCAAATATATGGCTGAGGATGTATCAAGTAAGAAGTTCCTTGTGAGTGATTTCACAAATTACAAAATGACTGATTCAAGACCAGTCATGGAACAATACAATGAACTTCTTGGAATACTTGGCAAATTTACACAACATAAAATGAACACGGATGCGACCATTCAGGTCTCGTGTGTCATTGACAAACTACCTCCTTCTTGGAAAGATTTCAAGCATACCTTGAAACATAAGATGGAGGAGTTAACTCTTGTTGAGTTGGGCAGTCATTTGCGCATTGAGGAATCCCTCAGGGTGCATGAAAGTGATAAGCCAAAGAGCAACAATGTTGCTGGTTCATCTGTTGTCAATATGGTGGAGCATAACAACTCCACCAGGTACAATGACAACAAGGGCAAATGTAAGCATCAAGATAACACCAAAGCTAATCCTAACAAGAAGTCATCAGTGGCTTGTTGGAAGTGTGGGAAACCTGGACACTTCAAAAGGGATTGCAAAGGTGTTAGCATTGGCAACCAAGCTAATGGATCAGGCACAAAAGGTCAGAATATGTTTAATGAATCTCTCCAGATTTATTATGTTACATATGTATCTGAAGCTTACTTTGTGCAGGATGATGATGTTGCGTGGTGGGTTGACTCTGGAGCAACAGTACATGTGTGTAAAGATAGATGTTGGTTCAAGACTTATGAGTCAATGAATGATGGATCTATTCTTCACATGGGAAATGAGTCAACAACCCTAGTGCATGGACGTGGTTGTGTGGATCTTAAATTTAGTTCTGGAAAGATTGTTTTGCATGTTCCTAATATTAGGAAGAACTTGGTTTCTAGTAGTGTTTTGAATAATTGTGGTTATAAACAAGTGATTGAATCTAATAAATTTGTTTTATCTAAACATGGTGTGTTTATTGGTTTTGGCTATTTGAGTAATCAAATGTTCAGGCTTAATATTGATTCTAGTATACATGTTGATTCTGTCCTGATGACTGCCACTAAACTGAATGATTCATCACCATGGCATGCTAGACTAGGCCATGTCCACTATAAGAGGATGCAAGATATGTCTAAGGATGGGTTAATTCCAGCTTTTGACATGGACACTGATAAGTGTCAGACTTGTATGCTGAACAAAATTACTAAGAAACCATTTCAGGATGTAAAACGTGAAACTACAGTTTTGGAGCTAATCCATAGTGACCTATGTGTTTTGCATGCTACTCCCTCATTAGGGAATAAGAAATACTTGGTAACTTTTATTGATGATGCTTCTAGGTTTTGCTATGTTTATTTGTTACATACTAAGGATGAAGCATTAGATAAATTTAAAGTATTTAAAACTGAAGTTGAATTACAACAAGGAGTCCAAATCAAAAGATTTAGGACTGATAGGGGAGGTGAGTACATGGATACTTTGTAGTTTTAGTCTGTTGGAATAATCCATGAGACAACTGCCCCCTATACTCCACAACAAAATGGTATATCTAAAAGGAAAAATAGAGTACTAAAAGAGATGGTTAACTCAATGTTGTCCTACTCGGGATTGAGTCAAGGGTTTTGGGGAGAAGCTATGTTAACAGCTTGCTATTTATTAAATAGGGTTCCTAATAAAAGGAATAGGATTACCCCATATGAACTCTGGACTAAAAGGAAACTAAACTTGAACTACCTTAAAGTTTGGGGTTGTAGGGCTGTTGTAAGACTCCCTGATCCAAAGGTGAAAACCTTGGGTGAAAGAGGCATTGAATGCATCTTTGTTGGATATGCTGAGCATTCCAAGGCTTATAGGTTCTATGTTATTGAACCTAATGATTCAGTTTCAATAAACTCAATCATTGAATCAAGGAATGCTAACTTTGATGAGACTAGGTTCTCATCAGTCCCTAGACCAAGCCTTAGGACTCCTACTAGAGCTAAGGACATTGGTGCTTCAGTGGAACCTGAAAGGGTCACTAATGAGGTTGTGGTTCAACAACCTGAGCTTGAGCTTAGAAGAAGCACAAGGCAAAGGACTCCAAAGAATTTTGGGCCTGAATTTCAACTATACCTAGTTGAAGGAACAAGGGATGAGGTCTCTGACCAGTACTACTATTGCTTTAATGTTGAGGATGATCCCAAAACATTTGATGAAGCAATGAAGTCCCAGGATGTTGCTTTCTGGAAAGAAGCAATCAATGATGAGATAGATTCCATCATGGGCAACAACACTTGGGTGTTGGTTGATCTACCTCCAGGTTGCAATCCACTTGGATGCAAATGGATCTTCAAAAGAAAGATGAAGGTAGATGGAACTATTGAAAAGTTCAAGGCAAGGTTAGTCATTCAAGGCTTTAGACAAAAGTCAGGAATAGATTACTTTGATACTTATGCTCCTATAGCACGCATAAGTACCATAAGAATGTTGATTGCCTTGGCAAGCATTCACAATCTGATTATTCAGCAGATGGATGTGAAGACAACATTCTTGAATGGTGATTTAGATGAGGAGGTTTATATGAACCAACCTCAAGGTTTCATCATGCCTGGTCATGAAGGTAAGGTGTGTAAACTGATTAAGTCCTTATATGAACTCAAACAAGCACCTAAGCAATGGCATCAAAAGTTTGATGAAGTGGTTTTGTCTAATGGTTATTTACTTAACCAAGCTGACAAATGTGTATATAGCAAATTTTATGAATCTGGTAAAGGAGTCATCATTTGCCTATATGTTGATGACATGTTAATCTTTGGTACTGACCAAGTTCAGGTTGATTTAACCAAAGAGTTTTTGTCATCAAGGTTCTCTATGAAAGACATGGGGAAGGCTGATGTTATCCTTGGCATAAGGATTAAACATGAAAGTGATGGTATTGTAATTTCTCAGTCTCATTATATTGAGAAGGTCCTGAAGAAATTCAATCACTTTGATTGTACTCCAGTGAGTACACCTATGGATACAAGTGAGAAACTAATGCCTAACAATGGTCAGGCTGTCTCCCAGCTTGAGTATTCTAGGGTGATTGGTTGCTTGATGTATGCCATGACTAGTACTAGGCCTGATATTGCTTTTGCAGTGGGTAAACTGAGTAGGTACACTAGTAATCCTAGTACTCAGCATTGGCAAGCAATTCAGAGGGTACTAAAGTATTTGAAAGGAACAATAGATTATTGTTTGTCTTATACTAGATATCCTTCAGTGTTGGAAGGTTACACTGATGCAAGTTGAATCAGCAATACTGAGGATAATTCATCCACAAGTGGCTGGGTATTCCTTCTTGGTGGTGGTCCAATTTCTTGGGCATCCAAGAAGCAAACTTGCATTACTGGTTCAACAATGGAATTTGAATTTGTGGCTCTAGCAGCTGCTGGTAAAGAGGCTGAATGGTTGAGAAACTTGCTTCTTGAGATTCCATTGTGGGTTAAACCTATGGCACCCATATCTATCCGTTGTGATAGTACAACTACATTGGCTAAGGCTTATAGCCAAATGTACAATGGTAAGTCTAGACACTTAGGTTTTAGACATAGCATGATTCGTGAGCTAATCATGAATGGGGTGATATCAATAGAGTTTGTGAGGTCTCAACAAAACTTAGCTGATCACTTGACGAAGGGATTGGCTAGAGACTTGGTTATAAAGTCTGCTAAAGGGATGGGTTTAAAGTCCAAACTAGTCACTGAATGCTAGGACACCCAACTCCCTCCTGAGGAAACTTGGGAGCTGAGTTCAATGTGGAAAGCTGAACATTCAGGGGACTGAAGCACATGTATATCATCCCAAGGATGTGCTTGTACCTGCTGAAAGGAGGATGAAGTTATAAACTTCTTAATGGTTAATTTTTTTGAAAAAGTGCTTAAGCAGGAGCATGAACTAAAGAGGAACCACCTATGTAAATGTTGAGGTTTCGCCGCCTCAAGGAGCATGGACTTTGGCTCTTACAACATTTATGAATTGGATATGGACACATGGCTTGTATGGTTTCAGGAGCATTTTAAGTGTTTGAAAACTTGTGTGTATTTTATCTTCAGGTATTCAAAGTAGTTGAAGGGTTCAATTCTTAGAACACCCTGATTCTCGAATATTTGAAGTGATGTACTAATATGGAAATTCAATCCTCAGGACATTTTCATTTATGCACTGGTTTTGTTAAAGTTGATTTTCATGCAAAAGGAATTGTACTAAATTGGGGAGGATTGTTGGAAATTTAGTGCAATTGTGGGATCGAGTCATACTTGTAAATGGGTTTGGAGGTACGGAGTGTACACCCATTAAGTCCCTGACCTCCCTGGACTCAATATAGTGGTTGAAAGTTCATCAGTAGGAAGTTGCTCCTGGTTAGGAAGTTGCTCCTGGTCAGGAAGTTGCTCCTGGTCAGGAAGTTGCTCCTGGTTAGGACGCTGCTCCTGGTGATGCACAAAGTCTTTGTAACCTCTTTGAATAATCAATGAGGGTTGAATATTGACTTGATGACCAGGTTTATGGTCATGTAACCACTATGGTTTCATGTAGGTAATTATGAGCTTAATTGGCCGATTATTGCTCTTAATTACCATTGACTATGAGTTACATCCTTCTAGGACTAGGATCACTATAAATAGTGATCATATTTGCATGATGAAAATACAGAAACAAGAAACACTTACACGCACAGAGTTCTTGATTTGTGCCTAAAACAAGAACTAACTCTTGGTTTTATCCCAAGGAGGTATTCGTGTTAACCCAGGCATAGGGTCGAATAATCTTCTTTGGAAAGTGATTACACGACTTCAAGAGATATCCGGTAACCATTCATTGGTACGTAGTTAGGCTATTGATTATCTTCACCCTGTTGGAATGAAGTAAACCCTAACATCCTCTCTCTCTAAAATTAATCCAACCATCATAAAAAACAACCCTCATTTGATCTATGTTAGCCATAAAATCATGTGTTACTCATACACATGATGATGCTACTTTGAAGCTTTGAAGATTGGAGGTGATTCTAACATCCAAGGAGAAGATTTGTTGGTGTCATAGGGCTGATTTTCCATGAGAAGTTTATAAAGGTTGGTAGAATTGAAGATGACATTGGTTTATCACAAGTTTTGCCATCAAAATACAAGCCTTATTCATCAAAGACTCATCTTTTCATCACTAATGGTGGTATAGAGATTGTTCTTCCTATCCTCTTGTTATTTTGATTATGTAATCTTGTATTTTCTTTATTTATGTATATGTATATGATGATGAATGATGATTAAAAATATTATGTGGGGATTTGGTGTTGATAGATTTGATAAACATGGGTAAAAAGATGGAAAAACCACATGTAAAAATGGTTAAATCTTGCTTAATAAGATGGCTGTATAAAAACAGTAAGTAACCAAATGATAAACTGATAAAATGGTAAATTGGAATTAATATACAGTAAGTATTAGGTGTTATACACATGTGAGAGTTGGCCATGCAATGGGATCATAAAAATGAGTGAGATATTATCAAAACAAGTTTAGAGTGCAAATCTGCCTATACTGTTTTGGACGAATTTATTAAAATATTTAGAGGTTGATTCATCAGTAGCTATAAGGAAGTAAAATGAAGCACATATCCTGTAGTTTCTGTGATAAAAATTTGAGGTCCTATCTCATTATAGAACTCTAGATATGGACATTTTAGTGAACTTAAAATTTAGGACTGATTTTGTGAAATTAAAGTTTAATATTATTATATAAGCACTCAAATAAATATAGTATAAAATGTGAATTAAAACCCACTAACTTATATATTTCATTTATATAAATATGCATAAGGATAAATAAATGGACATTATATAAAAATGGTAGTTTGGTAAGTTTTATAAGTTATAAAAACTATATACTAAGATTTACGTCTTTTCGGCTAAAACCGAAAGATTAACGTTTTTGTCAAATAAAACTTAGACGGTCAGACCCGTCTAATATAAACTTTTATAAACTCACATACTGATATATGAACTTATATAACAAGTAAAAACCGATAAAACCCGAACTTTACAACATATAGACATTAACGGGCCAAAGTAGCCTTATTGGACTATAAACCCGACTAGTTGGAAAAACACTTACAAACTTACTTATTGGGCTTAATCCATTTGGGCCCAACATGTAAAGTATAATACTAATATTAAAAGTATAATTGGGCTAATGAAAAGTATTGGGATTGTAATAGGCTTATTGGGCCTCAAAATGTAATTAAATTGAACTAGTATAACTAGTATAAAAATGTTACCGACACCTAAACACTATACTGAATGAGTAAAAATGTACAATCCCACTTGATCATCATCATATTTATAAAATCATCATATGTATACATAATTTTTATTTTTATAAAGTCATTGGACAAGAGTCTAAGACGAGTATTATTTGTCTAGGTTTCCGTGATTGAAGCACGTACCGTACATCCGAATTGCCGATAACCCGCTTTCCCACATCAACGTGAGTTCATAGCCTCGCACTCTTTTAAATGTTTTTATGAAATGTTTTATAAACCCGCGAGGGAGATAACATGTTAGTTTTTATGAAATAGGACACTAGTTGTCCCGATTGTTTGTTTATTGATTTGGACCCAAATGATTGTATGACCCGATGAATGATTAAATGACCCGATAGATGAAATGAAATGGATTATTAAAGTTAGGTTATGTCACTAAAAGTCCCATTAGCATGAATTGTGAACTACCGGGATTTGGTAGACGCTTATGCATATAATAGTACTATTTGGGGACGATCACCCTAGTTCGCGCCTTGACGGTTGATCCCCGTCGTGCCACATTGATTGGTAAGCGAATTTATGTATGAGAAGATTTACACAAGCGTGATTATTGTGACGACACGTTAATTTAGATGGGCAAATGAGTTTCGGGTTAGCTACCCGTTGTTTGTTGTAGTAAGGTAACAATGCCATGCGGCTTATAATAATCCAAATAACGAAATACTGCTATACGCACTGAATTACAATGAATTGCCTGACTAGCAATACGGGGTCTTATTATTGATTTTATGTTCGTGTTTTGGTTTTACATAACCATATTCATATAACGGTTTTTATTTAACTTTATACAACGTTATAAAACGTATTGTATGATGTTTTTACGACTTTGGTTCGTATAATGATTTTGAAGGCAAAAGCCTATATTATGATTTTTGATAAGGATTTGTATAAAATGACTTTGGCTATTTTATGGCCTATTACAATGATTTGTACAAAAATGATTTTCGGTAATAATTATATACCGATGATATATTAATGGTTTTATTGAACTCTATGAATTCACTCGGCGTTATCGATGACCTTTTCTTTTAACATGTTTTATCTCACGTACTTGAAGGTAATTCTCGGAAAGACAACAAGAATTCATGGCCCGCACTTAAATAATAATTTCCATTCAAATGCTTTGTAAAACTTGTATGAAATACAATGACTTGGGACCTATGTAAACATGATATTTATGAATGGAAATGCTTTATTATTAAACGACGCGATTTTTATGCGTTGTCTATGATGTGAGTAATGTGCTATCCCGTAACACCAACGAGTCTTCCGCTGTATTGAATTGTATAAATATGGGGGTGTTACATATTAACCCTTAGACGGCATTTTATAGCACGTCGCCTTTCTATTCACTTTGTAGTTTGTATTCTTTGAATTTTGCCTATTGGAAGTATTTATCTTTTCTTGCTTAATTAAATTTGATCGATACACGTGTCAAGGACCGGAACGCTCCCAAACACGGTGTATTGCAAAAGCAATACTTATGGAAGTATGTGTAGTGAGTGTTCGTATATGTATACGTATCTACATATAATAATATATCAAAAATATTTTGTATTTATTGGGTTTTTAAAGAAAATAATATATGTACATAAAAACCGATGAAATCCAATAATATATATTTTTTGTTGCAATCTCTTAGGAAAAAGATTGCTTTTTGAATTTTTTGGTCAATTCTTTAAAAAAGAATTGTTTTTGTTATTTTTAGTTTTTATATTTTTATATTTTTTATTTTTTTATGTTTTTTATTTATGATACGTAAAAATAACGTTCACGAGGTGAACGGATCCCAAAAGCCAATCGAAACCGTCAATCAATAGTCTCTCGTAATGTCATAAACCGGCAGCGGCGCCATTTGAAATTGAGTATTTTGAAGTTCGTTTATTCTCGATTCTTGACAAATTGAAAGTCCTAAAAATATCAAGCCTTTAATTGTTCTTGGTTGTTAAGGGTATTTGGAAATCTATGTCTAACTCAATCAACAAGTAAAAAGTGGAAAATAGTAGGCTACGTATCCGTAAAACACTTTGCAAATACGAATTACTATTCACCAAAATTCAAAATTTAAATGCAAAAAAGTAAAAGTGCTTGAAATGTAGGCTAAATGAAAGTACAAGCGCTAAAATGTAAATTTCAGAAACTAAAAGGACAAAAAGTGTAAATTTTAACCAACTAGTAACAACTTTAACAACTTTCTAAAACTGCCTAACTATATTTGCCAAAAATTGAAACTTCAAGGACTGTATACTTGAAAACCCTAAAAACTTGCAAGTTTAGCACCAAATGAAAAACAGTTACAAATAAGAGGGACCAAATTGCAAATAAATGGGAATTATTAACAAAAACGGGCTACATACTTCTAATAAGCTGGTATGAGCTTATTTCTAGACCAAATCAGCTCTGGTTTGTTTTAAAGTGTTTATAATCCAAATTGAGCTAGACTTGTGCAAGGAATCTGCTTAAAAGCTAGTAAAACAAAAGATAGCTTATTCTAATAAGCTAAGAATAAGCAAACATGAAAATGAGACTTCCACAACTTGAATTTAATGCACAATCTTATTAATCAGCTAACAAGAAGACTGGAATGTCTTTCCAAATTGAAAATGGTTCACTGGATAAGCCAAAATCTGAAATTAAGCTTAAATGAGCTTATTTAACCAAGCGTTGACCAAAAATTTCAAAAAGCTAAAAATGATAAAATCCACTCAGGACATGTTGGAAACAAGATTTGTGAAAGAAAATTAGCTAGTTAATGAAGTAGAAATGAAGATATGAGAAAACAAATTAGCCTATATTACAGAAACTTGCATTTGGTCTTGTGCTTATTAAAAAGCTGATTTCTTACTAAAAATGGATATTGTATAATTTCCTCTTACACACTAGTTCTTTGGATGTTTAACTACAAGTAGGAACTAGTTTCATGCAAAATGATCAAGTATTGAAGATATGGTAATGAGTTGAAGTTAGCAAGTTTTTTGATTAACTAGAAAGCAGGTTTTGACCCAAACTATTTTTAGACCATTTGCCTCTTTGACTGACCAATTGACTTCAAAGCTGATCAAAAGTGTCCACACAAGTTCACTAAGTGTAAATGACCAATTATCACATGTTTTAACACACTTGAATCACAAATGCTTATCAAATCCAAACACTACTTTAAACAGCTATAAAAGACTTTTTGCAAATGAAATGTGAGCACAAGTGTGAAACAAGTTATGACTCATATCAAGACTTGTTTAATATGTGAAATGAAAGGTATTTGAGCTGAAAACAAACTTGTAGATTGTCTTAACCACAAAATGAAACTTGTGACTACAATCTGATGAAATTCAAAGCTGAAATCAAGTAAACTATGATTTAAGGCTACAAATCTACTAGACAACTATCAAATCAACACAATTACTCTAAAATCAAGCTAAACACATGATCAGTTCAACAATTAACAGCTATCTAGGAATTAAGCATGCAAAGCACTTAAGTTGAACCAAAAACAGGATTTTGACACCTTTTAGCTTGAAGCCTCCTTTGATGGAGTAGAGGAGCACTGAGCTCTCTATAACAGACTTCCTTCAACCCAATTCAACTAAATTCATCAACCAAATCACCTCCAAAAGCTATGTCTGATCTAATCAACTCATTCTGCTTCAAAATGCTACTTAGGAACTGGAAATGAACTGAACTTGCTAATAACTCTTGAATAGCTTTCAAAATCACAATACAAACTCCATTGATCAAATGAGATCAACAGAAACACAATGCATCAATAGGAATGAAGAATTGAGTGAAATGAGATAAAGGAATGAACTGAATATTTTTTGTTTTATTTATTTGGGAGGGAAAGTTTGTTACAAAGTCTAACTGATTAACTAACAAGCTCTTAAGTGTGTGTCAAACACTTAAGAGCTGCTAACTAACTGAAAGTTGAACTAGAATTAAGAGAGAAACTAAAAGTGTGTGTTTTTCACACTTTAACTACACACTAAAAATGAGATGATCTACTCCTATTTATAGAGCTTGGATGATAAGTTGTTGGAGTAGATGACGTGTCTCAACCAATGAGAGAGTGCCAGGTGGCATGAACTGGTTAATTGCAGATTTGTCTTCAAGAACACCAAAGGGAGTTTTTGATCTTGTTATTTTCAGTCTAATTGAGTTGCATGGTTGGATTTGTCCTTCATTTTGGAGTCTTTTTCATGTAGAAAACTTGTCCTAAAATGCAGTGTAGCTCAAATTTGATTCTGGGTTCGTTGCTTGTTGAAGATGAAATGTGGCGTAATCTTATTGGATTTCAGCTTATCACACGGATTGATATCCGTTTTTGGATAAAGGATTATGGAGTGGCAGCTTTCTATTGGATGAAAAGAAGTTAGAGGGTTTCCACTGTGCTAGATTCGCATTAAATGAAAGTTAATAAGTGGCCCAGCTGGCGTGTTATGTGGCAATCCAAACATTCATTTCCTTGCATTCTGATTGGTTGAACAAGTTAACACTCGGATCATAACCAAAGTTTGTGCAAATTTGTCATTTTTAGTCCCTCTCTTTGGTAGATTCTTCATTTTAGCTCCTTTCTTCATTCCTTTGGCAATTTCAGTCCTTTAACTTGCATTCTTGATTATTTAAGTCCGTTGACTTAGTTGACTTGAAGGTTGACCAAGTTTGACTTTAATCTTGACTTTTTCCAAAATTGCATTTAAGTCCCTCAACTTTTGAACATTGTCAAGATAGGTTCTTTTCTTCAAATGGCTTGTCATCTTTGATCCTTCTCTTGTCTTTTCAATGAGCTTGATTTCCACTTGTTTGCTTAAAATTGTATCCTTGTTACCTATTTAAGCACAAACACAAAACATACAAAATAATACTGCTTTATAGCACAAAAGTTAGGTATTTTCTATGTGTTTTAGGGTGATTTGTTGATGAAATGTAATATAATGCAGTTCGTTTTCTCAGTTCTTAACCAATAGAAAGTCCAACCAATATCAGATTTTTAATTGTTCTTGGTTGTTAAGCTTGCTTGGTAATCTATTGCTAATTCAACAAATGCTTGCCAAAAGGAAAAATAATACCTACGTATATGTAAAACAAATTGCAAATACCACGTTTTTATCCAAGTAAAATGCAAAACTTGAAACTAAAAGGACTGAAATTGTAAATTCTATGAAATGTAAATGCTTGAAATGTAAATTCTAAAAATTATAAGGACTAAAAATGCAAAACAGTTAACTACAAGGACCAATTATGCAAAAACTATAACAAACTAACTAAAAATGTAACAATCTAACAAACTACTAACTGAATTTTAACAAATTGCAAAGTCCAGGGACCAAAGTTATGCAAACCCTAAATACTTGGAAGATTAGCCAAATTTAAAACACTGTTAGAAATTAAAGGACCTAAGTGCAATTTTTGAAAGTATTTAAGCAAAAACGGGACACAAGAAGAAATAAGCTCGTTTGAGCTTATTACTCAACCAAATCAGATGAAACAACTTGCAAAAGACTTCAAATCCAATTTAAGCTACGTGTGTTCAAGGAATTAAGCTAAAAGTCAGAAATAAGCAAATGAGTGCTTATTAATAAGCACAAAATAAGCTACAGCTTAAACCAAACAGTCACAACTTGATTTTTATGATGAAACTGATTAAGCAACTTATTTCAAGAACGGGAAATCAAACCAGAACCATTCTCATCAAGAAATAAGCTAGAAAACTGAAATAAGCTCAAAAGAGCTTATGTTGACCAAGTTTGACCAGATTTTGCAAAAAGCTTAAATTTTCAAAAATCAATATTCAACACTATGTAAACGTTTTTGTGAAAGAAAATCACTACTTTTATGAAGTAGATATGGAGATCTAAGAAAACAGTAACTATTTTATCTCAGAGAATGGGATTTGCTCAGACTTGGACCAAAAAGCTTATTCCCATCTTAAAAGCTAATACTGTAGAAATTCCTCTTGGAATCTAAAACTTTATGATATAAGCTAGAACTAGAAACAAATTTGAGGAAATTTCTTCAAGGAATGAATGAGAAATGAGTAAATGAAAATGGCAAGTTTTTAAGAACAAAGCTAAATGGAAACTGACCCAAACAATTTTTAAGCCATTTGCCTGTTTGACCTATTATTTGACTTGTAAAAGGTTTAAAACCACTTGTTATCAACTAAGGACTGGAAATGAACTCTACAACACCAAATCTCAATGCTTGAAGACTACTGATGATCTATTCCCAAACACTCCTTTAACTGTTCTTTAACAAACTTTTCAAAGACTTATTAAGTAATGAAGTAAGCTGACTCAAATGCTTAAGCAGGTTAAACTCAATGATCAAAATGTAAAGTATAAGAGCTAAGTTCAGTCAATTATCTCAACAAGAACTACAATTAAGGTGCAAGGCTAAAAATGACTGAAATTATGCAGGCAACTAGAATTAAATCCAAATCAAAACACAAGTATGCAAGATTAAGCTACAAACACACAAAAGATCAATCAAACTTCAACTACTAACAACTTTATCATGCAGCAATCAGAATTAAACTAGGAAAATAAAGCATGGCAGTTGAATGTTTAGAGGAACAAAAACAAGAACTATAGAACCTAATGTAGATATCCTTTGGGAAGAAGAGGAGCGCTGAGCTCTCTTGCCCTAGTGATAACCACCACCTATCACTAGTATTCAACAAAAATCAATCAACAATAAACTGGAATCCATCAAACTGCTTGAAATCTCCATAGGAACTAGGCAATGATTGAATTGTAATCAACAAACTGGCAATCTTCACAAATGTCAGTTATGATCAATGGTTGATTATAACAAACACTCAACAGCAACAACAAACATCCAACAGCAGCAAGAATTAAACTGAATGAGAAGAACAGAATTTGGCGGGAAAAATGAAATTTAAATTTTATTGAGGGAAATCAGTTACAAAGTTTGTTACAAGCTATCAACTAACTAACTGACTCAAGAGTTTGTCAGACTCTTGAGTAGTTAGGGGAAAAGTGAGGGAAAAAGGAAAGGGAAAATTTAACTAGGTGTTTTTACAAAATTAGGCTACTACTGAAAATGAAGACTAAACTAGGTATTTATAGACATGAGAGGAGAGTTTGTTAGGGTTGGTGACGTGTCAGGGCCAATCCCAGCTTGCCACGTGGAGAATTCTGCATTTCTCATTTTGAAGGTATGAACAATGAATTGGGTGTTTTTGATTGGATGAATATCTTGTTAATTGGATTGCACCGTTGAACTCGTCTTTCAAAATTGAGCAATATTGATGTTGAAGTCGTGTCATGAAATTGAGTGTAGAAGAAACACGATCCTGGCAAATTTTTCTTTTGAAGAAGAAGACACGTGTCGCTTCCTTATTTGTTGTGAGGGTGAGTTGTGGATCCAACTGTTTGGATTTGGGTAATAAATGTGGCGGTAGTAGTGGACATTTATTATGCTGAAATGGCAATCCGTGTGAGGTAGTATCTCTCTTCCCATTGGTTGACTGATTAATCACATGGATCAAGCCTTAATATCTTTCCAAACTTGGCAAAACAAGTCCTTGTACTTGGCAGATTCTTGTTTCAAGCTGAAATCTTCATTCTTTTGACATATTTGGTCCTTCAACTTTTATTCTTCAAAAAAATCATCCCTTGACTGAGTTGACTTGATAGTTGACCAGGTTTGACTTGAATCTTGACTTTTACAATATTTCACTTTTAGTCCTTCAACTTTCATAACTTGTCAAGATAGGTCCTTGAACTTCAAAGTCTTGTCACTTGTGATCCTTCCTTGTCTTTTTCATCCATTTGAGCTTGATTTTTCCTTGTTTGCTTGAAAATGTATCTTTTTACCTACACAAGTGCACACAAACACAAACATACCACATAACACTGTTTTTGCCAAATAAATTGGTATTTTGCTTCATGTTTTAGGGTTATTTGTTGATAAAAGGATATGAGTTTAAGCTCATATCAAATTCCCCTACACTTGAACATTGCCATGTCCTCATGCAATATTATATTTCAAGGCTTAAAAATTTACATTTCCCTTATAATTAATCCACCTTGGTCATATGAGATGCATCTACACTACTCTAAACTAGATGATGCATGATTTTGATTTTTAATAATGCAATGAATCAAAATACAATTCTTTCTATATCTTTTTGATTTTTCTTAAAATGGTTTTGATGGAAATAACTCATAAAGAATTCAATGACTTGGATTAGGGCTTGGATACCATGGATACTTATCACCCTCAAGTTTCACTTTCCCTATACCAAGCTTATAAATGGGATCATTGCATTCACAAGTAAAAAGTGCATCAACTTATTCATGACAATTAAATGTGGAACCGGTTATTAATTGAGCAAATTGCTTGTGGGCAAATTTGTCATTATTCAAGTGTGAAATATAAGAAGTGTAAAATCCAAAAATAAGGAAGCACGGTTTTAATCCTAAGTAATCTTCTCATCCATTACTTGAAAAACCGCTCACAATTAATATAAGTCCGTATTAAGAGTAATAAGTCATTCGCCTTATGTGTAAAATCCTCATGTCATGCTTTCATAAGTAACTACACACTCGCTAAGGAAAGAAAAATAAAACTCACGCAATAATTTACATCCGCATCTTTTTGAGATTTTGGATCTTCAACCCCGCAACCCGTCAAGGTAATATTGGATTGGAGCAATCTATTGAATCCCCGCAACCCGTCAAGGTAATATTGGAACTCAATAGTCACTATAATTAACACCACACTGCCCCTCTTGGGAGTCTTGCATTATTTTTTTTTCTTTTTCTTTTTTTTTTTTATTTTTTTTCTAGCCACTCATTTTTTTTATAAGCCGCTCTTATTTTTCTTTATTCCTCACTAAGAAATTTGAAAAGAAGAAAAGGAAAAACACCCGCTAAGTATGGAGCATGACATAAGTCTAGTACACATAAAACGTGCTAACTTAGAATCTTAAGACGTACTCATATCAACCATAAATGATTAGCCAAAAATGCATAAGAGATTACGAACCAATTAAAACCGTACTTGATTATTTATTAACAATTATATACAAGCGAAGAAAATAGAGGCAAAGAAGAGAAAGGTTTAGCCACAAGTAATTGCCATGAAGTCTATCTAGCCCTTTTACACTTGCTTCAACTCTATCATTTCCCATTCTCCACAAATTTAAAATCTCAAATAATGAGATTGGTGGAAGCTTAGCCTAATAGACCAATGAAGGACTACATGGTTAAGGATACTAGCTAGAGAGTGCTAAAATAAGCAAACTCGGGTTGAGTCAAAATATCCATGGCGGGCCTAATATGTCAAAGAAATCTAAATTTGTTAAAACCATGTTTTATTATATTTTTCCTTTTTATATATTTTTGATGAAAAATAAGAGAAGAAATATTTATACAATGCAAATGTGATTTACAAATGAAAAATGATTGATGCAAAAATTATGAATGCATATTTTTGGTGGCCAAAGTAGATCAAAAATTTGAAAAATGTTGAAAATTCATTTTTATCATGTTATCATGCAAGACAATGACAAGTTCTAGGTAAGGTCACTTCGATAGAAGACCCCCCTACACTTAAGCTAAACATTGTCCTCAATGTTTAAGAGCATGGAAGTATAAAAACTTCCCCTACACTTATGACAATGAATAGACTTTGCTTAACCCAAGTTAAGGAAAGGACAACTATTAGTGAAATCATGTTTAAGCACAAGATGTCAATGAAAAATCACTAAAGTAACAAAGTGAACCGGATACAAGGACCTCCTCCATAAGCTCCAAAGCATGAGATGAGTGAGCAACCCTACAAACAAGCATGAAGACAAAAGAAGGTCTCCCCTACACTTATCTCCAAATCTATGCCTATATTTCTAACCTACCACACTCTAAACCTAGTTATACGATGCTTGAGTTAATGAGTCTCTAGCTCGACTCGTCCCTCAATGAATTAATTCATGGGGAAAATGGGGACCTCTTGGACCATTTCAACGGAAATGTCCTCTCTAAAGTAATGTTTAACACGGTGACCATTCACTTTAAAATTTGGACCATCGGGTTGGGACAACTCAAGAGTTCCATATGGAAACACTTGAGCAATAGTGAATGGACCGGACCATCGTGACTTAAGCTTGCCCGCAAAAAGCTTCAATCTTGAGTTAAAGAGGAGAACCGGCTCTCCAACTTTGAACTCACGATTCTTGATCTTAGCATCATGCAATTTCTTAGTCTTTTCCTTGTATAGCAAAGAATTCTCATAGGCATTGGCTCTCAACTCATCCATCTCATTGATTTGATCTTTCCTATGTGAACCGGCTTGGTTTAAATCAAAGTTAGCCCACTTGAGAGCCCAAGATGCCTTATGTTCTAACTCAAATGGGAGGTGGCACGCTTTTCCATAGACAAGCCTATAAGGCGTACAACCAATTGGTGTTTTAAAAGCCGTCCTAAACGCCCACAAAGCATCATCGAGCTTATCCGACCAAGAAGCTCTATGCTCTCCCACCGTTCTTTCTAAAATTCTCTTTAAACCACGATTTGTGACCTCGGTTTGACCATTTGTTTGAGGGTGATACGCGGTAGAAAGTCTATGATTCACTCCATATTTCTTCATAACTCTCGTGAATTGATCATTACAAAAGTGCGTACCACGATCACTTATGATGGCCCGAGGTACACCAAATCTAGCAAACAATTGTTTCAAAAACTTTACAACCACTCTAGCATCATTAGTAGGTAAGGCTTTAGCCTCCACCCACTTGGACACATAATCCACCGCCACAAGTATATACTTGTTTCCCTTAGAGGATGGAAAAGGTCCCATGAAATCTATTCCCCATACATCAAATATCTCACACTCTTGGATAAAATTTTGTGGCATCTCATCACGTTGTGTAATTTTTCCTTGTCTTTGACAAACATCACAAAATTGCACCATCTCTTGGGCATCCTTGTAAATGGAAGGCCAATAGTAACCCGAATCAAAGACTTTCTTGGCGGTGTAGTTAGGCCCAAAATGTCCACCCATAGGTCCTTTATGACATGCCTCTAAGATTTTAAATGCCTCGGGTCCATCTACACACCGTCTAATGATTTGGTCCACACATTGCCTAAAAAGATATGGATCATCCCAAAAGTAATACTTAACTTCCTTAAGAAACTTTTTCTTTTGTTGGTAAGTAAGACCCTCAATAAGCACATTGCCCACAAGATAGTTTGCAATATCCGCAAACCAAGGTGTGGCATCCTCTTGGGAAGAGATAGACATGAGCTCCTCTAGTGGAAAGGATTCATTGATTTCTTGATGTGGGAAATCTCCTTGAAAAGGATGCTCAAGTCTACTCAAATGATCCGCCGCTGAATTCTCGGCCCCTTTTTTATCACGAATCTCTATCTTAAACTCTTGAAGCAACAAAACCCATCTCAAAAGCCTAGGCTTAGCATCTTGTTTTGTCATAATATACTTGAGAGCGGAGTGATCCGTATACACTATGGTCTTGGAAAGCACAAGATATGGTCTAAACTTCTCAAAAGCATATACTATAGCAAGCAACTCTTTTTCCGTGGTAGTGTAATGAAGTTGTGCACCGGTCATGGTTTTACTCGCATAGTGTATAGGTTGAAAATGCTTATTAACTCTTTGTCCTAAGACGGCCCCCACCGCATAATCACTAGCGTCACACATAAGCTCAAAAGGTAATTCCCAATTTGGAGAAACCAAAACGGGAGCCTTAGTCAATTTTTCCTTAAGGGTCTCAAAAGAGTCTAAACAAGCTTGGTCAAAAATGAAAGGAGCCTCTTTCTCCAAGAGATGAGTCATCGGTCTAGCTATTTTAGAAAAATCTTGTATAAAGCGCCTATAAAATCCCGCATGACCTAAGAAACTCCTCACACCTTTAACCGAAGTGGGTGGGGGAAGCTTAGCAATCACATCAATTTTGGCTCGATCAACTTCTAATCCCTTATTGGATATCTTGTGTCCTAAAACAATCCCCTCTTTCACCATAAAGTGACATTTCTCCCAATTAAGCACCAAACGTGTTTCCTCACAACGCTTAAGCATTCTCTCAAGATTGGTGAGACATGAGCTAAAGGAGCTTCCAAATACGGAAAAGTCATCCATAAAAACCTCCATGGTTTGCTCTATCATGTCATGGAAAATCGCCATCATGCACCTTTGAAACGTCCCCGGTGCATTACATAGGCCAAAAGGCATCCTCTTGTAAGCAAATGTACCGTAGGGACAAGTGAATGTGGTCTTTTCTTGATCCTTAGGGTCAATGGGTATTTAGAAATAACCCGAAAAGCCATCAAGAAAACAAAAGTACTCATTTCCCGCTAAGCGTTCAAGCATTTGATCCATAAAGGGAAGTGGGAAATGGTCTTTCCTAGTTGCCTCATTGAGTTTTCTATAATCAATGCAAACTCTCCAACCGGTTACAAGTCGCGTGGGAATAAGCTCATTGTTCTCATTAGGCACCACGGTGATTCCACCCTTCTTTGGAACACAATGAACCGGGCTAACCCATGGAGAGTCGGAAATGGGGTAAATCATACCTGCATCTAAGAGTTTAATCACTTCCTTCTTAATAACCTCATGGATTTTTGGGTTAACTCTCCTTTGGTTTTGAATGGCGGGTTTATAGTCATCCTCCATAAGGATTTTGTGAGTACAAAAATGTGGATCAATTCCCCTTATATCGGATATTTTCCATGCTAAGGCTTTCTTGTGTTTCTTAAGGACTTCAATAAGTTGTTCCTTCTCATCCTCTTTCAACTCTTTAGCAATAATCACCGGTAATTGGTCTTTTCCTTCTAAGAAAGCATATTCTAAGTGGGATGGAAGTTCCTTAAGTTCAATGGGAGGTGGACTCTCTATGGAAGGTTTAACTATGGAAGGTTCCTCAATGGTAATCTCTTGTGGAATAGGAGAAGGAATAGGGTCCTCATTGAGCAACTTTTGGATTGTAAGAATATCTTCTTCCCAATTAATGGGAGAATCATCATCACCAAGAAAGTTAGACTCAAATTCCTCCAAGAGGAAATCACTCTCTCCAAAAGGTGTTAAAGAGGGAGCAATTGAGGCCACGGTTTCAACATGTGGAATCTCATCACTAGCATTCTTACAAGCATCATGAAAGTGTTCATTACACACTTCATCTAGCACATCCACAATGTTAATAGTCTCACAAGGTCTAGACTCCTTAACCTCTTTTCTATCACAAACTTTGCCTAACTTAAACACCACTCTCTCATCTTCTACTCTCATAATTAATTCTCCTTCCGCCACATCTATCAAGGTACGACCCGTTCTCAAAAACGGTCTACCAACAATCAAAGGTACTCTAGGATCCATGTCATAATCGACCACTACAAAGTCGGCCGGAAAGGTAAACTTATCCACACCTACAAACACATCTTCCGCTATACCTACGGGGTGAGCTATGGTTCGGTTGGCTAGTTCAAGAGTCATCCTAGTGGGAGTGAGCTCGGGAAGAGATAGTTGTTTCCAAACCGATAAAGGCATGAGATTTATGCTCGCCCCTAAATCCGCCAAAGCCATGCAATTTTCAACACCGGGAAAATTACAAGGTATCAAAAAGCGCCCCAGATCTCCAAGTTTTGTTGGTAAGGTTTTAAGTAACACCGCGGAACAATTTTCATTAAGTGATGTGTTGGGCAAATCAACCAATTTTTCTTTGTTTGAGAGCAAATCCTTGAACATCTTAGCAAACTTTGGCATATAAGCAAGAGCTTCCGCAAAGGATATGTTGATATTGAGTTGCTTGAACATCCTTAAGAAATTGGAGACTTGGATGTCATCTTTGTTCTTTAACTTGTCCTTTTTCAACCTTGAAGGGTATGGAAGAGTAGGTTTTGGTGTAGGTGGAATAGGTGTTGTGGTGGAAGATTTGTCTTTGTTAGCTTCTTCATTGGGAAGTGTGGAAGGTAAAGGAGAAGTATAAGGTAGTTGAGAAGGTGTGTTTGAGTGAATAGGAGCACTTTGAGGAGGTGGAGTAGAAGTAGAAGGCTTGTCACAAGTAGGAGCACAAGTGGGTTGAACAAGAGTAGGTTTAGGAGGTGAAGGATCCTTTGTTGTTGTTCCACTCCTTGTTGTAATAGCATTGACATTGGCCCTAGGGTTTGTTTGTGTGTTAGAAGGTAAAGCCCCTTGTGGTCTTTGAGTTACCTCTACTAAAACCCTATTGATTTGTTCCTCCATTGTACGTTTCACTTGGTCATTCATTCTCTTCTCAATTTCACGCATTTTCTTGTCAACATACTCTTGAGTCTCTTGCATCCCATATCCTTGAGTTGGATTTTGAGGGTAAGCTTGATTTGGTATTGGAGCATATGCTTGATTGGGAATAAATGGAAGTGGTTGATTAAATCCTTGTTGTGGTGGATAAAAGGTATTTGCTTGAGGTTGAAATTGATTGGGTGCCTTGTAGTTATTTCCTTGGTATGGTTGTCTTTGCCCTTGATTCCTTGCTAAAATTTGAGGAGGATTTTGTGGAATTTGGGTGGGTGGTTGGGGTGGGAAGCCGGGTGGAGTAAGGTAATTTTGGGATTTGTAAGAAAGGTTATTTGGATTGATGTTAGGCTTGAAGTGTTCACGATGTTCTTCTTGGTAAGCATAGCATTCCCCTTGATACCCTTGCACCTTATCACATTGTTCATAAGAGTGGGGGCCTCCACAAGTAACACAAGAAATGGTGATGGCATTCACATTATTTGAGGAATTGTTCAATGTCATGCTCTTAAAATTTTGAAACATGTCTTGAGTCATTTCTTGTCCTTGTTTGACTGTTTGAAGGATCTCTTTAAGAAGTTGGATGTCACAAGGAGTTTGAGAAGTGTTTTGGATAACATGAACCCTTTCTTCAAATGGATTGTTTGTTTGAACCATTGCCTTAGTCTCAATAATGTTCAAAGCCTCGTGGTATGTTTTAAGAAGAATACTCCCTCCCGCGGAAGCATTTAGTGAATCTTGGTGGTGAGGTTTAAGGCCATTATAGAAGGTATTGATTTGGTTTACATCATCCAATCCATGGTTAGGGCATCGCCTCAACAACTCACTATACTCTTCCCAAGCATCACTAAAGGATTGACTAGGTTTTTGTGTAAAGCCCATAATTAAATTCCTCAAAGCCATAGTCTTTTGTGGAGGAAAGAATTTGTTCAAAAACTTAGTGGTAAAATCGTCCCATGTGGTGATACTATCGGGTGGTTGGGTGTCTAACCAATGCTTAGCACTCCCATCTAAGGAAAATGACACTAACATCAATCTAATGACCTCATGTGGAACCCCATTATGCTTAATGGTATTGCAAAGTGAAAGGAATCTCTTAAGGTGAGCATGAGGATCCTCATTTTGTTTTCCCAAGAAAGGTGATAAAGCAACCATATTGATCATAGATGTATGTAGCTCAAATGTGTTAGCGGGAAAGTCGGGAATCTTAATGGCACTAGCATATCCATGAATGTTGGATTGCATACGTTCATACAAAGTACGATTATCAATAGCCATGGCTTCTTGTGGTGGTGACAAAGCACGATTCTCGTGATCGGCTTGGTGGACGGTGGTGGTCTTACTCTTTCTCTTTTTCTTCCTTTTCGGAGGAAGAGGTTGTACACCAATCGGTATTTGTGCACGCCCGCGAGTGAGCATGCAACTCAATACGAGGAATGAGAGAGAAGCTCTCGTGTGACTTTGAAGAGAAATGGATTATCCTCTTCGAGTTTCAATATTAAATATCCACAAGAAAATAACAATATATGTATTACTACTTTGGGTGCAAGACCCTCAATGAAGCCTTCCTTCTTAGAATACTCCCAAGTGAACGGGGGGTTAGGTGGCGCGAAGCACTTAAGTACCTATTGACCCTTAGATGGCATTTTATAGCACATCGCCTTTCTATTCACTTAAATGTTCGTATTCTTCGAATTGTTGCTTATTGAGAGTATTTATCTATTCTTGCTTTATTTTGTTTGATCGATACACGTGTCAAAGACCGGAGCGCCCCTCAACACGGTGTATTGCCTCGGCAATACTTATGAAAGATATGTAGATTGATTGTTCTTATACGTATACGTATTTACTTATAATAATATATGGAAAATATTTTTGTATTTATGAGTTTTTTTAAAGGAAAATACTATATGTACATAAAAACCGAGAGAATCCAATAATATATATTTTTGGGTGCAATCTCTTAGGAAAAAGATTGCTTTTTGGATTTTTTAATTTTTTTGGTCAATTCTTTAGGAAAAGAATTGTTTTGTTAATTTTTAGTTTTTATATATTTTTATATTTTTGATTTTTTTTAATTTGTTTTTGATTTATGATACATAAAAATAACGTTCACAAAGTGAACGGATCCCAAAAGCCAATGAAAACCGTCAATCGATAGTCTCTCGTGTAGTCAAAGAACCGGCAGCGGCGCCATTTGAAATGTAATATAATGCAGTTCGTTTTCTCAGTTCTTAACCAATAGAAAGTCCAACCAATATCAGATTTTTAATTGTTCTTGGTTGTTAAGCTTGCTTGGTAATCTATTGCTAATTCAACAAATGCTTGCCAAAAGGAAAAATAATACCTACGTATATGTAAAACAAATTGCAAATACCACGTTTTTATCCAAGTAAAATGCAAAACTTGAAACTAAAAGGACTGAAATTGTAAATTCTATGAAATGTAAATGCTTGAAATGTAAATTCTAAAAATTATAAGGACTAAAAATGCAAAACAGTTAACTACAAGGACCAATTATGCAAAAACTATAACAAACTAACTAAAAATGTAACAATCTAACAAACTACTAACTGAATTTTAACAAATTGCAAAGTCCAGGGACCAAAGTTATGCAAACCCTAAATACTTGGAAGATTAGCCAAATTTAAAACACTGTTAGAAATTAAAGGACCTAAGTGCAATTTTTGAAAGTATTTAAGCAAAAACGGGACACAAGAAGAAATAAGCTCGTTTGAGCTTATTACTCAACCAAATCAGATGAAACAACTTGCAAAAGACTTCAAATCCAATTTAAGCTACGTGTGTTCAAGGAATTAAGCTAAAAGTCAGAAATAAGCAAATGAGTGCTTATTAATAAGCACAAAATAAGCTACAGCTTAAACCAAACAGTCACAACTTGATTTTTATGATGAAACTGATTAAGCAACTTATTTCAAGAACGGGAAATCAAACCAGAACCATTCTCATCAAGAAATAAGCTAGAAAACTGAAATAAGCTCAAAAGAGCTTATGTTGACCAAGTTTGACCAGATTTTGCAAAAAGCTCAAATTTTCAAAAATCAATATTCAACACTATGTAAACGTTTTTGTGAAAGAAAATCACTACTTTTATGAAGTAGATATGGAGATCTAAGAAAACAGTAACTATTTTATCTCAGAGAATGGGATTTGCTCAGACTTGGACCAAAAAGCTTATTCCCATCTTAAAAGCTAATACTGTAGAAATTCCTCTTGGAATCTAAAACTTTATGATATAAGCTAGAACTAGAAACAAATTTGAGGAAATTTCTTCAAGGAATGAATGAGAAATGAGTAAATGAAAATGGCAAGTTTTTAAGAACAAAGCTAAATGGAAACTGACCCAAACAATTTTTAAGCCATTTGCCTGTTTGACCTATTATTTGACTTGTAAAAGGTTTAAAACCACTTGTTATCAACTAAGGACTGGAAATGAACTCTACAACACCAAATCTCAATGCTTGAAGACTACTGATGATCTATTCCCAAACACTCCTTTAATTGTTCTTTAACAAACTTTTCAAAGACTTATTAAGTAATGAAGTAAGCTGACTCAAATGCTTAAGCAGGTTAAACTCAATGATCAAAATGTAAAGTATAAGAGCTAAGTTCAGTCAATTATCTCAACAAGAACTACAATTAATGTGCAAGGCTAAAAATGACTGAAATTATGCAGGCAACTAGAATTAAATCCAAATCAAAACACAAGTATGCAAGATTAAGCTACAAACACACAAAAGATCAATCAAACTTCAACTACTAACAACTTTATCATGCAGCAATCAGAATTAAACTAGGAAAATAAAGCATGGCAGTTGAATGTTTAGAGGAACAAAAACAAGAACTATAGAACCTAATGTAGATATCCTTTGGGAAGAAGAGGAGCGCTGAGCTCTCTTGCCCTAGTGATAACCACCACCTATCACTAGTATTCAACAAAAATCAATCAACAATAAACTGGAATCCATCAAACTGCTTGAAATCTCCATAGGAACTAGGCAATGATTGAATTGTAATCAACAAACTGGCAATCTTCACAAATGTCAGTTATGATCAATGGTTGATCATAACAAACACTCAACAGCAACAACAAACATCCAACAGCAGCAAGAATTAAACTGAATGGGAAGAACAGAATTTGGCGGGAAAAATGAAATTTGAATTTTATTGAGGGAAATCAGTTACAAAGTTTGTTACAAGCTATCAACTAACTAACTGACTCAAGAGTTTGTCAGACTCTTGAGTAGTTAGGGGAAAAGTGAGGGAAAAAGGAAAGGGAAAATTTAACTAGGTGTTTTTACAAAATTAGGCTACTACTGAAAATGAAGACTAAACTAGGTATTTATAGACATGAGAGGAGAGTTTGTTGGGGTTGGTGACGTGTCAGGGCCAATCCCAGCTTGCCACGTGGAGAATTCTGCATTTCTCATTTTGAAGGTATGAACAATGAATTGGGTGTTTTTGATTGGATGAATATCTTGTTAATTGGATTGCACCGTTGAACTCGTCTTTCAAAATTGAGCAATATTGATGTTGAAGTCGTGTCATGAAATTGAGTGTAGAAGAAACACGATCCTGGCAAATTTTTCTTTTGAAGAAGAAGACACGTGTCGCTTCCTTATTTGTTGTGAGGGTGAGTTGTGGATCCAACTGTTTGGATTTGGGTAATAAATGTGGCGGCAGTAGTGGACATTTATTATGCTGAAATGGCAATCCGTGTGAGGTAGTATCTCTCTTCCCATTGGTTGACTGATTAATCACATGGATCAAGCCTTAATATCTTTCCAAACTTGGCAAAACAAGTCCTTGTACTTGGCAGATTCTTGTTTCAAGCTGAAATCTTCATTCTTTTGACATATTTGGTCCTTCAACTTTTATTCTTCAACAAAATCATCCCTTGACTGAGTTGACTTGATAGTTGACCAGGTTTGACTTGAATCTTGACTTTTACAATATTTCACTTTTAGTCCTTCAACTTTCATAACTTGTCAAGATAGGTCCTTGAACTTCAAAGTCTTGTCACTTGTGATCCTTCCTTGTCTTTTTCATCCATTTGAGCTTGATTTTTCCTTGTTTGCTTGAAAATGTATCTTTTTACCTACACAAGTGCACACAAACACAAACATACCACATAACACTGTTTTTGCCAAATAAATTGGTATTTTGCTTCATGTTTTAGGGTTATTTGTTGATAAAAGGATATGAGTTTAAGCTCATATCAGTTGACTTATGATATGAGATTTTACTCATATCACGGTGCCGAATAATTCCCGAGTTACCGACAAGGCCAGACTGAGAAGTGTTATTTTAATATATATATAACTTAGATTATATATATATGTTGTAATTTGATTACATGATTGTTTGATGATTATTTTAATACTTATACGAGATATTTATACGACGTAGATTGTCACAACGAACACTAACTCCCCTAGCAAATCAATCGAAGCGATTTTCGTAGGAATTCTAGCTATTCCAGATCTAAACCAAGTTGTGGATATTTATGATCCCAACAAAATGGTCGATATTCATAGAAATGTTGATATTAGTTGATTATGATCTTGAAGAAGAATTGGCGAGATTAAATCTGATATCGATGGCATGACGATCTTTCCTTATAGAGGGGAGTTTGACAAAACCTTACCATCTAGAAAGGTGTCATCTGATTCGGTGTCACCAAATTCTTAAATTGAAATCGAAAAGGTAAATGTTGCACCTGAGGCTGTCATTGGAACCATTACCCAAAAGCCTCATGCCACTAGTATCTTTCCGAGAAGTCTAATTGAACGTGTGAGTAATTTCATACTAGTGACTCATTTGATAACTATTGTTGAAAAGAGCTATAGGATTGGAAATTAAGTGTTGTTCATATCGAGCTTTTATTTCCCTTTCAAGGTCTAAGAATAAGGTTGAAAGTATTGAAAAATGAGGTAGGATGTCGCATTGAGTATAAGATTGATTGAAACTTGAATAAAGTCAAATTTAACTCGTATGGAATACGAGATTGTTAAGAGGAAGTCGTTAAGTCCTGTGATTGAATTATAAGGTTTTAAATGATTGTTGGTTCGTGTTAAGGGTTGTTCCTAGGCCATTGTCCAATGACGAGGATGCCAGTGTCCAAGAAATAAATCAAAGAAATCTTCTTCTGAAATTGGGACCGATGGATCTTTCGGGACATGTGGAACACCTAATGACTCTTGTAGATTAGTATTCATTGTGGTACCTTTTAAAGTCCCTAACTTAACTGAGACATCAGTTGGTAGGATGAGTCCTTGGAATTGTATGACATGGCGACACATAATGTGTTACGGTACAATTTTTGACTTGTTTGTGATTAATGAAAAGACTACCTTTGATTTCTAAATCCTACATGTATCAATGTTATCTATCTGTTCTTGCTTCTTCCTAATGTTCGCATTAGTGATGCAACCATTGAACAAGTACTCATTTCAGATAGACTTGTGTTGTAGATTCTTCTCTTTGTATTCCTAAATGCCATCGAGGTCATGAACCTCATGATTATTTGGCTAAGCTCATTTCCTATCATATTGAAGTTAGTTCTTGATGAACAACTCTTCATCACTCTCTTGCAGACTACTCATTGTTTTTATAAGTTAAAACAGTGTCCCTTGAGAAAAATTGAATTTTCATCACCATATGGATTATTCAAAGTGAGACTTATAAGTAATCGTTATCGAAATAAAGTTGTTTATGAAACACCTTGGAAAACTTAATTGTTTCCATAACATAGAATATCTCTGTAAATTCATTTTGATTCTTATTTCAGAATTAAGCATAAATATATATATATATATATATTAAAAATGATGACGAAGTTTTGACGAACTGAGTATTGCATCGTTAATCCTAAAATTGTATATAGTTGCGTGCCTACGTACAATTTGGAAGGAACCATGAAATTGTTACTAAACATTACATTTCTTTTTGTAATTGCGAAAGATTGAATTTCTATGAGATATGCAAGAAGTGCAAAATAGGGACATATTGTTAGGGACACCTACATATGTGTCCGTACCATTTATTTTTCCGAATCAAATTTACTCATCTGTGGATATTGTCTTATTTGACAATTGACATCCCCTTCTTATTCGATTCTCTCATGATGAGATTATCTGTAAGATTTTATGATTACGGAGTGTTGATACCCGACTGGGTGTATCGACGTTCCTATCATTTCTTTTGATTATATTCCATTTTGAATGACATGGGTAACGATCCGAGGTGCTTTCGAATGCGTACTCAATTCATGAAAACATGGGATATATTCATATTCGTTAGTGTTTTCGTCTTTATCTGATTTAAAATTCTCTCGCGTAAATCATGCGTTGACCTTACTCTTTTAATGTTAGCTATGTCTCTAGATATCCTTGAATTTGTGAAAGGATTACGAGTTATTCTTACCCTTTTGAGAAATTCTCGCCTTATCAACAATAATGAAACTAGAAAGTTGGTAGTGCCATCGGGATGGATTGGTTGATTATGACATGATGTCATTGCCTTAACTGATGGGAACACGAGTAGAATTCCCCTAAAAGATAAGATGTTGATTATCAAAAGTGATCTAAATAATTCCCGATGGGTGACCGTATCCTGCATTTGGGCTTGAAATTATGCCATGAATAATTATGAACTAGTCATAGACCTTGTAATCTAGAAAAAACCTAAGGTGAATTAAATAAGAAAATATTCCTGTTATCTGAGATTTTCTGAGATACTTCCTGATGAATTACCTAGACTTCCGCCAATAAGGCAAGTTGAATTTGGAATTGATTATATTCCCGGTGCTGTACCTATGGCATGTGCCCTGCACGTCAGCACCATCTGAATCAAAAGAGTTACCATGCAACTAAGAGACTTGTCGGGGAAAGCTTTTATTTTACCGACCTCGTCATCATGAAGAGCTATGGTATTATCATTCCATATATTTATTGATTACCGTGAACTAAGTAAATTGACGATCAAATTTTATATCCATTACCCAAGATGAAAGATTTGTTCGATTAATTACAAGGTTCTAGCGTATATTCAAAAATTTGATCTGCGGCATGGTTATCATCAACTTCGCATCCGCGAAGAAGATTATCTATTCCAATCACTACATCCAGAACTCGTAATAAACATTATGAGTTTCATGTTATGTCGTTTGGATTGACCAATGCACATGTAGCATCCATAAATTTGGTGAATTACGTGTGTAGGCTGTAATTTGATAAATTCATGCTTGTGATCATTAAGGATCATCTGTTTGTCTCTAAGAATAAGAAGGAGTTAGTAATCAATTGTAGACTGCCCTGAGTTGGCCGAGTAGTGAAAACCTGTACCTTGAGTATTTAACATGTGATTTAAGGCTTGATCCTTACACTCTTTGACCGTGTGATTAATGGTAGTGGAATCTATGTGACTCTTTATAGATCAGAGCCATTAAGGCTTTGGGTTATACCAAAAAGAAAGTGCAAAAAAAAAATAATAAATAAATGTGTTAGCCGTATTTAAAGTGATGGTCATATAATATACCGTTGTGAAGCTCGTGAAAAATACTATTCAACGGTGTCGAGAGTTCTTAGTTATTAATGTTTATATAACGGGAATTAGTCCCGAACACACAAATGAGGAAGGCCTCCTAAACACTTACTACTTAGTATAAAAGGCCTCCTAAGCCTCATTTGTGTGTGTGTTTTCCATTTCATTTGTTTTAGAGAGAGAAACGTATGTGTTTCTCTCACTAGGAATTCACATCTTCTTTGTTTTTCTTTTTTCCTTCATCTAATCTAATCTTTCTTTTTTGGTTTGATCTTCATCTACTTTTCTATATCATATATAGTCGTGTGATTCAATCCAACAAGTGGTATCATTCGCCAAGGGATTCGTGGATAGCTCTTTGGTGTTGTCCTTGTTTCTTGCTTATTCCGTGGGTTCTTTTGATTTTTTTTACTAAAGATCAAAATTTTTTCGTGTTTTCTTTGTTATTCCAAGTATTCGTGTTGTGGGTATTTTGGTTTGCTCAAAAACACGAATTTGTTGCCTCAAAGTTGCGAATTTGTTGCCTCAAAGTTGCTAAAATCGTTGCCTAAAAAGTTGGAAAAACAAGGTCCCTTATTGCGACAGCTTGAATTTCGGAAAGGTAAGTACGGTATCGATCGCAATAACCCTAGGGTTTTTCTTTGCGATCAGTATTGCGATTGCCCCTTTTTCCGATCTGAACATTCCGATCGTTATTGCGATCTGGATTGCGACGGATTTAAGGCAATCTTGAAACGTCACTCTGCCTAAATTTTGTCAGCATTCCGATCTGAAGTATTCCGATCTGAAGTATTCCGATCTGAACATATTACGATCTGAACATATTCCGACCGATCATCATTGCGATCTAGCATTCCGACAGATCATCATTGCGATCTAAGATTCCGATAGTAGGACTTTCCGATCGTAGGACATTCCGATAGAAGGACATTCCGATAGAACATTCCGATAGAATATTCCGATGGGCATTCCGATGGAAATTTTGTTTGAGTAATTTTTAGTCTTAGCCACCATCTAGACTAGTCTCAGAACATAGTTTACACGAAGATTAAAAAAAAAAAAAAAAAAAAAAAAAAAAAAAAAAAGAGTTAAAATTTTTAGGTCAAGTAGAATCAAATTTTTTCCCTACTAGTTTTTGGCTATCTCGAACTCAATTTCAAAATTTGGCGATACACAATTTTTTCAGCTTACCGTTTTGTCGGACTGAGGAATTTATTGTCGGACTGAGAAAAAAAAAATCGGAAGTTTCGGAATTTCAACATCACCTCACGCTTTCTACGAATTGAGATCCTGTTGTTCACACGACTTCTACGATGACGTCTCAACAAGATATCTATGCTGCGGGTACTGAGAATCGTCCACCCATGCTTACCAAGGAGAACTACACTACATGGGCTAGTCGTCTCCTTCGTTATGCAAAATGTAAACCTCTGGGAAAGTTGATTGTCAACTCGATTCAAAAGGGTCCGTATGTTAGAAGAACAATCATTGTGCCTGGGGACCCTACGAATGCTAACCCAGTAGCTGATTCAAGTCATGAGCAAACAGATGAAGAATTAACTGAAGCTGAATCCAAACAACTCGACGCTGATGATCAAGCAATTCAAGTCATTCTTATGGGACTTCCTGAAGATGTTTATGCTGCTGTCGATAGTTGTGAAACCGCACACGAGATGTGGCTTAGGATTCAGAAAATGATGAAGGGCAGTGAAATCGGTTTACAAGAAAAGGAAACTAAGTTGCTTCGTGAATGGGAGAAATTTACGTCTACTGAAGGGGAACAAATTGAACCTTATTATCATCGGTTTTCAACCCTCATGAACCATCTTAGAAGAAACAAACATGAACCTGCACAAATTGCTGCCAATATTAAATTTCTTGATAATCTTCCTTCTAAATGGTCACGATATGTCACTCTGGTCAATCAAACCAAGGATCTTCATGTTGTGGACTACACTCAAGTTTATGACTATTTGAAGATGAATCAAGATGAAGCTAACGAAGTTAGGGCAGAAAGACGTGCCAAGACACAAGATCCATTGGCTTTTATGGCAAACTCTCCATCATCTATGTCATATCCCATGGTACCCTACCATCAACCCTCATCTAGTAACTTCATGCCACAACAACAACAACAACAACTCACTGCTTATGGATATCAACATCCTGCTGCTATGAATTACTTACAACAACCCATTGCCTGTTTTGATGACATTACCGATCCTACTCATGCTATTAATACTGGTCTTGCCCTTCTTGCTAAGGCATTCAAATTCACCATTAACCCCACCAACAACAATCAGAGAATCTCCTCGAACACTAGAAATAGGCAGATTGCTCAACCTTTCATGAATGCGAATCAAGATCGCCAATTGGTAGTTGCTGGAAACACGGGGACTCAGTTTCAACAATATGGTCAGAATGCTGGGCAGACCGTTGGCAATGCAGGAAATCAGTATGGTCAAAACCGTGGTCAAAATCCGGGTGTTCCGAATGCGGGTAATCAGAATGGGTTAATTGTTGTGCCAGCGGTTGGTAACCAGATGGGAAACATTGTGGCTGCAAGGGCTGAGAATACTGGTACGGGAAATGGAAACAACAATCGTCAGGTTCAGTGCTACAACTGCAGGGGATTTGGTCATTATGCTCGTGATTGCACAGCCAAAAAGAAGAGGGATGCTGCTTATCTTCAGACTCAGCTTCTCATAGCACAAAAAGAAGAGGCAGGAATCCCACTTCAAGCTGAGGAATTTGATCTTATGGCTTCTGCTGCAGAATATGACGAGGAAGAAGAGGTGAATGCCAACTACATCTTGATGGCAAACTTACAGCAAGCATCAACCTCAGGAATGCATGATGACAGAGCTCCCGTTTATGATGCAGACGGTCCCTCTGAGGTACACCCAAGTTTTGATGATAATGATATATATAATATGTCTAATCAGGAGGAAGAGTATACTGAGATGCTTGAGCCCTACATTGAGACACACGAGGATCAAACGAATACTAGTAATATTATCTCAAATGAGCCTAGTGTGGACCTTAGTGTAGATCAAGTTGCCCAGCCTACAACCCTTCCTGATGAGACACATGCGTATTATAAATCTCTATTTGATAAGCTTGCTAAGGATGTAGATCATGCTACGGTGGTTAATAATAAGTTTAGAGAAACTAATGCCAAATTGACCACTGAGCTTGCGGGATATAAGGAACGGGAGAAAAGTTTTGGGATTCATCATGAAAAAATCAAGGAACTTGAACAAGCTCATGCTACATCGGTTTATCAAGAAAAATGCACCACTAAGAAGTTAAATGCCTTACACTTAAGTAGTGCTAAAAAGATAAGCGAACTGAATGATGAAATCACTTCTCTTAATAAACAGCTTTCAACTGAAAAATCTATTGTTTCTGATTTAAAAGAAGAAAGAAAACAGCTGAAACATGATTTCAAAATTCGAGAAGATGGGCTTCTTGAGGATTTTTGCAAAGCGCAGGATAGGATTAGAGAATTAGATAACCTTTTAGTAAAACGTGGCCAAACTATGCAGACGATAAATATGCTCGCACCAAAAGTGAATGAGATAAATTACACTCGATACAAAATGGCTTTAGGTTGTCCTCTTCCCCCTAATCCAGGATATCTTAAGAAAGTTCAGGCCACTAATGAAACTTTATATAATGGTAGTGTGCTATTGTCTGATGAGCATGATCCTCCTAGTGTGCATGATTCCGAGGAAACTACTGAACTCGCTGTAGAGTCTCGTTTAAGAATGAAAAAGCTTGATAAAGAAGTGATACCCGTTTATTATCCAAAAGTTAATCCTCCAACTGTTTTTGTTCGGTCTAAAACGAGTACTGAAATGCTTTTGCTACCAAGTGAGGAATTGTCTGATGACCCTCCTAAACCGAGTATCACTCGCCGATTTCTAAACGAGCTTAAAGATAACTTTGTCATCCTTAAACGGGTTGTTAATTCAAAAATAACTGGAGGTAATTTTACATCACCTGTTCAGATTGAGGTTCAAAAAATTCTTCAAAACGATATTAATCCAATTATTAATCAAGTTGATGCTCGGTTAGGAAATTTGGAAAACGCTTTTCTAAAAGAATTAGCCAACTTTGTTGAAGACTTTAAATCATTGACGAAGGAAGCTGATGAATCTCTTGATAAAATTAAAGTTTTGGAAAACGATCTTGGACGCCTCTCTAAAGCTCGTGATTGTACTGATAGTAGCCCTGTTGAGTTAGGTACCTCTATGTCGCATAATGAAAACCTCCAAACTGAGCTTGATCTTATGAAAGAGAAGATGGAATCTTATGTCATTAAAAAGGATAAAGAATTCACCGATCTTTGGAATAAATTTGTCAAAAAATGTGATGAATGCAAATATGACAAGATTTCGTATGAAAAAGCTCACAATGAAATGCAACAAACTATCGCACGGTTGCAGGCTCAGTTAGGAGGGGTTTCGGAAACGAATTTGGCCTCGTCAGGGTTAGAGAGTGCTAGTGGTGGTAATGTTCAGAAGCTTAAGGCTAAGATTGCAGATTTAGAATCTGTTGTTGTTTCATATAAGCGGGCTGTTGAACAAAGTAAGTCTGTCTATCAGAAACTTATTGATAAAATCTGTGAGAACTGTAAGTTAAAGGCCTTGTTAAAAGATAAGACTTCTGAACATAGCTCGATTGTGGATACGATGATCCAAAAACCAGCAACCTCGGGACCCACTCGTATTGCTGTGACACCTTTTCCCAAGGTTGCTGGAACGAAAACTGCTGTGATTGCCCCAGGAATGTTTCGCGTTAGTTCTCCCTCTGTGCCTAGCAAACAACGTACAGCAAGCGTTAGGACAAAACCGATCACTATAACTCAACCACAAGTTATTGATTTAAAAAGTGCTAATTCTAATAGACACGTGTCTTCTTCTACAGGAATAAACAACTACACTAAGAGCAGAAGGCCACAGCCTACGAGCAATACAAGGAATGATAGGGTCCTTTTTGCCTCTAGAAGTAGTCGCCCCAAGATCAATAATGTGGAAGTAGAAGAACACCCTAGGAATCTACCGCTTTTTAATCATAATCAGAAACCTAATTCATCTGAATGTAATGACTTTAAGCTTGCTATTCGGAATGAAAAATCTGAAGTTATTTGTGCTAAATGTAATAAATGTTTCTTTACTTTTAGTCATGATGCTTGTGGTTTGACTATGAATGGTTTGAATTATGGTGGTTACACTCGAATTGACAAGCTGTCAGTCAGTGAACAACAACGCACTCCTAAGGCTAAGGTGTATGTTCCAAAAAGTACGCATGTAGGGTCCACAGAAACTCTTGCTAAGCCTAGTAGCCCTAGACTCACCTCTAAATGGTTGCCTACTGGTAGAAATTTTGACTGTAGTGGCAAAATTATCGACACTAGTAGATCTCATACTGACAGTGAAACGTCGGTATGTGATACGGCTTAATTATCTTCTAACCCTACAGGAACCTATTTCTTCGGTTGCCAAAATATTTGTTTCTCTTATCATTGGCAGGCTGTTGAAATTTGTCTCTGGTGCGTGGACTCGGGCTGTTCCAAACATATGACTGGGAATCGAAGCCTTCTCAAGAACTTTGTATGGCGTTTCATGGGAACTGTTCGATTTGGAAATGATCATGTTGCAGCAATTCTAGGCTATGGTGATCTTCATTGGGGAAATATAATCATCACCAGAGTCTCTTTTGTTGATGGCTTGGGACATAACTTGTTCTCGGTTGGGCAATTTTGTGACTCAGACTTGGAGGTCGCTTTCAGAAGTCATACATGTTTTGTAAGAGATCTTGAAGGAATTGATCTGTTGAAAGGAAATCGTACCACCAACCTTTACACCATTGATCTTTTTCAAATGTCTGCTGCTTCTCCAATTTGTCTCATGGCCCGAGCCACATCAACAAAGTCGTGGTTATGGCATCAAAGGTTATCTCATCTCAATTTCGATGCCATCACCCATCTCGCGAAAGATGATCTCGTTACCGGTCTTCTAAAGTTCAAATATACAAAAGACCATCTTTGTCCTTCATGTGAGCAAGGTAAAAGTAAGAAGAAGCCTCACAAACCCAAACCTGTTCCCAACTCAACGAATAGGTTACATCTCCTACATATGGATTTGTGTGGCCCAATGAGAATCAAAAGTATTAATGGAAAGCGGTATGTCCTTGTCATTGTGGATGACTATTCTCGCTACACATGGGTTCATTTTCTTGCTTCAAAAGATGAAACCCCTGATGTAATTATTAACTTCTTGAAGAAAACATCAGTTCTACTGCAAGCCCCTGTCATTATTGTGAGAACGGATAACGGTACAGAATTCACAAATCAGAAATTGAAAGCTTATTTTGACGAAGTTGGGATTTCTCATCAAACTTCGGCTGTAAGAACTCCAGAGCAGAATGGAGTTGTGGAACGGAGGAATCGTACGTTAGTTGAAGCTGCTCGAACGATGCTTCTCTCCTCTAGTGCACCGTTATTCCTTTGGGCCGACGCTATAGCAACTGCATGTTATACTCAAAACCGCTCCATTATTCACACCCGTTTCAACAAAACACCTTATGAGATCATTAATGGAAGAAAACCAGATATTTCATTTTTACATGTCTTCGGTGCATTATGTTATCCGAAGAATGATCATGAAGATATCGGTAAACTTGAACCTAAAGGTGATATTGGCTTTTTCATTGGTTATTCTTCAACTGCTTGTGCTTACAGGGTTTATAATCGAAGGACAAGAAAGGTAATGGAGACTATGAACGTTTCCTTTGATGAACTCTCGGGTATGGCCTCTCAGCATAGAAGTTCACATCCCGAGCTTCAAGGTCAGACTTCTGGACACGTAAGTTCAGGACTCGCGCTTCAATTTGCGCCGTCAACAATCTCATCGTTACAACCTTCGGAAAGTGACTTGGAAGTTTTATTTGGGCCTATTTATGATGAATATATGGAGGGTCCTTCGTCATTTGGTGTTCCTCAAAATGCCCCAGCTGCACCTGCTTCGGTAGTTCAAGAACCTCCGACTGCATCTACACCATCGGCATCTACTTCTGCACCATCTACGTCAACCTCAACCATATTGACTCAAAACATTCCAACCACTTCTCCGATTGCTGACGCAACTCAACAACATTCTCAGCAAATTCCTACTCATGTTCATCTTCAGAATGAAATAGTTGCTGAACATGCAAACAATGCGATGCTCAACGAACATGAGTTTGTTAATCCATTTGCGGCTTCCACAAGTACTACTCAGCCTTCAACACCATATGTGGATCCGTCGAGCTCGCATCAAGTTTCTCATACTCTTCCACATGAACACAAATGGACTAAGAATCATCCTTTAGTTCAAGTGATTGGAAATCTCTCACGACCGGTCTCAACACGAAATCAGCTGCGTACCGATGGTGATATGTGTATCTATGCACTATCAGTCAGCACAATGGAACCAGCAAGTGTGAAAGAAGCAATGACCGATGCATCATGGATTGAGTCTATGCAAGAAGAACTCAATCAGTTCATCCGGCTTGATGTATGGGAGTTAGTACCTCGACCGGACAATATCGATCCGCTTACCCTGAAATGGTTATTCAAAAACAAGATGGATGAGGAGCAAACGGTCATTAGGAACAAGACTCGGTTAGTTGTGAGAGGTTATAAACAGCAGGAGGGAATTGATTTCGCTGAATCCTTCGCCCCGGTTGCTCGGATGGAAGCTATTAGGATTTTCTTGGCATATGCTGCACACAAATCGTTCACTGTGTATCAAATGGACGTGAAGACGGCTTTCTTGCATGGGCCGTTAAAAGAAGATGTGTATGTATGTCAACCTGAAGGTTTCATCAATACCGAACATCCAAGCCATGTCTACAAGTTGAAAAAGGCAATTTATGGTTTGAAACAAGCACCGAGGGCATGGTATGACGAATTATCATCATTTCTTCTCCAAAATCACTTCAGCAAAGGAACTATTGATCCAACGTTGTTTATCAAGCACTACGGCAACGACATCTTGGTGGCTCAGGTCTATGTAGATGATATTATATTTGGTTCTACTAACTCAAAATATTCCATATTATTTGCCGACCTTATGAAAAGTCGATTTGAAATGTCCATGATGGGGGAAATGACGTTTTTTCTTGGTCTCCAAGTTCACCAATCCCCCCGTGGTATTTTTATAAATCAGTCCAAGTATGTGCTTGAGATTCTAACGAAATTTGGTATGGATAATTGTGATCCTATTGGTACTCCAATGGACACTAAACACAAGATTGATTTGGATAAGAAAGGGACATTTGTAGATGCTACAAAATACCGAAGTATGATCGGGTCCCTTATGTACTTAACCTCAAGCAGACCGGACATTGTGCATGCTACTTGTTTATGTGCTCGGTACCAGGCTCGGCCAACCGAGAAGCACCTCAAGGAGGTTAAAAGGATCTTTCGTTATCTCCGGGGAACCATTAACATGGGTCTCTGGTATACGAAGGATTCTGGTTTTAATCTCACTGGTTTTTCAGATGCCGATCATGCAGGGTGTCATGATACATTCAAGAGCACTTCCGGTGGAGCACAATTCTTAGGCGAGAAGCTAGTAAGCTGGTCATCAAGGAAACAAGACTGTACGGCGTTGTCAACCGCGGAAGCAGAATATGTGTCTCTATCCGTGTGTAGTGCTCAAGTCCTTTGGATGAGAACACAACTCACGGATTATGGCTTTTACTTTAACAAAGTCCCTATTTATTGTGATTCACAATCAGCCATAGCCATATCCTGCAACCCGGTCCAACACTCCAAGACCAAGCACATAGCTGTCCGATTCCATTTCATTAAGGAGCATGTGGAAAAAGGAACGATCGAACTGTTCTTTGTCAAGACGGACTACCAACTAGCCGACATCTTCACCAAAGCTCTTCCTCAAGACAGATTTGAATTCTTGGTTCGTCGACTTGGTATGCGTAGTTTCACTCCTGATGAACTTGAACGTCTTGCACATTTGCAGTAATCTTGTATATATTTATCAGAAAATCAAAATACAAAAATATAAAACCTATAAAAACAAAATAAAAAATGAGAAAACCTTTCAAAAAATATTCTTCTCCGACATGTCTCTCAGCATCGATAATATGGACGTGCTTAGAAATGTTGTTCAATAACGACACGGGTACGTACATAAAGTTCGAATGAGAGTTTAAATGTTTTCAAAACATGTCTTTTCTATTTTTCTTCTCATAATGGCTTATAGTCACATGTCAGACTGTAACCCGGTCCCCAAAAGAAAGGAAAGTCGTTGACTTATCCTCAATAACGAGAAATTCGCTTTTCTCGGTCATGAGCTTTTATCAAAACATTCAAAGTTTTAAGCTCATGAACACAATTTTTCTCGGACTTTTGAGCACAATTTTTCAAAGTATTTCAAAACAATGTGCTCATATACTCCCCTATTTAAATAGAATCTCTTTTCAAGGGGGAGTATAATGATTTCATAAACATTTGTTCCAAAGTTTCATGACATATTATTCTCTCCATGTTTCATCACTAATTTCACAAAAATTTCAATTTCATGCAATTTTTGAGGGGGAGAATAGTGATTAAAATATGTTTGATGTAAGTGCTTTCTCTTCCTAATATGTGCAAAAACCTTTCCTTTATGATGCACATATGTAGGGGGAGCGTTTTTTGTGATATAGAAAACTTTCAAGGTGTAAACATTGATTTAATCAACACCTTGACTGCATTTTCAAATGATTTTTCTGGTTACGATATCTATACCCTTCAACACATAAACTCACGATGGTATTGGTGTCAAAAGGTGGTTAGGTATTCGTCCTATGATCCAACCAGAACCGGAGGGATCTTCCCAGGGACAATCCATTAGAACTTAGAAGTCCTTAGGAAAGATGGAGTAGTTGAGTGTACGGGAATAATGCCGACTAATGACTTAAGCTAGCACTGGAACAATCACAACAAGGTGCTAGTTATGACGTCTTGGTAAGCATTGAAGGGGTTGAAGAATGAAAAAGAAATGTAAGGATAAAGGGTGTAAAGAAAGAAGCCCTCCATACAACTTAGGCAGAAACCGGGTCAATACATCTATTATCAGAATCACTTTGATGATTTCTGATACTGAAGACAAAGCATCATGGACCCAGTGATGCAATGCACAACCCTTCCCAGCCTACTCAAGCTTCTCTCAAAAGAAGTTTGTTTTATTGTCACGGAGTTCAACTCATTTCTATCAACTTTCTCACTCCGAGATAGTAGATATTGAATAGGTGGCAGTCTGCTCCAGCCTCCGATCACCAAATAAACGTGCACTTATAGAGTCTAGAGCCAACGAGATTCATCAAAAATCTCATTAGGACACTTATTCCATAGATCAATTGTTGTTCATCATTAGAACACAAGCGATGATTTACAGAGTCCTACGCTCTATCCTTGTGGTATTGCTAGAACATTCAGAGTGATACTCTTCAGTATTCACAGTGATGAATGGAAATCCTTCCAGTGTTAACATCAAACAGCACTGCGGTAGGTCATATGTAAGATTCACTTGAATTAAACATATGTTAACTGGAAAGCAACAGTGGTTTGATTCTTAATTGATTCAAACTCGTTCCAGGTTTCGACGCAATATGTTTATGATCTTGCCAGAACATTCAGAGTAATACTTTTCAGTATTTACAGTGACGAATGGAAATCCTTCCAGTGTCATCATCAAACAGCACTGCGGTAGGTAACTTGTGCGATTCTATATGAATCAAACTTGTGTCAACTGGAAAGCAACGATGGTTTGATTCTTAATTGATTCAGACTTGTTCCAGGAAAGTGAATTGACGACCTAATCAGCAGAATGGAACTGCATGATTCACTCCTTACTTTGAATTATCTTTTGATATATTCAAGTATTGAGAACGGCTACCACAGCTGGAAATCCTGTCAAGGAAGTTCTTTGAACTTACCTGATCACAGGTACAGTATTCGTACTGTATAACGGGAAACCGGTGGAATGCAAACGGTGGCGTTATCTCAAGAGTCGCAATTCAAGGCCACATATTCAGGACTATTGAAGAAAGCTCAAGAACATCTAAAGACAAAGACTTCCGCTACTCTGATGATCAAGGGAGATTGTTAACAAGCTTTCATGTCAACTCAAAACATGAGTATGTGGGTAAAGACACAAGAACACAAGCTGGAAAAGTTACAAGATCAAGTCAAGACAAAGATCAAAGATCCAAGATCACAAGTCATGAAAGGAACTATAAAAGAACTCTCAAGACAACGAGCTTCAAAGTCTGCAACACCAACGAAGTGAAGTCACATATTACATGACCACCCCTTAGGGGGAGATTGTTAGCCGTATTTAAAGTGATGGTCATATAATATACCGTTGCGAAGCTCGTGAAAAATACTATTCAACGGTGTCGAGAGTTCTTAGTTATTAATGTTTATATAACGGGAATTAGTCCCGAACACACAAATGAGGAAGGCCTCCTAAACACTTACTACTTAGTATAAAAGGCCTCCTAAGCCTCATTTGTGTGTGTGTTTTCCATTTCATTTGTTTTAGAGAGAGAAACGTATGTGTTTCTCTCACTAGGAATTCACATCTTCTTTGTTTTTCTTTTTTCCTTCATCTAATCTAATCTTTCTTTTTTGGTTTGATCTTCATCTACTTTTCTATATCATATATAGTCGTGTGATTCAATCCAACAAAATGTTTTGACAAATATTTTATCAAAGGATTTTTAAGGAAATTATTTCCTCATACCCAGATCATTTAACTAAACTCCCTTAGGAGTAGATGTTTGTGTATACCTCAAGACAACCTAAGAGGGATTGAGGAAACCATTTAATCCATGACTTGGAATTTGGAACGATAATTTTTGCTTTTTAACTAAGAAAATTTTGACCAAAGTATAAACAAAGATTTTTCGAACATTTACAGATCTTATTAATTATTCTCGATAAATCAACAAAAATCGTGTTAACTAAATTCAAATTTATTTTGAATATTTTTCTATAATTGGGCGAACTGAGAAATTTAAACATTTTTACGTTTACGTTTCATAAAAATTAAATATTTATTATTTAATTACTTGTAATATTTATCGACGCTTTAAATGTCGGATTGAGCAAAACAAATAAAGATAATAGTTGAGACGAAACTAAAACTTAGAAAATATGAAGAAAGAATTTCTGAGTGATTATGGTCATGATATTTAGTTTATCGGGGAAGGTGAATGTAGTTGCTGACGCATTATGTAGAAAGAATAGAGAACCGATTAAGATGTGTTCCTTAGTATTGACCATACATAATAAATTTCCCGAGGAAATTAAAAATGTACAAGCCGAGACTTGTAAGAAGGATAATATAGATAATGAAGGGTCTCGTGGCTAATGAGAACCATTAGAAATGGGAGCCGATGGCGTTAAGTGTTTAAAAGGTCGTTGTGGTTGCCTAAATATGGGGATTTATGAGAATTAGTCATGTTGGAATCTTATAAGTTTAAGTATCATATTCATGTCATTTCTGATTAAATGTATCTTTATCTGAAGAAGTTGTAATGATGCCCAATTATGAAGGCAGACATCGCCTCATACATTAGTAAACATCTAATTCTTGCAAAGGTCAAGGCTGAACACCAAAATCCATAAGGATTGCTTCTACAGCTTATAATTCCTGTTTGGAAGTGAGATAGAACCACCATTGATTCTTATCATAAATCTTCCAAGGTCATCATCTAGAATTGATTCGATTTGGGTCATCATCGACAGACTGACCAAACCTACTAATATCATTCCCGTTAATGATAGATTCTCGATGAAGAAGTTGACTCTTTTGTATTTAAAGGAATTGTGTAAGCATGGTGTGCCTGTATCGATCATCTCTATCAAGATCCTCGCTTCGCATAGAATTTCTATAGATTCCTTCAGAAGTCGTTGGGAACGAATCTTGATATGAGTACTTCTTACCACCCCAATCGAAGGGACAAGGTAAAGTAACGGTACAAACACTAAAAGTCTCGTTTTATGTTTGAATAATTGACCTTTGGTAATGAACAAGATAATCGTTTTCCTTTGTAGAGATTATCCTTGATAATTATCGCATTAGGATTGAGATTGAAACTTGTAAAGATCTAAATATAAGAACACCTGTAGGTGGGAGTTGGGATGAAGATACCCGACATACACCCATTGTGAGTTGGACATGTCTTTTAGGTTTTAGGTTGCCTATGATGACAGACATAACCCTATAAAATACACCCATTGGGTGATGTAGATCTTGAAGTGCGGGATGGGTAGCGAAGTTATGCCAAAAAATTTCACCATGGAAAAGCGAATTGATGATCTGAAAGATCATGGAAAATAAGTCCCCGTTGTATGGGACCATTAAGATAATGTAAAGATTTGGACCGAGAGGCATATAAGCTGGATCTACCCTAGAACTTCAAGGGCTGCATGAATTATGTTCCATATATCGAACATGATAAAATGTCTATCAAGTGAAAATCTGATTATTCCTTAACGAAGTTTGGATCGGCGAAAAGTTGCATTCATCAAAAACCCGTGAACATCATGGATAGAGAAAGTAAGTCAACTTATGCCTGATCGTATTCCCGTAGTAATGTCTGATGAAACTAGCGTATTGTAATGAATTACACTTGAGAGAAAAGACTGAATGTGGAGGAAATACACATGTGTCTTTGACTCTATAAGAAGCGAGTAGTAAGATAAATTGATCTTTGAGGACAGAGATCATCTTTAGGGGTAACTGTTGTAACAATCCGTCAGTTTGAGTTCGTTATTTTATTCTCAAGTATTATTTAAAATCATTATTTTACTGTTAATTTATGATCACTCACTTTTGGGAAGAAATTGGGGTTTACGTCCTAAAGTAGCATCGTCTACGTCTAAACCGGAGAACTCTACGTTACGTTTACATACTCCGTTTTGGTGACAGTCCGGCATTTCAGAAACTAGATTTATTCTCGAATATTATTTTGGAATTTTAATTTGTGTTGGTTCATAAACTCACAAATTTACGAGAAGAAATTAGGACTTACGTGCATAATTTAGCATCTTTTACGATTAAACCGGAAACCCTAGGTTTACGTATTTACGCTTTTGTGCTCCGTTTTTATGAGACAATTTTTATTAGATTCGTTTTGTGCTGTAGTTTCATAATGTATAAAAACGTTTTTCGTAAAATGATCCGAGGGCACGCAAATCGAGGAAACTAGAATCCATGAGTACCCGTAAATTAGCGGGGATGAAACACGTTTACACTTGTCTCACCCCCACTATGGGCGGCTAAGACAAGTCACCAACACAAGTGTGGTGTCAAGTTTACAAAGAAACTAAAGACACTTGTCCTTAGTTCCTTACTAAACCACTTAACATCACAAAACTAGCAAACCAAAACCATTCTCTCATAATCTTACTGTAGGGATGTGCGATCGTTTAGCCATCGGGAATGAGTGAGCCTATCAGGGGCACACACGAATACACGAAGAGTACGTTTATTAAATATTTAATATGTATACGAGTTATATATTTATTAAATGTTTAATATGTTTCACGAGATAATTATTTAACGTTTGTTAGTTTAGCCGCTAGGCGTTAACTAACTGTTAAATGTTAAATATAAAAGAGAAGGGCTTAAATGTCGGAAAACAAAACTCTAGTCCTTTTCCCTTGTTGGCAGATTTTAGAAAAGACTAGAAGGGGGTTTATGTGTCGTTTTTTTGAAAGTGATGGATTATTAAATAATTACTTGGAGTAAGGACCAAGTTTAATCTAGGGTTGAAAGGCTATATAAACATCCCTACCCTCATTGTTTAATTCGTTCCATATACTATACGACACAAAAAATACACACGATATTTTTACCCTAAACGAAAATTATGTTTTGTTTCCATGGTGCATACCAGCCGACATATATTATATCATTATAAAAGAAACTTGTTTCTTTTAATTCCTTCTTTTGTTGATTTTTCCAACGTCAGAAACATATAGTAAAAGGGTGTTTACCTTTTATTATTATTTTTCCTTTTGGTAGAATATGTTACCTTGAATTTTAAAACATATTCGAATGTATCTCTCGTTAAGAGATTCGAATTGGTTTTGAAATATAACACTTGTTGTTTGATCATCGTGAAGCAACTACTAGCATCATGACGTACTCGTATGACGTGTAGTGTGAGCAACCATATAGACAGTAATTTAACCGTTAAAACTTAAGATCAAGATCAAGACCCGTTTAATTGATTTTATCAATTAAACAAAAAGGTTAGTATTTATATTGTTTTATTATGTGTTAATTATAAACATCAAACTAGATCCACTCCGCTGCGCGCTCGTAGTTAAATGGTTAACTAGTTGTAAAATCCAACAGTGGCATCACGAGTCAAATCGTTTGGTGCTTATGGGTTACACATAGAATAAACACGCTAGATCCGCTATGGCAATAACATGCATTCTTGCCATACAATTTAATCTTGATCTAGATCTAATAAAATTAGGTAGGTTTATTAAATTGGTTAATAAACAAAAATTTTATTATCCGTCAAAGACTTTAGCATATCACTTTTGTGATTCATGCAAGTCATCAAGTACCTTGCTCGAAAACTTGGTGAGGGTCGTTGATCCTTAATTTGGGGAAGACTGATTCGAGACTTGGATCTTATATGTTACTGCTTTCATATAGAGTCTGTCTTCATCTTCTACCCCTTTCTAGTCTGTTTTTATGTACTTATTTGTTTTCCATTATGAATTTCAAACGCAATAATTCAAGATTCCAAGAATCATAAAAACGGATCTCTACTTATATCAAAACTAGCTTTAAAAGTATGTCATATTAATACACTTTTTCCTTGCGAATCGGCTATGTGTTATTTGTTAAAACTTGTTTTTTGAACAATGATTAATATGGACATATCTATGAAACTTGTTTTTATTATAATCTAAATTGTTTTGCGAAATCATATTGTCACTCGAGTTGGGCTTACATACCGTAATGATGGCTTATAAACTATCTTCTCAACGACGTGATTTGCAAAATTAATTGGTTTATAAACCTTAAAAACACCATGTTTTTGTGATTTACTAATGGTGGACTTGCTATTGCACTATGTGCTCTAGTCAAGCTATCTAGGGTTTGAACGATCTTTAATCTTTCCCCGTGTCATGTACAGGTTTCGGCATCTATATGATAATTATCCCAAGCACTTGCGCCCTCGGGCGCATGAAGAGTAGGATATATGGTTTGATCCTTCTTTAATCTTTTCCCGCGGTAAAAACACCTAAACCAAAAAGTTAATAGAAGGTTTTCTTAACTTGTGCTAAAAGATGATTGCATGCATCTGTTACACGTTTTTTACATTTGTTTTCTAAAACTTATGTGATACCTATTTGAATTTTTAAGTCTATGCCATCCAATTTAATAGCACTTGTAGTTTTTTTCGCCATCTGGTCAGACCTAGGGCGAATCATGCACCCAAGGAGATCCTTGTCACTGGTCAGACCTTTGCCAATTATTGCATGCTTTAAATTGGTACGACTTAAGTCGAGTTCCCGGTCAGATTCGGAACCCGAGGCATAAGATGAGATGAAACATACTCATGGTTTATTACATGTAGAACAAGTTTGTTTGAAATGTTCATTGGTACTCGAAAGAGTTGTGAGAACATACCATCCAAACACTCTACAACAATAAACTTCATGAATCGTCTCATAATTCTAAGAGTTGCACTTGTAATGCAATTAACGCTCGACGCTTACCTCTTGCCCTACTTGTTATTAGACGGTCAGACCTCTAATATTGAGTGGGAGTGCAAGTAGGATCTTAGTCTTATTAGTAATTAATTGGGTAGTTAATTTTATTAAGAATTTAATTATCGAAAATACTAAATTGAACTTTCTATGTTCGATTAATTGTGTTATTGCAACATAATTCGTAAACTAAAGTTGTTTTCTTATAGAAAACAAACATAGTCTCTTTTCCTGGTAAGAAAAGCGAGACTTGCTTCTATACCCTTCTCATTAGTTGACAAGAATAAAATAGGATCATAATCGAATAATGATCGATTGTATTTAAACTCACTTTTAATATTTCATTATCCTAACCCAGTTCTGAAATCATTGAAAGATAACATATTTTGTGTATATAGAGTGCTTTTGTCTATAGCTACCAAAATAAATGACATCTTGCACTTGTCACGATGTATGAGTGATAGTTGTAAATTCACACCCTTTTAGGAAAAAGAGCGTAAAAATATAGTGGTAAGCACGACGATTTAGGAAAACCGTGTGTAAATGACCCAAGTAAGAGTGAGTTCGTTCTCGAGGAGGCTAGTGCGTTGTGTTAAGAATTGATTAATAATGTTTGATTATTAACAAGAAGAAAAGAGAAGAGAAGAGAAAATGACGAAGACGAAAAAATAAAAATTAACAAAAACTACTACTAGAAAGTTAAGACGTAGAAACGTAAAAACGACAAAAATAAAAATTTAAACCTAAAATTTCCTAAAAATTACTAAAAATCCACAATAAAATTCTAAGAGTTTACAAAAAATCCAAGCTTGCTAAAACCTTTTAATTAATTAAATAATGACTTTTTAATGCTAATTAAAGCCCTAAAAATCACTTTTAAATATTAAAAAGTCCCAAACAAGATTTTATAGTTTTTAAACCTCAAAAATGACCTAATTAAGCTAAAAACTATTTTTAAAAATTGTAAAACCAAATTAAACTATTTTTAAACTCCTAAAAACTATTAAAATCTATTAAATCTTAAATTAATTCTAAAAATTAAATGAAAAGCCTAAAAAATATTTGGAAAGTTACAAAGTTCCTAATTTAATGTCTATAATCTAGGAAAAATGAAAAATGTAGAAAAAAACAAACTTTGAATTTTTTCTAATAAAATAATATTAAAATATTCTAAAAAATTAAAAGTTTGTAAATAAATTCTAAAAAATTATCAAAAATCCTAAATATTCTAACTAAGACAAAAATGCAAGTTAAAGTTCCTAAAACCTTTTTATTAATTTTATATTAATTTTTAAAGTTGTCTAAAAACCCTAAAATCAAATAAAATAAAAAATAAGACTTTTTGAAAACTTTTTTTAAATGTAAACCTCAAATAACTTAATTAAAACCTAAAAACTATTTTTCTGTATTTTTAAAATGCTTTTTACTATTTTTTAAACATTTAATAATATACGGCTAAATAAAAATTGATAAAAAAAATAATAAAAGAAAAGGAAAAATACAAAAACTGGCTAGAAAAAATCCTAAATGGAAACACTATCCTAGGAAAAATAAGTCTAAGGCAAAAAGCTAAAAAAATAAGCTGAAAGGAAGGAAAATAAGCTACGGCTTATTTATATAAGCCCAGTTCAAAAAGGAGTTAAGTGGAGTTACTTTGCACCCTTGGCCAGTAAAAGACCCAAGGGCGCAATGGTAACGTGTGTGTGTTGTGATTGTGATGGCGAGGGTTCGAGGCTGGTGAACCCCTTTTTGCTTTTTTTTTTTTTTTTTTTTTAACTTTTTTTACCTTTTTAACACCAATCCAATGACTTGTTAAGCTTGTAAACACAATTCAAAGACCAATTTTAACAAGATTAAGCTTAATATTGGACCAAAACGTACCCAGTTCCTATTTGAAGAACACAAAGCAAAATGTTTTGTTTTCACTTGTGCAAGTATCCAAGAGGACTTGGATTTGATGATTCTTGGTGGTGTTTTGTAGGCAATTCAGGCACCCCTACACTCAGTTGGAGTGTAGGGAGTCAAATAAACACAAGGCAAGCACACACTAGCAAGATCTAATAAGCACAAAATCAAGAAAAGAAAGCAAATAAAGGTTGCTGTAAGAGATTAGCTAGGTCTGGTGGTATTTAGCTTAATCACTTGCACAATTTTGAAACTCAAATGCCCATGTCTTGCACACAATAACTCCAACTAGTATACAAGCAACTCAAAATCCTTTAAACAAACTTTGATCTACAAACCAACAAGATATGATGCACCAATTCACTCAAATTAGCAGAAAAATAGGCAGATTCAAGTTTTAGCAAAGTTTTCACTATTTTATCACCCAAACTTGTTCAAATCCTTCTCTAACTGAAATGAAACTAGCATACACCCTAAATGTTACCTAAGAAGTATAATTAACAGGTTTAAAAACAAGTTTTATTGATTTTAACCCCTGCTAGAACCCTGATCCAAACACCCCTATAAAATCTGAACATGCATTTTTTTCAAACCAATCTATTTAAATCCAAACCAAATTGATCCTAATGAGTTCTAATATGCATAAAACAACAATTTAAGCAATATCAATCCACTTAAGCAACACTTTAATGGCAGTTCATACAAATCACATAAGTGACCAATTTTCTGAAAATTTAACAATGGAACAAAGAATCACCTTGTGGGACCCACATCCAGGTCCCACTGTGGTAGCAAAACCACCTCCAATATACCCGGTTATATGCAGACCTTGGATCAATCAAGCACTCTTACCTGCTAAGATGAAAATAAAAAAAAAGAAGCAATAATATATTCTGTTTTCTTCTTTCTTTCTTAAAAATCTTTTTCTAAAATCTTTCTTATACACTTTCCTCTCAAAAACTCCTTACACAAACATCTTTCAACACTGAAAATCCAACCTTGATATAGATTTCTCCAAGAAATCCCAATTTCAAAAACCTTGAAATAATTTTGAAAAACAAAATTTACTTCACCAATAATATTTGGAACTCAGAATTAGCTATTAAACAAACACCAACTTTTTAAAATAAATAAAAGGAATTACTTTATATTAATAAACACCAACTTTAATATTTATAAAAAAGGAATTACAAATTGTTTAATGCTAAAACTAGAACAAAGGGAATGAACATGCCTCATTCTCCTTTTATAGTGCTAATAAGACTATTCTAGAAAACAGAAAACCTTAAACCCTAATCTATGGAAATGCCTAAAAAGCCCTTTGGTCATCACTTTTGAACTTGGTCAAAATCGTCCCATGTGATGGATATGAAGATGCCAGCTTGAAAAATGATCTTGGACGTTTGTTTTAGCTTGGAGGACAAGGAGAATCATCCCAAACGTTAAACTGGTCGGGTCTTGGTTTTGGTGTGAAAATGATGTAGCAGGGTAGGGTCCTACCCAACACATGGGTGTGTTGGGAGGGAATATTTGAGTGGGTTTGGGTTAAGGGAAGGGTTAATTAGTGATCTGGACAAGATGGGGTGCTGATTCTGGGTAATGAGGGATTAGGGAAATTAGGGTTTAAGTGAAAATGGGGGTAGCAGGATGGGTTTTAATCTAAAAAAGGATTAGGGAATTTTAAATCCCTTGTTTAGTGGGAAAGGTCTGTTGACCATTTGACCACTTTTTAAATAAAACCGGGTTGGACATGGGTGGGTTTGGTTACGGGTTGGGTAGGCAATGGGTATATGGGTGGGTTTGCTGACGTGTAAGGACATGAGTGGTGGTGAGAGTTTGGCTGTCTTGGCAAAATGACCCCCTCATGTTACTTGTTTCCTTCAAGTTGTAATAAACAGCACAAATCTTCATTTCCCTTTGATATCATCTTTGGAAACTTGTCATTTTTGGCACAATTAAGTTTTCAAGTTTGTAATAAGGACCATAAATGCATATTTTTAGATTTTTCAAGGGTAAAACTTGTATATTCTTCAAACATGGAGGGCCTTTGTTGACAATCTTGATTTCTTCAAGGGCTTATCTTGCCAAGTCTTCAAAAATGAGGGACTATACTTGCCAATCTTCAAAACTTCAAGGTCATTTTTTTAAAATCCAAACTTGGGCCCGGTTCATTGTGCGTCTTCGTTTCTCGTGTTCGTTCTTGAATGATTCTTGCGATCTTTTGCCATTTCCTCAATATACGTACCTAAAAATACACAAGTAACAAACACGAGCATATATTTGGTATATTCAATGATATTTTATGCAATTTAAGCCCGATTTGGACGATGAGACCATGTATAAAAGCAGTCTCATCAATGAGTTTAAACCGCAAAGAGTAAAGAATTTACTAGCACTTCGCTAGGTATCTTTCTTGGACTCTTGTTATTCCTTAAAGTGATAAATACCCTTGAGGCTATGTGACGATAAAGGAGAAATTGCATGCTAAATAGTCAAGTTAATTGAAAGCAGAACGGCTAGTCCCTCATCTACACAAGTAGAATTTCATATACTTTGTTCAAATACCTAAGTACATGCATACTTGTAGGCATTTTTTCAGAGATAAAGAAGTCAATAAATTTCTTTTTGCCTTCTACTGGTGATGTAACATTTATAATGTTGATAAATTAAGTGGGAGCGTTGCAGTTTATTGCTGAAATAATATCATTGTAATATTGTCAATTTCAGTGGGAGCTACAAGATTTATTTCAGTGGGAGCTACAAGATTTATTTTCTTGTTTAGTCACATGTATTATTTCAAACTTGCTTTGAAATATTTATCACTTCCAAATATGAACGACCATTGCTTAAAGAAAAATTGCATTTTATTTTATAAGATAACACGCTGCCTTTCTGATGTTTCCTTATGATACGTTATCTATAAAATAATAATCCACCATTCTTTATTTAGAGTTATGGTTCTAAATCTACTTATAATATCCATGACATTATCATATTGTTTACACAATCAACCACATGTTGTATTGCTTGTCTTCATAATATGATGTTGTGCCTTACACAAGTGGGAGAAATTATAAAGTGTGTGCAAGGAACAACATATGATTAGTTTCATTTGCCTAAAAGGTAAGGAAGCTAATAATTCTACTAGGACTTCAACACGCAAGATGTTTGTTACCCTACTACATTCAAATGTCATGATATAGTGAAAAGTTGCTTCAACATTTTTACTACATGTTTAGTAAATATAATTATGAGCAAGATATAATAATAATAATTTTGAAGTATAAAATTAGCTTGAAATTACCATTGAACTCAACAGTTTGCGTTCATGATTACTTTAGTTAGTATAATTATGGTTTCTTGATAACACATAATTATTAAGTCCTTGAATTACTCACCGACTTATAACATAAAGTATTTAGTAAAATAGTTATGTCTTCTTGTTAACATAAACATTAGATCTTTGAATTATTCAAAGACTTATAATGTATACTTGATATGTTCTGTTTTCTTGTAAATGCATGAACATATAATTCTTGAACTGTTATGTCTTCTTGTAAACACATGGTTCTTGTATTATTCAAGGAATATACATTATAGCATGCACCTGGATTTAAAATACTTATATTTTAATTTGGTACACGATCTGATTGACAAGTATTTAACCCAGAGAGTATTAAGTTATCTATGGAATTCTGATGTAGCCTCACAATTCCAATACTCATAAAATACCAAAATATTATGGTATGTCTAAAGAGTTGAAACGAACTATATTCGTATAGTTTGATTTATGATAGCTTTAATTATTCTACCTCCATGATCTATCAAGGTTAGAAAATTGCGTGTGTCATTGATACACTCAATATAGTTCAAAACTAGAAGGTATTCAAGACAACCCACAAATTGAAAACCCCTAATTTATTAGGGACTTTCGGTTGTTCCACTCAAACCAATCGAATCCTAAAACCTTTTGGGTTTTTCGATTTTCTACACTTCCTAGCTTGACGGTTGTAGTTTTGGTGTTCCTCCTAGCTTGACGTAACATAAACCTTTCCTAAGGTTATTGGTTAAAGGTGATACAAGAATTAGGGTTTATACTACAAACCCTAATTAGGGTTCTTGGGAGAGATCCCAATATGTCTTGATTAAAGTTCTTTAAATGTGTTAATAACTTATGAAGCATACTATTAACAAACTTAAGATAAGAGTTTAAAATGTGTTTTTTGTAGTCTCTCTATTAAGAACAATTTATTGTTTCTTAAATACTTAGTATTTAGAGAATGATCTCTACTTACAAAAGTAAGTGGGAGTTATAACAAATCTTGAAGATATTGAAGAGCAAAATACATAACCTTTAAAAACCACTTGTTGATGTTATATTTGGTTAAGCATGAAAATGTCAAACCAAAGTAAAAGTTACTCTCATTCATAAATCTGCAAAGATACCTCATCACTTGATTGATATTTGAATATCAATGCTGACGAATATAAGTTAGGAGATCTTTGTAATCTACTAACTGCTAATGAATATTATCATATCTTGAATCTGATAAATGTCTTAGAAATATGAATGATGAGATGCAGTCCTTAAAGGGAAAATTAATCTTTTGAATCTGATTGATGTTTCACCTAATTATAAACCTATGAGGTTGAAAGGAGTTTCTTTTGAAGAAAGACTCACAAGGACAAAATGGTATACATAATTAATGCATGGCTAAGAATAGGAAGCTTTTAATTATACTCAAGCAATTGACTATGATTAAATCATTCTTCCATACATGCATTGATTAAATAAAGATAATTGATTGTCATATATGTTTCTATGTATATGGAGTATGTCAATTAAACTTTATAGTTCTCCTTTATGATTACCTTTTGCAAGAATGGTATGTAATCAAAAGGTTTATGAGTCTATAAAATCTTTATTGAGTATACATGATAAATATTCCAAGTATGGATTAAAAATCATGCATCTAGAAACTAAATCTGTAATTTAGTTCAATATTATTTTGTTTAATTTTAGATACTTTTTAGTACACTTGACATTAAGTGGGAGCACTAAGTTTTTCCTTCAATTTCATATGTTGTATAACATGTTGAAGATATCTTTCCATCTAAGCTAGATGATAATCCTTAAGATTGGAATGAAACTTCATTTGAGAATTTATGGAATAAAAACTAATGATTTTGGAATAAGATGTTTATTGAAATAAACATATGCGGTAATTACGTCCAAAAAAATACAATACATCATTGAAGCAAGTCTTGAATGATATATTTCACTAGACATAATTCATTACATGAATGGAAACCTTATGTTTTTAACTAAGGATTCATTCTGTATATATTATATTGTGTATATGACTTGTTATCACCTTTGTACAAGATCAAAGTGAGATGACAACAACAATAACTAATTGAGAGTAATTAGATTATTGTTGATACGAATGTTTACGAATTATAAAGCATAGTGTTGTATGTGTACAATGATGCTAGAGGATGATCAATTCTAGTAAAGTAGGATTTTATCATTTATGATAAATCTTCTAACTAGATATGCTCAATCAAGAGCATTGTTGCTTTACACATTAAGGAATAAGAATACTTTACATTTTAAGAAACTGTAAAGATGACTGTCAGTATATCGTTAATTTATATACCTTATACAAGGTATGACGATATCCTCATACTATGACACTTGCAATAGTATGAGCATGTAGGATGAGACACTCATCTTGTTTTTCAAATCTTTCACAATTTGTGAAGTTTGAAACAAGTATTCGGTAAGTTTACTTAGATGACTATTTAGCATTCTTATAAAGAAAAGTTGAGAATGTTGGAAACATTTGACTTCAACTTGCTAAATTATTTTCATGCAATCTATTTTAGTATTTGGATAATTGGGATGGTAAGACAGTTATTACTTTCTGATGAATAAAGATACTTGATATTTGCATTCATTCATATAATTACTGTTGTCCTATATTTGTATGTTTAATCCTTGAATATTTGATTATTCTAATTATGTCCATTGTCGGTTAGCAATATGGGAATATTGTCTACATTAAGACAATGAGTGTTGGTTGTATTCTTTGAATATATGGACGGTTCATACCAAACTCATGTGTTATTCATAAGAGATGCATATTGGACACCCCGAACTTTCGAATTGTTACTTTTGGATCCTTGTCATGAGTAAGATTTAGAAAATGGTGATTAAGTCATCCTTAGACTTGATATGCAAACAAGTTTGTGCATGTGTGAATATCACTTCTTGATTATAAGTTAAACACTATCTCGCAAGCGGTAGTTATAAAGGCTATAGTTGGAAGTGTTGTGAAGCAGCGATCCACAGACACTTGCAGTCAAAATAAAATTTGTTCCTCCACTTGATATAGTGCTGTTTAGTACTACTGGGCCCTCTCCAGAATTAATCAGATAATTGTGTGGCCGCACCCAAAGAGTAAATCAAGATGATACTTGTTTACATTTGGTATATCTGAATTAACTTCTATAACGAGAAACTAAAGTTTAAACTACATGGAATGAGTTAGGATCCATATCCATGGTTTAACAGTACTGGTAACAAAGGGATGATTATTAGCAAGTCATGTAATCATATACCATTTATACTTTTGATATATTCTTCTTGAAACTATACCTCAATCATTTCCGGTTATAATAAAGTGTTGCTAGATACTTTATTATGGACGTATTATGTCTTAAACTCTCACAAGTGGGAGCTGTAGGGATATGCGATCGTTTAGCCATCGGGAATGAGTGAGCCTATCGGGGGCACACACGAATACACGATGTAAAACCCACAAAAATAAGGTCATTACTTAATCCTACTTTTCAAATATTTTTGAAGTATTTTATGACGTTAAATATTATTATGTTTAACGGTTTAAGTTGAAACGGACATTGAACATTTTATTTTATATTTGACGAGCAACGAGGACTACTAGTGATCGCGATACCGACGGATGCCTAAAATTTTATATTTTATTATCGATCGTTTCGATAATTAATACTTTCGACGATATCGTTTTAATTACGTATCGAGTCGTTATATTATTATTTTTCGTGTGTGTTTAAACTTTTAAAAAGTATTTTTACGAAACCCGAGTCCCGTAAATATTTGTAAAATTGACCAATACTCATTTCTCGCTTTTTAACTAATATTTACATTTTGGACCAAAACTATCACAAATTGGCAAAAACTACCCTAACCTTACACTATATATATAATTTCCACTAGCACCATTTCATTTAAAAATTAATAAAACAAAATCCACCATTTCTTCCTCTCTTTTTCTTTTTGGCCGTACACCACAACACACAAATTCATCAAAAGTTTTGATGATCTAGCTTGATTCAATCCAAACAAAAACAAGTCCTATTCCTAAAATCTCAAGGTGATTCTAATGATACTAATCTTTCTTACATGCATTAAGTTTCGATTTTTGATAAAAACTAGGCTTGTTAGGTGGAGATTTTGATCATGCATGTGTTACTAGTGATAATCAAATGATGTTTATGCAATGTTTTTGTTAAAAAGATGAACTTCTAATTTTTGTGTTTTGATCTTGGTGATGATACAAGTGTTAGGATTGGTTTATGATGATATTGGGATGTTAGGCTGATGATAAAAGTTGTTGGTTTTGTTCAAAAACTTGATTTTGTATGGTTTTTAAATGGTCAATTTTGAGCAGTAGGTTTGAGGCTATTTTCAGGGGTCTTAAGTCTGAATATAGGTTGATATGATGGGATTATGTCGTAGATAATTTCGTTAGCTTCGATTTGATATAAAGTAGGTCTTCCAACTCCAAACGAGGTGGAAGATACACTAGTTTGATTTTCGTGTACCGGGAGACGAGTGTTGACACAATCTGAAAATTGTTGTCGATATTTGGATCGAATCTCGGGGACTATAAAATGAGTTTCAAAAGGACTCAAGGGCTGTTCTCTGGCTCAAAGTTTTGTGTTTTGAGTCTATTTTTAGAATCAAGTGTCGGTTTTATAAATGGAGTTGTTTAGAATGGTCAAAATGGTTTCGTAAGTCAAGGTCGCTAAACTGTCCGAATTTTGTAATTCAAAGATGAGTCGGGCAGGGAACTTTAGAAGTAAAATCTTTTGATGGGCTCTTGGGAGGACTTTCTACATATAGTATGTGATTTCCTCAGGTTTGACGTGTCTAAGTATGAGAAAATGGCTTGGACATTCGGTATGTTCCGGCAGATTTTTATTAAAGGCATAAAATAATAAAATGAATATATAGGAGAGTATAATAGAACCACTTGTATTGTTTTCTCTCGAGTTGTCGTGATTTTATACTCGAGTTTGATTTTATTATGTATCATTTATTTCTCGAGTCTATTATTAATGTACGCACCTTATTTGCTAGGTTGCGGTTGTCGTGTTTTTCGGGCATCTACTATCGTCGGCGATCGTCTTCAACTACTTCTACTACTTAAGGTGAGTCTATAGCCTCGTTTGAGCTCATTCAAATATTTTAAAACCCGCGAGGGGGAATACATGTTTTGTAAACTTAGAACACAAGATTTTTATGGTATGCTTGTCCCTCTATGAATGGACCCGTGGTTGCCTTTGAATTGCATTAAGTGATTGCCTTTGTTAAAGCTTCAATTATGGACCGTTAATTAACCTATGATGGGTTAACCGCTAGTACAATTAATAGATCTACGGGGGAAGTCGCCCCGGTTTAGTTTGTGTGGACTTGTCACAGAAGCTTAGGCCCGACCTCCACACTGTTTGAATATATTGTATTGAGAAGTCAGGTATACGGCAATGTACCAATAATCTGGAGGTAACCGACAATTAATAAATCACTTGTCTTATTAGACCTAACGGAGTGTCTAAGGGCTCGGTTCCATGAGCTTATTGCAATTTATGCTATATACAATTATTATTGTTGATGCAAATTATTATTTGATGCTTGTTGCCTTCAAGTATGCCACAAACTTATAATCTTTGCTTGTGTTCAAAATGATTATATAAACCTATAGATTCACTCGACATTTTTGCTGATGATTTTCTCACATGTATTTCAGGTAATCAAGAGGTGTGAAGCTTGGAGGTCACAGGAATGAAGTTGTGCACTGCTTTTGTAATATAAACTTTTTGAATGTTTGTCGTTCCTTTGTTTAAAACAATTAAAATCTTTTGTTTTAATTGTACTTTGGTTACGATGTTTTGGGACTACGCTACTCTGACAAATGTTTTAGGAACGATAAATTTGAAACGTCTCTTTTCGAGTCGTTCTTTATAAACTATGTGTTACTGTATCATTGTTCAGCACCCAAAGATGTATTCTGCTGCGTATAATTTTGGGGGTGTTAAAGATTGGTATCAGACCCGTGAGTTATAGAGAACTAGGTCTTTTTCTGAAAACCTAAACTATAATTGTCAGTTTTTATTTTTCAAAGAGTCGGTGCACATGATTTCGCGTGACTTCAGGTTCAAGCTACTTCTGGGATTACAATTTTACTACACATTATTATGTATGCCTATTGCTAAGTATTTATAAATAAATACTATAATCCCTGATTGATATATATTGATATCATTAAACTTTTCGATAAAAGTTTATCATTTATTTAATGATTTATTTAAATAAATTTCTGAAAATTCCCTATATTTATTTTGAAGGATTTTCTATATTTATTTAAATTTTTTGAAATTATTCTATTTCATTTTATTATGACCTTATACCTATTTTGTGAATTTAGCACCGTCAAATTACGTCTTCGATGAGGAGGAAGCAGGTTCTACTACTGCAAGCGAGTCACAGTCAACTAAGCCATGTGGATCCCCACGTGACTAGTGTCTATTATTTTGTGTCATTGTACTCTATTTGTCTTTAAGATCATTCCTTGTTGATCTATGATAATAGTTTCCTTTGATCCTTATAATGATTATGATACCTTGTATTGATAATGTGTATGCATTTGATGATTGATTTTGTACATGATATGACTATACCATGATTACAATTAACTCATTCATTTTATCTTCTCTCTTTGTGATATGACAGAACCATGCCACCTAGGAGAATGACAAATGATGCCATTGCAAGGCTAGTTGTTGAAGAGGTTGCGAAAGCATTAGCTACGGATAGAGCTGCACGTGTTAACACTGAAGGAGCAGGTGGCTCTGGAGGTGCGAGTGCTGAAGGTGAAGGTGAACCTATTGGACCAAAAGTTGTTGGAGGAGTAGGTGTAGCTGAGAATCATGCAGGTGAGGTTGCTCAGGCTGCTGCTGCAGTTAAAGAGTGTACTTTTGCTGGATACATGAAATGTGGACCTACTACATTTCAAGGAACTGGTGGAGCACTGGAATTATTTAGGTGGATTGAGAAAACAGAAACAACATTTGAGATTAGTGATTGCTCAGAAAGGAACAAGGTTAAGTTCGCAGTTGCTACTTTCAAGGATCGAGCTTTAAGCTAGTGGAAGACTCAAGTTGCTACAGTTGGTTTAGAAGCTGTAAACAGGAAACCTTGGGACGACATTAAAAGGTTGCTGAAAGAAGAGTTCTGTCCAGAAGAAGAGTTATCTGCTTTGGAGGATGAGTTGAGGCACCTGAAGCCGAAAGATAACAACATTGCTACGTATACTAGCCGATTCAATGAGTTGGTTTTGTTGTGTCCAGATGCTTTTGTTACTGAGAAGAAAAAGATGGAACAATATATTAAAGGGCTGCCTGGGTACATTAAAGGTGAGACAACTTCATCCCGACCCAATAACTTTGTTGAAACTGTAAGAATGGCTCATACACTCATGGGGCAGAAAGTTCAAGATAGGGTTGAGAAAGCTGCGAAGGGTAGTAAAAGGAAATGGGAGAATTCGCAGAGTGGTAATCAGGGTAGTAACCGCCATAGGCAGTACAATCAGAAAAGAAATGATGGGGCTAGAGCTACAACTAACAAGGATAATAATGCTGACCATGGGGGACCAGCCTAGAAATGTAAGAGTTGTGGTGCTTGTCACTTTGGTAATTGTCCACCAAGATGCACTAAATGTGGAATGGTTGGGCATGTTGTAGAGAAATGCAAGGCAAGGATCCCTGCCACTAAAGCAAATGCTATTCCAATCAAGACTTGCTTTGAATGTGGAGAACGTGATCATATTCTCCCTAGATGTCCAAAGTTGACGAACAAGAAAGCAGGTGAAGCTGCTGGGGCAGTTTATGCTGTTAAGGATGCTGATCAGGCATACGGTCCATATGTGGTGACGGGTACGTTCTTACTCAACCATCGTTATGCTAGTGTGTTGTTTGACTCAGGATCTGATAGGAGCTTTATAAGCACTTCCTTTAGTCGTTTAATTGATATTGAGCCAACAAGCCTAAATACTAGTTATGAGGTCGAGTTAGCTGATTGACAATTAGTTAGTACTACCACTATATTTAAGAAGTGTCCTTTGAAATTAGCAAATCATTTGTTTGAAATTGATTTGATGCTGATAGAGTTGGGTTCGTTTGATGTGATTGTTGGTATGGATTGGTTGGTTGCTCACGATGCGGTGATTGTATGTGGGGAGAAAGTTGTACACATACCGGTCAAGGACAAGGTGTTAGTAGTTAAAGGTGATGTCGGTAGATCTCGTCTGACGGTGATATCTTGTTTCAAGGCGATGAAATATGTAGAAAGAGGTTGTCACCTGTTCTTGGCTCAAGTAGTGGAGAAAGAACTACCGGTTAGGCGTGTGGAAGATGTTATGATTATTCGTGATTTTCCTGAAGTATTTCCCGATGACTTGCCAGGGCTTCCGCCTCAGCGAGAAGTCGAATTCAAGATTGATCTAGTGCCAGGAGCTGCACCGGTGGTGCGTGCACCATATCGTTTGGCACCGTCTGAGATGAAGGAGTTGGCAGATCAGTTGAAGGAGTTAATGGAGAAGGGGTTCATTAGACCAAGTTCGTCACCTTGGGGAGCTCCAGTATTGTTCGTGAAGAAGAAGGACGGATCGTTCAGAATGTGCATAGACTACCGAGAGTTGAACAAGTTAACTATCAAGAATCGTTATCCACTTCCTAGGATCGATGATTTGTTCGATCAACTTCAAGGTTTGTGTGTGTACTCGAAGATCGACTTGAGGTCGGGTTATCATCAACTTCGTGTTAAAGAGGAGGACATACCTATTACAGCTTTTCGGACGCGTTATGGACACTTCGAATTTCAAGTGATGCCGTTTGGGTTAACTAATGCACCTGCGGTATTCATGGACTTAATGAACCGTGTGTATAAACCATACCTTGACAAGTTTGTGATTGTATTTATCGATGATATCCTGATTTATTCCAAAAGTCGGGAGGAGCATGAAGGTCATTTGAAGATTATTGTAGAGTTGTTGAAGAAGGAGAAGTTGTATGCAAAATTCTCCAAGTGTGATTTTTGTTTGGATTCAGTCCAATTCCTTGGGCACGTGATCGATAGTAGCGGTGTTCATGTTGATCCTTCCAAAATTGAAGCTATTAGAGATTGGGCTAGACCTACAACCCCGACTGAAGTTAGACAATTCTTGGGATTAGCTGGTTACTACCGGTGATTCATAGAAGGATTCTCTTTAAATTCTAAACCTCTTACTAAACTTACACAGAAAAACAAGAAGTATGAGTGGGGTTTAGAAGAAGAAGAAGCATTCCAAACTTTGAAGCAGAAGCTGTGTTCTGCACCAATTTTAGCTTTGCCCGACGGAGCTGAAGACTTTGTGGTATATTGTGACGCATCACGTAAGGGTTTTGGTGTTGTGTTGATGCAAAGGGAGAAAGTGATCGCGTATGCATCTCGTCAATTGAGGAAGCATGAGGAGAATTATACTACACATGATTTGGAATTAGGATTTGTTGTCTTTGCTCTTAGAATTTAGAGACACTATCTCTACGGTACAAAGAGTGTGGTATATACTGATCATAAAAGCCTGCAACATATTCTAGATCATAAGGAGCTCAATATGAGGCAGAGAACATGGGTAGAATTGTTGAGTGATTACGACATTCAAATTTGCTACCATCCCGGCAAGGCGAATGTAGTTGCCGATTCTCTTAGTAGGAAGGATAGAGAAATAACCAAAAGGGTTAGAGCTTTAGCCATGACAACTTATTCTGATTTATCTAATCGAATACTTAAAGCTCAAACGAAGGCGATGAAAGAAGAGAATGTGAGAAATGAAGACTTGGGTAGAAGGATGACACCTATATTCAAAATTCGTGACGACGGAATTTGGTATTTCGAGAATCGTGTATGGTTACCGGTGTATGGAGGACTGAGAGATCTAATTATGCACGAATCTCATAAGTCTAAATATTCGATTCACCCATGATCGGATAAAATGTACCAAGACTTGAAGAAATGCTACTGGTGGCCGAATATGAAGGCTAACATTGCTACTTATGTTAGTAAATGCTTGACGTGTGCTAAGGTGAAGTTTGAGCACAAGAGACCTTCGGGTTTACTACAACAACCTAAAATTCTAGAATGGAAATGGGAGAGGATCACTATGGACTTTGTTTCGGGACTTCCGAGAACTTCTAGTGGTTATGATACGATTTGGGTGATTGTTGATCGGTTGACTAAGTCGGCTCATTTCTTGCCGATAAAGAAAACTGATGACTTAGACAAACTTACTCGGTTGTATTTGAAGGAAGTTGTTTGTAGACATGGAGTTCCTTTGTCAATTATTTCTGATCGAGATATTCGGTTCAAATCTGAGTTTTGGAAATTGCTTCAGCGAGCTTTGGGGACTCAGTTGGACATGAGCACTGCGTATCATCCGGAAACGGACGGACAAAGTGAAAGGACTATTCAGACTTTGGAGGATATGTTACGAGCGTGTGTAATATACTTTGGAGGTAGTTCAGATCGACACTTACCTTTGGTGGAGTTCTCATACAACAATAGTTATCACGCAAGTATCAAGGCTGTGCCTTTTGAAGCACTTTACGGGCGAAAGTGTAGATCACCAGTTGGTTGGTGTGAGGTTGGAGAAAGTCAATTGACGGGTCCTGAATTGATTAGAGAAACGACTGAGAAGATCGTGCAAATCAAGAATCGTTTATTGACAGCCCGTAGTGGACAGAAGAGCTATGCGGATAAGAGGAGAAAACCATTGGAGTTTGATATTGGCGACATGGTTATGTTGAAAGTATCACCTTAGAAAGGAGTAATTCGATTTGGCAAGCGAGGAAAGCTTAGTCCACGCTATATTGGTCCATTCAAGATTATTGATCGATTTGGTCCTGTGGCATATAAGTTGGAATTGCCAGAGAAGTTAAGTGCTATTCACAATACTTTTCATGTTTCTAATCTTAAGAGGTGTTTGGCGGACGAGAATTTGATAATTCCACTTGAGGAGATTCAATTGGACGACAAGCTGCATTTTGTTGAGGAACCGGTGGAGATCATGGATCGAGAGGTGAAACGGCTTAAGCAAAGTCGGATCCCGATAGTGAAAGTGCGGTGGAATTCGCGACGTGGACCCGAATACACTTGGGAGCGAGAGGACTACTTAAAGAGCAAGTATCCTCATTTATTCGTAGACGGACCTAAGGAGAAGTAAGCCCCGGGACGGTGCTCTCCTAAGGTGGTGAGGATGTAAAACCCACAAATATAAGGTCGTTACTTAATCCTACTTTTCAAATATTTTTGAAGTATTTTATGACGTTAAATATTATTATGTTTAACGGTTTAAGTTGAAACCGACATTGAAAATTTTATTTTATATTTTGACGAGCAACGAGGACTACTAGTGATCGCGATACCGGGATGCCTAAAATTTTATATTTTATTATCCATCGTTTCGATAATTAATACTTTCGACGATATCGTTTTAATTACGTATCGAGTCGTTATATTATTATTTTTCGTGTGCGTTTAAACTTTTAAAAAGTATTTTACGAAACCCGAGTCCCGTAAATATTTGTAAAATTGACTAATAGTCATTTCTCGCTTTTTAACTAATATTTACATTTTGGACCAAAACTATCACAAATTGGGAAAAACTACCCTAACCTTACACTATATATATAATTTCCACTAGCACCATTTCATTTAAAAATTAATAAAACAAAATCCACCATTTCTTCCTCTCTTTTTCTTTTTGGCCGTACACCACAACACACAAATTCATCAAAATTTTTGATGATCTAGCTTGATTCAATCCAAACTAAAACAAGTCCCATTCCTAAAATCTCAAGGTGATTCTAATGATACTAATCTTTCTTAAATGCATTAAGTTTTGATTTTTGATAAAAACTAGGCTTGTTAGGTGGAGATTTTGATCATGCATGTGTTACTAGTGATAATCAAATGATGTTTATGCAATGTTTTTGTTAAAAAGATGAAATTTTAATTTTTGGGTTTTGATCTTGGTGATGATACAAGTGTTAGGATTGGTTTATGATGATATTGGGATGTTAGGTTGATGATAAAAGTTGTTGGTTTTGATCAAAAACTTGATTTTGTATGGTTTTTAAATGGTCAATTTTGGGCAGTAAGTTTGAGGCCATTTTCACGGGTCTTAAGTCTGAATATAGGTTGATATGATGGGATTATATCGTGGAGAATTTCGTTAGCTTCGATTTGATATAAAGTAGGCCTTCCAACTCCAAACGAGGTGGAAGATACACTAGTTTGATTTTCGTGTACCGGGAGACGAGTGTTGACACAATCCGAAAATTGTTGTCGATATTTGGATCGAATCTCGGGGACTATAAAATGAGTTTCAAAAGGATTCAAGGGCTGTTCTCAGGCTCAAAGTATAGTTTTTTGAGTCTATTTTTAGAATCAAGTGTCGGTTTTATAAATGGAGTTGTTTAGAATGGTCAAAATGGTTTCGTAAGTCAAAGTCGCTAAACTGTCCGAATTTTGTAATTCAAAGATGAGTCGGGCAGGGAACTTTAGAAGTAAAATCTTTTGATGGGCTCTTGGAAGGACTTTCTACATATAGTATGTGAGTTCATCAGGTGGTATCATGAAGTTTTGATGTGTCTAAGTATGAGAAAACGGCTTGGACATTCGGTATGTTCCGGCAGATTTTTATTAAAGGCATAGAATAATAAAATGAATATATAGGAGAGTATAATAGAACCACTTGTATTGTTTTCTCTCGATTTGTCGTGATTTTATACTTGAGTTTGATTTTATTATGTATCATTTATTTCTCGAGTCTATTATTAATATACGCACCTTATTTGCTAGGTTGCGGTTGTCGTGTTTTTCGGGCATCTACTATCGTCGACGATCATTTTCAACTACTTCTACTACTTAAGGCGAGTCTATAGCCTCGTTTGAGCTCATTCAAATATTTTAAAACCCGTGAGGGGGAATACATGTTTTGTAAACTTAGAACACAAGATTTTTATGGTATGCTTGTCCCTATATGAATGGACCCGTGGTTGCCTTTGAATTGCATTAAGTGATTGCCTTATTTAAAGCCTCAATTATGGACCGTTAATTAACGTATGATGGATTAACCGCTAGTACAATTAATAGATCTATGGGGGAAGCCTCCCCGGTTCAGTTTGTGTGGACTTGTCACAGAAGCTTAGGCCCGACCTCCACACTGTTTGAACATATTGTATTGAGAAGTCAGGGTATACGGCAATGTACCAATAATCTGGAGGTAACCGACAACTAATAAATCTCTTGTCTTATTAGACCTAACGGAGTGTCTAAGGGCTCGGTTCCATGAGATTATTGCAATTTATGCTATATACAATTATTATTGTTGATGCAAATTACTATTTGATGCGTGTTGCCTTCAAGTATGCCACAAACTTATAATATTTGCTTGTGTTCAAAATGATTATATAAACCTATAGATTCACTCGGCATTTTTGTTGATGATTTTCTCACATGTATTTCAGGTAATCAAGAGGTGTGAAGCTTGGAGGTCACGGGAATGAAGTTGTGCACTTATTTTGTAATATAAACTCTTTGAATGTTTGTCGTTCCTTTGTTTAAAACAATTAAAATCTTTTGTTTTAGTTGTACTTTGGTTACGATGTCTTGGGACTACGCTACTCTGACAAATGTTTTAGGAACGATAAATTTGAAACGTCTCTTTTCAAGTCGTTCTTTATAAATTATGTGTTATTGTATCATTGTTTAGCACCCAAAGATGTATTCTGCTGCGTATAAATTTAGGGGTGTTAAACACGAAGAGTACGTTTATTAAATATTTAATATGTATACGGGTTATATATTTATTAAATGTTTAATATGTTTCACGAGATAATTATTTAACGTTTGTTAGTTTAGCCGCTAGGCGTTATAAACTAACTGTTAAATGTTAAATATAAAAGAGAAGGGCTTAAATGTCGGAAAACAAAACTCTAGTCCTTTTCCCTTGTTGGCAGATTTTAGAAAAGACTAGAAGGGGGTTTATGTGTCATTTTTTTGAAAGTGATGGATTATTAAATAATTACTTGGAGTAAGGACCAAGTTTAATCTTGGGTTGAGAGGCTATATAAACATCCCTACCCTCATTGTTTAATTCGTTCCATATACTATACGACACAAAAAATATACACGATATTTTTACCCTAAACGAAAGTTATGTTTTGTTTCCATGGTGCATACCAGCCGACATATATTCTATCATTATAAAAGAAACTTGTTTCTTTTAATTCCTTCTTTTGTTGATTTTGCCAACGTCAGAAACATATAGTAAAAGGGTGTTTACCTTTTATTATTATTTTTCCTTTTGGTAGAATATGTTACCTTGAATTTTAAAACATATTCGAATGTATCTCTCGTTAAGAGATTCGGATTGGTTTTGAAATATAACACTTGTTGTTTGATCATCGTGAAGCAACTACTAGCATCGTAACGTGCTCGTATGACGTGTAGTGTGAGCAACCATAGAGAAGGTAATTTAACCGTTACAATTTAAGATCAAGATCAAGACCCGTTTAATTGATTTTATCAATTAAACAAAAAGGTTAGTATTTATATTGTTTTATTATGTGTTAATTATAAACATCAAACTAGATCCATTCCGCTGCGCGCTCGTAGTTAAATGGTTAACTAGTTGTAAAATCCCAACACTTACATGCAAACAACTCACAATCTCTCTCTCTCTCTAGCTCTACTTGCCGTCCCATATTCATCCACAAACACCCCTTCATCTAAAAATTTTAACCATAAATCTTATGTATAACTTACATAAGATGATAATCCAATGAAGGCATGATTATTTGAGGTGATCCTAACATATAAAAAGAAGTTTCAAAGGAGTTTAGGGCTGATTTGTTGAAGGTGTCTTCATATTCTTGGTGATCTTGAAGGTGGTCTTGATATTTCATAAGATTGGTTACCAAAACCAAGTCTTGTTCTTAACCTTTCCCTATATTGGTTGGTAACAAGATCATTCCTTCTATCATCTTGTTATTTTGTAAATGTAATCATGTATTTTCTTTATAAATGTATATGTATATGATGATGAATGATGATCAAAATATTATGTGAGGATTTTGTGTTTATAGATTTGGTTAAAAAGACTAAAATCAACAAATAAAAATGTTAAAATCTTGGTTAGATTCATAGGCTGTATAAAACAGTAAGTACCAATATGATCACTTGGTAAAATGGCTTGGATTATTAAATATACAGATAGATATATGATTTTTATATATGTGGTGAGTTGGCCACTCAATGGAATCATTAAAATAAGCAAGATATGATCAAAATACTATTGAGGTACAAATCTGTATAGTCTGTTTTGGACTAAATATTTAAAATACTTAGAGGATGATTGAGCAGTATCTATAGGATTTATTTGTAGCACATATCATGTAGTTTGTGCTGCTTAAATTTGAGCTTCTATCTCCTTGTAGAACTCAAGATATGGCAAAAATGGTGGAATGGACTTTAATAATCAGATTTATAAATAATCTATATAGTATATAAAGAGCACTCAAGTAAATATTATTATAAAATAAATATATAAAACCCACTAACTAATAATAATTATTATAAAATGAGTTGTATACTAAAATAAATAAGTATGACATTTTTTATAAAAGTAAAAACTCAAATGTTTTCTAAAGTTATAAAACTATATATAAGTTTTACGTCTTTTCGGCTAAAACCGAAAGATTAACGTTTTCGCCAAATAAAACTTAGAAGGTCGGACCCGTCTAATGTAACATTTTTATAACTCATATACTGATATTTGAATACATTTGACAAGTAAAAACCGATAAACCTGAGCTTTATAACTTATGGACCATAATGGGCCAAAGTAAACTTATTGGACCATTAGCCCAACTAGTTTGGCTAAACACTAATGGACTTACTCATGGGCTTAACCCACTTGGGCCCAACATATGAGTATAGGCCTGGTATTAAAAGTATAAATGGGCTAATATAATGTATTGGACTTTAATGAGCTTATTGGGCCTTAATATGCAAATGGGTAAAACTAGTATAAGTAGTCTAAATTGACTAACACATAACAACCATAATATTGTATGAAGAGATAAAATCCCACTTGATCATCATCATACTTATGATATCATCATATATACATAGCCATTATTTTTATAAAGTTATTGGGCATAGCCTAAGACCGAGTATTATTTGTCTAGGTTTCCCGTGATCGAGGCACGTACCATACGTCCTAACTGTCGATAACCCGCCTTCCCACACCAATGTGAGTTCATAGCCTTGCACTATTTTAGATGTTTTATGAAATATTTTATAAAACCGCGAGGGAGATAACATGTAATTTTTAATAAAAATAGGACACTAGTTGTCCCGATTGTATGTTTATTGATATGGACCCGAATAATTATATGACCCAATGAATGAAATGAGATGGATTATTATTAGTTAGGTTATTTCAGTAAAAGTCCCATTACTATGAATTGTGAACTACCGGGATTTGGTAGACGCTTATGCATATAATAGTACTATTTGGGAAAGATCACCCTAGTTCGCGCCTTGACGGTTGATCCCCGTCGTGCCACATTGATTGGTAAGCGAATTCATGTATGAGAAGATTTATATAAGCGTGATTATTGTGACGACACGCTGTTTTAGACGGGCAAAGGAATTACGGGTTAGCTACCCGTTGTTTGTTATAGTAAGGTAGCAATGTCATGCGGCTTATAATAATCCAATAATGAAAATACTGATATACGAATTGAATTATAATATATTGCCTGACTAGCAATACTGGGTCTTATTACTGATATTATGTTCGTGTTTTGGTTTTACATAACCATTTTCATATAACGGTTTTTATTTAACTCTATACAACGTTATAAAACGTATTGTATAATGTATTTGGCGACAATGGTTCGTATAATGGTTTTGAAGGCAAAAGCCTATATTATGATTTACGACAAAGATTCGTATAAAATGTCTTTGGCCTATTTTATAGCTTACGACAAAGATTTGTACAAAATGATTTCGGTAATAATTATATACCGGTGATACATTGATGGTTTTTATTAAACTCTATGAATTCACTCGGCGTTTCGCTGACTTTTTAACATGTTTTATTTCAGGTACTTAAAGGTAATTCTCGGGAAGACGACAAGAATTTATGGCCCGCATTCAAATAAAATTTCCATTCAAATGTTTTGTAAATTTGTATGATATACTATGACCTGAGGACCTATGTAATTTGATATTCATGAATGTAAAATGCTTTATTATCAAACGACGCGATTTTTAAGCGTTGTCTATGATTTGAGTAATGTGCTATCCCGTAACACCAACGACTCTTCCGCTGATTTGAAACATGAATATTTGGGGGTATTTCACAAAGAGCCGCACAAAGTGAAACAAATCCTAATCCCGTGTCACCAATGCTACAATATACATACAATCATCTCATACATATTGATCATATACATAAAAATGCAAGTTTTTAAAAATAGGTGATTGACTTTCCAAAAATAGTAGTTTCCTTATTTCAAAGATTTGCTAGTAAGATACACTACTTAACTACCCCATAATAGACTTCCCATAAATTACCATAAAATTCATAGTGGTTGAATTATGGGTCGATAAAGGGCTCTTTAAGAGGGCTTAAGCCCAATGGTTACCCAACTCAAGATATGACCCAATTAGCCCAACCTAGCCCAAAAACAAATCTGGTCAAAACATACAGAATGTTGTAACGATTTTGACCCACTTAAACATCTTCAAAAAATTTATCAAAAATCAAGGAGATGTCCAACATATGAAGATCATCCCCCTGAAGTAGCTCAAGTTAATTCGTAATATTAAAGGATTTATGGTGTTTATGGTGAACATGACATTTTTAGTTTAGAAAATCGTTTTGACACCTTACGGAAAAACATTAAGAATCCGGCCATACCAAGTTCTTAAAAATAAATGGAGGACATATTAACAAACTAGACTCAGATTAGATGATCAAGGACACTAGATTCATGTTAAAAACTATTGTAAAACTCGTTTTATGGTGGTTACAAACTGCCCCTTTTTCCAAACAGCCCCAAACCCTTGTTTTGTAACTTATGATTCACCCATTCTAGATCATCATAAGATGTCTAGATATTTATAAAAACCATGTAATAACTTATTTAGAACATATTTAGGGCTGATTAAAATTAATCTAACATGTGAAAAGATTTTGAACATATTCAATCACCCATAACATGTTTTTAGGGTTTATAAACCCTAGAAATCATATATATATATATATATATATATATATATATATAATAAAATAAAAATTATAAAAGTATGGAAGGTGACACAAGGATTATAAGAACTTATATAAGACGAATTCTAATGGTGTGATAATCACCAAGGCACCAAAAAACACAAGGAAGGAGGAGAAGAATGAATGAAAAGCACCAAGGACACCCTAAATTCCAAGGTTTCTACAATGGAGATGTAGAGAAAACCTTAACCAACAATCAACAATGGAGGATGGAGTTGGGAGATCAAATGGGACGGCCAAAATGGTTATGCGAAAGGGTTTGTGTAATTTTTGCAAGTATAATGATTTAGAGAGACTTGTTTTCAATATTTTATTTAGTTTCCATTTAAACAACATTTAGTAATTAAAACATTTTATTTCCCCATTTCCTTGATCAAAATACACGGCCAAAAACAAAATGATAAGACCAAATATTATTTTTCTCACTTTTACAAAGTCTTACAAATATTTGCTAATTAATTTTACACCCTTTTCTCTTTTTAAGCCTTTTTAAATTAATTAACTAAATAAACAAAATAAAATCAGAAATCCCTTTTATTTCATTAGAATAGGATGACATATTTATTTTTTTATAAAGATCTATATTTTTTTTATTTTGTAAAATACTTTATATTATATCCTTAATATTTTCTAAAGATTTTATAACATAAGGTTTAATTATTTTAAACTTATTCAAATAATTAAATACACATTTTTAAATATTTAGAAATGAAATGAACTTTTAGAAATGAAATGAATTTTCAAAAATGAACTTCAAATTTTCAAAATGACATAAATGACCAAAAGTTGAATTTTCAAAATGCGGATTTTACACGGAGATCAACACGTTATCTATCGATTTATTTACTTTGAATAAGTTGGTATTGAAAAGGTGGCACTCCTCTCTAGCCTCCAATCACTAAAATCCAAAATGCGTGATCGAGTCTTAATATCCGTTTTTAGTATCGTTTTTCTCCTCAACTCAAATCGAATTGATATCAGGTTTGCAAGTTTAGACTTAGTTGTTCTTGGTTTAAGATGGTAATTTGGTATCTATTTCTAATTGCACAAAGCATGTAAAAATATGACTAAATTACACGGATGGTCCCTGTGGTTTGTATGAAATTACAACTTTCGTCCCTTGAGTTTCAAAGTTTCATGGGTCGTCCCTAACTCTGAAACTAGTAACACCATTGGTCCCTCCACTAACTGACCATTAGTTAGTCAAACAAAAACACCCATGTGCCTTGCATGTGATGGGAAGTTTGGTCTTTTGACACACATGCAGGGACTACCCATGAAATAAATTTGTTAGAATTTTTAAAATTCAAAAAAGTATTTTTTATATAAGAAAATCTATTTTTAAAATTTGAAAAAATATTTAAAATTTCGAAAAAATATTTAAAATTCGAAAAAATATTTAAAATTCAAAAAATATTCGAAAAACAAATAAAGAATATATATAAAATCCAAAAAAAATTTTAAATAAGAAAATATATTTTTAGAAATTCGAAAAAATATTTTAAATTTTGAAAAAAATATTTGTAATTCGAAAAAATATTTAAAATTCGTAAAAATGTTTAAAAATTTAGTATTTCAAAATAAAATTCAAAAAGCAAGGTTATTTCGAAAAAACTTTAAAATTTAATATTTCAAATTTCGAGAAAAAAGTTCGAAAAATTTATCAAAAAACATTTTTTAAATTTTTTCTTAAAAATATTTAAAAAATAAAGTTTCGAGTAATTTTTCTTAACACTTTAAAAAAAATTCGAAAAATATTTTTTCTTAAAATTATTTAAAAAAATTAAAAAAAAATTAAAAAAAAACATTTCTAAAACATTTTTAAGTTTTGTAAAAATTTTAAAATTTTTTGGAAATAATTTTTGAATTTTTAAATTACTTTTTCGAATTTTAAATATATTCTTTCATTTGTTTTCCGAATTTAAATATTTTTTCGAATTATAAATATCTTTTTCGAAATTTTAAACATTTTTTCGAATTTTAAAAACATATTTTCTTATTTAAAAAATATTTTTTGGAATTTTAAATATTTTTCTAATTATAAATATATTTTCGAAATTTACATTTTTTCGAACTTTAAAAATAGATTTTCTTTAAAAAATATTTTTTTGAATTTTAAATATATTCTTTATTTGTTTTTCGAATATTTTTTGAATTTTAAATATTTTTTCGAATTTTAAATATTTTTTTTTGTTTTTCAAATTCTAAATGTTTTTTCGAATTATAAATATTTTTTCGAAATTTTAAATATTTATTCGAGTTTTAAAAATATATTTTCTTATTTAAAAAGTAATTATTTGAATTTTGAAAATTCTAACAAATTTATTTCATGGGTAGTCCCTGCATGTGTGTTAAAAGACCAAACTGCCCATCACATACAAGGCACATGGGTGTTTATGTTTGACTAACTAACAGTCCGTTAGTGGAGGGACCAATGGTGTTACTAGTTTCAGAGTTAGGGACGACCCATGAAACTTTGAAACTCGAGGGACGAAAGTTGCAATTTCGTACAAACCACAAGGACCATCCGTGTAATTTAGTCTAAAAATATAAAAATAACAACTATACGTATACGTACTATTCTAAAACATATTGCACGTACAACAATTAAAGCACGTAGTACAAAATTTATCAAAATGAAACAATTATAACAAATAGTAACAAACTGCCAAAAATTAAGGACTGAAAATGAAAATGTAACAACTAACAAGTATTAAAACTAACAAACTGATTTAACAAAATTAACTAACTAGGAGGACCATAACTGCATTTAACAGAATTAAAACTAATTAATAACAAACTACAACTATCCAACAACTCTAGGGACCAAACAACAAATAATGAAACTTATAAATGAAAAACAAGCTTATTCCTAAAATAAGTTGGAGCTTGTGAAATAAGCCACCTTTTAAGCACAGACCAGTTTTAAATTGTTTCAAATGAAAAATAAGCTAGGGAAAATCAATATCATAAGCTGTAATAAGCTAGAACTTGGAAAACGAATTTTTGAACTTGTACATTTTTAGAGAACAACTTACTGGCATAATCTGAAAAGCTCAATTTTTGTAAAATCAAATAAAACCTGAAATGAATTAGGTCTATCCAATTAGAATCTCAAAAAGCAATCAGAATAAGCTAAAACGACTTCTTTGATTAGACAACTTATTTGACCAACTTATTTGACTTTTTGACTTTTTCTAATAAGCTTCTAAATGACTTATTAAGACTAAAAGAATGTTTTTACGCAACTTTTACAAAGGACTTTATGCTAAAAAGGTTGATTAAGCTAAACTGGCTTATGACTAAAAGCTGTTGAAAATCAGGACTATTTGAGCAACTTACGAGCTAATTTCTGGCTTATCAAATAAGCTTCAGGAAAAACTTACAACTACAATTTTTATGCTGATACTATAGGCTTTTCAATTCAACAGATCTCAAACTCTGATTCACTCTAATGAAAAAAGTATTAAGCACTGAAATTGACTGATCAAGCTATATTATCAACCTAAACCATTTAAGACCAATTGCCTCCTTGACCTGGCCTAGTTGACTTTTAATGGCTGAAATTTGACTGATTAAAACTAACACATGCAACCTCTAACAGCTCCAATATTTAAGTCAATCAATGAATCATAGATCTCTAAATCCAAACACACCTTAACAGACTAATATGAGAATTTAAATAAGATTAATGATTGTCTACTACTAACTATATGAAAACAAGTATCCAACTAATCAGATCAGGTCAAATAAAGCATGTTAAAGCAATTAGCAGACAAATTCTAAGGCTACAATGTAATAAAGCTGTTTCTACTAAAATGTTACATAATATAACATGAGCTTGACCTTGATCATCCATGCCATGTCCTTTGTGGAAGAAGCTAATTCTATCACTATCATCACCAAAGTACCTCAAATCAATTGTTAAAACTCCATGGATTAAGATGGGAATCAAACTACTACTTTCTGCATAAAAGTTGAACAACAGGTACTTTCTGAACATCATGAACAACAACAAAACAATAGGATCTAGAACAACTCTTTAACAACATCAATCAAATCCAAAGAACTAATAACAATGGCAAGAACTCAAGCATCAATGGCGTAACACCCGCTCCGATAAAGAGACAAAGTGTCGCGTTATGGTGTCATATCAGAAACATATAAAACGCAAGTGGAAGTCTTAATTTATTAATATCAAAATAACTCTAAAAAAGAGTAACAATCTCAAATATGAGGGTACAAAATGTAAATTTGTAGATTAATAAAACGTCTTCAAAAGTTTATCAAAACATAAGGGTGACTCTAAGGTATCTCTCTAACCCCAATCTCACTTCCCAGCTTCCCGCTTAAAACCTGCCGCAGGAAAAGAAAATGCGGCTGAGCTAACGCTCAGTGAACAAATATAATACAAAAGCAGTAAACAAACAAAGGTATACCGGATATATGTGAATCATAGTTCATATGAGGTAAACAAAATAGAGTAGTAAGAGATATCAAGTAAAGGATAACGTAAGTGTAACGGAAATGCCCACGAGCTCACACATATCATATCATATATCACGTGCAGTTGCACGATTCTCCCAAAAATGTACAGAGACGGCCAAACCTAATGCACCAAAAGCGACATGGGGTGTATTTCACACACAACCCAATCAATACAAATCAAATATATTTACCAAAAGCTTAGGATGCATCTATACGCCCCCTACAAAACATAATAAACGCACACTAGCTCATGACTAGCATACGCACTCAAAATATCACAAATAATGTCTAATCACACCGCCCCATATGGTGTCATGTTGTTGGTTCCTCAATCGACATGGTCATGGTACCTCTATGACTAGGAAAAAAAATATGGCTCGGGCATAAGGGGTTCATAACAAAAGGGCATATCAAAGCATATATCATATTGGTCAAAAGAAGCATATGAAGGCATATCAAACAGAAGGGATCATAACAAACCAAAGGAATCAAGGGTCATATCAAAACAACAATCAATCTTATAGGGAACATAGCAATGGCATAGGGATTGATTAATTGGAAGAGTATACAAAAGAGTAAAAGGAGTGTTCTTACTAAAAGAACCGAATATCTGTACAAACAAATAATGATTTAAAAGAGAATGGATATCGAAAGGTCATTTCTAAACGAAACAAATAAGTTCATATTATGCCAATGTCAAATGAAGCATATATCAAATTAATTCAAAAAGCTTATGTCAAATGAGTAGCGAACGGATGTCTAAACAAATAATATGAAACGAATGTCATGAGAATCCTTTAAAAAGAAAGGATAGAATATTTTTACCGATATCGAATGCAAACGAAAAGACCAACGAATCGTATCGATAGCCAAAATAAACATTTATTGATCAAATATTATGTGCCGAGAGTTGAAGATATAATATCGGTACAAACAAATAATGCTTAAAAGGAGAGATCGAATAATTGTGCAAATAAATAATGCTTAAAAAGAGAGTAGATATATCCGTACGAACAAATAATATCAACAAAAAAAATGAGATGAGATATACGTACGATCATTTAGAACAAACGAAAGAATTAATTTATCATAAAAGAAAAGAAATATAGGAATATCCGTACCTTAGCCAATCTCAACGTGTAAACAAAATCCAAACTTATTTCCCGTCAGATGATCTACATAAATTGCGAACTAATAGTTATAAATGACTAAAGTATTTAATCTTGTAGTTTATAGTGTACTCATTTATCTTTAGATATGGATATAGTTTTCTTAGTACTACAACATTATTTGTTAAATACTCATATCAACACTCATGTTAAGAATAAAATTAAAAAATGTTTAGTTATCATAAAAGTTCATTACGTAGCTAGTTCTTTACGTACATATGTTTCACATATTGAAAATTCAATTTCCATGCATATTCTTATAATACGTTATTTAGGTACACTGTACATGTATTATATTTGAGTAACTATCACGTGAGTAACGGTTATTAGCTTCATGTTTTGGGCTTAACATACTGTTAGAACTTATGCAAGGTTTCAGATATAGCCGGCTAGCCGCCATGTTTAAGGATGCTCACAAGGAGCATCGTTATCAGATTATTAGCTTCATGTTTTAGGCTTAACATGATGTTAGAACTTATGCAAGGTTTTGGATATAGTTGACATGTCAAGTTTAGGCTGCCTAAGAAACGTACCAAAAGTCATGTAGCGTGAACAAGAAGCGCACGATGTAGAATTCCCGTATAAGCATCCTTTGTAGGTGACTAGTGCTTTGTATAGTAGCATCTTAAGTAGATGACCCGTGCAATAGAGGCAGTCCCGGCACGCATCTTTTACTTAGTAAAGCATAATGATTAGTGAGGATTTCATTTGTCCAAAAAATCAATTCTTCCTTTATTTAGTAATATTTTTAAAAATTAAATTTGTTATTAATATTTTAAAAATTATAAAACCAAATTAATCCTAAATTTGGCTAAAAAATTAAAAGAACAGGTGAAAATTTGGTGGTTGTAGGTCCACTTTTTCTTAGGATTGTTAATGTGTTGTAATGATCTAAAGAGAGGGAGAGAGATGAGGAACTTAGAGAGAGAAAGGAGAGGATTAGGGAGAAAGATGTTTGATTGTGTGAAAATGAGAACCAACAACCCCTCCTAACATGCTAGGAGGGGGTATATATAGCCCACCCTACATGTGGGCTTTATGGGTTATATGTTTAAATAACTAGATCACGAGCCCATACTACGTATATATCGTTGGAGTGACCGATCCTTTCTAAATACGTAAAAACGTATTTCCAACAATCTCCCCCTAAGGGAGGTCACTCCAAGTTACAATGTCCTAAATAGTCTATAGCTCGTGATCTATGCTAACAATGATGTGACCGAGACTTTCTTTGGAAAAATACATTTCCAACAATCTCCCCGTAAGGGAGGTCACACCATTTTACAAAATCTTAAACCTAGCATACTATGCTTGAGTCTTAGATCTTGTTCTTGTGAATATGCTGATGAGATCTTTGACTTTAGTCTTGAGCATGTTTCCTTGCCTTGACCTTGTGCATTCATCACTTGTGAAATTTGCCTCCTCGTGAATTCATGTTCCACATACTTATACCTTTATAAATTCTTTGAAAGCTTCAGAGTTTGATACAGCGGAAGACTTGACTTTAAGGCTTTCTTAAATTTGTTGAGGTATTAAGTGCATACAGTATAAACATTTGTTGACGACTTCTTCTGGATTGTACACCGCAAGCCACCTTCTTGTTGCGCTGCATAAGACAGTTAGCAACAAAACATATACACGGTTGAAATGGCCTTGAACATTTCATTCTAATTCGGTAGCATTTTACCTCTGGTCGGTGAAGACCGCTGGACGAAATTAAATATCGTACTTGTGGCAGGTAGTTTCAATTAAGAACCTCCTTGACAAGATTTCGCGAGTAAACCCGTTCTCTTTATTCGACCGTCCAAAGCTGACTGCGAACATAAAGAGTGAATCATTTGGATAATAATATATGCATGATTTAAAGCTGTCAAATCCGATTCCTGGAACAAGTTTGATTCATTAAAGAATCGCACCATCGTTTCTTTCTAGTTGTCACGAGCTTGATTTGTATATAATCTTGCAAGTTACCTACCAAGTGTTGTTTGAGGTTAACACTAGAAGGGTTTCCACTGATCACTGTGAACACTATAGAGTGTCACTTCGAGTGTTCTGGCAAGATCACTAAGATATTGCGTAGAGGCCTGGAACGTGTTTAAGTTCAGTTAAGAATTAAACCACTGTTGCTTTCGAGTTATCACAAGCTTGATTCATAAAGAATCGCACAAGTCACCTACCATGAGCTTTTTGATATTCGCTCAAGAAGGATTTCCATCTTCATTGTAAATACTTTCGTATTACTCGGATGTTCATGAAAGATCATGAAGATTTTGCGTAGGACTCTTAAGATCTTTCTTACTTTTCACAGTGTGTGAAGAACCAAGGAATTATAAAAGTGTGTCCTAATGAGATTTTTGATGATCTCAAATATCTCTAGACTCAATCGTGCATTTGGATTTTAGTGATCAGAGGCTGGAGAGGAGTGCCACCATTTCAATACCAATTTATTCGGAGTGAATAGATCAGTAGATAATGCGTTGTCTCCGTGTGATTAAAACAAATATCTTTTAAGAGATATCTGAGTTAGCTGGGATAGGTTGTGCATTGCATCACTGGGTCCATGATGTCTATCTTCAATATCAAGAATCATTAAAAAATGATCTCAATAGCATATGTCTTGACCCGGTTTCTGCCTAAGTTGTAAGGAGGTCTTCTTTCTTTAGACCCTTTATCTTTACAATTCTTTTTCATTCTTCAACCCCTTCAATGCTTACCAATACGTCATAACTAGCACCTTGTTGTGATTTTTCTAGTGCTAACTTAAGTACTTGGTCGGCATTCATCTACGTTCACAATCTTTCTCCATCTTTCCTAAGGACTACTATTTCTAGCTATGGAATGTCCTTGGGAAGATTCCTCCGGTTCTAGAAATATCATTGGACTTTAACCTATCCTACCATCCTTATGTCACCACAATCTTCACCGTCGTGATTAGAGATGTTTTGGGTAAGTGTATGTCACCATGAAATCCATTTTGATATCCAAATCCATTTTTCTCCCCCTTAACATATGCCACGATATCCAAAAACATTTCACACATGTCGGGGATGAGCCAACACATTAAGTCAAACCATTATTGATCTCAATATTAAATCACATTTTCTCCCCAATATTAAAAATATAACACAATCGATGTTTTTAATATCAATTGATTTAATAGCATTTTAAGAAAATTTGGGAAGAAAAATGCAAATCCAAATATCTTCATGATTTACACAAGCTCCCCTCAAATTAATGAGGGTGTACTTGAAACGTAAATTAAATACCTTTTAAACACAAGTGTAAGGTACTTATCACGTGCAAATATCATATATGATAATATATTCACAAGATTAGCAATTTACGAGGTTGGACCTGAATGATGGAGAACATCATATGATAGAATCACATGATTCTTGTTCACGAATGTTGGTTGCCTCGTCACGTCGGAAGTTATCTCTTGACACCATGTGTAAGATTGATATCGTTGTCTTGACACCAATTAGTGACCTTGGCACTTTCGGCATCAAAGATTTTGAATGCTGGACAATTTCTCCCCCTCAATTGTTGACCCGTGTTCTATTGAAAAATCTGTAGTCGCTGTTTGAGTAGTCGCATCGTCGAGTATGTAGATATCAATTGTAAATTGCTGCAGATTATGAAGATGATAACTTCATAAAAACAAGATTTCTCTTGTTTTAACAAATAAATGCACTAAAGTACATATATTCGTGTTAGATTGTGTTATTACGTAAACACAATCCCTTACATGGTTATAAAGTAAACCATGCCCGAGAAAATTAATTCCCGTTGTTGAGTCAAAGCTTTCCGGTGAAATGCTTGACTTTAATATGAAAAGCGGGATACTATCTGAAATAATAGCAAACCATTTTGAGCATGTTTTAAAACATTTGAACTTCTGCTCGAACTTTATTTATAACCCCGTGTCATAATTGAATGACATTTATAGGATCGTAAATATTATCGATTCCAGAAGACATGCTCTTTTTATCAAAACATTGTTGAACACACATTTTTGAAAGATTTAAAAAAACCTTTTGAAAAATCTTGAAAAATTGTGTTTAAAGTTTTGAAAACCAATTACTTGAGCTTAAGATGTTGAATATCTTACAAAACGAGCTCAAGTCCAAGAAGTTGCAAACTTCTCGTTGTTAAGGATAAGTTACCATCGGCGGTAAACTTTCCTTTTAACTGAAGAGCAAGTTCTAAGCTTACAATTACTTAGAAGTCGTTTTCATGAGCTTGAAAAACTTTTGAATGTTTTAACATAAAGCTCATGACCGAGAAAGGTAAATTTCTCGTTATGAGGAAAAGTTCTCTTATTTAAAAGATACACTTTCCTTTCTGAGGTTAAAACTTGGAATGCCTTAATACAAGCTCATGACCGAGAAAAATGAATTTCCCGTTAAAAAGATAAGTTATCATTAAAGATAAGTTTTCCTAAAATTGAAGTCCGAGTTACAGTCTGATATTTAACTGTAAGTCATTGTGCATGAGCTTAAAAAACTTCGAATATTTTTAATATTAGCTCATGCCCGAGAAAAATTAATTTCTCGTTGTAAGAATAAGTTTATCATCGGAGATAAATTTTCCTTTCTTTGAAGTCTGGGGCATAATCTGAAATGTGATTATACGCCGTTTACACTAGCTTAAAAACCTTTGAATAGTTTTAATGTAAGCTCGTGTTCGAGAAAACTTTAAATTCTCGTTAATGAGGATAAGTTTATCATCAGCGATAAACTTTCCTTTCTTTGAAGCTCGGGTTACAATCTGTCATGTGACTGCAAACCGCTGTGCATGAGCTTAAAAAATTCAAATGTTTTTAATATAAGCTCATGCCCGAGAAAAATTAATCTCTCGTTGTGAGGATAAGTTTACCATCGGCGATAAACTTTCTTTAATTTGAAGATCGGGTCATCGTCTGACATTTAACGATGAGCCATATACACGAGCTTAAAACATTAGAATAGTTTTAATAATAGCTCGTGTCCGAGAAAATTTAATTTCTCGTTTTGAGGGTAAGTTATCGTTGACGATATAAACTTCCCTTTCTTTGAAGTTCGGGTCACAGACTGTGATTTAACTATGAGCCATTGTATTAAGCTTAACTACAAATCCCCTGAGACACTTGTTTCTCTGATATCTGCTTCTTCAGTAACCAAACTCTGAGAGTGTCCTTAGTTGAACGGTATATAAAGATTGGACCAATTTGTTTTTGTTGATCCTTGACTTTGGTACCTGCATTCTCATTTGGAGTTTGTATGCTTTTATATGGGTTAGCGATATCTATCTTAGAACCATGCGGGGATTCACAATTTTCTTTTCTTGTGCCAGAGGTGACCTGAGGAGATGATTCACTTGTCTTAGCTGGCAAACGTTTTCTTTTATGGGATACCTTAAGTTTAGGTTTAAATGATGAAACATCCTTTTCAATTTCCTCCCTATTAGTCTTAGTAGAATCGGAGACTATCCTAGTTAAAGGCACTCGTTTCCTACAAGCATGAAAGTTCTACCAGTGGGGGGCCAAACTTTACCAATGGGTTTGATTTTAGCTAGGCACTGGGATTTAATTCTAGCCTGCAAGTTCACCTCATGAAGAAATTTCTTAACACAAGAGTCATGATTTGCCTTAAAGACACATTTCCTACATGTTTTACAAGTAGCATATTTAATGTCCGAGTAAGATCTAGAATTCCTAGGTGATTGATTGATGCTCCTATGATATGACATGCTACAGTTAGGGTAATCTAGAAGGCATCTAACTAGGTTTGAAATTCCTATCTCTTACTTACGTCTTTTGAATAGCTTCCCTTAGACCAAATTTATGGCGAACGTCATTTGAACTAGTTCGAGACGTATTCTTTGGACTATGTCTAGGGAGACTAGATGCAATCATGTGGTTAGGTCTTGCAAAAGCTGTTTTAGTCACATTGGGCCTAGTTGGTAGAGTGACTAGTTTAGAAACACGAACCATATCAACTTGGGAGGCAAACCGTAGTCTCGAGGATTGTGGTCGCTCGGATCTAAAAGCAGTCGGTTATCTGACGGACTGATTTGTAGGCGGTTTCCCCAAGATTGATGGTTTTTCAAGCTTAGTGTCCACAATAATTCCTTTAGTTTTCCTCAATTCATTTCTCAAAGCAGCTATAGCAAAAAAAATTTCTTGAACCTGAGCTTTTAAAGTCTCATTATCTTTAAGCAATTTGTCTTGGGATGCCAACTTAGATTCTAGCAACTTAATTTGTTTCAAAAGATTATCCTTTTCAGATTTAGAATCTAGAACTTTTTGATCCAATTTTTGTTCAAGAACAACGTTTTACTTTTCAAGTTTTTCAAAATATGTTTCAAATTTGTTCGTTTTCTTGGAAAATTCGAGTTTGGCATCCTCAAGATCTTTTGATTGCTGAGCTACGATCGTTTCGAGCTCTTTAATCTTAGAATCAGAAGCAGTTAATGAAACAGTCATAAGGAAATTATCATGATTGTTAGCATTTTGAATACTTTCTCCCCCATTATGACGCACATCAGATGAATCAGAAATGGTATTGTTATCACTGTTTTCCATCCCATGTTTAGCATAATTAGGTTCGAAATGCTCAATATGCGGCGTTTCATCAACATAAACATCATATACCACATTACATTGTACCATGTTTGTAGGTTCTCCGTCATAAACGCGTAAGGTGTCATCAAAAGATATGTCTGTAACATCCCCTGACGTGCTGCTGATATCATGCTTTGTTGTTGATTCTATGCCCTTGCAATCTTTAGTAGCCTCCAATGCGTCAATCGTATGACCATTTTCCTCTTGCATCTAGGTTCTTGCACTCCAGTATCATACGCTTGTCTTGTTGAAATCGGGATCTTTCATAAATCAAAGACGAGATCGATGTCATGAGTTTCAATAATGTACCACGGAAATCTTGAAGCTCGGTATGTGTGTCTCAAAGAAATGACTGGCATATCACTGAACTTTCAGAGTTGACGATATTGAATTGGAGGAAAGGCGTGAGTTGTGTCACGAGAGCCTTATATGAAAGTGTCGATGCAGAGTGATTAAATTCTTCATTGTGGAGTTGCTCTGCTAGTTGGTTCAAAATGATGAACATCGATTCCATGAAGATATGACGATCTTGACCAAAGAGCGTCACAAACTTGCTCCCTCCTTGAAGCCATGAAAGGTTCACTAGATGAGACTGAAGTATTCGAAATGAAGTGATACCACTTTCTCTATCTTTGTCTTGTATTAGATGCAATTCTCCCGCTTGAAACACCAAATTCAACGATTCCATTGAAGTTCGATAAAGATAAAGATTGATGGTCGATCGAGTTATGAAATGAAGTAATTTTGTTGTTGTCGAATCGATCCCTTGATTAGTGTACTCGAGAAACCAAAAAAAAATACTCAAAAATCTTGTTTGGTGATGTTGATAAAACCGGTACTTGAAATCCTGTAAGTTTGACTGAAGTTCAACTCTTTGTAGAACCGAGGAATTTCTTTGACGTTTAAGCACTTTCGTTCGACAAATAATAAATACCCGACTCAATACAATAATAATACCCGTAATAAATTCAGCCCCACAATTCAAATCTATATTCTCAGCCCAACTAGGGATATATCAAACCGTTTTTGAAATAAAACCCAATATCAATGAACATGTCTAACACGTGAATACTGACATTTAAAAGTCAACAAATGGTATATATCACATGCCCTTCTTTAATGTCCAAAAATATTGCTTTAGATTGATTCACACGTGTCCATGCATACCCTCAAATAGCGATATTTCTATTGGACTTCAACATCTGGCACATCAACTTTTCGGATTTAACACGTATCACAGACGTGGAAACCAACTTCTTGTTGAGTTATTAGAGTATATAAAAAAAATATCCTCCCAACTACTTTGTATCCTCCGCCCCGTTACTTTGACTTTCAATGCTCCCAACTAAAATACTAAACACCTTCTCCTCAACAACTCATAGTTCTCTCTCTTCAATAAAAAAAAACAATTCTGGTAACTTGGTGTCTCGTTACCTCCGCCCCTCAAATCTGAATAACACCAGACCTTCGATCAATCGCCAATCAAAACAATCAAAACAATCTCAATCCGCTTCTATCTCTAAGCAACACACGAATCATATCCCATCTCAAAAAAGAAACGCAAGTATTCACGGCTTCAAGATCAGAAATGGTCTCGGATAGGTTTTTACTTTTTGTTTTATTTTTGGTTTTGGATCGATGATCGTTGTGACATCTTGAGTGTTGTGTCTTGTTTGTGTGTGGGTGTGTTTGTGTTTGAAACAAGGTTGGTTGTGAGTCGAGAGTTTTGATTAAGTTTGTGACTGGTTTGTATTTGGGTGAGTTTGGAAAATGGGTGAGTTTGTTTTGAAATGACAGATTTGTTGAAATGAGGCTGGTGGTTGATTGTTTTTCGAGTCAGTGTTGAAACTTTGAGTCTTTTTTAGAGTCAGTTTTAGATGTGTTTGAGTCTTGGTTTAGTTGTTCGAGTCTATGAGTCTATGAGTCTATGAGTCTATGAGTCTTGGTTTAGTTGGTTTTGTTTAGTTGTTCAGTTTTAGTTGTGTCGATAGTCAGGTTGTCTATGAGTCTGTGGGTGTGGGAGTTTAGACTGACGTTGGGATTTTCGAGTCTGTTGATGTTTGAATCTGTGTTCTAGTTGAGTCACTTTTGATTGTTGGTCGTGTCGAGTCTGAGTGTTGTTCGTGTCGTGACAGGTCTGGTGGTCGAGTCTAGGTTGTTCTAGGTTGTTTGAGTTTGGTTTTCGGATAAATAAAGCTGAAAGAATGTGTAACACCCCACTTGGATAAATGGACCGTTACGTGTATTTATGGCGTGTCATCAAAGCATGCAAGGCAATGTATTAAACATTAACTGACCATACGGAAATACCGGAATCAAACATCGGTAGTCCAAACATAAGCTCAAAATAATAAGATTTAAATACTGAAAGAAAAGAACGAAACAGTGTCCAAACAACCCAAAGTAATGTAAAGTGTGCATAAAAATAAAGGAGTCTGAATAGTTCCCATCCAAATGCACGTACTCTCTTAGAAGTCCTAAGATCGTCCCTGCGTACCTGTCGTTTGGAAACATGAAAGGAAACTACGGCTGAGCATAACGCTCAGTGAACGGATACAAGCATGATAAGAATGTACTGAAATTAATGGAATAGATGACAATAATGAAGCTATAAGACTGATATGTAACATGTGGTAGAACTCTACATAAAATCTGAGAAACCTGGTTCATATATACTGAAACTGAATTATAACTATTAATTCTGAAAACATGCATTTACTATATTTTAATTGTCAGAGCTTATATAGGTCACGTGCTGTAACAACCGTGCATGAATAACTGGAGGGGTGACCTCGTCATGCTGTAGAGGGGTGACCTCTAAATACTGTGCTGGGTGGAGGGATCAGCTCCAGTGTGAAGAATGTAGAGCACACACCACATTCACCCTGATAACTTGTAAACTGATAAGCCTAGGATGCATCCATACACCCCACTAAACATACATATAAAAATGGCCAACCTGAACATGAGTGGGACGATGCAGGATATCACTCTCCTGCATGTGAGTCACGACATCGGTGCCTCTAGTGTCGTGGTTACGGTACCTCCGTAACTAGTACATAAACTGGCCGTGCTTGTATATAATGCTCAGGCAACTTATTTAGTTATTAACATGATTACTGATAAGCTTAAACATATACTGGGAAAAACATTTGGCTGAAGACGGGAAATCCTAATCATGCATAAAGAGGAAGTCCTTACTGAAAGGACGGAAATCCGTACCTCGTGTCCAGTAACTGACCGAGATCAACTGACAGAAAGTCTACTCTGATTTCATACGAGCTACATGAATAAGGGACATGAATAAGTAAACTGATATTCGCTTATTTAATTTCATGTCTTATTGGCGTTTCATTAATTTATTTTATTTCTGGAAATCTGTATGCATATTAACTGATGAATCTGAATTTATAATAATTCTTTCAATATTTATGACCTAATAATTATTATTATACGAATGTATTTCGATATGATATTAATACTATAATAAGTGACTCGTAATAGTACGAGGTTTTTTCTAACTTGTAAAGTTTCCAAAATTATTTAATTCATATAACAAAATTATTCCCTTTTACAATATTAAAACAAAACTATTTTAATTTTAAATTATTTAAAATACAATTTAAAACGTTTATAAAACATATAATAAAAAGGTTTAATATAAAGATCTCCGTTTTATATGTAAAAGCTATATCCCGAGCCTACCGAGATACCCCCATCTCGGTCGCACTAAAATGCTTAAACCAAAACTATAAAATCGGCCTACATGAATTAGTGACAGAATTCTGTGTCACTAAAAGTGTCACCAAAAGCTGAGAGTTTTAAAAACTGTCATTAAAATGAATCTGCGACAGAGTTTTCTGTCGTTAATCTGTTGCTAAAGTTATATTTTATTTCCCATTTTCTGTTTTAGCTTTTACCCACTGTTTAGACTTATAGTTTCCCACTGCTATTATGTTCTTCCCACTGTTTTCATAACCCCAAACACACCCTTATTTCTTTTAAAACAAACCGATTGGTTTTAACAGTTTGGGTCGAAAAACAGCCCTGACCGCCCCTGTATGGGTCACGGTTGGGCAAGGTTGTGGTCACCACACAACCAAAACACCCCCCTGTTTTCTTTTCTTTTTGGTTCGGCTGAACACAATCATCACCACCGAGAGTTTTCACTCTCGGTTTGAGTGCCCTGGTTCACCACGCCCCGTCCCTATGGGTTGTGGTCACGTGGCTGACAAAAGGGCAGGGTCACAGAGGTCTTATGGCGTGGTTTCCCTTTAAACCAACCATCCCGACACCTCTTGGTGGTCTTTTGGGATTCAGCTGATGAAAGAAGAGCACACCGAGACTTTGAAAGTCTCGGTTTTTAAGGACAGTTATGAACGAAAAAAAAGAAGAAAAAAAAAAGATGACGTGATTAGTACCTTGCAAGGATTGAGAAAGGAAAGATATTCGAGATCACAGTTAGATAACTCGACACTTTTTTTTTGTTCTAGTACTGGCGGCTTAAAACCCTAACACCCTCTTCTTGTTTTTTTTTGATCGACTGGTTGTGCGAGAAAGGTAACCCCGCTTATAGCAAAATCAAACGGGCCAAGCCCAAATCCCTTTTTTTTACAAACCGGCCTAAGGCCTTCTTTCCTTAATTATTTCTTCTTCTTTTTTTTTAAACATGAAAGTTTATAGTTTTAATCCTTTTTTTTAAACGTAGTTGCATAATTTATTCCCGCGTGCTATTTCTGTTTTAAACAATAATAAACCGCGTATTTAATCTTCTGATTTAAATACGGGTTTTACAATTCTTCCCCTCTAAAAAAATAATAATTCGTCCCCGAATTAACGATACGACCGTACTGGGTTTTACAATTCTTCCCCTCTAAAAAGAATTCGTCCCCGAATTATAAGGTATTTAAGCTGACAAAAGTAAAAGTCGAAAATGCTAATAAGCTGGAAGACATAAAAGCTGAAAAGTCATACCCGAATCAAAACTGAAAGTGAGGATAAGAAGTCCGTATAGACTCCTCTGTTTCCCAAGTGGCCTCCCGCTCGGTATGGTTCCCCCACAGGATTTTGACGAAAGGAATGGTCTTCCTTCTCATAACTCGATCCTGGCGATTTAAGACTGCTTCGGGTTCCTCAATATAATATAAATCCTCCCGAATCTGATCGAGTGGATAATTCACTTTGTGAAGCTCATGATAGTTGTACCCTCTGAGTAATGATACATGAAACACGTTGTGGACATGTGAAAGCTGAGGTGGCAACGCCAACCGATATGACACTTCACCAATACGTTCAAGGATTTCGAACGGTCCGATGTAACGAGGACTGAGCTTGCCCTTGAGGCCAAAACGTCTGACGTCGCGTGCGGGTGATACTTTGAGGAACACACGATCCCCAGTCTGAAATGATAGATCTCTGCGATGCTTGTCGGCGTAACTCTTCTGGCGAGTACGCGATTCTTGCAGTTTCGCCCTAGCAATGGCGACCTTTTCATTGGTCAGTTCTATCAATTGTGGTCCTTCAATCAAACGTTCTCCAACCTGATCCCAACAAATAGGAGCACGACATTTCCTGCCGTACAACATCTCGAATGGAGCACGCTTGATACTAGCATGCCAACTGTTGTTGTAGGCAAACTCGACCAAGCAAATATAGTCATCCCAGTGTCCCGTCCGTTCAAGTGCACAGGCGCGTAGCATGTCCTCCAAGGTCTGGATGGTACGCTCTGACTGACCGTCCGTGTGCGGATGGAAAGCTGTGCTGAGCTTGAGCCTAGTTCCCCAAGCTTTATGCAAACCTTTCCAGAAATGAAAAGGGAACCGTGGATCCCTATCTGATATAATTTCTGAGGGTGTACCATGTAACCGTACAATTTCCTTGGTGAATAGTTCTACTAATTTACTGACTGCGAAATCTTTACGGATAGGAATGAAATGTGCCGACTTGGTCAAACGATTGACAACAACCCAGATTGCATCATGTTTCCGCTGAGTTTGTGGTAGTCCAGTGACAAAATCCATAGAGATCTTGTCCCATTTCCACATTGGAATGTCTAACGGCTGAAGAAGACCACTGGTACGCTGATGCTCTATCTTAACCTGCTGGCAGGTTAAGCATTTAGACACAAAAGTTGCGACATCATGTTTTATGCCACTCCACCAGAAATGTTGCTTAAGATCATGGTACATTTTTGTGGAACCTGGATGGATAGAGAACGGAGAGCTGTGAGCCTCAGTCATTAAGGCTTCTCTAAGAGCAGGGTCTTCTGGAACACAGAGTTTAGTACCCTGCCATACGATACCATCGTCATCGATGCAAAATTTGGTCTGCTGGTCAATGTTCTTGACTATCGCCCAGATTTCACCATCATCCTTTTGTGCGGCTTTAATCCTAGAGAGTAAATCTGGTTCTACCCTCAGACTAGCCCAGTATCCCCTCTGTCCGCGTACTAAGAGCTCAATATCATACCGCTCTAAGTCCCAAATAATTTCTTCCTGAACTTTGATGCCATTTATCATACCTGACTTTCTGCTAAGGGCATCTGCTACTACATTTGCTTTACCTGGGTGATACTGGATATTAGTGTCATAGTCTTTCAGCAGTTCTAACCATCGCCTCTGCCTCATGTTCAGCTCTCGCTGAGTAAATATGTACTTGAGACTTTTGTGATCGGTGAAGATATCACACGACTCACCGTATAAATAATGCCTCCAGATTTTAAGGGCGAAAACGATTGCTGCGAGCTCTAGATCATGACTAGGATAATTTTTCTCATACGGCTTCAGTTGACGCGAAGCATAAGCAATGACTTTCCCAGCTGCATAAGAACACAGCCTAAGCCCTTTCCTGAAGCGTCACTTTAAATCTGATAACCACCTGTACCGGATGGAAGTGTAAGTATCGGTGTTGAGATCAAACGATGCTTGAGTTCCTCAAAACTCTTTTATCTCTCCTCGGTCCATATAAACTTCTCACCTTTTCGCATAAGTTGGGTCAATGGTAACGCCAAACGTGAGAAGTTTTCCATAAACCTGCGGCAATAACCCGCCAACCCAAGAAAACTACGTATCTCTGTGACAGATGTCGGTCTTGGCCATTTGGTGATAGCCTCCACCTTTGCAGGATCCATAGTGATTCCTTCTGTAGAAACAATATGACCTATAAACGCCACTGTATTCAGCCAAAACTCGCACTTAGAAAATTTAGCATAAAGCTTCTCTCGTCGGAGAATCTGCAAAACTGTACGGAGATGATCCTCATGTTCCTCTTTAGATTTGGAGAAAATAAGGATATCATCGATGAATACAATCACAAACTTGTCTAAGAATTCGTGAAAGACCTTGTTCATCAAGTCCATAAATACTGCGGGCGCATTCGTGAGACCGAATGGCATAACAACAAACTCGTAATGACCGTACCTCGTGCGAAAAGCAGTTTTGGATATATCCTGCTCTTTTACACGCAGCTGATGGTAGCCTGATCGTAGATCGATTTTTGAGAAGTGCTTGGCACCCTGAAGCTGATCGAATAAATCGTCAATACGAGGAAGTGGATAACGGTTACGAATAGTGAGCTTATTCAACTCACGGTAGTCAATACACAAACGCATACTACCATCCTTCTTCTTGACAAACAAAACTGGAGCGCCCCACGGTGACACGCTTGGACGAATGAAACCCCTTTCTAGAAGTTCCTGAAGCTGATCTTTCAGTTCCTTAAGCTCTACAGGAGCCATACGATAAGGAGCTCTAGATACCGGTTCTGCACCTAGAATGAGATCGATACCAAATTCTACCTCTCGCATGGGAGGTAAGCCTGGGAGTTCCTCTGGAAAGACACCTGGAAAATCTGACACCACTGGCTGATCATGAATTGAAGGTGCCTCAGAAGTCGTGTCATGAACTGTAGCTAGGAAACCTTCACAACCATGGTATAGTAGGGTACGAGCCTGTAAAGCTGAAATGATCTGAACATGTTTTCCTGGTAGGAAGCCCCGGTGAATATACTCTGGTGTCTGGATATCACCAACGATGACCCGGTGAGCATGACAATCTATGGTGGCACGATGAACCAACAACCAATCCATACCCAGAATAATATCGAATTCGCACATATCTAGAGGAAGGGCACTGACTGGACGGATTTTATCATCAAACTCAAGAGGGAGATCCTTATACACCTGGGTAATGAGTACAGAGTCTCGCATGGGGGTAGATATACTAAGTACACTGTCTAGTGGCGTAGGGGTCATATTTATACTAGCAGCATATGAAGTGGATATAACTGAGTGTGTGGCGCCTGTATCGAAAAGCACGCATGCAGACTGTCCGTGTATAAACAAAATGCCAGTAATGGTACCTGTGGTCTTATTTTCTTGCTCACGGGTAGTAGTGTAGACACGACCAATGGTTGGTGGTATTGGTGGTGGTGGAGGTAAAATCTGAGGAATCTGGCCTGAGGTACCGGCAGCATCCCCGCTCTTGCAATCCCTCTTCAAATGGCCCGGCTAACCACACTTGTAACAACTACCCGTACCACGACGACAAGGTCCCGTGTGTTTCTTCCCACATGTGATGCAAGTGGGATAAGAATACCCGGTAGAAGCAGCCCTGGCTTGCTGCGAACCTGATTTACGATGGTAAACATGTGTCATGATTCTGATAACTTAACTGAAATAAGGCTGTTTGGCTGAAATTAAAAATTACCAGAATTTGTCGGTCGGGCAGACTGCTGACCTCTGTTGTTTTGGTCACGCCCCTGTCCAGCATCTTTGTTGGGATTTACAAAAATTTAAGATCTGTTTTACACGATAGTCTAGTATTTCCGGAGCTTAAAGAATCACATGTAGTTGACAGATGAGTTTGAGCTGCCGCGGTAGTTATCACCACCGCTCCTCTTATCTAATCGATTACGGTCATATGACTGAGCGTGGTTACTGTAGTTCTGATGTGGAGTAGCCGATTGGAATCGGTCTCCTCCTCTGTGTCTGTAAGATTATGATTGGATAAGACATAACATATAAGTTGACAAGTAATAATGGGAGTTAAATTGTTTAAGTCTGTTGGGTGAGATGTACCTCTTCTCCGGACGCTCTACATTCTCGAGCTCATCCCTCTCGAAAAGCATATCAATATCACGAGCTGCATTAGCTACTTGTGACACATTAGTGAATGTGGCACTCACCAGCCTATCTGCAGTCCTAGAGTGAAGAGCCCAGCGAAATTGCTTCGCTTGCTCCTCTGCGGTACCCGCAGCCTCCCCTAAGAATCCAGCCATCCTGAGGTATCGGTGCATGAACTCTATACTGTTCTCGCCAGGATTCTGACGAATGACGTGGAAGTTCCTCTTCAGTTTAGCTTGCTTCGCATGCGGGAAAAACTGGTCATAGAACATCGTCTTGAAGCGTGCCCAGGTCAATGTAAGCTCCCAAGCATCTCCCCCATTGGACAGTTTCTGAGACCTCCACCAATGCAGAGCAGGACCCTCCAACTTGTAAACTGCAAGCCTAACCTTGAAAGCATCACCACAACCCATAGCTCCAAAAAATTTCTCTACATGGTAGATCCAGTCTTCCGCGTCAGTTGGGGCTACAGTCTGCTCAAAAAGTCGGGGTTTCCGTTTGTTAAACAAATCTAGCCAAGCGGGTAAAGTGGCAGGTGGTGGAGCAGGAGGGTTGTTATTCTGCTGAGGTCCATTTTGATATTCAGCTCGGATCTCATCACGAATTTAGGGTAACATGGCTTGTATAGCAGCCTAAACATCAGCAGCAATGGCAGCTGCGTTAGGATCATTCTCGGTTTCCCGTCTGGGTGGCATCTGAAATGACAGAGGATAAGTTGATAAAACTGACAGAACCTGGAGTAATAAATCTGAATATGCATAGTGTAATTCGTGAAAACATAGCCAACAAAATATGACATGAATACTGGTGAACGCCTAGGGTCAGTTCACAAAATGAAAATTTACTGAAACATAAATCTGACATGAGTAAGGATGAACGCCTATGGTCAGTTCATCTATACAAAATTTAAACGGCCAAGGGTGAACGCCTACGGTCAGTTCACCAAAACGAAAAGTTCGCTGAAAAGCACATGCGATTAAGTATGGCCAGTCCTGTACCAACCCTTTACTTAATCAAAATTTTGAAAATCCGACTGATAAAATACATGAGTAGCATGGAAGATAACGACGCCTAAATACAGGAAGTTCTTGGTGACTACCCACTAGTCACAGGTCAAGTTTTAGAGCCTACAGGTCGAACCTTGCGCTCTGATACCATAATTGTAACACCCCACTTGGATAAATGGACCATTACGTGTATTTATGGCGTGTCATTTAAGCATGCAAGGCAATATATTAAACATTAACTGACCATACGGAAATACCGGAATCAAACATCGGTAGTCCAAACATAAGCTCAAAATAATAAGATTTAAATACTGAAAGAAATGGACGAAACAGTGTCCAAACAACCCAAAGTAATGTAAAGTGTGCATAAAAATAAAGGAGTCCAAATAGTTCCCATCCAAATGCACGTACTCTCTTATAAGTCCTAAGATCGTCCCTGCGTACCTGTCGTTTGGAAACATGAAAGGAAACTACGGCTGAGCATAACGCTCAGTGAACGGATACAAGCATGATAAGAATGTACTGAAATTAATGGAATAGATGACAATAATGAAGCTATAAGACTGATATGTAACATGTGGTAGAACTCTGCATAAAATCTGAGAAACCTGGTTCATATATACTGAAACTGAATTATAACTATTAATTCTGAAAACATGCATTTATTGTATTTTAATTGCCAAAGCTTATATAGGTCACGTGCTGTAACAACCGTGCATGAATAACTGGAGGGGTGACCTCGTCATGATGTAGAGGGGTGACCTCTAAATACTGTGCTGGGTGGAGGGATCAGCTCCAATGTGAAGGATGTAGAGAACACACCACATTCACCCTGATAACTTGTAAACTGATAAGCCTAGGATGCATCCATACGCCCCACTAAACATACATATAAAAATGGCCAACCTGAACATGAGTGGGACGATGCAGGATATCACTCTCCTGCATGTGAGTCACGACACCGGTGCCTCTAGTGCCGTGGTTACGGTACCTCCGTAACTAGTACATAAACTGGTCGTGCTTGTATATAATGCTCAGGCAACTTATTTAGTTATTAACATGATTACTGATAAGCTTAAACATATACTGGGGAAAACATTTGGCTGAAGACGGGAAATCCTAATCATGCATAAAGAGGAAGTCCTTACTGAAAGGACGGAAATCCGTACCTCGTGTCCAGTAACCGACCGAGATCAACTGACAGAAAGTCTACTCTGATTTCACACGAGCTACATGAATAAGGGACGTGAATAAGTAAACTGATGTTCGCTTATATAATTTCATGCTCTTATTGGTGTTTCATTAATTCATTTTATTTCTGGAAATCTGTATGCATATTAACTGATGAATCTGAATTTATAATAATTCTTTCAATATTTATGACCTAATAATTATTATTATACGAATGTATTTCGACATGATATTAATACTATAATAAGTGACTCGTAATAATACGAGGTTTTTTCTAACTTGTAAAGTTTCCAAAATTATTTAATTCATATAACAAAATTATACCCTTTTACAATATTAAAACAAAACTATTTTAATTTTAAATTATTTAAAATACAATTTAAAACGTTTATAAAACTTATAATAAAAAGGTATAATATAAAGATCTCCGTTTTATATGTAAAAGCTATATCCCGAGCCTACCGAGATACCCCCATCTCGGTCGCACTAAAATGCTTAAACCAAACCTATAAAATTTGTCTACGTGAATTAGTGACAGAATTTTGTGTCACTAAAAGTGTCACCGAAAACTGAGAGTTTTAAAAACTATCATTAAAATGAATCTACGACAGAATTTTCTGTCGTTAATCTGTTGCTAAAGTTACATATTATTTCCCATTTTCTGTTTTAGCTTTTACCCACTGTTTAGACTTATAGTTTCCCACTGCTATTATGTTCTTCCCACTGTTTTCATAACCCCAAACACACCCTTATTTCTTTTAAAACAAACCGATTGGTTTTAACAGTTTGGGTCGAAAAAAAGCCCTAGCCGCCCCTGTATGGGTCACGGCTGGGCAAGACTGTGGTCACCAAACAACCAAAACACTCCCCCCCCCCCCCCCGTTTTCTTTTCTTTTTGGTTCGGCTGAACACAATCATCACCACCGAGAGTTTTCACTCTCGGTTTGAGTGCCCTGGTTCACCACGCCCCGTCCCTATAGGTTGTGGTCACGTGGCTGACAAAAGGGCAGGGTCACAGAGGTCTTATGGCGTCGTTTCCCTTTAAACCAACCATCCCGACACCTCTTGGTGGTCTTTTGGGATTCGGCTGATGAAAGAAGAGCACACCGAGACTTTGAAAGTCTCGGTTTTTAAGGGCAGTTATGAACGAAAAAAAAAGAAGAAAAAAAAACAAAAAAAGATGACGTGATTAGTACCTTGCAAGGATTGAGAAAGGAAAGATATTCGAGATCACAGTTAGATAACTCGACACTTTTTTTTTGTTCTAGTACTGGCGGCTTAAAACCCTAACACCCTCTTCTTGTTTTTTTTTGATCGACTGGTTGTGGGAGAAAGGTAACCCCGCTTATAGCAAAATCAAACGGGCCAAGCCCAAATCCCTTTTTTTTTACAAACCGGCCTAAGGCCTTCTTTCCTTAATTATTTCTTCTTCTTTTTTTTTAAACATGAAAGTTTATAGTTTTAATCCTTTTTTTTAAACGTAGTTGCATAATTTATTCCCGCGTGTTATTTCTGTTTTAAACAATAATAAACCGCGTATTTAATCTTCTGATTTAAATACGGGTTTTACAGAATGATGTAACTGTCTTCGGATAAATAATCTGGCTTTCGGATAAACTGTTGTATTCGGATAAATTGTATTCGGATAAACTGTTGTTTTCGGATAAATTGAACCAAGATAAATTGTATTCGGATACACTGTTGTATTCGGATAAACTAAACAAGTTTGATTTTTGGATAATTACACTTATTCGGATCAATGGCACGACTTCGGATATAAACCACTAATATGAATTGACTTTCGGATAACTGAAATTGGGACTTTCGGATAAATGATAGTGAATGACTTTGACTTTCGGATAATATAAAGCTGGCCACTTTCGCAATAAAAATGAGATGAAAAGTAATCACAATCATTTTCGGATAAAATACAAACTTCGAGTTTCGGATAAAATGAAATGAATGACTTTCGGATAAACTGCAATTTTGAGTTTCGGATAATTTCTATAAACCCTGTTCCAAAAGTTTGACTTTTGGAATATTCAAAGTTGATCTGCTTTAATATTCGATCCAAACCCACTGTTAATAAAAAAAATACCCCGAAAATCACCCAAATAATAAAAAATTTTGCGATTTTGACCAAATCAATTAACCCAAATCACTACCACATCTATGTAGTCGATTTGTCTACAAATTTAAACAACAAAAACGCAAAAAAAATCAAGATTTGAGATTGATTAAATCAAAACCCACCAAAATCAATCAAAACTAAAACAAGAATAAACCAATCTAACCTTGGCTCTTGATACCATTTGTAGGTCCACGTTTTCTTAGGATTGTTAATGTGTTGTAATGATCTAAAGAGAGGGAGAGAGATGAAGAACTTAGAGAGAGAAAGTAGAGAGAGAAAGGATAGTATTACCGAGAAAGATATTTGATTGTGTGAAAATAAGAACCAACAACCCCTCCTAACATGCTAGGAGGGGGTATATATAGCCCACCCTACATGTGGACTTTATGGGTTATATGTTTACATAACTAGATCACGAGCCCATACTACGTATATATCGTTGGAGTGACCGATCCTTTCTAAATACGTAAAAACGTATTTCCAACAATCTCCCCCTAAGGGAGGTCACTCCAAGTTACAATGTCCTAAATAGTGTATAGCTCGTTATCTATGCTAACAATGATGTGACCGAGACTTTCTTTGGAAAAACGTATTTCCAACAGTGGAGAAATTTGATGAAGAAAAAATGACACAATAGTATATGTGTCAAATTTGTGAAAAACAAAACTTAAAAAGGGAGGAAGTAATTAATAAAACTTTAGTGGTTAGTTTTAAATAATTAGATAGAGTTAAGTGAAACATATAATTTTTCATATTTTTACAATAACTTTAAAAAATAAACAAATACTCCTTACACTTTATATCTTCTACACTTTATATTTTAAACATACAAAATTCATAAACTTTATTTAAACACTAATATTAATACATAATGAAATTTTTTTATGTATAACTGCGTGTATAATTATTATTTGTACGAATATCACAATTACAAAACATTAAACACGTGAAATTTTTTATATATCCGTTTTTAAAACAAAAATATTAAAACAAATTTAATTTATTTGTAAGCCTATGCGTGCACGGGAATTATAACTAGTACATGACATGCTAAGTGGATGCCCAAGTTTTACTTAGCACTCACGTCAGGGATAACCCAAGTCAGACTTGCATAATGACAAGCTAATGGCCCAAGAAGAGTATTCGTCGGCTAGGGAAGTTCTGATGTATAGAAGGACGACTAAGTATCGTCTAGTTAGAAGCACGCCCCCATTTAAAATTATGCTCAAAATTTATGTTTAGAAAGTATGCCCAGAAATCATGCAATAAACGAGAATTTATGCCATGAAGCAGAAATTATGCTTATGCCATGAAGCAGAAATTATGCTTATGCCATGAATTAGAAACCATGTCTGAAATATGAATCAGTACTAGAATCATGTACAAGTAATAAGACGACTACATGTCGTACCATCCATGCCATATTGCCATGTTATAAACTATTTTCTGTTATCCTACTAAGTCGCATGGACTTGCTGTTCTCAATTTCATGTTTTGCAGGTTTGTAAAAAGATACCAAGCTATATGTAAAGTGGGTCATAATGGGTCAAAATGGTGTAGCTTGCGGGTTAGGTAACGAGCTTCTTGTTCTCATAATTTGTTATTAGTTTGGAATGCCCTAAATCAAGAGTCCTTTTCTGTAGCAAGTTTTTAGAATACATATCATGTTGTTTATGTATCAAGTTTTGTGTCGTAGTCATGTTTTGTAGTTTTAAAGGAGCGTTTGGCACAACTCCGAAAACATGTTCCCCTTATGTGTTAATATATGAAAGATCCAGATATGTTTATTAATGTATTTATAGCAGTTATGTGAAATCTCATGTCATTTCGATAACAGCTCATATAATATATTCAAAATGAGTCGATAAATGAAGTTTAAGAAAAAAAAGTACAGGACGGCAGCTGGGGACCTGGCCGACAGCTAGAAGCATCAAAAGGGCTTTAGCAGGCGGCTGGGCACCCCCGGTTTTGTTCGTTCTTGTTTATTTTGTATAAAATTATTAGTGGCTTGTTAGAGGTCATGCCACATATCGTTGGAAAGTTCTTTGAGTCTTTCAATTTTAAAATATTTCAAGAGTCTAGTTCTTATCAGAATTTTTAGAAGTTACATGGGAAGTAACAAGGGTCCATATCCATGAATTTCATGCTAAAAAATTTAGTCTAATTTGGGCATTTCAATAGTTTAATTTCGTAATTCTTAGAGGACTGAAACACGAATTTATGAAAATAGTGGAAGTGATTTATGTTCTTTATTTCTTGAATGAGTCTTGGTATTGATTTATGACAAGTCCTTTTTGAAACCTATACTTAATGTTTTATAAAAGTGATTTATGGTTTTTTTTTTAAACCTATACTTAATGTTTTATTAGAAGTGATTTATGATTAATCTTTTTTGAAACCTAGTATAATGTTTTATTAGAAGTGATCTATGATTAGTCCTTTTTGAAACCTATATTTAATGTTTTATTAGAAGTGATTTATGATTAGTCCTTTTTTAAACCTATACTTAATGTTTTATTAGAAGTGATTTATGATTATTCATTTTTGAAACCTATGCTTAATGCTTTATTAGAAGTGATGTAAAGCAGAATAATGATTGTCATCTGAAGTAGCCATTTCCCTTTCAGTAGTTGAAATACTTTCATCTTTGCTTGCGGCATCTCTAACTATTCGGTTAACGTCTTTCACTTAATGAATCACGCCTTTTTCAAACTATTCCTGATTTATGATTAGTCCTTTTTGAAACCTATAATTAATGTTTTATTAAAAGTGTTAGTCCTTTTTGAAACCTATACTTAATGTTTTAATAAAATTGTTGGTCCTTTTTAAAACCTATACTTAATGTTTTATTTATTGCTTTCCTTTTAAGAAGACTTATTCAAAACAAAATAATGACACTCTTCAAAGGATGATCATTACTGTTGAAGTCTTTTGTGTATTTATACACTCCCTTTAAGGGGTGCACAGAAACACAACAACAATGCAATACGCTCTCTTATTTCTCTCCATTATAAATGCATAAAACACTATTATGTAATCTTTCTAATATTGAAAGATTGTTTATCACTTTGATATTCAATCTTTTGTTTATTGTAATCAGACTATTGGTATAATCATTCGGTTACAAAGTAAATTGGTACTAGTCCAAATTTTTATCCAGGACAAAACAATGACACTGTTCAAAGGAGGATCATTATGCATGGCCTTCACCATCAGGCTTCTTGTGTAGATCTGGAAGCTTGATATTCTTTGAGATTTGTACAATCTCTTAAACATCTCGGCTGCAAGCCAACCCTTCTGGAATATCAGTGTTATATTGTCTCCTCTGTTGTAGAGAGTGCCATGTTATATGCCTGTACAAGCCTTTTTATCACACCGTGTGTCATGCAAATGCTGTTTGCGGCCATATGAGATGCCATTGTCTACAACAACAGAGGGAAAATAGCCATGATATTCCGGATGTGTTGTAATTTAGTCGCAAGGAGCAAGAGTCCGTCACCATCAGGCTTCTTGTGTGGATCCGAAAGCTTGATATTCTTCGAGATTTGTACAATCTCTTAAACATCTCGGCTGGAATCCAACCCTTCTGGAATATCAAGGCTATCTTGCCTCCTTTGTTGTAGAGAGTGCCATGTTATATGCCTGCACAGGGCCTTTTCGTCACATCATGTGTCATGCAAATGCTCTCTACGGCCATATGAGATGCCATTGTCTACAACAACAGAGGGAAAAAAACCATGATATTCCGGATGTGTTGGCATTTAGCCTCAAGGAGCAAGAGGTCGTCATCATCAGGCTTCTTGTGTAGATCCGGAACTTGATTTTTTTCGAGATTTGTACAACCTCTTAAACATCGTTCCTGGAAGCCAAACCTTCTAGAATATCAGGGCTATCTTGCCTCCTTTATTGTAGAGAGCGCCATGTTATATTCCTGCACAAGGCCTTTTCATCACACCATATGTCATGCAAAGGCTCTCTGCGGCCACTGTGTAATCTTTCTGATATTGTAACAATGTTTATCATTTTGATATTCAATCTTTTTTTATTCTAATCAGATATTGTTATAATCATTCGGTTATAAAGTAAATTTGTTTGAGTCCAAAATTTTTTATCTATAACAAAACAATGACACTCTTCAAAGGAGGATCATTATTTATGCATGGCCTTCACCATCAGGCTTCTTGTGTAGATCTAAAAGATTGATATTCTTCGAGATTTTTACAATCTCTTAAACATCTCAGCTGGAAGCCAACCCTTATGGAATATCAGGGATATCTTGCCTCCTCTATTGTAGAGAGTGCCATATTATATGCCTGCACATGGCCTTTTCATCACATTATGTGTCATGCAAAGGCTCTCTGCGACCATATGAGATGCCATTCCCTACAACAACAGAGGGAAAATAGCCATGATATATTCTGGATGTGTTGGCATTTAGCCGCGAGGAGCAAGAGGTCGTCACTATCAGGCTTCTTGTGTAGATCTGGAACTTGATTTTTTTTAGATTTGTACAACCTCTTAAACACCGCGCCTAGAAGCCAATCCTTTTGGAATATCAAGGCTATCTTGCCTCCTTTGTTGTAGAGAGCGCCATGTTATATTCCTGCACAAGGCCTTTTCATCGCACCATATGTCATGCAAAGGCTCTCTGCGGCCATATGAGATGCCATTGTCTATAACAACGGAGGGAAAATAGCCTTGATATTTCGGATGTGTTGGCGTCAAGCAGCAAGGTGCGTAGACACAACGAAGAAAGACAAGTCGTCGGAGTTACACAAGAAGCAATGACGATGGCGATGTTTAATGATCCTGCTTCAAGGGCGTCATTGTTTTCTTTAATGATCCGACTTAATGTTATATTTATTACTACTTTCATTTTAAGAAGACTATTAATTCGTATTAAACCAAATTATGTATCAGTTTTTTCAATGTTTGGAAAGGAAAAACATTTATTACCATTTAAGTGTGAGGGGTATGGCATTTCATGGATAAAACATTTATTAACCTTTAAGTATGAGGGGTTAATACTATGTAACAGGGATGAAAGTGGCGATTACCTTGCAAAGTCATTTTTCCATAATGTGTATTCTTTCTATGGGCCGAGCAAATGAACATGAAAATCAAACTGAACCGAGCCAAACCAAACCGAACCGAGCAAATTGGGTTCGGTTTTCGGTTTTAGATATATTGCTCGGTTCGGCTCGGTTCAGTTTAGTTTCGGTTCAGTTTGGCTTAAAACCGACACTAAGTCGGTTCGAACCACCTAAACCGAACCGAACCGATTCTGTTTTTATGTAAAAATCGGTTCGATTTTTTCAAAACTTTGGTTTCGTTTCAATACGGTTCGGGTCGGTTTCGACCCGATACTCAGCCTTAATTCTTTCTCCCCGATAAGCCAAATTTGGTATAATTGTGATGCAGGAGTATTATTTGTCTGGTGATCTATGTCTTTTATTTAGTTTCTTTAAATAATGCATGAACATTATTTTTATGTCTGCTGGAAATTATTTTTATGTTTACATTTTATTTACTTTTCTTATTTTAGGTTTCTAGAATAATTTGTTAAATTATTCTCCAAGTTAAGTTTATCCTATAAAAATAGGGTTTGGGGTTTATTGTATTCAGTTTTTGAGTTATGAATAAAAATTACAGACTTTTAGTCTTTTGTTAATCAACTTAAATCCAGGTTAGGGTTTATTGTTCGATTTCATCCAAATAATCGGGTATTCGTTGAATCAACGATTGTTGGAGTTTACCTGATTATCGGTATTCTTTTGAATCAACGATAGTTGGAAGAGTTGTTTCTGGTATTCTTTGGAATCAACAGATTCAGTTTATCTATTCTAGTTATTCGCTACATCAAATTGATGTGGTGGCGATAAAGTTGGTCGTAGGGTGTTCTTATTACATCTAGCCTTTAGTTTATGTTTCACAATGGATGGATATATACGAGATCTCGGCTGTTTTTTTAAAGGCAACATTTTATTAAGAGCCACTAAAAAGAACAACAATGCAGAATAAGTCATTTCATGGCAATTAAACAAGTTAATTAAAAGAGAATGAAACCTGCAAAACAAAAAATACAAAAAAATATAAAACTAAACCAAACCAATGTTTGTCAGACAGAAGAAACACGTAGCAGGAGTTTTTTTTTTTGAAAGGCAATTTTTTTTTATAACTCACACAAACTATCTCACATGTCTCCACCAAAACTTGAACACACAACCTTTAGGTTAGAGGGTCACTCACATACCGCTGGGTCAATAGACCTTTGGTACGTAGCAGAAGTTATAAAAATTGGCCACCAAAGCACAACAAAAAAAGAAAACCAATCACGAAGACTAAAAACCACTGAACTTGCACACAAATACCCATATGCATACGAGAAGGAAACACCAACATAAACCACAGATGCAAAATGAGATAGCAGTCAAACACAACTAGCTGCAGCCGAACCATTGCATAATTTATGATAGTTATTACATGCATTTAACAAGTTTTATACTACAAAAGTTGAAACATTACCCGTGTTAAACATGTTAAATGGGTTTACAATTTGACCCATTTAACCTAGTTAACACGTCTAATAAAATATTAATACTTTCTAATATAAATTTTTTAAAACGGGTTGGTGGCTCGAACCACTTAGTTTATTTTCAATCCTAACCTAACATGTTTAATAAATTGGTCAAATGAGCTGACCCAAACCTAACCCAAGATCTATTATACTCAACCCGAACTTGTTAATTTTCGTTCGGTTTCACGTCGGGTTTCGTGTCAGGTCAGAAATTGCCACCCTAGTTTTTTCCTTTGACCATCTGAACGTCTTTTTAGAGAAAAACCAAGTTTCTTAGCTAGTGTCAATAATCTGCCAACAATAAATTGATAAATCTGTTGGTAACGGAGCGCAGAAGTCCCAACCAGAACAAGAACAATATTACTGGGTCCGTTTGGTTTGAAGTCGGGTTTTACTTTGGGGTAGGTTTATAAAGTAAGGTGTTTAGGATTGAGTTATTATGGGTTTTGAATTAAATGAAGAGAGAGAAAAATAAAATAAATAAAAATAATGTATTGTATAAAGTATAAAAAATATATGGATTAAACATTATCCACGTCATTTTTTTAACAAAAGTATTACAAATCCAGGCAAGTGCCTTAACTTTTCTAAAACCCACAATATCAGGATTGAAGTGGGCCCGGTCTTGTGCACTTCAGGATTGAAGTGGTCCCGGTTTGTAAAACACTTCAAGTAACTTGGTTATTTTTTCAATATGATCCCAACTCTCGGGCGCAAATCCATATTGGACTAAACCATTTTGATGCAATTCGTCATGAAAGTATTGTAAAGTTGTCTTTTGTTTTAAAGCACTTAGAAACATAAGATAAGTGGAATTCCATCTAGTAGGAACATCCCAATTAGGCCCTAAAAATGGTTTTCGTGCCTCTTTACAAGCCCTCATATACGCAACATATCTTGCATTCCCCGCTTTAAAAATATCTTTCATCATTTGTTTAAAAGCTTCTTTCATGTTACTTATCGGGGCCGCGTCTAGTCCGTCTTGCACAACCAAGTTAATGATGTGTGCAACACAACGACTATGAAAATATATGCCATTAACCGGTGGTTCATATTTCATCTTTAATTTACCCATGGCATTTGTATTGTTGCTAGCATTATCCAACGTGACTGAAAAAACTTTATTTTCCAAATTAGACCTTCTTATGACTCTAACTAACTGATTAGCTAAATTCTTTCCCTTGTGAGGACTTGGAAAATTTTCGAATGAAATGACCCGTTTCATCATTTGCCATGTTTTTGGATCAATCCAATGTGCGGTGACACACATGTATGATCCGGTCAAACCATGAGGGGGTCCAAATATCCGTAGTTAAATTTACACAAGTATCCAAGTTTAAAAAATCATCTTTTATTACTTGTTTAGCCGCTTTCCATAATTTCATAGCATCACGTTTTAGGGTAGTGCGACTTACATGGTTGTACTTTGGTTGAAGAGTGTTTTGAAACACCCTAGTGATACGCGGGTTGTCAAAGTGGTTGAACGGCAGCCCCTTTTGAATCACCATCCCTGCAAATTGTTCTCGAACCAAATCCGGATTATAAGAAAATATACTCCCGTCTCGACTCATAGAAGCTTGACCCTTTGCCGGAGTATTCTTGAGCGTCAGACAATGTTGTAGATGAGCCCTCAACGACGAGTTGGCACCGGGCGCTAAGAAACCAAAGCAATGCTTACATTGAGCCTTTTTAAAACCGTTTGATAACAAAACGTAGGCGAACTCGCTCCAAACATCGGCGGTATGATTGTGTGAAAGAATTTCAACAACCGTGGGTTTGGGTTCCTCGGGTACTTGTGTTGTTGAACCAACACCGGTAGTAGATGAATTAGCTCTTTTAGACATAGTAGTGAAGTGAAGAAATTCGGGTTTGAATTTGATTGAAAATAGAAGTAGAAAGATAGAAATTGTGTTGTGTGTTTATAACATACACACAAAAGGGTATTATATAGTCAAAAAAATTAGCTAAATGGGTCCCAAATTACCTTACAAAAGCTGCCCCATTAATACCAAATGGTCCCACCCGAAAATTCAAATTTCAAAATTTGAAATCCAAATGCACGCTCCTGACCGGTTTAAACCGGCCAAAATAAACCGGTTGTAAAACCGATTTTTTCTCGAAAATCAGTAACCGGTCAGGAACCGGCGGTCACAAAATAAACCGGGACCGGGTTATAATAAACCGGTCTCAACCGGTCCCGGTTACCGGTTTTCTTCATAAACCGGTCAAAATGTGCACCTCTATCTAGAAAGATGGACATATTTCCTAACGTGTTTAGATGATTTTTTTATAGTAAATTCAAAAGTGCAAGGGCGTGTAGAAAAATGAAAAGAAAAATATACGAAATAGTAAAGTAAACTTTTCAAAATTCTTGTTAAATTTTGAAATTTGACATTTTCATTCTTTTAAAAAAAAAACTTCTCAAAACTTTTTTGATTAAGAGCATAGAGCATATAGGGAGTAGTGGCGCCAGCATGCCTTTGGCTTACCACTTCCCCACCTGGCGCCAAAGCATCTCGTGCTAACCACAACAGCCCAAGAAAACTAAGACCAAACCTTTTTGGTTTATGTAATAAGTGTGCTAGATGTGGACCATGATACCAATTTTTTTTCCCTTTGCACCACATTTCTCCCAACTACTCCTGCCAAAGCCAGATTTTCCTAAGTGATAACACTTTTTCTTTTGGCACCACCACACCTCCCAGTGCTTTAAACGAGATTTTAGTTTTTTTTTAAACGTTCCTGGTAGAATAGGTATATTTCACCAACTTTTTTTGAAAGGCAGTTCGATTTCCTTTGGTTTTGGGTCCAATCACGTTAGGGAAAAAACATGTAGATTTGGTGGGTGGTTGGGCGTGTTTGCTGTTAGAAAAGTATCCGTTCTAATACACAAGTGCGTATATAAATTTGCTTATGCAGCGATTATATTGAACCTTAAACGGTGGACGTGAAACATGTACATCCACAATGTACAAATATCTAGTCTGCGGTTATTTGAGAATGGAATATGATACAGTAAATAAGATGAATTTTACACAATATTTTATCTTGTTGATAAACAATATACCTAGCAATAATATGATATAAGTAAACACGACTGATACAATTTATAAGATATTGCAGGAACATCAAAAGAGTAGTAATACCATGTAGTATTTGGTTCTAGTAAACTATATTTCGTGCATTCTGGTAAACATCCAGTAAATTGAACAGTGACATCTATGATTCTCTAAGATGCTACTTCATCTCTAAGTTTGGCACACATAATTTTTAAAATGCGCAGTTAAACCAAAACCGCTGAAATTGTGAAAAAAAGAAGTGTATTTTGATATGATTGTTGGGTGAACAATAGTGGTAAAAGCAAAACTGAGTTACACTTAAGGATATGATTTGGACCCCAAGCCATCATTGGAAAGTTGGAAGCTGTATAACTCATTTGACGAACTTCATGATTTTGGAGTATTGATCTCACGGCTTGAATGAGTGCGAGGCTCCTAGCATACAGATGCCTAATACTTTGACTTCGTATAGTCGACTTTTTGTGTAATAACTACTACCAGTGGTACGCCACAAGGCCTACTCAGGATTTCAAAGCATAGAATAGCTAAAGTAGTGAGCCTTCACTCCCTCTTTATATCAAACTACACCACCAATACTTATGATTTTAATCATTTCGTTGGATTTGGTTATCGTCTCTTATTTATTCCTTTCATAATTTATATGTATCTTTGATATCTTTAGATTCTCCATTAACATGGAGATTTGGAAAATGAAAAGGAAAGCATCCCACATCGACCACATACCAAACTTATCACTCTTTAACTTCGTATATATACGGGGTGTATTCTTCGAAAATAAATGTACAAGTCTTCATTCGTGTCTAACCCGACCCAAATAAGTTTATTGGGTAATCGGGTGGTCTAATTCGCATGAGACTTTTTAGTTTTTCTTTTCTTCTAATGGTGGAGTGGATACTCCCATTGGGGTCTTTCTTTGCAGTCGATCTTAAGGTATGTTTCTTTCCGCTTTTATAATTTCCTTTTTATTCTATGGTATGTTTTTGTATTTTTTTTTTAGTTTTTCTCTTTTCATTCATCCTGATTTAGCAATTTTAGTTTTGCTCTGTCTAGTTGTTAACTCTAAGTTCTTGTATATCTAATTCAACTTTGTGTATACATATTGTCAGTCTACTCTGTTAATTTATATTTCTCGTATCAATTCAACTTTATGTATACACAACACATACAGAGAATTAATATTTGCTATATCACTTTCTTCAAGACATGTTTTATTTGAAATATTTCTGAATCCCAACAAAACTTAATCTAAACAAAACAATAATAATCTTCAAACAAGGATCATTGTGCATCACCGTCTTCGTCAAGATTCTTAGGCACATCTCGGATTTTGATCTTCTTCTTCGTTTCTACAATCTTTTGCACCAACACACTTTGGATTTCTTGCCTGTTTTGTCTCCTTTGTTGTGGAGAGTGTCATCTTGTATCCCCGTACAGGATCTTTTCATGACGTTGTCTGTCATGCAAAGGCTCTCTGCAGGCATCTAAGATGCCACTGTCTACACCAACGGAGGGAAAATAGGCAGGAGATTCAGGATGTGTTGGCTTCGAGGAGTTTCAAGAGGTTGTGGGGATGGCGCTGTTAGCGATTTTTATCTTCTTCGTTTCTACAATCTTTTGCACCTCACGCGGGAAGCCAACACTTGATGAATTTCTTGCCTGTTTTGTCTCCTTTGTTGTGGAGAGTGTCATCTTGTATTCCCCGTACAGGATCTTTTCATGACGCCATGTGTCATGCAAAGGCTCTCTACAGGCATCTAAGATGCCACTGTCTACACCAACGGAAGGAAAATAGGCAGGAGCTTGAGGAAGTGTTGGCTTCGAGCCTCGAGTTTCAAGAGGTTTTGGGGATGGCGCTGTTAGCGATTTTGATCTTCTTCTTCGTTTCTACAATCTTTTGCACCTCACGGCCGGAAGACAACACTTTCTGAATTTCTTGCCTGTTTTGTCTCCTTTGTTGTGGAGAGTGTCATCTTGTATCCCACGTACAGGATCTTTTCATGACGCCATGTGTCATGCAAAGGCTCTCTGCAGGCATCTAAGATGGCACTGTTTACACCAACCGATGGAAAATAGGCAGGAGATTCAGGAAGTGTTGGCTTCAAGCTTCGAGTTTCAAGAGGTTATGGGGATGGCGCTGTTAGCGATTTGATCTTCTTCTTCATTTTTAAAATCTTTTGCACCTCACGGCCGAAAGCCAACACTTACTGAATTTTTTGCCCGTTTAGTCTCAATTGTTGTGGAGAGTGTCATATTGTATCCCTCGTACAGGATCTTTTCTTGATGCCATGTGTCATGCAAAGGCTCTCTACAGTCATCTAAGATGCCACTGTCTATACCAACCGAGGGAAAATAGGGAGGAGTTTCAGGAAGTTTTAGCTTCGAGCATCGAGTTTCAAGAGGTTGTGGTGATGTCGCTGTTAGAGATTTTGATCTTCTTCGTTTCTACAATCTTTTGCACCTCACGGCCGGAAGCCAACACTTTCTATTTGCATGTGAAGTACAAATTGAAAATGATAACCTCGGTGATGAAAAATTAAGTTAGAAAACGAGAGTTGTTTGGCCTTTTTTTTTCTCTCCCATTAGGAAACGAACAATCTGTTTTTAACACCCCAATTCTCACACTTTCAGTTAAATATATTTTCTATTGCTTTTAGAATTTTAGAGGAGTCTTTCCCTTAGTATTTATTAGAAATAAAGACTCTGAAAGCAAATAGTTAACGGAAAAGGACTAACGGGGCAAAGAATTAACGATGCAAAGTTAACTTTAAGCAACGAGTTTACTGGGTTGCTTTTATTTCCTAATAGCTCTAAATGTCCAGAAACTTTCTCATAAACACACGTGTTCGTAGGAAAAGTTGGGAAAAGAACTTTCTATGAAGAAATCTTCTTGATGGTGATTTAGAAAGAATTTGGAGGTGATTATACTCGATACAAGATGGTACAAGCCTCCTAAACCTGTTTATGGTTTCATGATTATGATAGAAATTGGGCTCTTCAAGCCAAAAAGCATGTTAATGGCGATTTTAGTCATGTTTATAAAACTATATACATGTTTAATGTTGAAAGACCAAGTTAGCATGATTTGTTATTGTGATTAGCCATGATTTTGAATTTTCAAGAGTTTATGTGCAATAATAAAGCTCGGTGTGAGCTATGTGTAGTTATGTGTTTTGAATAGCTAATAGTCGTTATGTGTTTATACAAGTTCGGGGGCATTCTAGCTTATGTTTTCCGTGTATTTCAGTCCTTTCATCATGTGTGCATCTATCATAATATTGGTGATTGAGGGGTATTCAGAATCATTCATCTTGCATCATACGGCCCAGGTGAGTAACGGATTATTAGCTTCATGTTTTAGGCTTAACATGATGTTAGAACTTACGCAAGGTTTTAGATATAGTCGGCTAGCCGCCATGTTTAAGGATGCTCACAATCGTTGTTAGATTATTAGCTTCATGTTTTAGGCTTAACATGATGTTAGAACTTTTGCAAGATTTTAGATACAGTTGAATTGTCAAGTTTAGGCTGCCTAAGAAAGGCACCAAAAGTCATGTAGCGTGCCCAAGAAGCGCACGATATAGAATTCCCATATAAGCATCCTTTGTAGGTGACTTGTGCTTTGTATAGTAGCATCTTAAGTGGATGACCCATGCCATAGAGGCAGTCCCGGCACCCATGCTTTATGTAGCACTCACGTTAGGGATGACCCAAGTCAGAAAAGCATAATGACAAGTTAATGGCCCAAGAAGTGTATTCATCGGCTAGGAAGTTCTCATGTATAGAAGGATGACTAAGTATCGTCTAGTTAGAAGCACACGACCATAAAATTAAAATTATGCTCAGAATTTATGTTTATATAGTATGCCCAGAATCATGCAATAAACGAAAATTTATGCCATGAAACAGAAATTATGCTTATGCCATGAATCAGAAACCATGTCAGAAATATGAATTCAGTACTAGAATCATGTACAAGTAATAAGACGACTACATGTCGTACCATCCATGCCCCATGTTTTAAACTATTATGTTCAAGTGATATACAAGTGTAATTTTAGTTCAGATTCTGTTATCCCACTAAGTCGCATGGACTTACTGTTCTCAGTTTCATGTTTTGCATGTTTGTAAGAAGAGACCAAGCTATATGTTAAGTGGGGCGTAATGGGTCAAAATGGTGTAGCTTGCAGGTTAGGTAACGAGCTTCTTGTTCCCATCATTTGTTATTAGTTTGGAATTTGGAATGCCCTAAATCAAGAGTCCTTTTCTGTAGCAAGTTTTTAGAATACAGATCATGTTGTTTATGTATCAAGTTCTGTGTCGTAGTCATGTTTTGTAGTTTTAAAGGAGCGTTTGGCACAACTCCGAAAACATGTTCTACTTATGTTTAAATATATTAAAGATCCATATATGTTTATTAATGTATTTATAGTAGCTATGTTTTTTTTAACGACAAATTTTATTAGAACTCTAGCAAGAGCTAGAAAGAAAATTACAAAGAAACAATATATGGATGTTGGAGGACTAATAGATGTTACAGTACACCAAGTAAAAGCATGTAAAACAATATCGTTAAAAATAACATCCTTTCGAGGCTTTGTGTCCGCGAACAAAAGCTGATTTCTAAATTTCCAAATACTCCACCATGACGTATTGAAAACTCCTTCGAGAACCTGTTTAGAGCTTGAAGGCATATGAATAGACTTGAACCAAGTTAACCAAGAAAAGACTGAATTACTAGAAGACCAATCCAGGTTCCACCACTTACAGATTAAGCGCGAAACATCAATCGCCATGGAGCAACTGAAAAACAGATGAGACGTGTCTTCCATATTAACAAGGCAGATGGGCCAATCAAGCGAAGGAACCAAAACACCTCTATGAGATAAACTCAGCCGTGTAGGAAGACGATCTAAGGAAATCTTCCAAGCGAGAATGTTTACCTTGATTGGGACAGATTTAACCCATCTAGTAGGACCATCATCTTTAGGGAGGAAAACATCGTCAAGCAAGACACGAATATCTTTAACACGGAAAATCTCGTCACCATTTAAATCCCACGGCCATCGATCATCCGTGTTAGATAAGGACACTGGCTCAAGGATAGTTAGTCTCAGTGAGCTGTGAAAATTATGCTCCCCCTCTAACCTCCCTTCGAAAAGAAGCCATAAACAGACCTCGACCACAATACACTCCTTATGATTTTCAAGAGCAAACACTCTTGGAAAATCACAACATAGACGTGAGTCTCCAATCAAACGATCCAACCAAAAACTTGTGTTCCTACCGTCCCAACTCGAATTTTACAATGAGAAGTAAGATCAATACCTTTGTGTTTTAAGGTGTCAACTTCTTTACGAACTCCAAGTCGATCAATGGGAAGCAGAAAGGTCCTTCCCACTTGAACCGTGCATAGCATGAATAGCTCGAGCCCAAAGAGACTTGTCACGAGAAAAGAAACGCCAAACCCATTTAAAAAGAAGACCTCTATTAAGGGCGTAGAAACTAGACACCCCAATCCTCCATTGGATTTAAAAAGAAGACCTCTATTAAGGGCGTAGCTATGTGAAATCTCATGTCATTTCAATAAGGGCTCATATAATATTTGGAAAATGAGTCGATAAATGAAGTTTAAGAAAAAAAGTGCAGGCCGGCAGCTGGGGACCCTGGCCGGCAGCTGGGGACCCTGGCCGACAGCTAGAGGCATCATAACGGCTTTAGTAGGCGGCTGGGCACTCCTGGTTTTGTTCGTTCTTGTTTATTTTGTATAAAATTATTTGTGGCTTGTTAGAGGTCATGCCACGTATCTTTGGAAAGTTCTTTGAGTCTATTTCAATTTAAAAATATTTCCAGAGTCTAGTTCTAATCAGATGTTTTAGAAGTTACCAACAAGGTTTTATGTTAAAAAAATTAGTCTTAGTTTGGGGGTTTCACTATTTTAATTTCGTAATTCTTAGAGGACTGAAACACAAATTTATGATAATATATTATAAATGATTTATGTTCTTTATTTCTTGAATCAGTCTTGGCATTGATATTTGCTGCATATTCTAAATTTTTAATGATTTATGTAAGTCTTTTTTGAAAAATATATTTATTAAAAGTGATTTATATGATTAGTCATTTCTGAAACTTAAATATTTTATTAAATGTGATTTATGATTATTCTTTTTTGAAACCTGTACTTAATGTTTTATTGAAAGTGATTTATATAATTAGTCCTTTTTGAAACCTAAATGTTTTATTAAAAGTGATTTATAATTACTCATTTTTGAAACTTGTAATTAATGTTTTTATTAAAAGTGATTTATGATTAGTTTTTTTTTAAAACATAAATATTTTATTAAAAGTGATTTATGATTATTCCTTTTTAAAACTTCTGCTTAATGTTTTTGTTAAAAGTGATTTATGATTAGTCCTTTTAAACCTAAATGTTTTATTAAAAGTGATTTATGATTATTCCTATGGGCGGAAATTCGTGTCGGGTTCGGGTTGGCGGGTTCGGGTCAATAGGTTAGCGGGTCACAAAAAAATTAACCCAAACCCGACCCATTTAAATAATCGGGTCCACTTTCTCAACCCTAACCTGTTTACATATAACCCGAACCTAACCCACTTAACCCGTATATATACTTGGGTTGGCGAGTTAAATAGGTAAAACAAGTTGAATAGGTTAAACGGGTTACGGGTTACCCATTTAACCCGTTTTATGTGACACCCCCAAATTGAGTCAAATGCAGCGGAAATAATATTTGGGTGTCACGTAGGTGGATCAACAGCAGACAGAATATAGAGCAACAGATAAAAGATTATCCTTACATTTATTACATGACTGAAAGTGCAAATAGTATTAAAATAGTCTTTAACATTGTTCAGTAGTTTGAATTATTCCCCAGTTTATAAAACCGCAGATGAGCTCTATAAATGTAGCCTATCATGATGCTTGACTCCATGCACACCAATACCTGCTTTAGTTTCCTGAGAAAACATGCTTAGAGAGTCAACATAAAGTTGGTGAATTCACAGGTTAAATAAAATAAGTTTGGACAATAAATATTCACTGAAATAGTAATGCACAAAGCATCAATACTTAAAAGTAATTACATTCCCATATTTCCTGAAACTGAGACTTGACAGTTAAGTCCTTAACAAATAAGGACCTTTCGCCTTATAATAAGGCACCCATAAAAATAATAAGTGTTGACATGTGAAACATATGTTGTCTTGGCCTAGGCACAGTGAGCATGACTCACCCAGATGGGGACGGTCAATCCCAAATAGATCTATTTATAACATTCAGGTAATTCAATAATTTTAACAGTTTCAGATTCACGGGTCATGCGGGTTCATCTACAATAGGCAATGTAATCAAAGGTTTCACAGTTTAATCCATGTCCATAAAATAAAATATGTTGCATGTTTTCTTCCCCATTAAACGGTTTAAAAGTTTGTCAATATATAAAGTGGGGCCATGAACTCACCTCAGTAGTACAACAATAAGTCAGTAGATAAATCTGATAAGGATGCTCACGATACAATCAACGACCTAAATAATTATAAGGTCTCAGTAAATGCATAACATAATGCATAAAAGTTTTAGAATAAATCTGTGCATGCTTATACTGGTTTTAAGCATTTTATTACGATACTTGTATTTTAGTTCATCGTTGTACAAGCTCTAATGGTATTTATTTTAAGTATAAAATAAATAATAAGGTTAAATTAATTAATCCAATTAATTAATATTTTGTACTTATGTTGTTTATAAAACACTTTAAATATTTATAAAAGGTAGTTTTATATATATTTAAAGTAATAGAAAGTAAATATAATTAATATATTTATTTTATAAGTTAATCATTTTTAATTTGTATTTAATATATAAATAAGGTTTATAAAACGTATAACACTTTAATTAAATTCTACGTTTATAATTATTAAATTATAAGTTTGGAAAAATAACAATGTTATGTTTATTTAAGTTTTACGTTTTAAATATCGGGTATAAATATATAGAAATTTTAAGGTTCGTTATACTTTGTATAAATTACGTTTTAGTCCTTCTATTTAAATAATTACCCGCGGTTAATTTACTTTTATACCCCTAGGGTTTCTAAGTCTTTCAAGTAATTACAATATTGGTCCCTCCTTAGTTACTCGTGTAACTAGGGTTTGTTTAAGTTTCATTAAATGGCAAAACTGGTCCCTAAACATTCGGCTTATATTAGGGCTTGTTATAGTTTCACAAATTGGCATTTTTGGTCCTCCAACATTCGGATTATATTTAGGTTTATAATTAAGTTACACAAATGCCCCCTAGGGCTTGTATAACTTTCGGCTAATGGCAAAAATCACCCTTAGGGTTTACTTAGGGTTTGAATAAGTTTTCTAAGTTGGCATAAAAGGTCCTTAGGGCTTATACTATGTTTCGCTAAGTGGCACATGAGATCCCTAGGTTTTCTTAAGTTTACACAAATTACCCTAACGCCATATTAATTCCATTTAGGTCCTTTTTATCACCTTGAAGTTTCGGATAGTGTTCAAAACACACCCTTAACTCTCGGCAAATTACAAAAGTGGTCCTATAGTTTATATCTTTGGAAAAATAGGTTTTCATACTTGTCATTTAGATCCCTATACTTTGTAAATTTACCAATCCAATCCGAAAAGTATTATATTTTCCATTTTAACCCGAAATATCATAGATTTACTATTTTAACCCAAAGTTTCATAGATCTTGCATTTTAATACAAAATATTTATAGATCTATTATTTTAAACCCGAAACTTTACAAAGTTATATTTTGACACTAAAAGTTTTATAAAAACATTTTATTTAGTGACAATGAAGATTTATTTAGGCAACTTATTATAGTGAGCTTAAAACTAAACCTTATAAAGCATAATAGTGAACTTTTTATTTTAAGGCACCTATAATCATAAATATAGTGTTTCTAGTCATATCTAAATATTACAAGATTACCCAATATAGAAACATGGGCTTAAACCCCACGTCCAAAATCATGCATGCTTAGGTTTCCATAGTTTTTCAAGTTTAACTAGATCATGGTGACATGTTCCTCATGGTTGATAAGTTTTTACATCATTTTAAGCCATAGCAAAAATCATGCTGTGACCTAAAATGGATTTAGGGTTTCAATATTTGTTTCAACATTAACTTTTACTAAGAATAACCATGTGTATGTTAATATATATGAAAGTAAATGCATTAGAAAGATAGGTTTTAGATTTGACTTACTTGTTTAGATAGGTTTAGGAGTGATAGGAGAATGAGTAAGAAACAAGAGTTAATCTTTCAACAATGGAGATCTTGGTGACTTAAAACAAGCCGTGGGCTTCAAGGAGTAGGACTAGGGCTTCTTTCTTGCTTCAATGATCAAGGTACTTGTAGGATGAGCTAATTATTAACCTTTATGTAGCATGAGACATGATCTAAGAGTAGTAAATAAGCTTGAAGGTTTGAAAATGGTGGAAAAGTGTTTTAGCCGTAGGTTTTAGAGAGAGATAGATGGAGTGAAATGTGATTGTAAGTGAATTGTGTTGTGGGTTGTGTGTATGTCTCGGCTTAAGAGGAAAGAGAGAGATCAAATGAGATCCTTGTACTTGGTACCATGTATCTTGCAAAGATACACTTAGGATTTAGTTGGGATTTGGTTGGTTCCTTTTCCACACATGCCTAAACTAGAAACTTTCCTTCCCTTCCTTTTTGGTTTGCATCCGTGGGTTTACAAAGTTCAAAGGGGGACAAGAGTTGACATTGCATAGTAACATGTATGGAGTGTGTAAGTGAGTAAGCATGGTTGTGTAAGTAATTGTGTAAGTAAAGCATGGTTAGTATAGGGTATTAGTGGGATACATGACTATACTTACAAGTTAGCTAAACAAATGATGAATGTGTAGACTTGTACACATATACACGCATATACATGCATGTGGGAAGGTTTTTGATTAATTTTGCCAAGTGTTGTATGAGAATAATAGTCCTTGTTTAATATTGTATGTATTTGTTGAGTTGTAGGTATTTTTGTTGAAGCTTTTAGGTAATTTAGTGAAAGTGTATATTAAATACATCACTATAATTATTTTACTTAAATAAGGTAAATAAATGACAATGTAAAATAATGTACATTGTTTTAAAGTGTTAGGTGTTTATTCCTTTTATGTAATATATGTAAATATGTACATATAAAATAAATCCAAGTACTTAATAAATAAATTAAGTAAAGTTACAGTTTATCTCAAAATATGTACTGAGGTGATGAGTCTATTATTCAATAAAGTGGCCAGTCAGTTGCCGGAGTAGTCAATAAATGACTAAAAGTCCATATAAAAATAAAATAATTATGAAAGGTAGTATGACAAAAGGTATATGATTTAAAATAAGTCATATAAAGGTAGAATTATATAGATTCCAAAAATAAATAGTACAACAGTTGACAAAGTCAATAAGGTAAAATCAGAGGTTTTACAGCACCATCCCGTTATTTTAGCTTTGTCCTCAAAGCTTAGGATGAAGTCATTGGTCCGGTGAACAAGTGTGGGTACTTGGTCTTGAACGAGTCTTCTCGTTCCCAAGTGAACTCAGGGCCTCTCCTAGAGTTCCAACGTACTTTGACCAACGGGATGTGACTGCGTTTCAATTTCTTAACTGTCCTCTCCATGATTTCCACTGGTTCTTCTATGAACTGGAGTTTGTCGTCAAATTGAACTCCCTCCAATGGCATAGCCAATGGTTCTTCAGCATAACACTTCTTCAGGTTAGACACATGAAAGGTAGAGTGTACCCGACTCAGTTGCTGGGGCAACTCTAAACGATAAGCTACTTCCCCAATCCTGGCTATTACTTTGAAAGGGCCAACATAACGTGGATTCAGTTTTCCACGTTTGCCAAAGCTTACAACACCCTTCCAAGGTGATACCTTGAGCATGACACGGTCACCTACTTCAAATTGCATAGGATTACGTTTCAGGTCCGCGTAGCTCTTTTGTCGATCGCGAGCAGCTTGAATTCTTTGCTTAATGAGGACGATCTTGTCTGTAGTCTCCTGGATTAATTCAGGTCCAGTGAGCTGAAGTTCACCTACTTCTGCCTAGCACATAGGTGAACGACATTTGCGACCGTACATTGCTTTAAAAGGGGCAGCCTTGATACTGGCGTGATAACTGTTGTTGTAGGAGAATTCCACTAAAGGAATGTGGTCAACCCATCCATTTCCAAAATCAATCACACATACTCGTAGCATGTCCTCTAGAGTTTGGATGGTTCGTTCGCTTTGACCATCAGTCTACGGATGATAAGCAGTGCTCATGTCTAAATTGGTACCTAAGGCTCGTTGGAAAGCCTTCCAGAAGTTTGATGTGAACCTACCATCTCGATCACAGATTATCGACACTGGTATCCCATGTTTGGTCACAATCTCCTTCAAGTACGTTTTTGCTAGTCTTGCAAGGGAATCGTTCTCCCTAATTGGCAGGAAATGAGCGGACTTGGTGAGTCGGTCGACGATTACCTAGATAGTATCGTAACCGTGAGATGACTTTGGGAGTTTGGTGACAAAGTCCATGGTGATGTTGTCCCACTTCCATTTCGGTATCCCAGGTTGTACAAGTAAACCCGATGGTATCTGGTGTTCAGTTTTGACACGTGCACAGGTCAACGTAGGTGGCAATGTCGGCTTTCATATTCGGCCACCAGTATAATTTCTTCATATCCTGATACATCTTTTCAGATCCGGGATGTATAGAATATTTAGACTTATGAGATTCGTGCATGATCACGTTCCTCAAATCTCCATAGCAAGGTAACCAACTTCGTCCGTGAAGGCATAGGGTTCCGTCTGCTCTAGGTTCTAGCTTCTCCTTGCTAAGATCGGTTCAGAGCATTCCCCCGACATCTTCCTTCACGAGGTTTTCAGGTAATTGGGCTTGAGTCTGAGCTTCCAAAATCTGTTTGGGTAGATCCAAACTGATTGTCATAACCAATGCCCGAACTCTCATAGGAGGGTCCGTTTCCTTACTACTTAAAGCATCAGCAACCACGTTTGCTTTACCAGGGTGGTATTTGATCTCGCAGTCGTAGTCACTCAACAACTCAATCCAACGGCGTTGTCTCATGTTCAGCTCCTTCTGATCCAATATGTGTTGCAAACTTTTATGGTCAGTATGCATTGTGCACTTCGTTCCGTATAGGTAATGTCTCCAGATTTTGAGAGCAAAAACTACGGATCCAAGTTCTAGATCATGAGTGGTGTAATTCTTCTCATGCTTCTTCAGTTGTCTTGAAGCGTAGGCGATCACTTTCATCCTCTGCATCAATACTACACCTAAGCCCTTGTGTGAGGCATCACAGTATACAACGAAATCATCGTTGCCTTCAGGCAAGGCCAGTATGGGTGCGCTGCATAACTTCTGCTTGATCAGTTAGAAAGTTGATTCTTGTGACAATCCGTCAATTTATGGTTGATATTTTATTCTCAATATTTGTTTGAAAACATTATTTTAATGTTATATTATGAACTCACTTATTTTTGGGAAGTAATTTGGATTTACGTCTTGAAGTAGCATCGACTACGTCTAAACCGGAGGATTCTACGTTACGTGCTCACGTTTACATACACCGTCTTTGGTGACAGTCTGACATTTCAGAAAATAAATTTATCCGTGAATATTATTTTGGAGTTTTAAATATGTGTTGGTTCATAAACTCACAAATTTACGAGAAGAGATTAGGACTTACGATTATAATTTAACGTCCTTTACGACTAAACCGGAAACCTTAGGATTACGTATTTACGTTTTTGAACTCCGTTTTTGATGAGACAATTTTTATTGGATTCGTTTTGTGCCGTTGATTCATAATTTATAAAAATGTTTTTCGTGAAACGACCCGAGGGCACGCAAATCGAGGAAACTAGAATCGAGGAGTACCCGTAAATTAGCGGGATGGGACAAAATAATTTATCCCACCCCACTAACTTAAGGGGCGGCCAAGTATGGACACCACATCAAAGATGTGGCACCCTTATATCACTTAGCTTACAAGTGTAAGCTAGCCTTACAACTTAAGCTACCATCTAACACAAAAACAACTAGCTTCTCATACCACCATTTCACACATGCAAAAACAACTCAATTCTCTCTCAACTCCACCCCATTGCCGTCCCATATTCAAGAACAAACACCCCTTTTGATATTTTATAGCCACAAAATACTTGTTATCTAACTATATTATGGAGTTACCTTGAAGCCTTGATTACTTGGTGGCCATTTTAACAACAAAGGAGGTGATTTGCTTGTGTCCTAAGGCTGATTTCTCAACATACTTTCTTGGTGTTTGATGATCTTGGGGATACATTTGGTGTTCATCAAGTTCTTGTCTTCCAAAAACAAGATATACTCTTGGTTGGTAAAGAAGATCATCCTTTCCATTTTCTCTTGTTATTTTTGTAAAGATCAAATGTATTTTCTTTCTTATTGTATATGTATATGATGAATATATGATGATAAAAATGTTGTGTGGGGATCAAGTGTTGATAAATATGCTTAAAAGGATTAATAACCATAAGAAACAAGGCTAAAATCATGCTTAATTTGTTGGCTGTATAAAAACAGTATGTAACCAAAACTTGAACTGATAAATTTGCATGGTGGAATCCATTTACAGTAAGTACAAGATGTCATACACATGTGAGAGTTGGCCATGCAATGGAATCATTAAAATGAGTGAGATATGATCAAAACAAGATGAGTGTGCTAATCTGAATAAGCTGTTTTGTAGGGACTGTTAAGGATAGTTAAACTTAAAATGAGCAGTATCTATAACTAAGTTAATTATAGCACATAATATGAAGTTCATGCCATCCAAAAATGAGCTTCTAATTCATTGTAGAACTCTAGATATGATAAAAATGGTAAAGATGAAAATAAAAATCAGATTTTGAAGAATTAATGTTTAATACTATTATATAAGCACTCAAATTATATAGTATAAAATGTGAAATTAAAACCCACTAACTTATGAATTTCATTTATATAAATATTTATAAGGTTAAATAAATGGACAATTTATAAAAATGGTAGTTGAATAATATTTATAAGTTATAAAAACTATAAACATGATTTTTACGACTTTTTCGGCTATTACCGTAAAATTAACGTTTTTGCTAAATAAAACTTAGACGGTTGGGCCCGTCTAATGTGAACTTTATAAAACTCATATACTGATATATAAACATATATAACAAGTAAAAACCGATAAAACTAACATACGGACATTAACGGGCTAAGTTAACGTTATTGGACTAATAATACAACAAAATGGGCTAAAACACTTATAAACTTATTTATTGGGCTTAACCCATTTGGTCCCAACATGTAAAGTATAAATACTGATAATACAAGTATGAAATGGATTAATAAAAGTTAATGGACTTATAATAGGCTTATTGGACCTAAAACATGTAAATAGGTAAAACTAGTAAACTAGTATAAAAACTATCAACACATAACACTAAAATGAGTAAAAGATAATATGTAAACCCACTTGATCATCATATATATAAAATCATCATATGTATACATAATTGTTATTTTTATAAAGTCATTGGACAAGAGTCTAATACGAGTATTATTTGTCTAGGTTTCCGTGATTGAAGCACGTACCGTACGTCCGAATTGCCGATAACCCGCTTTCCCACATCAACGTGAGTTCATAGCCTCGCACTCTTTTAAATGTTTTTATGAAATGTTTTATAAACCCGCGAGGGAGATAACATGTTAGTTTTGATAAAATAAGACACCATTTGTCCCGAATTGTTTATTTATTGATTTGGACCCGAATGATTGTATGACCCGATGTATGATTATATGACCCGATAAATGAAATGAATTGGATTATTAAAGTTAGGTTATGTCACTAAAAGTCTCATTAGCATAAATTATGAACTACCGGGATTTGGTAGACGCTTATGCATATAATAGTACTATTTGGGGACGATCACCCCAGTTCACGCCTTGACGGTTGATCCCCGTCGTGCCACATTGATTGGTAAGCGAATTTATGTATGAGAAGATTTACACAAGCGTGATTATTGTGACGACACGCTAATTTAGATGGGCAAATGAGTTTCGGGCTAGCTACCCGTTGTTTGGTTTAGTAAGGTAACAATGTCATGCGGCTTATAATAATCCAATTAACGAAATACTGCTATACGCACCGAATTACAATATATTGCCTGACTAGCAATACGGGGTCATATTATTGATATTATGTTTGTGTTTTGGTTTTTCGTAACCATATTTATATAACGGTTTTTATTTAACTTTATACAACGTTATAAAACGTATTGTATGATGTTTTTACGACATTGGCTCGTATAATGATTTTGAAGGCGAAAGCCTATATTATGATTTTGATAAGGAATTGTATAAAATGACTTTGGCTATTTTATGGCCTACTAAAATGATTTGTATAAAATGATTTTCGGTAATAATTTTATACCGATGTTATATTGATGGTTTACTAAACTCTATGAATTCACTCGGCGTTATCGCTGACCTTTTCTTTTAACATGTTTTATCTCAGGTACTTGAAGGTAATTCTCGGGAAGACGACAAAGAATTCATGGCCCGCACTTAAATAACAATTTCCATTCAAATCTTTTGTAAAATTGTATGAAATGATTATGACTTGGGACCTATGTAAACTTGATATTTATGAATGGAAATGCTTTATTATTAAACGACGCGATTTTTAAGCGTTGTCTATGATGTGAGTAATGTGCTATCCCGTAACACCAACGAGTCTTCCGCTGTATTGAGTTGTATAAATTTGGGGGTGTTACAATTCTTCCTTCTCTCCCCAATCGAACTTTATTCCTTTCTGTGTGAGTTTGGTCATCGGTTTGGCTTTTTTGGAAAAATCTTCAATGAATCTGCGGTAGTACCCGGCAAGGCCTAGAAATTAGCGGATCTCCGTCGGTGATTTAGGAGATACCCAATCCTTGACAGATTCGACCATTGCTGGATCTACGTGAATACCGTCACAATCGATGACACGACCAAGGAATTGCACTCCAGGAATCCAAAATTCACATTTGGAGAATTTAGCATAGAGTTGCTCCTCCTTGAGTACCTTTAGTACTTGTGCAGGATGTTCCCCGTGTTCTTGGAATAAATGAGTATATCATCAATGAAGACTATCACGAATTTATCCAGGTAGGGTCTGCACACACGGTTCATAAGGTCCATGAAAATAGCTGGTGCATTGGTCAACCCAAACGGCATAACCTGGAATTCGTAATGACTGTAACGGGTTCTAAAAGCTGTTTTTGTAATATCTTCCTCCCTGACTCGTAGTTGATGGTATCCAGATCTCAAGTCAATCTTGGAATACACACTTGACCCTTGCAGTTGGTCAAATAGGTCGTCAATGCGAGGAAGCGGATAACGATTCTTCATAGTTAACTTATTCAGCTCTCTGTAATCGATGCACATTCGAAAAGAACCATCTTTCTTTTTGAAAAATAACACAGGAGCTCCCCTGGTGAGGAACTGGGTCGAATGAATCCTTTGTCAGATAGTTCTTGGAGTTGTTCAGCTAGTTCTTTCATCTCTGATGGTGCCAACCGGTATGGAGCTTTAGCTACAGGTGCAGCTCCGGGAACCAAATCAATTTGAAATTCCACTTGTCGGGTCGGTGGTAAGCATGGCAACTCATCAGGAAAGACTTCTGGAAAATCTCGGATGATGGGTACGTCCTTGATTTGCTTCTTCTCGGGCTTGTCTTCTTCATCTGTTTGAGAAATATAGGCCAAGAAGATAGGACATCCTCTCAACAAATATTTCTGGGGTTTTGTACAAGAGATAACACTAAGTCTAGTTTCAGTGAGATCGGTGTTACCGTCTCCTCGAATGATTAGAGTTTCGTTTCCCCATGGAATACGGACTAGCTTTTCGTCACAAACAATGACTGCGCGGTATCTCGCTAACCAGTCCATGCCAATAATAACATCAAAACTACCAAGGTTTACGGGAATAAGGTCAATGTTGAACGGATGTTTGGAAAGATTTAAGGTAAAACCTCTAATGATAGTGTTAGCATCTACAGTGTTACCGTCAGCTAATTCTACAGAGTAACGGTGATCTAAGCTTGTAGGAATAACTTCTAGTACTCGGCTAAATTCAGTGGATATAAAACTTCGGTCTGCTCAGTATCAAACAAAACAGATGCATAACAATTGTTCAATAGAAACGTACCAGTAACGACATTTGAATCGGGGTTGGCTTTTGCATTACCGACCACGTACACTCTGGACGAAGCTCCTCCACTGTTCTTGTTCTGGTTGGCCCGCTTAGGGCAACTTGGTCTCACGTGTCCTGGTGCTCCACACTCATAGCACACAACTCCCTTCTTGGGTCCATTGTTGTTTCCTCCAACGGGGTTGTGGTTCCCCTGCTGTCCATTCTCGTTCCCACGGGCATTGTATCTGCCCCTGTTGTTGTAGTTCCCAGTGTTTTGAGTGGGTCGGGCCTGAGTGACAGCATTAACTCGACAGGTTTTAGCAAAATGACCCACTTGTCCACATCTGTAGCAGGTCTGGCATGGGCTATCAACAGTATGATGATAGTTGCACTTTGAGCACAAAGGTTTGGCGCCCACGTACGAGTTAGCTCCTGCAGAGGTAGCACTGTAAACTTTCCCAGCATTCTGCTTCTTAGGATGCTGCTGGTGTTGACTGCGGAAATACTCATCTGCCTTTCTCTTGTTGTCAGTCTGCCTCTCGGATATGGTACGGACTCTTTTGTTTATCAACTCAGTAGTGAACTCAATGGCATTCTCGACGGTAGTAGGTCGAGATGCGAGCACACTATCGTGAATGGCGTCTGGGAGTCCACCCACATACTTCTCAATCTTATCTTCCTCCTCCACAAACATTCTGGTGCACATTAGGGTCAAATCTTGGAACCTTTGATTGTATGCAGTGATGTCATTGTTCCTGCATCTGAGATCCCACAATTCGATCTCAAGTTTCTTCATTTCTCCCCTTGGACAGTATTTCTTTGTCATTATCTCCTTCAGCTCAGTCCAGTTGAGAGCATAGGCAGCATCGTGTCCAAGAGTAGCAACAACAGAGTTCCACCAAGTAAGAGCACTCTCAAGTAGGTTGCAGGTGGAAAACTTCACTTTGTTCTCTTCTGCGCAGTTGCTGATGCGAAATACCGTTTCCAACCTCTCAAACCACTGCATCAGTTCCACCACTCCTTCTTTGCCCTTGTAGTAGGAAGGCTTACATTTCTAGAAGTCGGGGTAAGAGCAACCCCTGGTGGTCTGATTATTCCGGCGGTTGTTGGAGTTTTGACTATCGTCTACGTTTCTGCTGGTAGCCATCGCAGATGCGATGCCTTGATCAATCATTTCCCTTAGTTGGGCAGCAGTGACGTTTTGGGTAGTGTCGGCATTGTTGGGGTTCGTTCTAGTGATTACCATTTGTCTATAATTATACACAAAAATGAAATCATTAGTTCAAGGTGTTAGCACAGTTTTATATAATTACACAAAAAGAAATTCATGCATAGACTTTGCAACAAATTGGATAACCTGTTTAAAGTTCATAATATAATACAGTACATGATATAATAAAAGCTAAGGAGTACATGACATAAGTCTAGAATAGGATACAGTACAAAATGCACAACCTGATCCAAGATAGAGTACAACCCGCCTGTCTGGGATGGTGGTACATGAAATATAAAGTACATCATCTATGAATCCCTAATCTAAATAGTACAGTACAAAGATACAACTGACTAAAGAAAGGTACAAATACATGAGGTCCTATATCATGATAGCCAGGATGCAACCCTAATAGCTTATCATGATGTACAAAAGATCTAGCACATCTAACCTACTCATGCCTAACGTACTCCTCGGATACGGCCGGTGCCACTGGCGGTGATAAGACAGCTGGTGCCTGCATGGCAACCTGCATCGCGGTCATGGCAGTCCTGGTCTCCTTGAGCAGTCGGAGTGCCTCTAGGAACTGGTCTCTGAGAGTCTGCTGAACTCCCCGGAGATGAGCGGTCTCTGACGTCAATCCCTGATGACGGACCTCCTGGAGGTCGAAGAAAATCGCAAGAGTCTCCTCCATGGTCAAAAGAGCGGTATGAGTGTCCGTCTGCTAGCTCTGGAGCAAGTAGATTGGCTCACGGAGGAACTCATTCTCATCCAACAACCACTGGAGAGAATGGTAAGTAGTAGACCACGCTCCTCGTGCAGCGTGCGCCTCAGCACTCAAGGTCCAAGATAGAAGGTCCTGACGCTGCTGTAGAACAGCGCGCTCGGTCTGTCCAGCCGATAGCAGAGCAAGAATATCTGCTACATCCTGGGCCTGGCGTGCGGCCAGTACCGTAATCTGGGCCTGAACGGGGTCAGCATGTCTAGCCCGGGAACCCTCACCGATCTCGAAAGTGGAATCGATAGGTGCCTCGTACCTCCTCTTACGAGGTGGCAGAGACTCGGGTGCATGGTCCCGTAGCGAAGTCACTAATGGTACAGGTGGTATGGCAGCAGGAGGTTGGACCTCTTCCCCAGCAGGGGAAATAGGTGTAGTAGAGATAAGTGCCTCAATAGATGCGGCGTCGACAGAAGTGTGACTCTCGCCCGAGTCACTGGTAGATAACCATCCACACAAGACGGTCGTCGGGGATACGGCAGCAGGTGTATCGGTAGGTGATGTCATGGTAAATCTGAAAGTAATATAGTTTTAATTGACATAAGTATAAACTTACTCAAGTTAAAAGTTTTGGGAAAAATAATTTAAATTATATAATAGTGCCGTTTAACACTCGCCATGTTAAAGGTTACGTTAATACTTATAACATTAATCAACTGGATGTTAATAATCAATGCACAGTCAATCACACAATCGATGTATGCTCTACATTCTATAAGCTTAACTATTCTAGTCCCGAAAATCCCAAAAGATTTTTAAAGCAGTTATAGTCCAGATTATATAAAAAATTTATTTTTATATTTATTTTAAATTTTATTCTGATTCTCTATAACTATCACTCTGATACCATTCTGTGACACCCCCAAATTGAGTCAAATGCAGCGGAAATAATATTTGGGTGTCACGTAGGTGGATCAACAGCAGACAGAATATAGAGCAACAGATAAAAGATTATCCTTACATTTATTACATGATTGAAAGTGCAAATAGTATTAAAATAGTCTTTAACATTGTTCAGTAGTTTGAATTATTCCCCAGTTTATAAAACCCCAGATGAGCTCTATAAATGCAGCCTATCATGATGCTTGACTCCATGCACACCAATACCTGCTTCAGTTTCCTGAGAAAACATGCTTAGAGAGTCAACATAAAGTTGGTGAATTCACAGGTTTAATAAAATAAGTTTGGACAATAAATATTCTGTGACAATGCGTCAATTTATGGTTGATATTTTATTCTCAAGTGTTATTTAAAAACATTATTTTAATGTTAAATTATGAACTCACTTATTTTTGGGAAGAAATTTGGATTTACGTCTTGAAGTAGCATCGACTACGTCTAAACCAGAGGATTCTACGTTACGTGCTTACGTTTACATACACCGTTTTTGGTGACAGTCTGACATTTCAGAAAATAAATTTATCCGTGAATATTATTTTGGAGTTTTAAATTTGTGTTGGTTCATAAACTCACAAATTTACCAGAAGAGATTAGGACTTACGATTTTAATTTAACGTCCTTTAAGACTAAACCAGAAACCTTAGGATTACGTATTTACGTTTTTGAACTCCGTTATTGATGAGACAATTTTATCGGATTCGTTTTGTGCCGTTGATTCATAATTTATAAAAACGTTTTTCGTGAAACGACCCGATGGCACGCAAATCGAGGAAACTAGAATCGAGGAGTACCCGTAAATTAGCGGGAGGGGACAAAATAAATTATCACACCCCACTATAACATGGGATGGCCCAAGTATGGACACCACATCAAAGATGTGGCATCAATTTAGAACTTAGCTTACAAGTGTAAGCTAGCCTTACACTTAAGCTACCATCTAACACAAAAACAACTAGCTTCTCATACCACCATTTCAATCCATGCAAACCACTCTCATTCTCTCCTACTTCTCTCTAAAATTCGTCCACCCTCTCCCCCTAAACACCCATTTTGATCAAAACTAACCATGAAATCATATGTTATCTCTACATATGATGAAGCCCTTTTGAAGCTCTATAGATTGGAGGTGATTTTAACAACTAGCAAGGAGTTTCCATGAAGATCAAGGGCTGATTTTTGGAGAAGTCTACAAATATTTGGTGATCCTAGAAGTGGTGTTGATATCTCATAAGATTGGTTGCCCAAAACCAAGTCTTGTTCATCATCAATCCCATATTTTCATCACTTTGGTGGTATAGAGATTGTTCTTCCTATTCTTTTGTTATTTTGATTATGTAATCTTGTAATTTCTTTATTTATGTATATGTATATGATGATGAATGATGATTAAAAATATTATGTGGTGATTTGGTGTTGATAGATTTGATAAACATAGGTAAAAAGATGGAAAACCACATGTAAAATGGTTAAAATCTTGCTAAATATGATGGTTGTATAAAAACAGTAAGTAACCTAAGGTTAAACTGATGAAATGATAAAGTAGAATCTATTTACAGTAAGTATAAGATACCATACACATGTGAGAGTTGGCCATGCAATGGAATCATTAGGATGAGTGAGATATGATCAAAACAAGTTTAGAGTACAAATCTGAGTTCACTGTTTTGGACGATTTTTAGAAAATACTTAGAGGCTGATTCAACAGTACCTATAAGAGAGTTAAATGGAGCACATATCATGTAGTTTATGTCATAAAAAATTGAACTTCTATCTCCATATAGAACTCTAGATATGGCAGTTTTGGTGAAAATGAAAATAAAAATCAGATTTTGAGAAATTAAAGTATAATAGTATTATATAAGCACTCAAATAAAAATAGTATAAAATGTGAATTAAAACCCACTAACTTATATAATACATTTATATAAATATGTATAAGGATAAATAAATGGACATTTTATAAAAATGGTAGTTTGATAAGTTTTATAAGTTATAAAACTATAAACATGATTTTTACGACTTTTTCGGCTATTACCGTAAAAATTAACGTTTTTGTTAAATAAAACATAGACGGTTGGACCCGTCTAATGTAAACTTTTATAAACTCATATACTGATATATAAACATATATAACAAGTAAAAACCGATAAAACCCGAACTATATACATACGAACATTAAGGGCTAAGTCAACGTTATTGGACTAATAAAACAACGAAATGGACTAAAACACTTATAAACTTATTTATTGGGCTTAACCCCATTTGGGCCCAACATGAAAAGAGTAAATACTGATAATACAAGTATGAAATGGATTAATACAAGTTAATGAACTTATAATAGGCTTATTGGACCTAAAACACGTAAATAGGTAAAACTAGTAAACTAGTAAGAAGTTACCAATACGTAAACACTAAAATGAGTAAAAGAGAATATGTAAACCCACTTGATCATCATATATATAAAATAATCATATGTATACATATATTTTTATAAAAGTCATTGGACATGAGTCTAAGACGAGCATTATTTGTCTAGGTTTCCGTGATTAAAGCACGTGCCGTACGTCCGAATTGCCGATAACCCGCCTTCCCACATCAACGTGAGTTCATAGCCTCGCACTCTTTTAAATGTTTTTATGAAATATTTTATAAACCCGCGAGGGAGATAACATGTTAGATTTTATAAAATAGGACACCATTTGTCCCGATTGTTTGTTTATTGATTTGGACCCGGATGATTGTATGACCCTATGAATGATTAAATGACCCGATAGATGAAATAAAATGGATTATTAAAGTTAGGTTATGTCACTAAAAGTCCCATTAGCATGAATTGTGAACTACCGGGATTTGGTAGACGCTTATGCATATAATAGTACTATTTGGGGACGATCACCCCAGTTCGCGCCTTGACGGTTGATCCCCGTCGTGCCACATTGATTGGTAAGCGAATTTATGTATGAGAATATTTACATAGCGTGACCTTTGTGACGACACGCTAATTTAGATGGGCAAATGAGTTTCGGGCTAGCTACCCGTTGTTTGTTGTAGTAAGGTAACAATGTCATGCGTCTTATAATAATCCAATTAACGAAATACTGCTTTAAGCATTAAATTACGATATATTGCCTGACTAGCAATACGGGGTCTTACTATTGATATTATGTTCGTGTTTTGGTTTTCATAACCATAATCATATAACGGTTTTTATTTAACTCCATGCAACGTCATAAGACGTATTGTATGATGTTTTTACGACATTGGCTCGTATAATGATTTTTAAGGCAAATGCCTATATTATGATTTTCGATAAGGATTTGTATAAAAATGACTTTGGCTATTTTATGGCCTATTACAATGATTTGTACAAAATGATTTTCAGTAATAATTTTATACCGATGTTATATTGATGGATTTTATTAAACTCTATGAATTCACTCGGCGTTATCGCTGACCTTTTCTTTTAACATGTTTTATCTCAAGTACTTGAAGGTAATTCTCGGGAAGACAACAAGAATTCATGGCCCGCACCTAAATACTTATTTCCATTCAAATGCTTTGTAAAACCTGTATTAAATATAATGACTTGGGACCTATGTAAATTTTATATTTATGAATGGAAATGCTTTATTATTAAACGACGCGAATTTTTATGCGTTGTCTATGATGTGAGTAATGTGCTATCCCGTAACACCAACGAGTCTTCCGCTGTATTGAGTTGTATAAATTCGGGAGTGTTACAGTTTGGTACCAGAGCTCTCGTTATAGAGAACGAAAGATTTTTAAAACCAAGGTTTTGAATAAAACATTTCATAATCTTTTAACTATAAACATTTTTCACAAAATGTCTAAAATCTTTTGACTATAACGGTGCCGAAGAATTCCCGAGTTACCGACAAGGCCAGACTGAGAGGTGTTATTTTAATATATATATATAACTTGGATTATATATATATATATATGATGTAATTTTATTACATGATTGTTTGATGATTATTTTGATATTTATACGAGGTATTTATACGACGTAGATTGTCACAAGGAACCCTAAATCCCCTAGTAAATTAGTCGAAGCTATTCTCGTAGGAATTCTAGCTATCCTAGATCTAAACCAAGTTGTGGATATTTATGATCCCAACAAATGGTTGATATTCGTAGAAATGTTGACATTAGTTGATTGTGATATTAAAGAAGAATTGGCAAGATTAAATCTGATATCGATGCCATGACGATCTTTCCTTATAGAGTGGAGCTTGACAAAACGTTACCACCTAGAAAGTTGTCATCTGATTCGTGTCATCCAATTCTTAAATTGAAATCGAAAGGGTGAATGTTGCACTTGAGGCTATCATTGGAACCATTACCCAAAAGCCTCATGCCACTAGTACCTTTCCGAGAAGTCTAGTTGAATGATCAAGTCATTTCATACTAGTGACTCATTTAATAACTATTGATGAAAGAGCTATAGGATTGGAAATTAAGTGTTATACATATCGAGCTTTTATTGCCCTATTAAGGCCTAAGAATAAGATTGAAAGTATTGGAGAATGAAGTAGGATATCGCATTGAGTATAAGTTGATTGAAACTTGAATAAAGTAAAACTTAACCTATATGGAGTATGAGATTGTTAAGAGGAAGTCGTTAAGTTCTATGATTGAATTATAAGGTTTTAATTGATTGTTGATTCGTTTTAAGTGTTGTTCCTAGGCCATTGTCCACTAATGAGGATGCCCAGTGTCCAAGAAATAAATTGAAGAAATCTTCTACTGAATTGAGACCGATGGATCTTCTGGGACATGTGGAACACCTAATGACTCTTGTAGATTAGTATTCATTGTGGTATCTTTTAATAATAATCCCTAACTTAACTGAGACATCAGTTGGTAGGATGAGTTCTGAGAATTGTATGACATAGTGACACGTAATGTGTTACGGTACAATTTTGACTTGTTTGTGATTAATGAAAAAGACTATCTGTTATTGCTAAATCTTACATATATCGATGTTATCTATCTTTTATTGCTTCATCCTAACGCTCTCATTAGTGATGCAACCATTGAACAAGTACTCATCTCGAATTGAGTTACGTTGTGGATTATTCTTTTTGAGTGCCATCGAAGTCATGAACCTCATGATTAATTGGCTAAGCTCATTTCCTATTATATTTTAGTTAGTTCTTGGTGAACAACTCTTCATCACTCTTTTGCAGATCACTGATTGTTTTTATAAGATAAAACAGTATCCCTTGAGAAAAATTGAATTTTCATCACTGTAAGGATTATTTAAAATGAGATTTATAAATGATTGTTATCGAAATGAGGTTGTTTATAAAGTACCTTGGAAAACTTAATTGTTTTCATAACAAGAAAAATCTTTGTAAACTTATTTTTGATTCTTATTTAAGAATTAAGCATGAAAATGTTTTTAGTATAAACATGATGATAAAATTTTGACGAACTGAGTATTGCATCGTTAATCTTGAAATTGTATACAGTTGCGCGCCTACATACAATTTGGAATGGACCATGCAAGGCTGATTAGTAGTCACCATAAAACTGATTAATAAAAACTACATTTTCTTTAAAGATTGTGAAAGATTAAATTTTATGAGATCTACAAGAAGTGAAAAATAGGGACATAGTGTTAGGGACACCTACATATGTGCCCGTACTATTTATTCTTCTGAGTCGAATTTACTCATCTGTGGAATTTGTCTTATTTGACAATTGATATTCCCTTCTTGTCCAATTCTCCCGTAGTGAGATTCTTAGGAAAAGTATCTGATTACCGAGTGTTGATACCCGACTGGATGTATTGACGTTTTTATCATTTCTTATGAATTGATTTCATTTGAATGACCTGGGTAACGATCCGAGGAGCTTTCGAATGCGTACTCAAATTATGAAAACATGGGATATATCCATATTCGTTAAATGTTTTCGACTATATCTGATTTAAAATTCTCTCGCGTAGATTATGCGTGACCTTACTCTTTTAAGGTTAGTTATGTATCTGGACATCCTTGAATTTGTGAAGGATTATTAGTTATTATTAGTCTTTTGAGAAGTTCACATCTTATCTACGGCAATGAAACTGAAAAGTTGGTAGTGCCAGTAGAACGGATTGATTGATTATGACATGACGACATTGTCTTAATTGATGGGAACTCGAGTAGAATTCCCCTAAATGATAAGATGTTGATTATCAAAAGTGACCTAAATAATTCTTGATGGATGACCATATCCTGCATTTAGACTTGAAATTATACCGTGAATGGTTGTGAATTAGTCATAGATACTATAATCTAGAAAGAACCTAATATGAATTTATTAAAAGATGTTTCTTTTATCTGAAACTTTAGGAAGCATTTGTTGGTGAATTACCTAGACTTTTGCCATTTAGGAAAGTCGAATTTGGTATTGATTATATTCTCGGTGTTGCACATGTGGCATGTGCACTGTACGTCAGCACCATCTGAATTAAAGAAATTACCGTACAACTGAGAGAGTTGTCGGAGAAAGATTTTATTCTACCAAGCTCGTCATCATAAAGAGCTATGGTGTTATTATTTCTTATATTTATAGATTACTGTGACTGAGTAAATTGACAATCGAAAGCGATATCCATAACTCGAAATGGAAGATTTGTTCAATCATTTACAAGGTTCTAGCAATTTGATCCACGACATGGTTATCATCAACTTCGCGTCCGCGAAAAAGATTATCTATTCCAATCACTACATCCAGAACTTGTAATAAACATTATAAGTTTCACGTGATGACGTTTGGATTGACTAATACACATGTAGCATTTATAAATTTGGTGAATCACGTGTGTAGGCTGTAATTTGATAAATTCATGCTTGTGATCAATAAGGACTATTTGTTTGTTTATAAGAATAAGAATGAGTTAATAATTATTTATAGATTGCTCTGAATTGGCCGAACAATGAAAACATGTACCTTGAATAATTAACATGTGATAAAAGACTTAATCCTTTATATTATTTTACCGCGTGATTAATAGAAAATGGAATATATTGACTTTTCAGAAATTAGAAGTCATTTAAGACTTTGAGTTTTACCAAAAAGAAAATAGAAATATGTTTTAACAAATGATTTTTAAGGGATTATTCCCTTATACCCATAACATTTAACTAAACTCCCGTTTAGGGGTAAATGTTTGTGCATACCTCAAGACATCCTAAGAGGGATTGAGGAAACATTTAAACCATGACTTAAAATTTGAAACGATAATTTTTGCTTTTCAACTAAGAAAACTTTGACCAAAGTATAAACAAAGGTTTTTCGAACATTTACGGATCTAATTAAATATTTTCGATAAATCAACAAAAATCTTGTTAATTAAATTCAAATTTATTTTTGAACATTTTATATAATTGGTCGATCTAAGAAATTTAAAATTTTTACGTTTACGTTTCATAAAATTTAACTAGTTATTATTTAATTACTTGTAGTAATTATCGACGCTTTAAACGTCGGATTGAGCAAAACGGATAAAAATAATAGTTGAGATAGAACTAAGACTTAGAAAATGTGAAGAAAGAATTTTCGAATAAATACGGTCATGATAATTATTCCATCTAGGAAAGTGAACGTAATTACTGACACATTATGTATAAAAGATAAAGAACCAATTAGGACACGTTCCTTAATAATGAAGGTGCAAAATAAATTGCCGAACAATATAAAAATAGCTGATACTTAGGATAATATAGATAATAAAAAAAAGGGGTTCGCGGCTAATGTGAACCATTAGAACTGAGAAGCCAATGGCGTTAAATGTTTTAAAAGGCCGTTTATGGTTGCCTAAATATGAAGGATTGTGAGATGTAGTTATATTGGAAATCTTGTAAGTATAAGTATTCTATTGTTGTCATTTCTGATTAAATGTATCATTAGCAAAAGAAGTTGTACTGATGGCAAATTATGAAGGCAGACATTGCCTCATACATTAGTAAACGTCTAGCTATTGCAAAGGTCATCATCTGAATTTGATTCGATTTGGGTCATCATCGACAGACTGACCAAATCTGCTAATATCATTCTTGTTAATGATAGATTCTTGATGAAGAAATTGACTCTTTATATTTAAAGGAGTTGAGTAAACATGGTGTGCCTGTATCGATCATCTCTATCAAGATCCTCGCTTCGTATCGAATTTCTAGAGATTTTCTCAGAAGTCATTGGGAACGAACCTTGATGAGAGTACTGTTTACCACCCCAAATCGAAGGGACGAGGTAAAGTAACAATACAAAACACTAGAAGTATTGTTTTATGTTTGAACGATTAACCTTTGGTAATAAACCATATAATCGCTTTACTTTGGAGAGATTATTATTAATAATCATCGTATTAGGATTGAGATCGAATCTTGTTAGGATCTAAATATTAGAGCATTTGTAAGCAAGAGTTAAGATAAAGACACCCGACATACACCCGCTGTGAGTTGGACATGTCTTTTAGGTTTAAGGGTTCCTATGATGGCGAACCTAACCTTACAAAATACTCGACCCGCGAGACCTGAATTGATTGTTGAAATTAGGATCTGATTATTGACTGTCGGTAGTGTGCAGGAGGTTATGTGAATATGAAATGTAGATCTTGAAGTGCCAGATGGGTAGCGAAGTTATGCCAAAAAATTTCACCATAGAAAGATGAATTGAAGATCTGAAAGATCATGGGATATAAGTCCCCGTTGTATGGGACCATAGAGATGATGTAAAAAGATTGGTTTGAAAGGCATATAAGCTGGATCTACCCTAGGACTTCAAGAGCTGCGTGAATTATGTTTCGTATATCTAACTTGATGAAATGTCTATCAAGTGAGAATCTGATTGTTTCTTAGTAAAGTTTAGATCGGCGAAAAGTTGCATTCATCAAAAACCCGTGAACATCATGGATAGAGAAAGTAAGTCAACATTAAGCCTGATCTTATTCCCGTAGTTATGTTTGATGAAACTCACGTATTGTAATGGATTACACTAGTGAGAAAAGACCGAATGTGGAGGAAATACCCACATGGCTTTAACTCTATAAGAAGCGAGTAGTAAGATGATCTTTGTGGACAAAGATCCTGTTTAGGGGTAAATGTTGTGACAATCCGTCAATTTATGGTTGATATTTTATTCTCAAGTGTTATTTAAAAACATTATTTTAATGTTAAATTATGAACTCACTTATTTTTGGGAAGAAATTTGGATTTACGTCTTGAAGTAGCATCGACTACGTCTAAACCAGAGGATTCTACGTTATGTGCTTACGTTTACATACACCGTTTTTGGTGACAGTTTGACATTTCAGAAAATAAATTTATCCGTGAATATTATTTTGGAGTTTTAAATTTGTGTTGTTTCATAAACTCACAAATTTACGAGAAGAGATTAGGACTTACGATTTTATATTAACGTCCTTTAAGACTAAACCGAAAACCTTAGGATTACGTATTTACGTTTTTGAACTTCGTTTTTGATGAGACAATTTTTATCGGATTCGTTTTGTGCCGTTGATTCATAATTTATAAAAACGTTTTTCGTGAAACGACCCGAGGACACGCAAATCGAGGAAACTAGAATCGAGGAGTACCCGTAAATTAGCGGGATGGGACAAAATAAATTATCCCACCCCACTATAATATGGGATGGCCCAAGTATGGACACCACATCAAAGATGTGGCATCAATTTAGAACTTAGTTTACAAGTGTAAGCTAGCCTTACACTTAAGCTACCATCTAACACAAAAACAACTAGCTTCTCATACCACCATTTCAATCCATGCAAACCACTCTCATTCTCTCCTACTTCTCTCTAAAATTCGTCCACCCTCTTCCCCTAAACACCCATTTTGATCAAAACTAACCATGAAATCATATGTTATCTCTACATATGATGAAGCCCTTTTGAAGCTCTATAGATTAGAGGTGATTTTAACAACTAGCAAGGAGTTTCCATGAAGATCAAGGGCTGATTTTTGGAGAAGTCTACAAATATTTGGTGATCCTAGAAGTGGTGTTGATATCTCATAAGATTGGTTGCCCAAAATCAAGTCTTGTTCATCATCAATCCCATATTTTCATCACTTTGGTGGTATAGAGATTGTTCTTCCTATCCTTTTGTTATTTTGATTATGTAATCTTGTAATTTATTTATTTATGTATATGTAGATGATGATGAATGATGATTAAAAATATTATGTGGGGATTTGGTGTTGATAGATTTGATAAACATGGGTAAAAAGATGGAAAACCACATGTAAAATGGTTAAAATCTTGCTAAATATGATGGTTGTATAAAAACAGTAAGTAACCAAAGGTTAAACTGATAAAATGATAAAGTAGAATCCATTTACAGTAAGTATAAGATATCATACACATGTGAGAGTTGGTCATGCAATGGAATCATTAGGATGAGTGAGATATGATCAAAACAAGTTTAGAGTACAAATCTGAGTTCACTGTTTTGGACGATTTTTAGAAAATACTTAGAGGCTGATTCAACAGTAGCTATAATAGAGCTAAATGGAGCACATATCATGTAGTTTGTGTCATAAATATTTGAACTTCTATCTCCATATAGAACTCTAGATATGGCAGTTTTGGTGAACATGAAAATAAAAATCAGATTTTGGGAAATTAAAGTATAATAGTATTATATAAGCACTCAAATAAAAATAGTATAAAATGTGAATTAAAACCCACTAACTTATATAATACATTTATATAAATATGTATAAGGATAAATAAATGGACATTTTATAAAAATGGTAGTTTGATAAGTTTTATAAGTTATAAAATTATAAACATGATCTTTACGACTTTTTCGGCTATTACCTTAAAAATTAACGTTTTTGTTAAATAAAACATAGACGGTTGGACCCGTCTAATGTAAAATTTTATAAACTCATATACTGATATATAAACATATATAACAAGTAAAAACCGATAAAACTTGAACTATATACATACGAACATTAAGGGCTAAGTCAACGTTATTGGACTAATAATACAACAAAATGGACTAAAACACTTATAAACTTATTTATTGGGCTTAACCCATTTGGGCCCAACATGAAAAGAGTAAATACTGATAATAAAAGTATGAAATGGATTAATACAAGTTAATGAACTTATTAAATAGGCTTATTGGACCTAAAACACGTAAATAGGTAAAACTAGTAAACTAGTAAGAAGTTACCAATACGTAAACACTAAAATGAGTAAAAGAGAATATGTAAACCCACTTGATCATCATATATATAAAATCATCATATGTATACATAATTGTTATTTTTATAAAAGTCATTGGACATGAGTCTAAGACGAGTATTATTTGTCTAGGTTTCCGTGATTAAAGCACGTGTCGTACGTCCAAATTGCTGATAACCCGCCTTCCCACATCAACGTGAGTTCATAGCCTCGCACTCTTTTAAATGTTTTTATGAAATATTTTATAAACCCGCGAGGGAGATAACATGTTAGATTTTATAAAATAGGACACCATTTGTCCCGATTGTTTGTTTATTGATTTGGACCCGGATGATTGTATGACCCTATGAATGATTAAATGACCCGATAGATGAAATAAAATGGATTATTAAAGTTAGGTTATGTCACTAAAAGTCCCATTAGCATGAATTGTGAACTACCGGGATTTGGTAGACGCTTATGCATATAATAGTACTATTTGGGGACGATCACCCCAGTTCGCGCCTTGACGGTTGATCCCCATCGTGCCACATTGATTGGTAAGCGAATTTATGTATGAGAAGATTTACATAGCGTGACCTTTGTGACGACACGCTAATTTATATGGGCAAATGAGTTTCGGGCTAGCTACCCGTTGTTTGTTGTAGTAAGGTAACAATGTCATGCGGCTTATAATAATCCAATTAACGAAATACTGCTTTAAGCATTAAATTACGATATATTGCCTGACTAGCAATACGGGCTCTTACTATTGATATTATGTTCGTGTTTTGGTTTTCATAACCATAATCATATAACGGTTTTTATTTAACTCCATGCAACGTCATAAGACGTATTGTATGATGTTTTTACGACATTGGCTCGTATAATGATTTTTAAGGCAAATGCCTATATTATGATTTTCGATAAGGATTTGTATAAAAATGACTTTGGCTATTTTATGGCCTATTACAACGATTTGTACAAAATGATTTTCGGTAATAATTTTATACCGATGTTATATTGATGGATTTTATTAAACTCTATGAATTCACTCGGCGTTATCGCTGACCTTTTCTTTTAACATGTTTTATCTCAGGTACTTGAAGGTAATTCTCGGGAAGACAACAAGAATTCATGGCCCGCACCTAAATACTTATTTCCATTCAAATGCTTTGTAAAACCTGTATTAAATATAATGACTTGGGACCTATGTAAATTTGATATTTATGAATGGAAATGCTTTATTATTAAACGACGCGAATTTTTATGCGTTGTCTATGATGTGAGTAATGTGCTATCCCGTAACACCAACGAGTCTTCCGCTGTATTGAGTTGTATAAATTTGGGGGTGTTACATATTCACTGAAAGAGTAATGCACAAAGCATCAATACTTAAAAGTAATTACATTCCCATATTACCTGAAACTGAGACTTGACAGTTAAGTCCTTAACAAATAAGGACCCTTCGCCTTATAATAAGGCACCCATAAAAATAATAAGTGCTGACATGTGAAACATCTGTTGTCCTGGCCTAGGCACAGTGAGCATGACTCACCCAGATGGGGACGGTCAATCCCAAATAGATCTATTTATAACATTCAGGTAATTCAATAATTCGAACAGTTTCAGATTCACGGGTCATGCGGGTTCATCTACAATAGGCAATATAATCAAAGGTTTCACAGTTCAATCCATGTCCATAAAATAAAATATGTTGCATGTTTTCTTCCCCATTAAAAGGTTTAAAAGTTTGTCAATATATAAAGTGGGGCCATGAACTCACCTCAGTAGTACAGCAATAAGTCAGTAGATAAATCTGATAAAGATGCTCACGATACAATCAACGACCTAAATAATTATAAGGTCTCAGTAAATGCATAACATAATGCATAAAAGTTTCAGAATAAATCTGTGCATGCTTATACTGGTTTTAAGCATTTTATTACGATACTTGTATTTTAGTTCATCGTTGCACAAGTTCTAATGGTATTTATTTCAAGTATAAAATAAATAATAAGGTTAAATTAATTAATCCATTTAATTAATATTTTGTACTTATGTTGTTTATAAAACACTTTAAATATTTATAAAAGGTAGTCTTATATATATATTTAATTTAATAGAAAGTAAATATAATTAATATATTTATTTTATAAGTTAATCATTTTTAATTTATATTTAATATATAAATAAGGTTTATAAAACGTATAACACTTTAATTAAATTCCACGTTTACGTAGTGTTTATAATTATTAAATTATAAGTTTGGAAAAATAACAATGTTATGTTTATTTAAGTTTTACGTTTTAAATATCGGGTATGAATATATAGAAATTTTAGGGTTCGTTATACTTTGTATAAATTACGTTTTAGTCCTTCTATTTAAATAATTACTCGCGGTTAATTTACTTTTATACCCTAGGGTTTCTAAGTCTTTCAAGTAATTACAATATTGGTCCCTCCCTAGTTACTCGTGTAACTAGGGTTTGTTTAATTTCATTAAATGGCAAAACTGGTCCCTAAACATTCGACTTATATTAGGGCTTGTTATAGTTTCACAAATTGGCATTTTTGGTCCTCCAACATTCGGATTATATTTAGGTTTATAATTAAGTTACACAAATGCCCCCTAGGGCTTGTATAACTTTCGGCTAATGGCAAAAATCACCCTTAGGGTTTACTTAGGGTTTGAATAAGTTTGCTAAGTTGGCATAAAAGGTCCCTAGGGCTTATACTATGTTTCGGTAAGTGGCACATGAGATCCCTAGGTTTTCTTAAGTTTACACAAATTACCTTAACGCCATATTAATTCCATTTAGGTCCTTTTTATCACCTTGAAGTTTCGGATAGTGTTCAAAACACACCCTTAACTCTCGGCAAATTACAAAAGTGTTCCTATAGTTTATATTTTTGGAAAAATAGGTTTTCATACTTGTCATTTAGATCCCTATACTTTGTAAAATTACCAATCCAATCTGAAAAGTATTATATTTTCCATTTTAACCCGAAATATCATAGATTTACTATTTTAACCCAAAGTTTCATAGATCTTGCATTTTAATACAAAATATTTATAGATCTATTATTTTAAACCCGAAACTTTACAAAGTTATATTTTGACACTAAAAGTTTTATAAAAACATTTTATTTAGTGACAATGAAGATTTATTTAGGCAACTTATTATAGTGAGCTTAAAACTAAACCTTATAAAGCATAATAGTGAACTTATCATTTTAAGGCACCTAAAATCATAAATCTAGTGTTTCTAGTCATATCTAAACATTACAAGATAACCCAATATAGAAACATGGGCTTAAACCCCACGTCCAAAATCATGCATGCTTAGGTTTCTATAGTTTTTCAAGTTTAACTAGATCATGGTGACATGTTCTTCATGGTTGATAAGTTTTTACATCATTTTAAGCCATAGCAAAAATCATGCCGTGACCTAAAATGGATTTATGGTTTCAATATTTGTTTCAACATTAACTTTTACTAAGAATAACCATGTGTATGTTAATATATATGAAAGTAAATGTATTAAAAAGATAGGTTTTAGATTTGACTTACTTGTTTAGATAGGTTTAGGAGTGATAGGAGAATGAGTAAGAAACAAGAGTTAAGCTTTCAACAATGGAGATCTTGGTGACTTAAAACAAGTTGTGGGCTTCAAGGAGTAGGACTATGGCTTCTTTCTTGCTTCAATGATCAAGGTACTTGTAGGATGAGCTAATGATTAACCTTTATGTAGCATGAGACATGATCTAAGAGTAGTAAATAAGCTTGAAGGTTTAAAAATAGTGGAAAAGTGTTTTAGCCGTAGGTTTTAGAGAGAGATAGATGGAGTGAAATGTGATTGCAAGTGAATTGTGTTGTGGGTTGTGTGTATGTCTCGGCTTAAGAAGAAAGAGAGAGATCAAATGAGATCCTTGTACTTGGTACCATGTATCTTGCAAAGATACACTTAGGATTTAGTTGGGATTTGGTTGGTTCCTTTTCCACACATGCCTAAACTAGCAACTTTCCTTCCCTTCCTTTTTGGTTTGCATCCGTGGGTTTACAAAGGTCAAAGGGGGACAAGAGTTGACATTGCATAGTAACATGTATGGAGTGTGTAAGTGAGTAAGCATGGTTGTGTAAGTAATTGTGTAAGTAAAGCATGGTTAGTATAGGGTATTAGTGGGATACATGATTATACTTACAAGTTAGCTAAACAAATGATGAATGTGTAGACTTGTACACATATACACGCATATACATGCATGTGGGAAGGTTTTTGATAAATTTTGCCAAGTGTTGTATGAGAATAATAGCCCTTGTTTAATATTGTATGTATTTGTTGAGTTGTAGGTATTTTTGTTGAAGCTTTTAGGTAATTTAGTGAAAGTGTATATTAAATACATCACTATAATTATTTTACTTAAATAAGGTAAATAAATGACAATGTAAAATAATGTACATTGTTTTAAAGTGTTAGGTGTTTATTCCTTTTATGTAATATATGTAAATATGTACATATAAAATAAATCCAAGTACTTAATAAATAAATTAAGTAAAGTTACAGTTTATCTCAAAATATGTACTGAGGTGATGAGTCTATTATTCAAGCAAGTGGCCAGTCAGTTGCCGGAGTAGTCAATAAATGACTAAAAGTCCATATAAATATAAAATAATTATGAAAGGTAGTATGACAAAAGGTATATGATTAAAAATAAGTCATATAAAGGTAGAATTATATAGATTCCGAAAATAAATAGTACAACAGTTGACAAAGTCAATAAGGTAAAATCAGAGGTTTTACATTTTATATATAAGTTGACACATTACATGGGTTAAACAAGTTAAACAGATTTGTGGGTCAATCCATTTAACTCATTTAACCGTATAATATAATATAAATAAATTTAAATTAAGAAAAAAAGTTTAAACAGGTTGTCGGGTCAACCCGCTTAATTTATTCTCAACTCGAACCTGACCTGTTTAATAAACGGGTCAGGTGGGTTGACCGAAACCTGACCTAAATTTATACTATTTACTCAACCCAAACATGTTAATTTTTGTGTCGGTCTCAGGTCGTGTCAGAAATTGTCACCCCTAATTATTCCTTTTTGAAACCTAAATGTTTTATTAAAAGTGATTTATGATTATTCCTTTTTGAAACCTATACTTAATGTTTTTATTAAAAGTGATTTATGATTATTCCTAGTGGGCATTGGTTAGCAAAATCCTTTTTGAAACCTGTACTTAATGTTTTACTATTAAAAGTGATTTATGGTTAGTTCTTTTTGAAACCTATACTTAATGTTTTATTTATTACTCTTCAAAGGATGATCATTAGTGTAATTATAGTGATTGACTAATAAATAAAGGATTTGCTAGAAAGATGGAGGGCTAGTTTTGAAGTATTTTGTGTATTTATACACTCCTTTTAGGGGTTGCACACATACAACAACACTCTCTTATTTCTCCCCACTATAACTCCAAAAAACACCAATGTGTAATCTTTCTAATATTGTAATATTGTTTATCACTTTGATATTCAATATTTTTTATTCTAATCAGATATTGGTATAATCATTTGGTTAAAAAGTAAATTTGTTTGAGTCCAATTTTTTTATCTATAACAAAACAATGACACTCTTCAAAGGAGGATCATTATTTATGCATGGCCTTCACCATCAGGCTTCTTGTGTAGATCCGGAAGATTGATATTTTTCGAGATTTGTACAGTCTCTTAAACATCTCGGCTGGAAGCCAACCCTTCTGGAATATCAGGGCTATCTTGCCTCCTATGTTGTAGAGAGTGCCATGTTATATGCCTGCACACGGCCTTTTCATCACATCATGTGTCATGCAAAGGCTCTATGCGGCCATATGAGATGCCATTATCTACAACAACGGAGGGAAAATAGCCATGATATTTCGGATGTGTTGGCATTTAGCCGCAAGGAGCAAGAGTCTGTCACCATCATGCTTCTTGTGTAGATCCGGAACTTGAATTTTTTTAGATTTGTACAACCTCTTAAACATCGCGCCTGGAATCCAACCCTTCTGGAATGTCAGGGCTATCTTGCCTCCTTTGTTGTAGAGAGTGCCATGTTATATTCTTGCACAGGGCCTTTTCATCACATCATATGTCATGCAAATGCTCTCTGCGGCCATCTAAGATGCCATTGTCTACAACAACGAGGGGAAAATAGCCTTGATATTCTGGATGTGTTGACGTCAAGCAGCAATGTGCGTAGAAACAGCGAAGAAAAACAAGCCTCCGGGGTTACACAAGAAGCAATGACGATGGTGATGTTAATTAAAAGTGATTCTTATGATTAGTTCTTTTTGAAACCTGTACTTAATATTTTATTAGAAGTGATTTATGATTATTCCTTTTTGAAACATGTACTTAATGTTTTTATTAGAAGTGATTTATGATTAGTCCTTTTTGAAACCTAAATGTTTTATTGTTAACGTATAAGATTCAAGCTAACAAGAGGTGATCCGGAGGTCGAGGAGGATAAAATAAATAGTTAGACATTTTTAGAGAGAGAAAGTAGAAAGATGAAAGGAGTGTGTTTATTTTAGAGAGAGAAGTGAAAATAAACAAAAGAGAATCATCACCCCTCCATGGAAGTATGGGGGTATATATAGGCCCGACAAAGAGTGACTTTGACAACTTAACAATAATAGTCCCTCCGTGTCTTGCCTATTCAAAACTAATGTAATTCCGTAAATGACGCCCATATTTTAGGGCTAACAATTATTAAAAGTGATCTATGATTATTCCTTTTTTAAACATGTACTTAATGTTTTTATTAAAAGTGATTTATGATTACTCATTTTTGAAACTTGTACTTAATGTTTTTATTAAAAGTGATTTATGATTAGTCCTTTTTCAAACCTAAATCTATACTACATATAACATGATATACCTCCTTTTAATGCACAAACAAAATTATGATTTAAGTAATACAATTTAATAAAACATCCCATTACATAAGTATACAATACTATATGCACATTGTACAAACATTAAAAAGCATTTATACTATACTAATGCAAACTATTATATACATATATTTCTCAAAGAAATTATAACATTACAAAAAATTTCATGCATCCATCAAATAAAAAGTCTAATTGAAAAATGGTTTATTGTATTTAGTTTTTTCCCCTTTAATCATTTACATAACTTTACTTGAACTTTCATATATACTAGGTCTTGTACTCGCGCTCCGCCGTGGCGTTTGGTCCAATGGATGGTTTGGTCGTCTTTCTTTGCTTCGGCTGGATCCTCGTCAGGCTCAACCTATTTCAAGAGACACTGAAGTATTCATAGAAGAACAATGAGAAAATTAATATTGAAGTTTGAGAAGTTCAGAAGTACCTTTTTCAGCAAAGCCTTTATCAGCAAACATATTGCTTATCAAATTTGGAACTTTCTGTTGAGCCAATCACCTGATAATAACATAATGAATGAGACATTCGAAAAAAATCATGCCTTTCTTTCTACACTTATCAGGCACAATGAATGAGGATACCATCAGGCACAAAGCTACACTTATCATCATCCATACTCTCTCCATCCTTTCAATCTGGGAACTATATCTTCATTTGAACATAAGTAAATGTTTTTAACTTTTTTTGTTTTTGATAGTTAAGAAGCTCTAAATTACAATGACCTTTTATAGATAACATCATATTCATTATAGAACTGTAAGAAATTAATTACATTTAAAACATTCTCCATACAGTAAGGATTGTAGCAAAAGATGAACATTATAATTTGACGAAAAGCCTCTAATTTTGGTTAAACTTCGCATGCGGCGAGGCTAGATTCTCATAGGGAGGTGCATCGAGTTATCGAATCGTTGTAGTAGGGCCGAAGAACATAAAAAATAGAATGGATTCAAAACATTCAGGCTGAATGTTTTAGATAACAAATGGTAGATTCACGTTTCAATACATATATGACATTTCCGTACCCTCCTCAATTAGAAGGAATTATTTCAACTCCAAAACAATAATGTGCTTAGTACATAAAGTCACTATTATTATTTCGCTGACTAATTCCAAACATTACTACGTTCGAAAATTATGCCTTTGTAACATGTTGAGTAACCGAAAGTACCTGTTAAAGAATAGCTCCATGTCGGCCAAGAGCAAAGCTCCCATCTCAATGGTAACCACCTATAGTTTCAAATGGCATTTGATGTACATTAGTACATTCTTTTCCAACATGTTACTGTGACGCTTAAAACATTCTTTACGTGTGATGCGGTCATGGAAACAATGATATAATAATGATGAAAAATATGAAAGAATAATTATTGAGTTACTGGAAGTTGAAAGCACAATTCATTTAGCTGTTGTAAAACATATTTAAAGAGCTTATATCTTTTGCGAAACCGTGTAAAATTTTAGTAACATGAATGCATCCCGAAGAGATAAAAGAGTATATATTTAAAACTGGTTATCTAACTTATGTCTTTTCAGGTGAAAAATACCATGGGCAGATGTGTATAGATGAAATGGAAATCCAACATGTGTTATCTTAAATGCCATCGACTGTGACAAAGCCAACTGAAAATAAAAGATAAGTTCAATAAGCATGTGACATTGTGACGAAACTCTTATATAGACGTATTTTTGTCGAGTTTGTACTCCTTTACATATTAATAGAACATGTTCTTTTTGCTACAACCATACTGCCTTTATAGAGATATTACGACATAAATTAAAGGATAAGCGATTTGGGCATTTAATTATGACGCCATGAATCTGGGTCATTACCCTTTTACTACTAAATAAAATCAAAAGATTCCATATACACACTAATAATGCTATATAATGTATAAAAATATTGCAATAAGGAACGGGACATGCGATGCTTACATGTGGCAGCATCCTTAAACTGATATCGTATAATTCTTATATAAATCAGTTACATTGGCCAGTAGCATCACCAAGTTTGACAGCTCTTTCATACATCCTTACACCTTCATCCTTCATATCCCAATACACGTACCCCGTATCCACTGTTGCCATCCATATTCCGCCAACTTGTTTTGTAAACTATATCATCAGACCTACAAGATATTAAAAAAAATTAGTTTTTACTGATTTTTTAAGCTTCTTTAAAGTGGCGCATCGATAAATGTATAGGCAGTTTGCACAAACATTAAGAGTAGTAGGAGAATTGAAAAACGGATAGCTTCTAACACCAGAAAATCCGGCGTACATGGGTTTTTTCATATTAGCCACTAACTCAATATCCTGTAGAACAAACGCGCCTAAACCGAACCTATTCTTGCTTTTTTATTGTTTAGGAAAAACCATATTCCTAAGTAAGGCCACACAGAACATTATGACCAATTAAACCTCATTTCTAAGTAAGGCAATTGAGAACATTATAATCGATGGACCCTCATTCTTAAATAACGTGTTGCACAACACTATAACCAATTCATCTTTCAGACAGTAACAATCACATAACAAATCGGAAGTAAAAAAATACATCAACCAAACACCCCATTTGCACTAACAATCACACAACCAATTCTGAGGCAAGAGGGGTGTTTAGAAACTGTTTTTAACAGCAACCAAACACCCCTTTTGCAGCAGAAGGGGTGTTTGGCAACTGTTCTAACAGAAGCCAAACACCTCATTTGCAGTAGGAGGGGTGTTTTGTTACTTTTACCTCGCTGCACAGATAGTCAAGGCGCGCCAATAGCTGATAACAGTAAGTCGGTTGCAGCCATGTGTGTTCAGGAACAACCTAACATGCTCCTGGTTATAGGCGATGTTGTTACAACTTTGAGCTACCTTTCATATTAGAAGTCTAATGACCTATTTAGTTGCCCATATTTGTTAAGAATATCCATTTTTAATTAGAGATATCAAGTTCACATGTATGTCACATAAGAGCAATCAAAGTAATATGTAAGATCTAAATAAGTTCCTAAATTCACACAAAAAATCTAACTAAAAATCAAGTTAAATTCAGCATACGCTTTCTGAAACCAGGCACATGCATGGTATCCTTGCGTGAATATGCATACCTCACTTATTACTTCATTAACCAGATGTTTTGCATATGCTATACCTGTGAATTTTGTAAACCTTCTGACCAGACCATACGGTTTTATACCTAGAAGCATAAATCCGTATGTAAAAATAATAAATTTCTTGCAGAGGGCGTTTCAGCATAGAACGATAATAACAAACTCTCAAGTTATTTATCAAAAAGGCCCAAAATATTTACCTTGAGAGCACCACTTTTGTTGGAGTGGATACGATTGACAACATATAGTGGAATGGATGGCACTACGTTGTCCTCGGGCAATAAGGCGTCTATGACGTACAAATGTAACCAACCTGGAATTTCCGCCTGCCCTGCCTTATAAGACTGAAAAAGGTGTCTATCGAGTATCCGCCAAAGTAACATCTTTAATCAAATGAGACACTTTAGCACACACTAAATGATTTACTTGTGGAATTCAACATATATATCATCAGGCTCTAATGAGACTCAGGTACGTGAGGAATGAAAGATATGATACACCTGGCATGGCTGCAAAATCAGCATATTGCCCCGCCAAGACGCAGGCGGTATCATGGTCATTCGAATCTCTGCACACATTCATCACAGCCTATTAAAATGTTCAAACCATCATGGTTCGACTACATATATGAAGTATATCCAAGCCTCAGGCATGGACGTATGGAAGGCGTACGCAGAAACCCGCCATGGCTGCGACCAAATGGTCGCCATGCCAAGATACGGGTCCTGGCAAGCCACATTTGCCAAAACATTCATACACATAGATTTTTATTATCGCCATATTCTCACTCATTCCAGCAAGTTTAGGTATTTTGAATTTGTAAACCATGAGAACTCCTGAATCCAAAGGTAACGGTTATCACAACAAATAACCACAATCACAAATATTTAGCAACCTAAAATGAAGGGAAACAACAGAATCAAACCAAAACTTATTGCAGCGTATTGTACATTTGTCAGGAAATGAACATCACATCATTGTTTTAACCGTAGTCGCAATACGACCTTTTTTCAACTTATATATCGATCACTGTGGTCACACACCCATCACCATTGTCGCCTGCCACGTGGGGCGGAAACAAAAGGGTTGGTGGCTTGTAAAAATCATGAGGCGTGCAAACAAAAGGTTTGATGGCTTACTTTGCTGCTCATGAGCCAAGGACAATCGTCACACAATCCAAACACATTCCTGGTACAATAACATGGAGTTCAGATATACGATGTCCGGATGGACAGAAAGGGTTCGTGACCCGTCATGGCTGTAAGCACGACCACGTGCTAGCCCGACAAGTTACGGCCTGATTCCGCTGAGCATCAATGATCATACATGCCATGGCTGTAACCCCGAAAAGGTGTCACTCCAAGATACGTGTGACCTCAGCTTTAACCCGACCCGCTGCAGCTCATCATAGCCCGTATAATCGCATAAAGTGGGAACCAAAGGTAACTCCTACCAACATAATTCACAAAGAAGGCTAATTCTTAGGCTAGAGTTTATTAAATCGGGAAAAAATAGCAAAACTAAGAATTAATCACAGCCTTAAGGATTACCAGCAGTTAAAAAGTCAGACCTATCAGTTAAAAAGTCAGACCTAGAATCATACCTTATTTATTTAAGAAACCATCAGCATGACCAAACACCTAAACTACCTACCATCAGCATGACCAAACAGCTAAACCACCACCATCAAACAAATCACCACGACCATAAACAACCTCACACTCCGGGCAACATCACCAACCCACCCACAACGTCGCACAACACAAATGGCGGCAACGAAGAGGTGGGGGGACGCAACAGATGTGCTTACATCTGGATCAAATCATGGTTAGATTTGGATCAAACCACAAATCACTTTTGAGGCTAATCAAAACCCGATGGTTATAGATAGAGAAGGTAATGATTTTTCTCTTTCCTTTTTAGAGGTGTGTATCATATATTATAACTCTAATAATAAAGCAATCCTATAACCACTACACAACCAAACAATATCAATTAAGGGTTCTTCACCGAAGGGCAAAGGGAAATTAAAAAACAGATTAATTAACCTAATGAAAGGGTAACTTATCAGTTAATGAGGAACGGGGTAATTAATGAATAATGGAGCCAGCAAACAAAACGTGCCAGAGAATGTTGTGTGATCTATGTGTGAAGATCTTGTAAGGGAGAACAAAGTTTGTGAGGGGGGAAATAATTTGTTGTTTATTAAGGGTGTGAGGGAATCACGGTTCATTGGAAATCGTGATTTCCCTCTATAATAAGGAGGCTAATCAAATCAAATCAATTATATAGGAAGGATGATGAAACAATTCCTTAAATACAAAATTCTATAAAAATGACACATGTAACTCATTAAAGGGTTTTCATAAATACTTCAAAAAGAAAATAGGAATTACAAATGATACCTTAAATACAAAATTCTATAAAAATATGTAAGGAAGGATGGTTAAACAATGCCTTAAATATAAAATTCTATAAAAATGATTCCATAAAATTCTTCAAAAATAAAATAGGAATTACACATGATGCCTTAAATACAAAATTCTATATAAATATATATAGAAATTACAAATGATGCCTTAAATACAAAAATTCTATAAAAATATATTAGGAAAGATGGTAAAACAATGCCTGAAATACAAAATTGTATAAAAATATTCTATAAAATGCTTCAAAAATAAAATAGGAATTACAAATGATGCCTTAAATACAAAATTCTATCAAAATATATATAGGAATTACAAATGATGCCTTAAATACAAAATTCTATAAAAATATATAAGGAAGAATGGTGAAACAATGCCTTAAATACAAAATTTTATAAAAATGATTCTATAAAATGCTTCAAAAATAAAATAGGAATTACAAATGATACCTTAAATACAAAATTTTATCAAAATATATATAGGAATTACAAATGATGCCTTAAATACAAAATTCTATAAAAATATATAAGGAAGGATGGTGAAACAATGCCTTAAATACAAAATTTTATAAAAATGATTCTATAAAATGGTTCAAAAATAAAATAGGAATTACAAATGATGCCTTAAATACAAAATTCTATAAAAATATATATATGAATTACAAATGATGCCTTAAATACAAAATTGTATTAAAATATATAAGAAAAGATGGTGAAACAATGCCTTAAATACAAAATTCTATAAAAATGATTCCATAAAATGCTTCAAAAATAAAATAGGAATTACAAATGATGCTTTAAATACAAAATTCTATAAAATTATATATAGGAATTACAAATGATGCCTTAAATAAAAAATTAAATAAAAATATATAAGGAACGATGGTGAAACAATGCTTTAAATGTAAAATTTTATAAAAATGATTCCATAAAATGTTTCAGAAATAAAATAGGAATTAAAAATGATGCCTTAAATATAAAATTCTATAAAAATATATATTTACAAAGGCTGCCTGAAATACAAAATTCTATAAAAATATATATAGGAATTACAAAGGCTGCCTTAAATTCAAAATTCTATAAAAATATATAAGGAAGGATGGTGAAACAATGCCTTAAATAAAAAATTCTATAAAAACGATTCCATAAAATGCTTCAAAAATAAAATAGGAATTACAAATGATGTCGTAAATACAAAATTCTATAAAAATATATATAGGAATTACAAATGATACCTTAAATACAAAATTCTATAAAAATATATAAGGAAGAATGGTGAAATAATGACTTAAATACAAAATTTTATAAAAATGATTCCATAAAATGCTTCAAAAATAAAATAAGAATTACAAATGATGCCCTAAATACAAAATTCTATAAAAATATATATAGGAATTACATATGATGCCTTAAATACAAAATTATATAAAAATATATAAGGAAGGATGGTGAAACAATGCGTTAAATACAAAATTATATAAAATTGATTCCATAAAATGCTTCAAAAATAAAATAGGAATTATAAATGATGCCTTAAATACAAAATTCTATAAAATATATATATAGGAATTACAAATAATGCCTTAAATACAAAATTCTATAAAAATATATAAGGAAGGATGGTGAAACAATGCCTTAAATACAAAATTCTATAAAAAGGCACAACAATAATATTAATTTCAAAAGAAATTAATGTAAAAACGTTATTCATAACATTAACATATACAAAATTTATTACCTCATAAAATTTAAAAATACATAAAATATTTATACAATATTATTAAAATTCTAAAAAATATTTATGTAACAAACTTATTCATACCGTTAACGTATGCAAATTTAATTAACTCATAATATTCTTAAATAAATAAAATATCTTAAACTACGTTATTTTTGTCTATTCTATGCTACATTATTAAAATATCAATGTCATAACTAACACTATATATACTAAACTTCTAATACAAACACACATAAATTCAATTTTCATTAAAAATATATATACTTAAAGCTAGCCCGTCTACCGGACGGGTCTAAAGGCTAGTATATATATATATATATATATATATATATATATATATATATATATATATATATATATATATATATATATATATATATATATATATATATATATATATATATATATATATATATATATATATATATATATATATATATATATATATATATATATATATATATATATATATATATATATATATATATATATATATATATATATATATATATATTACATATAATGCTAAAAGTAATAATATCACTCGATTGAAATTGCATGTTTTTAGAACATGTTTTTAGATAAAAACTATGGATTCATAAATTATAATTAAAAAATACGAATTATAACACCGAAAAATTTAGTCACATGGTACCCGCCACCGCATCGTACGGGTATCCTGCTAGTATTTTATTAAAAGTGGTCTATGATTATTCCTTTTTGAAACATGTAGTGAATGTTTTTATTAAAAGTGATTTATGATTAGTCCTTTTTGAAACCTAAGGAGCTGTTTATAATATATTTGAAAGGAATTATAATTGGTGAAAGGATTTGTAATTTAAATAGATTGTAACTAAAAAGATGTAATGTGTTATAATTGTAATGTATTGGAATTTTAATTGGTATCTTCTATCAATGTATTTGATTGGTTACCAACGTAATATAATTCAGTTTAAAAAAAAATTAAAATAATAATAGTTATAAAAAATAGTAAATAATAAGAATAGTAAAATAATAAATAAAAATAAAATATTAATAATAAAATTAAAAATATATATAATAATAATAATAAATCAGAAACATAAATAATAATAATAAAAACAGCAATAATAAGTAACTGAATAATTAAATAATAATAACAATAAACAAATTTTTTATTATTATAATATTTAATAATATAATTAAATATATTTAAAAATAAATAATTAATATTAATAATAGTAATAATAACAAAAAATAATAATAATACGTATATAGTATAACAGTTACAATAATAATCAAATAATATTAATTTATATAAATTTTTAATAATAATTAATTTATAACAATAGTAATTCAGTATTTTTATACTTTAAAACATAATATTTATAAATAATAATAATAATAATAATTATTATTATTATTATTATTATTATTAAAAAATGTTACTATTCTTTAAATTATTATTATTATTTATTAATAAAGTAGTTAATATTATTATTTATTAACAAAATAGTTAATACTATTATTTATTAATAAAACAGATATCATTGTATTACTAAAATATTTATATCATAACTTTAACAAAAAAATTATTATTCTATTAATAAAATATTAATATAAGATTATTAATATACAAATATTAATAAAATAATTATTAGAATATATATAATATTAAATAAGTTAGTAATTTTATTAAAATAATAGTTATTAAAATTAATTATAAATAAAAAATCTTTTTTATAAAAAATTAAACTTAATATTATACTAAAAAATTAAAAATTGTAATATTGAAAAATATTAATTAAATAATTATTAATAAATTATTATAAAAAAACTAGGAAAAAACTAATTAATTTATTATCATTGAAATAATTTTTTATTAATAAAAATGACATTTTTATATTAGTAATTTATTAGTATAATAACTATTAAAAAAATAATTAATATAAAAAAATATTAATATTCAATACTTTCCATCCTACTTTTTATGTAATCTGAATTCACTCAATGATGTAATTGTAATGTCTGAATTACAACTAAACGGCCTACGTAATTTAAAGTGAATTACAATTCCCTTTCTTATGCGAACCAAACATCATATGTAATATAATTGAATAACAATTACATTCAATTACGTCCGATTACGAGTAACCGAACGGGGCCTATGTTTTACTAAAAGTGATTTATGATTATTCTTTGAGAAGAATTATTTTGGATACTATATTTATCTCGGATACGAAGGGATTTATTTCCACCATTTATCTCTACCCCAATCTAATGGATAAGAATAAAAGTACTTAACTATTTCACCTATTTTATAATTTAAATACTCTTAAACCGTTAAGTATTAAATAAAAAATATATACAATTGCGACGAGCATTTAATTATCTTTCTACTAATATGCACTATGATATACTTTTGAAAAAAAAATCGGTTTTTTTTTTGTTGTTAAAATTTACATAAAATATCATATAGGATAATAGTGTTTCATCGTATATAATAACAATGTTAAATCATTAATTATTGTTAAATCATATATGATATTGGTTTATATCATATACGATAAGTTATATCATATATGGTAAGTTATATCATATATGATAACAGTGTTTTATCATGTATATAATACTAGTGTTAAATCATAAATTATAATTACATCATCTATGACATTGGTTTATATCAAATATGATAAGTTATATCATATATGATATTGGTGTTACATCAAGATAATTTTCGACAATGAAATAAAACGTGAAAAAACGAAAACAAATTTTTATTGTCGAAAGTGTATCATATAACATATCTATAGAAAGATAATTAAATGCTCTCCGTAACGGTATATTTAATTTCGCATAACGATTAACGGTTTAAGAGATATTAATGTTTGAAAAAAGATTGTGAAAATAGATTTTATGTTTAATCTCATCCATTAGATTAAAGTGGATATGGAAGGTGGAGATTTGTCCCTTGATATCCAAATAAAGTTTAGTATTCAAATGAACTTAAATCTTATTCTTTTTTAAACCTAATTGTTTTACTACTTTCGTCCAAAAATTATACTCCACCTTTCCTTTTCGAGTTGTCCCAAATTAATTGTCCATTTCTAAATTCATATAAAAATAGGTAGGAAGTTTTGATCGAGATTACTATATTACTCTTAGTTGAAACTATAGTTAGAAACTTTAAAAAGGTGTTAAATTAACTGGTTAAGGGTAAAACTGTCTGTTTGCAAAAAGTAAGAGAGAAAAAGCTGTAAATGTGGTACTTTTCTTAAACTGTATATTTTTTTGTCGATTGAAAATAATTTGGGACGGATGGAGTATTAAAAGTGAGTTATGATTATTCCTTTTTGAAACATGTACTTAATGTTTTTATTAAAAGTGATTGATGATTAGTCATATTTAAAACCTTTACTTAATGTTTTTAATAAAAGTGATTTATGATTAGTCCTTTTTGAAACCTAAATGTTTTATTAAAAGTGATTTATGATTATTCCTTTTTTAAACTTGTACTTAATGTTTTTATTAAAAGTGATTTATGATTAGTCATTTTTAAAACCTAAATGTTTTATTAAAAGTAATTTATGATAATTTCTTTTTGAAACCTAAATGTTTTATTGAAAATGATTTATGATTATTTCTTTTTTAAACGTGTACTTAATATTTTTATTAAAAGTGATTTATGATTAGTCCTTTTTGAAAGGGTTTTGCTAACCAATGCCCACTGGGCAGAAGTTAGTGGTTAGTAAATGAAACAAATTTTCCAAATTTACATTAAAATACATTAAGTATATATTAAATAAATTAATAAATTATTATATATAATCATTATTTTCATTAGAATTATTATGTATTTAATGCATTTTAATATAAATTTGAAAAAATTATATTTATTTATTTCCACTAACCTTTGCCCAGTGGGCATCAGTTAGCAAAACCCTTTTTGAAACTTGTATTTAATGTTTTATTGAAAGTGATTTATGATTAGTCCTTTTTGAAACCTATACTTAATGTTTTATTTATTACTCTTCAAAAAATGATCATTAGCGTAATTGTAGGGATTGACTAATAAATGAAAGGATTTGCTGGTAAGATGGAGGGCTAGTTTTGAAGTCTTTTGTGTATTTATACACTCCCTTTAGGGATTGCACAGACACACAACAACACTCTCTTATTTCTCCCCATTATAATTCCAGAAAACACCACTGTGTAATCTTTCTGATATTGTAACATTGTTTATCACTTTGATATTCAATCTTTTTTTATTCTAATTAGATATTGGTATAATCATTCGGTTACAAAGTAAATTTGTTTGAGTCCAAAAATTTTTATCTATAACAAAATAATGACACTCTTCAAAGGAAGATCATTATTTATGCATGGCCTTCACCATCAGGCTTCTTGTGTAGATCCGTAAGATTGACATTCTTCTAGATTTGTACAATCTCTTAAATATCTCGGCTGAAAGCCAACCCTTCTGGAATATCAGGGCTATCTTGCCTCCTCTGTTGTAGAGAGTGCCATGTTATATGCCCGCACAGGACCTTTTCATCACATCATGTGTCATGGAAAGGCTCTCTACTGCCATATGAGATGCCATTGTCTACAACAACGGAGGGAAAATAGCCATGATATTCTGGATGTGTTGGCATCAAGTCGCAAGGTGCGTAGAAATGGGGAAGAAAAACAAGCCTCCTTTGTTACACAAGAAGCAATGATGATGGCAATGTTTAATGACCTTCCTTGAAGGGCGCCATTGTTTTCTTTAATGACCGACTTAATGTTTTATTTATTACGATCCTTTTAAGAAGGCTATTAGTTCATATTAAACCAAATTTTATACCAATTCTTTCATTGTTTAGAAAGGAAAAACATATATTACCATTTAAGTGTGAGGGATATATGGTATTCAATAGGTATATTTTGTTGATTATAATCCCGGATAGTATTTCACAGATATTGATAAAACATTTGTTATCATTTAAGTGTGAGGGGTAATGGTGTAATAGGGATGAAAGTGGCGAGTTACCTTGCAAAGTCATTTTTCCATAATGTGTATTCTTTCTCTCCGATAATCCAAATTGGTATATATATGAGGCGTCGTTGAGATGGCGGTGATATGTTTAGTATGTGGCCTTCCCAAAAAAAGAATGTAAACAAACTTGTAATGGCTTTGGCCAAAAACGTTGGTTAAGCCATTAACAACATTGATTTTATATCTTTTATGTTAATGTTAGAACTTTTTTAGTCAAACTCACACACACAATCAAAATATATACATTTCTCACGAGTTTATAAAACATAGAGTTGAGTTATTTTGAAACCTTCTTTCTATTTGTAAATGAGGGGATTAATTTTAATCATTCAGTCACTACAAAAAAATGGGTATTTTTTACATTTTTTTGTACTATGTGTAAAATATTTTGAGTTTATTTACATTTATAATTGTGTAAAAATTAGTTACATATATAAGTGTGAGCAAATTTAAAAAAACACATATATAGTAGTTGCAAATAAAAGTTCACACTTTTTAGTGTGGAATATTTCATAACTTCTCCACACTTTCAAGTGTGGACCCCATTTTGTTACACCCATATTTCTTACACTCTTTATTTTTTGTAAGTGTGGGGAATATAAGTGTAACAAAAGCGGGTTCACACTTAAAAATATGGAAAAGTGATGAATTTTTCACTTTAAAAAGTGTGAACTTTTCTTTACAATTATTATCTGTCTGATGTTTTAAAATTTGTTCACACTTATTTATGTAATAATTTTTTACATATTTATATTTGTTAATAAACTAAAAGTATTTTCCACGCTATTCAAAAGCGTGTAGTAAAAAGTGTGATAAAATAGATATTTTTTTTTAGTGATTACCTAAGATTAAATATTATGAAGAAAAACACGGAGAAAGTACTTTTGACAATATGTCAAAAAATACAAAAAATCAGCGTAGGGAATAAAATTGTAAAATTTTCGAACTCATTTTTATCAACGGTGATATTTCACAAGTGAAAAGAAATAATGAAATATCACTAGCGATAAAATTATTTTATCACCCCGGTGATATTTCATTGTTTTTATTCACTAGTGAAATATCACCATTGATAAAAATCAGTTCGAAAAATTTACAAATTTAGTCCCTCTGTCCGATTTTTGAAACTTTTGGACTTTTGGCAAAAATAGTCCGTTCGTATTTTTTTAAAAAATCGTAGGTTAATTTCCACTTTTAAATCAAACTAAAATGGATGATGAAGATTTGTCCCTGCGATAAGTGTGAAAACACTCATCCTTTTACCACTTAATTATAATAATAACCAAGCCAAAACGTGTATTTAATGTCGTAAAAGTCGGAATTATGCGTGGTTTGTGTTTTTATTGTGATTTAGGATCAAAATGTGAAAAAGGAATAAAACACGGGCTTTCACGGGTTTTTATCGAAGAAAAAGACAAAAGACGAAGTCAAAAGATCAAGAGTGCAAAAAGAACGGAAATCAAAGGCCTATTCTGAAGATTTATCGAAGAAAAAGTCTAAACACGGATGTTTAATAAAAGTCGAAGAAACAAATCTTATAAAAGAAGAAATTAGAAGACGAGTTCATTTCATATCGACAAATCCCGAGACAACGTCGAGAAAGACGGAGAATTTTAAATACGAAAAGACAAAGAAAGAAAGAGAGAAGAATCAACACCACAACCTCCACTCCTCCTATAAATACCCTACTAATGTGTCATTAGGAGGGGGTTAGATAGTTTTATTAAGTTTTAGGAGTAGATTAATATTTACTTTCTCTCTCTAGATATACTTTCATGTTTTTCAAGCTTTTTAATTTAGATCTTGTATTTGAATCTTAATCATCTTTAATCCAAGCTTTTTAGATAATCGTTCTCATTCTACCTTTCTTATTATTAATCTATTGTCTTGATTTGGTTAATCATGTAGTTTGCTTAATCTTTATGCTTATTTGCTTATTGATGTGTTTGTTTGATTGTACTTATTGATTTTGATGTGCTTGATTTTTATAACTTATTGTATTATTGTTCTTATTCTTGATTAAGTGTCTTAATAGTTTATTTTTATAAAAAGTTGATTTTAGATTTTTTGATTAATTAGTGTTTTTCAAGTTTTTAATTTGTGGCTTAATTAGTTTTTCTTAAAATTTGTTTAGATTAAGTTTTGGTTAATTGCTTATTTGGTTTTTGCTTATTATTGGCTTATTCCTTGTTTTTAGATCGTTAGTTACTGTTAAGTTGTTTCCTGGTGCTTCTTCGGAAAACGGTTTTACAATTCCGAAATTTAACCCTTATTCCGAATACCCTTTTATCCGAAATAAAATTTTCCGAAAATTCTTCCTTTTCATTTCATTTATCCGAAGATTCCTATTATTCCGAAAATATTTCATTATTCCGAAAATTTAGCAATTTTCCAAAAATCCACTTTTTTCCGAATTAGGTAGGTTATTCCGAAGACTTCATTTTACCGAGTATAATCCTGTTTTTCCGAAGATTGTGTTTATTCTGAAATTACCTCTTTTATCCGAAATTTTAGGTTTTTCCTAATATAGTTCATTTTTCCGAATTGGTTTTGTTTTTCCGAAAATTTTAGTTTTTCCGAAAAAGTTAGTTTTTAGTTTTATTTTATTTTATTTTATTTTCAGTTATATTTTTATTAAAGTTCTAAACTTTTGTCATTTAATTTTGAAAGTCTTCATTTTTAATTTAATATTTCATATTTAAAAGCTTTCCTTTTTATGTTATTTTACTTAGATACTCAACGACATTTACATTTCCACTTTTAGTTTAAAATAGATAATCATTTTCTTTAATTTTACCAAGAACGACTGAGTCACACATTCAACCGTGATCAGTTCGATTAGACCGTGAACAACGAACTTTTTAACTAAGTAAAATCTAGTTATTACCCTGCTTGTGAGAAAAAACAAAATTGCATTTGAACTTTTGTTATAAAACATAAGTAAGCAAAAAGCAAACATAATTTATTAAATATTCATCGTCGTGTCAGATCACATAATGAAAAAGGAAAACCCCCTAGACCGAATAACGAACACCACAATTCAAACTGAAGCCAACGAGTCTGTAGAAACTAAAATGGGGGGGGGGGTTGAATAGTTTCTTAAAATTTCTTGTTAAAGATTGATTTATAAAAATCTTTTTTTTAAATTTAAGCTTGAGTATTTATGTAAAACCTTCTTGTACTCAATATGAACAAGGTATAGTGCAACTAAACTAATAATCACAAGTATAAACAATAATGAATGTATAGTGCAACTAAATTAATAATCGCAAGTATAAAGAATAATGAATGTAAAGCGATAAGGGAAGGAAAGATCAAACCAAACACCAAGGATTTATAGTGGTTCGGCAACGAAGCTCACTCCTCGTTCCTACTCCACTTCTCGAGTACTCCTTACTCGAGAGTTCACTAATCAACAAGCTCCTTAAGGTGTAGAAATCGTACACAACGTCGCTTAACCAATTTCCGACTCTAAGCTAAAAGTCGAGTCCTAATCTTAGCTAGGACCAATCTACACCAGTATACTTTAAGGACTAAGTATTAACCTTAATACATACACAACTTCCAAATAGACACAAATACTTGAATCTTCACAACAATGACACAACAATGAATGAATAAGTTTGGATCTTCAATGGATCTTTGAGGTAGACACAACACTTAAGAATGATAGTGTTCTTCTCTTTTCACTTCTAGAGGAAAAGATGAGAGGAGAAAGATTCACTTCTAAACAAGTAGTAATCAAACAAATGATCAAGGATTTGAGTGATTTAAGAAGTATGAAAGAATCTAGAAATGTATGTGCAAAAGAGGTGAATTGAAAGTCTGAGAATGGTCCATTATTTATAAGAAAAACATCCAACGGCTATATCTACCCGCAGTTCCTTACTGGAGCCCGCGGTTCCTTATCGATAAGGAACCGCCATAGGCGATAAGGAACCGCCGGCGTAGAGTCCGCTCCCATTTGTCTTTTAGTGGATTGGTTCGAATCTGGGGATTAAAATATCCTGAAAGGATATTCCAAACCAAGATAGAATATGCCATTTTCAAATTTCAATTTTTCAAATAATTAATTTAATAAAACATTTTCTTAAAAAGAAAGTTTAATAATAAAACTTTGTCGCACTTAATAAAAAGTGAGTTTTAAGAAAAGATTAAATCCTTGATCACTTAATTAGGATAAGTACTTGTTTGTTCATACCTTAAGTGATAATGGTTGAAATGAAAAATACTTGAACTCAAGAATTCGTTTTTCTTTGTTTTCGTAAATGCTTGTTTTTACATTATGTCGTAATCAAAACAAAGTGAGATTGAAAAATGAAAGTAACGTTTTTAGGCAACATTGCATTAACAATCTCCCCCTTTTTGATTCCGACAATACATAAACTTAATCATCTAATAAAACAAGATTTTTGAAGACGAGTTTATCATTTCTCCCCCTTTGTCGAAGCAAAAAGGTTGCAAAAGTCTTTGAAGAAGAAAAGAATCAGACTTTGCAAATGCTCCCCCTTGGTGCTTACTCCCCTTGCTTGGGGCACCAAGGAATCGATATATGGTGACAAGCTACATAGAAGGGTTAGTAGTAGAGAAGAGACACCCAACAAGATATATCAAAGGTGACAAAAATAAGAGAAGAAACAAAAGATCCAAGATAAGTCATGTTAAAAGGAAACATGATAAAAGATACAAGATTGATTATGTATCACAATTTCATCACTACATCGAAGGATTTTTTGTAAATATATTGATAAGATAGCTTGGTATAAATCATACAAAGATGTATGAGACACAAACACAAGCCAAAAGAAAAGCATAAATCTTATCATAGTTAAACTAGAACCCTAAGATTTGCTTGAACTAGATGTCTTGAAGATAAGCAACCAATGCTTAGATAAAAGACAAGGTAGTGGCGGAAGGAGGTGGTGGTGGCTTGGTAGAGATCTCATAGTTATAGTGAAGAGGAGGTTTGACTAAGAGACTCTTGATGTAATTCAACTCTTCATAGATATGAGCCATAGCAAGATGTTGATATTGACAACAATGACAATATGTTCCATGATGCATGACATTATCATGTGAAGGAGGTAGAACACTAAAGGCTAGTGGTGGAAGATAAGAAGTTCCACAATCAACATTCTTAGAAGGAAAAGAGATGTGATTTTGAGTGTTCTTGGGTAAATTGGGATTGAAAGCAATTGGAGATAATGGAGGAGAATCAAAGCTTTCATTTGGGGAATAAGAAATTTTGATTTGAGAAAGAATGCAAAATGCTTAAGGTTAAATAGAGAAAGCCCAAGATAATTTGGGGGTGGTCAAAGGGTTGAAACAAAGATTCCAAAAGTGTTGGAACAAATTTGGAGTTTCAGGAATACCCGAAAAGGAGAGTACTGGGCGCGGTTCCTTACCTCAGCCGGTGGTTCCTTATCATTGGGGAACCGTGGTCTCAATAGAGAACCGCCCACAGTGAGTTGAATTTGGTGATGAGGGAGGATTTTCCAATTCAGCAAATCCTATTTTTCTAGTCTAACTAATCATGGAGATATGCTAAGAAGCAAGTATAGACAAAGAAAACACACACGAGCTCACCAAACAAGGTTTTGACCAAAATACATGGATTTTAAAGAAAATCGATGTAGGAGGTGTGTAGAACTAGACACAAAGTCATGACACAATGATCCTCCATAGTTCTCTTTTGTTCTTGTTATATTTGAGAGACCCATACATATGAATTATGTAAGCTCATTATGAATAGAAAGAAGCTATGAAAAACGGTTTTAGATTGAATTAACAATGCAAAAACATTTCTCGACCATTTTCGAAAGAACTTTGAGAATTTTGAAAAAAAGGGAAGAGAAGTTTTCCAAAAAGAGTTTACGCTATTCAAAAGCTTAACTCAAAAGAGAAAAGAGAATCGATTAATTAAAATGCATAATTAAGGAATATGTTCCATTAAACCTAGACCTATACGCAAGTAAATAAAAGGTTCCCTCTTAAGTGGCTTAGTGAAGATATCGGCTAAGTTTTCTACCGAGGGTACCTTCTCTATCGAAATGTTCCCCTTTTGAACATTATCCCTAAGAAAATGGTGGTGAATCTCTATGTGCTTAGTTCGTGAATGTTGTACGGGATTCTGGCTAAGGTCTATTGCACCCATGTTGTCGCACATGATGGGAACATCATCAAGAGACATCCCGTAATCAACAAGCGCTTGCTTCATTCATAGAGCTTGTTGACAAGCTTTACCGGCACTCACATACTCGGCTTCTGTGGTGGATATAGCAAGAGCGGTTTGTTTCTTGAAGAACCAAGAAGTTAAACAACAACCCATGAAGGTACAAACTCCACTAGTGATTTTCCGGTCCGTATAGTCTCTCGCATGATCCGAGTCCGCATAGACAATGGTTTCTGTAACACCCCCAAGTTGGTCAAATGCAGCGGAAAAGTAGTTGGGGTGTTACTTGGGTGGATCGATAGCACATAGCATATAGAGCAATGATTATAATATCATTTGAAAACATATTACATGAATTAATCGTACACATTTAGTATCTTGGCCAAAAGTAAACCACATTTATTACAAAACAGAAATAAATATCCCAGCCCATTGGTCAACATGATGCTTTCCTATAATGCTGGAACCCAATGCATGAACCTGCTTACTTTCCTGAGAAAACATAAAAGTAAAATGTGGGGGTCAACACGAGGTTGGTGAATTCACAGGTTTAATTAAATAATGTATTAATATGCAAAGCATCACGAAGGTAGCAGGACATCACAGCCCAATACTACAGTAGTTCCTACTGCCCTGTAATAGAAGCTAGACATGATTCTCAGTACGCCCATTGGGTCTATCCTGATGTGGTTTCCCTTAATCCGACAATGACATAAACCTGCTGCTCGGCCTAAGCAATACGTGACAGCTGATCACGACAGGCCGGGTGTTGTCAACACCCGAATAGATCTATCCATACATTTCGCGCTACACTATTAACTATTACAGTCCACGGGAATGGGGCAAACAGTAGGCAATAAATTGTTGTTGTCTGTGCATGCTTGCATATAAATAGTTTTTGTATGTTTTCTCCCCCAGTTATAAAGCAGTAAAGATGGGGCCATGAACTCACCTTAGTGATAATGAGGTAGTGAGGATGATGTCATAGTATAGTCACGAACTGGAGAAATTACCTAAGTAATTTAGATATCTCAGTAAATGCAACAATAATTATGCATGATGAATGGTACATATGAAAAAAATGCATGATCACAATTTATGGATTGTTACGTTGGCTTAAGTGTTGGTTCTAATAGTGAACTAAAGGTATGTACATATATTTTTGTTCAATGGAAAATATATATATATACAAGTGTTTAATAATTTGTTTTAAGGTATCGTAATTTAAATAAGTACCTATGCCTTATTTAATTTATTATAAAGGAATAACTTATACTTTATTAAGGTTTCAAAAGGGGAGTGGTTAACGAGCTTTGTCAATCTCGTACGATGTGTAAATAACTAAAATAATTCATCTTACAAAAGACAAGTTTTATTATTTCATCTAATTAAAACTATGATATTTCTTTGTAAATATAGTTTGTTTAGAAAAAGATTATCCTTAAGTTTACATCCGTTAGATTTATTACATCGTTAGTCCTTGTCGTTTAATCCCATTTTACGAAATACTCCCTAGGGCTTGATAATCTTTCGAGACTTGGCAAAACAGCCCCCCCCAATCCCACGGCATAAATATAAGTGGGATTAGGGCTTGATTTAAGTTTCGAAAATGGCAATAAAGGTCCTCGTAGTTTATTTAAACTCTCGGTTTGATCCTTGGTACCCTATAGTTTCAAAAGTGACACAACCGACCCTTGGACTATATAAGGGTCACGAAAATAATTAGGGGTTTCACTTAGTTTACAAGTTTGGACACATCTTTTGGAAATTGACATAACCGGCCCAAAAAGTTACCAACTTTAGTTAAATGGGCTTAGGTGGTCCATTAAGGGCCACGGTTTGTTTTGTTTAGCTTAATGGGCTTAATAAATTTTACCAAGTAATAATAGTAAGTAAAAATAAATATTAGTTTTTACTATTTTCACATTCGGGCCCAAACTTTCACCATATTACACTTTTGGCACAATTAGTACCTAGTTGGTTTTCAATACTGGGCTACACGGCCCATTAATATCCGGTTAGGGTAAAAAGTTATAGGGCTTGGTTAAAGTTAAAGTAATTAGTAAATGTTAATTATTCTTACTATTGGGCCTAAGCTTAGTGGGCTTATATTAAGTTTTGCTTAATAATATAGGTTTAGTTTCTAGCTTATATGTCTCGGCTTATATATGTGGCTTATGTAAGTTTATTATTTTCTTTTTGACTAAGGCTTATATTATTCCCACTAACAATTCATGAGCTTATATTTTTGGAGGCTTATAGTCCTAAGGGCTTATTTAACTTATCTAGGTCTCGGCTTATATTGATTTTAATTACCAAGTTAGCTTATTTTAGTAGTGCATGGGTTTAGATGGGTTCTCTTGATTTAAAGTCTCGGCTTATATACAATATGGGCTTATAGTGGTTCGGCTTATTAAAGTTTTAGAGTGCTCCTCTATAAACTAGTTCTCTCTTAAGATTTTTAAGCAAGGTGTCCAACATGCCATTCCATGTATACGGATTCTAAGGCATGGTATGCTCACCCATTATATAAGCCGTAGCTTATATGTCACTTGGATGGCATTATCATGAAAGTTTTACGTATGCATAGCAACCTAAGTTATTCCTTAAGCTCATACGTGCATGATACAAGATGAAGGGCGAATGAAAATAAGGAAATAGGTCTAGTAGAGTTTTCACTTACTTGTTTGGCCAAGGTGTTGACAAAGGAGATAGGGATGCGTCGGCTTATATTCACACGGGTCCTAGGAGCTTTAAATGTCTAGACTTCAATGCTTGAAGGTCTTTGATTTGGTAGTAAATGTGATGAGGTGAGATTCGGTTAAGTCTAGGTGTTATGTGGGAGGGTCTTTTGATCCGAATTTTGTGGTGATGGTGAAGTAATATGTGTCTTGCTTCCTATATATCCAAGAGTGAAGTGAAGGTGTGGCTTGGGGTTGAGACACGGCAAGAGAGAGGGAGAGATGGATTTAGCAATATTTGTTTTGTACTAGGAAGTACATTCCTTAAATGCTCCATTTGGTACAATGATGCTAGGTTTTGGGGTAGTATCCGACGCATGTAGGATTCCAAGAAGGGAGGGCAAGTTGTGTTGGTAATAACTTGTTAAGTTTGTACAAGATTTTATGTGTGGTGTTGAGGATACACACGGCTAAAGCACAAGGGAGAGGGATGTGTCATTTAGCTTCTTAAACCAAGTTCCTAGTACCATTCCTTAATTGCTCATGTTGTACAAATTTCCCATGGTTTTAAGGAGGAAAACCGGCGGTTTTGTGGTGTAAGTAAGGAGGAAGATTTTAATTTGTGTATTGAGTATATAAGTTAATGTATAGTTAGATAATTTGTGAGGAGTGTAAAGGTTTTGGTATAAAAGGGTTGTGGTTAAGTATATACGTAAGTATATATGGTTTAGTATAAGTTTAGGTTCGACTTGTGTTTAGTTCTTGTGTTTAGGTAGGTGCTAAATGAGTTAAGGTCATATTATTGTGAGTACGCTTGAGTTTAAGTAATTTTGGTTATGTTTAGAGCCTTTTGGTGAAAGTAGGGTCCTTAGGTGATTTTATTAGAAATATATAAGGTAATTATAAAATGTGATATTGTAGTGTTCACGTGTAAAATTAATGGTCATCATAGTTTAAAGCCATTTATTGTGTAAAATATATATATTTATATATATATATATATATATATATACTATTTAATTCAAAAATATATTTATATATATGAGTAGCCAGTTATATATTGTGATCATGACGTTGGATTTCTTAGAAAAATATGTGAGATGCATGCAAGTGATCTTATGTTTCAGCTGACATAAAGTCCTTCACAATAGATCATTTGTCGTCCAGTATGCTAATTGAGATATAGCCATACAAATGTGGTCATGCTTTTAAAAATACTCATAGTCACAATAAAAATTGTGATATGGTTGTTTTTCCTGTTCAGATGATTAGAATGATGCATGCTTATGAGATGCATATGATGGTTCAAAGGATTCATGCAAAGAAAATGTAATAAAATATTTATATATCATGAGGTGACGTACACAATGTTTACAAGTCAAAACCTGAAATTTACAGGTTTTACAGCATAAACCCGTTATTTTAGCTTTGTCCTCAAAGCTTAAGATGACGTCACTGCTTAGGTAAAAAGGTGCGGGTACTTGGCTCTAAACGAGTCTTCGCGTTCCCAAGTAAATTTGGGACCTTTCCTAGAGTTCCATCGTATTTTAACTAACGGGATTCGACTTCGTTTCAACTTCTTAACTTCTCTCTCTACGACTTCCACTGGTTCTTCTATAAATTGAAGTTTGTCATCAAAATGGACTCCCTCCAATGGCATTGCTAAAGGTTCATCTGCATAGCACTTCTTCAAGTTCGAGACGTGGAAGGTAGGGTGTACTCGGCTCAACTGCTGGGGCAACTCTAAGCGATAGGCGACCTCTCCAATTCTGGCAATCACTTTGAAGGGTCCTACGTAACGTGGATTTAGCTTTCCCCGTTTCCCAAACCATACAACACCCTTCCAAGGTGATACCTTTAGCATGACACGATCACCTACAGCAAACTCCGTAGGTTTACGTTTCCTGTCAGCATAACTCTTCTGTCTGTCCTGGGCAACTTGAATTCGTTGCTTGATGAGGGTGATCTTCTCAGTAGTCTCTTGGATCAGTTCGGGTCCTGTTAGTTGAAATTCTCCCACCTCTGCCGAGCATACTGGCGAACGACATTTGCGACCATAGAGAGCCTCAAATGGTGTCGCCTTAATACTGGCATGGTAGCTGTTATTGTAGGAGAACTCCACTAATGGAATGTGTTCGACCCATCCCTTTCCAAAGTTGATCACACATGCCCTCAGCATGTCTTATAGTGTTTGGATTGTTCGTTCACTCTGACCGTCTGTCTGTGGGTGGTATGCGGTACTCATATCCAGGTTTGTTCCTAAAGCTCTTTGAAAAGCTTTCCAAAAGTTTGATGTGAATCTGCCATCTCTATCGCAGATGATTGAGACTGGTATCCCATGTCTCGTCACAACTTCCTTTAGGTATGTTTTGGCTAATTTGCTCAGAGAATCATTTTCCTTGATAGGTAGCAAGTGAGCTGATTTTGTGAGGCGGTCTACGATTACCCAAATTGTATCGTAACCGTGGGACGATGTAGGGAGTTTGGTGATGAAATCCATGGTGATATTGTCCCATTTCCATTTTGGTATTTCGGGTTGAACCAACAACCCTGATGGTCGCTGATGTTCTATTTTAACTCTAGCACAAGTCAAACATTTCTTCACGTAGGTGGCAATGTCTGCTTTCATGTTCGGCCACCAGTATAATTTCTTCACGTCTTGATACATCTTTTCGGATCCAGGATGTATGGAGTACTTGGATTTATGGGACTCATGCATGATCACGGTTCTCAAGTCTCCATAACAGGGTAGCCAGCTTCTTCCATGTAGACACAATGTTCCATCCATTCTAGCTTCTAACTTCTCCTTGCTTAGGTCCGTCCTAAGCATTCCTCCTATGTCTTCCTTCCCGATATTCTCAGGCTTCTGTGCTTGTAGTTGGGCCTCTAATATCTGTTTGGGTAGGTCTAAATCAATGGTCATGACTAAGGCTCGAACTCTCATGGGAGGATCAGTTCCCTTTTGACTTAGTGCATCTGCAACTACGTTTGCTTTTCCCGGGTGGTATTTGATTTCACAATCGTAGTCGCTGAGTAGTTCTATCTAGCGACGTTGTCTCATGTTTAATTCTTTCTGATCTAGAATGTGTTGCAAGCTCTTGTGATCAGTGTGAACTGTGCATTTAGTCCCGTATAGGTAGTGCCTCCAGATTTTTAAGGCAAAAACTACGGATCCAAGTTCTAGATCATGGGTGGAGTAATTCTGCTCGTGCTTCTTTAGTTGTCTTGAAGCATAAGCAATCACTTTCTGTCTCTGCATCAACACAGCTCCCAACCCTTTGTGCGAGGCGTCACAGTAGACAACGAAGTCTTCGTTACCTTCCGGTAAGGCTAAAATAGGTGCACTGCATAACTTTTGTTTGATGGTCTGGAATGCAGCTTCTTCTTTTTCTTCCCACACGAACCTTATACCTTTCTGGGTGAGCTTAGTCATTGGTTTAGCAATCTTAGAGAAACCTTCGATAAATCGTCGATAGTAACCGGCAAGACCTAAGAATTGACGAATTTCCTTCGGCGATGTGGGAGATGTCCAATCTTTCACGGATTCGACTTTTGCAGGGTCAACTTGGATTCCCTTGTCGTCAATCACATGACCGAGAAAGTGTACTTTAGGAATCCAAAAATCACACTTGGAGAATTTTGCGTACAGCTTTTCTTCCTTAAGCAGTTTTAGTACTTGAGCCAGATGTTCTCCGTGTTCCTGCTCATTCTTGGAATAGATGAGAATGTCGTCAATAAACACTATCACGAACTTATCCAGATAGGGTCTGCATACTCGATTCATGAGATCCATGAATATGGCTGGTGCATTAGTTAGTCCAAATGGCATGACTTGGAATTCATAATGACCGTATCGTGTTCTGAAAGTTGTCTTTGGTATATCCTCTTCTCTGACCCTCAATTGGTGGTACCCGGATCGTAAGTCGATCTTGGAGTACACACTTGATCCTTGTAGTTGATCAAATAGGTCGTCGATTCGTGGTAACGGGTAACGGTTTTTCACAGTTAACTTATTCAGTTCTCTGTAATCGATACACATCCGAAATGAGCCGTCTTTCTTTTTGACAAACAATACTGGGGCTCCCCAAGGCGAGGAACTGGGCCTGATAAAGCCTTTATCTGACAGTTCTTTGAGTTGTTCCGCGAGTTCTTTCATCTCGGTAGGTGCTAAACGGTAGGGTGCTCTAGCTACAGGTGCCGCTCCTGGCACCAAGTCTATTTGAAATTCAACTTGACGGGTCGGAGGTAATCCTGGCAAGTCGTCTGGAAAGACTTCAGGATAATCACGGACGATGGGTACATCCTTGATTTGTTTCTCCTTGGGTTCTTCTTCTTGATCTGTTTTAGAGATATGCGCTAAAAAGATAGGGTATCCTTTTAGTAGATATTTCTGGGCTTGAGTGCACGAGATCACACTCAACCTAGTGTCTGTTTTATCCGAATTTCCGTCTCCTCGGATAATCAGATCTGTACTTCCCCATGGTATACGGACTAGTTTCTCGTCACACACAATACTTACATGATACTTGGCTAACCAGTCCATACCAATGATGACATCAAAACTACTTAGTTGTATGGGTATTAATTGAATATCAAATGGGTGATTTTGAAGGTTTAAGGTACAGCCTCTTATGATGGTATTAGTTTCAATGATCTTTCCGTCTGCTAATTCGACTCTGTAACAGTTATCTAACGGGGTTGGTAAAATGTCTAGTAAGCTACCAAATTCAGTTGATACGAAACTCCTATCGGCTCCCGTATCGAATAAAATATTTGCATAGCGATTATTCAGAAGGAACGTACCAGTAACTACGTTGGAGTCGGGGTTGGTCCTGTTCTCTCCTATGACATAAACTCTGGCGGGTGCTCCGCTTTGGCCTTCATTCTTACGCTTTGGACAGTCAGGTCTGATGTATCCAATCTCTCCACAACCAAAGCAACGGATTTCCTTACGAGCCATGTTTCCACTGCCAGTGAGCTGGCGGCTTCCTTGGTATCCACCTCCACGGGAATTCTGCCTGTTGCCGTTGTGGGACTTGTTGTTGGCACTGAAGTTGTTCCTGTTGGTCGGAACATATGCACTGCCCTGCTCTGGTCTTCGGCATCCAACAGTGGGGGTAGTGATGGAAGTTACACTTTGAGCATTTTGGTTTGCTTCCCACGTATGGTGGTGGTCCTGAGGAAACAGCACTGCAGACTTGTCCTAAGCCTTGTCTCTTGGACTGTTGGGTCTGGGGATGATGACGGTAGTTATCATCGACTTTCCTCTTGTGTTCTGCTTGTCTAATCATATGATCATGACCACGTTTGTCCACTAGTTCTGTGGCAAACTCAATGGCACTCTCGACGGTAGTAGGTCGAGATGCAAGCACACTGTCATGAACAGAGTCTGGAAGTCCACTAACGTACTTCTCTATCTTGTCTGACACCTTTGGGTACATACGTGTACACATCAAAGTTAATTCCTGGAACTTCTGATTGTAACCCGTAATATTGAAATTGGTGCATTTGAGATTCCATAATTCAATCTCCAGCTTTTTGATCTCACTACGTGGACAGTATTTCATGGTAAGCTTTTCCTTCAACGCAGTCCATGTCATCCCATAGGCTCCATCGTGTCCGAGGGTAGCAACTTGTGAGTTCCACTACGTGAGTGCATGTTCCAAAAGTGTACAGGTGGCGAACTTCACCTTATTCTCCTCAGTACAGTCACTGATACGAAACACGGTCTCAGTCCTCTCAAACCATTGCATGAGCTCGACTACCCCTTCCTTGCCCTTGTAGTAGCTGGGTTTGCATTTTAGGAAGTCAGGGTAAGTACATCCTCGAGCTTCGCGGTTTCGGTTATTAGAGTTTTCACTGTCTCCATGGGTTCCGCTGGGGCGGTTTTCCCTGGCAGCTAAGGCGTCAGTGATGCCTTGCTCAATCAGTACTCTGAGTTGTGCATCGGACATAGTCGTTGCAGGTGTTTCTGCGGGGTTTGGGCGTGCGCGCCTTGGTGGCATTTTTCTATAAGACAGACTGAGATTTGTTAGTTGATAAAGGTGGTTATATTAAACTGCATGGGTAATTTTTATGCATAGAATTCACAACAAATTTGATAATCCGTTAAGAGTTCATAATAATATAAATGTAAACAAACAAGTGAACAGTAGCATGTTATTCTTGGCAAACAACAATATAGTACAAGTACAACCGATCTAAGACAGGGTCATAGTAACCTGTCTGAAATAGTGGTACATATGTTTGTATTACAACCAAAAGATATCCTACCTACTAAGGTTAGGTACTACGAATACAACTGAAAATAAAAATAAGTACAAAAGAGATAAATCATGAGAGCTGAGATGCAACTCAGTGCTTGTCATGATGTACAACTACTAAGAACCTACCCTACACTAGTATGGCTGCCTGCGGGTGCAGGTGGTCCAGCTGGTGGTGCACGCTCGTCCTGCATACGGATCACGGCACTCCGGGTCTCTCTGGTGTATCTCAAGGCCTCTAATAGCTGCTGCTGACGTGTAGTGTCGGCACTCCGTAACTGCTCTGTCTCTGTAGTGATCCCCTGATGACGGAGATCTGCCAAGTCCACGAAGGTCCTGAAAGTGTCCTCCTGTGTGTAGATGGCGGCTCGAGTCTCGTAGGAATGACTCTCCAGCATAGCTAAACGGCAACGGAGATAAGCTACCTCATCTAATAGCCAGTGTATGGTCTCTCTGGTGGTATATGACTCCCCGGCCATGGCCCAATAGAGAGAGTCAAGTCTCTCCTGGAGCATGGCATGACCCTGCTGGTCTGCCTGTAGTAGAGAGTGGATAAGGGTGGTATCCTGTGCCTGTCGGGCCGTGAGTGCATCAACTTGTGCCTGAAGGGCACTAAGTCTAGCCTGCCCGGCTCCTGATCCCTCTCCAACCTCATAGGTCGAGTCAGGGATAGTGTCATGTCTCCTCTTACGAGGTGGCAAGACACTGGTGGGGTAGGTGCTAGGTACGGAAGGTGGTGGTAAGGATGGTAGAGAAGGTACGACCTGGTCCGCCTCTCTAGGAGGGGATGCAGGTACTACAAGATGTGGTGTAGAAGGAGGTGCAGTGGGTGGTGAAGGAGTAGGCGAATCTGTGAGCACGATGACTCCGTCCTGCTGGTCATCTCTGGACTCTGTATCTGATGCAGGTCCAGCTAGTACTGATGTCGGAGACAAGGGGGTGATGGTAGGAGCCATAAGCTCCTCGAAGGTAGTAACAATAGTGGGCGTCGTCATGATATCTGAAAGTAATATTTTATAGTTTGAGCAAGTTCTCAACTTACACAATATAAAAGGTTTTTTTTTTTTTGATTCATATGCGATGAGGTTTTAAAACTTTTAACCATGATGTCAAAAGTATAAATAGATACTTATGTGATTTATTTGCCACGAGGGAATAAATCAATGTGAAGTTAGTTCACATAATATGCATGCTCTAAAATGCCATATGCCTAACTTATAGGTTCCCAAAAATCAATTTTTCTTTTTAGACTGATTTTTATGTTCAGTTATAGTCCAGTTTAAAATTTTTATTATTTAAAATTTTTTAAGTTTTTGATCTGGTTCTCTATAACTATGCGCTCTGATACCATTTCTGTAACACCCCCAAGTTGGTCAAATGCAGCGGAAAAGTAGTTGGGGTGTTACTTGGGTGGATCGATAGCACATAGCATATAGAGCAATGATTATAATATCATTTGAAAACATATTACATGAATTAATCGTACACATTTAGTATCTTGTCCAAAATTAAACCACATTTATTACAAAACAGAAATAAATATCCCAGCCCATTGGTCAACATGATGCTTTCCTATAATGCTGGAACCCAATGCATGAACCTGCTTACTTTCCTGAGAAAACATAAAAGTAAAATGTGGGGGTCTACACGAGGTTGGTGAATTCACAGGTTTAATTAAATAATGTATTAATATGCAAAGCATCACGAAGGTAGCAGGACATCACAGCCCAATACTACAGTAGTTCCTACTGCCCTGTAATAGAAGCTAAACATGATTCTCAGTACGCCCATTGGGTCTATCCTGATGTGGTTTCCCTTAATCCGACAATGACATAAACCTGCTGCTCGGCCTAAGCAATACGTGACAGCTGATCACGACAGGCCGGGTGTTGTCAACACCCGAATAGATCTATCCATACATTTCGCGCTACACTATTAACTATTACAGTCCACGGGAATGGGGCAAACAGTAGGAAATAAATTGTTGTTGTCTGTGCATGCTTGCATATAAATAGTTTTTGCATGTTTTCTCCCCCAGTTATAAAACAGTAAAGATGGGGCCATGAACTCACCTTAGTGATAATGAGGTAGTGAGGATGATGTCACAGTATAGTCACGAACTGGAGAAATTACCTAAGTAATTTAGATATCTCAGTAAATGCAACAATAATTATGCATGATGAATGGTACATATGAAAAAAATGCATGATCACAATTTATGGATTGTTACGTTGGCTTAAGTGTTGGTTCTAATAGTGAACTAAACGTATGTACATATATTTTTGTTCAATGGAAAATATATATATATACAAGTGTTTAATAATTTGTTTTAAGGTATCGTAATTTAAATAAGTACCTATGCCTTATTTAATTTATTATAAAGGAATAACTTATACTTTATTAAGGTTTCAAAAGGGGAGTGGTTAACGAGCTTTGTCAATCTCGTACGATGTGTAAATAACTAAAATAATTCATCTTACAAAAGACAAGTTTTATTATTTCATCTAATTAAAACTATGATATTTCTTTGTAAATATAGTTTGTTTAGAAAAAGATTATCCTTAAGTTTACATCCGTTAGATTTATTACATCGTTAGTCCTTGTCGTTTAATCCCATTTTACGAAATACTCCCTAGGGCTTGATAATCTTTCGAGACTTGGCAAAACAGCCCCCCCCCCAATCCCACGGCATAAATATAAGTGGGATTAGGGCTTGATTTAAGTTTCGAAAATGGCAATAAAGGTCCTCGTAGTTTATTTAAACTCTCGGTTTGATCCTTGGTACCCTATAGTTTCAAAAGTGACACAACCGACCCTTGGACTATATAAGGGTCACGAAAATAATTAGGGGTTTCACTTAGTTTACAAGTTTGGACACATCTTTTGGCAATTGACATAACCGGCCCAAAAAGTTACCAACTTTAGTTAAATGGGCTTAGGTGGTCCATTAAGGGCCACGGTTTGTTTTGTTTAGCTTAATGGGCTTAATAAATTTTACCAAGTAATAATAGTAAGTAAAAATAAATATTAGTTTTTACTATTTTCACATTCGGGCCCAAACTTTCACCATATTACACTTTTGGCACAATTAGTACCTAGTTGGTTTTCAATATTGGGCTACACGGCCCATTAATATCCGGTTAGGGTAAAAAGTTATAGGGCTTGGTTAAAGTTAAAGTAATTAGTAAATGTTAATTATTCTTACTATTGGGCCTAAGCTTAGTGGGCTTATATTAAGTTTTGCTTAATAATATAGGTTTAGTTTCTAGCTTATATGTCTCGGCTTATATATGTGGCTTATGTAAGTTTATTATTTTCTTTTTGACTAAGGCTTATATTATTCCCACTAACAATTCATGAGCTTATATTTTTGGAGGCTTATAGTCCTAAGGGCTTATTTAACTTATCTAGGTCTCGGCTTATATTAATTTTAATTACCAAGTTAGCTTATTTTAGTAGTGCATGGGTTTAGATGGGTTCTCTTGATTTAAAGTCGCGGCTTATATACAATATGGGCTTATAGTGGTTCGGCTTATTAAAGTTTTAGAGTGCTCCTTTATAAACTAGTTCTCTCTTAAGATTTTTAAGCAAGGTGTCCAACATGCCATTCCATGTATACGGATTCTAAGGCATGGTATGCTCACCCATTATATAAGCCGTAGCTTATATGTCACTTGGATGGCATTATCATGAAAGTTTTACGTATGCATGGCAACCTAAGTTATTCCTTAAGCTCATACGTGCATGATACAAGATGAAGGGCGAATGAAAATAAGGAAATAGGTCTAGTAGAGTTTTCACTTACTTGTTTGGCCAAGGTGTTGACAAAGGAGATAGGGATGCGTCGGCTTATATTCACACGGGTCCTAGGAGCTTTAAATGTCTAGACTTCAATGCTTGAAGGTCTTTGATTTGGTAGTAAATGTGATGAGGTGAGATTCGGTTAAGTCTAGGTGTTATGTGGGAGGGTCTTTTGATCCGAATTTTGTGGTGATGGTGAAGTAATATGTGTCTTGCTTCCTATATATCCAAGAGTGAAGTGAAGGTGTGGCTTGGGGTTGAGACACGTCAAGAGAGAGGGAGAGATGGATTTAGCAATATTTGTTTTGTACTAGGAAGTACATTCCTTAAATGCTCCATTTGGTACAATGATGCTAGGTTTTGGGGTAGTATCCGACGCATGTAGGATTCCAAGAAGGGAGGGCAAGTTGTGTTGGTAATAACTTGTTAAGTTTGTACAAGATTTTATGTGTGGTGTTGAGGATACACACGGCTAAAGCACAAGGGAGAGGGATGTGTCATTTAGCTTCTTAAACCAAGTTCCTAGTAACATTCCTTAATTGCTCATGTTGTACAAATTTCCCATGGTTTTAAGGAGGAAAACCGGCGGTTTTGTGGTGTAAGTAAGGAGGAAGATTTTAATTTGTGTATTGAGTATATAAGTTAATGTATAGTTAGATAATTTGTGAGGAGTGTAAAGGTTTTGGTATAAAAGGGTTGTGGTTAAGTATATACGTAAGTATATATGGTTTAGTATAAGTTTAGGTTCGACTTGTGTTTAGTTCTTGTGTTTAGGTAGGTGCTAAATGAGTTAAGGTCATATTATTGTGAGTACGCTTGAGTTTAAGTAATTTTGGTTATGTTTAGAGCCTTTTGGTGAAGTAGGGTCCTTAGGTGATTTTATTAGAAATATATAAGGTAATTATAAAATGTGCTATTGTAGTGTTCACGTGTAAAATTAATGGTCATCGTAGTTTAAAGCCATTTATTGTGTAAAATATATATATTTATATATATATATATATACTATTTAATTCAAAAATATATTTATATATATGAGTAGCCAGTTATATATTGTGATCATGACGTTGGATTTCTTAGAAAAATCTGTGAGATGCATGCAAGTGATCTTATGTTTCAGCTGACATAAAGTCCTTCACAATAGATCATTTGTCGTCCAGTATGCTAATTGAGATATAGCCATACAAATGTGGTCATGCTTTTAAAAATACTCATAGTCACAATAAAAATTGTGATATGGTTGTTTTTCCTGTTCAGATGATTAGAATGATGCATGCTTATGAGATGCATATGATGGTTCAAAGGATTCATGCAAAGAAAATGTAATAAAATATTTAGATATCATGAGGTGACGTACACAATGTTTACAAGTCAAAACCTGAAATTTACAGGTTTTACAGTTTCTACGTTGGTCCCTTTAGGATACCATAATCCTAAATGTATAGTGCCCTTAATGTATCGGAAGATACGCTTAACCGCTTCAAGGTGAGAGGTTTTGGGAGCCTCTTGGAAGCGAGCACCAAGGCAAACACTAAACATGATATCCGGTCGACTTACCGTTAGGTACAACTAACTACCAATCATACCTCTATATTTGGTGTTGTCTACCGACTCATAATCATCATCTACGGTGAGTTTAGTATCTAAGGCCATAGGGGTCTTCATTGGTCTAGAGTCTTCTAATCCAAATTTCTTTAGCATTTCTTTAACATACTTGGATTGATTAAAGAAAATACCATCGTCCATTTGTTTAATTTGGAGTCCTAAAAAGAAGTTAAGTTCTCCCATCATACTCATTTCAAACTCGTCATGCATGATTTTGGCAAAGTCATCACACAATGATTGACAAGTTGAACCAAATATAATGTCATCAACATATAGTTGTACGATAATGAGGTGAGAACCTTTCTTCTTTGTAAAGAGTGTATTATCTACCATCCCCATGGTATACTCATGTTTTACAAGAAACGCTTTAAGTCTATCATACCAAGCTTTGTGTGCTTGTTTGAGACCATAAAGAGCTTTCTTAAGCTTGTAAACATGATCCGGTTTCTCAAAATCAATGAAGCCAGGAGGTTGAGCCACATATACCTCCTCATTGATCAAACCGTTAAGAAATGCACTCTTTACATCCATTTGTTGAAGCTTAAATTCTAAAGCACAAGCGTAAGCTAAAAGGTCTACGGGTGCGTATGTCTCGTCATAATCAATACCTTTTTTTTATTATAGCCTTGAGCTACAAGTCTAGCCTTGTTACGAGGCACAATACCATTCTCGTCTAACTTATTCCTATATACCCATTTGGTTCCTATGATGGTCGAACTTCTAGGTGGAGGAACAGGTTCCCAAACATCATTAGCAATGAATTGATTCAATTCTTCTTGCATAGCGATGACCCAACTCTCATCCATCAAAGCTTCTTTAACATTCTTTGGTTCAATCAAGGAGACGAAACAAAAGAAGTTACTTTGATTTTGGACTTGATATCTTAGGTTCCTTTGATTTAATTCGCCTATGACGTTATCGAGAGCATGATCCTTAGACTCCTTAATGTTTACTCCCTTTTCAACACTAAGGTCTTCAACTCCTATGTTTCTAACATCTTTGGCATTAACTATGTCTATTTCATCTAAGTCATCATCTACCAAAGGTGGTGTCTTAGATGAAGGAGGGGTTCCATCAAATGTCACGTTAAGTGATTCTTCAATTACACCTGAGGTTCTATTGAGGACTATGTAGGCTTTGCTAGTTTGAGAATAGCCTAAAAAGATACCTTCGTAAGACTTCGGGTCAAACTTGGTAAGGTAATCTTTGGTGTTGAGAATGAAGCACTTGCTTCCAAACACCCTAAAGTATTCCAATGAGGGCTTCTTACCTTTAAGAATCTCATATGGGGTCATTCCTAGAAAAGGTCGAATAAGAATTCGGTTGAGAATGTAGGTTGATGTGTCCACGGTATTGCACCAAAAATTTTGAGGAAAAGATTGCTCATTTAACATCGTCCTACTCATCTCTTGGATGGTCCTATTCTTCCTTTCAACTACCTCATTTGATTGTGGAGTGAGAGGAGCCGAGAAGTTATGGATAATACCATGAGCTTCACAAAAGGCACCGAATTGCACTTCATTATCAAATTCCCTACCATGATCCGTCCTAATAGAGACAATTGAACATCCTAGTTGATTTTGAATTCTTCTACTAAAGGTTTCGAAGTGATCGAAAGCTTCATTCTTAGATGCCAAAAATCTAGTCCAAGTGAATCTAGAGTAGTCGTCAACTATAACTAGGGTATAAAGGTTACCTCCATAACTCCGTATGGCGGAAGGTCCAAAGTGATCCATATGTAGGAGCTCTAAGCACCGAGAGGTCGAAACCAAATTCTTGGCTTTGTGACTTGAGTGAACTTGCTTCCCAATTTTGCAAGCATCGCAAAAGTGACTATCAAACTTCATCTTAGGGAGATGTCTTACCAACTCCTTCGAGACTAAAGATTGAATTAAACGCATATTAGCGTGACCTAATCTCCTATGCCAAAGAGTAGAACTATCATCTAAAGTTGCTAGACATAAGTTGTCCTTTGACTTCCTATTAACCTTCATGACATAAAGCCCATGCTTTCTAACACCTTTTCCAATGACTTTTCCATCTTTTACGATTTCACTGTCATATTCCGAAAATATGACCTTACACTTATTGTCATAAATTTGACCTATACTTAGAAGGTTAAAACCTAAGTTATCTACGTGCTCTACGTTTTCTATAGTCATAGAGTCAAGAGAGACCATACCTTTACCAATGATATTACCACGTCGATTATTAGCGAATGTAATGTTACCTCCACCATATGCTTTGTAGTGCGAGAACAAACTTCGATTACCCGTCATGCGTTTAGAACAACCACTATCCTTAATCCACTCGTCGGGCCCTAGATCGATTCCCAAGCATATCTAGGTAACAACACACAAGATCAAACATTTGGTCCCCAATATCTCATGGGTCCAAAATTGTAAGTTCCAAACATCCCTTGCATTTGATTGGGATGAATGAATGAAGGAGACATTCCCCATGGGGAAAAGTATTGTTGTTGAAAATTATTCCAATTCATATGGCCATTTTGTTGTCCATAGTTTCTCCTAGGTGTCTTTGATCTTGATCTAGAATTATTATTATTCCTCCTAGGTGTTAGAGTTTTACTTCTAGGTCGTGATTTAGCTTGATCATATCTTTTTGGCGTAGGTGTTCAACTTCTAGGTTTAGATTCATTTCGTACTCTTGGAGGAGTAGATGTTTGTCTAAATAAATTTCTAGTTCCCATTAGAGGTTTACTCAAGGGCTTGTAGAATTTATCTAGAGTAGACTTTTCAATTATAGGTACTTTGACCTTGTTAATAAGAATATGTTTTGGTCCTTTACCTAAAATTGACTTTTTAGAAAGTTCAGGATTTTCATAAAAATATTCTTTTGGTCGCGGTTCTTTAGCTCCATCAGCGGTTCCATAGCGATAAGGAACCGCCCCATATATTGGAGAACCGCGTATAGGGGAGTGTTTTTCTGAAAATCTAACTTTTTTTGGTTCACTAGTTGATGCTTCATTAGTGTTATATCCTAACCCAAGTCTTTCCTTAGAATGAATTTGTTTGTTTAACATATCATCAAGAGCATTAGTACCTCTCATGAACTTTTTAAGTCTAATGGAGGTGCTCTTAAGGTTTTCATTTTCTTGTCTAAGGTTTTCACATTTTAAGCATCCTAGATCTACTTCTTTATTTTTATCAAGCTTAGCTAATTTCTCTTTTAGCTCAATAATCTTGTTTTCAAGCTTAGTTCTAGTTGATTTTAGCACTTTGTTCTTTTCAATAGATTTAAGACTAAGCTTATGCAAGTTATTGTATTGACCTAATTCACTATCATCTTGAGAGGAACTATTATTGCTATAATACTCGGTTTCGGAATGTACCTCTTTAGAAGTGTGAGCCATGAGACACTTCTCATCTTTGGGGTTGTCATCAACATCTTCACCGCTATCACTCCATCAACCTCCAACAAACGTCGTGTGGTTCTTGTCACGTGAAGGCTTAGGACAATCACCAATGAAATGATTTGGATCACCACATCTAAAGCATTTCCTATCACCTTTATCATCTTTGGCAAATCGGTTTTTGGAGAAGGATTTCTTGTCGTTGTTTGGTTGTCTCACGTATTGACCTCGTCTTTTGAAGAACTTCTTAAAGTCTCTAACCGCCAAGGCATATTCCTCATCATCACTATCCGAGGATCTTTCATGGTCACTTTGTGCCTTCTTGGCTTTGAGTGCAAGATACTTTCTTTCACTCTTAGTTTTCACCATTTCTGAGTCCTTCAAAGTTATCGTCTCATGAACCTTCAAGTTACCAATGAGTTCATCGAGTGATAATTTGGCGAGATCCTTTGATTCTTTAATCACCGTGACTTTAGCTCTACATTTTGGATACAACGCCCTAAGAAACTTCCTAACATTGTTCTTTCTAGAAAAACCTTCATCAACTGCTTTTAGACTAGTAATAATAGTGTTAAATCTAGCAAATGCACTATTAATAGTTTCATCTTCTAAGATGACAAATTGTTCATATTGTTGAACAAGAAGATAGATTTTACTTTCTTTGACTTGGATATTACCTTGGTGGGTTACTAAAAGAGTGTTCCAATTGTGTTTAGCGGTTTCACACATAAAAATCCTTTCGTACTCTTTCTTTTGTAAAGCATTATAAATCACCATTTTAGCCTCATTATTTTTAGCAAGTTTTCTTTTAGTATCATCATTAGCTTTGTCAAAAGTGACTATCTCTTTACTTTTAGAAACTTCATTATATAGGAATGGTAAAAAATCACCATTGGTAATAACATGCCAAAAATCTAAATTTTTTTATTTCACATAAGTCTCAAACCTATTTTCCACTAAATAAAACTATCAGTTTCAAAAAGAGGCGATCTTTGCATGGATTGCCCTTCTAGATACTTGTTGGAATCCATAGATCGATTCAAGTTTTAAAATACAATATATTTTAAAAAATATTGAGCAACCACGCTCTGATACCAATTGTAGAAACTAGAAGGGGGGGGGTGAATAGTTTCTTAACATTTCTTGTTAAAGATTGATTTATAAAAATCCTTTTTCAAAACTTAAGCTTGAGTATTTATGTGAAACCTTCTTGTACACAATATGAACAAGGTATAGTGCAACTAAACTAATAATCACAAGTATAAACAATAATGAATGTATAGTGCAACTAAACTAATAATCACAAGTATAAAGAATAATGAATGTAAAGAGATAAGGGAAGGAAAGATCAAACCAAACACCAAGGATTTATAATGGTTCGGCAACGAAGCTCACTCCTCGTTCCTACTCCACTCCTCGAGTACTCCTTACTCGAGAGTTCACTAATCAACAAGCTCCTTAAGGTGGAGAAACCGTACACAACGTCGCTTAACCAGTTTCCGACTCTAAGCTAAAAGTCGAGCCCTAATCTTAGCTAGGGCCAATCTACACCAATATACTTTAAGGACTAAGTATTAACCTTAATACATACACAACTTCCAAATAGACACAACTACTTGGATCTTCACAACAATGACACAATAATGAATGAATAAGTTTGGATCTTCAATGGATCTTTGAGGTAGACACAACACTTCAAGAATGATAGTGTTCTTCTCTTTGCACTTTGAGAGGAAAAGATTAGAGGAGAAAGATTCACTTCTAAACAAGTAGTAATCAAACAAATGATCAAGGATTTGAGTGATTTAAGAAGTATGAAAGTGATGTGGTCGTGATAGTATAGTGATAATTAGATACGTTATAGGGTAAATTAGAAAATTGCCTTTAGGAAAAAGTAATAGTCTAAAAATTACCAAAGACGGATTCAATTAAACACGTTGGTGAACCAAGTTCGTTGTACACGAAGATCTTATGAATTTGAGACGTTTTGTATCGATTTGGACAATTGTTTCGAATTGGTTTTCGTTTTTTAAACTAAAATTAAATTCTACAAATTTAAATCTTATTTTAATCCTAAAGTGCATGAATCGTAAACCCAAAATTATTTTAATCTAAAAGCAATTACTTAAAAATTAAAGTTATTTTAAAAATTAAAACTACTTAAAAATCTTATAAAAATTAATCTATTTAAATAAAATAACTTTTACACTATTTATAAATCTATTAAAAACAATATTACTTCTAAAAACTATTCAAATTAAGTTTATATAAAAATCTAATTATTTAAAAACTAATTAAATTTCTAAAATAAAACATTTTTTTTTGTTTTTTTTATTTATTATTTTTATTTTATTTAAAACCTAATCTTAACTTTTATAAAAATATTACACGTTACAATGTAAATGTTTAAACAGCAAAACGATTTAATGAAAGATACTTTGTTATTTAAAATGGCAGTTAAGACCAAACGTGATATAAACTCTAATTGCAGTACTTGTAACAAAAAGATAACACAGATCAGATGGTGAAGCGTTGGACATATGAGGGGTAGGTCTCGAGTTCGAGCCCCATAAGTGACAGTTTTTTAAATGTTATTTATTTTTGACAAAGAAAATTAAAACTGGATCACAGGAATGATCTTTTCACAAATTCTATGAAAGACTGATAAGAATATCAGCTTGTGAGCTAATCAGATCAGTAGATTATGATAGCTTTGTAGAACTCACAATATATAAGACACAAACTGAATAAAACAATGCAATTAAGCAGTTCTAGATTATCAAAACAGATCATAAAAAATCAGTAAAAAGCCAATACCAACAGATTATCAAAACATTCAGCAGACTATTAGACAAATCATTCTAATAACACAGTCACAACGTGGCAGCATACATAAGCTTACACACAAACATCCTACTAACGAATGTAAAAGTGACATCAGTCATAATATATCCAGCAAGATACAATGGCAGCGAAAACAAGACTCATGAGTAGCAAGTATGAAACCTTAACATCATACCAACAAATTCAGCTTAAATCAGCCAACGACAATGAACTTTCGGTAAACAAACAGTTTTACCAAGACCCGTATAAACAATCTATCACAATAAACTTATAACCAATTGTATCAAAGAAATTTAATCAGTAAACTCGTTCAGCAGATCCTCTAGTTAACACAAGATACCCCGACACTTATTAAAATCAGATAAAAAACAGAATGCAGCAGGCATTTATGATAAACAGATTCCCTCACCCTTAACTAAAACTTAACTCAAATAGCACATTTTATATCCAAAAATCATATCAGATCCATAACAGATTCATTACATCATTTAAAAAACAAATAACATCAATACTTCAAATCAACATAAACAGATTTATAAGCAAAAGCAGAATATTAACATAAAAGTAAAAGAGCATAAAACCTTTTGAAGATTCCGTTGGGAAGAAGGTTAGCGTTGCGCTACCTTAGATCCAAAACGACACCATCACCATAAACATTAAACAACACGAACTTAACTGACCACGAACCACCATTATAACTCTTGAACCACCTTTTTACAAACTTTCAGTGGGAAAGTTTGTTCTCCATATTTTACTTAATTATTCAATATAAGCTATTGAACAAGCTTAACCAAATAACTTTTATTATAATATTAAATAGATTATTAAAGAAATATTTGTAAATAAATTTCAACAGTAAGTAAATTCGACATAGATTTAACTCGAAGTTAACTTTTATTAATCACTGAATCAGTACAAAACTATTGAAAAGAAATACAAATTGACCTAAATCTATTTTAACATTATAACTTTAAGTAAAGAAATGGAATATAGATTACATCTTTTTGGGGGTTTAAATAGGCAAACCCCAAGTCCCTTGAGTGAGTTTGTTGAGCAGAACTCTTGATCTTGATCGTCCATATGGTATCTTTCTTATTCTCTTTCATCTAATCTTGATCAAACGGTTGATAAATGCTCCCCATCACGCAGATTGCCAGCGTGTAACTTTTTGTGCTAGTTGTGCTTTCTCTGGAGCTGAAGTAGAGGTTCTTTATTGGATGATTGATGGGGTGTGATGTGTCTCACCCAATCAGCAAAGGGCTTTGATGAGAGAGGGTGTCACGTCACCTACACCCCTCCATCATCTTCAATCCGGTTTTCGTGGGGAATTAATAGTAAATCGTGTGAATCACACGTGTGAAACAAAAGCCCCAATTTATTTATCGATTTAGTGAATTGGGGTTTTTATGAATAGTGTTGGTGTCTGGTTTTATTTAGGTGAAGAAGAAAGGTGAGCATAGGTTGTATCGAAAGGTATTTAATAAGTGTGTGAATGTGTGAGTTAAAACGTGTGTTGACTGAATGACTAGATAACTTTTCACGTCCAAGTTTTGTTTACCCTAATAGGCCCATAAATACGTCCAATTGCATTCACTTGTGAAAAGCTTTGGGCTAGAAGCCCAAATTGCACACATCCGTCCCATTTATTAGATTTGGTCTTGGGCCAATGATGGGTTTATTCACCAAAAGTGGATAATAAAAATCCCCTATTGGGCTTTTGGGCCCAATACCCAATTGTGGGACCCACAAGCCCAATTATCTTCATAAAAGGTTTAATCCGCTAAATTCGAGCTTGTATTTGGCTTTGACGATCGTTTCTTCAAACTCGTGTCGTTTTTGCCAGTTTTCACGAACTTTGGTACCTACACACATCAAACAACAAAACAAGCAAATACAATACAATATTCATGATATTTATGCATTTATTAATTGTTTTATGATACGAATGATATGAGTAAAATCACTCATATCAAACTCCCCCTTGCTAAGCAATTGTCGTGTCCTCACGCAATGATAAAATAAAACACTAACTACACCATTATTCAACTTTTGACATTTTATTTTGCAAAGACATAATGTATTGCTTTCATTATTGAAAAATAACTTTAAGGATCACAAAACTCAAATAGATTCATCGTCCCTGACTTTTCACCTTTCCAAGCCAAGTGCAAAAACAAGATCATTGTCAATCATAAGCCCCAAAATTAAATCAATTCGTACAAGTAATTTGTGTTAAACTTAATCTCCAATTATTCCTATTTGTATCTCTAAATTTTATTTGTCATTCACCCAAAGGCTCATTTGACTTTATTTGATATTTATTAGTCCAAAAATGAAGGCAAAAACGGTGTAAGCTCAACACTCAAAACCTAACATCGACTTCAAAAATCGTTGTCACTAAAGAAAGACCACATCAAGGATAACTTAACACGATTTGAGGGATAAATCCCCAGACCCGAAATTTGGCTAATAGGACTACTTAAAAGAAACAATAAAAACTCCAAAGTCAATTATGACCTTATTAATGGAGTTAGCAACAATCACATCATAACACCTTGTGGCTCTTTAATATGCAATTGTGCTTCTTATTTAAAATCCACACCCGAAGGCTCCTTGGACAAAAATAAGGGAATTGACATTCACCATCCCACCTTACGGCTCATGATGATGAAGCAATTTTTATTCAACACATCCCCTTGCCATACACCCTAAGGTTCTAATGACAAGGTTAGTGCTACATGACTCCCACCCGAAGGCTCCTAGAGAACATGTTTTTATTTATTTTTCTTTATTATTATGATATTTATAGTAAGCCAAATTTCTGCAATCCCATGCTCAAAAGTCCATGACGCTGACACCCTTAATGTGTTCTCACTTTAATTACAAGGGAAGAAAAAGAAGGAGTTACGAGTTAAGATATCAAGCCTAAACCGCTAAAACTGCATTTATTAAGCAATTATTATTCAAGTGTAGAAAGTAAATACGAGGAGATTAAATCAAACACAAAAATACTTGCACAAAGAAGAATTAACCTTGGAAACTTATGATTGAACTCTATCATTTCTTGTTCTCCATATTATAAAATCTCAAAAATGTGAAATCAATGGATACTTAGCCTATTAAATCAAAGTTTTGGGTTTTCAAGTCATCTATAGGATCTTGCATCTTCTTATACTTTTACAAGTTTTAGAATTTGCGTTTTAAAGTTCCCTTGATAAACGACTTTCTAGGATCAATTATAGGAACTTGCGAAAAGTTCTTGTTCTTAACTCGTATGAATTAAGACTTTCGCGTTTTAAAGCTCCCTATATAAAAGCCTAGCAAAACTAAATTCAAATACGTTAAGGAAAAGCTAAGGTAAAAACCGAGTCGAGTCAAAAACTATTTTTATTTTCACCAACGGAAAGCCTACATTTGTGTCAAAAGCACTTATTTTATTTATTAAAACTTTAAAATAACACTAAAAATTTAAAACTTTTATGAAAAATGAGAAAAACAATTACGTTTGGACACGACAAAAGCAATAGCAAGCGATTATATCGATCGACTCCCCCATGCTAAAACCAAACATTGTCCTCAATGTTTCTTAGCTCAAGAGTAACACCCCCTTGCTAAAACACGAAGAGTCTAATGCAAAATCCTAACATGGAAAGAGCACGCAAATCTATAAGCCGTTTATTAATTATGCCTCAAGATAAAACGTTAGTCGATAAAAATCAAGAGGTAGAGAGTGTGCCCCTTTTTGGCATTCAAAGATAGGAAGATCAAGTGGACCGGCAAAAACCGAACACGAGAGTCTTCAATGATTAGGGTCATACCTAAGATTTGTGGAAACCTTGGTTTCCGGATCTTTTAAGCAACTAGGAATGATCATTGTTCATATGATTATACAATCAAAGCGGAATTAGAACAACAACCATTAACAAGGTGTTTAGGCACGAATAACATGAATTAAAACACATGGATTGCTAATTATATTAATAATCAACAATCACTAGACGTGTATACATTGAATCCCACGTCTAGTCGACACACACTTTAGGTTTACATTGTGAATGAATTGAATGAATAAAACCTATGACCCTTGGTTCCTTTTATAGTGTAAGGATTAGGGTTTACAAGAGATAATGATGAATAAACAAGTAAATCTTCTATTTAAATAAACTTATGCAGAATATCTTTTGCATGTTTATCTAAATAGAAGCTTCCATAAGCTTCTTTGTCTACGTTTTGTCAATGCTTGAATTACATGTAACAATGCTTACATTGTACATGACAACTCTTGAGCTATCAACGCCTAAATTGTACATGTCAACGCTTGATTAACTCTTGACAACGCTTGGACAATTTCTTCATGTTTTCTTCATTTTTGAGTTTTTGCCACATCAACTTTTTGACCCAACAATCTTCCCCTAGTTGATAGTGGCAAAACTCTATGTGTATCTCTTGTAAGTTGTACATGATCTTCAAATTGCTTCCCCTCAATTTTAGCATGTATTTCTTCCCCTTTTTGTCACATCAACAAGGAAGTAAACAATGTTGCAATGTTGAAGATTCTCCATATGTAGCTCTTTGTAATGATCTTGAAGAACAATTAATATAATATTTTTGATGTAGAAGTAGAATAACCCAATCTTTGTTCCATGTCTTGTACTATCCATGTGACTAAGAACTTATAGAGGAGGATATAAGTAGACCTCGATCCCTTGTCAATATTCTCATCCTTTGTGAGACACTGAGCACGATAATGTAACTCCTTCAAGTGTTATGACAAGTCTTCATCACCAACCATGTAAAGCACGAACAAGTTACCTTTAAAGTCAGTGAATGGTACGCCACGACTTTAAGATATGATAGAACACAAACTCGCGAAAATCTTCTTCAATCATCAAACTTACCATAAGAATTCTTCCCCTTAAGCTAACACCTCTTCATGATGAACCAATATCTTTGTATGTAAAAGCAGACATGGATAACTCTTTCTCAAGGCTATCCCGGTTACATACTCCAATAAATTACTTCATAAATGTTGTTAACTTGCATTAAAACCATTAATTCCGTTTAAAAATATCTGAGCCATAAATATCATCATGATATTCTAAATTAAAACGAAGATTCCATGTACCTTCGTGTGTAATTACTCCTTTTTGTGTGCTTAAAACGTACCAATTTTCTCAAACAGCAACTATTCCTTTTGTTGTCCAATATCCTTCACTGTCCAAGATATCAACACTGTGTGTTGTCCAATATCGGACAACACTTATCAGCGTTGAAAAATGTATATATCGGACAACAAGTGTCAGCGCTTCCCAACAGCGCTTAACTTATTCCTGTCAGCGCCAACTTTGTACCTGTCAGCGCCTGGCCATCAGCGTCTCATCCATGGCTTGTCAGCGTCACACCAACATCTATCAGCGTCACACCAACATCTATCAGCGTCTAAATAACTCCCATCAGCGGCTAATTGATCTAGGGTTTTATAAACCCTAAATCATTATTTCATGTGAAAATCCATAAACTGCAGTGAACTTCGACAGCGAATAACTTCTTCATAAATACTCAGATCGAAGATCCCTTTGGTCAGATCCTAGACATAAGTGTCAAGAACCTACAGATCAAATTTCACGACGATCCAACGGTTAACGAAGGAGAAATCGCGTTTTTACTATTACTGTTCACAGAAAACAGCATATGACCCCTGCTGACTTTGACGCTTAATAACTTTTTCTTGGGGATAGATCTCGACAATCCCTGCGGTGGATACCTAGATATATGTATGTAGAACACACATATAAAATTTCGTGGCGATCCAACGGTTCAATCAAAAGTTATGCCCTTCTGAATGCTGCTGCGCACACAAAAACGTCTAGAAAAACGCTAGACGGATTTTTCTTTTCTTCTCGAAACACGAACACCTTGTTGGTCCTAGCATCACGAGCCACGAGGCTCTGATACCAATTGTGGAAACCTTGGTTTCCGGATCTTTTAAGCAACTAGGAATGATCATTGTTCATATGATTATACAATCAAAGCGGAATTAGAACAACAACCATTAACAAGGTGTTTAGGCACGAATAACATGAATTAAAACACATGGATTGCTAATTATATTAATAATCAACAATCACTAGACGTGTATACATTGAATCCCACGTCTAGTCGACACACACTTTAGGTTTACATTGTGAATGAATTGAATGAATAAAACCTATGACCCTTGGTTCCTTTTATAGTGTAAGGATTAGGGTTTACAAGAGATAATGATGAATAAACAAGTAAATCTTCTATTTAAATAAACTTATGCAGAATATCTTTTGCATGTTTATCTAAATAGAAGCTTCCATAAGCTTCTTTTGTCTACGTTTTGTCAATGCTTGAATTACATGTAACAATGCTTACATTGTACATGACAACTCTTGAGCTATCAACGCTTAAATTGTACATGTCAACGCTTGATTAACTCTTGACAACGCTTAGACAATAACTTCACGTTTTCTTCATTTTTGAGTTTCTGCCATATCAACTTTTTGACCCCAACAATCTTCCCCTAGTTGATAGTGGCAAAACTCTATGTGTATCTCTTGTAAGTTGTACATGATCTTCAAATTGCTTCCCCTCAAATGTAGCACGTATTTCTTCCCCTTTTTGTCACATCAACAGGAAAGTAAACAATGTATGCAATGTTGAAGATTCTCCAGAAGTAGCTCTATGTAATGATCTTGAAGAACAATTAATATAATATTTTTGATGTAGAAGTAGAATAACCCAACCTTGTGTTCCATGTCTTGTACTATCTACGTGATGAAGAACTTATACTGATGATTAAATATAAGTAGACCTCGATCCCTTGTCCATATTTTCATCCTTTGTGAGACACTGAGCACGATAATGTAACTCCTTCAAGTGTTATGACAAGTCTTCGTCACCAACCATGTAAAGCATGAACAAGTTACCTTTAAAGTCTACGGCACTTTAAGATATGATAGAACACAATCTCGCGAAAATCTTCTTCAATCATCAAACTTACCATAAGAACTCCTCCCCTTAAGCCAACACCTCTTCATGACGAATTTAATGGAATCACATCTTCATACCATATGTAAAAGTTTGTTGAATGGATAACTCTTTTACAAGGCTACCTCGATTACATAGTTTAAAATATCCATCAAATTCCCATAAAAAGTTGTTAACTTACTTTAAGATCATTAATTCCGTTTAAAAATATCCGAGCCATAAATATCACCATGATATTCTGAATTAAAATAGAGATTCCATGTACCTTTGTGTGTATAATCCTCCTTTTTGTGTGCTAAAAACGTCCAATTTTCTCAACAGCAGCAAACCTTGTGTTGTCCAATATCTTTGGCAGATGTATTGTCCAATATCGGACAATACCTATCAGCGTTGAAATTCATATATCGGACGACACTGTCAACCTGTCAGCGTTGACTTATTCTGTCAGCGTCAAATTCCTTCCTGTCAGCGTCTATATTAAACTTTGTCAGCGTCCACGTCTTTTTCAGCGTCAAACTATACTCTGTCAGCGTTGCATTCACTCTTTCTTGTCAACGTTGCTTCAAAACTTTGTCAACGTCAAAATACATTTGTGAATGCATAAGTGTCAACGTCAAAATACTTTGTCAAAGGTTTCCACGTCAAAATACATTTGAACCGTGTGAAAACAAGTATGAATAACCAATCAAAAGTCTCAAACCGTGTGAACACAAGTCTTTTCCTCCAATCAGAATCGAGCGGCTAACGTAATATTATCATGGAGTAGCATGTAGAGAAACCAATTTCCACCAATCATGGAGTCTTTACCGTGTGTACACAAAGATTTATTCATGCGAACACAATATAATACCATCAGACCTTGTCAAAATTAAAATATTGTACCCATGATTCTCGTCCAATCAGCATCAATCTTAAGTAGTATACATAAGACGATGTATACTTTGTGAAACAGCACGTGAATAATATTCCCAAAACAATTCGTCCTTTTTTTTTCTTTTCCTGATCTGTCTGGCCCACGAATTCTTTTCTCATCCTGCTGCTATCACGAATCCTTGGGACCGGTTGCCATAACCATAAGCGAGCAAACCAGATGACCATTAAAACTGCTGCTATGTTCTTAACTAAGACGAATCTAGGGTTTTACTTTAAACCCTAATATCACAGCCATGATGAATTAACTTCTTGCTTCAGTTTTTTAGACAGATCTAGGGTTTAGAAAGTTAAACATCGAAACCCTAACTTAGGGTTTGTAGATTAACCTTAGATCATGAATTTATCTTGAATCACAACAGCCATAATCCTTATAACCTTCTGCTTTTTATGTCGTTCTAGGGTTTGAAGAACCCTAGATCATGATTTTATGTGAAAAAGCAAGAATATTAATACCTTAATCAGCGAACTTCGATGCTGAATATCTTCATCATTAGGGCTCAGATCGAAAATCCCTTCGGTGAGATTCTAGACACAAGTGCCAAGAATCTACAGTTCAAAAATCACAAAGATCCAACGGTTAAAGAAGGAGAGATCGTGTTTTGAACATGGCTGTTCACAGAAAACTGCATACCTCCAACTGCTGACTTTGACGCTTAATAACTTTTGCCTGGGGATAAAACTAGACAATCCCTCCAATGGATGTTTAGATCTATGTATGTAGAACACACATATAAAATTTCGTGACGATCCAACGGTTCAATCAAAAGTTATGACCTTCTGAATACTGCTGCGCACACTAAAACGTCCAGAAAAACCCTAGACGGATTTTTCTTCTTTTCAACATTACGAACACCTTGTTGGTCCTAGCATCACGAGCCACGAGGCTCTGATACCAATTGTGGAAACCTTGGTTTCCGGATCTTTTAAGCTACTAGGAATGATCATTGTTCATATGATTAAATAATCAAAGCGGAATTAGAACAACAACCATTAACAAGGTGTTTAGGCACGAAACATGAATTAAAACACATGGATTGCTAATTATATTAATAATCAACAATCACTAGACGTGTATACATAAGCTTTGTTGATCCCAAACTTAGATCGATTTAGCTTTGTGTTATCGAGATTAGATCAAGTATAACACGTAGAGAAACTTTGTGTATTCAACAATCTAAGTATTATGCGGAAACTAATACTCAGAACGAAGAACAAACAGAATATATGAATACCAAACTTTCACTTTGATTAATAATAATAATGAAAGATTACAATGAAAGTGTTATGAGATATGTGGAAGAGGTGTATGTGAGATGTGTCTTATGTCTAACCCTAAGGCCTCCTTTTATAGGTTTAAGGAGCCTTGTACAAAAAGCTAAGATAAACTATTTTAGGAAGAGACATAAGATAAACATAACTTATTGACTAAATCTTTTTAAACATTAAGAATATATTCTGAATTCTTATCTTCATATTTTGTCCACCAGCTTGAAGAATTCATCATTGACAGATTTAGTCCTTGTCTTTATGTTAAGATTCTTCTCGTTAGCGTCTTGATAATTCTTATCAGCGTCTCATCTGTCAACGCCCTGTTTACTCTTGTCAGCGTCCAAGTTCCTCTTGTCAGCGTCTAGGGACTTGGTCAATTTTATTCCCAACAATCCTCCCCTAAACTTGATATCTACTCTAGTAATCAAGTTTCTGAATAAAATAAAACGTACAGAGAGGATTCTTACAAACATACTTATCCCTGAATTTGAGTAATAATAAATCTCGAAAAGTCAGTCACTCAAATCCCTTGTATAGTCAGCCTTCACTTGATCTTAATCATCTTCAGTACCTGTAGAGTCTTTGGAGCTTTCTTTATTACTTTTGTCACTCAAATTTGATTGCTCCTCCCCTTTTTAAGACTCCTCTCCAAAATCAATATACAAGGACAAAACTAAGAACATCCTCCTTGCATCAGTTTCCAAAACAACAAGTCTATCAGGTCAAAACAGTGATCCTTGACAATTTGTACCAGTTCTATATTTTGCTTTTGCAAGCTAATACAGATTTTCGTCAATTCCATTAATGTCAAAGGTTTCATACTGTCCTCAGCCACATTCAGGAAATGAATCCTCAATGTTGATTCATAGGACATGGGGATGGACTTACTGATGATAAGACTGACTTGACCTGCATTAAAGCTAATGCCAATAGTCTCAGCCATCTCCATAAAACTATACACCCCTATGAAAGTGATCTCTGCTGCTACTAGATGTCAATCACTAGGAAAAACATCTCAATGATCATTAGGCTTCCAGATATCCAAAAATTTGAAAAATGAAAGGGTGATGAAACATTTTGGGTCTATAAATAAGTTTAAAAAAACATCAGCTAAGATGGCATAGCATAAAATGTACTTGAGAGTAGAAAACTTTCGTTGAAACACAAACAAAGGTAGTAATCCTAAGGAAATTAACCAGTCTCTAATAAGCAAGAGTGACAAACACTGTTCATGCATACACTCATGCACAAGCATGATAGATACACATGAACTCTAGAGTCCTTTGTTCACAAATGCCCCAAAGAGAAAGTTAATTCATATAAAACCTTTGCAACTCCCCAAGTAACCCAAAAATATATCTACCCCAAGTCACCCATACGACCACACCCAATTCTAGGTCAAAAGTCTTGGCAACATGCATGCAAAATAAACTACGTGCATGCTACAGTGCCTCGAGGTATAGAAATTCCAACAATTTCATAAGGAAAGAGCCTTCATTATTTCTAACCCCCACTCACCAGTGGACACAATCTAGAATTGTGCAAGAGTGCTCTAAGAGTACCCAAAAACCTATAGGTTAACCTCCCCTTAACAGAAGCATACAAATCATTATATGTGAAGAAGCAAAATTTTATCTCAAGATAGAAATGTAAACACTCCAACCATCATAAATAAAAGTTTGCAATTCTGTATCCATCCAAATGTAGCTCCATTTTCCTGCATAGTTAGACAAAAACCACAAAAACACACCAACAGAGGCTACCCTTTCCCACAACAATGAGTAGAGATAACATGTTAATGGATAAAAATAATATTAGTGGAAAGACCAACAATGCGTGTTCCTTGAGCATCCACTATCCCAATATCCTTGATCATTAACCTGCTTTTAGATAGGCTGCTCAAAAAGAAAACAAATTAGTTTTCTTTGGAGATCCAAGCCTTGTCAGACTTGGATCTGTCTAATTGTTCAACTAGAGTGGTCTTATTCTTTACCACAAATCCCTGTTCATCCCTTTGTGACCTAAACACCCAATTTGTTCCAATAAGTCTAGTAATGACCTTCTCAAGATATTTAAGTCTATCGCAACTCACTGAGATACCATTAAAATTGGAGTTTTGTTCTTGTTTAGGTTTCCATGTTAAGTGGGATGATGCTTTAGACCCTTGACCCTTATTAACCAAGTATCTTTGTTTATATGTTCTAAAATAAGGTCTCATACCAAATTTGGAGCTGTCAGCGTTGCATTTGTTCCTGTCAGCGCTGAATTTATTGCTGTCAGCGCTGAATTTGTTCCTGTCAGCGCTGAATTTTTTCTTGTCAGCGCTGAATTTGTTCTTGTCAGTGCCTAAATTAGGGTTTGCTACAGGAACATACTGTCTGTTTGACCAAATGTTGGTCTTTTGAAAGGGCCTTTGTCCATGGGTATTAGCTGCCTTAGAGAAGAAAGGAGTTGGTCTAGTAGCCTGTGGTCTAGTGTGGACAAAAGGTCTATGATTGACATTGGATGACCTATTGCCTGCGAATGAATTGTGTCCACTGACACAATTATAGGCCAAATGAGAAAAGCTCCCACATGTATAACAAGCCTTTTTAGACACAAACTTAGGCTTAGACTGGTAAAACCCTGTCCCATTAATACTTTCTTGGCTTTTGAGTGACCTAGGTTTCCTATACATTTCAGCATATTTAACACTAGGTTGTTTCTTAATTGGGGAGCAAAGATTAACAGCTTTTCCAGTGATGGGATTGGTCACAGTGATAGGTTTAGATACTACTGGACTCTCAATGGGTGTAGGCACGAATGGACTCTCACTAAGCATCCCACCCTTAACAAACAAAGTGGGGTTAGCCTTCTTCCATTCTTCTAGGTCAGTAACCTTTTGTTGATATTGCTCAACTGGGGAAAGAACTCTAGGTGGAAGAATAAATTCCTCTTCTTGGAGTTCTGGAATACCAGTCCAAGAGAGATCCTTTCTATGGACACCATAGAAGTCCCCAGCAGGTGGTGGAACGGCAACAAATTCTTTCAACCCAATCCCAGACATATCCTTAGAATCCCTTTGTTTATTAACACATTCTCCTAGGGTTTGTGTGGCCTTATCAAATCTCTGAATTTTAAGACTCGCATTGTCTTTATTCTTATTAGCCTCATCTAACTTAGCTATTAAATCAACATTAACCCTATTCACGATATCGTTAATATCATTACTTTGATTTGACTCATGTTTTAAGATATTTATTTTATCTTTTAAATCAAACTCCATTTTCTTATACTCAGAAACAGTCTTTTCAGTTTGAAAAAGTGCCACTTGATAATTAGATAACGTGCATCTTACGTCTGAAAGATCTGATTTTAATTTTAAAATCTCTTTATTAAGTGTTTCAGTATTTATCCTACAAGAAGAGTCATCACATACCTCATTATCAGATGACGAAGATGAGTTGAAACTTGAAGTAGACTTCGCCTTGACTGAAAACATCATCAGATTCTTTTTCACCTTCTTCCTTAGCCTGGTTCACCTCACGATATTGGATCTCGTTCTTCAAATCAAAGTTTCTCAACAAGCTCTGATACCACTTGTTGATCCCAAACTTAGATCGATTTAGCTTTGTGTTATCGAGATTAGATCAAGTATAACACGTAGAGAAACTTTGTGTATTCAACAATCTAAGTATTATGCGGAAACTAATACTCAGAACGAAGAACAAACAGAATATATGAATACCAAACTTTCACTTTGATTAATAATAACAATGAAAGATTACAATGAAAGTGTTATGAGATATGTGGAAGAGGTGTATGTGAGATGTGTCTTATGTCTAACCCTAAGGCCTCCTTTTATAGGTTTAAGGAGCCTTGTACAAAAAGCTAAGATAAACTATTTTAGGAAGAGACATAAGATAAACATAACTTATTGACTAAATCTTTTTAAACATTAAGAATATATTCTGAATTCTTATCTTCATATTTTGTCCACCAGCTTGAAGAATTCATCATTGATAGATTTAGTCCTTGTCTTTATGTTAAGATTCTTCTCGTCAGCGTCTTGATAATTCTTATCAGCGTCTCATCTGTCAACGCCCTGTTTACTCTTGTCAGCGTCCAAGTTCCTCTTGTCAGCGTCTAGGGACTTGGTCAATTTTATTCCCAACAAGATTCACAACACAACAAAACACGAGCACGAGCTTGAAAGATCAATCCTTATTAGTGTTAGAAAATAGATAGAAGATAGAATGTATGGGACTCCTCCACAAGGCACCTCGTTTTTGTTAACCGAGTCATGAGCTCGACTCGATCCCCGCATTCATTGGTCCTTAGGGAAAGTTTGAAGATCCGGAACAACCTCCGTAGGTATGTCCCCCTCCAAAGTAGTGTTTCACACGATGACCATTCACCTTAAAGTTAGGCCCGTCTTTTTGAGCTAGCTCAACGGTGCCATAAGGGAAAACTTGTGCAATGGTGAATGGTCTGGACCAACGGGATTTAAGCTTGCCCGAGAAAATCTTAAGTCTAGAGTTGAATAACAGGACTTGATCACCAACATTGAAAATGCGGTTTTTGATCTTAGAGTCATGAATCCTCTTAGTCTTCTCTTTATAGATCAAAGAATTTTCATAAGGTTGATCCCTTAATTCACTTAGTTCATTCAACTGAACCTTGCGATGATCACCCGCGGTCCTCAAATCAAAGTTACAATGCTTAAGAGCCCAATACGCCTTATGTTCGAGTTCAATTGGCAAGTGGCATGATTTTCCGTAGACCAACCTAAATGGTGTGCAACCAATTGGCGTCTTGTGAGCCGTACAAAAAGCCCACAATGCATCATCCAATTTATCCGACCATGAAGTGCGATTTTCTCCAATAGAACGCTCCAAAATCCTTTTAAGAGCTCGGTTTGAAACCTCTACTTGACCACTCGTCTGAGGGTGATAAGCCGTTGAAATTCGATGAGTGACTCCATATTTCTTTAGAACTTTTTCAAATTATTCATTACAAAAATGGGTCCCACGATCACTTATTATAGCCCGTGGAGTTCCAAACCTAGCGAAAAGTTGTTTCAAAAATTTCACCACAACTCGAGCATCATTCGTGGGCAAAGCCTTAGCTTCGACCCATTTAGACAAATAGTCCACGACTACGAGAATATACTTATTTCCTTTCGAAGATGGAAATGGCCCCATAAAATCGATCCCCCACATGTCAAAGATTTCACAAACTTGGATAATGTTTTGAGGCATTTCATCCCTTTGTGAGTTCTTTCCTTGACGTTGACAAGCATCACAAGTCTTGATCAAGACTTGGGCATCACGATATATGGAAGGCTAAAAGAAGACGACATCAAATACTTTCTTCGCGGTGGCGTTGGCACCATAATGTCCCCCGGTGGGTCCTTCATGACAAGATTTAAGGATATCTTGAGCTTCTTTGCCAAAAACGCACCTACGAATCACTTGATCCGCGCACACACGAAACAAATAGGGGTCGTCCCAAAAGTAATAGGATATATCCTTGAAAAACTTTCGTTTTTGTTGGGACGACATACCCTTGATCATAAACTTCCCCACATGGTAATTTGCAATGTCCGCAAACCATGGGGTACTATCATCACCACGAAAAGCAATCATACCAAGCGTCTCGAGAGGAAATGTTTCATTGATTTCCTTGTTCTCTCGATCGCTTTGGTGAGGATTCTCAAGTCGAGATAAATGATCGGCCGCGAGATTCTCGGCTCCTTTTTTGTCGAGAATTTTGACATTAAATTCTTGAAGGAGGAGAATCCACCGGAGCAACCTCGGCTTAGCATCTTGTTTATTAAGAAGATATTTGATAGCCGAGTGGTCCGTATACAATATGGTTTGAGACAAGACGAGATATGGTCTAAAATTTTCAAAAGCATACACAATGGCAAGAAACTCCTTTTCCGTTGTAGTATACTTTGTTTGAGCATTCGTCATAGTCTTACTTGCATAATGTATAGGCAAGAAATGTTTTGACTTACGTTGCCCGAAAACCGCACCTACCGCGTAATCACTAGCATCACACATAATTTCAAAAGGTAGGTCCCAATCCGGAGCAACCAAGATTGGAGATTCGGTTAATTTCTTTTTAAACATCTCAAAGACTTGAATGCACTCATCCAAAAAGATGAAAGGAGTCTCTTTTTCCAAAAGATGGGTCATAGGCCGAGCTATCTTAGAGAAGTATTGTATAAAACGTCTATAGAAGCCGGCATGGCCGAGAAAACTCCTAACTCCCTTAACGGTGGTGGGTGGAGTTAATTTGGTAATCACGTCAATTTTAGCCCTATCAACCTCAATACCGGCCTTAGAGATCTTATGTCCTAACACAATTCCCTCTTTGCACATGAAGTGACATTTTTCATAATTAAGCACAAGATTCGTTTCCTCACAACGTTGCAACATTCTTTCAAGGTTAGAGAGACATGAAGTGAAAGAATCCCCGAAAACCGAAAAGTCATCCATGAAAACTTCTATGGTTTTCTCGATCATATCATGGAAAATGGCCATCATACACCTTTGGAACGTCCCCGGAGCATTGCATAGTCCAAAAGGCATGCGACGATAAGCAAATGTTCCATAAGGACAAGTGAATGTGGTCTTTTCTTGATCACAAGGGTCAATGGGGATTTGGAAATAGCCGGAAAATCCATCCAAAAAGCAATAGAATTCATTTCCCGCTAGTCTCTCTAACATTTGATCCATAAAAGGTAAAGGAAAATGATCCTTCCTAGTGGCATCATTAAGCTTCCTATAGTCAATACAAACACGCCAACCGGTCACAAGTCTAGTAGGAATCAATTCATTATCCTCATTAGTAACAACCGTCATTCCTCCTTTCTTTGGAACACAATGCACGGGGCTAACCCATGGACTATCCGAGATAGGGTAGATCATTACGGCGTCTAGAAGTTTAGTGACTTCCTTTTTTATCACCTCATGAATCTTTGGATTGGCCCTTCTTTGATTTTAGATAGCGGGTTTATAATCATCCTCCATTAGAATTTTATGAGTACAAAATTTTGGATCTATACCCTTAATGTCGGAGATTTTCCATGCAATGGCTCGTTTATGTTTCTTAAGCACTTCAATAAGTTCATCCTTTTCATTTTCCTTTAATCGCTTAGCAATAATCACTGGTAACTTATCCGTTCCCTCAAGAAAAGCATACTCCAAATGAGTGGGAAGTTCCTTAAGTTCTAATTCGGGTGCTTCCTCAATAGATGTTTTCACTTTAGTCTCAATTTCACTCACAACTTTTAATTCCATAGGTGGTGATTCAAAAGGATCCATATTCAACAACTTTTCAATCAACGCAATATCTCTCTCGGGATCAAAATGCTCACTATCAAACTCACTAGGATCGAATGGTTTGCTAAGGTAATCATCAATTTCCTTATCGATTTTTGAATGACCATTATTCTCAAGCTCTTCAAGAACGATGTCCCCTCCCTCAAATGGAGTGAGTGAAGGTTTAGCCAAAGAGATAATAGGATTCGATGAAGTGGGATTGCCACTTTTGGAAGTATCCGAAAAACCAAGCATATCTTGAGAAACCTCTTCACTAGCAACATCAATCACATCGATTTTATTGATTGATTCCTCGTCGTCCTCGGAAGAAGGCTTCGAGATATTACCAACATTAAGAGTGATACTTTCATCATCAAAACGTAAAGTCAATTTCCCCTCTTTCATGTCAACTAAAGAACTAGCCGTATTTAAAAACGGTCTTCCTAAAATAAGAGGCACAAGAGAATTTTCCGGATAATCACAAATTACAAAATCCGCTGGGAAGATGAGCTTTCCTACTTTGACTAACACGTCTCGGCTATACCTTTTGGAAAGGCGGTCGATCGATCCGCTATCTCGATAGTCATCTTAGTAGGTGTAAGCTCGGGAAGTGATAACCTTTTCCACACGGAAAGAGGCATCAAATTAATGCTAGTGCCAAGATCAGCTAATGCTAAGCATTCTTTCATATTAGGGAAATCACATGGTATCAAAAATTGACCAGGGTCTCCAAGCTTTTTGGGAAACTTTTTAGAGAGAACCACGGAACAACTTTCATTTAAGGACGTAGATACTTCAACTAATTTCTCCTTATCGTTCATCAACCTTTTGATTGTTGAAGCAAACTTAGGCATGCTAAGCAATGCATCCGCGAAACTAAGATTAATATACATTTTCTTAAACACGTCAAGAAACGTATACACTTGAGCATTGGTCTTTTCGCGGAGCTTCTCTTTGTTATGTCTCGAAGGGTAGGGTAGTGTAGGTTTAGTCTTCGGAAGCTCGGGTTCCGGAATAGGCAATTGGTCTACCTTTGGTGGAATAGGAATTTCCTTTTCTTTAACCACCTCGGGTTCTTGCTCCACTTCCCTCACCGGAGAGGTACTCACATGTGGAAGCAAAGGTCCGTCTAAAGCTTTCCCACTACGTGTGGTTATAGCTTTCATCTCTCCCTTCGGGTTTGGAATGGTGTTACTAGGTAAGCAACCCGAAGAAGAGGAGGGTTTGCTCATAAAAGACTCAAACATCGAAAGCAATTTATTTTGACCTTGTTCCATACTTTGTTGCATACGATTTTGACTTTGCTCTAATATTTGCTTAAATCTTTGTTCAATTCTTTGTTGGTTAAGCTCAATCTTATTAGTTTGCCCTTTAATCGTATTTTGAAACTCATTTTTCAAAGTTGCCATTTGTCCTTGCATATTATTTTGAAAAGCCTTCAAATTTGCCTCATTTGTTTTAATATAGCTTGACAATTCATTTTGGTTATTGTAAAAACCTTGATTGTTTTGATTAGCATTAAACTCATTTCCTTGATTATAATTCCCTTGGTTTCCATGGTTAAAATTATTCCCATTATTTCCATTGTTGTACCTATTTTGAGCCGGTGTAAAACCCGGTGGAGCAACATGATTTTGACAAGGAACTTGACCGTTGGAGCCATAAGTTCCCGTCGTGGCAAAAGCATTAGCTTGATCAAACCCCGTGGTTAAACAAGCATAATTAGTATGTGCTCCACCACATGATACACAAACATTCTCAACCATATTAATCGATCCATGAGGATTCTTCCTAAGCTCATTCAAAAGCGTGTCAATCTTAGAGTCCAATCTAGCAATCTCCGTATTAGATGAAATAACACTAGAAACACTCGGTGTGTTTCGTGAATATTGCACTCTAGATTTATTCTCAATTATACCCCACGCGTCTCTCGGAGTTTTTCTTAAAAGGTTACCACCCGCGGCGGCATTTAAAGAATCTTGTTCAATCATATTAAGTCCATTATAAAAAGTATTTATTTGGTGCAATTCCGAGAAACCGTGGTGTGGACATTGTCTCAACAAATCTTTAAATCTTTCCCAAGCAACCCCAAACGATTTATGCACTTTTTGTTCAAATCTAGTGATCCCGTTTTTAAAGTGTGTTGTTTTGGATGGTGGAAAGAAATAATTCATGAACATAGATACTAAATCATCCCATGTCAAAATCGAACCCGGTGGTTCTTTCTCATACCAAATCTTAGCATTACCCTCGAGCGAGTACGGAAAAAGCATGAGCTTAATCGCGTCATTCGGCACATCTCTAAATTTGAGAGTCGAGGTAATTTGATGAAAATTCCGAATGTGAGAGTGCGGGCTATCGGTCTCATTGCCATGAAATTGATCGGCACGAATGAGCGATAAAAGACCCACTTAATCTCAAAATGATCCGCCAAAATAGCTGGCACAACGATTGCTTCCCCATACCCTTCGGTGGGTACACGGAGCAATTCCTCCATTGTTCGGTTATCGGCCATCTCTACAACAATAGGTGGAAGCTCGGGTTCCACTATTCGTTGTTGACGATTTCTATTTCTACAAGGAATATTTTCAAGCCTATTAAAATCAATCAAAAGTCTACAAGAACATAATTGCATAAACCAACGTGACGAGAATTTAGAGGATTGAAGAAAAGAAATTAGACAAGAAGAAGATTATTTTTGGTATTTTATTTGGTATTGCTCAATCAAAAATGATCGATAAAAACAAGGAATAAGGATAACTACTATGAAAGTAAATTACCCTCGGTCGACTTTGAAACGATAGGTGAAAACCTAAACGTCTCGAGGTTCAATAAGTAAACTACAAAAATAAGATTTAATACTACTTGAGTCGGCAAACCAATAATAGGTCGTCCCTCTCAATATACGCACAAGCAAGCGGGGAAACGAGGTGGCACAAAGCACTTAAAAACCTTTTTCCTTAGACGGCCTTTTATAGCACGTCGCCTTATACCCACCTTATAGTTTGTATAAATCGAGTTCAAACTTCTTATTAGTATTTATCTATTTTGCCTTTTTATTTTTGTTTTGGATTCGACTACAATAGCTAGGTGATGAAATCCCAACTAAGGCCTTATTTGGAAAGTATGTAAATTTATTGTTCTACGTAATACAATATAGTAATCACAAAAAACGAGAAATACGATACATACTATAATAATAGAAAAATAACAAAACTTTTCGAGGACGGAAAGGGTCTTCAAATCAACGATCAACAAAGCTCAACGAAAACGAATCGTACACAAGATCCCCGGCAGCGGCGCCAAAATTTTTGATGTGGTCGTGATAGTATAGTGATAATTAGATACGTCATAGGGTAAATTAGAAAATTACCTTTAGGAAAAAGTAATAGTCTAAAAATTACCAAAGACGGATTCAATTAAACACGTTGGTGAACCAAGTTCGTTGTACACGAAGATCTTATGAATTTGAGATGTTTTGTATCGATTTGGACAATTGATTCGAATTGGTTTTCGGTTTTTAAACTAAAATTAAATTCTACAAATTTAAATCTTATTTTAATCCTAAAGTGCATGAATCGTAAACCCAAAATTATTTTAATCTAAAACCAATTACTTAAAAATTAAAGTTATTTTAAAAATTAAAACTACTTAAAAATCTTATAAAAATTATTCTATTTAAATAAAATAACTTTTACACTATTTATAAATCTATTAAAACAATATTACTTCTAATAATTATTCAAATTAAGTTTATTTAAAAACTAACTTTATTAAAATCTAATTATTTAAAAACTAATTAAATTTCTAAAATAAAATTTATTTATTTTTTTATTTAAAACCTAATCTTAACTTTTTATAAAAATAATACAGGTTACAATGTAAATGTTTAAACAGCAAAACGATTTAATGAAAGATACTTTGTTATTTAAAATGGCAGTTAAGACCAAACGTGATATAAACGCTAATTGCAGTACTTGTAACAAAAAGATAACACAGATCAGATGGTGAAGCGTTAGACATATGAGGGGTAGGTCTCGAGTTCGAGCCCCATAAGTGACAGTTTTTTAAATGTTATTTATTTTTTACAAAGAAAATTAAAACTGGATCACAGGAATGATCTTTTCACAAATTCTATGAAAGACTGATAAGAATATCAGCTTGTGAGCTAATCAGATCAGTGGATTCTGATAGCTTTGTAGAACTCACAATATATAAGACACAAACTGAATAAAACAATGCAATTAAGCAGTTCTAGATTATCAAAACAGATCATAAAAAATCAGTAAAAAGCCAATACCAACAGATTATCAAAACATTCAGCAGACTATTAGACAAATCATTCCCATAACACAGTCACAACGTGGCAGCATACATAAGCTTACACACAAACATCCTACTAACGAATGTAAAAGTGACAGCAGTCATAATATATCCAGCAAGATACAATGGCAGCGAAAACAAGACTTATGAGTAGCAAGTATGAAACCTTAACATCATACCAACAAATGCAGCTTAAATCAGCCAACGACAATGAACTTTCAGTAAACAAACAGTTTTACCAAGACTCGTATAAACAATCTATCACAATAAACTTATAACCAATTGTATCAAAGATATTTAATAAGTAAACTCGTTCAGCAGATCCTCTAGTTAACACAAGATACCCCCACACTTATTAAAATCAGATAAAAAACAGAATGCATCAGACATTTATGATAAACATATTCCCTCACCCTTAACTAAAACTTAACTCAAATACCACATTTTATATCCAAAAATCATATTAGATCCATAACAGATTCATAACATCATTTAAAAAACAAATAACATCAATACTTCAAATCAACATAAACAGATTTATAAGCAAAAGCAGAATATTAACATAAAAGTAAAAGAGCTTAAAACCTTTTGAAGATTCCGTTGGGAAGAAGGTTAGCGCTGCGCTACCTTAGATCCAAAACGACACCATCACCATAAACATTAAACAACACGAACTTAACTGACCACGAACTACCATCATAACTCTCGAACCACCTTTTTACAAACTTTCAGTGGGAAAGTTTGTTCTCCATATTTTACTTAATTATTCAATATAAGCTATTGAACAAGCTTAACCAAATAACTTTTATTATAATATTAAATAGATTATTAAAGAAATATTTGCAAATAAATTTCAACAGTAAGTAATTCGACACAGATTTAACTCGAAGTTAACTTTTATTAATCACTGAATCAGTACAAAACTATTGTAAAGAAATACAAATTGACCTAAATCTATTTTAACATTATAACTTTAAGTAAAAAAATGGAATATAGATTACATCTTTTTGGGGGTTTAAATAGGCAAACCCCAAGCCCCTTGAGTGAGTTTGTTGAGCAGAACTCTTGATCTTGATCGTCCATATGGTATCTTTCTTATTCTCTTTCATCTAATCTTGATCAAACGGTTGATAAATGCTCCCCATCACGCAGATTGCCAGCGTGTAACTTTTTGTGCTAGTTGTGCTTTCTTTGGAGCTGAGGTGGAGGTTCTTTATTGGATGATTGATGGGGTGTGACGTGTCTCACCCAATCAGCAAAGGGCTTTGATGAGAGAGGGTGCCACGTCACCTACACCCCTCCATCATCTTCAATCCGGTTTTCGTGGGGAATTAATAGTAAATCGTGTTTGAATCACACGTGTGAAACAAAAGCCCCAATTTATTTTTCGATTTAGTGAATTAGGGTTTTTATGAATAGTGTTGGTGTCTGGTTTTATTTAGGTGAAGGAGAAAGGTGAGCATAGGTTGTATCGAAAGGTATTTAATAAGTGTGTGAATGTGTGAGTTAAAACGTGTGTTGACTGAATGACTAGATAACTTTTCACGTCCAAGTTTTGTTTACCCTAATAGGCCCATAAATACGTCCAATTGCATTCACTTGTGAAAAGCTTTGGGCTAGAAGCCTAAATTGCACACATCCGTCCCATTTATTAGATTTGTTCTTGGGCCAATGATGGGTTTATTCACCAAAAGTAGATAATAAAAATCCCCTATTGGGCTTTTGGGCCCAATAACCAATTGTGGGACCCACAAGCCCAATTATCTTCATAAAAGGTTTAATCCGCTAAATTCGAGCTTGTATTTGGCTTTGACGATCGTTTCTTCAAACTCGTGTCGTTTTTGCCGGTTTTCATGAACTTTGGTACCTACACACATCAAACAACAAAACAAGCAAATACAATACAATATTCATGATATTTATGCATTTATTAATTGTTTTATGATACGAATGATATGAGTAAAATCACTCATATCAGAAAGATTCTGGAAATGTATGTGCAAAAGAGGTGAATTGAAAGTCTGAGAATGGTCCACTATTTATAAGACAAACATCCAACGGCTATATCTGCCTGTGGTTCCTTATTGGAACCCGCGGTTCCTTATCGATAAGGAACTGCCATAGGCGCTAAGGAACCGCCGGCGTAGAGTCCGCTCCCTTTTGTCTTTTAGTGGATTGGTTCGAATCTGGAGATTAAAATATCCTGAAAGGATATTCCAAACCAAGATAGTATATGCCATTTTCAAATTTCAAATTTTCAAATAATTAATTTAATAAAACATATTCTTAAAAAGAAAGTTTAATAATAAAACTTTGTCATACTTAATAAAAAGTGAGTTTTAAGAAAAGGTTAAATCCTTGATCACTTAATTAGGATAAGTACTTGTTTGTTCATACCTTAAGTGATAATGGTTGAAATGAAAAATACTTGAACTCAAGAATTCGTTTTTCGTTGTTTTTGTAAAACCCGCATTAAAAACCTATGAATAGTACACGTGAACAGTAACTTACGAAAACACGGTAAAATTTAAACTTTCCATTTATAATATTAATACACGTGTCACGACAATAAATAACGAACAATCATGAATATTATAAATGTGACACGATCACGAACACCAAAATCTCAAATATTAAATCACGAACACACACGATAAATAATTAGACTCGAGAAAAGCTACGGGTCACCCATTGTGGACCCCATAGCCACGGCAACAAGAGAGAAAGGACCCAGGTGGGCCTTTTGGCCCATAACCAAATTTAATAAAACATCAGGAGATCATATTTTTCTCATATTTTTGGTTTTACAAAATTTTGGTCTTCTCTCTCTCTTGGTTCACTCTTGCCGTCGGCCTACATCACAAAACAAGGCAAACCCGGACGATTTTTGGTGTTGTTTATTTATTTGTGATCATCTCGTTATTCTACACGTATTGGTAAATTCAAAAACCTTTTTTCATTTTTTTTCTTATGATTTCATGAACATTTAATTTAATCTTCAAGAAAACAATGCATAAACATGTTAAGGATTAAATTAAATTATGTTTTAGGTTTGGTTTGGTGTTGTTTGGTTCGGCCGAGACCCCAAAGGGGGTGCTCGGCTTGTTTATTATCACCACCACTGAGACCTTTAGGTCTCGGCTTGGTTGGTTTTTGGCTCGGCAAGACAAGGGAAACCCAACCATGGGTCGGGGTGTGTTTGTGTTCGGTTTTTGTGTGAATCGAGACACCACCGAGACCCGTATGGGTGCTCGGTTGGTTTTGTTTGATCGAACCCGAGACCAAAGAAACCCCGACACTAGGTCGGGGTATGTTTACATGTTTAGTTGATTAAGTAGTGTCAACCGAGATCCTTTCCAAGGTCTCGATGGGACGTGTTTATAGCTTATTTGATTCGACTTATATTAAAACACGGGTTCCGGATTCGGGTTTTTATAAAAACTATTTTTATAAAACATGTCATATTAAACTTTAGGTTAATTAATTTATTTAATTAATTCATGTATAACCTAAGGTATTTATACTTAGTTATTTTAATTAAACATGTATTTCAATTAAAATCATATAACATATAGTCTAATTAAATTAACCAGTTATTTAATTAATCAACTGTAACCATGACTTGTATTGTACTAATTTAACTTCACTTATTATTTATAATTCAGCTAAATTCTAATTATGGAAACTTACTAATTTTGGGAACTTTCTATTTTTGAAAACTTTCTATTTTTGGAAACTTACTATTTATGGAAACCTGCTATTTTTAAAAAGTTACTTAGTATTACAGATTTTCATAAGTAACATAAGCTATGTTTTCAGAACTAAAACCAGTTAACATGACAGACAACTAGGTTTTCCAAGACTTATTCATTTCCGCTGCCATTCATGTTTTATACTCTTTATATGCTTCTATATTCTATGTTTTCCATGCTTTATTGTATATCCGTGCACCGAGCGTTATGCTCAGTGGTCTACTTTTCCATGTTCCCAAACGGCAGGTACCCAAGGACGCAAGTAGGAACTCCAAAGTATGTGCATTCGGATTGGAAGCTATCCGGCCTCTTTTATCTTATGCATTTATTCATACTTTATCATACTTTACATCTTTTGGACATTGTTTAGTCCTTTCCATTTACAGTACTTATATTGTTTGTTTGTGAGTTACTAGACTACCGATGTTTGATTCCGGTATTTCTATTTATGGTCATGAATGTTTAGACATTTACCTTTCATGCTTTGATGATACGCCATAATTTACTGTAGCACTCTATCCTATTAAATGGGGTGTTACAATTATGGTATCAGAGACAAGGTTTTGACCTGTAGCTCTGTAAAAATGACCTGTGACTTACGGGTAGTCACCAATGTCTTCCTAGAACTGACAGTTGGTTTTCATGCATTCATTCATTTTAATTTTATTTCATGCATTCATATCATTGTAGCAGGTTTATGACTAAGTAATGGTTGGTACAGAACTGGCCCTATTTAGTCGCATGTCCTTTTATCGAAACTTTTAACTTTGGGACCGACCCATTGGCTTCCCCGCGCCATGTCTTTTATTTTGAGTGAACTGACCATAGGTGTTCACTCTCGTTCATATAAAAGTTTTATAAACTGCATCATGCATTTTTACATTGTTTCATGCATTATAAACTGCTTCTTTGATTTATACATTGTTCATGCATTATTATGTTATCTCATTTCAGATTTATAATTTATGTTGCATTTTGTTGTTTTAAACTGTCAGATGGTGAACAATAGTAATACTCTAGATTTAGCAGCAGCTGTCAATGCAGCCCTACAAGCCCTCCTTCCCCAATTTCGTAACGAAGTCAGAAACGAAGTTCGTGCGGAATTTCAGGCTCATGGAAGCAACAATAACAATCCCCCATCACCGCCATTACTTTCCAAGACTGAGAGGCATGAGATGTTGAGGGAGTACTATGGAATTAGGCAAGGAGTTGAGGAGAGAGGCAGCGAGTTCTTCAAACGTTTTCTTCGGCTGGACGACTCTATTGGCACAAAAACACATACTGTTGAAGAACAAGCACACCACTTCCGATGGGCTCTTCGTACATCGATCCCCAACGAGTTGGTAGATTACACTTTTAGCATGGTGGCACAGGTGGCCGATGCAGCTCGGAAGTATGAGATGCTGCAGGGACAAGGAGTGTATGGTGAGGACAACCCAGCTAAGAGGTATCTTAAATCACCATTTGTTAACCGGTGAAGTTTTTCAATATGACCTTCTACGTCATTCTCTGTTCAAATTTTCATTTCAGACAGAAGACTGAGGCCCGGAATCCTCCGGCCGCTCAGTAACAGTCCTCCGAAGAGAAGGGCGTTTTTGGCTACCAAAATGATTTTAGAGAATACAGGTCCTCACCTTTACATTCAATGTTATTAAACTGCATACATTTCACTATTCTGACACACCGGCGCTTATAATCAGGAACAAGGGTTACGATAGGAACCAGGACCATGGAGGTTCGCAATTGAACCATCCTTCAACACCAGGTAATGCTCAAATCGTGTATGTAATCATGTTTGTGTTCCACGATCATGTCTCATGCATGAAATCTGGTCACAGGCTCTCCGCTAGTTGGGAGGCCTTCTGCTAGATCCATGCACCCAATCTGTCCGAATTGTCCGCTCAGGCATTCGGGTGTTTGCCGCTGAAGTACTGGAGGATGTCTCAAGTGTGGCCAACAAGGCCATCAGCAGAAGGACGGTCGCCAGGGTGAGATAGAAGGCACCTCTGGACACGTCGACACCAAGCCACCTCCTACTTCTGGTCGCGTATTCACTACTACTCGAGATCAGGCGAATAAGACCTCATCTATTGTCACCGGAAATCTCTTTATGAATGGTTTGGTAGCATGTGTTCTATTTAATAATGGAGCGACGCATTCAGTCGTGTCCACTACTTTTGTTGTACGTGTTACGATTTCCCCGATGCTATTAGATAATGCCTTATGCATTTCCACGCCACTTAGGGACTCTGTACGAATCACTCAAGTGTACAAAGATCTTCCCCTAGAGTTTGATGACAAGATCCATAGAGTTGACGCACTTCCTTTGGACATGTGCGATTTTGACTTGATTTTGGGCATGGATTGGTTATCCAAACACCAGGCCACGATTGACTACCACACTTATCGGGTTATCTTCGGTGATGTTAAATCTCCAGAGTACATACACCATGGTTTTTTGCCAGGGAGGTCAGTACAGATTATTTCATCCATGGAGGCGCGTGTATTGCTATCACACGGCTGTCAGGGCTTCATAGCCAATATTCATGACATTGCTACCGAGTCTCCATCGATCCAAGATCAGCCTATTGTGTCAGAGTTTCCTGATGTATTTCTAGATGAACTTTCGGGCATACCACCTGTTCGTGAAGTCGAGTTTGGAATCGAGCTCATACCATGTGCAGAGCCAATTTCCAAAGCTCCTTACCGTATGGCTCCTATAGAGCTCAAGGAACTGAAAGATCAACTGCAGGAACTTCTGGAACGAGGTTTCATCTGTCCCAGTGCATCGCCATGGGGTGCACCGGTACTGTTCGTGAAAAAGAAAGACGGCAGCATGCGTTTATGTATAGACTATCGTGAGCTGAACAAGATCGCGATCAGGAATCGTTATCCTTTACCACGAACTGATGACCTATTCGATCAACTTTAGGGCATTTCTCCAAGATCGATCTGAGGTCTGACTACCATCAGTTACGGGTTAAAGAGCAGGATATCTCTAAGACTGCTTTCCGTACACGTTATGGGCACTACGAGTTCGTAGTCATGCCATTCGGACTCACTAATGCTCCAGCTGTCTTCATGGATTTGATGAACCGTGTCTTTCATGAGTTTCTAGACAAGTTCGTTATTGTGTTCAATGATGACATCCTGATTTTCTCCAAATCTAAGGAGGAACATGAGGAACACCTTCGTACAGTCTTACAGATTCTTCGTCAGAAGTAGCTGTACGCCAAGTTCTCTAAGTGTGAGTTCTGGTTAACCAAGGTGGCATTTCTGGGCCATATTGTATCTGCAGAGGGGATCACCATGGATCCTACCAAGGTTGAAGCTATCACTAAATGGCCAAGACCTACATCTGCAACAGAAGTTAGAAGTTTTCTGGGTTTAGCTGGCTACTACCGCAGGTTTGTAGAGAACTTTTCACGGTTAGCCTTACCTTTGACTAAGCTGATGAGGAAAGGAGAGAAATTCGTCTAGACGGAAGAGCGAGAGAAGAGATTTGAAGATCTTAAGCAGAAGTTAGTGACTGCACCTATTCTTACTCTCCCATCTGGCTCAGGTGGATTTCAGATATATAGTGACGCTTCAGGAAAGGGATTAGGCTGCGTTCTCATGCAACATGGGAAGGTTATTGCATACGCATCACGACAGCTGAAACCTTATGAAGAAAACTATCCAACTCACGATTTAGAGCTTGCAGTAGTTGTTTTCGCGTTGAATGTCTGGAGACATTATTTGTATGGTGAATCATGTGACATATTTACCGACCACAAGAGTCTCAAGTACATCTTCACCCAGAAGGAACTGAACATGAGACAGAGGAGATGGTTAGAGCTATTGAAGGACTACGACACCAACATTCAGTACCATCCTAGTAAGGCGAATGTGGTGGCAGATGCTCTAAGCAGAAGGTCGGGTATGATTGCTGGCATATGGATTGCAAAGGAGATCATTCGTGACCTGGAGATGACTGATATTGAGTTTTGCGTACGAGGACAGCACAGTTACTGGGCTAATCTTAGAGTGGAACCAGACTTACATTCTAGGATCAAGGAAGCTCAGAAGGACGATGGTGATATCTGGGCTATCATTCAGAACCTTGATCAGCAGACGGAGTTTCGTGTGGACGACGACGATATCTTATGGCAGGGCACTAGACTAATGGTTCCTGATGACGCTACTCTCAGAGAAGCTATGTTGACTGAAGCTCACAGTTCTCCATTTACCATACATCCTGGTTCTACCAAGATGTACCACGACATCAAGCAACACTTTTGGTGGAGTGGTATGAAGCAGGATGTTGCCACCTTCGTTTCTAAGTGTATGATCTGCCAGCGGGTGAAGATCGAACATCAGCGTGCTAGTGGTTTACTACAACCATTAGATATTCCAGCATGGAAGTGGGACAAAATCTCAATGGACTTTGTTACTGGTCTTCCAGTTACTCAGAAGAAGAATGACGCAATCTGGGTCATCGTGGATAGATTGACTAAATCTGCTCATTTTCTGCCGATTCGCAAGGAGCATCAGGTCAGCAAATTAGCAGACACATTCCAGCGGGAGATCATGAGACTGCATGGTACTCCATTAGAAATCATCTCTGACAGAGATCCCCGTTTCACATCACGTTTCTGGCAGAGTCTGCAGAAAGCTTGGGGCACCAGACTTAAGCTCAGCACTACCTTTCATCCTCAGACCGACGGACAGTCGGAACGTACCATTCAGAAATTTGGGGACATGTTGCGATCGTCTGCTCTAGAATGGTCAGGAAGCTGGGATGATTATATATTCCTAGTAGAATTCGCATACAACAACAGTTGGCACGCTAGCATCAAGTGTGCTCCCTTCGAGATGTTGTATGGCAGGAAGTGTCGCGCCCCAATCTGCTGGGATCAAGTGGGCGAACGACTGCTTGAAGGTCCAGAGATGATTGAAGTGACCAATGAGAAGGTCGTTGTCGCCAAGGCAAAACTTCAGGAAGCTCGTGCTCGTCAAAAGAGTTATGCTGATAAACGTCGTAGAGATGTGTCTTTCAAAGTAGGTGACCATGTTTTCCTCAAGGTATCACTTTCACGAGGAGTTAGACGTTTCGGAATCAGAGGGAAGCTCAGTCCTTGCTTCATCAGACCGTTCGACATCATAGAACGCGTTGGTGAAGTGTCATATCGTTTAGCATTACCGCTTGAGATATCACATGTTCACAACGTGTTCCATGTGTCCTTACTCAGAGGATACAACTATCATCCAGTTCATGTTGTCCAGTATCCACTTGATCAGATTCGAGAGGATCTTTCATATGTCGAAGAACCCGAGGGAGTTCTTGAGCGACAAGATCGTGTCATGTGGAGGAAGACGATCCCTTTCATCAAAATCCTCTGGAGGGATCATCCTGAGCGGGAAGCCACTTGGGAGACGGAGGAGTCTATACGGACTTCTTACCCTCATTTCCAGTTCTAATTCCGGTATGTTTTCTTTTAGTTTGCATTTCTCCAATTCGAGGACGAATTGTTCTTTTAGAGGGGAAGAGTTGTAAAACCCGCATTAAAAACCTATCAACAGTACACGTGAACAATAACTTACGAAAAAACGGTAAAATTTAAACTTTTAATTTATAATATTAATACACGTGTCACGATAATAAATAACGAACAATCATGAATATTATAAATGTGACACGATCACGAACACCAAAACCTCAAATATTAAATCACGAACACACTCGATAAATAATTAGACTCGAGAAAAGCTACGGGTCACCCATTGTGGGCCCCATAGTTGCGGCAACAAGAGAGAAAAGACCCAGGTGGGCCTTTTGGCCCATAACCAAATTTAATAAAACATCAGGAGATCATATTTTTCTCATATTTTAGGTTTTACAAAATTTTGGTCTTCTCTGTCTCTCTTGGTTCACTCTTGTCGCCGGCCTACATCACAAAACAAGGCAAACCCGGACGACTTTTGGTGTTGTTTATTTATTTGTGATCATCTCGTTATTCTACACGTATTGGTAAATTCAAAAACCTTTCTTTTCATTTTTTTCTTATGATTTCATGAAAATTTAATTTAATCTTCAAGAAAACAATGCATAAACATGTTAAGGATTACATTAAATTATGTTTTAGGTTTGGTTTGGTGTTGTTTGGTTCGGCTGAGAGACCGAGACCCCAAAGGGGGTGCTCGGCTTGTTTTTTATCACCACCACCGAGACCTTTAGGTCTCGGCTTGGTTGGTTTTTGGCTCGGCAAGACAAGGGAACCCCAACCATGGGTCGGGGTGTGTTTGTGTTCGGTTTATGTGTGAACCAAGACACCACCGAGACCCGTAAGGGTGCTCGGTTGGTTTTGTTTGATCGGACCCGAGACCAAAGAAACCCCAACACTAGGTCGGGGTATGTTTACATGTTTAGTTGATTAAGTAATGTCAACCGAGATCCTTTCCAAGGTCTCGGTGGGACTTGTTTATAGCTTATTTGATTCGGCTTATATTAAAACACGGGCTCGAGATTCGGGTTTTTATAAAAACTATTTTTATAAAACATGTCATATTAAACTTTAGGTTAATTAATTTATTTAATTAATTCATGTATAACCTAAGGTATTTATACTTAGTTATTTTAATTAAACATGTATTTTAATTAAAATCATATAACATATAGTGAATTAAATTAACCAGTTATTTAATTAACCAACTATAACCATGACTTGTATTGTACTAATTTAACTTCACTTATTATTTATAAATCAGCTAAATTCTAATTATGGAAACTTACTAATTTTGGGAACTTTCTATTTTTGGAAACTTTCTATTTTTGGAAACTTACTATTTATAGAAACCTGCTATTTTTAGAAAGTTACTTAGTATTACAATACAAGTATTATAATACCCTAATACATGAATAATACACAACAGAACATCATGATAACTACAGTCAGTGTTGCAAAATAAGGTCTACAAGGCCGGTTAATCGCCGATTAATCACTACAAGGCCCTATACCTTGCCGATTAATGAAAAGGCGATTAATGGTGATCAACTCTGGTCAACGATGGTCAAGGGAGGTCAAACTTGCCGAAAACTTGCAATTTTTGACGAAAATACCGAAAACTCGTTAGAAACATTTGTTTATCAATTATATTAACTATTTATATGTATGATAAGTTGTATTTTAAGAAGAATATGGCCTGAAATAACTAAACCTTGTTAGAAATACCCAAAATTTGCCGGAAATACCAAAAATTTGCTAAAAATTCCAATCCGATTAAACGCCGATTAATACCGCCTAAAATGACTACAAGCTACAAGTTGCTCGATCGGTCGGCTAGCGATTCACGATTTTTGCAACATTGACTACAGTTATGTTAGCACCAAAATATTGAGTCAAACAAGAATGCTCGGTCATATGTTTATTATGTATCGTATATTAGAACGTTGTAATAGGTAGTAGATTAGTCGTGTATTACGGGCTTAACTTTAAGCTAAGGTTCATTCATAAGTAACCAAAGCCCAAAAGGAAAGCCCGACCCATAATCATATAGCCCATTATGCCACATGTAGGCAAAGGCTATAAATACCCTTCCTAGCATGTTAGGAAGTGTGTTGGTCATTTTCATATTCTCTCTCTAATCTAATCCTCCAAAAGTTCCAACCATTCTCTCTACTTTCTCTCACTACTTTCTCTCTCTAGAATTCATCTATCTTCTACCTTTCTTTCTTGTTTAATCATCACGTAATCTATGGGACAACAATTGGTAGCAATCGCCATGGGGTAGATTTGTGATTGGTTGTTGTGTTTTCATTTGATTCGTATGATTTGATCCTTATCTCATCTCTCGAATTCAATATTTTTGTGTTTTCCATGCTCTAAATCTTGATATTCATCTCCTACATAGTTGTGGTAGGGATTTGGTTGCTTTCGGTTGGTTAAAATCACGGATTTCTTGTCAAAAATCTCACTTTTTTACCAAAAGTTTCAGAACTGCACAAGTATTCCGATAGAATTCCATCGGAAAAGGGTTTTAGATTCCGACAGTTATTCCGACGTAATTCCATCGGAAAAGGGTTTATTATTCCGACAGTGATTCCAACAGGGATTCCGACTGCTATTATTCCGACAGCAATTCCGATAGTGATTCCGACAGCTCATATTCCGACAGTTATACATTCCGACAGCATTCTGATACTACATTCCGACAGACATTCCGACAGAGTATTCCGATGGACATTCTGATAGCATATTCCGATGGACATTCCGATGCTATGTTTAGCTAAATTTTGTTCGAGTATTTTTTAGACTTAGCCACTATCTAAACTAGTCCCGGAACATAGTTTACACGAAGATTAAAAAAAGAGTTTTTTAGCGGGAAAACCTAAGTAAAATTTATTTTTTCCTATACCATTTTTAGGCCATTTAAGCTTCGATTTCAAATTTTGGCGATGCGGAAAAATTTTCGACCAAAAATTCAAATTTTTGGACCAAAATTCAAATTTTTAGGCCAAATTTTAAATTTTTTAGGTTTTATCTTTTGTTAAAATTTTTATTTTTTAAAATTTTTCCCTATTAGTTTTTGGCTATTTCGAACTCGATTTCAAAATTTGGTGATGCAAAATTTTTCGGTCTACCGTTATATCGGACTGGTGAATTTATTGTCGGACTGAAGAAAAATCGCAATTTTCGGAATTTCACCAACAACTCAATCACACCATATCTACTTAAGATCCGAAGTCACTTCATCAACTGAGACACCATCATCATGGAAAAGAGCAATGCGTGTTCAGACAGAGAAGAACGAGAGATGCAACTACAAGAACAAGTCCTTAAACAACGTTGTATGCAAGCTTTCAATGATCTTAAAACGAACCTAAACGTCTTGAAGAGAGACCTTCTCGTACGATCCTTTGTATATGCATGCTTTTCATTGCTTCTTCGGAAATGACCATCGCAGGTTCACTTATGAGTTAAGAGACCTCTTGAAAACTCTTGAGAATGAATTACTCAACAAAAACCTTCATGAGACAAATTCCAAGAAAGCCCTCAAAACACTCAGAACACCGTTTCAACCATTCTTTGCTTCAAAGCTATTCAAGAATCCCAATTTTGATTCAGAAGTTCGAGATGCACAAGAGCACTTCAATGACTACACTACAATGGAAGCAAAATCCTTCAGAGACTTGATATTTGGAAACATAGAATCAATTGAGAGGCTTCTGGATGAACGCTTACTTCATGCAAAAGACATGATCAAAAGACGGAACATGCAAGAGTGCACGGTTGCAAAGATTCATGTAGTGGATACGAGTCCAGTTTCAACTGTAAGTAACGGGACATTATCGATAATGCAACGGACAGCTGCAGATCAGGGAACACAAAGCATGGTGCGCAGAATGATCATAGCATTTTTGGGAAAGAAAACATCCGCTCTGGCAAACAAAGCATTGACTCTAAGAATGACATCAATAGTACACCTTCCTATGATAATGGCCCTGTTTTCGATTCTGAGCCATTGGAAGAGGTACACAATGTTGAATTTAATGTGTTTGCCAATACCAATACGCATGAGCATAATGATCAAACAACAACCCTTATTGACACATGTATGACGGAAAAGGTTGATAGCAATACCACACCCGATTCATTAGACATGTGCCATAATGAGTTTGAGGATGATCAACATGCAAATGAGTATGATGATGAGGAGCGTGTCGCGCTTGCTAATTTACTAGTTTACAAAAAGATGTCAATGAAACTAGAAAGAGTCAAAAGCAATTAAAGAAGGCAAACACAGCGCTCACTCAAAACTTTGAAGAATGTAAAGCCGCCCTAATTCAATCTAATGAGACCCTTGAAAGTTATAGAGCTGAGCTTCTTCAAAAGACCAAAGAGCTTGAGGGTTACAAGGGTAGTGCGTTAAAAAGTCAAAAGGACGATCTTGAAAATAAATACAACGAAACTCTTGAGTTATTAACCAAAGAGAAACGTCAATTTAATGTTTTATTAGTGGATGAACGTCAAAAAACGTACCTTGCTACCACCAAAGTTAACGAACTTGAACAACGGCTTTTGATGGATAACACCGAGTCTGCTAAAAATCTTGATGTTAAGAAACAAGAGGTTGAAACGTTAAAACAAGATTTCAAAAGTCGACATGAAAAAGATACTGAAAAAGTAACAGAACTAGAAAAACAAGTCGAATTTTTGAAGAAAGTTGTTTATAAAACGCATGACTCTATTCAAACCGTGAGAATGATAGCACCTCCGTCGATGTTTAAGGGTCAAGCTAGCTTTGTAAGTCCTGATTACCTTGCCCAAGCTCAAGCTGCGAACCCCCGCCTTTATCTGGATGAGTCTGAATGGACCGATCCTGAATGTCCTCTTGTTACTGATGAGACATCCCTTTGGGAAGAGGAGAGTAGATCTCTGGTCAATAATGAGTTTGTGAAACCATATAATTATGCTTATGAGAATAGTCTATATGTTCTTTTCACTACATAAAAACAGAAGTCTCGTGAGGAATTGTTTTTAGAATGCAAACAAAGAAGAATTCAATGGAAGAAAGCTTTTGCCACTAAGAGGAAAACTAATGTTTTTAAATATATTAACTATTTGCCTCTTGATGCTTCTAAAAGCAAAAGTAGAAAAACACTTGGTTTTCTTAAACAGTACATTGATAATGTTAAATCAATTGTTGAAAGCGATTGGGAAAACGTGAAAAAGATAAGTGGAAAACCGAGATTCCTCACGACACAACTGTGCTTGTGAAAGAACTGTTAATACCAAATACGAAGATAATCAAAGAACATGTTCTTGAGTTTGAAAAATTAATTCGGTCAGAAATGTTTGATGATTTAAAATACCGAGTCTCTTGAAAAAGAAATTGATGAACTTCAGACGAACAAATCAGAGTTCTCAAACGAATATGATCTCCTCTTAGAAGAATGTCTCTCCAAAGATATTTTGTGTGTTACTCTTCAATCTTGTGTTGATATCGATGAATACTCTGATGTTGCATGCAAATATCTTGATAAGATCAAAGAATGTGAACGTATTAAACTTGAGCTTTCGAAACGTAAAGAAAATGTTGATAAAAAGGCTTTTGAGTTACTTCAACACAAATCTGATTTCCTTCAAAAACATTGTCATTCTCTTGAACTTGCCTTGCAAAAAGACATCAGAAAAGGTCCAAATGATAATAACTTGCAAGTAAGACTTTCCGCATTGTGTCGAGAAATGAACGAAAAGAGTATGGAAATTACAGACTTGAAAGCTCAGTTGCAAGAAAAGGACATAGCGATAGAAGAGTTGAAAAAACTCGTTGCCAAAATGGGTGAGAAAACTGTGGAACCTAAAGTTGTGAAACTCGTTGTTCGACAGCCCAATGCCTATAAGGATCCAAATCCATCTATCTTAGGAAAATCGACTCCTTTCTCCAATTCTTCTCATGTAAAATCTAGGTTACCCCCAAAGACCAATGTGAAACCAAGTGTTCCAAAACCATCCATTTCACCCTATGTTCCTCCATTTAGAAAGCACACTGTTGCTAAACCCAACCATGTGAATGCACCTAGCACTTCTAGGACTCCTCCTAAGCGTGTGATATTTGCGTCCACAAAGGAATCTGTAGGTTCAAATGACTTAGTTCATACCAACAACCTAGAGGATGCTAAGCAAAAAGGGAAGATTCAGAAAGCAAAACCCGTGTATTCAAAAGCTAGTTCCCCAAATCCAGCTAGAGTTCAACACACTCCTAATGGTAGTCAACCAAAACCTAGGATCCCTCACCATCAATCTAGGAATTGGAAACCATCCATGAATAGTCATGTTTCGAACACTACGCCTGAACAATTTAGAAAACCAAGGAATACAAGTACTTTCGTGAATCCCAAATTCCCCGTATGCCCCACTTGCAAAAAGGACATTCACAATGAAAATCATGACCATTGAATTTTGCAATACCTCTATGAGGTCAAATCTCATTCTTTTGAACAGAGAAAGAATGTTGAATCCCATAAGACAACAAGGAGATACAAACCCGTCGCATCGAAAAGCAATAACAACAAATCTGAAACGTGGATTAAAACAGGACATAGTTTCTCTACAAAGAAGTCTTCCGCTGTGCAAGAGAAAACTACTCCTAAATCTAGTCTTCAGTGGAAACCAACGGGTCGGATCTTCACAGAAGTTGGTCTTAAGTGGATTCCAATAGAGAAGAGTGATGAAACCTGCGCTAGTACGAATGCGAAGGTTTTGGCCGTAGACAAGGAATTTGTTACTCCTAACACTAGTATGTGTAAGAACTCTTCTTCTGTTATTGCAGGTACAACAGCGGATTCTGAACCCACTTCTTCCTCCAAGGGTTCCAATTCTGTACATTCGATATCACCTTCTTCTGCTGTACAAAAGTCTATTTTGGATTATTTTCGAAAAACTTGAGAAAACATAAAATATAATAAAACGTAAATATCCAAAGAAAAACAAAATAAAAAATGGAAAAACTTTCAAAATACCAAAATATTCTTCTCGACATGTCTTTCAGTATCGATAATATGGACTTACCTAGAAATGTGGCTCAATAACGACACGGGTGTGTACATAAAGCTCGAATGAAAGTTGTAAATATTTTTCAAAACATGTCATTTTAATGATTTACAATTACCTCTGTTGGAAATACGTTTTTACGTATTTAGGAAGATTCGGTCACTCCGACAATATATTATGTAGAAACTAGAAGGGGGGGTTGAATAGTTTCTCTTCTATTAGTCACCTAATTTCAATTACTTTGAATTAAGTGTGTATCAAAACTATCTTTTACTTGAAGCTAAGTTGCATAATGATTAGGTTCAATTCAAATGCATTAGCAATGGTAATAGGTAAGTATAATGATAATGAAATAAGTAAAGAGTAAGGAAAGAGACAACCTAGTGACAAGACACCAAGATTTATAGTGGTTCGATAACGAGGCTCTATCCTCGTTTCTACTCCACTCCTCGAGTACACCTACTCGAGATTTCCACTATATCCACAAGCTCCCTTCTTGGCGGAGAAAGCCTTACATCGTCGCTTACGTTATTTTCCGACACTAAGCTAAATGTCGAGACCTAATCATTAGCTAGGACCAATCTACACAATGTTGCCTACTTCACAATTTAACGACACGAGGCTAAATGTCGAGTTCTAATCTCAAGGTAGAACCAATCTTCACGACGTTGCCTACTTCACCATTTTACGACACAAGGCTAGATGTCGAGTTCTAATCCAAAGCTAGAACCAATCTTCACGACTCTTCACTTTGAAGCTAAGTGAGAACTTCACACAACACAACTACTAATCACTTTCAAGTTTAGTGAGAACTCATAAGACACAACCACATCACTTTATAGTTTAGTGAGAACTACTACACAAATCTATTACACTCAACTAGACATATCAAAGTACACACATGTAGCTTGGATCTACACAACACAAATCCAAGCAAACACATATGCAATGAATATACACAACAAATCCAAGTATTCACAAATAGCTTGGATGAACACAACTAGTCCAAGTATTCATAAATACAAATGGATCAACAAAAACAAAAAGGCTAACATGATGAACATGACTAATTCATGGATTCATCTTTATCACAACACTAGTGAGTGAGTGATCTTCTCATTGGACAAGGTAAAGGAGGGGATCAAGAGGATAATCATATGTAAACATACTTAACACTTTAAGTGATCATTTACTAATGATTATGCTATAGAAAAGAGAAAGGGGGCTGAGAAAAACATCCAAGAGGCTTATTGGAAAATGAGATTTGATCCACTATTTATAGAATACAAAGTCCAACGGCTAGCTGGGCGCGGATCATTATCTAGCCGGCGGTTCCATATCGCTAAGGAACCGCCTAGCTATTTAAGGTACCGCCCAGTAGAGTCCGCTCCCTTTTTTGTCTTTTAGTGGGGTAGGAATATCTGAGGTTTTTTAAACCTTCAAAGGATATTCTTATGGCATATGGAATATGCCATTTTCAAATTTACATTTTCCATTTTAATAAAACATTTTCTTAAAAAGAAATTTTATTAAAAAATCTTTTGTCATATTAACAAAAGTGGAGTTTTAAGGATAATCACTTTGATGATCACTAAGTGTGATTAAGAAAAGTTAGTGATATGATTATTACCTTGATGATAGTGTTAGTTAAATAATTCGTTTTTTATTTTACACTAAATGTGTTGTATAGTTTGTTGTGATCAAAACTAAGAAAGATTAGTTAACACTAATAATGTTTTTAGGCATCACTTGCATTAACAATCTCCCCCTTTTTGATTACGACAAACTATAAACTCATTTACGTAGAAACACAAAATATCGAATTATTAACGAGTTTATCACTATCATTTCTCCCCCTTTGTCGTAGCAAAAAGGTAAGCACAAGTCTTTAAAGAGAACTGGACTTTGCTAGTAGCTCCCCTTGGTGGTTGCTCCCCCTTGTTTGGGGGCCCAAGTGTATGAGCTAAGGTGGCATGCTACACAAAGGTTAGTAGAAAAGAAAGAACACCAATGAATATATGATCACCACCTACTAAGTAACTTGAGAGGGAGAAGGAGAAGAAATCTCAAATTAGAAGCAAGTATTTGCTAAGTATGTCCAAAGAGGTAAATGACAAAATCAAGGTTCACTTTGTGGAATGGAGGTAGAAAAGAAACAACCAACCAATGAAGATGATAAATTTGTCAAGGGGTTAAAATTTAGAATTGATGGAATCACCCATAAACAATTGTAAAGATTAACCACGATCAACTCAAAAGGAAGAGAGAATGATCAAATTAAGAAAACAAACATAACACAAAGATTTCATATTACATAAATATGAAAAAGACAAACAAATTAGATAGTCATACACACAATATGAGTATCTAAAGCAAAAGATATGGAAAATAAACCACAAAGCATAAGCTAGTCTAATAGTGATAATTTTCCAAGATTTCTTAAAAACACTAATGACTCTAAAACAACTAAAGTTTTATTGACTCCAAGGGAGTGTGGCCCTTTAGTTGGAAAAATAAGACGACGATGCATCATTCGAAGTTTTTTCCACGGGACCAAAAACTTTGAGAGGAGGTCGAGTGAGGAGGAATTCAAGAAAATTTAACTTCTCATACACATGAGCAAGTTCAATTTGTTGAAATCGACAACAAGCACACGAGGATCCATGATGCAACACAAATTCGGTTGATGGGAGAAGGCCATCACACCTAGGGTTTGGTGGTGGTGAGGAGAGTGGGTAGGTAATGTTTTCACAATGCCTTGTGAGGTTTGGGAAGGTTGAAAGATCATTGAGTTGAGGGGTGTCAAAGGGTTTTGGTGGTGAGGGGAGATTTTCCTTTTCTCCGGTGATGGGGTTAACGAAGTAGGTCTCATTCTAATACTTGATTGGAGAGAAGGTGGGGTTCTTGGGTGTTTTGGATGAAGAGGGTTCATTTTTCTTGATCCAAATAGGTTTAACCGAGATTTTCGGTTTCTTGGAAAGCTTGGATGAGGAAGCTTTGGGTGAGGAGATTTGTGACAATGAAATGTCAAGGTTATGAAAGGGAGAGTTAGGCATTGTTGAGGTGTGAGAATGAGATCTCAAGGTGGGGGTATAAGAAGAAAGTATACAAGGCAAGGGTTTGAAAAACCAATGTAAAGTGTCAAGGAATGTTTAGCCAAATTGAGTAAACATGGAATCTTGACTGGAAATAGGGTGATGAAGAAAGACCAAAAAAAACAAGCCATAAAATGACTTTCTGTCCGCGGTACCTTATAGGGACCGGCGGTTCCTTATCACTTAAGGAACCGCGCGACTTTAAGGAGCCGCGTGCAGTGGACTTGAAACCTTTATTTTCCAGGGTTTTGAGAAAAACTAAGACTTTTTCAAAAAATTGCAAATCTTGGAATTTTACCTCTATTAGCACTAAATTGTGCTAGGGTTACATAAAAGCAACACATTCACCAAGAATGTCTTGACAAAGGGTGACAAAATTTTGGATAACATTTTGAACCAATTTTAGTCAAATTTTAGAGGTTGTGATAGATTTAGGTTCAATTTGAATTTGGAATTAAAGTTGATTAATGTGCACATTAAGATAGAAACACACAATGCTAAGACCATAATTCATTCTCATAAAACACTCATGAAAGAGATACATAAAGGAAATAAAGAAAAACAATTAACTAAACTAAAGATAAATAAAAACTAGGTCTTGATTAGTAATCTTCTTTGGCTTGAATTTTTGTTGAAAACTATTTTTAAAGAAAATCACCATTCATCTCCTAGGAGGAGGCATGTTGAACAAGGTGAGCAAGAAATCTTGCAACCTCATATGAAGTCCCAGCATCTCCATCCTAAGGTTTTGAATGATGTAGTTATTGTAGAGGTAACATGGACAATGAGAACCATGAGCCTCTAGGAACCCAAGCAAGTAAGGATCACCCATAAAGAAGGGAAGTGGAACACCCAAAATAGGAGTGTTTGAGGGAGGTGGAGGAGGTATATTCTCCAAGGGTGATGTGGGTGAGTGTGGAGGCATGCTCTCTAAGGGTGAAAAGGGTAAGTTTGGAGGGGTAAATGGTGAAGTCACCATGGTATCATCAAAGTCATTCATAATTGGAATGCTTTGGATGGGTTGTGGTTGGGTAGTCACATCTAAGAGATTACTTGGAGTGAAGGGTGAGGAAAGCTCATTCATCCTATATTGGAATGAAGAGGAGGTAGAACCATGAGAATGGTTTGTTCCATGGGTAGAGGTAGTCTTGCATGGAGCAAGAGGTGGTGAGTTTGATGAAGAAATGAGAATTGGGACAATCTCATTCTTGGGTGTGTGAAAGGGTGATGAGTTAGGTTTAGGCATTTTAATCTTAATCTTAAGATTTTTCTTTTAGGTGGAGGTTTTGGATGAGTTTGAGCTTCTTGTAGAAACCATTTTTGAAATGAGAGGTTTAAGGTTTAAGGAAGAATGGTTTGATGTGTGAAGAACATGGCTAACAAGGTGGGTTTAAAAGGGTGAGGGGATGATCCAAACTAGTAATGGGTTAAAAACATTTTATGTGAACAATGAATTTAGCTAACCTAGTTTAGGAAATGTGCAGTTTTTTGCAAAGAATCAAGCAAGGTTTACACAGATTAAGGAAAATAGTGTAAAGCAAAGATTCTGTCGGACACAGTAACCGGCGGTTCCTTATCTAGGGGCGGCGGTTCCTTATCAATAAGGTACCGCGGGTCGATATGGAACTGTGACCAGTGGTGTTCAAAAATAGTACTTCCTCAAACTTTGGTTAGCCCAGATTTTTTTACCAAAGGATTTTCAAGCCAAAGTTAACTACTGACCAAAATCTAGGAAGCTAACTAACACATAGGATGCACAAAGCTATGCAAATCAAAATCAAAATGGCATAGGCAATTATTTAGGATAAATAACAAATAATCCAAACAAGTAGTATTAGTTAGTACACAACCAAAATAAGGTAAAAGGTAGCAAATGTTCAACATCACATTACATGTTTACCAACATGTATACTTTGAAACAACTCAAAGTCTTCATCTTCTCTTCTTGCTCAATCCCTTGATCATGTTTCCCAAGTACTTGATTCATTTTCTTGACTCAACCCGGTGTTCATGTAAATCGCCTTGGGTTCAAAGATTTTAACGGTAAAGTTCCTCCAAATTGAGATTATTAGGAACTTCACTAGTGGAATGATGAGGAGGGGAAAAAATGTCATCTAAACCGTCCACGAATGAGTTTGTAGAGTGGTGAGAAGTACTCGAAGAATCAATGGGAGCACTAGTGCTAATGCCATCACCATCACTTGTTGGCATGTCCATGTCCTCATCATTGGACTCTTGTTGGTCGGATTTACGATCACATCTTGTCTTTCTCTTATATACCTCTTGAATAGGTAGCATGACCCGTTTGACAGGTTGAAACTGAGAAAGATCAAGATTTGGAAAATCACGGCCAACCCTTTTAAAAAGGCGAGTGAGAAGCATTGCGTAAGGGAGGTTTTTTTTAGGCTTGTGAATAGCATAATTGATCCGTTGAGCGATAAAATATGCCAAATTGTAATTGGTGTTGGTAAAGATGCAATATAACATATGCACTAAACACGCCGGAACATGATATTCCACCAAGACAAAACACATTTCTCTGAGGATATTGGTCCATTGGACCATATTATCATTAAGGTCGCTTAAGAGAACCTCATGACGTTTCACCGAACGTACCTTAGTATGAAGGCTTCTCTTAACGGGTTGATTACGCTTTTTGGAGACAATGTCAACAATGAAGTCAAGATCAATTTCCTCATGACCATTTGGAGGAAAATTTTTGGATTCAAGGAGAGCACTAAGCTTCCATTTATCCATGAAGCGACAAGTGCCTATAAATGGGACATCAAGAATTTGATCGAAGACTTCGAGAGAGTATTGAATGAGTTGACCTTTCAAGATGAACCTAACAAATATTCCATCGTCGTTTTCAATAACGGAGTATGTGCTAAAGAACTCCAATAGGAATCGAGGATAGATGTCTTCCTTAATGTTCAACAAACAATCAAATCCAATATTTTCAAACATAGACTTGATGTAGACATAATCCTTAATATCCTTTTGGACAACTCTACCCTCATGAAAACAACGGGATTGAAGGGAGGAATAAGTATGGGCAAGGTGAGTTGAGTGACAAAAGTCGGAAAGGTTAGGCATATACTGTTTGGTGAGTTGATGATCCTTTTGGTATTGTGAAGGCATGATTAGTACCTAAATAAACACACAAAAATATTTTTCCAATCACTCATATGAAAAATAAAATCAAAACTCAAAAATATGAGAATGTGTTATATCAATTTCTTGACAAACAAAGGATTGAATCCATATCATTCTCATGTTCACAATGTATCTATTCCATTATTAACCAAGACAATATGAACTATGTTGGATCAACAATGGACTAGAGCATTGGTTTTTCAAAACAACGTTTTTAGGTAAGCATTAACAATGCAACTACCTATTTGTTCATGGGTTCATCTCAATTCCATCTTTTAACCAAGATCATTTAGCCAAAATTCGGATTCGTTCTACAAGTGGGTCTTAGTGAAATCTTAATGAATATGAACCTAAGGAATCATAGTAAAATAACCATGTCAACCCATATTCCTATTAAGGTTCTAATTCAATTTCAATTATAAAAATCTCCAATTATGAAAGGATGAACCCTAGAACAAAATATATGAAATTGAAGAAAGTACTTACAATTATTTGATGTTTGATGAAGGATGAGTGAAACCCACAACTTGGAATCAATTAATTTGAGTGATTGAAGGTTTTTGAAGCTTCAACAATGGTGGAAAAGGTAAAAACCGTCGGCTGTGTGTTTTTGGAAGAGAGAGGGTTTGGTTTGAAAACGGTTATTTTAATAAAACTGGCGCTCTGACAAACTTTACTGCCCGCGGTACCTTATCGATAAGGAATCGCGGGTTTAAGCCGCCAGAGATAAAGAACCGCCTATAGAGGCTGGTTTTTATCCATGAAACACGCCAAAATTTTGAAAACCAAGTTTTCTAAAATACTTAAAAATATATCTTAAACCTTTTAGAATATCAATGGATCATCATAACACTAAGCAATATGCCTTAATGAAGGATTACGAGTTGAATCGAGATCGAAAGAAACCGAAACGGACAAACGACTACTCGTAGCGAAAAGGAAAAGTGGAGAGAAGTCAAGGGAAGTGAATCAAGACTAATATCAATGCTCAAGGGATTAATAACAATCTTCAAATCATGGAGACGAAGAGCTTGTGTCACATAGAGTAGTTTAAGACGTGCCTTTCCGGCGAAACGTTAAACGACTTTGGCAATGAATAAACACAAAGCAATTGTTGATGCATATACTAAGATAACTTTCAATAATAGTCTTGGTTTAAACCAAAATATGAGCAAGGTATTAATTCACTTTCTCTCCCACAAAGGGCCTACTAACCGTCTGGGTGCAAACCATGGAAATCATGCTTGATACTTTAAGCTACTACTAACTCACTTTACATCACCATAGTGAGTCAAGTATCCAAGAAATGAAGGTTTGAGAGGATAAAATAAAAGAATCACAAACCACAAACAAATATCAAGGCAAGGATGCCAAGAACAAGCACATAGTCAAGTAATGATCAAAAGAATGATCAAAGGGCATGTGGAAGAACGAAAGAGTACCTTGGCCACAAAGAGCAATCCATCAAGGAATCAATGCAATGCCCAACAATGACTATGATGAGTACTAAGTTTTTAAGGACTAGTATCATTCCCAATCATCTTGATATCATCATTCAAGGATGTTGAAGATCAATGAAGATGAGTCTTCTACAAGTGCAAGTAACTCAATCCACAACCAATTGAATGATTGATCTTCATGAGTACCTACACAAAGCAAGATGCAAACTAGTAGGTACATTTAAAGAGTAGATCTAAAATGCATAAGGGCTACTAATCTAAAAGGGATGCAATATTACCAATTAAAAGACCTATTTTCCAAGAAAAACTAGTTTTGGCCAAAGAGAAACTTTAGTACCACTTGACCTTCTAATTTGAGGAGACAATAGATCGATCCAAGTTTTAAAGTACAATATACTTACAAGATCTTGAGTGACCATCACTCTGATACCAATTGTAGAAACTAGAAGGGGGGGTTGAATAGTTTCTCTTCTATTAGTTACCTAATTTCAATTACTTTGAATTAAGTGTGTATCAAAACTATCTTTTACTTGAAGCTAAGTTACATAATGATTAGGTTCAATTCAAATGCATTAGAAATGGTAATAGGTAAGTATAATGATAATGAAATAAGTAAAGAGTAAGGAAAGAGACAACCTAGTGACAAGACACCAAGATTTATAGTGGTTCGACAACGAGGCTCTATCGTCGTTTCTACTCCACTCCTCGGGTACACCTACTCGAGATTTCCACTATATCCACAAGCTCCCTTCTTGGCGGAGAAAGCCTTATATCGTCGCTTACGTTATTTTCCGACACTAAGCTAAATGTTGAGACCTAATCATTAGCTAGGACCAATCTACACAACGTTGCCTACTTCACAATTTAACGACACAAGGCTAAATGTCGAGTTCTAATCTCAAGGTAGAACCAATCTTCACGACGTTGCCTACTTCACCATTTTACGACACAAGGCTAGATGTCGAGTTCTAATCCAAAGCTAGAACCAATCTTCACGACTCTTCACTTTGAAGCTAAGTGAGAACTTCACACAACACAACTACTAATCACTTTCAAGTTTAGTGAGAACTAACAAGACACAACCACATCACTTTATAGTTTAGTGAGAACTACTACACAAATCTATTACAACTCAACTAGACATATCCAAGTACACACATGTAGCTTGGATCTACACAACACAAATCGAAGCAAACACATATGCAATGGATGTACACAACAAATCCAAGTATTCACAAATAGCTTGGATGAACACAACTAGTCCAAGTATTCATAAATACAAATGGATCAACAAAAACAAAAAGGCTAACATGATGAACATGACTAATTCATGGATTCATATTTATCACAACACTAGTGAGTGAGTGATCTTCTCATTGGACAAGGTAAAGGAGGGGATCAAGAGGATAATCATATGTAAACATACTTAACACTTTAAGTGATCATTCACTAATGATTATGATATAGAAAAGAGAAAGGGGGCTGAGAAAAACGTCCAAGAGGCTTATTGGAAAATGAGATTTGATCCACTATTTATAGAAGACAAAGTCCAACGGCTAGCTGGGCGCGGATCCTTATATAGCCGGTGGTTCTATATAGCTAAGGAACCGCCTAGCTATTTAAGGTACCGCCTAGTAGAGTCTGCTCCCTTTTTTGTCTTTTAGTGGGGTAGGAATATCTGGGGTTTTTTAAACCTTCAAAGGATATTCTTATGGCATATGGAATATGCCATTTTCAAATTTACATTTTCCATTTTAATAAAACATTTTCTTAAAAAGAAAGTTTATTACAAAATCTTTTGTCATATTAACAAAAGTGAGTTTTAAGGATAATCACTTTGATGATCACTAAGTGTGAGTAAGAAAAGTTAGTGATATGATTATTACCTTGATGATAGTGTTAGTTAAATAATTCGTTTTGTGTTTTACACTAAATGTGTTGTATAGTTTGTTGTGATCAAAACTAAGAAAGATTAGTTAACACTAATAATGTTTTTAGGCATCACTTGCATTAACATATTAAGTAGTAGCTCGTAGTCTAGATATATTTATATATATCAAACAAGGAAAAGCCCGATCCATGATTGTATGGCCGGCCCAATTGTAAGCCCAAGCCCATCTTATGGGCTTGGTATATAAACCCTCTCCTTAGATGGAGAGGGTGTGGTTTCATTTTCATTTTACACATAGTTAATCACTTTCTCTCTCTAAAGTGTGTGTGAAATCATCTATCTTTCTATCTCTTTCTCTCTCTAAAACATAAGCTAGATTTACATATCTTACAAATGGTATCAGAGCTTAACTGTGTGAACGTACTTGAGGCCACTGAGAATTTTAAACTTGATCTAGATAATCGAGTTTCCAAGATTTTGTCCAAAGTTGATAACTTAAAACAGAAAAATACACAACTCTTCGATTCAGTAAAGTTCGCATGTGCTAATACCACTGCACAGAATCAATCATTGATTGAACAATTGAATCGAAAGTCGGTGGAAATATCTGATTTGAGGGAACAAATTTGTGATAAAAATCTGGCTTTGACTGAGTTAAAGGAAACACTTCGTACCCTAAAAGGTAAGAATGTTGTGGATAATGCAGCCACTGTCTCAGCACCGTTTTCTAGTGCAATCAAAAGGAACCTCATTGCCATCACACCACTTAACAAGGGCCCTAGGACTAAACCATCTCAAACATTGGTCACTAAAGATAAGACAAAATCAAAACCCGCTTCTAATATTCCCGTGTTGCCTTCTACAGGAGTAATCACTACTACTAAGGCTCAAAGATCTAAGCTTAAAAGAAACAAGAAGAATGATAGGATCTTGCCCCCATCTAGTAGTCAAGAGAAGAAGAAAGTAGAAGCCCATCCTAGGAATGTTATTTCTGTTCTGAATAAAAAGAATCATGTAGCTAAACCTAAAGGCTCTGCGGTTGTGCAGCGTTCTAAGCCTACTGTGAATTCTAATTTGAAATGTTGGAATTGCAATGAATGTATGTTTTCTAGTCGTCATGATTCTTGCCTTATTGACCATGTGAATGAGATTAATGCCTGGAAAAATGGTTTAGAATGGAAACCGACTGGGAAAGTGTTAACCCAATTTGGTTGGATGTGGCGCCCCACTGGTAGAACTTTCACTATAGTAGGAAATGTGTTCCCTTTAACTAGGATCACTCCCATTAAAGCGAAGAAAGCGTGCCCTTTAACTAGGAGTACCAAGGCTACCAAAACACAAACGTGTCCTTTAACTAGGAACACCAACAATACCGTAGGAACCAAGTGCCCTTTAAATAGGTCTACTCCCACTGTAGTACCCGCTAATACTCCAAAACCTTAGAAGTTGGAACAATAAAACCTGTTAGTGGTAAAACTAACAATAGAAAACGTAGGAAATCTAAGGGAAAAACAAATGTTAGCAATTCTGATAATATTATATATGTATCTGGTAACACTCCGGAACCAATAGTTTCCAATGCATTGTCTACTGTTGTTGTTGAAAACAGGTGGTCCAAATTGTTCTCTGGTATTTGGACTCTGGTTGCTCTAAACATATGACCGGAGATCGCTCTCAGCTCAGAAATTTCGTCAGCAAGTTTCTTGGTACGGTTCGATTTAGAAATGATCATATTGCAAAGATAATGGGTTACGATGAATATCATATTGGGAATATTATAATTTCAAGAGTGTATTATGTGGAAGGTCTCGGTCACAATTTATTTTCTGTGGGACAATTTTGTGATGCAAACCTAGAAGTTGCTTTTCGAGAGCATACCTGCTTCATTCGTAATTTGGAAGGGGTTGATTTATTGAAAGGTACTCGTGGGAATAATTTGTACACTTTGTCTCTACAAGACATGATGGCCGCTTCTCCCGTATGTCTTCTCTCCAAAGCATTGAAGACTAAGTCATGTTTATGGCATCGAGGTTATCTCGTCTTAACTTTGACGCTATTAATCATTTGGCGAAAAACAAACTCGTTCGTGGTCTTCCTAATCTTACATTTCACAAGGATCAATTGTATTCCGCATGTACAATGGGGAAAAGTACTAAGAAATCATACAAACCCAAGACTGAAGACACCAACCAAGAGAAACTTTATTTGTTGCATATGGATTGTGGGCCAATGCGTGTTGAAAGTCTTAGTGGTAAAAAGTACATCCTCGTCATTGTCGATGATTACTCTCGGTTTACTTGGGTGAAATTTCTTACAACAAAAAATGAGGCACCTAAATTCATCATCGGATTTCTCAAGATGATTCAAGTGCGGCTCAACACTACAGTCCGACGCATTCGTACAGATAATGGAACTGAATTTGTGAATCAAATTTTGCGTGATTATTATGAAGAAGTTGGCATATCTCATGAAACATCCGTTGCTCGCACTCCACAACAAAACGATGTCGTTGAAAGGCGAAATCGCACACTTATGGAAGCTGCTCGAACGATGTTAATTTACGCAAAGGCTCCATTGTTTTTATGGGCAGAAGCAGTATCTACAGCAGTTTTCACCCAAAACCGGTCACTAATTCGTAAACGCCATGGTAAAACACCTTATGAGCTTCTCCATGGTAAAGTACCAGATTTATCCTATCTTCATGTATTTGGTTCTCTTTGCTATCCAAATAATGATGGTGACAATTTGGGAAAACTTCAACCAAAGGCTGATATTGGTATTTTCATTGGTTATGCACCCACAAAGAAGGTATACCGAATCTACAACCGTAAGTCTCGTAAGATCCTCGAAACTATGAATGTTGATTTTGATGAACTGACAGCAATGGCTTCTGAGCAAAGCAGCTCTGAACCCGCACTTCATGAAATGGGACCCAGTAACATTAGTTCTGGTCTTGTCCCAAACAACCCTACTTCATCATAATTTACACCACCTTCTAGGAATGAATGGGATATGTTGTTTCAACCGTTCTTTGATGAATTCTTTACTCCTACAAGTATTGTTGCTCCAAACCTGAGGTAATAGCTCCGGTAACCGAAGTTGTCCCTCCCGCAACCGAAGCACAATCGGATTCGTCTGCACCTACAATTGGTCAAGATATACCTTCAACAAGTAATTCTCAACCAACACATGTTTCAACTACTCATGTCATGCCTATTAATGATGAAGAGGATGATGATGATCACGATTTGGAATTCGCTCAAATGCGTGAACTTCCATTCTTTGGTGTACCAATTCCCGACCATAATCAAGCCGCGTCGTCCACCTCAGAGGAAGCTCCTACTACGGTCTACTCCAATCCACGGATTCGTGAACATGACAGCAAGTGGACAAAGGATCATCCTATAGATTCTATTATTGGTGACCCTAATCGTCCGGTATCCACACGAAGTCAGCTACAAGAAAATGCATTGTTTTGTCATTTTGATGCTTTTCTCACTGAAGTTGAACCTAAGACATGGCTAGAAGATTTTACTCAATCCTGTTGGATAGAAGATATGCAAGAAGAACTTAATGAATTTATACGTCTTGAAGTATGGGAACTTGTCCCATGCCCGGATCAAGTGCAATTACTCACTTTGAAATGGGTTTACAAGGTGAAACTCGACGAGTTAGGCGGAATATTGAAGAACAAAGCTCTACTAGTAGCTCGTGGATACAAGCAATTATTGGGCATCGACTTAATGGAATCCTTTGCACTTGTTGCCCGTTTGGAAGCTATTAGACTATTCCTCGCTTATGCAGCCCACATAAATATGATCGTCTATCAGATGGATGTGAAGACGGCATTTCTGAATGGTGAAATCAAGGAAGAAGTCTATGTTCAACAGCCGGATGGTTTTGTGAATCCTAAATATCCTAATCATGTGTACAAGCTTAAGAAGGCTCTCTATGGGTTGAAGCAAGCTCCACGCGCATGGTATGATCTATTTTCACAATTCCTCATTACGCAAGGCTTCGCTAAAGGCAAGGTGGATCCCACGCTATTTATTCAGAAACGAGGTAAAGATATGATTATGGTACAAATATATGTTGATGATATTATATTTGCAGCCTCGACCCAAACCTTATCCGTTGAGTTTGGGACACTCATGTCTTCCAAGTTTAAGATGTCAATGATGGGCAAGGTATCATTATTCTTAGGTCTTCAGGTATCTCAGAGTCCCAGAGGCATCTTTATCAATCAATCCAAGTATGCCCTTGAATCGCTTAAGAAATATAAGATGGAATCTTGCGACCCCGTGGATACTCCAATGGTGGAACGAACTAAGCTTGATACAGATCCACATGGAGTTGCTGTTGATCCGACACTTTATCGTGGAATGATCGGTACCCTTTTGTATATCACAGCTAGTCGACCTGATCTTCAGTTTGCTATATGTATGTGTGCTCGATATCAAACTCGGCCTACTGAGTTACACTTAGCTACTGTTAAACGAATCTTTCGGTATCTTAAAAGAACCATTAATCGGGGACTTTGGTATTTGAAGGACTCTTCGATTGCACTAATGGCATATGAAAATGCGGATCACACGGGTTGTCAAGATACAAGGCGTAGCACGAGTGAAACTTTGCAACTACTAGGAGATCGACTAATCAGTTGGGCATCGAAAAGGCAGAAAAGCGCTGCAATTTCAAGTACGGAATCATAATACATAGCTATGTTCGGTTGCTGTGCTCAAATTCTTTGGATGAGATCGCAATTAACCGACTATGGTCTAGGTTTTAGCAAAATTCCGATGTACTGCGACAACAAAAGTGCAATTGCCTTATGCTGCAACAATGTTCAATTCTCCCGGTCGAAGCATATTGACATTCGCTACCACTTCATCAAAGAGCAAGTGGAAAATGGAGTGATCGAGCTTTACTTTGTCCGATTTGAGTATCAATTGGCGGATATTTTCACAAAGGCTTTAGATCGCGCTCGAATGGAATTTTTTTCCGACAACCTAGGAATGAGAACTTTCTCGCCGGAGACTCTAAAGGAACTGGCAGATGAAGCGAAAGAATAGTGGTGGTAAACTATTCTCCGTATCCTTGGTGATCATTTGTATATATTGTTTATATTTTTATCCACAAAAGCAAAATACAAAAATATAAAACCATATAAAAACCATAAAAAATTGAAAAATTCAGAAAAATCCAAAAATATTTTTACTTTATTTTTCAAAGGCATGTCTTTTGGTACGATAATATTTACGGCCTTAGAAATGTTGATTAATATTGACACGGCGCCATAAATGGAGTTCGTACAAAAGTTGTAAATATTTCATAAAACATGCCCATATGGCTTGTAGTTATTTCTGACTACAACCCGGTTTTCACATTAAAGTCAAGTATTTCTTATGAAAGTTTTGGCTCTCAACGGGAATTCGTTTTCTCGGGCAAGGTTTACTTTAAAACCTTGTAAGGGATCAAGTTTACTTTATAACTTGGTCTAACACAAATCTATGTACGCTTCAGTGCATTTATTTGTTAAAACAAGAGAAGTCTTGTTTTTATGAAGCTATCATCTCTACAACCATAACAGTCTACAATTGGTATCTACATACTCGACGATGCGACTACTCAACCAACGACTACAGCTCATTCAATAGAACACGGGTCAACAATTGAGGGGAAGCAATTGTCAAGCATTCAGAATCTTTGATGCCGAACGTGCCAAGCTCACTAATTGGTGTCAAGACAACAATACCAATCGTACACGTGGTGTCAAGAGATGACTTCAGACGTGACGAGGCGACCAACATATGCTGACGAGAACCATTTAATCTTATCATATGATGTTCTCATCAATCAGGTCCAACCTTGTCAATTTCTTCTAATATGGTGAATATGTGATCATGTTACAAATCGGTATCATATCTCATATATTTGGTATCATGAAGATAAAACGGACATGCATTTTTCTTCCCAAAACCTTTGTTAAAACTTCATTAAATCAATTGATATTAAAAACATCGATTGGGTTAATATTTTTAAAATGGGGGAGAAAATGTGATTTAATATGGGAAATTATCACAAATGGTTAGACTTAATGTGATAGCTCATCCCGACATGTGCGAGATGTTTTCAAATATCGTGGCATATGTTAAGGGGGAGCAAAATGGATTTGCTATATCAAAATGAATTTCATGGTGACATATACTTATCTTAAACCTATTTATTTCACGACGATGAAGATTGTGGTGACATAAGGATGGTAGGATAGGTAAAGTCCAATGATTCTTCCAAAACCGGAGGAATCTTCCAAGGACATTCCATAGCTAGAAATAGTAGTCCTTATGAAAGATTGTGAACGTAGCTGAATGCCGACCAAATACTTAAGTTAGCACTGGAACAATCACAACAAGGTGCTAGTTATGACGTATTGGTAAGCATTGAAGGGGTTGAAGAATGAAAAAGAATTGTAAAGATAAAGGGTGTAAAGAAAGAAGCCCTCCTTACAACTTTAGGCAGAAATCGGGTCAACACATATGCTATTGGGATCATTTTAATGATGCTCGATATTGAAGATAGACATCATGGACCCAGTGATACAATACACAACCCATCCCAGCTAACTCATATATCTCTCAAAATGTATTTGTTTTAATCACACGGAGACAACGCATTATCTATCGATTTATTCACTCCGAATATATTGATATTGAAAAGGTGGCACTCCTCTCCAGCCTCCGATCACTAAAATCCAAAATGCACAATCGAGTCTAGAGCCATTTGAGATCATCAAATATCCCATTAGGACACACTTCCGTATTTCCTTGCTTCTTCACACACTGTGAAAAGTAAGAAAGATATTAAGAGTCCTATGCAAAATCTTTATGATCTTGCCTGAACATCCGAGTAATACGAAAGTATTTACAATGAAAATATAAATCCTTCTTAAACGAATATCAAAAAGCTCATGGTATGTGACTTGTCGATTCTTTATGAATCAAGCTTGTGATAACTGGAAAGCAACAGTGGTTTAATTCTTAACTGAACTTAAACACGTTCCAGGCCTCTACGCAATATCTAAGTGATCTTGCCAGAACACTCAGAGTGATACCTTAGTGTTCACAGTGATGAGTGGAAATCCTTCTAGTGTTAACCTTAAACAGCACTTGGTAGGTAACTTGCAAGATTCTATATGAATCAAGCTCGTGACAACTGGAAAGCAACGATGGTGTGATTCTTTAATGAATCAAACTTGTTCCAGGAATCAGAATTGACGGCTTCAATCATGCGGATAATTTTATCCAAATGATTCACTCTTTACGTTCGAAGTCAGCTTTGGACGGTCGAGTAAAGAGAACGGGCTTACCCGCGAAATCTTGTCAAGGAGATTTTTAATTAAATCTACATGCCATAAGTACGATATTTTATATCGTCCAACGGTCTTCACCGACCGGAGGTAAAATGCTACCGAATTAGAATGAAATGTTCAAAGCCATTTCGTTCGTGTCTACTTATGTTGCGGCATTTGAAGACGGTGGCGTTGCGGAATCCAAGAAGAAGTCGTCCCCGCATGCTTATACTTTATGCACTTAATACCTCATCTAATTCAAGAAAGCCTAAAAGTTAAGTCTATCGAACTCTGAAGCTTTCAAGAATTATGAAGGTATAAGTATGTAGGACATGAAGTCACGAAGAGGCGAAGATCACAAGTGAAGGATGCACAAGATCAAGGAAAGAGATTAATGCTAAAGATTGATATCAAAGATCACATCAGCATGTTCACCTGAAAAGAAAAAGAAAAGAAAAACGAAGACTACGAGCTCAAGACAAGCATAGTATGCTAGGTTTATTTTATTATTGTAACTTGGGTAAAGCCCTTGTTTGGAGTGACCTCCCTTAGGGGAGATTGTTGGAAATATGTTTTTACGTATTTAGGAAGATTCGGTCACTCCGACAATATATTAAGTAGTAGCTCGTAGTCTAGATATATTTATATATATCAAACAAGGAAAAGCCCGGTCCATGATTGTATGGCCGGCCCAATTGTAAGCCCAAGCCCATCTTATGGGCTTGGTATATAAACCCTCTCCTTAGATGGAGAGGGTGTGGTTTGATTTTCATTTTACACATAGTTAATCATTTTCTCTCTCTAAAGTGTGTGTGAAATCATCTATCTTTCTATCTCTTTCTCTCTTTAAAACATAAGCTAGATTTACATATCTTACAACCTCAGATTGTGACTCGTGCTTCAAAGAAATGAAAGTTGATCAAGATGATTACTTATCCTCAACAACGGGAAAATTAAATTTCTCGGTCATGAGTTATCGATAAAAACATTCAAAGTTTTTTTAAGCTCATGTAAACGAATTATAGTTAAATGGCAGACTGTAACTCGAGTTTCAAATAAAGGAAAGTATATCTTTAAAGATAAACTTATCCTAACAAACGGGTAGAGCAATCTATCTTGGGTTGAGCTTGTCACAAAACATTCAACGTTTTAAGCTCAACACAATGGCTTGTAATCACTTTCAGATTGCAACCCGGTTCTATATTCACGGGGGAGTGTAAGCTTTAGTGCCCTTACCCTTAGCAAAATAAGAGAAATCTTATTACACTTGAGTGGATTTGTCAAGACATTCAAAGTCTATGAACTCAAGTTTATGCTTTAGAAAAACCATATCGCCAAAAAGAATGGATTTTTCAAAAAGCGTTGAACATAATTTTTTCAAGAGTTTTTCAATGATTATTCAAAATCTTTCAAAAATTGTGTGTTCAACAACTCCTATCCTCAAAAAGCGAAATTTAGATCATATCCTCACAATGACAATTCAATTGGATCAATTTTTGAGGGGGGGGGGGGGGCATTTCAACTTCATGCAAAGATTGACACATCTTTCTCCCGGAGATTTTCAAGACTATTTTTCAAAATATATTTTAATCAAATTTGGTATCTCTAATATCAAAAGATTTTATATATTAGAGATAGGGGAGAAAATGTGATTAAAATGTGATCTTATATAAGACTCAAGCACTTTAACTCTTACCCACATGTGCAAAATGTCTACTTAAATTCTTTCGCATTTCTATGCACATATGTAGGGGAGCTTTTTCTGAAACGACAAAACTAGCAAGGTGTTAAATGTTTTTCAAACACTTTGTTAGAATTTAAAGTGGTTTATGGTTACGATCAAATACCCACAACATCTTTAATTCACGACGTTATTGGTATCAAAAGGGTGGTTAGGTTTAAGTCCTATGATCCAACCAGAACCGGAGGGATCTTCCAAGGGACAATCCAATAGATTATTAGAAGTCCTTAGGAAAGATGGAGTAGAATGTGAACGTAGCTGAATGCTGACTAAGTACTGATGCTAGCACTGGAACAATCACAACAAGGTGCTAGTAATGATGTCTTGGTAAGCATTGAAGGGGTTGAAGAATGCAAAAGAAATGTAAGTATAAAGGGTGTAAAGAAATTAGCCCTCCGTACAACTTAGGCAGAAACCAGGTCAACACATCATGAAGACAACTCATCATGGACCCAGTGATGTAACACACAACCCTTACCTAGCTACTCAGGCTTCTCTCAAAAGAAGTTTGTTTTATTGTCACGGAGAACAACATGAATTCTATTGACTTTCTCACTCCGAGATAGTTGATATTGAATAGGTGGCATCTGCTCCATCCTCCGACCACTAAAAGTGCACAAATCGAGTCTAGAGCCTATAGATCAATCAAATATCGTTAGGACACACGGATGACGAACAAGAGAGTCCTACGCTATATCCTTGTGATATTGCTAGAACACTCAGAGTGATACTACTTAGAATTCACAATGATGAGTGGAAATCCTTCCAGTGTTAACACCAAACAACACTGCGGTAGGTCATATGTAAGATTCTTTATGAATTGAACATGTGTAAAACTAAAAAGCAACAGTGGTTTGATTCTGAATTGATTCAAACTCGTTTTAGGTCTCTATGCAATATCTATATGGTCTTGCCAGAACATTCAGAGTGATATTCATTAATATTCACAGTGATAAATGGAAATCCTTCTAGCGTCAACCTCAAACAGCGCTACGGTAGGTGACTTGTGAGATTCTTATGAATCAAGCTTGTGTCAACTGGAAAGCAACAATGGTAAGATTCTTTATGAATCACACTTGTTCCAGGAATTTGAATTGACGACTTTAATCAAGCGGATATTTATCCATTTGATTCACTCTTTATGTTCGTAGTCTTGCTTTGAGACGGTCGAGTAAAGAGAACGGCTAGTACAGCCGCGAAACCCTGTCAAGGAGATTCTTAATTAAATCTACCTATCACAGGTACGGTATTTAATATCATATAATGGTCTTCACGACTAGAGGTAAAAAGCTACCGATTTAGGACGAATGTCAAAGCCATTTAGTCTGTGTCTATGTTTTGTCTCGAGAAGGTGGCGTCATGGTGTACTCAGCAAAGTCAAAGATTCAAAACCACATACTCATGCATGAAGATATATTCGACAGTTAATAGTGTGAGCATGTGGATGAAGACACAAGATCGCAAGATGGCAAAGACAATTCAAGGATGATTTGAAGATCTCAAGATCAAAAGACAAAGTCGAAAGACAGCGACAAAGGCTCAAAGATCACAGCATGAAGGAAAAATACAACTATTACACGTTCAAGACTCATTTATGGCAAGATTAGTAATCTCTACATATCTCCAAATGACAAAGGGTAATGACCTCTCATAAAGGGTAATGACCTCTCATTGGGGGAGATTGTTAGCCTCAAAATATTGAGTCAAACAAGAATGCTCGATCATATGTTTATTATGTATCGTATATTAGAACGTTGTAAGAGGTAGTAGATTAGTCGTATATTGCGGGCTTAACTTTAAGCTAAGGTTCATTCATAAGTAACCAAAGCCCAAAAGGAAAGCCCGGCCCATAATCATATAGCCCATTATGCCACATGTAGGCAAAGGCTATAAATACCGTTCCTAGCATGTTAGGAAGGGTGTTGGTCATTTTCATATTCTCTCTCTAATCTAATCCTCCAAAAGTTCCAACCATTCTCTCTATTTTCTCTCACTACTTTATCTTTCTAAATTTCATCTATCTTCTACCTTTCTTTATTGTTTAATCATCACGTAATCTATGGGACAACAAGTTAACACAGTAAACAGTAAAACATGGCAGAATACGTATAACAAGCAAATAACACACGGAACCAATAAAACACATGTAATTCAGACAACTCACACACATCCATATTTCTTATGTAGTGTTATCCGTCAAGGCGGATTAGTCTTCATCGTTTTCGTTAGCTTCTACTGGACATAAGGTACGGATTTCCCGTCCTTCAGTAAGGACAATCTCTTCCTTCATTAGGATTTCCCGTATGCAGCCAACTGTTTTCCCCAGTAGTTATAGATTAAATGCTTATGTTTTATTAGTTACCTTAGCCATATACATGCATGACCAGTTTCACCTAGTTATGGAGGTACCATAACCATAACACTAGAGGCACTAGTGTTATGACTTCACCATGGCGAAGTGATAGCTCGTGGCATCCTTTTTCAGTTATTTGGCCATTATATTATTATATTATCATGTGGGGCGTATAGGTGCATCCTAGTTACATGTTTCAGTCAGGATTTCATGGTAAATGTGGTGTGTGCCTTGCATCCTTCACAAGGAGCTAATCTCTCCTACCCACTGACTAGTTAATGAGAGGCAACCCCTCTATTTGCATGATGAGGTCTCCCCTCCAAGTATTCATGCACGTTGTTGACCTCATGACCTATATTGGCTATAATGGTACATTAACTAATACAGATTTTCATAAGTAACATAAGCTATGTTTTCAGAACTAAAACCAGTTAACATGACAGACAACTAGGTTTTCCAAGACTTATTCATTTCCACTGCCATTCATGTTTTATACTCTTTATATGCTTCCATATTCTATGTTTTCCATGCTTTATTGTATATCCATGCACTGAGCGTTATGATCAGCCGTCTACTTTTCCATGTTCCCAAACGGTAGGTACCCAAGGACGCAAGTAGGAACTCCAGAGTATGTGCATTCGGATTGGAAGCTATCCGGCCTCTTCTACCTTATGCATGTATTCCTACTTTATCATACTTTACATCTTTTGGACATTGTTTAGTCCTTTCCATTTACAGTACTTATATTGCTTGTTTGTGAGTTACTAGACTACCGATGTTTGATTTCGGTATTTCTATTTATGGTCATGAATGTTTAGACATTTACCTTGCATGCTTTGATGATACGCCATAATTTACTGTAGCACTCTATCCTATTAAATGGGGTGTTACAGTTTTCGTAAATGCTTGTTTTTACATATTGTCGTAATCAAAACAAAGCGAGACCAAAAAATGCAAGTAACGTTTTTAGGAATTATTGCATTAACAGAGTCCCTTTGGACGAGCGACACACACAGAACCGGTACGATTAAGTACGTTGGAGAAGTAGCTAAATTTTGAGGAAATTTGTTTAGTGTAGAATGAGACAATATTTATGGTTGAAAACCAATATTTCACCATTTGATAATAGCCTTCTTCTCTTTGGGCGGGCCTCATCTCACTTCTTTTTCGGCCTTCTAATGGGTTTTTTTCAATGGGAACACCGATTGGCATTGATTCAATGTCGAGGTACTAGGAGCGATAGTAGTTATCGTGGAGGAAAAATGTGACAAGTAGGCTATCATATCAAAAACATTATCGCACCATATTTAGTAATGATTTATAATTCAAAGAAAAGTGGCAAGAGGTCGTCATGATGTGTTGGTGTCTACCCTTGAGGGGCAAGATGCCGTAGAAATTGTGAAGAAGAATAAGCTTCCAGATTTGCACAAGAAGTGATGATGATGACAATGCTTAATGATCCTCATTGAATGGCGTCATTGTTTTCTTCTCGGACAAATTTATTTAGGTTAACTTTAATCCATATAAAACGTGTTCTTTTCTAAACGGGTATAAACAGATACGGTTTTCCACGCTCACGTTACACGGTCTAATTTAGGTATACCATGACTCTTTCGTCGGCCACCCTAGGATGTTTATCTTGGGAGATTTGAATCTGACACTTTATGGGGAACTTACAACCAGGCCACCTTGGTGTTGGTTTGTATCTTCTAGCTATGACCAATATGAAATATATTGTAACCAAACATTGACCCATTTTCATGAATGGGTTAAAATTGCTAATGATTTGTTAGTATCTTGGTCCTATATAATTTCTTGTAAACCAATATCTTAATCATATATGTTAGTATGAATGAGTTCAGCCCTCGTACTTGTGATACTACAGAACACGGGGGTTATCTATCACCAACACAAGAATAAGCAATCTGCTTATTCCTGCACTACTGGTACAGAATCCCTACTTAAGGTGTGCGGTATTAGTATTACAAGTATGTGGACTGAACAAGCCTTGTAAAATATACTTTTCTTCTAAGACTATCGTAAACCAGTAAATTACTTTATTTCCTCTCTAAAGCCTATTACCATTAATTTAAAATATATTTTAGGCGTTTTTTTGTTATGTTTTGGGTCAATTCACAATGATGGAAGAAAGTGTCCATTACATTTTTGTTAGTGCTCTTTATAGAAGGCTCAGTATAGACATATATTCTTCCATCTCCTTATTTTGACCGAGATAGAACAAATGCCTTAGTAGTGTGACCCTGCAAGTATATATAATATCATGTGTTAACTGGAATAATATCACTCGTATACGTTTATTAGAAATCTATTTTTTCTTGTTCTTTATTTCTTGAACAGTCTTGGTATTGATTTTTCTTGTCCTTTTTGAAACCTATACTTAATGTTTTATTAAAAGTGATTTATGATTAGTCATTTTTGAAACTTATACTTAATATTTTATTTTGCTAATCATGCCACTAGGCAAAAGTTAGTGTGTATTAAATAGACACAAATTTCCAAATTAACATTAAAATGCATTAAATAAACTTTGACATGATTTTTAATGAAATTAATGTGTATTTAATATATTTATATGTTAATTTAAAAAGTTAGTGTTCATTTAATTCACACTAGCCTCTGCCCAATGGGCATTGGTTAGCAAAACTCTTATTAAAAGTGATTTATGATTTGTCCTTTTTGAAACCTATATTTAATGTTTATTAAAAGTGATTTATAACTAGTCCTTTTTGAAACATATACTTAGTGTTTTATTAAAAGTGATTTATGATTAGTCCTTTTTGAAACCTATTCTTAATGTTTTATGACTTATCCTTTTTGAAACATATACTTAATGTTTTATTAAAAGTGATTTATGATTAGTCCTTTTTGTAACGTATACTTAATGTTTTATTTAAAAGTGATTTATGATTAGTTCTTTTTGAAACCTATACTTAATGTTTTATTAAAAGCGATTTATGATTTGTCATTTTAAACCTATACTTAGGGTCCGTTTGGTTAGCTTATTTTGTGATTGGGGTTTTAGTCAAAAGTAGAATTGAGCTGTTTGGTGATTTGTTGTGGGCCCAAAATATGAGGATAACTCATTTCATTTGACTCATTTTGCTCAAATTCTTTTCTATTTATTGTTTAGTGGGCCTACTTTTCTCTACCACCACTTTTCTTTTTCTTTTCTTTTTTAAATAATAAGTTTTTAAAAGTTTAGTAATATAATAACTTAAATAATATAAAATATACACTTATTTTATCACTATAAACCTAAATCCAATCCTAACTTAAACTCAAATCTAACCCGACCACAAACCAAACGGGCCCTTAATGTTTTATTAAAAGTAATTTATGATTTGTTGAAACATATACTTAATGTTTTATAAAAATTGATTTATGATTAGTCCTTTTTGGAACTTGTACTTAATGTTTTATTTATTACAAAACAATGACACTCTTCAAAGGAATGATCATTGTTGTAATTGTAGGGATTGACTAATAAATGAAAAGATTGCTGGAGGGCCTGTAATACTCAAGGATAGATGGAGGGCTAGTGTTGAAGTCTTTTGTGTATTTATACACTCCTTTTAGGGGTTGCACAGACACACACCAACAATACAATACACTCTCTTTTTGTCTCCATTATAAACCCAAAAAACACAACTATGTAATCTTTCTGATATTGAAAGATTGTTTATCACTTTTATATTAAATCTTTTGTTTATTGTAATCAGACTATTTGTATAATCATTCGATTACAAAGTAAATTTGTTCAAGTCCAAATTTTTTTATCCAAAACAAAATAATGACACTCATCAAAGGAGGATCATTATGCATGACCTTCACAATCAGGCTTCTTGTGTAGATCCGAAAGACTAATATTCTTCGAGATTGATACAGTCTTTTAAACATCTCGGTTGGAAGCCAACCCTTCTGGAATATCATGGCTATCTTGCCTCCTCTGTTGTAGAGAGTGCCATGTTATATGTCTGCATAGGTCCTTTTCATCACAACATGTGTCATGCAAAGGCTCTTTACAGCCATATGAGATGCCATTGTCTACAACAACGGAGGAAAATAGCTATGATATTCCAGATGAGTTGGCATTTAGCCGCACCAGGCAAGAGGCCGTCACCATCAGGCTTCTTACGTAGATCTGGAATATTGATATTCTTCAAGATTTGTATAATCTCTTAAACATCGCGGCTGGAAGCCAACCCTTCTGGAATATCACGACTATCTTGCCTCCTCTGTTGTAGAGAGTGCCACGTTATATTCCTGCACAGGGCCTTTTCATCACACCATGTGTGATGCAAAGGCTCTCTACGGTCATATGAGATGCCATTGTCTACAACAACAGAGGGAAAATAGCCATGATATTCCAGATGTGTTGACATTTAGGCGTAAGGAGCAAGAGGTTGTCACCATCAGGCTTCTTGTGTAGATCCGGAAGCTTGATAATCTTCAAGACTTGTAGAACCTTTTAAACATCGTGGCTGGAAGCCAACCCTTCTGGAATATCAGGGCTATTTTGCCTCCTTTGTTGTAGAGAGTGCCATGTTATATGGCCTGCACATAGCCTTTTCATCACATCATGTGTCATGCAAAGGCTCTCTGCAGCCATATGAGATGCCACTGTCTATAACAACAGAGGAAAAATAGCCATGATATTCTGGATGTGTTGGCGTCAAGACGTGATGTGCGTAGAAATGGCAAAGAAAAACAAGCCTTCGTTGTTACACAAGAAGCAATGATGATGGTGATGTTTAGTGATCCTCCTTCAAGGGCGTCATTGTTTTCTTTAATGAGTTAATGTTATATTTATTACTTACCTTTTAAGAAGACTATTAATGCGTATTAAAACAAATTATGTATCCGTTCTTTCATTGATTGGAAAGGAAAAACATTTATTATCATTTAAGTGTGAGGGATATGGTATTTCATAGGTATATTTTGTTGATTATAATCCTAGATAGTATTACACATGTATATGGATAAAACATTTTTATTACCATTTAAGTGTGAGGGTAATAGTGTAACAGGGATGAAAGTGGCGAGTTACCTTACAAAGTCATTTTTCCTTAATGTGTATTCTTTCTCCCGTATATATGAGGTGTCGTTGAGGTGGCGGTGATAAAGTTCGCCGTAGGTTGTTCTTATTAAATCTAGCCTTAGTTTATGTTTCACAATGGATGGATATATATGAGATCCCACTATTTTAACTTATGATAGTTTATAACTTTACATGTATACAGAATGATGTTCATGATGATTTCAAGATTATATGTCAATATCTGGTTTTTACTTATGATATTAGAACTAAAAAGTGGATCACAAGAAGCTCGTCGTTATTGTTTGCATTATCTCCGGATGTTAAAACCTATGAACTCACCGTCATTAGCTAAGAAGGTAATTTATTTTTTTCGGATTCAATGTATTTCTGTTTTTCCAGTTTGTACCTCTTGGACAACCATTGTGGACTTGCAAGAGTACACAAGTTAGGTAAGTTTCAATGTACATATGTTGTTAGAACATCTTTTTTTCAGGAGTGTTACTTAGCCTCAGATGTATTTGGTTGTGTGGTTTTTTTTGTTTTTTTGTTTTTTTGGTTTTTTCCCCTTTTGCGCGCATCTCATTGGCTTTGAGTGGGGCTTTGTAATTTTGTTCTTTTTGGCATTGAAGTATGTGTCCTTCAGAAAAACATAAGTAAGAGATAGGCGATATATATAATATATATATATATATATATATATATATATATATATATATATACATTTCTCACGAGTTTATAAGACATAAGAAAGAAAATTGGCGAAAAATAGTCAAGTTTATGCAACGCCATGTAGAGACTGGATCATCAATTCATCATCTTGTCAGGTCACATAATGAAAAAGGAAAACCCCATAAGAGACCGAACAATGAACACCACAATCCAACGAGTCCCTTTGGACAAGCGACGCACATGGAATCAGTACGAAAAATACACTGGAGAAGTAACTAAATTTTGTAGCAATTGGGTCAGTGTAGAATGGGATAATATTTAAGGTTTAAAACCAATATTTTACCATTTGATAGAAGCCTTTTTTCTTTGATTGGCATTGATTCAATGTCAAGTACTAGGATCGGTAGTTGTCGTGGAGGAAAAATGCGACAAGTAGGCTATGACATCCAAAACATTATCGCACCACATTTTGTAAGGAGTGATAAGTTAAAGGAAAAGTGGTGTCAAGTAAATAAAAAATGATATCATAAGTTTACATATACCATACTTTATTAAGAAAACAAAAAATATTTTATAAAGCAACTATGTCTTAGTTGATATTCATGCAACAAAATGCTTTGACACGAGCTTGGAGTGATGAGCCATACAAATCATGGTGTCGTAAACCATCTGTCAAGCCATGACACCACCAATCCCTTAGCTCTTATCTATTATCCTCTCTATTTCATTACTACAATAATATACGGTCCTCTCGGATGTTGCTCGACCACTTTCCTATCATATAATACTTGGCTATTCGAAAATTTTCTACAAAGAATTCGATATGTCATTATGTCTTTCAGTAAACGAAAACAAGATCATATGGCTCACCAAGTACTTCTTTTAGATTTTCTTAAAAAATTAACAATACTCGTTGTAATTCTCGTTATCCACAATAGGAATGTTCATGGTACGAGAATCAATCGGATCGGTCAAAACCAAACTGGATCGGCATCCGAAATTGTCCAAAACGTCTGATCAAAGACCCGATCGAAATAGTCCGGTTATGTTCGATCTTATCCGGTCCAACACGCATTATAGTCGGGGGTTTTTAAGACCGAACTGAACTGATCGAACCAAATATCGAATTAGAAAAACATAGACCGAGGATCGAACCAAAATATGTTCGATCCGATCTGGTCAATTCAGTCTGATTCTTTGTCGGGTCCGGCCAACGGTCTGATATACCATGATCCACAATAGCATGACTGCATGAGCAGCATGCAACAATCGTTGTTGGTTTCAAGTGTCAACTGCCAATCCACTTAGCATGAAACCACTATAAGTTTTTTCTTAAACAAGCACTATCAACACACCATAAAGGATAAAAATTTAAGAAACAAGTAATCATTTCTGCCAATGACATGAAATAGTATGCGACTAGACGTCCATCAAATATTATGCAATTTGAGAAACAAGTGATTGTCTATGTTGTTTAGGTTCGGTTCGTTCAAGCATATTGCATACTTTTGGGTTTTTTAAATCATGTTATGCAATATGATACATGTGTACATCATTCTTCGTAGCATGTTGACTTCTAAGTACGCGCTAGTTAAGCAATGATACATCATCGTCCTTGTAAGACACCAAATGCCCTTTCAACATATTTTTGGGCACTTTTCTATCGTCGTTTAAACAAAACGTTTTCTTCATCGCGAGCAGCCGTGAATGATTTGACAAACGCTGATCATTGAGGGTAAATCTCATTGGCAATATAGTACCCTCTATCAAATGTTTGCTTGTTTACAACATATGGGGTCGCTGGTTCATTGCCAGTCAAAAGTTCGTCAAATAGTGGAGAATAATGCATAAAAGTAATATCATTATTGGCATATGCAACCCCAAAAAATGCATGTGTTTTGAATGTTATCTAAGCTAGGTTTTCGTAAAATCTTGGGCTGATACAAATCCATGATGCACATCATAACATTATCTAGACAATCGTGTGCACAATTGTGCCCCCATTTGCAAGTATTCATCTAATGCATCCGATGTTGTGTCGTACGCAAATTGCTGTATAGCGGATGTGCATTTCATAATGACACTAAAACTTTTTAAACCGTGCAATCATATCCAATAGTAAAAAACTTAAAATGCTTGGGGAGAGGATTAAAAGTTTGGATGTAATTTTCAATACCTTAAACTATTTCTAAAGATAGTGATCGGTTCATGCGATATCGTTTTCGGAAATACTCCACCGGGTATTTTGGTTAATTAGTTTTAGGTAATTATCGAAATATATATAATTAGGTTTAAAAATGCGAAAAAGTTAGAAATTTAGCGAAATAAATTAATTTTATGATTTTACGATGAAAAACGTTATTTTATGATTTATAAAGCGTTTTATGCATGCTTATGACGGATAAACGTAAAAAACGAAAATACGTTACGTAAATAATTATTCACTGAAAATACGATTTTTATAAATAGCAAAAATATAAAAACACGTACACAGAAACGTACACAGAAGCTAATAACACTCGGTTCACGTAAAGAACGATCACGCAGTTAAAACTAAACAGTTAAGCACGTAATTCACAGTTAACGTGTAATCTCACAAATTGTCATAAATTCATTGACCGTCACAACAATTAGGTCAGATTCATAGAAAATTCTCAGAATATTGACTGAGCATAGTGTCAAGTCATTACGCGTTCATAGACGGTTTCTCAGAAAATGCAGGATAAGTTCCCGGTTCAAACACAGTTCAAGCACATAGTTGACTAAATAAAAGTCAAAGGGTCAAATAGTCATTTAACGAGTCATAAAATTACCAGATGTTACATAAAACGGCTTGAATGTTGAAATTAAATTGCGGGATTTTGTTTTATGGGATAGATCATTTGTATATAACAGTTTTGAAGGGGGTCAAGTCCTTATGATGTTTTGAGTGATGTATGATTAGAAAATTGTTCGAATATTTTTAAAATGTCTTTTTGTTAATGAGGGTTGATATTCCTTGCTTTAGGTTACGTGTATAAGTGTTTGTGCGTCGCATACAAGATACTTGGTTAGTGGTTTACCAAATTTGTGGCTTTATAGCCTTGTTTGAATATGTCTTGCTCAAGATAATCCGTTGATTTGGTTTGATTAGGCTTGATCAGGCTTAGTATGCTTTTAGAAGTCATTTGAGAGCTTTTATACTTCAGATTGCATGATCCCTTATGTTTTTTATTGTTGTAATTGTGTGAATTTGGACGTAACATAACTAAAATTTAGTTTGAGTAACATAACCATAGTGTAAGAGCATAGATAAATATTTTTGTAAAGCTGTGGATAAGCATAAGGCAGAGTTGAAGGCTTAATTTACATTGAACAGATTTATCATATATGATACCTTAATATATCATATATGATAGATATATCATATGCGATATTTAGAGGTATCATAAATGATAATTTGTTTGCAAGTCAACTTATTTAATATCAGTGTTGCAAAAAAGTCTACAAGGCCGATTAATCATTGTTTAATCGTCACAAGGCCATCAACATTTCCGATTTATGTAAAAGGCGATTAACGGCGGTCAACAGTGGTCAATGATGGTAAAGGGGGTCAAACTTCCTGAAAACTTGCAAATCCTGCTGAAAATACCAAAAAGTTATTGTAAACTTATGTTTATCACTTATAGTAACTATTTATATGTACGATAAGTTGTATTTTAAAAATAATATTACCAAAAATACCTAAAACTCGTTAGAAATACACAAAATTTGCTAAAATTGTCGATATGATTAATCACCGATTTATCCCACCTAGAATGATTACAAGTTACAAGGTGGTCAACGGGCCGTCTAGCGATTCATGATTTTTGCAACCTTCTTTATACTATAATATATGATATATGATAACGTGATTGAAAACAGAATACAAGCAAGTTTGTGATCTCCTAATGAGTAATTAAAAGTAAGTTGTGTGTATAGGATTATATATCATAACATGCTTTAATTTCAACTACTATAATATATCATATATGATAATGTGATTGAAACTAAAACCAAATCTTTTTATTTGTGTAGCGAAATTTGTTTTCAATGAATTTTGAACAATTCAACCATTTCAAGGCCAAATAACTAAACATAAAAAGGAACGGTCATCTGATCAAAGTGAGCTACAAAAAGACAATGGCAAGAAGTAAAACATGGATTTCCGACTAAAAAGAACAAGGGGTGTGCATGAAATGACAAAAGATGAGTGACACGTTTACAACAAAAATGTTGATGCATGAGATCAATAACCTATATTTTAGGCATTTAAATACTTTATTTCTTATAAATTTTCGTATGTTGTTATAATGCTCTAACTTTGTAATGCTACTAAATCAATATGTTTTTTTTATCGAATATGAAAATAGAGAAACATCTACGGATTTAACTTTTGTATAATATGACTATTGGTTAAAGTTTTAATCTTATTTCTAAAGCATAGTTTTTAACTCTTTGAGTATCATATATGATACTGCAATATCATATATGATAATAAATATGACTCTAAAATTCCACCATATATGATACTGCATTATCGTATATGATAATACATTATCATATATGATAATACATTATCATATGTGATACTAAAAAAAGTTTGATAAATTAAACAAAAGATTTGTTGAATTCATGATTAAAACAAAGGCTTTATTGGTTTATGATTAAATACTTGCTCAGAATTAGAAAAGATGACTTTTTAACAGTATCATATATGATAACTCATTATCATATATGATACTTATAAAAAAGTTGGTTAGATTAAACAAAGGGTTTGCTGAATTCATGATTAAAACAAGAGTGTGCTGAATTAATGAATAAACATTTGTTCATAAAATTTTAAAAATTAATTTTTAACAACACACAATTAATGATTAAACACTTTTTAAACAAAATGTAACCTAACATATAATTAAAATTAAAACACTTATTCACATTCGAAAGATACAAAAACAAAAGAGTCTGCTAAATTCATGATTAAAACAAAAACATTCTTATTATTGAAACTACTATTCTTTTTCCACTGATTCTTCTTCATTTTCAACCAAATCTAATTTTTCTTGAACAACTTCCTCATGGGCCACGAAGAATTCATCTTATCCTGAAACATGCACGTGGATGTCCTCTTGCTTTCCAACCGGGCATTTGCAACATCTCTATTTGCTCGTTGTTGTGTCCGCACAGTATGCATTTATAGAACAGAGGAAATAACATATTAGTCATCAATTATCAACAACTGAATTATGTAGCAGACAATATGAAAATGCACAAGTATGTTTCATTATAATATTGAACTCTGTCAAACATATTTGATTATTAACTCTAAGCCACATGCCGCTCACCATAGCCATCCATAGTCACTTTTAAGTTTTATGGCCAATCTAGATACAATAGGTCAAAAGTGAAAAAGTCATGTACATTATCATACATAATAAAGACGGGTTTCAAAAACTTAAAGGGATTTTATAAATTAGTCATAAAGTTTATTTTTTTTTCTTCTGGTTTGTTAGATACATCATATATGATACGTCATATATCATATATGATATACCTATCATATATCACTATCATATAACTATCATGTATGATACATAAAACCTAATTCAATTCAGCAACTTAATTAAATTGAATACTAAATAATAAGTTATTAAGAATAAACTAAGTTACCACGTAATCCGTAACGACAACCTCAAAAGTCAACATTAAACACTTGATGTGCTTTTAACCACAGATATAAAGAATTAAATATCTAACAAACCTAAATTCAACATCATTGACTAATAATACATGTGACTAGTCAACCTTTTATATGATTCAAAACTTACATACAACAAAACTAAGCTAATTCAATGATAAACTACTTTCCACCTCGCATTTGAAAAATAATCAACCATCAAAACTAAACGTTAAACACTTGACGTGCTATTAAACTTGCATGATACAAATTAGGCTAAATTCAGTAACAAACTAATTACCACCTGAATAAACGCATTCGAGAACATAATCGGTTCGAATAACATCAAAACTAAATGTTTGACTAGCTTACAAAATCCAAAATCATCAACTGGTGGTTACAAAATAAGCACTAAACTTACTTAAAAAAATCAAAACACGTAATATATTAAGCATATCACCGCCTAATCCAACATATTCGATAACATAATTAGCACAAAAAATAAGCATAACACAAGTTGTATAAAAATGTTAAACAATAAGTTTATTTTAAATCAAATAAGCTAAAAAAAACTAAACCTGATAGATCAGTCATTGATGCATTATATAATGATTAAGTAGATTTGTTGTTAGATTAGATCTAGTGTTGTAGAGAGAGAAAGAATATATCGGTGGAGAGAGAGAGAGAGAGGGTTTATTTGTGTGAATAAATGAGGGTTTGCTAAAAAAAAGTTTTATATAATGCACGTGTAAAAAGACCAAAATAATCTTCAGTGCAAATTGAGGATTTAATATCATTCATTTGATGAGATGAAGATGGGGGGTGAAGATGAATTTCCTAATATAAAAAAAAGTTTTATATAATGCATAAGTAAAAAGACCAAAATAACCTTCAGTGCAAACTGAGGATTTAATATCATTAATTTGATGAAATGAAGATCGGAGGGTGAAGATGAATTTCCTAATATAAAAAAAAGTTTGATATCTAATGTACCTAAATCAAAGTTTTTTCCAAAGGAAACAGTGAACTTTATTAATAATATCATCAAAGTTACAAATAAGCAAAGGATATAGACATGTCCTATAATCCTTTTGGAATTCAAATTGATACTAAAATTAGTTATCCACATACAACAGACATTACAAGACCAATGTCTTAATACAAAGAAATTCTCTTGGTTATTACTATACAAGTAAGACAGTAAAACCACAAAAATACTTTCCTAAATGCATTCCTAGTTCACCAATCATCTAACTCCAGAAAATGTTGAAGTTAGGCAACCATGTGAGAAAACTCGTCCATTCTCTCTTGAATACCCAATAACCAATTCCTTCATGGTCAATCTAACTCTTTCTAGTGAAGGTAATTGACCATTTTCCTTCAATCTCTTGAAGATTACTATCAGCTTTAACAATGATCCCCAATAGCTTATGTTTAACAACATTAGCAATGTCAATGATCAGATCTTCTGTCTTCTTTGTGGTGTCTTTAAAAATTCTTCTATTCCTTTCTTGCCATATGTTGTATACACTAGCACCAAAAACTAGTCTTCTAATCACACTTCTCATATTATTTCCATTATTCCCCTTCACAAAATAGTGATAATTTCATCTCAGTCATAGTTATGGCTGAGCATGGCAGACCCAAAACCGACCCGGACCGGAAAACCGGATCGACCCGAACCGGACCGAACCATTTCGGTCCGGGGTTTTGGACCAACTCGGTCCTCGGTCCGGTCGGTCCGGTTCGGTCTTACCAAAATCTAGTAGATTATGCCTAATAGGATCGGACCAGATCGAGGAACGAACCGGACCGGACCAACCCGGACCGGACCAGACTATTTCGGTCTGGTCTCGGTCCGGGGTTTCGGAACATTTCGGTCCTCGATCCAGTCCGATTTTGGCCGGTCCGGTCCGGTCCCGGACCGATGCTCAGCCCTAGTCATAGTTATCTCCCTTAATTTCAGCAAGTTCCATGCTTTCTTTCAAAACTAGCCTAGAGAAATTACACTTAAAGAATAGGTGTTCCAGATCTTCTGAGTCACTTAGACAAAGACAACATCTATTAAAAGCATGGTTGTTCCATTTCTTCAATCTATCAAGAGTGCTAAGCCTACCTTGAATAGCAACCCACAATATAAAAGAATGTTTGGGAATGCACTGAGAGAACCATATTATACTCTTACAGGGAACTTGAGTAGTTGGACTAGTAATTTCATGATAAGCATTTTTAATTGAGAAATCACATGTCCTCCCATCTCTTTGCTTCCACAAAACTTGATCATTTTGATCTACATTAATATTAGGGACCTCAAGGCTTGTTATAATCTGAAACTTGTTCCTTCATTCCTCTGGCCATATCCATGTACCATTACATATCATGTCTTTGACAGTAAGATTCACTTTTAACCTTTCATCATGCAAGTCTCTATAGGTAGACAGAGGTCCAATATTGCTCCAATTATCAAACCAAAGAGATGTACTAGTACCATTCCCTATCTTGGGGATAATGTTGTTCTTAATTTTGTCCCTAATAGCAATCAGATTCTTCCATCCCCAACTATCACTTTTTTCCACCTCAATCTCCCAAAAATTCTTTCCTCTTAATTTCACGGTATGTACCAAATCAAAGTTTTATTAACTATCACATCTTTTAAGTTTTATTTTTCAAGACATGACACTTATAATTTTTTTCTTTTTTTACTCTATTAAATTTCTTCACCAATGTTTTAAAATTTTTTTACTAAATAAATTTTTTTAGACTCTTAAAGGAAAAGAGAATAAATTAAAATTTTACTTATTATTAAGAATTTTTTTATATAAAAAAATAACCATTATTTATTTTGTTTTACTAAATCATACTATATTAAAAAATATTTTATTCACTCTCTCTTCATTAAATTTTTTTAAACTGTACAAATTTTAAAACATATAATGCAAGTCAATTAAGCATGTCTTATATCATACTTCATATTATCTTATAAAATATTTTATACACTATCTCTTTATTAATTTTTTAAGTGATACAAATTTCAAAACATATTGTACAAGTCAATTAAACATGTCTTATAAACCATCTTATGCACCTTCTCAATCATTAAATTTTTAAATAATACAAATACTAAAACATATTGTATAAGTCAATTGAACATTACCATCACTTTTATAAAATTAATTTTAATTAATACATATTATAAAGCATATGTTACTAGTACACACTAATATATTAAACACCCTACTTATTAATATCTTTACATTATCCTTAAAATAAAAAATACATCTTATTATACATATTATACAACTAATAAAAAAAATTATATCACTTACAGGTATATATGGTTTTAAAATCGAACCAGAACGATGGGTTTAATCGAAATCCGGAGTGGCCACTGGTTTAGGTAGCAATACAAGCCGTGCGAAAAGGAAACAAAGATAACCGGACGAACTCGACATAAACGGGTGAATCAGGTCAGACTATGATCATTTTTTAAATTACACTCCGATTAAACAATTTATCATTTTTATTATGTGACGTATAAACATTAACCACAAAAAGCAAAAAAAATGGTATTTCATACAAAGAATCAGGATAATTGTTTGAAGACAAATAATGCAAATCTGCAAAGTGCTAAGTGGTAATATAATTATAATATATTAATAATCATAATGTCTATCTTTATATACACATGGTTTCTTGAACATTTACTTTTTCTTTACATTATAAATATTTTTTTGTTTATGTCTTATATATATGTGGGCCAAGTGCCACAAACATAGTTTTTAATATAAACATGTTTATATATATATATATATATATATATATATATATATATATATATATATATATATATATATATATATATATATATATATATATATATATATATATATATATATATATATATATATATATATATATATATATATATATATATATATATATATATATCTTTACATTATATATAAGAGGAGGGATATGCCACATAAGCAGTTATAAATCCACGTCAGCAACATTCGGGCCGTGATCATCATTCGGGTTGGCTTATGTTCATATTCAACCAAAATCTTCTCATCTTTGTATTCTTTTTCCAAAACCCTAATCCAGTAACATCTAATCGATCGCCACACCAACGGGATTAGATGCATCTAATCACTATCACATCAGTCATCACCCATGAAAACAACCCAATCCCTATTATCAATTATCGTTATTAACGTTCAGAACCAATTCAACTAAAATCTTACTCACATGGTGATGGTGGATATCTGCAGGTAACTTGAACGATTGAGCAATCATATCCAAATTAGTGGTTTAGTCCAATCGTATCACGCCCGAATCCACCACAACCCTACGGGTCAGTCATGATGTCTTGATTCCTTTTATGTACAATTTTTTATTGATGTTTGTTTGATATCAATTGTTTTTTAAACATGTATAATCAATTATTAGGTTTTCAATTTATGATTGACTATAGGTTTATATAAGGTTTTTGTAACTGATTAGAAAAAAAAGATTCCATACGAGTAGATTTAAGTTTAGATTTTTTGTTTTAGGGGTACATGTGATAAATTACTGTGGTTGATAAATTATTGTGGTTGATTTGTTTTAAGGTTACATGATTAAAGGTTGAGAAGAAGATGAGATGTTTCTCGGGATACAGTATCATCAGGGTATTAAGTAAGAAATTTATTTTGATGCTGAGGTGTTTATAATCGATAGTTGTAACTAATCTTTATAAGTGAGTTTGATTGGATTTGAAGTTATGGGTGGTATAAAGAGGTTTTGTTATGGATATGATAATTATAGGTTGTAATTGATCTTGGTATGTGAGTTTCACTTAATTTTTAGTTGAGGATGCTATAAAGGCGACGATATTTTTATGTTCGAGATATAAGATAATTTTGGATGAATAGGATAACAAAAATAATATTTTTTAGGGAATACAAGATTATTAGGGTTTTAAATAAGTTTCATTTGATGTTGAGATGATTAGAAGCGATAGGTGTAACTGATCTTGATATGTGAGTTTTAGTAAAATTTTAAGTTGAGGATGCTATAAAGTTTGTTGTCATACATGGTATTCTGTTACTTGGACATATTGTTTTTGGTATGCTAGAGTTGCTTACTTTTCGGTCTGTGATATGGAAGGATTAAGGTTGTATCAAAATTTTATTAACCTTTTTGGTTATTGATGGGTATCTTGGAAATTGCATTCGGTACGCGGTTTTTAGGCCTGTTTTATTTGGTGTTGCAGTCACCCGGAACTTATCTGTCTCAAACCCATTAGCGGCAAGAAGAGACGCCTTACCAAGTAACATGATTCGTTTTTGCGAGAGGGTTTCCGTAGAAAGTAACATAACATTTCACCAATTTCATCGGAAGGTTGTGGGTCAAGTGCTAAACATAGTAGTATGAAGTCCTGAAATAATACAACATAGTTGCCATAGGTTTACCCCAGTTTGGTTCTCCTAGCCTCTCACATATGCTTACCTTCGAAGTCACATTCATGGCCAAAGTGTGATGACCTTGATGATGATGACATGGTCCCCATAGTGAATACTGATGCAGATTCAAACTCCATGAATTCAAATGACAATTCTGTTGCTTCCGCGGAAAGTTGATTCAGAAATGCCAGTTCTCTTATCACAACTAGCAGAAATTAGAAACTCTGATTGCATAGAAAATCGACAACCTTAGAGGCTTCCATTAACAAGAAAGGTACCGATAGTTAGAGGTGACAAAATGAGGTAGGTCGGGCGGGTGAGTGAGGTCGATCAGTATGGGTCACTACATGTCGAGTTGAATATCCTTATGTCATTTTTATAATAATTTAATGTTTTAAATATAACAACTCAGGAAGTTTTATACATTTAAACTAAACTTTGTGGGACTTTCTACCCGTTTGATCCCTTTAGTTTAAGCTTTTGCTTCTACACTTTTGACCCATTATAGATAAAGTCATAAAACATATCCCAGTTGAGAGAACTCATTAGTAAATGAGTGGAAAAAGATGTTCGTGAGAGCATGGTTTTTAAATTGGGTTGGTTTTTATATCGTGTTTTGTGGTGACAAAAGAAATCAGGCAACGCTTTTATGGTTAGCTGCAAACCTTAACATAGCATCAGTTGAGCCAGTTCTAGATTTTGACATGTGGGTTATAAGGTCAAAGGCAATGAAACTATAAGATAACATTCCATTATTTGATGCACCTAAACTGTTAAGAAGTGTCTTAAGCCATTTTTTTGACTAATTTTGAGGCTGTTGGGATTGCTTATTTGCTTTAAAAGCCTTAAATGCCAAGAAGGTACCAAACTACCGATTTAAAGGTGCTTATTTGCTCAAGTATAAGTATAGATAAGTAGATTAGCAATCCGAAACACCTTTTGCATTAAGGTCCACTCAAAGAGTTTGAGTTTAAATGGCAGTTTTAGAACCAAAAGCACCTGAGGCGCTAAAAAGCGTGCCTTCTAGGCGTCAAAAAGCACCGCCTTAAATCGCTTTTTGTAATGGCTGCGCATTAAGGGTCCTGATGCGCTGACCCCATCGCCTCGCCTCGCCTCACGCCTTAGGCGCAAAAAGGCGCGCTTTTTTAAACCAAGGCTGCAACTCATTCCATGACATTATATCAAGCTCAAGCTGTAAAGATTCAATATCAGGAACTGAAAAATGTTGTTAATCATGGTCAAGGTGTTCCTGTATAAAATTTTATAGCTGATAACACTATGACATGCTACTACTTCTAAAAATTTAGATCACAATTGCATATTATTTATGTGCGGTAGGTCTTGGCTGGATATGTTCTGTTAGTATCTACCAGCTATGACTGTACACGTGAGTGCTTATAATATTATTCCTATTGATGGTCCTGCTACAACTCACGCCATCTCTTAGTTCCTTGAGGTTAGTGCGTTTTCCTTTCATATCATGGTTTTTTATTTTCTTATTTGTTGTTATATATAATACTACGTATTATTTAGGACGCTACGGTGGGCGCTATATAGTACGTAATCAAGAAAACTAGGACATAATTATCATCGCACAATGAAAAATTTGCATGTTAATGTTGCATTCATAACTTGACGATTCAAGTAAGTAGCGACTAAAACCAGCTATGTGAATATTGCGTGACTCCGCAACATAAGTTCACAACATATCTGCCAAATTCAGAGTTTAGAAAGAAAGACATAAACATCTACTAATATCATAATTCCACTCGCAACATATTTTTGGATCAGTCTTCAGCAACACATAAGGAAAAAACTTGCCTTTCAGCTATGTGAATATTGCCTTCCAGGACTCCTGTAAGGAGAATATGGAGGAGATCTTGTCTGATTCCTCCTTGATTTTCCATCATAGTAAGGCGAGCGCCTAGGTGGTGAGTAGGAACGCCCACCATATATGGTGGTGGGGACCTCTGTGAAGGAGGAGAGTAATCATGATGTCCTCCTCTATATGGTGGTGGGGACCTCTTTGGTGACCTTCGTTTCCATAGTCATCATATCCCTCCCAGAACCACCACGATACCTGCCTTTGTGCCCGCCTCTATCACCGTGATCACCACGACAACCTATAAACAACATCAACTTACATTTTTATTAGGTTGGTTAGCGAAATCTAAATAAAAAAGTTACCTATTTTATAAGATAACAAGATGAAATGCATATAACACCCATAAATCATCGTATGTATATGAAATGTTGATCGATTACAAATATTTTGAAGGTGGTTAAACTGGTTATTTTATAATCTTTGTAGACATGAAGAAGGGTCTTGGTTTTTGGGTGGAGGTTGGAATACTGATCTTTGGGGAGGAGAGTTACCATCGGCCTCTAGGATTGATGAAGTTACACCTCATCCTGTATGGTAAACAAAGTATTAACCACTTCTTTTATTTATTTTAGTATTCAAAACTAGAATATCTGAAAGAAACATACATCAACATTTACATTTGTTGGATGTTAAACCTTGATCATTCGAACAACTATAGTCCAAAAATTAAATCTCGCCGCACCCAAACTCTGTTGTCAAACAACCACTACTGTAACAACATCACCAGTATCACTCACCAACACACCAAAGCTTAGCCCACGATTACCTTTCTATTTTCTCAAATACAACCAACGTCACAGGCCCTTGCTAAGAACTATGAGGATTAGTGAGTCCCTTATTTAGACGGTGCTGCTACTTTTATTTTTGTTTGTAAATTGAATCTCTAAGTGGATCAAAAGTGGGTAGGAGGTCCTTTTAGAACAATGCTCTGCAGGCATCAAACTCGATTCCCTGATATGTGTGACATCATGCTACATGTAGTACTAATCCTACTCCCGTCCACTTCCAATATCATACAAGTAGCGCAGTTGTTAGACTCTGAATACTGAAAAAGACACTTACAATATCACTGAAGAGAGACCACCGGTATCCTTAAACATAACAGACCCGATCAAGGCCACAAAATCAAATACTAATAAAGATAATTACTGACTTACTGTACACCAAAGTGAGACATATTGTGACGTACCGTCTATGAAACTTATAGAGATGATAGGATTGAACTTATTTTTACTTATAAATGGGTCGATTCAGGTTTAAATTTATGTGAATTCTTATGTAGTTTACACTTTTTATTAATCTTCACTTTTGCTCTCTTGTCACTCAAATTGATATCTCTTGAAACAAAAAGGCTGTTGTGGTTCATGTTTTATACAGATCGAGGAAACGTTCCACAAGATCCATACCAAGCTTGTCAGATTCAATGCAAAGTAATTATTTATTATTACTTTTCTGGCTTCATAGAAAACGAAATTAATAGTAAATAGTTGTAGTCGTGTTAAACTTAACATGGATGTTTGCCACCCAGCTGAGATTATTGATAAACGTGTCTGATATAAACTTGATGGCTCTAAGATCATTACGGTGAGTACACTGCTACATCTATGTGTTGCTGATATTTCGTGCTTATGTTTGACATAAAGTCTACGTTTTTGCAGATCTACATGTACCCAAAGGCCCGTAATGACACCAATACAAGCTTGAGACGTTCAGTGGGAGCCTACAGGAAGCTTTGTGGTAAAGGCGTGTTTGAGCACCCCATTACAAAATCTTAAGATGTGTTAGCTAGCTAGCCTTTTTGAGTCTGTTGCTTCATATATTCTGTTGAAATATGACATATTTTGTTTTCGCTTTTGGAAATTTCGGCTAATACTATATCGGCTTCTTTTCTTTGTGCCTTCGTGAACTTAGATTATGTTGGCTGTTAGTATAATTAATGTTTATTTTTAGATAACAACAGTAGCAGCACCACGGTTGCCATAAAATCTAAGAGGGGGAGCAAATACGTAGTCAACCGTGCACCATCGAGAATAATAATGTTTTCGAAATATTTGGGCATTTGTTTTTCACCTATTATACAAAAAAGTTTCACAACTAGAAGGTTGACAAGGAAGTCTGATGTTTATGATTTTTGGGTGGTATTATTTGAAGAGTTGTGTCTAAAGCATGCAGTTGATACAACTCTCGATGAGGATCAGTGGGGTTTAGTGGCAAGGCAGAAAAATGCATTTACTGTTAAATTCTTCATTTTTTGTTAGATTCGTTTTATCCTAATTGGAATAGGCTGAGTTGGGTTGGCTTAAAGCATTTTTCCACAGTTATTAAAAAAGATAAAGTTATTCGCAAAGAGACTTACACCGATATCACGTTTATACTAACATAACACGAGATGAAGAAGGTTTAGTTTAGCAACTACTAAAACTGGCCATATCGGTGTAAGTCTCTTTGCGAATAACTTTATCCTTTTTTTAGATGGAAGTAAACATTTTAGGATGTCTGACTCATTCCAATATTACGGAGTATTAATCTTTTGCAAACTGAATTGTTACTTTGGATTTTATACGCTCAATTCCTATTTGTTATTTGAAAACGGGATCCTAACGGACACGATCCTAAACAACTATTTTCACAAGTATTGTGAATTTGAATAATAAAACTAATGTTTTGAAACCTGAGTTTTAAATTGACCGGTCAAGTCACCGGGTCTGGGTCAACCCGAGTTAAACCAGTTTTCTAAAAAAAAAAATTTTTTAATATTTTTAATAACTAACAAAAAGTAATAAAAACTTTAGTATATTGAAAATATAAGTTGTTTACCAACCAATATAATATGTAAAAATAAAAGTCCGTCGCAAATACATAACATTTACATATTTATTTTTTAAAAAACCCGAAAAAATCAAAACCCGGTCAGGTCTCAAAAACAGAGTTGTCCCGGGCCACCTTAAACACAGCGGGTCTAACCGGGTTTAGAAAATGCAAAACCCGAGTTTTCACCCGTTTCCCAACCAACCCATTTTGTCAGCCATATATTTATTACTTGCCGTTCAGTCCATGATTTGTGTTGCTGTGACTTACATTGAAATCAAAATTGTTACGCTAACAAATTATTGCTTAGTAATGCTTTTTAACATTGATCATCAACACCTGACGTTATTATATACGTTTTTTATATACGTTTTTAAAAGCCAAGAACTATCCTTTCAAAAAAAGAAACCAAGAACTATGAGCTTGACAAATCAAGTTAACGTGGACTAATATGAACAATTGGAGGAACACTACAAAATTTATAACATTTGTTTATTAAATTAAATGTGAAAAAATAATTAATAGAATGAAGCATTAGAAGTCTATACTTATTAAAAAAAATAAGCAAAAATATTTTCTATTAATTTCTTCTAAAAGAGAGTCATCAAAAGTTCTCTTTATCAACTCTTACTCTTAAGAAAAAGAGTAAGTATTAGAGGGAGCACTAAAGGTCATTACTTACTCAATATTGAGTAAGCAAAAGTGTAAATCTTTTAATGATTCCTTTTTTTAGAAGGAAAAAGAGTAAACAAATGTTGTGAGTTTCTTTTGCTTACTTTTATATTCATTGTGTTTTAGTAAGGAAAAGTTATGCTGACTTAAATAATTATAAATCTTATTCGTAAGCAAACTTTTAGTAAGTAATGTTAACCAACTGACTTAGCTTAGTTGGCCACCAAAGTTCCACCAAGTGGTTTCCTTGGGGGAGGATTTTTGGACGTCTTGGGTTCAAGACCTGCCAAGGGCCTTTCAGACGAAGCGGATAAGGAGTCTAACAAAACTAGGCGAGGGTTCGAAGAAGATATTCTTTCGCTTAGATGTCATTGCACGACTCGACCCACTAATCATTAACATTTGCCGTTCTAAAAAAATAGTAAATGTCATTTATTTTGTAGCGAAAGAAATACGGCTCACAAACAATCATGGACATATTGAAACATACTGTAATAATTTTTACTTGAAATGCCTTAATGATAGACACGACTGTCATTAATGGTCTTTATTTTTATTTTTTAGTTAGGATTTTCACTTCAAATAAAAGGTAGAAGTTCTTCAATACTATCCTCAAAAGAAGTCCTTCAATACTATCCTCAAAGACACTATAGGTTGATAAAGACGGAAGACCGATATATATTGAGAAACTTGAGATAGTTATTTTTAGAACCGTTCATAATGGATGCTATAAGTTCGGGTATGAAATCATATATTTTTATTCATGTCGATAAATCATACATTAAAAAACAATTATACTAAATAAAACATTGAATAATCAACACACAAAAAAACAAAAAACAAATACTGACCCAAATAAAAAATCTAAAAATAATTATTTTCATAAATAAAAAACTTAAACAACAAATATAAGTCATGCCGACTATAATGCATTAAAAAAAATTATACTAAAAAATAAATTCACTAACAAATATTTATCAAATAAAAAAAGTTAAACGAAAATCAGAAGTCATACCCGTCCATCGGACGGGTTTTGCCACTAGTATATATATATATATATATATATATATATATATATATATATATATATATATAACAATTACCTATGGCGGCAGAAGACGGTTTTTTCTTTACGATTCAACTTTGGTAGTTTAATCATGCAATCCTATAAACAAATCGTGTGTTTAAACACGTTTGTTTATTTGATCTAGTGGTTGACGTCTATTAGTGGTTTCGTTTTTTTAATAATTCTTGTCCGTCACTTGTCCCTACTTTTTTAATTCCTGGTCGATTCACATCTATTATTTATATCCTTGAGTATTGATTACTAGTAGTGCATTGATTGCGTGATTAGGGTTTCGTATTGGTGGGGGCTGGGATTGTTTTATTGGTCGGGTGACATATTCAATTGGTCGGCTGACATATCAATTGGTCGGCTGACTGTGTATTGAAGGTATCACGTGGTATTGAAGGTATCAATTTGTATTGAAGGTATCAATTGGTCGGCTGACTTTTGTTTATAATTCATTGTGATATTGAGTACAAGTTCGTTGGCTTATTTAATTGGTTCGATCGACTCTCTGTGTGGCAGTTATTATTTTTTTAGTTTATTTTAATTGATTTTAGGGTATGGAATCTAACGATTACTCTAAGATGGATTTGGGAGAAAAGGCTGCGTTACTTAACAGTATGCAGTCCTGTAACATGGATGTGATTAGGAAGGTGTTTGGGGTGCAACTGGAAACTGCTAGCGACGTGCATGAGTTTATGCGCAACTTGAAGATGAATGAATATGGCTTTTGGTCATTGGTGTCTAGTGCTCGATCCCAAGAAGTATTTAATATGCTGTGCACTTATGAATTTGGTTTGCTTGCGAAGGAGAGGATTGATCAGTCTAGGGTTTCCTCAAACACGCAACCGGTTAGGGTTTCATACCCATCATTCGATGTGCAGCAAGATGAGGTTGTTACTATGTCATCTCCTATGGTTTATCAATTCCTAGATGGGGATGCTGGTTTGTCGCAGATGGATGGAAACCATATTATGGGTTTGGATGAGCGTGAGGGACCATCGTTTGCTGGTGAGGGCTTTGTGGTTCGAAAGGAGCATGTTGGGCTAGGTTCGCAGCAAAAAGATGAGTGTGTTAGTATGTCTGTGTCTATATCTAGTGAAGAAGGTGTCAGTGTGAGTAAGACTGTCCTGTCGAAGGTTGATGATGTGCCTACTGGTCTGGATGGTGCAAGTATGCAGTCGATTGAGGATATTACCGCTGATTTTTCTAATAAAATGGATACGTTTGCTTCTACTTGCAGTCATGATACTAGTGCAAAAGAAAAGGAGCAGTCCGCAGATACTTGTAGTTTCCGTCACTTGGTGTCAAAAGATGTTTTTGAAGGTGTAAATGTCTCTATTCCTTGTAAAGTGGTTCAGAAGGTCAGTAATCGTCTTGAACATACTCTATATGGTTACTTTATTGGAAAGAGAATGGCTTTCCCGGTGGTGGATTATTTTGTTAGAAACAACTGGGTGAAACATGGGTTGACACGGATTATGATGAATTCTAAGGGTTTTTTCTTTTTTAAATTCAAGTCACTTGCTAGGTTGGAAGCTGTGTTAGAAGAGGGACCGTGGTTGATTCGTAAATCTCCGATCATTCTCAAAAATGGTCGATTGATACTAGGTTGATCAAAGAAGAATTGACTCGTATTCCTGTTTGGGTAAAATTACATGATGTGCCTATTCAAGTTTTTGAAGAAGATGGAATTAGTTTGATTGCTTCTTTCATTGGTAAACCTGTAATGCTAGATTCCTATACTAGTTCTATGTGTAAGGAGTCATGGGGTCGGAGTAGTTTTGCCAGATGCTTAATTGAGGTTAATGCTGAGGCTGATTTTGTGGATGTTGTAACAATTGGTGTCCCTTCTCTTTCGGGGGAGGGTTTTACGAAGGAAACTATCCGTATTGAATATGAATGGAGACCTCCTAGATGTGCTGAGTGTCAGACTTTTGGTCACTCTCTTGATAAATGCTCAAATAAGGTGGTTGTTTCTCCTATAGTTCCTACTGCTAGTACTGGTCCATCTACTTCTGTTGCTATTCCTGTTATTGAGAATAATGATGGTTTCCAAACGATGACCAAAAGAAAGAAAAAGACGAATATGCCGAATTCTATTAAGGGTGGTAAGTTTACTGGTCCATCGGTTCAACCGAATGTTAAATTTGTGCCTAAAGCTACAATTAGTAACCCTAAGAAGGGGGTGACTAGTGCGAAGATTGGTTCTTTGCCCAAGTTGAAGTCTATTGTTACGTCATCGTCCGGTGCTGGTTTATCTACATCAAATTCTTACTCTGTTTTGGATCATGATGATGAAGATGACGAGGTTGAAGTGGTATATGATGAAACAACCAATTTATTCTCTAAAACAAATGCAGGTGGAAACTCTTTCACAGCAGTTGTTAGCTAGTTTGGTTTGTTTCGTTGTGTACTAGGTGTTTGTAAGTGTTTATGACCTGTCATAAGCACTAGATTTAGGTGTTTATTCGAGCTGTTTGTAGCTTGAAGGTTAATGTGGTACTTTAGCCACATTCCATTTGGACTTCACTATTTTTTTGGTTAATTTATTTACCGGGGAAACCCATTACCAAATATATATATATATATATATATATATATATATATATATATATATATATATATATATATATATATATATATATATATATATATATATATATATATATATATATATATATATATATATATATATATATATATATATATATATATATATATATATATATATATATATATATATATATATATATATATATATATATATATATATTTCACCAAGATTTATATTCGTAAAACTATTTTTTGTTAACATATAAGAAAATATGTTTAAAGTTTTGCATGACGTTTTAAAAAAAAATTTAAAATCTTATTTTTTTATTTGGAAGTACATTTTATTACATATACTCTAATATAACTTTATCAACTATCATCTATTTATAGACGTAACATCGTGTTAAAAATTTAATGTTTTAATAATTTTATTAAGTTGATTTTGTTCATCATTTTCTTAAAATTATGCCAAGCAATATATTATTATTATCGACGATATTAAGAAAAAAACACAAAAACAGAATTATTTTCGCTAAAAACTTTATTGCATGGTAACCGCCGCTGTGCACAACTACTTTTTATCAATACTTATAATTTCTCAATTTTTTTAATTTTTTTAAATAAAAAAGTAAAAAAAAATATAAAAAACATTAAAATGGTATTAGAGTCCGGTTATTAAAGAAACTTGTATTTTGGTGGAAACCAAGGGACAAATCTGGACCGTTGATCATCTAAAACTAGATCAAATGATAAAAAACACGGAAGGGCTAAAGTTGCCAAAATACTAAACATATTTCAGGGACTGAAAGTGAAAAATATAAAAACAACCCAACTAACCCGTTTTTCCAGAAACAAAACACACACATTACGCACATCTCTCATTCCTCATGAAACCCAAACAATAAACGGTTCCAAATGAACCGTGTAAATCGTGAAACAAACACAAAAATGAAACAAGGAATCAGAGAATCAATCGATCCGAGAAAAAACGGTTCCAAATGAACCGATCTGAAAAAGCGATTGACAGATGGCGGAGGGTGGTGGCTGTTGTTTTCCGATTGATCTATTCCGATCAGAAGCCATTTTTGATGTTTGTATTTTTGTATTTCTTTTGTATTTTTTGGTACTTGAATTGAGAAAAACATGTTTTTGATGTTTATTATTGTTTATATTTTCAAGAATGAAGCAATTTTAGTGTGAAGAAGGTTAAATTTCAAGAATTGATACAAACATGTTTTTGATGTTTATTATTGTTTAAGCTATCTATGGTGAAGTTTTATGTCCAACTAGCTCATATAATGTCATTTGTATGCAAAAAAAATAAGATGACACATGTATTATCACAAGTGATAATACAATTATTATCAAAATTTATAACACATGAATGATCACTAGTGATAATACATATATTATCACTAGTGATAATACCTATATTATCACAAGTGATAATAAAAATATTATTACTAGTGATAATACACGTATCACAAGTTGAGAATACATGTATTATCCATGTATTATCACACTAGTGGTAATATTGACAAACTAGTGATAATATTATCACTAGTGACAATACTTATGTATTATCACTAGTGATAATACTTATGTATTATCACACATTGAGAATACTTGAATTATCACTAACGATAATGTATTAACACTTGTATTATCACTTGTGATAATACATGTGTTATCACAAGTGATAATACATGTGTTATCACAAGTGATAAACACTACTAATCACACAAACAAAAAAAATTAAACATAACTAGAAACCCAATTTATTTATTTTTTGAACAAAACCAAAAAAAATTGATATCTATAAAAATCAATATAATAAAATCAAAACAAATAAGATGACACATGTATTATCACAAGTGATAATACAATTATTATCAAAATTTATAACACATGAATTATCACTAGTGATGATACCTATATTATCACTAGTGATAATAGCTATATTAAGGAAAATAAAGTATTTAAATTACCGTTCTTAGTCAATTAAGAGTAATATCACAGAGTCATATTAGACACCAGTTTTGTTTATGAAATATCACAAGTGGTATGAGACATCAAATTGTGTTTATGAAATATCCCAAATGATATCAGACAATATCATATGTGATATTAGACATATATGATAAAGCTCGACTAATATCACAAGTGATATTACATATAAAATATGTTTGTGAAATATCACAAGTGACAATCAACAATAAATGAATATTGGATTTTTATCTCAAAAAGTTGATAATTTAAAAAGATTTATCATAAGTAATATTCCATTTAATTACTAAAATTATTAAAAAAGATAACAACAAAACTTCGACTCGCTTTCAACAAAAAATGAAATATATAAACTAACATAAAAGAGTTTACATAAAACCTATATAAAAAATTCTAACATATCCTAAAATTTAATAACTGAAATCCTAACATTTTATCATTTATCACTAGTGATACATCAAGTATCACCAGTGATAATCAAGTGATACATATTCCACTTAATTTACTTAAAAAGTCAACACGAGCCGAAGACGGATAAACACCACCTAACATTAGATAGTTATGTCGTTGCTCCTTCCAATAGCGAGGTTGTTTCGGTACTGCCTTACCAGAAACAACTCTAGATGCATTTGCTGATCAATTGGCGGCTACCATTTCTTTGTTAGCTCGTTCGTGACATCCTAATCGGATTAACATCAGCTGAAGAGGAAACTAAATAAACTAGAGAATGAGTTCCCGCCACTTACGTTAGATATTTATGTCGTTGCTCTTTCTAGTAGTGTGATTGTTTCTGTATAGCCTTTACGACAACAACTCTAGATGCATTTGCTAATCAATTGGCAGCTGCCCCTGCTTTGCTAGCTTTTTCGCATATCCTGAAATTAGTGAAACAAGTAAGAGCTTATCATGTCTTACTAAACAAAGAATTTGAAACTAACAATAAGGCACAAGCCACGTAACTCAAATAGAAAGGTCATGTTGGATCAGACATCAATAGCTTAGTTGCATAAATTAGAGATCACATTCAAAAGAAATCGATCTAAATACAACTAAAAACTAAAATAATATACACACAGTGGAGCAAAGATCAAATTAGAAGTATGAGAATGTGAACCAATCATTTTTACGAGATTATAAAAGGGTGTTCTCGTCCAATGAACTTGTTAACAGTTTTGAAGTTAATATCCGCAAAATACAGGATTCATTCCAGAATTGTGGACTAGTTGCGTGATAATCGAGTAAGAGACCTAGATGTATAAGAGACAGCACACTAACAAAATGCTTATTTCATAGTTAAATGAGCAGGTAAGCATTTGTAGACTAAATCGTTCTTAACCTAACAATTTTTTTTCATTCAATCACAGTCACTAGTATAACCCATTTATGTTCTACAGATCATAAGATCGATGTTACTTGTTATTAGTTTTTCTAGACATTTTATCGAACAATTCATATACAATGTACATTTTTGTCTTATTTCTCCTAGGCATTTTATCGAACGCTTGATATGCAGATGCAAAATTCTATTAGACATTCTATCAAAGTCAACATATTGAATATCACATGTATCAATTTGTTAGAAAATTGAATTGAATACATTTTATAACAAAGATCAGAACCATTTAACACTAACCGAAACAAACACTTAAGAAATCTATGCTGAGAATGGAGCCTATGAAATCTATGGTGATACATCAAATGCATCTTATCATCATATCTCATACATTACTAAATGCACTTTATCATCTACCAGACAAACAATAATGATAAAAGAAGAAAACTATCATCATTTGAAGTAGCTGAATCGACGACCCAACCAATTGCAAAACCTCCATATTCATCATAATCATCATCATCATCATCATCCGCATCTACCGACATATCCTCACAGTCTTCATCGTGGGAGTAACGAAAATTTATGATGAATTTGACCGAATTATAGATTATAATTGAAGATGATGATGATTGTTGGTGTTTAATTTAGAGTTTGATCCATTGGAGAGAATCGGGGAAAACACACCTAACTGTGTGTGAAAAAGTACGGTTGTAAAAAAAATAATACTTTATATATTTGTACAAGAAAATAGAATTAACCAATTAAATCTTAGATTAATCTCCACCTTAGATCAAAGCTAAATGAAAGGGTGGAGATTTATCCCTTGTTTAAAAATAAAACAAGGCTCCAAAATAAACACAAAACATAACTCATATTCATCAGATCACAAGACCAGAAATGCAAACCCCATCATCATCATCAGAAACCCAACAAAAAGAAGAAGAATTCAGACTAAACCAACGAATCCATTGGACAAACGACACACATCGAATAGGTACAGTGAAATACATAGGACAAGTGTCAGGATATTCAGGCGACTGGGTTGGTGTTGAATGGGACAATCCTCATGGTGGTAAACATGATGGATCAGTCAATGGTGTTCGTTATTTCAATGCTCATTTCCCCACTTCAGCTTCTTTTGCCAGGCCCCATAATTTGAGTCCCGGGGTTTCGTTTTTGGAGGCGTTGGATGTTCGATATCGAACGAGCTCTACGAAAGAGGAGGAAGGTATGTTCGATGTTGAATTTGTGGTTGAGATGTTTTCTTTGTGTTTGCAAATATTGGATTTATGTTCGAGTAACTCAAGTGTTACGTTTCAGAAATGATACTAAGGTGTTTGTTTCGGCTTTTATAGCTGGCTTATGGCTTTTTTTGTTTTGAGCTTATGTTCACCCAATGAGGTTTTATCTGTGGTCTCTTTCGGGACTTTGGGGACACCCATAGTACCTTACTATTAGGCCAACAACTTGGAGATCGTAAATTTGAGAACTGGAGTATATGTTAATGTTGGTTAGTTTGTTTTTACAAATATTGGATTTAAGTGTTAGGTTTCATAATGGCTCATGTTGGCTCTTACTAAACTTATATAAGCCGAAAAATTTCAAAACAAGCCACAAAAAGGGAGCTAATGAAACACAAACCAGCTATAGAAGCCGAACAATTGTTTGTTTCGGCTTATATAGCTTATTTGGTTTTCGGCTTATGTTTCATAAGCTCATTTATTTGTGGCTTGTTTTGAAACTTTTTGGCGTAAAAAGGCTTATTACGACATGATAAGCTTATATAAGCCGAAAAGTTTCAAAATTAGCCACAAAATATGAGTTTATGAGACAAAAGCTGAAAACCAAATAAGCTATAAGCCGAAACAAACACCCCCTAAATTAAACGGTAAATGGAGAAGGATCCAGTTAAGGTTGCTCTGATAAGTCGAGCCTTTTTGGCTTTGATGTACGCGGCCTAATCCCAACATATGGTCTGGGTCTCTGGGACACCATAGTACCTTACCATTAGACCACCTTGGAGATCGTAAAATTGTCAACTACTTATCTTGTGGTGGTTGGATGTAAAAAATGTTGATTTATGTATAAAGGTGTGAACTTTATGTTTGAAGAGGTTTAGTGCGTGTATAAAGATCTCGGGTTTATATGCAAGTTTTAAATCTGTAGATGTTAATTTCTGGATAAAGATGTTAATTTGTTGTGGAAATGTTTTGGTTTCAGAAATGGGAGTAAAAATGTGAAATTTATGGATAAAGTTGTTAGTATGTTGTGGAAATGTTAGATTTATTTGTAAGAATGTGTAGTTTATGTATAAAAGAATTAGGTTTATGCATAAAGATATTTGATCTTTATAAAGCTTTTACGTTTTAAATTATTATAAAAGTTGCCCAGATTACGGGTTGCATAATGACGGAGACCGGAAGTTTTTATTTTTATTTTTTGTGAGTAAGATGTAAATGATAAAAGCGGTTTATAGAAAAAAGTACATTAGTGTTTTATGCGAATAACCCTTTTGCGGAATTGATTTAATTTGAGTTTTGGTTGGTGTGATGATGAGTTTGTTATTGGTTATGTTACAGATGAAATGTATGTTCTTTCTGCTAGTAATAAACGTGTCAATGTTGAGCTGGTGGGTAAAAGCAAGATTGAAGATATATTGGGGAAATTTGAAGAGTTGCCTGGTGCCTCGTTATCTTATTTAGGGGTTAGCTCTTCCGGGGATCCTGCACAGATTAGTAAAACTTTACCAAGTAAGTTTCTGCTCATCCTGACAATGGTATTGCGGGGTTTGTTCTTTTGATGGTAGCCCAATGATGGGGGTACATGTAGCATAACATGGAGCTCACGGGCTAAAGGCCTGTCCTCATGTCTCTTGAATTGCGGTGTTACGCAATTTACCTCTCATATTTGGCTGTGGGACCTGTCTGTATGGGCCAGTGGGTCGGTTTCCCATTGTGGCCTTTGCTCTCTAATTAACATCGACATGTGTGCAATTGAGTTGGTGTTTGAGGTGCTTGTTAAACTGCTTATCTGATTAAATGAGTGTGACATTAGCAGTTCTGAGGGATCAGTTTGGGAGTTCTTTAAGGGGTGTTTGCTTGCTTTATAAGCTGTTTATTCATTTTGACACAACACGTGAACAGTTTTCAGGTGTTTGGATTGCTTAGTTAAACTATGTATGTTTTTGCAGATTTAAAGGAGCTCGATTTAACTGGAAATCTGCTTTCCGAGTGGCAGGTGTGTTTCTTTCACTTCCACATATACAATGCCATAGCTGCATTGTGGTATCAAAAATAGGTTATAGTTCTGCTAGAGGTAGATATATGTTTTTAATATTTATTGGCAATCCTAGAATATCTCACTGAGTGTAAATCAAAGGAAGGCTAGGATTAATACTGATATTGTGATTTATGTCATATTTTTGCGTTTGTGTTGTACTGCAGGATGTTGATGCCATCTGCAGTGGCTTACCAGCCCTTACAGCACTTAATTTGACAAACAATCTATTGTCAAATGATGTAGTGGCAATGTCTCACCTAAAAAATCTTCGGCTTTTAGTCATAAATAATGCTGCTATTAAATGGTCTCAGGTGAGCAATGTTTTGGTTACTTTTATCTGGCTAGACTATGGCTTGTTCATGCTATCCATTTTAATGAAATATAATTTTATGCAGATTGAAGTGCTTAAAGATTCACTCTGTGCCATCGAAGAGCTGCATTTAATGGGAAATAAAATGAGGGATATAACGGTATGTATGTGTCTTTGCCACTTTGCCTTATGCCCTTAATGCTAGATATGACAATTTCGGCCCATTTACTTATAAATGGGCTGATTTGGGTCAAAACAAGTCAAATAACAATATTAGCTTATAATGGATCGAGGGACGAACTGTTCAAGCATGTGGAAAATCACCGAAAGCATATTTCAATGCATACAACCTTTGCAGGACCTGTATTGTCCTTTTTAAAACAAATTTGGATAATTTCTATAACGATATAGTTTTGTAATAATATTAAGGTTTTTAATGTATATTGTTTTAAGAAAAATAGTAAAATTTACCTGTTGTGATCTGTCCCCAAACATGCCTGACCCGGCCAATATCATGTTGATCTTTTTTTTACTCAGCCTACATCCTCCAAAATGGTACAAGGATTCGATTCTTTGCGGCTTCTTAACTTGGAAGATAATTATATATCTGATTGGGGTGAAATTTTGAAGCTATCGCAACTGAAATGGTAATAAAAAGCAAAGTATTCTTCCTTCTGTGTAAGGTTTGTATGCTGATGTTAGTTTTTAAAATTATTGCTTCTGCCTTCAGTTTGGAGCAGCTTCATTTGAATAAGAATAACATAGAACACATCTGGTACCCCGCTGCAGACGAACTGCCATATAGTTCTGATTCACCTGACAATAGTTACAAGCCTTTCCAAAACTTGCGCTGCCTACTTATTGGTAATCAAATTGTAAATGTGATTTCTAGTTTTCAACTATATAGTTACCTTACTTGCGCTGGTTGTATGGTGTGACCTCAACTTGACATTACGTATTATTAACGATGTTCAGGAGGCAATAAAATCGAGGATGTAGCTTCCATTGACGCGCTGAACTCTTACCCTTCTTTAGTGGTAAGGCTGATCTATTTGATATGTTTTACCTGCCACTGACCGTATTCTTTACTCAAATATCAAATAATTTACTTTGACCTTATTCTTTACTCAAAAATCGGAAATTAATGTATATATTCAACAATGGAGTATAGCTATCTTACATTTATGTGTGTGAACTAAAATATAGAGTATGCTTGACCAAATAAAAATATTTCTTATGTTGTTATCACTTGATTCCTACTTTTCGCATTCTTCTATTGAGTATAGTTCAGTTGGTTCTGATAGTCTGTAGTTAAAATTTCATTGCATAGCTCTAAACTTTGACTAGTTAAAAGTTGAACATTCTTCCCAGACGTGTTCCTGAGGGGATACCTTGAACAGATAAACAAGTACAAAGAATGACTGATTTGTAACAGAAACAAAGTCGATATTTAATGTTTCTGATTATGGTTTCTAAATGCAGGATGTTAGGTGTTCTGACAATCCAGCCACTGATCCGAAAAGAGGTGGGATTGCAAGGTTCGCTTTGATTGCTCGTTTGGCCAAAGTTAAAACATTGAATGGGAGTGAGGTACATTCAAGAGCATAAACGTAAATCTATATTTACTCAACGTTAGGTTATTACAGTTATTTGAACCTGACACGTTATGTTTTGTCATTTATCAGATTACTCCTCGAGAGCGCAAAGAGTCTGAGATTCGGTAGGTTCATAGATCCTACTAAAACATAACTGGTCTTTGATGATAAGATTTTATCGTGTTAATGCATTCAATAAAACTGGAACTACCACTTTGATATACTATGTTTTTTATGCAGATATGTACGCCTGGTAATGTCAAAGCCACATCAAAATTTGGACGAGATAAAGAGGCTTCATCCAAGGTAGAGTTTTGCTTCTATTTTTAGTATATTGGTCTATGATTTTGTGCAATAATCCTTTCATTCATATCTTCGATGAACTTGACATCAGATTCACCGAGCTCAAAGCATTTCATGGAATCGAGGATGAAAGGCCTTCAAATGGTCCCACAGGCCCTCAGAAAATGGCTTCTGGACTTATTGGTACACATCTATTTCTTTTACCAGGTTTAAATTACTCGCTCGTTCAATTTTGCTCTTACAAAGAAACTGACTGTTAATTTATGTCGACAGCATTCTTCAATCTTTAATCTTTCACAATTAATTAAGAAATTCCTTGATCTGCGTGCCAAATCAAACGCACGATTTCTTTATACTTTTTTTTTTTACTTTCATTTTCTTTGCAGCTGTTACTCTGAAGTGTGTGGGGCCATCAATTGGCGAAAAACCTCCAGTAACGAAAAAGCTTCCAGCAACTACTACTGTAATTATGTGTTTTCCTCTTTGATTATTATTTCTTTTATCTGTTTGTCTTGCCAATAATGAGCTAATAATATAATTCCGATATGTCAGGTTGGCAAGCTGAAGACTCTTTGTGAAAGCTTCTTTAAATTGAAGTTTATCAAGCCAATATTATATCTCCAAGAAGAGGTATGGCTTTGCCTTTATAAGTCTTTGTTTCGCCACGCTATCTGGCTTTCTTGTTTTTTTCTGGAATTTAAAGTTTTTTGTTTCCATTCTTGGTTTACTTTGTGCTATTGCGCGTGGCTTGTCCTATTAAATCATCTAGGAATTTCAGTCAACAAGTTACTTTTACACTTCAGATTTCTTTTAATTCAAACGATATAATTTAAAGTTACATGTAAAATGTGGATAAATATTCTTTTTCTTTTTGGATTTCAGGGCTCCCCGCTGCCTACGTTGCTTGATGATGACATGTCATCTTTGAATGACGCGGGTGTTTGCAACTTATCAACCGTTCTGATCGATGAAGAGAACTAAAAGTCCACATCCCAAGAACAAAATTGTGCCTTGCTTATTGGGAACTCAAATCCAATATTACATCTTGACATGATCATTCAAGAAGCAATATTTGCATGCTCGCAGGACTTTATACCGTATGCAAATTATTAAAGAAAGGAAGAATATCAACACGCCCGTGGATATTGGACACTTAATCATGTACTCGCTGCTTTTTTTTATCAGCAGGGAGAGAGACACTGATACTGTATGTGTGAAACTGTCTAGTGTCGTTAAAAGAAGCTGTTCTTTGTTATCCTGTGTGAGCTGTAACGTCTAGACGGCTTTTAAATTGGTTAAATTATACAATCTGCTAGCTTATTGCTTGCCTCATGAGTTTATGTAGCATTATGGTAGCTAGTGTGTGAAGGGTGGCCTCTTCTATGAAGTATCATGCGTGAAGGGTGGTGTGAAGGTGATCATTCACCTCCACTAGTCTTATATGGTACATTTATTGCGTCTTTAAAATAAACTAGGAAAGTTTAAAGAGATTTATGCGGACATAAGCTTTGCCGCATGTACTCAGGTCGTTCTAATCACAATTTTTTGAAATATAAGTGGCATTATTATCGGGTTTTTTTTTTTTTTTCTGAAGTGACCTTTTTATTATAACTAATTTTATTGCAACTAATGAAATATCGACACCCGAATTTAGACAAATATTCGACTATGATTTCAGTCTTCCCAATAATTTTTATTTCGTAAACTCCAAGTCACTGATCATTTAAAGAATAATCATGCATCTTCAACCCTAATTAAGTTCTCGAATTAAGTATGAATGGGAAGAAAAAGAAAAAAAGTAAAGTAGAGATGAGAGAATAGAAGGAAAGAAAGTTTGATATTTTTACTTTATGTTCGTGAGTTATTAAAATGAAAGATATGAAAGAAAAGGTATCGGTAAGTTACATAAATATTTAAGATGAGAAGAAATGTGTCATTTACATGTTTGTTTGAGGTGCGATTTATTTCACTTATATTTAATAATGGGATGAAACTTAATACTCCATAAACCAATAAATCACCCATCGCTTTCTTTCCTCTCTTTTTCTTTTCATTCTTAAAAAGATCACGAGAACCACGAAAAATCACTTTACTTCATTTGATTTCACTTTCGTTTTAAAAAAGAAACTTAAGAACTCACTTGTTACGATCTCACATCCTACATCAGCAAAGTATGAGATTGGTCGATGGTTTATAATGTTTAAGTGTTCTCTTTGTTAGAATTTTTGGTGGATCGATAATCTGAGAGTTGTGTCATACACTTTCAGATCAAAGTATTTCGACGGTTCTATCGAAATCTTCAATCGGATAAAACTCCGATTCGAACTGTTAATATGTTTTTGTTGTTATGAAACAGAACCAGAAAACCAAGAGGTTATATGACCAAAACCGTCTGTTAGGTTGTAACTGCCAAAAGCAGTTATAATCCCCAAAACCGACACTTTTCACAACGGGCAGAAATAGGTCCGAATACCCGAGAAATAGGTCCGGACCCCCGTCGGACGGGGGCTTCGCCCCGGTATGATAACCGTAATAATGTCATACAAGTGTGCACTCCGCACAACCCCGACTTGATGAACGTTTATCACGATTACACATTGGTCAACTAAGTCAATCCATTACACTTAAATAACATTGGTAATACAAAAATCACCAACAATCCTCCCCCATTTAAGTGTAATCTTGATTAACTTAAAGAAAATCATAAGACAAACAAACTGATGCATAAATGAAATGTCGACATGATTGAATTTCACATTAGTATATCAGCATTCCAAATATTCGAATATTAGAGTGTCACTAAGGATTGAACTCTTCTTTTCATAGTGAATACCTGAAGATAATATACACAACAGTTTACACATTTACATGTTCTACTTGACACTATTTTTACTAGCTTGTGTCATATCCTTCAATAAGCATATCAAAGCCAAGTCTCAAACTTCTTGAAGCAGCTAAACTTCATGCTTATATAGGTGATCTTTTCTTCTTGTACCTGCACATGCAATTTGTCAAAAGATCATTAAGAAATATAATTTCAACCTCCTTTACTTGCAGTTCTGAACACATACCGTGGGATGATGTAATTATGTGTTCCAAATCAAAATATCAAGCTTTCCACATTGAATTCAGCACCTAACATTGCGTTAGGTGGGAATTGGGTATCTTGATACAAGGATTTTATTAGGTGGACTTTAAACCCATCCCAATAGCCGCCTTGCGCACGAGATCTCTAACTAACCCTTTGGTTAAATGGTCGGCTAAATTCAACTGAGTTTTCACAAACTCCACAGATATCACACCATTCATGATAAGCTCACGAATCATACTATGTCTAACACCTAAGTGTCTAGACTTGCCATTGTACACTTGACTATAAGCCCTAGCCAAGGTAGCAGTACCATCACATCTGATAGAAATGGTAGATACCGATTTAGGCCACAAAGGAATTTCATAAACCAAATTCCTTAGCCACTCAGCTTCATTACCAGCTGCAGCCAAAGCCACAAACTCAGACTCCATTGTTGAGCTTGTAATACAAGTCTGTTTCTTAGAAGCCCAAGAAATAGCACCTCCTCCAAGTAGGAATACCCAGCCACTCGTAGACGAGTGGTCCTCCATGTTATTAATCCAACTGGCATCTGAGTAACCCTCTATCACAGAAGGATATCCGCTATAAGTCAAACCAAAATTCATGGTTCCTTTCAATTACTGAAACACTCTAGATAGAGCTTGCCAATGTAGAGCACTAGGATTGCTAGTATACTTACTAAGTTGTCCTACAGCAAAAGCTATATCAGGCCTAGTGCTAATCATGGCATACATAAGACATCCAACAGCACTAGAGTATTCTAGCTGAGACACTACAATTCCCTTATTAGGAATCAACTTCACAGTAGAATCAAATGGAGTATGAGCAGGAATACAATCAGTAAAGTTAAACTTTGCTAGTATCTTCTCAATATAATGAGATTGAGAAATCGAGATACCATTGTTTCCTCGTTTAATTCTAATACCAAGAATCACCTCAGCCTCCCCCAGATCTTTCATATCAAACTTAGATGACAAAAATTCCTTTGTCTTATCAACTTGATCTTGGTCAGTGCCAAAGATCAACATGTCATCTACATATAAGCAAATTATTACTCCTTTACCAGAAGCATCAAATCTGCTATACACACATTTGTCAGATTGGTTTAAAGAAAAACCGTTAGACAACACCACATCATCAAACTTTTGATGCCATCGTTTTGGTGCTTGTTTTAGACCATACAATGATTTCTTCAATTTACACACCTTGTTTTCATGTCCAGGCATCACAAACCCTTCAGGTTGTTTCATGTAAATTTCCTCATCCAAATCACCATTCAAGAATGCAGTTTTCACATCCATTTGGTGAATTACAAGATCATTTATAGCAGCAATAGCTAATAACAATCTAATAGTAGATATCCTGGCAACAGGAGCATAAGTATCAAAGAAGTCAATTCCCTCCTTTTGCCTAAAGCCTTGGATAACCAATCTGGCTTTAAATTTATCTATGCTTCCATCTACTTTCATTTTCCTTTTCAGGATCCATTTACATCCTAATGCCTTGCATCCAAGAGGTATATCAACTAATTCCCAAGTATCATTTTGCATGATGGAATCAATCTTACTTTGAATGGCTTCTTTCCAGAAGGCAACATCCCTAGACGCCATTGCTTCACTCAAGGTCTTTGGATCCTCCTCAATAGTGAAACAATATTCACGTAGAGATATAGTCTTATCTCTCGTTCCTTCAACCAAATAAAGTTGAAAATCAGAACCAAAAGACTTAGCTTTTCTTGTTCTCGTGCTTTTCCTAGGAACAGATGGACTAGGTACATCATTTGCACCTTTAATATCATCTTCAGCTATCTCACTTGAAGATGGTTATATCATACCTCTTGGTCTAGGTATAGATGAAAACCGTTCTTCATCAAATATTGCATCTTTTGACTCTATTATAGAGTTCACCGACACATAATCATTAGGTTCTATAACATAAAACCTATAACACTTGGAATGCTCAGCATACCCAATGAAGATACAATCTATACCTTTCTCACCCAGATTTTTCATCTTGGGCTGAGTCAACCTTACGACTGCTCTACAGCCCCAAACCCTTAAATAAGCCAAATTCGGTACCTTCTTGGTCCAAATTTCATAAGGAGTTTGTTTGCTATGTTTGTTTGGAGTTCTATTCAGAATATAACAGGCTGTCAACATTGCCTCGCCCTAAAACCATTCACTTAGTCCATAATAGGATAACATGGAATTCACCATTTCCTTTAAGGTCTTATTCTTCCTTTCAGCCACACCATTCTGTTGTGGTGTGTAAGGAGCCGTGGTTTGATTTATTATTCTAGTAGATTGGAAATAAACTGGATCATAATACTCACCACCACGATCAATACGAAATACTTTTATTGAATCTTGTCTTTGAAGTTCTACTTCTTGTTTATAAATTTTAAATTTATCAAGAGCTTCATTTTTAGCATGCAATAGATATACATAACAATATCTAGAAGCATCATCAATAAAAGTTATAACATACTTATTTTGTCCTAGTGAAGGATTGGCATGAAAATCACATAGATCACTATGTATGACATCTAATACTTTGCTTTCCCGATTAACACCCTTAAAAGGTTGTCTAGTAATCTTTGTTAACATACAAGTCTTACAACTTTTATTTGTCATGTCAAAAGCATGTATTAAACTCATTTTAGCCATATCTATCATTCTCCTGTAATGAACATGTCCTAGTCTAGTATGCCACAATTCAGAATTACTTACATCATTACTATGACTAGAAGTAATCATACAAGCAGAAGCATTAAACAAAGGATAATTCAGATTTAATCTGATCATTCCATTACATACATAACCAAATCCAACAAAAGTACCATGTCTTGACAAGATATACTTGTCACTTTCCAACACCTGTTTGTAGCCACACTTATTCAACACAATTTCAGAAACGAGATTCTTTCGAATCCCGGGTACATACAACACATTATCTAAACATAAAGTTTTTCCAGAAGTGAAAGTTAATAAAACACGCCCTATTCCTTTGATTGGTTCAGTAGCAACGTTTCCCATCTTTACAAATGATCCATCTTCAATTGATTTACAGGCTTGAAACCAACGAAGATCCTTGCAAACATGACTTGTTGCACCCCAATCAACCCACCAAGCAACATCATCATCTTGAACATAAAATGAATCAGAAATAACATAAACATAATGTAAAACATTATCACTATTCTGAATAAGATCAGAATTATAACTTTGTTGCTTTTCAGGATCCTTAGATCCATTTGAACCAGCGCCTTTTCTGTCCTTGGAGCGACAATCCTTCTTCATGTGACTAGGTTTGCCACATTCCAAGAAGACCTCGCAACCTTCTTGTTGCCAGACTTATTATCACCACTGTTGTTGTACTTACGTTTGTTCTTATTGTTGTTTGAATTCTTCACTCCATCTCCTTCAACCATGTTGACAGAAGATGACCCAATTGGTTCTTTCCTTTAGGGTTATTTTCAAGTTCCTGAGTTTGTTGGGTCCACTAGATGTGGATCTCGCAGCCTGTCAGGAACGGTGAATGACTTCTGTAATCACAAGTCTATTCACAAAGAGACTCTATACACAATATAAGTGCGGAATACAAATATTATAAAGAAGAACAGAATAACTATAATGACTTGATCCTTTTCTAAGGATTTCTAGTATTAATGATAACTAGAATTACGTTTGATGAAGGTGTATCTAACCCTTCTGCCTAAGGTTCCTTTTATACTACAAGGAAACCCTAATACATCATTAAACAAAACGTGTGAAACTGATATGCATATCCTTTCCTAACATATCTCATGCATATCCTAACAGAATAATAACTAAATAATAAAGTTTGACTTTAACTAAGACCAGGAGCACGACTTGCTCCTACTACTAGTATGACCAGGAGGAACTACATACCTCCTAGTCTACCTATTACAAATAACTATTCCAATGGTCCTAACAATCCTCCCCTAAACTTGAATTTGACCTGTTGAGTTCGAGTTTCCTGGTAAAACGTGCAATAAAGCTCGAGGATTGGAACAGCAAAAGAAACAGCAGCATCAGCAAGATAAGAAACATAAGAACCGCTGCAACAAGGAACACCAGAAGCTTCTCCAAAGCTTGAAACAAATCAGCATCGTGTTGAATCTTTACAGCAACATGAGCAGATTTGATGAGCCTTTACCAAGTAGCTGCTCGCTCTTGGGCTAGCCAGTCTTTCTGGTGGAATAAGCATCACCCTGGGAGACTAGAACCCAGCCCAACTCTTAGAACGTGAATCAATGGTGAGTGGGGGTACCCTGATGATTTTAGGCAAACCATCATAGCCGTCAACGGATTTGATATGTCTTTACCAGAAGCCGTACCCTTCTGGACTCGCCAACTCTTAGCAATGAAGCATCGGTGAGTTGAAAACCCTATAGCTTTAAGCAAGCTATTATAGCTATCAACGGATTTGATAAAATCTTTACCAAGAGCCGTACCCCCTTGGATTAGCCACTTTTCAGTCTAGGACCATGGCAAGTGAAAACCATCCAGTTTTGGGTAACCTGGCAACCATCAACGGATTTGAGAATCGCACCAGGAGCCGTACCCTCAAGGTGAATCCACTCTTTCTTGTCGGTGAGACATGGTGAGTTGAGGACCATTTGTTGTGTGGACCAAGTCCAACACCAGATGAAACATCCAACCAGCACAAGTGTGAATCAGCAACAGGAACCCAATGTTTTGAAACAGTATAAGTAGATGGTATATTATTCATAAGTGTAAAATCCATGATTTGTTTAAAGTATAAGCAGATATTATATAAAAAGTAATTTTTTTTTTAACTATAATGAATGAAAGTCACCAATCACTTTACATATTGGTGAAAAGAAGTGCAGTAGTAACAGATGAACATAAAACACAAAACATAAAAACTTACAAACCAACCACATCACATACCAGACGCAGCCACCTTCTCAGCTTGCAGGCGAGCTTGGAACCCTTCCACCAGCGTAGTTGCCATAGAAGACTCATTCCCGGAAGGGGCATTGGAAATCTGCAAGTGACAAGCAAGCATGGCCTCCATCGAAGCAATAGTCAACGGATAGTCCAAATCCGTGAGCATGAACACCATAGCACCAGACTCCAAATCCAAAACATGCACACCATAGCCAGCATATAATTTCCATCTCGTGATAACCCATGTTGGCTGGTCCTTCCAGACACCAGAAAGGGGAGCATGTGGAGGGTAATCAAGCATCATTTTCAAATCAGCCCACATTCTCAGACCAGGCCAGGAGGGCACGTCACTAGGATGAACAGGCATACCAGCATCCACAAACCCATACAATGCCATAAGATATTTACGATCCGCCCAAGACAAAATACCTTGCAAACCCGAAGCATAACGAACATAACCATCACTAATGGTAATCCTATGGCTGAAAGTACCAGGAATAGTTGTGGAAGGCTTAACCGTCCAACCAGTAAGAGACCCATTACCCATTGGCAATTCTGAGTCACTATCGGAAGCTGCATCAATAAGATTTTCGGGAGCACGCTTCTCATAAGGAACAAACTTGCCACGTCTATCACGTCTAGCCAACTGCTTGCGGATGGAACGGCGAGGAGTGGGAGCACCAGACGAGGGTTCAACCTTCACCTTCGCAGCAGGAATAGGATTAGCAGAAGTAGAATCAACACCTTGCCCAACCAAAGGATCAACAGTAGCTGCACCAAAAGAAGGAATAGGTTGAGGACCAGTCACGGGTGGTGATGGTTGTGCCATAGCAGGAGTAGCAGTGGTGGTGGTAGTGGTAGCATAGGTGGTGGTGGTGGTAGGACCTGAAGATGAAACAGGAGGAGCAACCAAAGGGGTAGGTGTGGTACCAGCAGTAGAAACATCAACAACCGATGGAATACCAGCAGAACCAAGAGGATCATCAGATGTAGAACCAGGAGCAACAACAGGTTGAGAAGTAGGAACCACTCGTGGAGGAGGACGATAGATGAAACGCTCCAGAACAGGTGTACTCTGACGCTTGATCATTCGTTCATAAAGAGCCTTAAGCTCATCAAAAGACAATGCCCGAACCCGTTCCCATGTCCAACCAACAGTAAAATGAGCAGCCGACTGATACTTGACATACCTCTGCATCAACTTTTTCTCCTCGATTTTCGTCAAAGGCCTGTTCTTACGTTTTTCACGCAGTTGAGCAGCAAGCGCTAACTGTTGCTTACGCATTAACACCATAGCTCGAGGAATACAATTATGCTCATTCACATCAGAACCCAAGAGATCATTAAACTGTGAATAATCCGAGGTAAGAATAGTGAGCACCCGCATCCAATCGTTATCGTCCCAATGCATAGCATCATGCTGCAACTGTTCACGTCTCTGCTTCTGAAGAGGTTCCTCCTCATCCCGAGCAGCTTGGTCAATCTTCGCTTGCATTCTTTGGGCAGCCTCCTCACCCAACCTATCCTCCTCAAGTTGTCTGCGAGTACGCTTGCGAGGGGGTGAGGGAGCAGCAGTCATAGGGGCTTTCCCCTTTGGATCATGAGATGGTCCAGCAGTTGAGCCAGCAGTAGTACCAGCAACATCTTCCTTTGGTGTAGGGGCAGCAGCAGGAGAAGGGATGCTTGATGAAGTAGGAGGAATCGGCAGATCATCATATGACTTATCAGCAAACGCGGCCTTCGCCAACAAATCCAAGCCATCCTCCACAAGATCTTCAACCTCCTCATCAGAATCAGACTGAACCACACGCTTCTTCCTTCGCCTCTGCTGTGTCTCCAAAGATTTAATTCGGGCAGCCATGGGAAGAACAAATTCCCTGGTAAGCTTACGATGTTGATTCAAATCCGCCTCCAAAGAAAGAATCCTTTCATAGTACTTGTGCATGAGATCAAGCAAAGAAGTAAGTGTAATAGGCTCCTCCGCTTTCCCACCAAGAGGACTTGGGCCTGGGAAGGCTTCATTGGAACTAGAAGCAATAAAGGGGTCATCTGTATGAGCACGAGAACCAGAGGGCTTATTAGAAGAATGAGGGACAGGACTAGGAGGGGGTATCCACAAATGGAGACGAATGTGGCATCAAAGAGGGGGCAGCCTTGGAGGTGGATGTCCTTTCAACCACCATTTCCTCAACCGGCTCTTCCACAACCACATTCGGTGCACCACCAGCAGGATGCTCCTCCTTCATTGGGTCATCACCTAATTGAGGTTCCTCCTTGGCTTGGTCAACCGGAGGAACAACATCAGGAGGACCTCGGGCAAGGCCCAGCATTGCATCAGTAAGGGGCCTCCAAACCCCACTAAACCCATGAGCCATATTGTAGTAAACTTTAGCAGTAAGCTTGGGGGTCTCATACTCCTCCCTATCACGAGGTAAACACACAAGTATCTGCTGTAAAAACCTAGGATACATTAAAAATTTCTTCCTAGAATCGGTAATAGACAGATTGCTAACCATCTCATCAAACAAATAGCGAGAGAAATTAAACACCCTACCATGTGCTATGCAGATTAGACCAGTAGCCAAAGGAGTAGGAAAAGCATCCCAACTCCCATACTTGGGGCTTAAACAATGAATCAAAAAGTGCACTAGAAGCTTCCACTGGGGGGAAAACCTATTCTTTTGGAAGTTAAACTTCCCCCCATGGTTATACCCAATAGCAGCCATTCCCTCCAAAACCTCAGCATTGGGGATGGAAACAACACCACCTTCATCTTGAAGATGAAGGGAACTCCGAATATAAGCTTCAGTAACCACATAAGAACGTCCATCAATGGTAGCATGGAGTTCTTGTGGACGACCAACCACAGCCACAAGTGTAGCAGAATCCCAAAACTGGCGAATCACACTGTCATAAACAATAGGGCACACAGTAAAAGCATACCTGAGGTTAGAAGCCTTAATAAACTCCAGAATGTCTGTGAATTCATCACGTTTAGGACCATCTCCTAGATAAGCGACCTTGTTGTGAGTGGGTTGGTATACCAAAGCAGCCATTGATGTTGATTAGAAGTGATGGAAGTTGATTTGTTAGGGTTTGAGAGAGTAGGAGCGTGTGCGTGTGTTATGATTGTGATGAATGAGTCAAGGGGGTAATTGACCATAAATAATGGTCTAGTAACTGTTCATTGACCCCTAATAATGTGGGTTGCCCTTTCAGATTAGGCAGTTAATGCAAAGTAACCACTTGCCCCTTATAACATTGTTTGCAAATCCCAATTTACCAAAGTTAGATAAGAGGATATATACCAGAATTTGCATGCGTTGACTAAAAGTCAAAACGCAAAACGGTCAACACTAGAAGCATAATATGGTCAACAGAAGTCAACAAAGTGAACAGTGTCCCAAACCAAGACTAGAAGCCAACCAGCACTTGACAAGGAAGGATATTTATCCACTAGAAGCCAACCATAAATGACTAGAAGCCAACAATGAAGGAAGACAACCACCAGAAGTGAGCAAAATCCTCCACTAGGAGTAACATACACCACAAGAACCCATTCAATCTGTTGTGAAAATCTACCAATAAGTTAAACTGTGCAAGAAAATATGTACACTAAGCCTCCCCTTAGGCTTAGCCTCCCCTCAATCCTAGGTCTCAAGTATTGACCATCCCAATGTGAACCACCAAGTGGTTGAACCGAGGACCATCAAAGGCTTTAGTCAACAGATCAGCAACATTATCATCCGTATGAACCTTAAGAACCTGTATCAACTTCTTCTCATTGGCATCCCGTATAAAATGGTGCCGAATTTCAATATGTTTTGTACGTTGATGAAAAACAGGATTCTTCACAATGCAGATAGTGCTTTGGTTGTCAATGAAAATTTTGGTGTTCATAAAATTGAACCCATAATCCAGCATCTGATTTTGGATCTACAAAGCTTGTCCACAACAGCTAGCAGCAGCAACGTATTCAGCTTCTGTTGAAGAAGTAGCTACGATCGTCTGTTTCTTGCATTGCCATGAAATAAGTCTTCGACCCAAAAACTGACAACCACCAGTAGTAGATTTTCTGTCATTATTAGCACCTGCATAGTCACTATCACTATATGCTTCAAGAACAAAAGGTGATTCTCTAGGATACCACAAGCCTAGCTTGGGTTGAGCCTTGATGTACTTGAAAATCTTCTTGACGGCATTCAAGTTAGAAACCGTTGGAGCCACCTGATGTCTAGAACAAGCACTTACTGCAAACATGATATCCGGACGTAATGCAGTCAAATACATGAGTGAGCCAATCATAGACCTGTACATGTGAACATTTACCGGAGGGTCTGGCTCATTCTTGAGTTTGACTTTAGGAACTTCATAAGGTGTTGCTGCTGGTCTAAGAGGATCCATATCAAACTTCTGAAGGATCTCATGAACATACTTATCTTGACTTATGAAGATTCCATCCGACTGTTGCTTGACTTGAAGACCAAGGAAAAAGTAAGCTCTCCCATAGCACTCATCTGAAATTCGCCCTTCATCAGTTGTTCAAACTCATCACACCATTCCTTTTTAGTAGAACCTAAAATAATATCGTCCACATACACCTGAACAAGGATAATGTCCTTGGTATTCCTTTTAAGAAATAGTGTTTTGTCAATTGTGCCTCTTCTATAGCCATGTTTCAACAAGAAAGTTGAGAGACGCTCAATCCAAACTCTAGGAGCCTGATGAAGTCCATAAAGAGCTTTGACCACCTTGTAAACTTTCTTGGGATGAAGTGGATCCACAAAGCCCTTAGGTTGAGTGACATAAACTTCCTCATCAATCTTGCCATAGAGAAAGGCACTCTTGACATCCATCTGAAAAACTGTAAAGCCCATATAAGAAGCAAAAGCCAAAAACAGACGAATGGCCTCAATCCTAGCAACAGGAGAAAACACTTCAGTGTAGTCAATGCCTTCAAGTTGTGTATGACCCTGTGCAACCAACCTCGCCTTATTTCTCACCACAATACCCCGTGCATCCTTCTTGTTTTTGAGAATCCATTTGGTACCAATTGCTGTCTTTCCATCCGGCAAGTCAACTAGGATCCAAACATTCTGAAACAAGAATTGTTGCATTTCCTCCTGCATAGCCTCCACCCAACTTTGATCCTCAAGAGCATGAGAGACTGATCTAGGTTCCACCTGTGAAAGAAAACAATCAAACAAACAATGTTGAAAGTCCATTTATTACGCTTTTGATCTTCAATATAGCTCACAAGAGCATGATGATCAGACGAGGCCTTCTTATGCATTCTGCGAGTCTTGATAGTAGAACCAGGATCTCCAATGATTTGAGTAGTAGGATGATCTTTGTGTGACTGCAACACTGGATTAGAAGCTACTTCCACTTCTGGTGCCAAGTTATTAAGATCCCCAAAAAAGTCATCATCATATGAAGCAAAGTTGAAAATGCCATCTATTGGTTGTTTATGAATATCATCCAGCTTGGTAGAAGACTTCTTTTGATGGTTCCCCAGGTCAGAAGGACTTGAGAATCTAGTATGGGAAGTAGAATCCCTAGCCGGACTACCAATAGGTGTTGAAGTAGCACTAGGATTAACAGTTGGAGTACTAGGAGCAACTTTGTCAGCAGACGTATTCAAGGGAAACTCAAAGCCACCTTGAGCAGCTGCTGTAGTAGCTTCTTGTTGTTGTTTGAGTAATGTGTCAAGAGCTACTTGTGAATCCAATACATCCAATGGAGGTGCATTACTAGGAGGAGTAGGAGAGACTGTGGTGGAATAGGATGGAACAACAAAAATATCATCCTCGTCATCTGAGTCGGAAAGACTAGGATGAGCACCTGTACTAGAAGTTGCAAACACTTGTGGACCTGCATCATAGTTAGTTTTGAAACGAAAATATCCTAATGAATCACTAAGATAATCAAGATCAAAATACCATTCAGGACCCTTGCCTTGGATGTTTGACTTCTCCTCAAAATACCTGAGATTTATAGTTTCAATTAGTCGCTTGGCTTGGAGATTGTAGACACGATAAGCCCGAGAGTGAGTTGAATATCCCACAATGTATCCTTCATCTGCCTTGCCATCAAATTTCCCCAAATAGTCACTAGTATTCAGAATGGTGACAGGACACCCAAATGGCTTCAAATGAGCAATATTTGGTACTTTGGCTGTTAGTAGCTCATAGGGAGTCTTCTTGTGAGGATTTGTAATAGAAACTCTATTCAAAACATAACTTGCAGTATTAACAGCTTCTGTCCAGAACATGGTTGGAAGCTTGGAATCGGCAAGCATTGTTCTTGCAGCCTCTATAAGAGTCCTGTTCTTTCTTTCTGCCACACCATTCTGTTGAGGAGTTCTTGCTGCACTATTATCTCTTTTAATGCCTTTATAATTACAAAGTGCTATGAGGTCTGCATTTTTGAATTCGGTTCCATTATCACATCGAATACCTTTAACCTTCTTGGACAACTGATTCTCTATAAGTGTAATAAAATCTTTGAGAATTGAGTAGGTCTCACTCTTGGCAGCCATGAAGAAAACCCACGTAAACCTGCTATATCCATCAGTTACCCACCAGACAGTATTGTTTATGGTCAATGCTCCTAATAGAGGTAGGACCAAATAAATCCATGTGTAGTAGCTGCAATGGTCCAGTTATAAGGCTGAGAGCAGTAATGGCCTTGAAGGATGCTTTATGTTGTTTGCCTTTGCTGCATGCAAGACAATTGATATCATTTCTGAATGACTTGGGAGGTAAACCAGAGACCAGGTTCATATTTGCTAGTTTGTGTATGGTCTTGAAGTTCACATGTCCCATCCTTCTGTGCCATTGAGTGGCTTTATCTTCTGAGGCTTTAGCAACCAGACATGCTAGTTGACCAGTAGGGTTGACTTCATTCAGCTTGATACTATAGAGGTTGTGTCTTTTAGGGATTCTGAGTAGAACCTGTGAGTCATCCGGAAGTTTAAAGTCTTTGGATAACACAAGTGCATCGGTATCCGTAAAGAGGACAAATTGCTTCTTGTCACAAATCTAAAAGACAGATATCAAGTTGAAGTGTTGAAGTGCTTCCACATAGTAGACCTGCTCAAAATTAAGATTAGGCGTCTGAATCGTTCCTTTGCCAGTGATCATGCCTTCACCTCCTCCAAAATAGACCTTTCTGCCTTGAAATGGTACAAAGTTAGATAGAAGACTTTTATTTCCTGTCATACTCCTAGATCATCCACTATCAACAATTCCTAGAGTAGGATCTTGGTATGGAGTAACCTACAACAACAAGAAAATAAAGTTGCAAAAGTTAGTGTCTTAAGGGGACCCAAACCTTTTCAGGTTTGAGCCTGCCTTGTTGATCTTTAGTAGATAGCCAAGAAGATTGATGAGATCCACCGTTGTTCTTTGGTTGCCTATGCATCATATGGGTGTTATTGTTTGACCAAGAACAACCTGCTGAGGGCTTAACAGCAGTTCCCAGATTCCCCAACCCAAAATACATGTGGTCAAAATTATATGCATAATTTGGATTAAAATTCTGAAAATAGGTACTGGTTGGTCTATTTGATGTTAATCCAATGTTTCTTCAATGATCAGAAGCTAATGGAGAGGTTCTTCTAGAAGAAGAAAAAGATTGAGCACTTGGGTTTAGTCTTCTAGAAGTATATGGAACAACTCCTGGTGGACCAGGAGTAGGAAATGCTTGATGAACAGAAGAATAAAAATCACAATCTTTAATCAAATGAAATTCACTCCCACAAACAAAGCATGTTTTAAACGACCTTTTATTAGAATGATATTGTTTCATACTGCTAACTTTATTACACACAATTCTAGGAGAAACATTATTCCTATGACTCAATAAACCAGGACTAGACACTGTTGAAGTAGAAGCAACTCTCTCGTCACACTTCCTAGCACTAGTATTAGCATGATCATTTGACTTGGAACTTGTAGGTCTCGACTCTTCACTTAACCACTTGATGCAGAGTCACTGGCTTTGTCACTGAAAGTACACGAGACAAAGTCATTAGAATTAGTAGAACTTTTTGGGGACTCGTGCATCTGTGATCCATCCAAGTCATTATGCCTAGAAGTGGGCATGAAAGTTCCTGTAAGAGGTGGAGGGACAGCATGCATTTCTGCTGCTGGTTTAAACCTATTGTAACTAGGTGCTCCCTCTTCCTCTTTGTCGAGATCAAAGACACTCGAAAAAGATAAATCAAACACATCTTCTGAATCAATATATTTATCAAATCCTAACCCTCTTTTAGTCCTACCAGACATGCTACTATCAATTAACTTTGAAAGATTCTTAGGTGCCTTTTGCCATTTTTCAAATCTCAGAAGTGTAGCATCCAATTTTTCTTTCATCTCTTGTTTTTCTTTGATACTGTCATCTTTTACCTTTTCGGTGTATTTAAGCATATTTGTTGTGTTTTCTAAATCAATGTTCAGTATCCTAATTTTATCTTCATACTCACGTTGAGTATCTTGAAGCCACCTCTTTTGTTGTTCCGATGTTTTTAAAGAAGCCTTATAGGCTTGAACCTCTAAAAAATACTTATCATTCTGATCATTTAAGTCATTATATTGGGACAACAATTCTGAATATTTATCATGACAACCAAGAGGACAATGTTGTACCTGAGGTAAGATGCCCATAAGAGCAAACTCTTCTGCTTCCTCTGCATCAAATAGATTCCCAGCAATTATTACAAATACGTCAGTAGAGGGCTCAGCTGTTTCCAGTGTAGTAGTCTGATGTTCATTCCAGTTGACCATAGAGTCAACAGACACCAATGCCTTTTTGTCATCCTTCACCTCCTGAATCTTAAAAGCTAAATATCTGCTCTTCTCCTGGTCATTCTTGTTAGGGCATTCCCTTGCAAAGTGACCTTGCTGTTGGCAGTTATAGCATCGAACCTTGCTTCTATCAAACCTTGCTGGCTCTCTTGGGTTGTAATTAAATTTTTGACCGGCTTTCTTCTCAAACTTGTGAACCCTAAGAGTGAGCATGGCCATCTGCCATTTGAGATCCATTTCATCCAGGTCAAGTTTATCAATCTGTTTGAAGTCATCAAAAGCAAGTGCTGTTGAGCATCAACGTCAGCAACAAAAGAGTGAAGAACAGCTTCTACCATGCTACCAGACTTGGCTGTTGGTTCAGGAGTAGAAGTATGCTGAAAGGTATGTTGAGAAGACATAGTATTGCTTGCGCTACTAGCATAAGACATGGGACTGGATCCCATAGAACTCACAAAGGCAGAGTTAGCAGGAGTGGGAAATGAGTCACTTGAATATCCCCTCACATGAGGCTCAAAAGTTTTGAGCTTATGAAATAAATCATCAAAATTAAGATAGTCAAGCCCACCTTTTTCTTTGAGAGAGATTACCACCTGATTCCATGAGTAGGGTAAGGCTCTAAGAAATCTTGCATTGATATCACCATCATCAGGTTTCGACCGAAGTTGATTCAACTGGCTCAATATCTTTTGGAACCTGTCATACCCTTGATGGATACCTTCAGTTTCTGAGATCTTGAATTCTGTGAATTCATCTCTCAGCATGGATCTTCGCATTTTCTTTGACTCCTCATTCCCACCAAACCTTGCTTTTATTCTATTCCAGATCTCTCTAGCATCATCCAAATGATAGAAGTCACCCATGTGATCATCAGGAAGGGATTGAAGCAAAATAGTTTTTTGCCTTGACCTCCTTCTGAATGGCTATGATTTCTTCATGAGTTTTAGGGTCAAGAAGAGTAATATTACCATTCTTGTCTCTTCCAGCCAACTTCCTGCTGTTCCCATTCAGAATAATCTTCCAAAGGTCTTGATCTGTGTTGGCGATCCACCATTCCATCTTCATTGCCCAACTATCATATTCGTCCTTTTTCAGAAGAGGAAACTTACCATTTTTGTTGGAAACCGTAGCAACGATTTGCTGAGGTTGCTGAGTTCTAGGAGTACTATCTTCTCCTGTTTGAGTAGAACTTGAGGCAGACATGATTAAACAAAAATGTTAGTAATGAGAAAAATTGATTCTTCTTGTACAGAGACTCTCCCAGGCTCTGATACCACTTGTTAGGTCCACTAGATGTGGATCTCGCAGCCTGTCAGGAACGGTGAATGACTTCTGTAATCACAAGTCTATTCACAGAGAGACTCTATACACAATATAAGTGCGGAATACAAATATTATAAAGAAGAACAGAATAACTATAATGACTTGATCCTTTCTGAGGATTTCTAAGGAAACCATAATACATCATTAAACAAAACGTGTAAAACTGATATGCATATCCTTTCCTAACATATCTCATGCATATCCTAACAGAATAATAACTAAATAATAAAGTTTGACTTTAACTAAGACCAGGAGCACGACTTGCTCCTACTACTACTATGACCAAGAGGAACTACATACCTCCTAGTCTACCTATTACAAATAACTATTCCAATGGTCCTAACAGAGTTCTTAACCCTTCCTCAATTGGGAGAGCACTACCGAGTTGAACCAAATTTAATTCTTCCTTCTTATGTTTCAAACCATGTTTGAATTCTTTCCAAGAAGGGGGCATTTTATCAATGATAACTGCAACCGAGATGGCCTCATCCATCAACAATTTGTGTTGGGTAATCAGTCCCATAATCCTTAACATCTCATGATATTGGTCCATTACAGATGTGGAATCAACCATCCTATAATTCATGAAATTGCTTACCAGAAACTTCTTTGCAGAAGCATCTTCAGCCATGTATTTGGATTCAAGGGACTCCCATAGTGCCTTTGCAGATTCAGTATTTTGATAGATATCAAAGAATGAGTCAGACATACCATTCAGAATATGACCACGGCATACGTAGTCGTCGTTTTCCCACTTCATCCGCTGCCTAGTGGTTTCCAGCGTTTCATCCTCCGACCATTCGGGACTTGGTGTATTCAGAACATACACAACCTTCAAAGTGGTAAGAAGAAAGTGCATCTTCTTTTGCCAACGACGAAAATCCTGCCCCTCAAACTTAGCCAACTTATCGAACTTGCTCGTCATATCCTTAACAGATTCTCCGTTCGCCATGATCACAGAATACTTTGATCTATGTTAGAATTTTTGGTGGATCAATAATCTGAGAGTCGTGTCATAAACTTTCAGATCAAAGTATTTTGACGGTTCTATCGAAATCTTCAATCGGATAAAACTAAGATTCGAACTGTTAATATTTTTTTTTGTTATGAAACAGAACCAGAAAACCAAGAGGTTATATGACCAAAACCGTCTCTCAGGTTGTAACTACCAAAAGCATTTATAATCCCCAAAACCGACACTTTTCACAACGGGCAGAAATAGGACCCTGCCAGGGGCTGCCGCCCCTTGGACCCTGACCAGGGGCGCTGCCCTCGGACCCCCGTCGGACGGGGGCTTCGCCCCCGTATGATAACCGTAATAATGTCATACAAGTGTGCACTCCGCACAACCCCGACTTAATGAACGTTTATCACGATTACATATTGGTCAACTAAGTCAATCCATTACACTTAAATAACACTGGTAATACAAAAATCACCAACACTCTTCTTCTCCAAACTACCTTTTAAGTGAGTCCTACAAAATACTTTATAATTGGGTATGAACCTAGTGTGGGAAACTTGGTATCAATTGGCACAAACCTATCATAAAAAACACTCAAATTTATCTTTAGTTTCAACTTTCTCTCAACCACCGCAACACCTTATATTCCACCTTTTTTTATCACTAGGATTTAAGCCCGGGCTTTGCCCCGGGTTGCTGAATGTTTTGTTTCTCTTCTTTAATTCTTTAACATGCCTACTGGCAATTTTATTTGGACAACATTGTTGGCCATCTAGTCTTCTTGTACTATTTTCTGGGGAACCTGAGCTCGGGAATATGAAAGGCATTCCTGTGAATAAGGAAAAAGAGTTCTTTTATAAAAGGCAAAGCGAACTGAGAACACGAAAAAGAAGGAAACGAAACTATAAAATAATGTCTAGGAAAAAGTGTGTACCTGTAGACTCTGCAGAACCGGCTTCGCGAACATCGTTGCCATGTCCAGGTACCCGTCTGCTGCAAAGGCTAAGCGGGCATCCTTATCTAGACTAATGTAGGAATGAGAGGCCTCAGGAGAAGGTGTACATGAACTTCTGGTCATGAAATTGTGGTCACAACGCGCTATTTTAACGCCTTCCACACTCCTACGTAACGATACCTTAAAGTTTGTCTCTGATTTTTCTTTAGAAAGTTCAGACCTTCTTCCTTCTATAATTCTCTTCATAGGCAGATTACCAGCTTTGTTCACCAATGCTGCTAAATCAGCTCCAACAAAACCTGGAGTGGACCTAGCAATTTTCATCAGATCGAAAGCGCCTTCGAGTTTCAAATTTCGTGTGAGAACACTAAGAATCTTTATTCTTGCATTTTCGTCTGGAACACCTAAAGCGATCTCACGGTCAAACCGTCCTAGTCTTCTTAATGCCGGGTCAATAGCATCAGGTCTATTAGTAGCACCAATCACTAATACATATCCTGGTTACCATCAGTTGTATTTTTGGGGACAAAGAGAACAACTTTGAATTCCAACTGTCCCTCAACAGAGAAGTGCTTCACATTCAAGTGTTCCTCCCAATCATTGGTGAGACTCTTGTAGAAAGTCACATACTCTTCCTTAGTGATCTCTTCTGGTTTCCTCATCCAAATGGGCTTTTGCTTGTTCATTAATGACCGCTCGTTTGACACTTCCTTGATTGTTTTCTTTTTCTTCTCATCCTTTTCCTTCTCTTCATCTACTTCTTCAACCTTCCCTTCCTCATGTTTCTTCTCTTCCTCATCCTCGTCATCAGAAATTTCCTTCTCAGTTGTCTTCTCGACCCAAAGAGAGATTGGGTAACTGATGAACTCGGAATGCTTCTTGACCAAATCCTTCAGTTTGCGCTCCTCGAGGTACTCGAGCTGGTCTTCCTTGAGGTATAGAGTGATTTTGGTACCTTTGCCAAGTGGCTCGCCTTTATCAAGGCTCACTGTGAACGAACCACCAGCTTGCGACTCCCAAATATAATGCTCATCGTCGTTGTGCTTAGTGGTGACAACTTTATCAGCAACACTGTAAATAAGCTGAATATATGTTGATGAGATTAAAACATGGAACACCGTAAAGAAGCTGTCAGTTTAGTTATGAAAGTTGAGTACCTTTAGTCGCCTTTTTACTTATTTTGTGGCTGGTACGTGATGAAACTGTTGTCGTTTTGTTGATTAGGCTTGCGCACCTTTTTGGGCAAGCTGTGTTTTAGTTGCTTTAGCCTTTGCTGTCGGGGTTGATTGTTTCTTTGTATTAGTCGGCATCTCTTGAAATAGTTATGTCTTTGTTGGTTTGTTTGGCGCTTCTTCTTTGGCGATTGCTTTCCGAGGTTCGTTGTTGGCGTTCTTCAACTACATGGCCAAACTTTCTGGTCTGCAAAAAAAAAGAAGGATCGTAAAAAAATCAGTTTTCCGATTTGTTTTTGATACATGTGTTTGCTATGGGTTCAGAATTAGTCTCGGTATCTCCTCGAATTGATCACGGCTAAAAGTGGAATGATTGTTCTTGGTTACAAATAGGGGGTTTGGTTTTATGGTTATCTAAATTAAACTAATAACAAATAAATATAAGTGGCGTTGAGTAAATTAAAAGCTTTGAAAGATTAAACTAAATATTGATTAGGAAAATACTTAAAACTTAAAACTTGGTAAAACTTTGAAACTTAGTCCACGGGAATATAAAATTGCAAAGCTGTCGGAATGTCAAAATCATAAGCATCGGTATACATCTAAAACAAACCATCGGAATATCCATGTGAGTTACCATCGGAATAATCTAAATCAAAGTTGTCGCAATGATGTCTATCGGAATGTAAGCTATTGGAAAGTTCAGATCGGAATGCAATGTGGTCGCAATATCCAGATCGGAATGATCTAGATCGGAAAGTCAGATCGGAATAATGTAAAGTCCAGATCGGAAAGTTGTAAACTAAAAACGGGCAGAGTTTCGACTTAAGGTAACCTTAAATCCCGTCGGAATATGCGATCGCAATCCAGATCGGAATAAGGGGAAAAGGTCAACCGATCGCAAAGTAAAACCCTCTTGGGTTATTGCGATCAAAAGCAGTAAATCCATCGGAATATGTATAACCCTGATATTGCGATGAAATGCAAAACCAATCCGAAAATGGTGAAAAGCAGAAACTTCAATAAGCACATGCAATAAGCTACTTTAACCGGGACTTAAACACTTCAAAAAGATTAATTTTGACAACTTTTGAAAACGTAAAATCATAAACTTTATAAACTAAACTTTTGAATGACCAAAACCTTGATGAAATCCGAAAACCAATAAGCTAAAACAAGAAATAAGCCAATAAGCATAGAGGGCCTATAGCTTATACGTGTGAGAGCTTAAAAAGGAACAAGAAAGATTAACTTTTAATCACGAACAAATCCAATCATCCAAACCGTATGAAATGAAGTAATCGGATCAAAGATTAAAGCAAACTAAGAAATGTAGAAGGAGAATAAAGAACTTAAAAGCTTAACTTGAATTAGATTTATGAAATCCAAAGTACAAAGATTAAAGAAAGCTTAAATTTAAAAGATAAAAACAAAGAAAAATTTAGTGAGAGAAAGTTTGGAACTTTCTCTCTCTAAAACTAGAGAAAAAATGAAAAACTAAAACTAACTAAGACTCTCTCCCTCTTGTGAAGTAGAATCCTATATATATAGGCGTCTCTTGTGGGTTTTCTGAATGGGCTTTGTTTTTGGGCTTCTTTTCTTCTTTAGTCTTTACGTTTCTTTAAATAAACGTTTCCGACTTTGGACTTTGAGAAGTGTCGGTGAATAATTCAAACTCGTCTTATAATCTTTTGTTTAATAGACTCGAGTTCTTCGACATATATGAATCTTCCATCTTTGGTCCTTTTCTTCGATAAATCTTCAAATAGGCACAATGACTTCAAATCTTTTGCATCTCTTGGACAATAGACTTCGTCTTGAGTCTTTTTCTTCGATAAAACCCGTGCAATCCCATGTTTTCTTCAATATTCACCCGGTTGACTCTGCAAACACAATAAACACAAAAACCACGCATAATTCCAAACAAATGATATTAAATACGTGTTTTGGTCTTGTTTTAGCCAGAAATAAGTGGTAAAAGGATGGGTGTTTTCACACCTATCAAATCCCCTACACTTAACCATTGCCATGCCCTCATGCAATGCTTAATGATAAAGCAAATTTACAATTTTCTCTTAATCAATCAACCTTGGCCTTATTAAAATACCACTAAACAAAAATTAAAGTACTACGAGAGATTAAAACTTTAAAGTAAACAAAAGGATAGAAAATAGCTACGTAGAAATAACTTGCAAAGAGATCTAAGACTTACAATAGGGCTTCGGTGCTGCGACGATTCATCACCCTCAAGTTTCACGTTCCCCAAACTAAGCTTAAAAACGAGATCATTGTTATTATAAGTTAGCAAATCAAACACTTACACACATGGCTTAATTATATGCTTAAACTCCCTTATTCCTAGGTGTATCTCTTATATTTTATTTTTGTCTTAGAATGATCATGAAGATGCATTTTTGGACTTATTTCGATAGTTTATTAAGGCTGAAAGCAAAGTAGGACGATTTGATCAATAGTTAGCTAAAGGACAAAATCTCTTAAAACTGCTTCTCGGGATATCAAAAAGTTCATATCTTTGCATAACTCGGTTCACGATTTGAGACCTTTCTCGGGCCGATATTTGGCATGTACTTCATACTTCATATCTTGAGAGACGTGCTTGAGATAATGGTCTTCTCATCGTTAATAGAGTTTCTTCACTTGGAGACTTTTGAGGGGTACTCCAACTTTGTTGACCACGACTTCATGATTATTTCTTCAATCTCTAATTGGGATTTTGAGATACAACGATCCGCCTCCTTTTCGGACTTGGATCTATTTATCCTCATACCTTGTTAGGGTCTTTTCGGATAGACTTCTCCATGATCTTTATGGGAGTTGATTGCTTTTCGTCGTGAGTCTTGATCCTTCATATTGATTTTGGGAATAATGCTTTCCACATCACTTTGGATCTTCAGCAATAAAATGGAATCCTCATGCCTTGTTAGGGCCTTTTCGGACTCGCCAATCTTCGCGCCCCGCTTCATAAGTTATGCCTTGGCTATGAACTCTTATCATTACCGAGCAACTTTTAAACGATCTTGGGCTAGAAGCTAAGTAACTTTTCAAATTGTACGACCTTACTTATTGCAGATAAATTATTAGCAAGTGATGGGAGAATAGGCAAATAATTACACCAAGCGAGCTTGTGCAAGATTACCGACTTATAATTGACTCTATCATTTCTCGTTCTCCACAATTTAAAATCTCAAGTAATGAGACTCGTGGATGCTTAGCCTAATAAACCAATTAAGGTCTACATGGTTAAGGATACTAGCTAGAATAAACTTGGATAAGTCTATTCGGGTTGAGTCAAAATAATCGCAACAGGCCTAATATGTCAAAGACTTCTAAACTAGCTACACCACTTAATTAATATTTTTGACTTTATTGCGGGTTATATACATATGAAAGCAACGATAAAAATTTAAAAATTACGACTAAATGGCCAAAGTTAATTAAAAATTTGAAAAATGCTGAAAAAGATGATTTTCCGGTTAAATGAAGGCATTTTCATGGAAAAGTCCACTTAAAACTTCGATAGAAGTCCCCCTACACTTAAGATAAACATTGTCCTCAATGTTTAAGTATGTGGGAAAAGTCTCCCCTACACTTATGACATTGTGCACGTTGGTTAAATCAAGTTAAGGAAGAGACGACTAACGTGATCAATTTCAAATGTGAGAATGAAGAAAATTGAATCACGATAGTTGAGAGATTCGGATAACACGGGAGCACGGTTATTCAAAGGTTCCAAAAGTGCATTCATCCCTGTAATCACATCACCACACAAAGACAAACACCTATATAGATCCCCCTACACTTAGGAGGTTAAAACAGAAAGGGATAGATACTCGGGCTGCCTTCCGAGGAGCGCTTGTTTTTGATAACCGAGTCACAAGCCTGACTCGACCCAAAATTAGTTCATGGGGAACGTGGTGAGGGATGGAATCATCTCCTGAGAGATGTCCTCACCAAAGTACAACTTCACTCGTTGGCCATTCACCTTAAAATTATGTCCATTAGGTTGAGCGAGCTCGAGAGTACCATATGGAAAAATTTGGGCAATGGTGAATGGGCCGGACTAACGAGATTTCAGCTTGCCCGAAAAGATTTTCAACCGAGAGTTAAAGAGTAAAACTTTGTCTCCAACTTGGAACTCTCGGTTTTTAATCTTGGAGTCGTGAATGAGCTTAGTCTTTTCCTTATAGATCAAAGAATTTTCATAAGCCTCATTACGGAGTTCATTGAGCTCATTGAGTTGGATCTTGCGTAGGTCACCGGCTTTGTTGATATCAAAATTAGCCCACTTCAAGGCCCAGTAAGCCCTATGCTCCAACTCAATGGGGAGGTGGCACGCTTTCCCATACACGAGACGATATGGTGTACAACCAATCGGAGTCTTGTAAGCGGTACGAAAAGCCCACAAAGCATCATCAAGTTTATCAGCCCATGAGGCACGATGCTCTCCCACGGTTCTTTCAAGAATTCGCTTTAATCCTCGGTTAGAGATTTCAGCCTGGCCATTAGTTTGTGGGTGATAGGCAGTGGAAAGACGATGATTTACACTATACTTAGCCATGACTCTTGCGAATTGGTCATTGCAAAAATGAGTCCTGCGATCACTAATAATGGCACGAGGCACACCGAATCTAGCGAATAGCGATTTCAAAAAGTTACAAACCACCCTTGCGTCATTAGTAGGTAAAGCTTTGGCTTCAAACCATTTGGAGACGTAGTCAACGGCTACAAGGATGTATTTGTTTCCTTTAGATGAAGGGAATGGCCCCATAAAGTCGATACCCCAAACGTCAAAGATTTCACATTCTTGAATGAAATTCTGAGGCATCTCATCTTTATGTGTGATCTTGCCTTGTTTTTGGCAAGCATCACAACGTTTAACCATCTCGTGAGCATCACGATAAATGGTGGGCCAATAAAATCCCGAGTCAAACACTTTTTTGGCGGTGTAGTTAGGACCAAAGTGACCACCGGTGGGTCCTTTGTGGCAAGCGTCAAGGATTTCTAAAGCTGCCGGTCCATCAACACATCGGCGAATAATCAAATCAGCACATTGTTTGAATAGATACGGGTCATCCCAAAAGTAAGTCTTAATGTCTTTGAAGAACTTCTTCTTTTGTTGGGATGTTAACCCGTCAACGAGAATTCCACCCGCCAAGTAGTTTACAATGTCCGCAAACCACGGGGTTTCATCAGAATTTGAGTTGATAGACATTAAGGTCTCCAGGGGAAAAGAATCATTGATCTCTTTGTTCGGATGATCCCCTTGGTAAGGATCCTCAAGTCTACTGAGATGATCCGCAGTTAGGTTTTCAGCTCCTTTCTTATCGCGAATTTCGATTTTAAATTCTTGGAGTAGCAAAACCCAGTGAAGAAGTCTTGGTTTGGAATCTTGCTTAGTCAACAAGTACTTCAACGCGGAATGATCGGTATACACGATTGTGGTAGAGAGGACAAGATAGGGGCGAAATTTTTCAAAAGCATAGACAACAACTAAAAGCTCTTTCTCGGTTGTCGTGTAATGCAATTGAGCCCCTGTCATTGTCTTGCTAGCGTAATGGATCGGTTGGAAGTGTTTGTTCACTCTTTGGCCCAAAACTGCTCCAATAGCATAGTCGCTAGCATCGCACATCAACTCGAAAGGCAAATCCCAATTAGGGGTAACCAAGACCGGTGCCTTAGTTAGCTTATCCTTAAGAAGGTTGAAGGCTTCAATACACTCTTTGGAAAAGATAAAAGGAGTATCTTTTTCCAAGAGGTGGGTCATCGGGCGAGCGATTTTAGAAAAATCTTTGATGAATCGACGGTAGAAGCCCGCATGACCGAGGAAACTTCTCACACCCTTCACGATTGAAGGTGGAGGCAATTTAGAAATAACATCGACTTTAGCACGGTCCACTTCAAGACCGGCTTTGGAGATCTTGTGTCCTAGCACGATGCCCTCTTTTACCATGAAATGGCATTTTTCCCAATTAAGAACAAGGCGAGTGTCTTCACACCGCTTAAGCATACGTTCTAAATTGGCAAGGCAAGCAGAGAAAGAATCGCCATAAACCGAGAAATCATCCATGAATACTTCCATAGTTTCTTCAACCATGTCATGGAAGATAGCCATCATACACCTTTGGAACGTCCCAGGAGCATTGCATAAACCAAAAGGCATGCGTTTGTAAGCAAATGTTTCGTATGGACAAGTGAATGTGGTCTTTTCTTGGTCTTTGGGATCGATGGGAATTTGAAAATACCCGGAGAAACCGTCTAAAAAGCAGTAATAGTCATTACCAGCTAGACGCTCGAGCATTTGATCCATGAAAGGAAGAGGAAAGTGATATTTTCTCGTGGCATCATTGAACTTGCGATAGTCGATACAAACTCTCCACCCAGTAACGAGACGAGTAGGAATCAACTCGTTGTGTTCATTGGGAACAACGTTTATTCCGCCCTTCTTGGGCACACAATGGACGGGACTTACCCAAGGCGAATCCGAAATAGGGTAAATCAAGTCGGCATCAAGAAGTTTGATAACCTCTTGTTTGATGACGTCATGAATGCGAGGATTAACCCTTCTTCGGCTCTGGATTGCGGGTTTAAAGTCATCTTCCATGAGAATCTTGTGAGTACAAAAGTTCGGATTAATTCCGCGGATATCGGAAATTTTCTAAGCAATTGCCTTCTTATGATCTTTAAGCACGGCGATGAGGCGAGTTTTCTCTTCTTCTTTCAAGTCCTTCGCGATGATGACGGGCGACTTCTTGTTTTCTTCAAGGAACACGTACTCGAGATGGGGCGGCAACTCCTTAAGTTCTAAATCCGGAGGATTTTCGATGGGAGGCGTATTCAAAGTCGGAGCATCGATAGCAATAACCGTGGGAGATGGTGGAGAAATATTGTCTTCTTTAAGAATATTCTCAATGAGTCGAAGATCTTCATCCCAATCAGTGGTAAAATTGTCATTAGCTAAGTTCACATCTCCCATGGTGGCTTCCAAATCTTTCCAAAGGAAATCACTTTCTCCAAAGAGAGATAGTGATGAATCAATAGAGGAAACGGTCTCAACATTGGGAAGAGAGGTAGGAATACTTTTACAAGCATCTTTGAAGTGTTCTTCACAAGCCTCATCAAGAACGTCAATACAATTAACACTCTCGTAGGAATAAGGCTGTTTAGACAACTTTCCCATGTTGAAGACAATTTTATCGTCACCCACTCGCATGATAAGCTCACCGGCTTCAACATCGATGAGAGTGCGACCGGTCCTCAAGAATGGACGACCAACAATTAATGGCACACGAGGGTCCATATCATAGTCGACGACAACGAAATCGGCAGGAAAAGTAAATTTGTCGACTCCTACAAAGACGTCTTCGGCTATCCCCACTAGATAAGCAACCGTACGGTTAGCTAATTCCAAAGTCATTTTGGTGGGGACTAGCTCAGGGAGAGATAATTGCTTCCAGACACTTAAAGGCATTAAGTTAATACTGGCACCTAGATCGGCTAGGGCCATGCAATTCTCTACTCCCGGGAAGTTGCAAGGGATTAAGAAACGACCCGGATCACCAAGCTTGGTTGGTAATTTCCTTAAGAGCACTGCAGAGCAATTCTCATTAAGTTGGGTGTTAGAAATATCAAGAATCTTCTCCTTGTCGCTAAGAAGATCTTTGAACATTTTCGCATATTTAGGCATGTGAGCGAGAGCCTCAGCGAAGGAGATGTTGAAATTCAATTGTTTAAACATTTTGAGAAAGTTCGAAACTTGAATATCATCCTTGCTTTTGAGCTTCTCTTTCCTCAACGTTGAGGGATAAGGTATATCGGAAGAAGAGGAAGGCTTTGGGATCGAAGGATCATTCACATCCTTGGGTGGAGGAGGGGTAGAAGTAAGAGGTGGAGAAATTGGGGAAGTAGAAGGATGAGGAATAGGAGCAGGTGACTCGTTCTCGTTAGTCACAATCACCGGTGGAGGTATAGGAAGCTCGGGTTCCTTGGTACCTTTGCCACTGCGAGTGGTGATTGCTTTCATCTCCCCTCTTGGATTCGCAATGGTGTTACTCGGAAGAGTACCTGAAGAAGAGGGTTGATTACCTTGGAAGAAACTAGCCATCATGTTCCTCAAGTCATTCGTTTGACTAGCCAAAGTGTTTCTCATATCAGCTCGCAGATCGTTTCCTTGTTTCACCATGTCTGCTTTCAAGTTGAGCACTTCCCGCTGGAGATTGTCCACGATCACATCATTAGTCCTCATATAGGTTCCAATATCGTGGGGTAATGCGGTGGGTTGGTTGGGAGGAGCATTGTAGGTGGGTGGTTGATAAGCAGGTTGTTGGTAAACTTGGTTGTTTCTTTGAGGTTGATATGGTTGTTTGTGAGGTGGTATGTATGGTGTACGAGGTTGTTGTTGTTGTTGAGGAGGGCGATTGAGGTTTTGTTGTTGGTTTGGGTTGTTAGGAGGAAAGTCGGGCGGTGAGAGATAGTAGTTTGAGCGGTAGCTAAGCAAGTTGCGGTCACCTTGAGGACGAGCTTGATAAGCGGCCGGAGGATAGGTACCGTATGCTGCATTCACATTTTCAGAAGGGTAGTCTTGGGTGGCAGTACAAGTGGTGTAAGAGTGAGGACCCCCGCATATTTCACATGGTTGGCTGACAGCATTGACTTGAGCGTTTTTAGCATTGATGCTGTTGGTGTTGCTGGCGGTTTGGGTAGCAAGCGATTCAAGAAGCGCAGTGATTTTGTCAAGTCGCTTGTCGTTGTCACTAGTACTAGCACTAGTGACATTGGTCCGCACACTCTTGGTTTGCACACGAGACTTATTCTCAATGATATCCCAAGCGACATTAGAAGTCTTAACCAAAATATTACCCCCCGAGGCACTATTTAGTGAATCTTGGTCATTCATGCTTAAACCATTATAAAAAGTATTAATTTGGTGCACTTTGGTAAAACCATGTTGTGGGCACTTCCTTAAAAGATCTTTAAAACGGTCCTAAGATTCACTAAAAGACTCATCGTACTTTTGTTCAAAATTAATGATTTCATTCCGCAAAGCGGTAGTACGAGAGGGTGGGAAAAAGTAGTTTATAAACTTGGTCTCCAAATCCGTCCACGTCAGAATACTTTGTGTCGGTTCCTTAGCAAGCCAATGTCGGGCTTGTCCCTCTAAAGAAAAGGGAAAAAGTTGTAAACGGATTACCTTTTGTGGAACACCATTGAATTTGACCGTATTCGTGAGTTGCAGGAACCTTTTGATGTGGTCATGAGGATCATCAATGGTACGCCCCAAGAATGGTTGAGCAGAGACCATCTGAATAAAGCCGGATTCGAGCTCAAAGTTGTTGGCTGCAATCGCGGGTATGACAATTGGGTCATTGTTGCCCTCCACATGTGCTTGTAACAGTTCAATCATAGGGCGATTGTCCGGTAAAGGTTCATTGTTGTTGTTATTATTGTTGTTGAGAGGTGGATTGTTATTGTTGTTGTTATTATTGTTGTTTTGAGGTGGGTTATTGTTGTTGTTGTGTACACCGGCCATGTCTAAGTCTTCGAGAGGCTCGGGATCTTGATAAGACGTTGATCGTGTACGCATGCACCTGTAAAAGAACTAACAAAGCAAACAAGAAATATTTTTGGTTTTTATGGGTTTTTTAATTAATTTTTTTTTTTTGTATTTTTAAAATTTTTATATTTTTAGGGTTTTTTGAAAATTTTTATGAAAAAAGTAACGTTCACGGAGAACGGATCCCAAAATCCAAGTTCTCACAAAAAACTGTTAATCTTAACGAGAAGACCCGGCAGCGGCGCCATTTGATACATGTGTTTGCTATGGGTTCATAATTAATCTCGGTATCTCCTCGAATTGATCACGGCTAAAAGTGGAATGATTGTTCTTGGTTACAAATAGGGGGTTTGGTTTTATGGTTATCTAAATTAAACTAATAACAAATAAATATAAGTGGCGTTGAGTAAATTAAAAGCTTTGAAAGATTAAACTAAATATTGATTAGGAAAATACTTAAAACTTAAAACTTTGTAAAACTTTAAAACTTAGTCCATGGGAATATAAAATTGCAAAGCTGTCGGAATGTCAAAATCATAAGCATCAGAATACATCTAAAACAAACCATCGGAATATCCATGTGAGTTACCATCGGAATAATCTAAATCAAAGTTGTCGCAATGATGTCTATCGGAATGTAAGCTATTGGAAAGTTTAGATCGGAATGCAATGTGGTCGCAATATCCAGATCGGAATGATCTAGATCGGAAAGTCAGATCGGAATAATGTAAAGTCCAGATCGGAAAGTTGTAAACTTAAAACGGGCAGAGTTTCGACTTAAGGTAACCTTAAATCCCGTCGGAATATGCGATCGTAATAAGCGATCGCAATCCAGATCAGAATAAGGGGAAAAGGTCAACCGATCGCAAAGTAAAACCCTCTTGGGTTATTGCGATCAAAAGCAGTAAATCCGTCAGAATATGTATAACCCTGATATTGCGATGAAATGCAAAACCAATCCGAAAATGGTGAAAAGCTGAAACTTCAATAAGCACATACAATAAGCTACTTTAACCGGGACTTAAACACTTCAAAAAGATTAAATTTGACAACTTTTGAAAACGTAAAATCATAAACTTTATAAACTAAACTTTTGAATGACCAAAACCTTGATGAAATCCGAAAACCAATAAGCTAAAACAAGCAATAAGCCAATAAGCATAGAGGGCCTATAGCTTATACGTGTGAGAGCTTAAAAAGGAACAAGAAAGATTAACTTTTAATCACGAACAAATCCAATCATCCAAACTGTATGAAATGAAGTAATTGGATCAAAGATTAAAGCAAACTAAGAAATGTAGAAGGAGAATAAAGAACTTAAAAGCTTAACTTGAATTAGATTAATGAAATCCAAAGTACAACGATTAAAGAAAGCTTAAATTTAAAAGATGAAAACAAAGAAAAATTTAGTGAGAGAAAGTTTGTAACTTTCTCTCTCTAAAACTAGAGAAAAAATGAAAAACTAAAACTAACTAAGACTCTCTCCCTCTTGTGAAGTGGAATCCTATATATATAGGCGTCTCTTGTGGGTTTTGTGAATGGGCTTTGTTTTTGGGCTTCTTTTCTTCTTTAGTCTTTACGTTTCTTTAAATAAACGTTTCCGACTTTGGACTTTGAGAAGTGTCGGTGAATAATTCCAACTCGTATTATAATCTTTTGTTTAATAGACTCGAGTTCTTCGACATATATGAATCTTCCATCTTTGGCCCTTTTCTTCGATAAATCTTCAAATAGGCACAATGACTTCAAATCTTTTGCATCTCTTGGACAATAGACTTCGTCTTGAGTCTTTTTCTTCGATAAAACCGTGCAATCCCATTTTTCTTCAATATTCACCCGGTTGACTCTGAAAACACAATAAACACAAAAACCACGCATAATTCCAAACAAATGATATTAAATACGTGTTTTGGTCTTGTTTTAGCCAGAAATAAGTGGTAAAAGGATGGGTGTTTTCACACCTATCAGTTTTCTAAAATGACTACCTAATTTTATAACATGAATAAAAGTAAGTAATCCCAAACACCACTTTATTTACTGAACCCACTCATTTGAGGGGTTGTTTTGACAGCATAAAAAATGCAGAAAAATCTTTTTGAAAACCGGTGTTGGGCCTGATTGGACGAAAGTGCATACATGGTAGAACACTTTAAACTAAAATCGGATAAAAAAGGTTATTTACGGGGCTGATTCAAGGAAAAGTAAAGCAAACCTTAGCACCAAGCAGTACATTCAAGGAAAAGTAAAGCACCGTGCATAACACGTGCTAACCAACACTGTAATGGCTCGGAGCTGAACGCGTGGTACCGGCGATTCAAGCAATGGACGTGATATGGCTGTAAGCACGACGTCTTGATGCCACGCCGAAAATCAGGTCGATGATAACCATCATTATAGCCAAACTAATTATAGTTGGAAACCGGCGAACACACGCGTAAAACAATATCGTCATCGCCAATTACCACTCTCTTCATAATCGGAAACCACACTGAAATTGTCGTCGCCCGACCGATGTATCGCAGCAAGTGGTATGAATACTAAGACAATCAGATGCCTTACTGTCTCTTTGTTAGTGCATTCTTGAAAACATGTAATCAACTTACTTGAACCCAAATCATGGC